>CM030044.1:30004538-31409412 GCA_017639485.1 Pluvialis apricaria
CTGCTATTTTCCAATTAAAAGCTTAATAGCCCTGGAAACGGAGTTCATGTGGTGCAGTTTACCATAGCCCCTTCTTCTGAAAAGCTTTCTGCTGGGATCCCATTATGTGCTTGAATAAACCTTTTCTGCGAGCAGAAATGGGAACCGGGGTTGTCAGGTGTTGGGTTACAATAGACTTTCAGGCAGGGGACGTTCTGCTAACATAAATACGAACCTGGCCCTATGGGGAGATGTTGTCAAATACGAGGACGTGGAAAACATTCCCATCAAATATGAGAAAAGGATTACGGCACTATATCAAACGAGTATTTCAGCCTGAACGCCCGGTGTGCACCCAAGCGAGAGAGGGGCCCCCGGCCCTAAGCCAGCCCGCCGCCGCGCCGGGGCAGCCCGGCCCGGGAGCAGGCAGCCGCCCGCCCGCCCGCGGCGGCGGAGCGCCCCGCGCACCCCGCTCCTGCACCGGGGGGAGGAGGGCTTTCCACCCCCGCCACCCCCCCGTTCCCTCCCCGCGCCCCCTCCTGCACCCCGCTTTCTTCGTTTTGGGGGAACGGATTCCGGAGGGCGGCTGCGCGTCGGCTTTTACGCGCCCCTCGCAGTTTTGAGATGGTTGAATGTGGTCCGCGGAGGAGGCGCCCGCCGGTTTGTTCCCCCACCCCACGCCCGACGGGGGCCCACGAGTGTGTAAGACGCCCCGCGGGGGAGGCCGGTTGGCGGTCCGGCGGGCTGCGGGGCTGCCCGGGCGCAGTGCGCGCTCCCCGGCAGCGGAGGAAGGGAGACCCCGCCGCCGCGGCGGGAAGGCGGACGGTTCCCCGCACCCGACCCGGTTCACCTGCCGGCCTCGGTCCGGTTAACCGGCACCAAAGGGTGTTGCCGACGGGACGCTCATCCTCCCTCACAGCCCCGGGGAGAAAACCTCCCTGAGCCCCTCTTCCCCTAGAAGGAGGAGAGTAATTACGAGAGAGCCAAGTGATGAATGTATCACGCAAATACCTTCACAGCACACGCCGTGCTTTGTATTCTCTCCGGCGAAATACTTCCCGACTTTTAAACCTGATTTCCTAATTACGTGCCCTAGTTAAACGGTTTATTTCGTGTAGCGGTTACAGTGGGGAGGTGCCTGGGAAGAGACCTTGGGGCAGCGAAACGAGATCCAGTGCGAGCAGCAGCCCCTGCCTGCCCACGGGCAGATAAACGCTTGCGGTGAATTTGTTTTCCCCCAGCCGATATTCCTATACCTTCTTTCACTAATATATTACATTTGTATTTAAACTTCTCGCTGCCATATTGGAAATACCCGTGTTTCAGCGAGAAACCTCCCCGCGGCCGGAGATACAGAAAATTACACACACACACACACACCCCCCGCCGCATCAGACACATCAAACAGGTTGCAGGAAATTTGGCTCCCCCTGAATTGCACGTGCCTTTCTATCGCCACCGTTTGCGTTTAAGTAGCTGCCTTGGCCGGGGGAGCAGGAGAGGCCACGGACAGGGCGGGAAGGGGGGGAGCGGGCAGCCGCCCCCAGCTGCTCGGCTCCGCGGCGCGATCCCGCGGGGACGTGGGCGCAGCCCGGCTCGGCGCAGCTGCTCCCGGGCAGCTTCTGGCGGCTTCACAACTTTGATAAAACTTTGGGCTCAGAAACCCCCGCAGCGCTGGGCCACAGGCGGTTCGGCGGAGCGGCCACACGCCGTGCCGCCGCTCGTCGTGTCCTGTGGGGCTTCCGGGGGGCTCCGGCGCGGGGTCCAAACGCCCCTTCTGGACTTGGAGATCCCGGCCCCGCGGGGCCGGTCCGAGCCCGAGGAAACCTCCCAGAGCCCGCTCGCCCCCAGCCCCGGGCACTGTTGCGGGGTAAGCAGTGCGGGGGGCGTGGGTGGGTCAGCCCCGGTCCCGGCCCGCTGGGGGACGGGCCCCCCCGGTACGGCACGGGCAGCCCCGCCGCCCCCGACGGCGGGGCAAAGGCCCCCCCCCTCCCAACCTCCTTTCCTCCTCCCTCCCTCCCTCCTTCTCTCCCTCCATCCCCCCCGGCGGCGGCGGGGACGGTGGGTGGCGGAGGGGGGCGGGCGGGGGGCGGGGGCGGGCGGAGGGGCGCTGGGCTCGGCGGGGCGGCGCGGGCGGCGGCAGTGTCGCTCCGGCCGGCGGCAGCGCTCTGCCCGCCGGTGCCACCGCGGCGGGCGGCGGGTACCCCCGCCGGGCCGGGGCCGGGGCCCCCGCGGAGCCCGCGGGCAGAGCCGCCCGCCCTCCTCCCCGCTCCTCTCCTCCGCCGCCCCGGCCTCCGCCCGCCCCCGCTGCCCCCTCCTCCGCCCCGCAGCCGGCCGGGCTCCTCCCGCGGGCATGAACGGCTACGGCTCCCCGTACCTCTACATGGGCGGCCCGGTGTCGCAGCCGCCGCGGGCTCCGCTGCAGCGGACGCCCAAGTGCGCCCGGTGCCGCAACCACGGCGTGCTGTCCTGGCTGAAGGGCCACAAGCGCTACTGCCGCTTCAAGGACTGCACCTGCGAGAAGTGCATCCTCATCATCGAGCGGCAGCGGGTGATGGCCGCGCAGGTGGCGCTGCGCCGGCAGCAGGCCAACGAGAGCCTGGAGAGCCTCCTCCCGGACTCCCTGCGCGCCCTCCCGGGGCCGCCGGGCAGCGCCGAACCCCCCGCACCGCCGCCGGGGCCGCCGCCCTGCGCCGCACCGCCGCGGGCCCCCGCCGAGCTGGCCGCCGCCGCCGCCCTGCGCTGGGCCACCGAGCCGCCCCCCCGCGCTCCCGGGGACGCTCCCAAAAGCAGGTGAGGCCGGACCGGGCGCCGTAGGGCCGGGGGTGAGGGGTGGGATGCACGGAGGGTCTCCCCGGGTAGGAGGAGAGGGGAGGGCAGCGCCCGGGCCGGGACCCCGACGGGCGGGTGTCGGGGGATGGAAGGCGACGGTTTTGCCTTCCTCCCGACGGGACGGGCGCCGTGGGAAGGGGGAAGGAGGGGAAACCCGGCGGGTGCGCTTCGTCGCTCGTAAAAAGCGAAGAGCCGCAAAGTGCCCGGCCCGCTCCTCAGCCGGGCTGGCAGCCGCCGGTACCAGCGAACGGGACCGGCAAACGCCGCCGCTGCCAACCGGTTCCCCGACGTGTCGCTTCTGGGCCCGCTCCCCCAGGCCGGCCGGGAAGCGGCCGCATCCCGCATGGATCGCACCCGCATGTCCCGCTGCCGCTGAGCCGGCTGGAGCCGCTCCCCGCCTGCCCGCACCCAGGGAGGGCATCGGGCTGGTCCAGGGCAAAACCTCCACCGGGAGCCTCGGGGCAAAAGCGGTGCAGGGAGCCGGAGGGTTTCTGAGGAGCCAGGAGGGCCCCGGGGGGCAGCAGGGGAAGAGCGGGGCGACCCGGTTGTTTCGGGTTGCCTCCCGCGCCGCCGTGTCTCGCCGGGCCGCCTCCGAGGATGCTGACCGAGAAACCGCCGCCCGCAACCGGCACCTTGTGAGGGCGACCTACCGGTAACACGCAATTCTGGACGCAAAACTAACGCTCTGGAGCCGCCGTCGCCTTCCCCGCCCCGTACCTGAGCGGGAGCCGACAGCCCTCCCCGACGGGGGTGCCCGGCAGCCCCCTCCGCCGACAAGCGGCGACTGCGGCGAAATTTTACCCGGTGCCCCGGGACGGGGAATGGCAAACCCTGGGGGTTCCCGCACGGATCGACTCCTTACGGCTCGCTGCCGGGCGGCCGTAGCCCCGCGGGGCGATGTGCGGGAGTGTGGGACCAGCCGGTCTCTTTCCGGAGGCACGGGCACGGAGCCGGCCCGGCCCGGGAGGCGTCCGCCGGCTCCCCGGCACGGGGCTCTGCTCCTCCCGCCCTGGGGAAGGCACAGCGCCGGTCCCGAGGTGGCGGCACGGCCGCGTCTGTCGGTGCGGGCAGGGCTGCCGGTGGTCTGGGACCCGCTTCCCCTCGGCACCGCCGGCCCGCTGTCCCTCCCCGTGTCCCCCGCACCCCCGCCCGGTTCCGCCGACCGTTCCCCGGGGTCGGGAGACTTTGGGGTCCCCTCCGCCCCCCAAATTTCCGCCTGGCCGCAGCTTCCCGGCGGCGCGGAGCCTCTCCGCCCCCTGCACGGCGGCGGCGCTTGGCCGGGGCAGGGACCGCGCGGAAGTGGGGGTCACGGGGGCGAGGAAGGCCGGGGAAACACAGGAGGGGGAAAAAAAAAAAAAAAGCCGCCTTGACTCCTTCCAGAAAGTGAAACAAATAAACTTCGCCAGCAGGATATAAATCTGGCGGATAGGAACGGTATTGACTTGCACGCCCAACTTTTCTTCCCCCTGATATATGAACCTCCCAGCTTAAAAGATTACAGTAATCACGGGAGGACAGTGTAAATCGAATCTGATAGCAATAACTTTTGGGGAAGGTCAGGCTCAAGTGAAATGTTACCAAGCAACAGGCATTTTGTTTGCAAAATACAATCAAAGTGTATTGATGAGAAATTCTTCCTTGCCAGCCAGTCAGCACTTTTTGCGAACAGCTTTACGGGGGGTGGGTGGGGGAAGAACGGAGGAGATCTTCATAAATCAAGGCCCGCGGGGCTGCGCCGGCCCCCACCCCCGCCTGCGGTGAGGCCGGGCTGGGAGGTGGGGTGGGGGGGGCGGGGCACCCCGGGACCGGGTCTGGGGGCGCCGAGAAGCAGCCCCGGTTGCACAGACCTCACCCGCGCGGTCCCCGGTCTCCGATTGTTACAGAGGGTTTTTATTTATTTCTTTATTTCGCCCCCGCTTTTTTTGTGAACATGGGAATGCGTGAGAGCAAAGCGGAAAATTATCTCCTCGGGGGCTCCGCTGGTCACCTGCCATCAGACACCCTTTAACCAGATAACTTGTCTACTTCCAACCATCCTGCGTGCTCTGAACAGCACGGCTTTCTCTTTCTCTTGCTTCTCTCCCCGCTACTTGCATTAAATCCGTCGTCAGAACGGAGGATGTAATTATTTGCTCCCCCAGCCCGCCCTGTTTCTAATCCCCCCCCAGAACATTAATCTCCTGGAAGGCTTTTTTTTCCAGTACGGAGGAAGTATTTCCCGATGTACGGTAGAACCGGATCCGTTTGGTTTTATTCCTTCCAGAACTGGTCATTTCGGCGGGACAGTTGCAAAGTTCTGTTCTGTACAAATAACGCGCCGAGAAACTAACCCTGTTGCAACTGCCTGTGCTAACCCGGAAAAATTCCTCCTCCTGATACTGTGCTCATGAACTTTCATCTCCCACTTGAGCACGTGTTACATTTCTCTGTCCTAGTATTAATTATCAAGGCTTGTAAACAGTTAATATAATGCTATATTGACTCTTCCGTTAATTTCAGAGCTAGCTTCTTAATGCAACACAGCAGCCTCTGTGTTAGTTTGGGAACAGTGACTAGCCTCCCACAAAGCACCTTAGACGTTTGGAGATAGGGAAGAAAGTCTGGAGTGAAATTTAAAAAAAGCAAGAAAACATCAAGACAAAAAAAAAAAAAAAAAAATCGACAACAAGCGAACCAACCAAAAAAACACCCCAAACCCCAAATCAAACCCCACCACAAAAACGTCTGTAAGTTTTACATGACCTTAGCTTTACGTGGCTTTATGCTAGTTCTGGTATCAGTCCATTCTAATAATAGAAATAGGGAAAATAGCAGATGTTTTGGGGATCCAAGAAAATCTGCGCTGCAGAAAGAGCTGTCCTAACAATCAAAGTGCAAGCTGTTTTAACAGAGAGTCTGCGGTGGGAATATCAAGGAAGCAAATTTGCTTCCAAAGTATTAGACCAAGTTTTCCAGACGAGTTATTGAATTGAGCAGAACAGCTTCTCTCTCTCACCCGTTTTACTTTTATTTGGCCCCTTTACAATATTTGACTCATGATCTTTAATGTATAAATAGGCAAGGAAAAATTCGGGTATACGTTGATCCAAATTCGTAGAAGCTTTATTTATTGATGTAGATTTTACCGTGAACGCATGCACGGTTCTCCAGCTGTACTGTGTTTCACGTGTATCTGTATTTGCACTGCATCTCTGTAGATCTGCGTGCATATTATTTGATGAATGCTCCCTATTGTTTATATTAGTAAGAAAACAATTTCCCTAGTTTCCTCAGGGGCCGCAAAGTGACTACGTGAATGCAGGCAATTTGAAATAAAAGGTGTGGGGAAAAAACCCCACAACAAAACACAACACTCAAATTAAAAAATGTCATAAAAACTGTCTGAGGACGAGATTTCTTTCTTAAAGCCTAGAACGTCCTCATGTGAAGCTTACGAGTGGTGCAAAAAATACCTTTGGCTAAGAGCAGGGGGTTGTACATTCTCAACAAAAAATTAATATTTTTGTACTTGAAAATATAGGTATTTGGGATTAGTACAGGCGTGCAATATTCCTACAGTTCGGTGCCCACATAAGGGCATTTATAATGTGTCTTCCCAAATCTTCGTTTATTTAACGATTGCTGCTTTGTGCCTTTTTTAAACCAACGAAAAACCCGATCTCGGCCATTCCCACGAAGAGGTGGGGACAGCCCCCGCAGCGCGCTTTCCGCCTGGCCCTCCCCGCGCCGCGGGGAAGTGATGTTCAGAAGAGGAAAAAAAAAGCATAGTCGGAACACGAGCTGCCAGGCTGGAAAACACCGGGAACCCGCCCGGTAAGCCGGCAGCGCCCGGAGCCCACGGTGTGGGGCACCCGGGCCGCGGTGACACCGCGCACCGCCACCGCCCGGGGCTGGGGCACGCCGAGAGACACCGCCCGGCACCCACACCCACCAGGGCTCTCAAAAGGGCAGAGAAAATTAATAATAATTAACAATAGCATCCAAAGTCAGTGTTTATCGAGGCGAGGATAGCTGTGTTAAAAGCAGCCTTTGATTTTAATCGCCAAAATCTCGTTTTACGGGTCCGATCCGGTGAGCCGAGCGGTCTGGTGAGGCGCGCCGCTATGGTCTGTGCTGTACGAGGAGGCTGTCGCCGTGCAAGGCTGAGGGTCGGGATCTGTGCAGGCTGCTCGTGATCAAGGTGCGAACTTCAGTGGGATGGGTTTTCAGAACGTGAAGAGAATTTTTAGCCCAGCCTCACAAGGGTACTTTTAAGGGGACTGAAAACTGAACAAACCTGAAATACCTTGAAAATAATAACCTGTAAGGATCAGGGAGCGTATTAGGGAGATCTAATCTGATTTTTTTTTTTTTTTTTTGCATATATTTGCTCCCCAGTGGTACTTGTTATCAGCCCACAAACATACTCTGGAAAAGAGCAGTAGTTCTGAAATACGCTCTACCTGCATGTGGTCCATTTCGTAATATTGGGTACGACAGTGCAATCTATTTATGTGGAAATTAGGACCGTTGTCTCCCTTAAACGCCTCTCTTATCTCTGGTAAGACGGGGACAGAGGTAATTAGCTGTCCTCAGACTGCCCGGTATGTACTCGATGTATAAATTGCTCGTTCACTGAGATATGAATTGCTCTTAACATGCTGTCCTTTGTAATAAATGCATCATTATGAACATGTGAAGGGATTAGGAGGGAAAGGTAGTGTGAGCCTCACGGATTTTTAAAACAATGGATGAGCGATTCCGAGGTTTTGCCACCTCCTCAAAAGGATACACGTTGCCAGTTTGCTACCGGCAAACATTCCCCGCGTTCCGCTTTGGCTGCTAAGGCAAGACTGATGCACTGGGTGCATAACGAAGAGCATACATACATTGCCTTCCCCGCAATATCTCCACATGAAGAGTTATTGCCTGTCCATTTGCACTGGACAGAGAGCATAACCAATATAAAAATGGGTACCCAAACCAGCGTATCCTGCTGGAAGAGAATGGCGAGATCTTCAGAAGCACATCCGTATCGCTCAGCTCCACTCCCATGCTCACCGTCTGCAGCCCAAACTAGCAGCATCCCACAGGTCTGTAGGATGGCCCATCACTTCTGCCTGGCACAGCCATCCTCGTGAGGAGGACCTCCCTTTGCCACGCTGACAGTCAGGCTGTGCTCTGCCAGGACCTTATATTTATTTATAGCTCCTGTTATGGCGAGCATAGTGGCTTCTTGTCCAGCGCAGGCTTGCTCAGACCCTGACTCCTTTCTCAAGGTGGGGAAATCGCACTAACGGAGTTTGTCTCGAGCTGATCTGTTCAACACTCAACTTAGCCCGCTGCGTGTGGAAATGCCCTGCCCATTCCCGGGGCGAGAGGGAGGCAGGGCTGTCCGTGGTGAGCAGCGAGCCTCAGGCACTTGCACGCCTTCAACTTGTTCCGTCTTGATTGGACAGATGTGGTCATCAGCACATTTGGGGAGCATTTGCTTCCTTCTTATAGCTTATTTAGCTAGTTGGGCTGATCACCAGCAGCTTGGGGAACCAAGCAAATAATTGTATCGGTTTGTACAGGTAGCCTTTGACATACGTGTGCTCAAAAGCACTGCCCTGTGCAGTTACAGCAGGCCCTGTCAGCCTCAGCTTGGACAACGAGCCTGTCCCCAGAGACTGATGCTTCCCAGGGAGGTCATCACTGTGCTGTATGAGGGAGGCCAGCAGAACATCGTCCTTGGTCAACGACTGTGAACAGCCTTAAGCAAATACATTGCCTCCCTTGTGCATACAATGTGAAAGCTCTCCACCTTTCTTCTCTTCTTCTTTCTGACAAGCAGTCTTATTTCAAAGGTTTCCGTACTCTTGCCAAGAGTTACCAAAGTTACCAGAGGCTTGGGGTATCCCCATTTTTGATCTATCTGGAGATGGCATGGTCAAAGGAATTGTTTTCAGCCCTGTACTCAGCTTTTGCCCTTCTCAGTGTAGAACACAAAAAGCAAGGTACCTGGAACAAGTGCCGAGAGGGGTTGTGGAGTCTCCATCATTGGAATTATTTAAAACTCAGCCAAGCAGGGACATGAGCAACCTGGTCTATATTTTAGGTTACTCCTGCTTTGAACAGGAGGTTGGACCTTCTCATGCCTTCCAGAGGTCCTCTCCAAACCAGATTTTTCTAGATTCTGTGCTCTCTAATGGGCCAAGGCATCAGCTGTGCTCCAGGGGCTGGAGGAAGAGCCTGTGATTCTTGCTGGTGAAGGAACCAGTTTCTACAGAGCTTGAACTGGAATATGCTGATTAATTTGAAGATTTCTGTAACCTTTAGCCAGTAGCCATGATGGAGTGGTTCCAGCAATGCTGTTGGACTTGCAGAGGGCATTTTGGTCTCCCAAGTGCCCTCTGGATATCTTCAGTTCACAGTCAGTGAGATGGTGCTAGTGAGGAAGTACGATGTGGAAGTACTGAAGTTCCTCTGAGAAAGCTTGCACTCAGGTGGTATGTTGCTGCCTTGTAACCAGTGAGAGAGGATTGATATAGCATGTTTGACGCAGCAGAAAAATGACCACTACTTCTTTTCTTGTACGTGGGAGAATGAGACAGATATCTATAAGGCAGCATAAAATGCCTAGACCAGGTCACATTACTCTTTTGCAGTTTTGTTCTCATGACATGTTGCAAACAGGCCTTAATTTTAGCAAATGTTTTTTTTTTTTCCTCCTAGGATCCTGCTCTGTTCACTTTAAGAAGACTGTATCCTCAAGTGTCTGTAAAAGTTTTTGGTCTCAGTTTTTCGTTAACTTCTCTGCCTTCTCTTTGCAGACCTAAACGAGGAGCGGTTGGGTGATGCCAGTGGAGCAGACAATGCCGAGACCTACAGTGACAAAGACACAGACCAAAGGAGTTCCCCAGACATGACTAAAGCCAAAAGTTGCTTCACCCCTGAAAGCCCTGAAATTGTTTCAGTGGATGAGGTTGGTTATGCAGTTCAGAAAAATGGTGGGAGCACAGAGAGCCGTCCAGACAGCCCCAAGTACCACCCAGAGCAGAACCACCTCCTGATAGAAGGTCCTTCTGGGACTGTTTCTTTACCTTTCAGTTTGAAAGCCAACAGACCTCCACTTGAGGTCTTGAAGAAGATCTTCCCTAACCAAAAGCCAACTGTGCTGGAGTTGATCCTGAAGGGGTGCGGCGGTGATCTGGTGAGTGCTGTAGAGGTTCTCCTGTCCAGTCGGTCTTCAGTGGCCAGTGGAGAGAGAACTTCTGCAGAATCTGATGGTCTTGTTTTGCCTTCCAACGGGCACATTTTTGAACACACGCTGAGTTCGTACCCTATTTCCTCTTCCAAGTGGTCCGTGGGCTCAGCATTTAGGGTTCCTGACACACTGAGGTTCTCTGCCGATTCCAGTAATGTTGTGCCAAATCCTCTGGCCGTACCTTTGCAGCACCCTTTCCCTCAGCCACCACGCTACCCACTCATGTTGAGGAACACTTTGGCGAGAAACCAGTCCAGCCCATTCCTGCCCAATGATGTCACCCTGTGGAACACCATGACTCTGCAGCAGCAGTACCAGCTGCGGTCCCAATATGTCAGTCCTTTCTCTAGCAACTCAGCCAGCGTTTTCCGAAGCTCACCTGTCCTTCCTTCCCGCTCGTCAGAAGATCCTAGGATCTCAATCCCCGATGATGGGTGTCCTATTGTGTCTAAGCAACCAATTTACACAGAAGATGAGTATGATGAAAGGTCTGATTCCTCAGACTCAAGAATACTCAACACGTCTTCTTAGACTGACATTCAACACGTGATAGCTAAGTGATACTTGCAGTGCAGCTGAACTACTGGGCCCTAAGAGGAGGGACACGTACTCTATGAAACCCTTGCAATTATATTAAAAAGTGACTTTGCTTGGTGTAGCAATAAAGACATAACTTATTTAATTTCTTGCACTTCACTGAATAATGCCAAATAGCAATACTCTGGCTTTAGTGCTGAGTGTGTGTTACAAAGGAAGACTTTACGGCTATCAGTTATGGGACTCTGGAAGACTCGTAACGGAAACGGAAGCCCAAGGTCTACTTTGTTCCTTAACTCAGAAAAATGGGGATGTTAAACTAGAATACTTGAATGCTGTTTTATAAGAGAGAACTCCTCAGGACGTAAGAAATCAAACAAACGTAGTTCAATTGCAAATGGACTAAAACAAGGACCTTACAATCTTATGCCAGTGATCATCCTTGCAGTGAAAGAAAAGGCAGAAGATAGAAATATGCACATGAAACTAGCATGAGCTGCTTCTGTGCCATTTGAGCCTGGACACTTTTCAGAGAAATAATATTAAGAGTTATTCTTTTCCTATGGCTAGGTTGAAACGTGTAATGTCAGTGTAAAACCAATTACAGCTGTGAATTGCATGAAGTGTATTGTGAAATGAACACAAGATTAAACATTGTCAGGTTAATGTAGCATGCTAAGGACTCTAGAAAAATAAACTAAGATGATGATCTTGGTTTATGTCATTTATACTAGGCAAATAACATTTCTGAAGATAGAGATCTGATTAATCCTCAGCCAGGGTTAAAACGTCCAGCTCCAGCAACTGCAGTCAAGGGAAGCCTCTCTTTCCAAGTCCAGGTTCCGCTTCCCTGCCTTGTAGCTTGCAACTGAGATGAGGCAAATGTTGTTGTCAGAGAAGCTGAGGTCTCTTGAGTATGTACTGCGGACACTTCCAAGCTCAGCTGAGTAAAGCAGAGCTTGCTACAGTCACAGCAAGCAGAAAGAAAAGGCTCTACCGTTGCTTCAGTAGTGTCTTTTTTTCCTATACTGTAGAAGTAGAAAAAAGGAGGTAGGATGTAATAGCAGGCATTTCTTTTAAATAATATTTAGCCAAATGGCAACTTCCCTAAATCTAGAAAAGTAATGGTTTGAACAATTTATTGCATGTTTGCATGCATTGATTACACTGCATATCTTATGTGTGTCAGAGTAACATTAGCAATTACTTCTGATGAGGAATGCCACTAAATTAATTGTCCACTTAGAAGTTTGTTAAGGTTTTAGTGCTATTTTTTTCAACCATTCAGAAGTGACTGAATCTGCTTGACAGTTGGCTTTTCCAAAACACACCTCTGAATGCAGATGAAACGGCTGTCAGGTGTATGCATTAGTCCCACACCTCAAAAACAATTGAGGCTGCCCTGAAGTTGGACTCTAAAGCAGATGGACTTTAAAAAGGTAATACATGTCAGGTGTGTTATCTGGTGTCATTGCTGATACGAATGCCTGTGTTCTCATCTGGCATTTCATACTTTGTAAGGTTTGTGCACCCAGTGAATCTTGCATTTCATAAGATTACTGAACACACACAAAAAGGAGAATAAAATAAATAATTATTTTATTTTCCTTAGGGGATAAACAAACAGAAAAATACCTTTTCTTGCATAATTTTCCAGCCTGTTCAGATAAGTAATTTGTTGGCAATGCTACAGAGCAAAGACATAAAGGCAGGGGAAGGGAGGAAAGAAAATAAATAGCTTCCCTTATGGAAGTGTAAATGTGAAAACATCTGGAATTTTCATAAATGCAGAATTACAGTTTTGTACTGACTGATTTGCTTGCAGTCACATGGCACTTGTAAACAAATTCATCTTCCATCCACTCCAGAGAGAAAAGTAATAGGTAAAATAGGCTTGATCTTGCAAAGAGAAAGGGATGAGGTAGTGAAATGCTGTGCTCCGCCGCCATGGACAAATTAAGTGTCAAAGGCTAGGTAAGAGCAGATACGTCCAGGAGCTCTGGTTTTGAGCAAGCAAGCAAGCAACGCACCAAGCAGGTTTCCCTCCAACAGAAACCTTTGCATAGGCATTCCTGTACATTGAATTAATGATTTTTTTTGTTTGTTTGTTCATTTGTTTGCTACAGAGGGCAAATAATCTCCAGCAGACAGACCAGACAGTGGCCCCTGCAACAGCTCGTGGTGACCTTACACGCTACGACCTGTGGGTTTTCAGAGAACAGAATCTTGGCATCTTGGAATTGGGACACATCTTTCAAAGAAAGGTGACCCTTGGCTAAACTGGAGTGAACTATTATCACTCTAAATACTTGTGGTGAAAAATGAAGATTCGGCACTATGGTTTTTTTAATTAGATCTCTTTTGAGAAACTGTTTTCTGAAAAAGTAAACAAGCTAAAATAATCCCTGTCTGGTGTTATACAATAGCTTTTGACTCAATTCACAATTCTCTCTCTCTTTTTTTCTTTTCTTTTCTTTTTTTTTTTTTTTTTAAATAAAGTAAATCTAAGTGTGTTCAAAATCAAAAATGCAAGTTTTGATGTTGAACAACAATTTTTGTTTGACCACGCAATATTTTGGCTGTCCAGAAGATTAATTTTACGAATAATATGGATTGGCCTGCAATGATATCTTTGAGAAATTACTTTATTCACCCAGCTGTATTTTCCAGGCTGGCACTATAGGCAAATAAAATTTTTAACTTTTAGCCACCACACAGCAAGGAATCATAGAATGGTTTAGGTTGGAAGGGACCTTGAAGATCATCGAGTTCCAACCCCCCTGCCACAGGCAGGGATACCTTGGTGTGGAAGGAAGGACCCCTTGGTGTGTTGGCAGAACCCCTCTCTGCCTGCACAGTGCTGGGACCAGCTCCTGTGACCCTCGCCGTGCTGGTGGGAGATGCCCACCCACTCCCACCCTCGTGGCATGGGCAACCGCGGGGCGAGGGAGCCCCTTTTCTGCAGGAGTCCTGCGTGTCCCGTCCAGCCGGGGCCCTCGGTGGCCACCCCAGAGCTGGTGGGCCCCATTCTGGCTCAGACCGTGCTTTTACCGGGGTCGGTGGCAGCTGTGTCACCGCTGGCAGCAGCAGGGATGCGCCCCGAGCCCGCACAGCGCCCGCGGCGGTGCAGCATCCTTTCCCACGGCTCCCGGGTCCGGGGGAAGGGCTGTGGGTACAGCACCCAAACCCTGCGTTTTCCGGCTCCATCTTGTGGTAAAAAAGGGTATTTCTATGTCGGAGCAAGTACTTTATAGAAGATCGTGGGGGTGAAACGGGGTAAAGCTGGAGGCATTGGTGCTCAGAAACCCCCAGTGGAAAAAAATGAATTTACGTGTCAGGAAAGATGGCTTGAGCCTGGCGAGGTCTCTGCTGAAGCTCAGAAAGGAAGGAGTCCTTTTTTTTTTTTTTTTTTTGGGAGGGGTGTGCTGGAGCAGCTGTGGCTTTCTGGAAGCAAGAGAGGTTCATCCTTCATCCCTTGCCCTCTGCACAGTTCCTGCTCCTGGTTGAGCAGTTGCCCGGGTGCCTCTCCTGAGTGCCCCGGGGCTGCTTTATCTCCTGTCAGGCAGGTGATTTCACCGTCAACGCTCTGTGGGTGCACATAAAACCAATGGGCAATGCCATGGGAAGCTGTCTCTGCCCATGGCTCTGCTTGTCATCAGCAGTGGTGCAGGCCCACCAGAGACCAGAGCCTCCACCAGTGCGCTCCGCAGAGGCTGGCTGCTGCCCCAGAGTCATGCTGCTTAATCTCTTCTCGTTAACCTCTAGCTGTGACAAGGTGGATAAGGCAAACGGTGATGTAAACAATAACAATAATAATTTTTCCCTCAGAAGAGTGCTGTGGACACCCCTAATGCGCTGCTTACGTTCTCCAGCGGCTCACATACCTGCAGACTAGGGAAGAGTCAGGGTACAGGATAAGCACAACGAGTCTGTCCTGCCCCAAATTCCTCCCTGCCTTGCCTTTGCCAGTGGTTGTGCTGCTCCCCGTGGGGGTCTTGGACTTGTCCTCCTTATGGGCCTGAAGGGCCACCCCTACAACATTTGTTGTATGCTTGGTGAACAGGCTCACCTCACATTTGTGCTGACACCTTTGAAAAATGACTTTGATTCTCTCAGTATACTGTTTCAGTGATTCATTCTTTATGTGCATTTACTCAGCGGACGTGAGTGGGGAAATAAGATTGATGCTAAATTTATATGTTAATTTTAATATTGAAGCTATCCTGTATTTGAAGAATAAGATCAATTCTTCAATTTCATTTCTTACGTGATATTGCATATTGTCATTACTGGAAAATAAAATTATTTCTGAATGCACACTATCCAAACTTCAATTTTAGTGGACATATAACTCTGAAGCATCATTCTTCTCCCTTCCCTATAACAACTGACTTAATACAGTATTTTAACATTCTCACACTAGTCTGCCACTGGAAGATAACAAAGACAAGTCTTTTCTCCCTGAATGGTGTTTCGTTAATGTGCTCCCTGCAGCATTCTACACTGTGACAGGTAGATGTGGTCCATGACTCAGCAACTCCCTGCAGGCTGTTGCACCTACAATACAACAGGAAACTCAGTTTAAGAGTTGTGTCCCTCACTACAGACTAATTCCATTCACTTCCACAGTAACAGCAGTGCTCGAGAGCCGTAGCCACAGCTATACGCTGAGCATGCCTGTACACAGGATGAATCCTGACCTTAAGTGGAGGACCAAACCCTTAGAGCACTACCAGGAAGCAGATCCCGTATAAGATGGATACAGAGCGTCACATGCACAGAAAGATTTGGCATCTACAGAGGGAGATGTATTTTAAGGAGGTCTGCTGCCAGAGACCAGGCTCTCCTGAACCTGCAACAGAAAGAAAATATTTACAGTGTCTTTGGGAGTGTGGTTTGCTCTTTGTTGTCTGCAAGCTGTGCAAGAGATTAAGCTGAGGGATGGACAGCAGGAACCGTTGCAAAGTGACATCCTTGCTCTGCCCACTAACCTGCAGAAGATCACATTGGTCAGTTTAAATTTCAGGTGTCCCTTTTTCCTGCTCCATGAGACAAAAATAACTGCTACAAGGATTTAATGGTTGTTACCTGAAAATTCTTAAAAAAGCTTAAGTGCTCTGTAAATATGAGAGCAGAGCATGGTATTTAGTAGAGCATGTAGTATAATTTTTTTTTTTCTATTTTTTTCTCTCCCAGACAGAGAGAGGCTATAGCTTTCCAATAGCTGAACAATGCCTGCCTTCAGCAAGAGAGTTCCCCTGAAAAGCTAAGGTCAGGATAATCCTGAGATTATCTTGTCAGCCACTGTCATAAAATGGCTAAAAGGTGCGACACCTGAGGTAAACACTGCTTGGGTTCTTCCCATCTGTCATATTTCTGAGCCTATAGACTTCATCCATTCTGACTGTCTCCTCTGCTACAACCAGGTTAAACCAGAAACCTTGGGATAAAATTGTACTCATTGCCCTTCTTTCCCCTAAAGGAGTGAATACATGAGTCAGCAAAAGGTTGAGGGGAAGTGAGAAAGCAGAACTTAAGACACGAAACGTCTATTCTTTCTTCTAAGCCCCTATGGCCCCGCTTGTGCGGCTCAGGCAGGCAGGACTGCAGGCTCAGGCTCAGGAGGAGCTGGTCTCCTGGTCTCTCCAGGGGAGGTGAGCACACACTGGGACTTCTCCCAGCAATAAGCGTCTCAGCGTGGGCGCTGCAGCCCCCTCGGGAGCGGGTGCACGTCCCAGGGGAAAGGCGGTGTGAGAAGAGTGAGTAGTGTGGCAGCAGCGTGATTGTGAAGGCACTTGTGGTAACTAGTGGAAGAAGTTACTGTCCTGCTTTGTTGCACGTGGCGAAGCTCAAACCCCCTTTCAGAAACATCTCTCTTCGGAGCCTGGTCCCTCTGCCTTGCCTGCACATTGCTGAGATTCCTTCTTGCCACAGTGAATATAAATCAGAAAGAGTGAGATAAAACTCAACATATACAGAGAAATATAAAAGAGACACCGAAATACACAGAAATACAGAGAGACGTACTTCCTTGTTACTTGTCAAATCTAGACATTTTTATCATTTATAAGGGCTACATGACTGAGGTGACAAAGGGTGCAGAAGCACTCCAGATGGGGCCTTAGACCTGAGGGAGTGCTGCAGTAAATTTAAGGTTCCTGTTCCACTGCCTCTGCATGTTAATGTCTTGTCTCACTCACTAGAAGCAGGGTCCTGGAGGGTGCTCCAAGAGGCTCACAGAGCACAGCTAGCATCTTCCCTGGGAACAGAAATCAATGGGCTCTTACCTTCAGCCTGCCTTGTTCCCCAGTACAATAAGCACAATGCTTAATGTCCGGTACAGCTACATATTACATGTATTGAAAAGCAACGCTTTCTCAAGGAGAGCAGTTCCTAAGCTACAGAAAATTATTCATGGCTCCATACTTAGTGTAAAACCCTTTCCAGGAAACTTTAACACCCTTTATAGATTTGGCCCAACTCACAGCTATCTGTTACATTTTAAACTATGTGGCTTAGTCACTAGTACACTTAGGTCGGCTACGTGTAAGTTACAAATTTTCTTCCTTGCTCATTCCTCTGTAATTTCTTTTTTTTCTAAGAGTCTGTAGAGGTAGAATCAAGAGGAACATTTGGACATGAGTATTTTGCTTCTTTTAGCTTCATTGCCAAATAATTCATAATGCGGGGCAGAGGGATGGTGAGGAGGAGAAATTAATTTATTTTGAATTTTTGTCAAAAGCATAAATACTTGAAAACATAGGTGATAATATTTCCGAGGGTCCAAAGGGAGGAGGGGATTGGTTCCTCTTACCCACACATACCTCCTTCTGCTATTCTCACCTATGCTGTGGTGAACACAGAACAGGCATCCATCATCACTGCAGTCTTGATGGGCGAGTGGGGATTGGGCTGGATTTGAGGTTGCTTTGCAGAACTTTGAAACAAGCGAGGAGTGAGGGAGGGGATAATTTCTGACCTTCAACGACTTCTGGGAAGCGGTGTTATCCCAGGTCCAAGGCTGCACTATCAGAGTCAGCTGGCCCATCGCTGTCACCTTGAAAAGGAAGCAGAGTGATCTGTAGCAGAAGTCAGGAGGTGAGAGGGGCTGGTCTCACCGCCTGCCTGTGCTCGCTCCTCCCTCCCTGCCCCCCGAAAGTTCACCGCATGAGGTTTTAGCAGACTTGCGTGATGTATGGATATGGAAAGCTATGACTAATTCCCCAGGTGATCAGTATATATTTAACATCCAAAATCTCAAGCAAACATCCTGCTTGTTGAATTATTGTCTGGCATTCACCTATTTCCTGATTTGGCCATTACTGCTGGCTGCTGTTTTAGCAGATTTTCACTTTTTCTGCTGTCCTGTTGGTCTGGCAATAGGAGAAATAACTGTGGTTGTGGCTGTGCTGAGAGGCAATACAATCACCGCCATCCTGCTCGTAGTGGCTGTACTCTGACTCCTCACCTCCTTCACAGCACCGCTCCTCCAGTTTTTTACATACTTTCCGAGGCCTGAAAGCACAGGCCAACACCGAGTTACTGTGACCTGGTTTTAATTCATCTGCAAACGGTTAAAATTACTCCCCGAAGGAACTTCAATTGCTTTTTTGTTTCACCAGCACCCCAAAAAAAATCACTGATGCTGAAGAACTTCAGTCCTTCAGCCCAGGGCTCCCTCCTCCTCCTTAAATTGGCAAAGTAAAAGTTCAGGGGAAAATGCAAACTCTGTGTACAAGATATTTGAGAGCTCCTTGGGAAATGGGTTATATTTTTCCCTTCCAAATGTCTGGAATTGCAACTGTCTTTGAATGCATCCCCGAGCCGAGCTTAGAGGAATAAGAGTCAGTCACAAACGACTCAACGAGTATTATACCAACATATAGCTAAAGTAAACACCGTCCTGCACAACTTGACCCGGACATCAAAGGCATGGATGGCCTCGTCTTCACGTAGAATAAGGCACTCTGGCAGTCTTCCAGCCAAATACTGGGTGGATTTCTGAGGGCTATGGACTGATCGTTCACGTGAGGCAGGAACCAGAGAGAAAGTGCCTGTACCACCCTGGACCGCCCACACCTCCCCCGGGGCTCCATCCTTCTAGCCGATGGCCCCACCTAGTGTCAGCCCGCCCGCAGCGCGGCCCCGCCGGGCTTGGGTTCGGTGACGTTGTAGCTGGATGACGTTAAAGGATGACGTTACAACCAAGCGGGATGGCTCCGGCCTTCCCTAATTCCCTAATCCCTCGCCCCGGTAGCTCGTCCAGGGGTGGATTTGGGGTCTGCTTTGCGGGTGAGCTCAGGGCGGCGAGGAGCAGAGTGTCAGGGCAGATGTCCCCAGGACTCCCCGCTCCATTGCCATCGGTGCCTGTTGTTGCAAAGCTCAAGGCAGCACCGCAGGCACCAGCTTATCTGCAGTCACTGCCCTTTTAAGGGCAGCGCTGAGCTGCCACCGTTCAGTGAAGAAGCCAAGCCAGGTGCATTTCTGAAGCTCTGGTTGCTAGACCAGCAATTTCGCCAAGGAAGGCCTCTGGGGAGACAGATGTTTCCAGGAGGTTGGCATCAGTGTGTCCCTATGGCTGAGCTTCACTCCTCCCAATCTGGCATGGAGGGGCAGCAAAGACTGTCATGCAGACATTGCACATATGCAGCACCGGTGTTGTTTAACATAATTTCATTTAAACGGGTGCTGGTCAACATCTTTGTTGGTGACATGGATGCTGGGATGGAGTACACCCTCAGCAAGTTTGCCAATGACATCAAGCTGTGTTGAGCGGTCAACACACTGGAGGGGAGGGATGCCATCCAGAGGGACCTGGACAGGCTTGAGAGGTGGGCCCGTGCCAACCTCATGAAGTTCAACAAGGCCAAGTGCAAGGTCCTGCACATGGGCCAGGGCAATCCCAAGCACAAATGCAGGCTGGACAGAGAATGGATTGAGGAGAAAGACTCAGGGGTGTCGGTGGATGAGAAGCTCAACATGAACCAGCAATGTGTGCTTGCAGCCCAGAAAGACCACCATATCCTGGGCTGCATCAGAAGATGTGTGGCCAGCAGGTCAAGGGAGGTGGTTCTGTCCCTCTATTCTGCTCTCCTGAGACCCTACCTGGAATATTGTGTCCAGCTCTGGAGCCCGCAACACAAGAAGGACATGGACCTGTTAGGGCTGCTCCAGAGGAGGGTCACAAAGATGATCAGAGGGCTGGAGCACCTCTCCTATGAAGACAGGCTGAGAGCTGGGTTTGTTCAGCCTGAAGCAGAGAAGGCTCTGGGAGACCTTATAGCAGCTTTCCAGTATCTGAAGAGGGCATACAAGAAGGCTGGAGAGGGATGTTTTACAAGGGCATGTAGTGACAGGATGAGGGGTAATAGCTTCAAATTGGAAGAGGGTAGATTTATAATGAATATTAGGAAAAAGGTTTTCATTATGAGGGTGGTGAGGCACTGGAACAAATTGCCCAGGGAAGTTGCAGAGGCCCCATCCCTGGAAGTGTTCAAGGCCAAGTTGGATGGGTCTTTGAGCAACCTGGTTTAGTGGGAGGTGTCCCTGCCGATGCCAGGGGGGGTTGGAACGAGATGATCTTTAAGGTCCTTCCCAACCTAAACCATTCTATGATTCTATGATTCTGTGATTTCAGTGTCCTAATAAACAGGTCTTGTGCTAAAACTTTTTCTTGTAGCACTCCAGTTGCCCTCCTTCTTGCTTAACCCCACTGAAATTCCTATATAAGCTAATGTAACCTTGAGGCTGGAACTGTTAAGAAGGTTGTCAAGGAGGCCATTTCAACAGGTTAAGGTCAGGAAAGATGCCATCATGTGCTACCACATGTCAAGCGCTACAAGGAATTCTTCATTAGTGAAGAATTTAAAGGTTTGTATTGCAATGGTACCTAAATCCTGCCCAGGATCAACAACGACAGGGGTGATGAAGAAGAAGAAGAAGAAGGTGAAAGCTGAGTTGAACGAGGGTAGGATTCTTCTTCCACAGTAAGGAGCCCCTGTACCCTCTGCTTCCAGTGGTAAAAAGAATGGAGATGGGAGTAAATCAAGTCCTTGGGTTGAGTTTTCATTGATGAAATTAAGCAAATCAAAGGACAGATCCAAACTATGTAGCCTTGGGTATTCTGCACATGAATCAGTATTACCTGCTGGCTGTAGTTTCTTGCAGGTTTTGCACTGAGACAGAGGTAGATTTGATGTCACATTTGACATGAGACCCAGACTGTCACAGTGTATCTTAGTTCCACTCCATATAATGTTTTAAGTTCTTCAAGAAACAAGCTGCATATTTCTTATTTTCTAATGTAATCTTCTTTCATTAACGTGTTAGTTGCTGCTTACTAGCCTTTCCATATATCTGGCCTCAAGATCCCCAGGTAGCTTTAGAACAGATCCTCAAGTATCTATACATTGCCTTCTCAGAGCATTGGGCCAGTCTTGGCACATATGTTTCACTGTAGACAGGAAAATTAACTCATAACCAAACACAAACAAATTATTTACATCACTATCATGCGCACAGACACACCACCATTAATAATGGCATTGGAACACAGCTTCAGCAGGAACTACCAAAGTCACCAAACTCCATCTAGTGGGAGAAAATCAGAAACAAAAAAACCCAGGGTGCAGTACTGTCCACATCCTTGCGCATACACCGAGCATGTGTATGCCATGCACACACACACACACACACAACTTCACTTTGAACTCCTCTTTCACTAGAAGTGTAAGATGTCAAAGGCGTTTTGTTTATCCTATTTGATTGCAGGAGGAGGCCAAATAAAATAAAGGAGGAATACTTGAGGAAGCCATGTGCCAAATAAAGTGTCTCAGGGTCTCAATACACCTCATATTGCCTCTCTCCCTTATCATTCAAGAGAGTTATTCTTTTTCTCAGCTTGTGCAACCTACGTTGCCAAAACTTTTTTTTTTTTTTTTGCTGCTACGCAGTAGAACAGTGACAGTGGGGGAAAGTTAACTAGTGTCTGATCAACCCAGTGGTGTCTGGCAATGTCAGTAATCTGTGATATATGCAGGTGATGTGTACGTCCTTTTAACTGAGGTCCTCCCATGCCGGATTGCTAGCTGCTAGCTCCTTTTTGATATGAAGAGGCAAGCCTTTTTCCCAGTTACCTCTATCTTGGACATATCAAGCCCTTCTTTTGACACTTTTTATCTTGAACTACTCTAAGTGCACTCTACCAGAGGATGAACAGTAAGTCTGCCTGGAGAGTGAAGCTAGTGACAAATGTGGCACTTTGTTTCACGTTATTAAGTGACACTTTGTAGTCAAAACAAAGTATCTCTGTTAATGCCTAGTGTATCTAGCAGAATTAAGATTTTCCTAGACTATCTTTCCCTTCACACCGAAAGTGTGTGTTACAAACAGCCTGTGGAGCAGCGCTCTTGATGGGCTTGAAATTCATTCTCTGTGCCTTAAAAATATCCTAACTGCACTGTTACTTGGGACATGCTAAGGTCTTGATTTTGAAGTGAAGGAGAGGTAGTGCAGGTCATCCCCCATGTCTAAATTAGCCTTTATGTTTAGAAATATGTATATTAATACAAGTTGTAGAAATCCAATTTAGTCACTGCTGCTCTTGGTTGTGGACTTTTGATGCGAGGTGTGCTTGGGTTCAAATACCGTGCCAAATGTCTTGGGTGCACAGAAGCAAATGCAGTCACGTTACCCAACACATATTAGAATACAATCAGGAATGTAAGCTTTGACATATCCAGTGCATGATACAAGTGCCAGTACCAGGAGCCAGGACAGGACTGAGAAATTCCCAGTGGAAGACAGGTAGTTACAGGGATGGGCTAAAGCTGTCAGGACAGGAACAGCTAGGAGTTAGCCTGGACTCTCTGTGACAGCCCACCTCCCCCCCCCCCCCCCCCCCCCCCCAAATGATAGCATCTGGTGAAGCAGGGTGTAAAGAAAATCTGTGGCATTTGGTTATATGCTCCACTTGTGACTGTCTCTGTGCCTGGAGCAAGTGTAGAGATTGCTCGGTGCAGAGTTAGGGAGCTGTGGGAGCATTTCTCATACATCTTTCTTCAGCTAAGCCCTCAGTTCAAAGAGCGCAGGAAGTTCCCTTTGCCACCACTCTTCTGCTGATTCCTGCTGCAACTCTACATGCTGGAAGGACAAGATTCAGCCAGTTCAGTAACCTTCCTATAATTATGGTAAGAATAAACGTTGGGACACTTTTCACCCATTGAAGCAATTAATGTCATACACTTTGACAAATCATCAGTGTTGGGACAGTTGTCATTAACATCTAATATTTCTGGTCTAATTTGCTCTGGCTCATGCACTTTATTTTTAGGACATAGGCAGTAAGGGAGACTCACAGCTGTCTGCTCTGGCCTTGCTGCCTTATTCTAGGGCCTTGATGAACCTCTTTTTGTGCAGATGCTTGGGACACCGGTGTTTTGGGAGAAAGTTTCTGTGGAGAAGCTGCTTGCCTGTCTCCAGAGTGGAAGAATTTGAGGACCAACAAGTCATGCAAGTGGCTGTAGGCTGTTTTTTTAATCTCATATTCGGTTCTGTCTCGGTAGGTCCAAACAGTGCTGTTTCTGCATAGAGGTACCTTGCTCTGGTTTGTTTTAAGTTTGAGTAGGATCTTCATTTTCCTGAATGACTGCTTTGCTTTATGTTTGCCTCATTCTGAGGTCTTTGGCTGACCCAGAGACCCATCAAAGCTGTATTTAATAAAACAGCATTGCATTACAGTGAAGTGAGTTCACCATGTAACACTTTTCAGTGGTGCACATAAAATGAGGACTAAACCAAGGTCAGTAATACCTTGGATGTGGCCTCAAGTGAATTTCCTTATGGACTTCACTGACGAGTGTGGTGTCCTCTGATTTTCCCATTAACAATAACGTTTTTTGGAACACATCCTCTTTCTCGTTCAGTAGTGATATTGCGCTAACGTACAACACAGAGTGAAGTTTATGTTACCAAAACTCATTCCTCGACATGAGTGTCAGTAGGTTAATATTGTTGTAGGGATTTTGCGGAGGACTCCAGTGCAGATTGTTTTACCACAAGAAGCTTTTCTCAAAATTTTCCTTCATGCTGCTTAAAGTATTTATGTTCACACAAAATAAATCCCCTCACCTGTAAGTAGAGTACTTTCTTCATAAAAGGTGGCCTGTTCTTGAACTGTCTTTCCTGTGCCCTGATTTCTGACTCTCTGTCACTTCCCTATAATAAAGCTGTTGCTTCATAATGCTCAAGGTACCTTAAAAGGATAGTGTTGTGTTTATGACTGAGCATGGTTTGCGCTGGTAAAAGTTCTGATTCTTTGTCATGGGCAACTGAAAATAAAACACTGGAAAATGTAATAAACAGATGTTCTGCCTGCCACAGAAGTTCCCAATTTCTGCAGTATTTATATCCCAGAACTGTCCCTTTCTTCATATGATCAAGGGTTTTTTTATTAGAGATGTGCCAAGCCATAAAGACCATTTCAGCCTCTTTAGCTGTGTCTGTTACCTTTACATGTGAGAAGCAGGAAATGACTGCAGAGCACAGCATCCTGCAGAGGATTATGATTGGACTCGCCTGCTTGTATTTTGGCATTGCTCAGAGGCTGCTGTCAGGTTTTAGGGTTGCAGTGCGCAAGGTTGAATACAAAATGCAAGTTAGTAAGCTTGTGCTCCTAATGTTACAGAGCCGAAGGATCACTTGCCCGACTGTGCAAAAACGGCTTTGCCTGAGAGCAGACTGTAAGAAGTGATCATCATACCCCTGGTGTTGATCACTCTTGGCTGACGTACCAAGAGGTGGCAAAGTAATCTGTGGTGCTAAAGTGCCTTGCCACATGCTGATCTGGCTTCTCCGTAACAATAACCAATTGGTCATTCATACCAGCACATCTGGCTTGTCCTGGGTGTGTTATTTATGGCCGTTCAGATGCTGACGTGGTCTGACAGCTGAAAGGTGGACATGCTATGGTGACGTGCTGTACATTGTAGGATCTGATGTAGACTTGAAAAATGTCCCTTTAGGTGTTGTTGGTTTTTTAGTGATCCCAGATTGCCTCTCAGCTTTGTAGTTGTGGACAGCAGCACTGCTAAAACTGCTTTCATCCACTAAAAAAATAAAAGCACAGCAGTCCTTAAATGATGGGTGCAGTCAAAACATGATTAAATTAATATATTTTTGCTCCCAGCAAGATATGGAGTGGACATATTCAGCTTTCAAGTTAATATAGTGTTTATTTTTGCCTGCCAGTATGGCAGGATCAGCAAGACCATGCCTGCTTCACATGGCAATTGAGAATGTGCTGGTCTTGCCTGAGACACTAAATTGAACACAGGAGAAATGATTTTGTCCATAGATTAGGTGATATGACCAGGAAGACATGAAAACAGAGGCAGTACATGGATATGCATATGTAACCTAAATTGTCTCAGTCAGATTACACAGACATAACTCAGTATAAAAACATGATCTGTAGAGAGAAAATAGCTCAATGACAATATGGAAGTGGTTTTGATGCTTATTTTCTGATTGTAACCATCCATTTGATTTTCTCTTTCTGGGATTTGCAACACATATGCTTCAACACAACAGGCCAACTCAACTCATTGTAATTACACCAACTATTGCTGTTAGCATGCTTGGCTGCAGAAATCATTTGTGTTTCTAGCTACCATAAGCCATGCCAGAAACCAAACAAGAGGAATATCAGGCCACCATCAAGTCCATGGCTCTGCCAGGGCCCGCTCTGCTAATTATTAATTGCTAATGACTGTAACTGGAATGCCAAAGGGTAAACCCATGCGTACATTCAGGACACAAAATCATTGCAGGGTATTTGCCAAAATCAGCAGTCCAGGATGGCTGCAGAATTGGTGGCTACTGAAGATGATCACAGCAAGCAACTGATTTGCTGGAAGGTGAAGATGGCATTTATTTTTGTTTTATTTACATTGTCATTCTTGCAGATTTCTCTGATGGAATTTTTAAGGCTAATAGCTAGAAGACAAATGTTAGCCTAACAGGCCAGGTGTGAGGTGAAGGGGACAGGGATGGGGAAGAAAGGTGTGTGCAAGGAAGACAGCTGCTCCTGAGAGTCATGAGGTTGCCAGGTAATGAGAGAGGAAGCTTGCATCAAAAAAGGAAATAGAACTGCGGTTGTCTTCTGGAATTCCCAGTGCTTCCTTGAAAGAAGTATGTGGGATGGGTGGCCTTCTCCCACACTACTAAAGGGCAGGAAACTTCGAAGAATTTCTCCAGGGAGGCACATCGCCACAGGAGCAGAGCTGAGGTTTTTATGTTATTTGGTGCATGGAAGAAGGACCAGTGCATTGGATCCGGCCATGGAAAAATTGTATTCAGCCTCTCTTGCTATCGTTTCTCCTTGGCTTTTCCAGAAGGGCTGAGGCTCTTTCAGAAGTTTACCCCCCATGCTGATTTGCATCTCCTGTTTGCAGAGAGGAGCATTTCCTTGCTCGTTGGTATGACAGCATTGCTTGGGGAGAGGGGGCTGACAGTCCCAGGAGAAGGAAAAGCCCAATCAGTTCCTCTGCCTTCTCTTCTGCAGAGGAATTTCAACCGAGAAAAGTGCCTTACCCATCTCTCACCAAATTCTCTGCTCCTATCTTCTCTACCAAAGAAGCTGTGAAGACAAAGACCCTGTTTGTCCAGGCTGGTCCTTCTCCATCTCTTCCTCCCTTGAGAGCTGCTTTGGACAGACTTTTGATGGGGGACTCTCAGCGTGACCCGGGGCTGGGCTGGAGCGCAGTCCAACAGGGTCTGAACTTGGGGCTGGTGTCCCCCACGGCCCCTATCAGGAATGAATTAGAATGTTTCGTTCTTGTAAGTGATACTTTTTTGAGTAAACATCCCTGGGTTCCTGTGATGTGTAACTAATGGAGTGCTAAACTCTCAGGGCTGTTTTAAGACTCAGAAAGTACACGTGTTGCCAATCCATCATGTTCCTAATACTAATTAACATAGCAGGGACACAATAAAGCCCCAGAACCTGCACACATTACCCAGCTCACATTACCACTCTATAACAGTCTTTCTATTGACCTAACAAAAGCACACATTGGAAAAACGAGACGCGGTCTCTTCTGACTCAGCTAGACCTATGCAGCCAAAGAAGAGAGCCGAGAACTCCCATTTATTATTGTCTATTATTATTCTGGTATATCATGGAACGGAGTTCTCAAATCATGTACAATGACATTTCTACCTTGCCTGCATTTGTATGTTACACACTGCTGGGCAGGCAGCCCTAATGCAGGCAGAGCAGCCGCTGAGTTGCGGAGAGATGTGGTTGCGTCGGAGGGCATGTTCTGCTCCCACACAAGTAAAAGGAAGACCTTATTTGTCGATTTGTATCCCTCTTAGTTGCAATTCAGTTAGGATGAAAATCTTATTGCTCTTAAAACTTTACCAAAGTTTTCTCTTTTGTTCCCAGGCTTAAACTAGTTCCTGTGTAGACAAATTAAAAAGGTAACAATTTGATTAAAATTCATTACTGGCTAGGTGAACATTTCTTTTTAGGTCCCAGAAAATTTTCCTTGTATTGAAACACGTTGACATCCCTGTAATATGCTCCTTTTAATGTATGGTAATTCCACTGATTTTAGAGGATGCATGATGTACAGACCAAGAAAAACTGGAAGGAATTTGAACAGCAAGAGATTAGCGCGTTCATGTTGCAGTGATCCCTAACTGGACAGAGTCCGGCTTTGTGAAGGTTGGGGGCGAGCCACTGTTTACCTCCACAATTTCATGGTTAGGATTTTATGGTGCCTCTGGATGAAATCAGCAGAGTTTATTCGCCAGCACTTGAGGCTGGGGTGTATACTCTGTTGCTGCACATCCTTCAGTGGGCTGATTACGGAGAGCGCCAGTTTAATCATTATGGCACGAAATTCTGGTACCTTGTTGAAGTCATGGTAAGTTTTGTAAGTCAGTACACCACTACAAACAGGCTAGGTCTTTGGGCAAATTCTTGTGTTTCCTTACTTCTCGGTTAAAAATATTGATGATTTTTTGTTTCTGAACCAGCTGGTAGGGTGTGTCTCGCTATCATGAATGTGTTTTGCAAGAGTTTTCTCATCACCATTTAGAAAAGGGAGATAGTCATCTATAGCTATATATCCTCCAAATTGTGTATCACCCAAGTCTCTATTTAAACCAGATGGTATCAACTGGTTGGACATTCTGGCTGAGGTGTTGGTGGTTCTGTGCTGCAGTCTGGTACGGGATGGAAAATGTCCCCTATAGACCAGGAAAGCAGGCCCTAAAGATAAAATCCTTCTGTTGGGAGTCACAGAGGAGATGGAGATGTGCAGTGCCAGACCGATGTCAGCAACGTGGCGCTGCCCTAGCCCTGTGGCACAGCAGCTCCTCTCACCTTCTCTCTGAGGTGAACAGTCGAAGAAGAACCAGCAAGAAACTCTTCAAGCCCAGTGTTTTGTGGATTACACCGCTGGCGAATGTGTCACGCAGGGCAGGCTGAACTTCTGAAGAGCACATTGTCTTCTCTTTTAAGTCAAAATGAATTAAATATGGGCCTTACCCAATTTGCCCCACAGTCGACACAGGAGGTTTTCTGTTGACTTCAGCAGAGCTGGTTACAGCCCTTTACTCCTAGAATTGGTTAATTTTATGCACTGAGTGGTTTGACACTTTGCGTAGTTGATATCATGTTGGATGGCCAAAGACCGCGAATTACTGAAGTGTCACAGATGTTAAATCATGAAGTAGATGACAGTGCGCTTGCTATGTCATATGATCTTAGCACAGTTTGTGGAATAGTCTTTTTTATTATTGCAAGTAATCATAAGTGCTGAAAAAATACCGTAAGTAAAATAGCATTTTTGAGCACAATGCATCCAATGTTCTTAATGTATATACACATCTGCAATATGTTAAACTCAGACTTATGCCCATTTGATCTCAAGGATTTCAATGGGGTGTCTGTGTGGAATGAAGGGAAGAGTTTGATCCCAGAGTACTCAATGGCTATACTTTTTAGGATGGCTTTATGCCTCAGATTTTTACCTAGATTTGTGTTTATAATAATAAACACAGAATTTATTAGATATATATTTATAATACATTCCACACTAGCAATGGTTTATCTAATGTAGAAATCATTTCAGGTATTGTTTGCTTTTCCTTTGATGATTTCAGAAAACAGCGTATCCAGATAAATCTGACTTGTGGCCATGTGTTGAGCCACAGTGCTAAATGTCTGCTCAGGATGGGCTCTGCCTGCAGACATGACCAGGATATCTATTCCAAGAGTCAAATTCAAGCCAGTCAATAAGCAGGTGCACTTGTGAGAGGAAAAGAGTTTGAAGCAGTTACAGGTCCCCTGTTCCCCTTTACAGATGGAAGTCAGAACAAAAATGGATACTTCAGTCCTGCTCCCTTCTGCTATAGGACAAATTCACAAGATGGGGCAAAGGCACCTCTGCCTAGCAAGAGTGTTTGCCAAACCACTGCTTAGTGCTGCAACCAAGAGTGAAGCAAGGGCAGGGCAAGAGGAGCAGCAAATGAGATGCTCCTAAATGTCCCCTAGCACATAGGTGCTGTGTCCAGCCAGGGCACCAGCTTCTCCCCTGTGGTTGCAAAGCCAGCCATCCCTTCGGAAGACGACCCAGGTGTCATCCCTCCATTTATATTGACTCTGGGGGGAGTCAGAGGTCCCAGTGATAGCACCTGAGACAAAGAGACAGGCTGGCAGCAGCGATACTCATGCCCCCTCCAAAACACCTGGTAGGAATGATGTACAGACCAAGTGTGGTGTACTCTAAAATTCCCTGAATGTGCAGAAGTACTAGCTGAAAATGAAAAAAAAAAAGAAAAAACAGACCCCCAAATAGGGTCTTTTATTTGTATAGCTGCAGAAATCTCTCACACCTCAAACATCACCTAAAATCTTCTGGAAGGGGGCCCTGCACTCATAAATGCTTCCTGTTAAGTCTGGGAGGAGTTTGAGATGCATCAGCATCACACCTGCTGTATTGGCAGTTCACCCCTTGCTTTCCTATTTCCCCAACCGACATCCAAGAACCAAGTGAGCTGGGGGTTCACAGCACCTGCACTTGTGCACATGCCTTGTGGACAAATCTCCTGCTCCATGGAGTTACAGCGAAGGCTCACCTGGTTGTCAAGGTAAGTTCTCAGAAGGGTAGATGGCAAAATCCTTCAGAGAGCTCCAGTGGAAATGTCAAAGGTGGGGGTGCACTACACTGTGTTTTCTGCACAGTTTTTGGAGATCCAATCTGTCTCGCGTTCACTCTGACATACTGTGAGTGCTGAGCAGATCCCACTCACCTCTTCCACCTCTACCACCTCGAATGTCTGCATACTCCATAGTGGACGTGTAATAAGCCAGAGACTGATACTTGTATTTGCATGGTGCGATACCACACTCCATAAATGGTTCTACAAACTTTCTTGCTAGCAGGAGTACAACAAGCAGCCTTTAGTGTGGCCTCCATGTATCAGTATGGCCTGAGTCTGTCTGGCTTATTTTAACTGATACAGTGCCAGATTCTGGTGCTATTTTTCATGCTGACTAATACCTCAGGTCATCCTATTAATTCCAGTAAGGCTACTCAGAGACTGCAATGCTACCTAGTAAATGAGAACACAGTCTGGCTAGTTACAGTTATGTGATTGAATTTTTACTGCTAAACACAGCATAGCCTACCCAACTTATTTGATTTAGCAGGTAATTAATTGGCATTTTAAATATTTTGCATACGATTGTGATGCATCCTGAGGTGAAAGACAAAATACAAACCACAAAACAGTTTATTAGGAAGACTTCTTGCTGTTCCGCTAAAATATGGCAATCAAAAAGACAATTTACGTTGCAGAGACTTGACCTTTACTTTCCAGGACTGTAAAATAAAACCCCAAACCCCACACTTTCTGCATCTGTTTGACATTTGAATAAAACTGCCAGAGTGCAAACAAGTTTTGAGACAACATCTCCAGCAAACTCTGCAGTGACTCTAAAAATATTCTTGGCTAAGTTACTTTTTAAGGCCATATGTTGAAAAAAAATAAAACCCAAAACTTCACTAGAATTTATTGCAACAAGAGATTTGCCAAACTACTTAAGACATTTGGGAAGATTATAGTGAAGTACATTAGTTGCTGACTTGACAATTTGCTATGCTCACTGCTTGTATATTGGATTCTTGATATTCACGCTGAGAGTTGATCCAACTTTCTAGTACATTTTAGCAAGAGACCTGCCAAATGTCTACTGGCTTATTAAATGCTGGCAAACCAAAGGTCAGCCTTGTTTATAAGCCACAGCAAAGCTGCTGTGGATGGCACACAGGCCCTCCTCATGGCATTTTCCCTGTTTAAATTCAAAATTCCAGCACAGGATTGGATAAGGGCTGGTTTAGGCTGGTGTTGGCTTGGAGTCCCTACAGGTCTGCCCTGATGTCCCCTGGCCACAAACATGGAGGCTGCAGAAGAGGGAGTTCTAGTTCCACTGAACCTCGTCTCTGCTTTGTCTTGCTTTGTCTAATGATCACCACGCCTGCGCGGTCCTGTTTGCAGAGGCATGGGCCAGAATGTGCCTCCCTGGCACAGACCTGATGAGCGGGCAGACTCCTCAGAGGGGCCTGCCATGGAGGGCAAACCTGCCCTTCCTTCACAGCGCACCTCTTCGTCCCCTCTGGGAGCTCAACTCCTCTGCCTGGCAGCTGCCAGGCTGCAAAGGGTTGTAGATGGGGAACTCTGCTGCACCCTGTGCCTGATCCAAAGCTGTCTATGTCCACAGGAAACTTTCCGTCGACGCCTCTGGACTTCCCATCAAACTTTCCCTAACCGTGCCCGAAGTGGCAGTTCTGCTCTGCTCACCGTTACGGCTTTTGATACCAATCCAGTTTTACGTGACTGAAGATTATCCTGGTACAATACGCAAGTTTCCCTGTAAAGGCTAACCCTTGCCCTCCGTGCCAAAGCAAACATTCCTACAAAGGCCGTGGAATCACTCTCACAGTCAATAAAATTTGCTTCCATATCATGCTATACTGAACACGTTGCCTCGACATTTCTTACATCTTTATTATATGTATTTGATTGACACGCGGGACTAACAGAAAATTCCTCCTCTGACCCTGTATATAAACCTGCTTACAAATATGTGAGATAGCTATGTATTAAAAAATTAAATCTTGTTTAAAACACAAACAATTAAAACTTGCTTGTTTAAAACATTTTAAGGCACAACTGGTTTAAAAAGGTCTGTCTCACCGGATAAAAATGTCATACAGGTTTACCTTAGTGTAAGTGCTGTTTACAAGAGACAGAGGAAGTCTGATGTAGAAAAAATAAATCCACATTTTTATGAAAGAAAACTGCAAAAGAAATCACGGTCATTACTGCTTGGATAATACCGGGAAAAAGGTGATTCTTCTTTTTTTCCTTTTTTTTTTTTTTTTTTTCTCCCGCAGTTGAGATCACCTGGGAAATCCCAACATCTTCGCTGGAGCCAAGGCATGGTAGCTGTATGTTCCGCGGAGGAGAAGCCTATCTTGCAGGGCCCGGATCCGGGCTAAAGCGTGCCCTTATGGGTGCCCCGCACCGTGGCTCCGGGGCGCGCAGCTCGACGGCGCGGCGGGAGCCCCTGCCCGGGCACGGGGACCCCGGGGCCGGGGGGGGGGGGACGACGCGCGGAGCGGGGGCAGAGGCAATTTGTTTCAGATTAACTGGTAACATCTCTGACCAAACAAGCGGCGGGGATCTCCCGCGTTTGGCAATGTAATCTTGCTCCCGGCGGCGCGGGGAGAGGGCAAGATCAAAGCATTCCTCCCGGGGAAATTGCACCCGGGGCTGCCGTTTGGTTAGCCTGCCCTAACCTCGCTAATAAATTTCCCGGGAGGAAGGGAGGGCTGGGGAGGCGAGGAGCGGGGGGACCGCGGCGCATGCACCTGCACGCCCGCCATCCCCGCCGCACGGGAAAGCGATGCAAAGCAGGGCCCGGCGCTGGCCGCCGTCCCCGCCCCCGCCGGCTTTCAGGGGAGACCTGTTGACGGTCTTTGCGATGCCCCGGAGCGGCTCTTCCACACCGCTTTCCGTGGGCCAGGACGCTGCTCCAAACGGCGCGGCAGCCGCCGCCGCCCGCACGGCCCTGGGGAGCCATCCCCGGCCCCCGTCGGGGTGGGTCGGGTACATTCCCCCCGCCCACCCCCCCCTCAGCTCCAGGGGGTTACCCCCGTGGCAATGCGCGGGGTGGGGGGAGGCACGGGCGAGGGCGTGCGGAGGAGGCTCCGAAGGAGCCCGGGAGCATCCCGGCCGCCGCTGCGGGCAGGCGGACCCGCCGGGATGGGGGCCAGCGGTACGGCGGGGTGTCCAGCCAGGAGCGTTGTAGCGGGGCAGGTGGATGCACAGATGCACGCTGCGGGCTTCGCCCCCTTCCCCGGCGTGGAGATCGGTGCCTTTGCCGGCACGGCGCGGCGCGGCATCTGCCCGCGTCAGCGAACAGCGGGCACGGCTGCCACCAGCGGCCCGGAGCCGGGGCTGAGCGGGAGCGGAGGTCCCCGCGGCTCACGAGTGGGAGCAGCGGTGCCGGGAGACCGCTCTCCGCCTCGCCCCGCCGTGGGCGCGTCCCGCCGGAGGAACGGCAGAGGCACCTCCGCCTCCCGTCGGGAAAGGGGAGAGGGGCTGGAGGGGAGCGCAAACGCGCCGCGGAGCCCAACGCAAACAAGAGGAGAAGAAGAAAGTTATACAAACACGCCTGAAAATCGTGGCTGGGTTTCACAGTTCCCTGCGGAGAAAGTAAACAGGAGGCGAACTGTTTTGTAATTTACTCCAGCGGCCCGCAGAACCGTACTTTGTAATTTGGTGTCGGTTTACAAGCAAAGGGGACTTCTGTTTCCTAACCTAGCAGGTCCTTTGTCATGCCTGTGCCTTTTAAGAGGGACCCCGAGGGGGAAAGTGGAATTCCTTGGGTATTTGCCTTTTAGTCATGCTTGTAAGTCAAACAGTAGCCAGGGCTTTCTTTTGGGATGAATAATACCCGCCGTCGGGAGATGCGCCTCCCGTTCGCCGCTCTGCCCCGGTGTGGGCACTCAGCGGCGGTGCGGCCCGAGGGGGACAAACGCTCCCTCGGGACAAACGGTGTCTCCCTCCCCGCAGGTGCCCGCAGCCCACGCCCGCCACGCCGCCGCGCCGGCCCCGGTCCCGCAGGGCCGGGAGAGCAGGGTTTTTCCGTGCCGAACCGGTGTCCGGCAGCCGGCCCCGTGCGCTCCCCGTGAGCGTGGATGCCCGTGTTTATTGTACACAGGAACATGATCGGTATTTGTTATACACACGCGCTGCTGAGGGAAGGAGAGCAATATTTTCCCTTTCCGGAGAATAGTTTCGGCCGTCTGTTACGCGTATCGTTAGTTTTTTGATCAGCACACCGGTGGGGAATTGATGCTCTCCCGCACGCCTTTTTCGTCTTTTTTTTTTTTTTTTCTTTTTTTTTTTTTTTTTTTTCCTGGGGATACCCTGTTTAAATTCGCTACCTCTTCCCCTGCCGGGCGCCGATCGCGGCCGAGCTGTATTTTGTCCGCTTCTGTCCCGTGGAAATTCCCATTTTCTCCGACGGAAGCCCCGAGCTCTAACACCTCGCTGGCAGGGGCGAGACTTTGTGCGTTACAACGACGACCGCTCCCTGTTTTGGGGGGCCGGGGGCATTCCCTAATTTCCGAAGAGCGGCCTGCGCCAGGGAGCCGGGGCGGCGGGCGGCGGGAGGGAGAAAGTTACTCCACAGCCCGGTGCTCGGTGGAAACCGCCGCTGAGGGGAGGGAATGCTAAAAAATAAACGAATATTTCCCCGCGCGTTAATTCCCGGCAGGGCAGGGCGGCAGCGACGATTCCGTTGCGCCGTCAGACTGGGAAAAAAAAGGCCATTGCCACGGGTGGCCTCCACCCGCGGGGCAAACTGCGCGAACGACCGCAAACGAATAAACGCGGCGGCTGTTTCAGCCTTTTCAACCCGCGCACCCCGCCCCGCTCCCCGGCTGGGGGCACCCCGCTCGCCCGCGGAGCTGTCACCATCACGCGTGTTACCGTCTTCTCACCCTTCTCTGTCCTTCCTTCTTTCCTTCCTTCCTTCCGCCCTCCCTCCCTTTTTTTGCCCTAAAATTAGAGACGGCCACCCGCGCCCCCCACGCCCGCCCGCCCCCACGAGCGCGCGGCTGGCACACTCGCGGGTGGGGGTGGTGGGGTGGGGCGGCGGAGGGGGCGGGGCGGTGGCGGCGCGGGGCCAATCAGCGCTGCGGCCGCGCGGCGCGGGACCAATGGGCGGCGCGGGCGGCGGCGGCGGCGGGCGCTGATAACGCGGCGGGGCCGGCGCGGCGGGCACTGTGCCGCGGGGCGGGCGCGGCGTGGGCGAGGCGGGGGTGCCAGCCCCGGGCCTGGTACAACGAGCGGGCGCCCACACCCACGCACGGCACAGCACGGGCAGGCCCGGCCCGCCGCCCCACTACACGGCGCCCCCCCCACCCCCGCCGACGGCGCGGCGTCCCGGCTGTCGAGGCGCCTTGCACCCCGTGGGGCGGGGAATCGCGAGTGGGCTCGGGCAGCGGCGGCCCTGCGAGCTGCGGGGTTGGGGGGGGCTGCGGGCTGCCTGCACCGCCTGCCGGCCTCGGGCACTGAACTTGGGTAAGTTGCAAAGCGCGGGAGGAAGGACGGGGAGGTCGGGCGGGAGGAGGCGGGCGTCCGAAGGCACTGCTTGCGTGGTGCGGGAGAGCTCCGGCAGCCCGTACAGCCCCTGGTCGCTGCGGCGGGGAGCGGCGGTGTGTGCAACCCAGGTGTTCCCTACCTGTCCCCTAAATCTGAAGGCAGCGGGCAGTAGGGTTGTCAGGATGCTGAAATAAACGGGTCCCAGCGGGGAGCTGACAGCCCCGCAGCCGTGCGGCGCTCGGCATCACCCTGGGGAGGTTTCTCCCGCATCCTCCGCCGCTGGAGATGCGCTCCTGCCTGCGGCGGGCAGGCACAGTTCCCCGGGAAGCCGGGTCGGGCGGGGCGGGGAAGCGGCCGTCGAGGGGCACGGGGAAGAGACGGTAACGGGGGTGAGATGACATCCCGAGCGGGGTCTGCCATGACTTCCCGACGGGGGTGCATCTCGGGGGGGGGGCCGCCGGCGGGTCGGGCGGCGGCGGGCATCTCGGGAGCCGGGTGTGCCCGGGCTGCCGTCCCGCCGCGGGGGCGGGAGGCCTGACCTCTCTCTTGCAGCTGCGCCGCCGAGGAGCCATGGCCGAAGGACGCGCCGCCGCCGACTGGGAGATCGACGTGGAGAGCGTGGAGGGGGAGGCGGCCGAGGCCCCCGGCGCGCCGCGCCCGGAGGAGGAAGAGGAAGAGGAGGAAGGCGAGGAGGCGGCGGCCCCGCGGCGGGGCGAGCCGCGGAAGCTGAGCCGCACGCCCAAGTGCGCCCGGTGCCGCAACCACGGCGTGGTGTCGTGCCTGAAGGGACACAAGCGGTTCTGCCGCTGGCGCGACTGCCAGTGCGCCAATTGCCTGCTGGTGGTGGAGCGGCAGCGAGTCATGGCCGCCCAGGTGGCGCTCCGACGGCAGCAGGCCACCGAGGTGAGAGGGGACGGGACGGGACGGGTCGGGACTGGACGGGGCGGGCGGCCCCCGGGCTGACGGCGCCGCCCGATCGCTCTCCTAGGACAAGAAGGGTCTGGCGGGGAAGCAAGCGAGCCTGGAGCGCAAAGCCGTCTACCAGAGGCACGTCCGGACACCCAGCCTCCTGGCTAAGAGCATCCTGGAAGGTAAGCGCACCCCTCCCTCCCCGCCTTTCCGCGGGCTGCCCCCCGGTTAAGCACCGTCCGCCAGCGGGGGAAACATCGCTCTGCCCCGGGAAAACCCACAGCTCCCGGCCGAAGCGCGGCTGCTCACGGACACGCGTGAAATGCAGCGTTGTTTCCCGAAATAAACGAGGAACGGCGTTAAAACGCGGTCCGCTACCGGCAACGGGCGGCGGAGGCTCCGAGGGCACCGGCACCCGCGCCCGTTCGGGCGCGGGTGCCGGTGCCCTCGGAGCCTCCGCCCGCGGCTTCTTGCCCTTCGTGGCTGGAATTTCGGTTACTCCCCCTCGGCCCAAAAATAATGCCTGAAATGCTAGCAACGGCAATTTGAAATTTGAGAGTTACTGTTACAAGCTGACATTCTTTTTACATGACTACCCAGCAGCGTTTTGCAGCGCAGGGTAATTTATTCGCGGGTGTTTTTTATCAGCAAATGAGTAAATAAATTAGGGATGTGTGTGTTGGTTTGTTGTTCTCCCCCCCCTCCCCCCCCCCGAAAATATTAACTGTGGAACAATGACATGTTAAATATGGATATTTTAGTGAGAGGCTGTATTTTTTTCTTCCCCACTTCTTCTTCAGATTGTGCCCGAATTTATTTTTATGTCTTCTTTAATTATTTTCCAAACTGAAGTCCCGTAAAGCATTACAGTTCTCAAATCTAGCTTCCCCCCCCCCATTAGAAAGCTCTTTTCTTTGCCTGTGTAAGCACAATTAAAATTTCACCCTTTTAGAAACCTCTAATTTTCGTCTATAGTTCACTCTTTTTTTTTAAAAAAAAAACCCTATTCTGTATTCTTTCCTCTAATTTATCTTATCTTTCTTTTTCTTTTCTCCTAGTTTCTCCTTGGAATTTTCTACCATCTGTAGCAATGTGTACATAGTGATTCATCTTTAGAGAATAGAAAAGGCATCAGCTGTAGGTATAGGTATCTTCCTTGGCAATGGAGAAATCTGTGTGAGAGAAATGGGAATGAAAACAGGTAAAACCCTGTTCTCCTTACTCATGTTAGTAGTTCCATTAATTCAATGGGATTACTTGTCTGGGTAGAGCAAACAGGATTGGACCCTATCAGTTATATTAAATGAATCCAGTTAGCCTGGTAATTGAATATACTGGAGACTGGATTTGTATGTTTTACTGAAGTTCTTTTTTAGTTCAAAAGAAATAAAATATTTGAATGCTTGCCATATATGTTAAAAATTGAAGGTTATCTCCTTCAGCTCCATGATGCAATACCAGTCATAACACATAGCAGGGTTTTGCTTTCCCCTCCACCTCCCCCCACCCCCCAATCTGCTGTTTTGGAATTGCTTTTTAAAGTTACTAATCAGCTATCTTTGAAGGAGACTACACATGTCAGAGGAGCAGGGCTTGCTTATCAGTGTTGAGGAACTTGTACTGAATGTGCCTGATGGTGCAGGGAGCTGAGCCCCTGTGGCACGGTGACTTTGGTAGGAGTTGGTGTTCAGGGTTTGTAGCAAGTGCTCGGTGCCTGTCAGGACTGGCTCCAGACGGAGACCTTTTACAAACACAGCTTTAATGTTTTTCTAATGCAGCTTCATTCCTAACGCTGCTTTGTTGTTTTAGGTTACCGTCCTATTCCAACAGACCCTTACCTGGGAGGGAATTCACCCTTGCCACCCCCTGTAAGTGACAGGATGAGAAAGAGACGGGCTTTTGCTGATAAAGAGTTGGAGAACATTATGCTAGAGAGAGAGTATAAAGAGAGAGAGATGATGGAAGCTACACAAGCAGCTGCCCTTTTCCTCCCTAACCGCATGGTGCATGGAGCTGAATACAACTCGTATAAAACAGCCTTCAACACTGCTCAAGTTGATACTCCAAACAAGGAGTTTTGCAATTTTTTACCAACCTGCCTTGATCTAACCATGCAGTATTCAGGATCCAGCAATATGGAACTAATTTCTTCAAATGTCAGTGTAGCTACTACCTACAGGCAATATCCCCTGTCTTCTAGGTTCTTAGTGTGGCCAAAATGTGGCCCCATTAGCGATGCTCTCCTCTACCAGCAATGCCTGTTAAATGCTACTACTGTCCAAGCTCTCAAACCTGGGGCAGGTTGGGATGCCAAGGTCTCACAAAGTCAGGACTGTCTGAACACTGAGCATGACATCATGTCTCCAAAACTGGAAAATTCACTCGTTCTGACCCACACGCAAGATATTCAGCAGCCAGGTAATGAGATGCCATGCCTTCCTCAGGAAGCTCGTGAGAGGTCAGCTTTCTCTCCTCCAAAAAGGACTTTCTCTCAGATTTCTGAGAAGGATTCTCTGGCTCCTCAGGAACAGGTATTAAGCAAGATCAGCAAAGACAGTACCAAGCCCTCTCCACCGCCCAAATACAATCCATTTCAGTCTCTGTTCCAGCAAACGTTTCCTGACAGATCAGGAGCAGACTTGAGAACATCATTTATCAAAGAGACTTTTGAAGATGCTTCTAAGAAATACAGAGAGTGTGCCATTAAAGAGAACCAAAAGTACAAGTTTACAATAGACAAATCGGCAAAAGACTTCTTTGGGGCCAAACAGGCCACAACAAAACTTTCAACAACTGAGCCACTGTCATTTTCAGTTGAATCCATCCTTAAACGACCTTCTTCTGCAGTTGCTAATATCTCTCAATGAATAAACTATACCTTCAGTGTAGAGAGTTTGTATGCTTTGCCTTCTGCAGAGTTGCTACTGGCTGCCTTGTCTCTTAAAAGATTTGTAAAGAGGACATTCTGCTGTAAATGGTAATTCTTTCTTTTATATCAAAATGATGTACATAAATATGCATGTTTTCTTTTCTGAAAAAATAAATATATTTAATTTTTTAAAATTGAAACTGCATGTATGGACTGTAAAGTGTTGTTATTTCAAGCAGCACTTCAAACCATTCAATAAAATGAGATTACCTGCAAGCATAGACTTATTCCCAGTGTCTCTTTTGTCTCCAGTATCTCACAGGCAAGTATGCCCTACTTTCAGAGTATACTTATTCTTTTATCTGCCATTATCAATGTACTTACGAGTTATCTTGGTGGGGTAAGTGGGCATTTCTACTTTGAACGTCCAGTAACTAAGAAAAGAGGTAACTACGGTGTATGTAGGCTAGTGTGAATTTACAAGACTCTTTTTATTAAGTGAGGTTTAGATCAGATTCCAAATGCCTTTCTTATTCTGAAGGGGGAGTGCATGCTAGCGTAAAAGACTGGTTTATTCCACACCTCTTTATAAATTCTTCTGTTCCCGAAGCAGAAAAGCGTACTAGATTGGATTTGAGGAGAATGGCTCTGGTGAGCTTTTGGATAAAAAGTCAGCATTTTTTAAAATTCAGTTTTTGAATAAAAGGTCTGCCTATTTTTCTTTTCTTTTCTTTTTTTTTTAATGTTCAGCTGACTTTAGTCTGGATTTCTACCCCTCAGAATATTTCTCTTCTGAAAACATTTCATCTTTGCCCAGAAAAAGCTTGAGATTTTTGTGTTGTGGTAATTGAAATGACCTTCAGGCTGTAAAAATGGTGTGCAGAATCATCACAGCTAATGAGAAACCAAGTCATGATCTCTCAGTTTTGTAATTCTATGCCTTTTTGCGGGGACAGCAGAATTAGAGGAGATTAACCGGTAGAATTTACCTGGGAACCTGAAATGCCCTCAAGGTTATAGAAAAAGGCATTACCAGCTCCCGCTATGACTGAGCTTGAAGCTTTCTAAATCCGTGGTTTTGTAAGTATTTCCCTATATGTTACTGCTAGCACATCTAGTGCTAACCGATAATCCCTTGGTTACTGTCCTTGCTCAGCATTTTTATCCTGCAGACAGTGCTCAGTCAGTCGAAAGGAGCTGTGGTTTGTTCTTAATTTTTGTTATTTTATAAGGACAATTTCTGCTTGGTATTTGTGAGCAGAATGTAATGTTTTCTGATTTTGTTACACTTGCTGCACAGGTAAAAAGGCTTATTTTGCTATGAATAAATCTGAGCCACGAATTTCTGATTCTGTAAGTATCTCTGAAAGCGGTTAGTGTTTCCGATGGGAGTGGTGTTGCTGAATAGCAGGACCCTTTTCGTGGATGGGAGGAGTCATCTGTTGTGGGTGCTTTTCTAAGCCACTCTGTTAAAGCAACAAACGCATTGGAGAAAACACACTTTACATAACGTGTAATTTTTTACGTAACACATCTTACAAAGCACATAAAATTTTTATGTCAGGAACGTAAACAAATTTGTTGCAATTTAAGAGAATCATGGGCACTAGCTAAAGCTTTGCTTTTCAAAAGCATTCGTACTAACTAGATTTTGCCTAGCTGAAAATACATTCAAACGCAGCGAGATGCTTTTCATTTTTTCAAACTCTGTCCTTTATCCAGTTGCCATTAGAGGGAGTTTTAACTCACTTGAGAGCTGAATATGCTTGTTAATCAGTTTAGCAGTCAGACCAATCTAGGCAGCTTTTACCCAGAGTAAATGGAGAGAAATTCTTCACATTTCATATTTGTTTGCTTTCACCACAGCTTCCTCCTTTAGCTTAGTTGAACATTAAATGCTAACAAGGGGTTTTAATTTAAGCAGGGTTTCCTTTGTTATTAAAAATATGATTTGTTTTGTTTTTCAAGCTGCTGGCCTAAACTAGGATGACAGATGAAAGAGTTCAGCGATCTATGTAGTGAACCATTATTGGATACTGGAATTAGTCCTGCATAAATATTTTTTTGCCTAACAACGTGTGCATCTAACATTGTCCAATTTCACATCGGAAATATTTTTCTAGGAAGTCACTTGTCTTTATTCACCTCTTAGAAAAAGGCCAGAAAACCAAAACCCTCCAACAGATTGGTACCTCTTGACCTTTTAAAGAACAAGGTGAACTGAACAAATTCAAATTCTGAAGACATACCAAACACTAGTATATACACACACACACATACATAATATATGTTCCAGATAGTATTGTTCAAATTCTAATCATCAGAAGAGGAGTGACTTTTCTATCACTATTTGAAAAAATGTGACCCTTGAGGTGAAACTTAGACAAATTGTTTGCTTCTCTTAAAGAATTAGTCTCACCCGAGTCAGCATTTGGCCACCCTGCCTTGCTGTCACTTGCTCATGTCTTGCTTCAGTTCCATTAGCTATTTCACCCTGTACTTAGTTTCCTTTCATTTCATAGACCCTGGACCTTACCTCTCATGCATCTTGAAAGCTTGTTGCACCCAGATTGTTTTTTCCTTTCCTTTGTTAAAAACGTATGTAAAGTTTATTGTCCCTGGAGAGGATGACTAGTAGCTTGAGGAAGATAGCATATACACAGACAGCATGTGATTTTCCTCAGACATCTTTGCAGCAGATGTATAGCACTCCTCTTACCTCTTTCAGCCATGCGCTTCTCTGGAGCAGAAGTAGCAACTTGTCCGTGTGTGCTGGTGCGGCCGTGCAAACACATGGAGAAGAGGAGAAATCATTGCTCTGAAACTGTCTAGCACTTGGTAGTAAGAGCTGGCAATAAGTCAGCTGGTAAAATATCCCATGCTACCCTACGCTCTCTCCTTCTTAAATACAATTTTTGTGGCATTTGTTGGGTGTGTGGATGCCTGTATCTCCTGTACAGCATGACAAGTTTTCTGTGAGTACAAGACGCACCTTTGTGCCGTGCTCGTGGATGTCAGGTTGCATTTCGCTTCTGATCCCCTTCTGGTCTCAGTTTTTCTTATGTGATGGCTGAACACGCTTGTTGGGAAGCTCAGCTTTAGGGCTGGGACAGGAGGTCAAGCACCTGTGCTGGCTGTGGAGCACAAAACAGTTGTGGAAAGGAGTACAAAGAACAGTTATTCACTTGGTCTGCAAAATAGTAAGCCTGGCTGAGGGTGCTGTCAGAGACAACCAGCTACTAGTTGGAAATGCAGGTCTTCCATGTGCGCGCTGAGACAAAAATTTTTACAGGTGTACAGAGGTGTATAAGTGTAGAGAGCTAGAGGAACTGGGAATAAATACCTCAGGCAGTGCCGGGCTTACTACCTGGCATGGTGGCAAGGAGTGGGGTGTGGTGGGTTCACCAGGAGAAGGGATGGGTTATTGACAGCTGCTGCAGTGACAGAGCTTTTCCCTCGTGTCGCACAGGAGAATTGAGATGGGGGTTGTGGTGGGTTGGGGGGTAGTCCCCGCTCAATAGGTACGAGTTGTTGGCTTTCTCTCAGCTGCTGGCTTCCTGGAGGTGACTGTACCAGCACTGCTGGCCTGCCACAAAGCCTGCCTTAAACCCGCCATTTGTCTTTGACACCTTTGAATCATCGTATTGAGCTGCTGGGCACAGAGTTTGCTGAGACGGCTGGATAATTGAACAGGAGTCATTCAGCTGACGTCAGGACTGAAACACCAGTGAAAACATCAGCTGAATGTGTTTGCATTCTGTCCTGAGAGCAAGACTTAGCCCTGTGCTGTCCTTCTGCTATGACGAAGATCATTCTGAGTTTTGCAGTTTGAGCTCCTCATCTCCTTGGGATCATAAAAGCAAGTCACTTTTTCGCCAGCTGTGAAGGCACAAGTCCCGGTAGAGTTAATGGCTTTGAAGGCTGACCATTAATCAGCTCCCACTTGCTATTATTCTGGAATTAGAGAATTTGACACTATCTCCATCTTTTTATTTTAAGTGTAGAACATGTATGTTGTCACTTTAATTTGGAAGCTTGTTTGCACGATCAAGGCTTTCAGCTCCTGTACCCAACACTTTCCATTCAGCTGACCCTGATGTGAAAGCTGGCGTCGAGAGTCACCGCCCGTGATGGATGAGATTCTCACCATATCACTAAGTTCCTTCTCTGAATTGCTGCCAGCTGAACGGGGTAAAGTACACATAATGCCTCCTTTAACTTAGATAGTAGCGATCAGCCATTTTCTGTTTGCTTGTGTTGAAACCAAGACAAACTGTGGCTTATGCAGGAAGGGCTGCTGGGGCAGCATGCGTGGGCAGGTGGAAACCAATGGCAGGAATGTCAGTCTGACTGGGGAGGCAGGAATCAGTCGGTGTTTTATGGGAGGAAGCATGCCTCTTCATAAATAATGAAATCATGCGAACTGGGAAAAAACCCCAAATTGTTCAACATTGCCAGTTCCATCTCTTCCTGTCCCCGGCACCAGCTCCTTGTGAACAAGCTACAGTGACTTTTCTGTCCAGAAACAGGTCAGAAATCAGGTTCATGGGCTGCAGTCATCCCTTTTGTTGTAATTTGGAGTTGGTAGCCCAAAGTCAGTGAGCCCTGCTGTTATTGTGACCCATGAGCTGCAGTATGGAGGCTGATGACGCTGCTCCATGGTCACAAACTAAGGGTAAGAGTCTACTCTCACCCCGAACTCAGCACTCCAAACTTTGCATAAATGTGTGGCCATTTGGCCCTCTGGAATGAAAACTCAGCATCTAACCTGTGTGTTACCACAGGACACACTGCTGTGTGCAGTTTTTGCTGACGAATAAGAGCTTCCAGTGACCAACAGAAAAGTGTGATTCTTCATATTCAGTTATGTTGAGATATTATGTTGGAAGAATTGGAAGAAAGAAAGATTACATTGCAGGAGGGCAGTGACCCTTTTCCCAGTTTTTGTAAAAAATAATTACAGCTGAAATCCACCCAAGTAAAAATGAAGAACTGCACAGGCAAGCCTACTGATGTGTACACCAACTGGAGCCTACTAAGATATGTACTTATCCTTGTAAGATGGAGTCTAGAAGTAAATTTAGAAGAGAGACAAAGATTTTAAGAATGCCATATTTCACAGTCACACTGTCTGGCTGACAGCCTCTGCATCTGTATCTCACTGTAGTTGGCCATATCTGGGCTTACAACAGATTTTTCACTCGTTCCTTGGCAATCCAGTTGGGCAGGAAACGGGTAGGTTGAACTAATACCATGTGTGGTATACAGTTTCTATATTTGTGTATCAAGAGCTAATAGTGGCATCCATTACACCCTGCCTGGTTTTCATGTACCCATTTTATTTCTACACAAAACCCCTCCTACATGAGTTGGCCATGGCCAGACTCCATTTCTCTAAGTCAGACAGAAAACATGGGTGAACCATCCACCTTTAGAGAAGGCTTGCCTGTGGGTGATGAAAAGCACACTGTGAGCTGTTCCTCAGTGGAAAGATGCTGTAAGTAGTCATAGAATTGCTGGATTATAGAAATACCAGAGCTATGTATACAGATAGGAAAACAAAATCTTAGTGTAAAACATGTATAGGTGAAACCAACTCCTTTGAGGTAATTTTAGACTTGTAGCAGTGTAACCATGAATGAAGAGCTGAAAAAAAATCATCAGAAGATCTTAGTAAGTGACTTGGAGGTGACAAATGTACAGGAGCCTTACACTTGAACCTCTGTGGAAAATAAAATTTTATTTAATCTTTAATTTAATTTAGAAACTTTATTTACACTTGTCACCATCTGAGCTATCCTTACCTTGTAGAGCAGTACTACTTCCTCTAATATATGCTCAAACATATTTATTAAATTGAACTTAGTGCTATGTGATAGAATGGTAGGGTAGAACTGTGGTAGCACTAAGGCTGGATGGCAGCTGTGGAGAGTGCCCAGTCCCAGCCCTGCCCGTAGCAGGTCAGCCATGGCAGGTTGCTCAGGGTTGTGTTCAGTTGGGTTTGAATATCTCTAAAGATGGAGACTTCACAGCCTCTCTGGGCAACCTGTTCCGGTGTTTAACCATCCACACAGGAGAAAAAAGTTCTTCTGTTTAGATGGAATTTCCTGTATTCCAGTGTGTGCCCGTTGCCTCTTGCCCTGTCCTGGACACCACTACAAGATCTGTCTTCTTTGCTCCCACTGTCTTTGCTCCCACTATCTATACACAGTGATAAATTCTCCCCTGAGCCTTCTCTTCTCCAGCTGGATAGCCCAAGTCTCTCAGCCTTTCCTGATGACAGGGAGGCTCCAGTCCGTTAATCATCTTCAAGGTGCCTTTACTGGACTCACTCCAGTATGTCCTTTAGTACAGGGGAGCCCAGCACTGGACACAGTACTCCAGATGGGTCTCACTGGGGCTGAGTAGAGAGGAGGCATCACTTCCCTCCACATGCTGGCAGCACTCTGCCAAATCCAGACCAGGAGGCTGTTGGACATACTTGCCGAAGGGCACACTGCTATCTTCTGGTCAACTCAGTGTCCACCAGGACAACCCTGACCCAGGACATATCATGCAGGACTTAAATTTTGCAATACTACTGTCATTTGCACTAGGATTAAATAAAGTCTCCTCTGTTAAATCATTGCATACTAGATTCATGATGGAGTAAGGGCAAAAAAACCCCCATTATTCCCTATGACTTTAGGACTGCAAGGTCTGAAAAGAAAAGAAAAAAACAATAGTGAAATTCTGAAAGCATGACAACAGCCATACTGCAAACCTATGCAAACCTGAGATTAAGGTGATGCTAAAACTTCAGATTAGGCTCAAGATGGAGTAGTTGCGTAGAGCGTAACTAAAAAGCTTTATGTTAGGAAGGGCTGAGTTCCCTCAGCTTCAAACATAAAGTCCACCTCATCACTCACCCTGCCTTCCCATATTACTCTTTCATAAATGGACTGAGAAAACAGGAGTCTCATTATCATAGTTTAAAATGTTTTCCATTCTGACTCTGGCAAACTGGTCTGGGATTATAGTTTACGAACAAAGGGCTTCATACTGAAATTATTTTGTCATCAATCTGTCTCTAGGCTGTGCCTAGAGGGAGCTGGTGGCCTGGTTGCTTTGGGAAACTCTTGGTATGGCAGAAAGGTACAGAGAAAAACAAGACTGAAACTGACAAGGAGGACTTTACTTCATGGCTGGTGGGTCAGCCCCACTTTACTTCCACTTTCTCCTTGCTGGCCTTTGAGAAGGTGGGGAATGGCAGCAGGGCCCCATACAGAGCCCGGCACTTGCCCGCTTCCCACACCTGCCCCAGCCGGGCAGCGAGAGCGCAGCCATGGCCTGAGCACCCTCTTGGCCACAGAGGGACAGCCGGCTGTCCTCATGCTGGTGGATGGGTGGTGGCCAGTTTTGGAGCACCCTGGCAGAGCTTTGTCAGTCAAGAAGCTTTATCTTTTTCAGACCGTGGAGTATCCCCCAACACAGAACTCTTTGCTTGCAAAGCTGCTCCATCCTGCGTGAGTAGCAATTCTGGGCTAACAGTTTGCAGATGTAGCAGTAAGGGGGCATGCTCTGCTGGGTACGGAGGCTTTAGGCAGAGGCTCTGCAATGCAAAGAAGTGAGAGAAAAAAAGTTTTTGGGACAAAACTGTTTTCTTCAGTCTGTTGAATTCCTTGCTTAGTATTAGAGGAGACCAACTCAGGGATTTTGAACTAAGAACAAGTGAGAGTAAACCCATGAGGCTGTGAGCTTTATTTGTAATAATTTAACCTCAAAGCAACGATGATGTAGCTAACCATAAAGGGGTTTGTGTCTAACAGAGGAGGATATGAGCAGAAGGTTATGCTGAGTGCATGATCTTCTGTAATTTATGGCAGCCAGTAATAAGTCCAGGCTTACAGAAAGGAAGGCATACACATGTTTACAACAGGGTCCCTGCAGCAATGTCTTGATTCAGCTTCTGGTGTTACTCCCATGCAGTGTGCTCAGAGTTGTCTAGTTTGAGGGAGCAGGATGGGAAGGGGCAGGGGGAACCTCTGCAATGCAGTAATAAAAGAGAGCTTATCTTTGCACTCCCCCACTTCTTACTGCTCACTGCACAACAGCTCACCCTTCACTTCCCACACCACCAAAGCACACACTTGCTGATAGGAGGTTGTAGAGAGGTGGGGGTCGGTCTCTTCTCCCAAGTAACAAGGGATAGGACAAGAGGAAACAGCCTCAAGCTATACCCGGGGAGGTTCACATGGGATACTAGGAAAAATTTCTTCACTCAAAAGGGTTATCAAACATTGGAACAGGCTGCCCAGGGAAGTGGTGGAATCACCACCCCTGGAGGTATTTAAAAGATGCGCAGACATGATGCTTAGGGACACGGTTTAGTGGTGGTTTTGGCAGCGTTAGGTTGATGGTTGGACTTGATGATCTTAAAGGTCCCTTCCAACCTAGACGATTCTATGATTCTATGATTCTGTGACATGGGTTGATACCATTCCAGCAGGTACATGAGAAGCAGAAGACTGGCATGCATTTTCTTAGCTAGCTTTGCTTCAGCTTTTACTTGACACTCACTTCAACACCTGCAGAGGCGAATCAAGCCCTTTCTGCAAGTGACACATTGCTTGAAGTCCAGGTCCCAGCAGAAGGTTGTCTTTGAGTTAGATTCTCTGTAGCCCAACTAATAAAAGTAGTGCTCCTCCTATTACTTCTTCTACTGGCATGGAGACATCTGTACAGTATATCTTCTCTATCCAACTGACTATATCTGTGACACTTGTTGAGACTGCTGCTGTGTGTAAATGAGCTGAAATAGTTTCAAAAGTGGAGAGAAGTAAAGTACATGTAAAATATTTTTGGAAATGAAGCTAAAAAGAGTTTGTTCTCATTTGTTTTCCCTCTCATTCTCTCCCACACATTTAATCTTATGTACCTTTCTAAGCCCCTTCCTTTCCTGTCACACATGATATCCCCTTCTGTCTAGGACATACCAGTGACTCCTCCAACATAAGCGCTGAGGTCTGTGCTTCCCTTTACACATGGCAGCAGTTGAGTACTGGCACTACTTGTTGTGCTCCGGATTGTGTTCTTGTGCTGCAAGACAGCCTACCCCAGAGCAACTTGTAAAGGCTTTCCACAGAGCAACCAGCTCAGCGTGCTCGTGCGGAAGCTGCAAAATAAACAAGGAATAATAACATATCTCCCACAGCTGGGAAATGCCACATGTGGATGAGGATAATCCATTCATTAGGTTCTGAACATAAAGTCCCACCAGAGAGTATCATAAATCCATGTGATGTCCCTGAACGCTGGATTTTTCATTTGGGCATATGAAGGAACTGAAAAATGTGTAAAATGAAAATCACATGTACTCCAAAGCTGCTCCATAGCACTGGAAGCTGGTAACATCTGAAAGTGAGTAGGCAAAACTGACACATAAAGATGTGCTCTGAGCCAATTTACAGCAAAGGGTAAAGATCATGCTGCATCTGAGTGAAAACCAGGGTAGGCACTACTCCCTAGTGACTGTACATCCGAAGAGTCTCTTGTGTACTGATTATACCAGAAAATGTATGGAATACATTACAATTATGAATGTTCCTTTGACATGTTATTTCAGAAAAGACCATGAGAGTAGGATAAAATACAGGGCTCAGTCTTTCAGCCTGCAGTCATAACCGGCCCAATTTCCATTGCTGTCAAAGATAAAGCAGAGACGTTCATCTCTAGACAGCCACTTGTTAGAAGAGATGAGTATTCTAACAGAATGGAGGTTTTCAGCAAAAGCAGTTGCAAGCTTTTCTAAACACGGTGCTTTCTGGTACTTGTTTGGACTTAACAGCTGAGTCCAGAAGGCAGGTCTCCAAAATGCTTGTATGGTGCACTCTGCAGTTCCATACTTGAGCATGCTTAGATGGAAGTGTTTTATCTTCAAACTGTCATGTTTTGCCCAAGAGCTTTCAAAATGTGGCCTAAATCTTCAAAGAAAAAAAATAAAGATTAACTCAGTCCTATGGCTGATGTTTTATTGTGCAGCTGATCTGATTAATTCCTTCCTACAGTCATTTTGGACTGCTCTGTCGTCACTGTTGTTTTGTATTGAGGAAACACATTCGTGTGTTAAGCAAATATACTGTAGTGTTTGGGAGATTAAAGTGATGAGGCAAAAAGCTGAGGTACAGGCAGGGACTTGGATCTGGATTGCAGGGAAAATGAAGACCCTCCGCTGTGCCATCCACTGTGCATCTTACTGCTAATGAAGTCTATGAAAAGAAGATACAGTGAATATTGGGACTGATGTTTGGACCAAAAGAAGGGCCAAAAATCCCATGTTCAGCATATCCTAGGTGGCAGTGCCTGCATGTAAGAGAAAGTCAACTAGTTTCTGCCAAGCCATCTTTAGAGCACATCAGCATTGCAAATCTCTTTCTGCTTGTTAAAGTCTTCTAGATTTTAAATGGCCAAATGAAATGTGTTGATGGTGTAGAAACTATCACCATTTCCAGCCCTGCTTGGCAGCTCCTTGTTTTGACAGGAAGACTGGTGACTGGTTAGACTGAGAGAAGTAAACACAGGCCATCTGCTCCTGAGAAAGGGGCAGAGCAATTCTGAACGAGCTGGCAATGTTCTCCATTGGCCTCTGCAAGCTGAAGAGTTCAAATTCATGGAGCCAGGAGACAGGGAGCTTCTAGCATGATAATATATGGGAGCATCTTGATGGTTTGGGTCTTTTTAAAGAAAAACTTTTATGTAAGAAAAGGGTTGCATCTCAGAAAACCGTCCAGGGCCAACAATGTCTGGTGAGTTATTGCTAGTCATTCCAGATCTGGGTAGATTGTGTACAACTTGGTTTAGACAACCAAGAGATGGCTCCCATATTGCAGCCCAGTTTTTACAAACTACAGGAGGACAACATCCTGCGCAAGCAGGATTTCTGTCTCTGCTTTGGACAACTCAATGGTGAGTGTGTGGGGCAGTCCTTTGGCCATTTACCATAGGGAACTTGGGAAAAGGGGCAAGGAGCCTGCAGTGGCTTGTCCTTGGATGCACTGCAGGTGTGCTGTGTGACCTGAGGGCTCAGTTCTGCTCTCACCAAAGCTGCTGGTGCAACTCCTCTCTCTGTTCCTCGCCTGCAAGGTGGGAGAGAAGCATTCACAAACAAGGACAGACGTGATGGGGTAATGCCCTGGTGTCAGGAGCTCTGGTGCGATGAAAGTTTTGTCAAAGGCCTGGTTAATGCATTGGCTTCTGGCTGTGGAGAAGAATCTGCTGACACAGCTGCTGTATCAGAGTGCCTCCTTGCTAAGCTAGCAGCCTGATGTGCCACTTCTTCCTGCTGGGAAGAAACATGTGCTGACTTATAAATTCTTAAAAATGGGTATTTTAACCTCCATCTGTATAGATCAGTGGATTAACAAAGTAGTCAAGACCCTCCCAGTCCACCCACAGCATATACAGCGTTCCAGATCACAGACAATCTTCCTAGGCAGAGGGAGCATGGTACGCTGTGTCCTGCCTAACAGGAGAGACTTCACCGTGGGTTCTGCTTTGGGAAAGCTTGCTTACCATTTTAGTCTCCTCTCAGCAGCCTCCTGCTGAGGACAGAGACACCATGGGTCCCAACACATGAGGGTGTACTGTGGAAGTTCAGGGGGAGAGCAGAGGCCTTTGCCTGCCCTGGTTTCACATGGCTTCTGGGGACAGCAGGGCAAAGCAGGCTGCAGGAGGGACCAGGACAGATTGCTTGCCCTGAGCTGTCCTCAGGTGGCCATCAGGAACCTCTCATCATGGGCTGAGGTGAGGTGTGGAGGCTGGTCTTGGGGTCTGCCCAGCCCCGCACCCTGAGGCAGAGCCACATCCATACACCCAACGCAGGCATTTTGACTCTCCTCTCTCACCGCTAACCCACACTCTCTGTGGTAAACGAACCTTAACCAAGTATAATAAAAACAAGCTTCCATATGCTGTAATCGCTAGACATATTCCCTCTCAAATAGGACATGTACATGAAAAGAGTGAAGAACAAGCCAGGGATAAGAAAGGAGCCATGTAAAATCACTTTAGCATGTGGCTGCTAACATCAAAATCCTCAACATTTATTGCGTGATGCTTGGTAATGTAGTTTGGTCTTCAAATGCTTTGCAGAGTTAGCAGAGGGACAAGCAGGCCCCTGGTAAGAAGCCTGGCTTGGAGCTGACTGAAACATGCTGCAAAATGTGCATTGCTCAGTGAAATGTCTTCGGGACTCACGTTAAAAGCAAAAAGCTAAACAGTGAACCCTGACTGAACTTTGACTGAAGTGTTTACGTTAGTGTAATCAAGTGACTGGAATAATGATACTGACAATGATCATCACCACCATCTCTGCCACTGAAATTTCATTGCAACAAAAGCTAGCTAGATGCTATCAAAGCTTCTTGGAAGGACTTCCTTATAATTTACACTCCATAGCTGAAATACAGATTCTGATGCACTGGTACCATACATCTGTTCTCCTGACTTTTTAACCATAGAGTGCTAGTTTATTGCTGAGCTTAAGGATAAAAGAAGCAAGAAATGAAAGTAAAAAAAAAAAAAAAAGAAAAAAAAAAAAAAAGAAGTTTCCTCTCCACTAAGTACATTCAGATGTCAGCCTCCAAAAGCCCTATACAGTGTTTCATTCCCGGATTATTTTACCTTCCTGCTTATGAGCCAATGTTGTTATCAAATAGGTTTAATCACAAAAGGGCTAGGTTTTAGAATAGGGAAATGTTGCTTGCAGATATTGTCAATAAAGTAAATTAAAAATAGCTGCAGTGTGTCAGCACTAGTGTTTCTAAACTTCCGAAAGGATGGATTTCTTGAGTGTACTGTCGCTCCTTGTTTGGATAAAGGTTTTCAAGGATATCAAGGTTGGAGATGGAAGTCCAACAGTAATTTGTGCTACACATGAACATACACCTGCTCCAAAGAAATACTGTTGCTGTCAGCTGTTGTCTAGGGGGAAGTGTAGCTTACCACAGGACAGTGTTTCGAGTCTGTGCCATCTTCCAGATTGCAATAGAATAAACCTTTCAAGAGCTTCCAAGAAAACGAATTCTGTGTCAGTGTCTACCTTTGGCTGGGGTCCCCACTGTGCATGTTCCCACCAAAGAAGGTGTTCAAATGTGACATTTACCTGTACCTACAACGTATATTCACTGCACAATAGCTCACAAGTGGGTATTGCTCTCTTGTTGGGCAACTGTTCTTTGAAAGTGACAGAGTTACCCTCCCTTAAATAGTTTAGTTTAGCCAAAAGAGCATATCTGAGATAGATTTCAGCTAAATCCAACCTGCTTCTACCAGTTTCAGAGACAGCCATGATTTTAATGGCTTCTGTATTTTTGCAACTCCTTGCTGTTACTCCTGATTCTGCAGGTAATCTGGGACCGTGGCACTTGGCTTCTTTTATGGAGAACTTGGACATCTCAGTAGAAGCCTTAGTGTGAGAACAGTGAGGGTGTATAGATGTTTAAGTTTAAAATTGAATTTGAAAAGCCTAAATATTGTTTTGTGGGCTGCTTTTCAGTGTACAGAGCATCTTCTTTCCTCTTTACCCTCCCTACTCACTTTCCTGAATGTCATTTCTCCTCAATTACAGGAGTTGCTGTAGCTCCTGTAAGGCATCTGAACCAAACACAGGACAATGCCTCTTCCCAAGCACACTCCTCAGGTTTTAACTGCAATTCAGAGCAGACATCATGGGGAAACAATCTTGTGCAGCTAAACAACATTTATGTCAAGATGCAAGTCAACAAATTCTACCTTTGCTTTGCTTTTCCATCTCTTTCCCTGGAAGCCACTTTCCTTCCTACAGCCTCTCACTTGGGAGAGTCTGACAGGGCTTTCTTCGCTCCACTTTGTACAGCTTGCAGTAGCCTTAACAGAAAGGGGTAGACTTTGAGGCCTGTCTTTATTACAGAGCTACCTACATTCAGATATAGGTTAGCTGCTCAAAGCCTGATAAAAGCCAAAGTGTAAAGATGGGGCTAGAGACTGCTACAACTGTCTTTCACCCACAAGCAACTGCTGCAGGGAGACAGTGATGTCCCTTCCTGGGGGAGAGACTGTGAGGTGTTTAAAAGCACTTTTAAGAAACCTGCATGCACACATATTCTAGTTGGGCATGGAGGGTTTCCTCATGCTTCCATGTGTGAGCTGGCCAGCAGTAAGTGAGCGGCAAATACTCTCTCTAAAAAGATTACAGAGGCACAAATGGAGTGGCCGTGGCAGGATTTTCACTTTTTGATGCCTGTTTGCACAAGCATCAGGTTGTGGGCTGTGATTACTTGCTTAATTTCTCCCATGGTATATGTAAACTGTGCCTTAAGGGTGCCACAGTATGTGCCCGGATAGCCACAGGAAGTGAAAGTTAAATGGATCGGAAGTGTAGCTACAAACCCTTAAGAAAAGCTGAAGGGATAACATAGCTAGGAAGGCATCCCTGCTGCTCCCACCCCGCTACTGCCGAGATAAGGAGTTATATGTAGGCCTCATGGCCTCTCCCTAGACATATCCCTGATTTTCAGAGCCTCTCCTGCATGCTGCCAGAGACCTCCTAAGCCTGCTGCTCCTCTCTCCTCCCTGAAGCATTCACTGGTCCCTTGCTAGGGATGTGCAGCTTCTCAGATCCCTCTGCCTGAAGCGAACCATTTGGTGGTTCTCTTTAGAATGATCACCAGCGAACTAGGCAACGGGGCTGACACATAAGCTGTAGTCATTTGGGCTTATAGTTGGCACCTGTGGATATGGGTCCGGCAGCTAATAAATCACAGTAGGGCTGATGAGCCTCTGGCTCTTACTAGGTTCTGCGGGCACTCAGCACCAAAGCAGGATCTGTCCCCCAGGTTCCCCCCTGCTGATTGTGCTCACACTACCTTGGCTGACAGAGGAGGGAAATGCCAAGCAGCCAGAGATAGAATGTGTAGACCTGATCTTCCAGGCAAACCTGACATTTTTCTGTATCTTCTCTCAAAGGAGCAGAAGGTTTTCTCTGGACACGAGGCTGATGCTGCTGGTCAGTGTGAGGGAGGCAGGAGGACAACGATCTTCCCAACAGCTCTTGCCTGACAGCTTTGGTGTGCTTCATACGGTGCTTGAGGAATTGCTACGACAGCAGGTGATGAGGAAGAGCTCATTGCTGCTGAGCACTCTTTCTCCAAGTCAGTACGCGGTTGAAGCGTCACGTATTCCCTCATTGCTATTACCCTGAGATTTCTGTCCCCCATCTGGTCCTGCAGCCACCCCTTCCTGAGTTGTGTCCACCCCCAAGGCCAGTAGCTGGCTTCCTGCTGTGACTACTCCAACACAGGTTCATGCCCTCAGCCTGCTGCCTTCCAGCTCTCCTTGAGCACAGTTTGTCCCATCCACATATTTAAAGCATCAAGCTTCTTCATCACAGACATATTACAAACACCTTTCATGGAGGGTCCTAGTGCCAGGGCTTCTGTCAGAAGCTTTTCTCTGGCTTTTCTGCCAGAGCAGCAAAAGCTGCTCCTCTGCATCCACCTCTATGCTGCCCATAGGCTGTTTGACTAAGCCTCTCCCTAGCCAGGTCTTTTTATTTCCTCCCATAGGATATTCACTCGCTCAAAGGCTGCTTCTACCTCTTCTCAGCTCAGCAAATTGTGCTCAGCTGAGCTGCAACTGAGTCTTAAGACCACTAAAAATCCCATCTTATTCCCTGACATACGCTTATTTTCTGTTTGGTAGCATTGCTGTTTTTCAAGTTTGATAATGCATGTCTTTTATAACTAAGGCTACAGGACTTGCATTCATTATAGCAGCATCCTACTGTAAGCTTTTCATGCTAGGTGTAAGTGAGCCTCCTATATATCACAAGTAATCTGACTTTAGCAAATAGAATGCTTCCGTGTGGATGGGCACGGGGTCATGGGGACGCATGAAGGCATGATTTGCAGCCTGGCAGTGCTAGCCTTGGCATCTGTTTCATGGGTTCCTGCACAGTGAATTTGCCCTTACCCTCTACAGCTGCTGTTGTGTACCAGCAGGTCAGGCTCTGGATGGACTGGTCTGTGTGAATGCTGCAGACACATTCCCCGCCTGGTGGCATTCACACGGCTGCTTAAAACTCATGTTTTACGCAAGGGCACAGTTATTACATGCTTAAAGCCAGCTTTCAGCCCACAGCTCCTTCTCTACAGCGGCATGTTCTCATGGTGATTAATACCATGATCAGCTTTGCTTGCTGCTGTAATAAAGCTCAAATTTGTGAATAGACAGGCTGCTTCCCTCTGCTGATAAGACAGAACTGAAGGCACAGCCATCTGAATCTTATGATGATCTTCGTCCAGGTCTTAAAATGTTTTCTGCTGTTGCCATCCAATTTAACTATATCAGTATTTTAAATAATGCTGCCATGAAGCTTGATGTGCTTTTAGTTAGGCAGCAGGGGACATACATTTGAAAGATTAATGAACTGCAAAAAAAGGTCATCCTTTATTCTGCACAAATACAAACACTGGAGAAAATTACAAATTGTCTTTCAAACGTGAATAGTTGGTTTAGGTAACGATCCACCCTCAGAAGTGTTGCTTTCTCTGCATCCATTTGTAAATTAGTGAAACAACTAAAACCCATGTATTCCCAGTAACCACGGAGAGGCAGAAGAGTGGTTTCCTCTCTTACATTCCCTTTGAAGACACTATCTAAAATTTTTTTTTTTGGAAGTTCATACGTTCTCAGTCTTACGGCAAGCATGAGTTAGGGGTGCCTCCTTATCACACGTGCAGTTTAAATTAGAAAAAGGGGGCCGTTTTGCGGCAGGTCCCGGGTGTTCGCGATGAATGTGGCCGGACTGCAGCACAGCTGTGAGACCGGCGTGTCCTCGCTGCTCTCCTCCGCCGGCTGCAAAGGGGTATTGCCTGCATCCCTCCTCCGAACCTCCGCTTTATGCCTCCTTGAAGCATCCATCAGCGGCGTGCCGGTGCTCCGGATTTCTCCCAGTGCCCACTAGATGACGCCTGTGATTTTAACAGGAGCTCGTAACCGTAAGTGCAACGTCTCATAGCTTCACTCTGGATTTTCCACATTTTATATGTATGTGTGTGCGGTGCAAAGGGGCCTCGAGAGCAAGGAAGACTAAAAAACATCTTCACTGCTGTATATTTGCAAGGACTGCGAGGGTGCAGAGATGTATTTTGTACTTTCACACCCTATCTGACCTGGCTCGTGGAATACCAGCCTGTAAAGAGACATAGTTAAATAACTTTTTCTTTAGAAGGAGAAAACGCTCTGACACTACAAACACAGTGACGTTGACATGTGCAACCTGAGACCAATCTGAGGAAGAAAAAGAATATTGAATACCAGCAACAGCATCAGCAAACAGGTACATTACTGGTACTCTGTGTTGTAGTGCATGCCTTGTAGATGTATGCAGGAATAAACTGAATGGAGGATGGAGTCATCAGTCAGCGAAGTCCTCTAGCTGGTGATATGCCTCAGGAATGCTTGCAGCAGAGCTATGTCAATGCCCTAGTTACAGAACAGCAAAAGACTCTCCTTTCCACCTACCTGCCTTTGCTGGGTTGGCATATTTGGATCCATAAAATCAAGACACGATTTTATTTTAAAAATACACAGTGTAGTTAAAAGCAATGGTAAACACAGATCATAAAACTAGATTGACTATCCATTGTGCCTAGTTACAGCAAGTTTATTTATTTAAATTATCTTGATTGGTTTACAGCAGGCAAATACAATTTCTTCCTCTGGGAGCAGGTGCTCCTGCTTCCTTTTGTTATTTGTATTCTGAAAGTGACACTGTGAGGGTGGGTGGGGAAAATTAAAGATGTTGTACAGCAACATGTTCCTATGCCCGGGCAATACAGCCTTCAGCTTGTCAAAGGCTAAAGGTGAAATCCCATCCCTTCAAAGTTGAAGAGTGTGCTGTCTGTGGTAGGAGTCTGCAGTGAGAAACACAGCACAAATGACGTGCGGGTGTTCACGCTGATGGACCTGGACCAGCCCCTGGAGCACTTCAAAAACAACAGGCAGAGAGGAAAAGTGGGTTTGAATCAGGAGGAATTAAGCAATCTTTATGCTAAATACAATAATCAGTCACTTATACCATCATTTCAAAGAGGTTTTCTGAAAGTTGTTTATTTCCAATATATTAGAAGGAACTGAAACTGCTTTCTGATTGACCTTCCCTGGCTTTTCTCTGAGACTGCCAAATCTTTCCTGCCCTGGTTTCACTAGCAATCCTCTTGGGACCTTCAGACACATCAGTTAGGACCACTATTGGCCATTAATTGAAGGAGCAACTGTGCTGTTTCATTACCTAGGATGTCTTTTCTTCTCGGTACGTGTGAATCATACTGAAAATTCCTACAGAGTTTTAGACAGCCTCAATTAACCCAGTTTCATGCTCTTCACTGCTAACACATTAGTAGTTATTGCTACTAATCCGCACCTCTGCTAGTGTTTATAGCCTCTTCTGTGCTGCGCAGAACTCTTTCTTAATGTGAAAGCAGTAACAAGCAGGCAAATTGCCCTACATCTCTCCAAAAGGCAAAAGTGTTCAGGCCCTCCTTGTGCCTTAGGAGGAAGCAAGAATGGGCACACATCCAGCGCTTCTTCCCTTCCACAAATGCATCTGAGCAGCTGAGGTCACTGCTTTGCTTTATACCTTCTGAGAACTACAAAACAATCACAGTACCCTCGCATTCACAGTGTAGACAGGCTCTGGCATGTGATTCCCCAGATCTGTCTGAAAAACGTCCCTGCTCCCCAGCAGTATGTGCCTTTCTCTGCAGAAAGGCCTCAGTGAATCCAGGATTCATGAAGGGAAGGACATGTCCAGAGCATGGCCTGAGTTGCTTCTCTTGCTCCTTAGCTGGGGAGAAAATGGACAGGAATGAGTGTGATGTACTAACATCCTCTCCCTGTGCTCACTGTCCTGGGAGGTGACAAGGGCGAAGTAACATTCCAGTCTGGAGTTGTTAAAACATTCTGGCTAGTACGTTGCCTGACACAGGATGTGTTCTTTGGTTAAACAAGACCTATAAGCAAGTTTGCTAGATATGATTTCTCCCATAATTAATTTTTTTATCTTCTCCTGCAATAGCATTTGAATGATTTTTGCCTCTGGTTAAACAGACAAGCTGAATTTCTTGGTCTCAAGGTGGCATCTAATATACAGCTGGACAATAATAAGCCTGTTTTAAAAGCTCAAATTCAGTCATGCAAAGCAGGAAGCAAGTTGTGTAGTCTTCCTTTTGCTTCCAGTTCAGCACCAGAGCACTTCATGGCCACATGCAGCCTATGGGCAATGTGGAGAAGCACTCCTCTTGCTGTGCCAGGCATGAGAGATTCGGGTGCCAGGTTGGGTTTGAGGTGGAACAAGAGCTGAATAGCAGCCCTGCCTTGGGTTGGTTGTTTGTCTTCTCATTGCCAAGCATAAGCAAGCCTAGGCATGAGTAGCCTGGTAAAGTTGCTGCACATAGGCCACACATGGTGCATAAGCCCCCTTCCAGACAGCCCTTTGTAGGGCTGTGGTGTGACTCCAGATTGGTTTTACGGCAGAAAACAGTGTTTTGTTGAACAGAACTTCTCTGAGAAAGGAATCAGGTCCAAGGTGAAAGGACCATGAGTTCTCGTCATCAGTCTTGCGACAAGTTGGTACGGAAAAGATTTCTGATGTGGAGTGAAATGAAAATGACTTATTCTGTGTCTTCTTCCTCCTTTCTTGGGCAGTCACACTTTTACTGACGTGCTTGGTGGTTTAAATTTCCACAAGAAACATGCTATTCCTCCTCAGTAGGCCTGTTCACAGCACATAAGCCTGGCAAATCCCTGTTCATAACACATAAGGCTGGTAAATCCCAACTGTGTAACACTGACTAGTGAATTCAAGAGGCCATCCTGGAAACACCAATTTGGAGACTTTGTACCTGGATGTTCTTCAGCCCATCTTTCAGATCATGCCCACAAAATCTCTCCCATAACAAGCTTGTTGCCGTCTTTCCAGTTTCACCACATTCATGTCCATTCTCTCATTGAACCTAGAAAGAAGAATAGGAGGAATGTATTCACCAACTCTAGTTCGTGCTGAATATGTTGTTATATGCTTAAGCTCTTTGAAATCAACAGCAGCATTTGTATAAAAAAGTGTTATTCAGGGCAGGTAAGAAACGCTGCACAAGACAGGGTGCAGTGTTTGCTGTGTATCAGCTGCCTTCAGCAATGCCATTCAATAAGAAACCATTTAAAGAGGCTTTAAAAATATTAGTTTGGTCAGAAATGTCAGACATGTCCCATGCAATACTTCGAAACTAGTGTCATTTGTAAGAGAAATTTAAAAGCTACCCTCAAATGCCCAGTAACTTGGATGCAGCAGATCCCTCCTGCATCTGGTGTTGCAAAGAAAGTCTCTGTCCCTTTTTTTGCACATTATCAAGCCACAAGACCCTACCTGTGCTTCACAAAGAGAAACTTTCCTAGTGTTTACACAGGTGGGCTAGGCAAGGGGGTGTGAAGGCTGTTGGCAGCTGTGCAAAAAGCTGATGTGAAACTGTGAGAACAAGTACATTTTCAGGGTTGAACTATTTAAAATACACATTTTTAAAAGTGCAGTGAGTTGAATTCCATGCTTGCAAAAGATAAATATAATGCTAACACAACAGGTCAGAGACTGCAGTCTGGTATTCATTGCTTGAACACAGCTCAGGGTGGCTCTTTAAACCTTCCCACAGCGACTGCAGCCAGCGTACCTCCACCCTGGTCTGGAAGGATTACTTGGGGAGGGCGAGAGCTTAGCTCATTTCCTCTGCCCTTGCAGGCCTTGGTCTTTCTGCTGAGGCTGCTGCTTATGTGATAGTCTGAACAGCTGGTGTGTAATGGGAATATTCTGGAGGAATTCAAATCGGGGACTTAGATACGGAGGGACTGCATCCCCTGCAGGCATTATTAGAGTTGCAGCGGTAGGAACTGAATTTTGGGGGGATGCCTCTGCAAGGAGAAGGGAGAACAGCAACATGCAGGCAGGGAGGGAAGTATGGCACCTTAGGGACACCTTCAGTCTCCCGGTCTGCAGGGCTGGTGTGGCCATGGCAGAGGCACAGTCGTTGTGTCCCAGGTGGAGCAGAAGTGGAGGCAAGCTGGATGCAAAGCTGGGCATGAGGGCTGTGCTTGGTGAGTCTGCCCATCCTCCAAGGCCAGAGGTGGGCACAGGAAGGGCATTCCGCTTAGGGCATTCTTGAGCTTTTGTGTATTCCCCCATTCACGTATAAAATACAACACAGAGAAGGAGGCAGGCAGAGAAAAGACTGGCTGGGGAGAAATGGGCTGAAGTGGAAATTTGCTGCCCAGAGTGGGGAACTAAATTTGTGGACCTTTCTGGAGCTATGTGTGGTCCAGGATGGCATTTCACCCATGTGCTTTTCCTGGTGTACACCATTATTTGACACAGAGCAGCATGCAGTGAACATTGACCATGCTGGTGAGGCCCAAGGCTGACACTCTCTCTTCTTTGTACAGCAAGAACTTCTCAGAGGTAGCACATGGACTTCTTTCATGGATTGGGCCTCTAATGAACCACTGATTACTGCCACGTGAGAACTACATCTAGTTGGGCTCAGACACACCAAAACTTGCATGTGGTCTGGAGAGAGACACTCTTCCTCTCTGCCCTGGTTGTGGCTCTCTGTAGCTTTTGGTTCCTCTGCCCAGGATCAGTCCTGGGGATTGAGGGGAGGGGATCCCTGCTCCCTGCTCAGCAGTGATTAACGATGCTGTTTGTCACACTCTGCTGCCCTGCCTGGATTGAATATATTCTTTCTGCACAAACTGTGCTCATCTCTGAGCTCCCCGGTTGAAACAAACACGCTGAGCAAGGAAGTCTAAGTGAGCCGGCCAAAGCCACAAGAGCAATCTGTCTCAGGGTCTTGGTTTAGGACTGAGGATTTCCTGGCTCCCGGTGCTGTGCTTCGGCTACAAAGATGTATTTCTTGCATGGTTAGTCATATATTATCATCCTCCCTTCAAGGCGGGTATGTGGAACGGCAGCAATTACAGTTCATGTCCCCCCCATTGCTGTTCATTTTCTGTACCCGTTTAAGCTCAGATTCACAAAAAGTTGCAAACCTTCACACCTTCTGCATTCCTCCAGGCTGTTGCGGTGCAAGAAGCATCCACTCCTGGGGGAGGATGCTGGGGTATTTTTACTTACAACCAGCATGAAAAAATTTACTTTCTGACCAGAAGAGCTTCGTGAGAGAAGTAACCCAATTTCTGGCCAGTCCCTCCCGGCATCACCCTGCCCCTGGGATGTGTGGGCAGGGGAGCAGAAGGTGCCCGCTGCATCCCGGTGCCTGCACCCAGGCCAGCAGCGAAGCTGGGGTTGCCTCAGCCACCCCCTCTGTGGCGTTTGCAATGTGCGCTCGTTAACTGTGTTTGGGCTGCTTAGCGTCAGGGCCTTTATTGTGCCAATTCTGCTACCTTTATAGGCCCTGCTACTTAAACTAACAAAAAGTTTGTAAGGGAATAGGATATGAAACACATAAATAAAAGTATCAGGTGTCCCTAAAACATGTGTGGATTAAGCTGGTGAAAAGGTGAAATTTCTCTTCCCCGTGAGTTAATGTCTATTTTTCTTGGAAACTATACTTTGAGGGCTGCCCCCCCTTCTGCTAAAGTGATAAAAGATACGTTTTCTTATCTGAATGCAATGACATTTTAAAAGGCTCCCTTTGTTGTTTCTAAACCTGCATGTCAACAGTTATACCTCTTATACAATTTTCTTCGTATTTACTTAATATAACTCTACATTGTGTTGATATAAAACTAGACAGCATACTTTTAACTTCTTAGTACTTTTGTTGGATGAAAATCTTTACAATGCCAGACTAATCTTTCATGACTGACAGCATATTGGCATGGCATGACAATTTAAATCCACGTTGGAATATGTTAATCCATCACCTGGCATTATGATACTTTTTTTACTTCTGGCTTCTAGACGCTGTAACTTTTGTTTCAAGCTGAGTGTTTTTAAAGGTCAGGTGTCTCACTTCCAGCTCTTCTTTACAAAAGAGTTTTGAAACTGTTTATTCCTAGATATGAGGAACATATTCTCAAATGAGATAATAAGAAAAACCCTTTGGACATAGTTTTATTTTTCTAGTCTTTGTTAGGTAATTTACTCTGTTAATAATTTACTCCATGAGTTTGAACTGAAAAGGTTTATTCTATGGCTGTAAGGATGAAAAATTGGATTGTTGCTTTCTGCTGAATACAAAAAAGAGTTACTTTTTAAAAAAAAATCCTCACTGAGATTAGCTATATTTAGTGCAAAGTAAGGGAGATATTCTGATGTGGAAAGAGGAACTAAATTAAAATTAAAATTCCTCCAAAGGCATTTTTTTTTTTTTCAGCAGTAACCATCATCAGAAATTATGTCTGGCACTCTGCAAAACTTTACCTGGAAATTTTGACCCTGATAGTGAGACCCTTTCCTCATTTGTTAGAAGACAACAAACACATCACCAGCTTTGTTTTGTTTATCACTTAGAAAATATCACATTTTCTGCTCTCCTGTGGCCATTTGAATACAGAGTTTGCTAGTTGGATTTACCCATCAGTTTAAATCTCCTTCTTACCACGTTTATGATGGTCCACTGCCTGGCACATCTTGTCATGAGCAGCACAGTGAACGAGGTACGGTCACAAGGGGACAATAGGTTTAGGCTGTGACTAAAACTGAACAGAAAGAGCAACCAGAAGTGATAATGAATGTTATATGGGAGAAGCAGAAGAAAAATCCTGTGACGTGTGCATTGATGCCAGACTTCATTGAAGGGCTGACTCACCCACTCTTCTCCAAGACTGCTTCTTCTGGGTCCTGACTGAGCTCCTGGGAAAGGAGCAGCCATACTGAGACCCTGTTACATTATCACGGGACAGAGCAAAGCTAGGAATTTGCTCTCTCCTCTTGCTTCACTATGAAGACTCATGGTGCTGGGGCACAACATTGGTACTAGCTTTGAAGAAGCAAGTCAGCGAAAAATCATCACTGAGCAGGCTTTTCCCCAGGGACTGGGGATTCATGGTCTCTGGGGATTCTCTAACATAGTTAGAGAATTTAGACTGGAAACACTTAAAAGGGAAAATATTATGTAGATAACAACAAAGGTGAATACTAAAAGAAAAATGAAAAGGAGAATAGAGTAATTCCTTTCCTCTACAACAGTAAAAAGGAAGAAAGGGGAAAAAAATAGAGCTGTTCAGGGAAGGTTATCAGGTAAGTTTCCATGCTATGAGCTGTCTAAAGATGAAGTCAGAGTGTTATCAGGATTTGTTTTGACTATAGACAGTATGAACTTTACTCACCAATATAATGGCGGAAAACAATTTGTGTGTGTCACTTTTACTCACCCATTTTCAGGGATAATGAGTTCCTGCTGGATTAGTCTGCACTACAATTTCTGCTACCATTGTTGACTGAAAACAAACCAAAGAGAGGTTAAAATCATGCTGTCTACAGCCAACCTGGAAAAACATTACCAAGAGCAGCTAATCTTGGCTTTGAGTGTCTGGTTAAAACCTACATGTGAACTGAACCACAGCTAGGAAAACCTGCTTGCATCTAAGCCACACTTCAGAGTGGTAGTCTTTGACCCTTAAACGGCTGGCTCTTGTAACTGGGTAATGAACTTGGTACAGTTCAATGGCTTTAATGCCTCAACAATAGACATTTTGCTTATGGTTTAAGATGTTCTAGGTACTAAGCTTGAAAATAGCCCAGGGAACTCAATTAGCCAAGTGAACACACGCTGTGGTTGTTTGATGGCTGGTATTGTAGAGGAAAATGAGTTCTAGTCAGGTGAATAGAGAACAAGGTAAAAGTTTCTGTTTTCGCATTGGTAATGTATCTGGAAAGGAGCAGGAAGGGGTATGCATAGTCAGACAGGAGGAAAAGGCCCAGAGAGGAAGGAAAAAGAGAGCAGAGATGACTTAATAGGATTGCAGATGTCATAAAATAAATCCTACAGGAATAAAGTGTTCCAAAGCAGTGACATGCAAGCATCACAGCTGGAGACTGGAAGGACCTCTCACATCACGGACATCATCCCCCTGAAAAGTCACGGCCGTAATTCAGGACACACTGGAGGGGAGGGATGTCATCCAGAGGGACCTGGACAGGCTGGAGAGGTGGGCCCAAGCCAACCTCATGCAGTTCAACAAGGCCAAGTGCGAGGTCCTACATCTGGGTCGGGGCAATCCCAAGCACAAATACAGTCTGGGCGGGGAATGGCTGGAGAGCAGCCCTGTGGAGAAGGACCTGGGGGTGCTGATTGACGAGAAGCTCAACATGAGCCAGCAATGTGCGATCGCAGCCCAGAAGGCCAACCGCATCCTGGGCTGCATCAAAAGAAGTGTGGCCAGCAGGTCAAGGGAGGTGATTCTGCCCCTCTACTCCGCTCTCGTGAGACCCCACCTGGAGTACTGCATCCAGCTGTGGAGTCCCCAACATGAGAAGGACATGGACCTGCTGGAGCGTGTCCAGAGGAGAGCCACGAGGATGATCCGAGGGCTGGAGCACCTCTCCTATGAGGAGAGGCTGAGAGAGTTGGGGCTGTTCAGCCTGGAGAAGAGAAGGCTCCAGGGAGATCTTGTTATGGCTTTCCAGTACCTAAAGGGGGCCTACAGGAGAGCTGGAGAAGGACTTTTTACAAGGGCACGTAGTGATAGGACGAGGGGGAATGGCTTTAAACTGGAAGAGGGCAGGTTTAGATTAAACATTAGGAAGAAGTTTTTCACTTTAAGGGTGGTGAGGCACTGGAACAGGTTGCCCAGAGAGGCTGTTGAAGCTCTGTCCCTGGAGGTGTTCAAGGCCAGGCTGGACGTGGCCTTGGGCAACCTGGTCTAGTGAGAGATGTCCCTGCCTGTGGCAGGGGGGTTGGAACTCGATGGTCTTCAAGGTCCCTTCCAACCTAAACCATTCTATGATTCTATGATTCTATGATATCAGATGTGCAGCCAGAGGTTAATTACCGGAGAATAGGTCTCTGCAGCCATGCTAAGAAACCACTGTAGTCAATGTCTGTTGGACTTAATAGTGCTCACTGTTGCAAGAGCAACCTGAACAGCCTCAGTTTTTCTGCTTGACAGTTTTGGAGGGTGTTTAACAGGTCATTCTTTACAGCAGTGGATTAGTGGGGGATGAAAAATATATCATTTCAATTCTTCTCTCCCAGCAGCAAGCAACTGATGCCATGGCATGTTTATTCAAGAAAACTCTATTCTTTTACTTTTGCTGAATAAGTGCAAGTTCACCTTTGCAATATGTAAATGTTGCCAACATACCGACTGCTTAAGAAGAAATGGGTATTGTTGACCGCAATTGAATGGCTGTTCAACACAGTGGTGAAAACACGTGGGGCTGTGGCAAAGGTCTTACAGGTAATAGGTTTTCAGTAGCCATTCTTGAGTCCTCCTTTCCAGCTGCCTCTGTTACAGAGGCAGTGGCATTTACAGTAACAATCAGCAACGTGACCACCTGCCTAAAACCTTGTTCAGCTGGGAGTGTCCAAACAGCGCACCTTAGGAGTGCAGGGATAATTCAGTGGGAGCCAAGGCTTCCTGTGAAGTGTTTTTCATTACTCATTTCAAAAAAGTTTTGAGGGTAGGAGATTATGTGACTTTTGTGCATGCTTCACAAAAGCAGGCTGGTGGTTAATTTGTTGTCCGGGGTGCAAACCTGAAACAACTCGCTCCATCAGTCAGACTCAGCAAAGGACAGGCTGTTCCAGGTCCGGCAAAGACAGCTTTTTTGCTGTCCTCCTCTTACTTTTGCCTGGTTTGGGCTATGGTTGCAGTTTTGGAGTGGTTTAATGCTGGTTTTGAGCCAATACAACAATATTTATTCATACCTAGCTCAGAATTTGCCCCGAGAAACACCTCAGAAAGAAAATATGGTCTCTGTAAACAGGGGTAATACAATATTACAGACTCTTAAAAAAATTGGTTACACCAAAACCTCAGGTAATTTACAGATGATTTTTTACAACCACCTCTTCTCATATTTCCAGTTTGCTCTGTATTTCTCTTTTTCATCAGTGACTTTGCAAAAGATTCCAGCTAACTCCATCCTTGGTGCCCGCAATGTGGGGGCCACAGGAAATGTATAATTTAGAATTCCTTGCTAGTGCCTGTTGACTATGTCCAGTCCATGTGGGGCTCCTGGAGACTATCCCTCAGATACACTAGTTCTGTATAAAGCATCTGGATGACCAGTTATTTGTGTTTTGCTAACGGAAAATACAATAATTATCCGTATTTTGGAAAGCCTCCTCTGAGATATGCATATTAACAATTATTTCAATTACATTTTATATCAAGGAACAGGTAAAGTGATAGGAAATGTGGAGACAGAGAACGTATTCAAGATGGCTCCTGTGATGGCATTGACACCTTAACCACTTCTGCTCTGATGATGTTGATGAAGGTGTTGAGGTGGTGGTGGTGAGACTGAAAGCTAGGCTCTTTGGGGGCTGCTGTCACCATGGCTGTATTGCTTCTCCTTTCATTTTAAAATGGAGGAAAAAAATCCCACCCAAAAAATAATAAATTATGCCTATGCTTGCTGATAAGAAGGAATGACCATGGCATTGAGGGAACTATTTGTGCATGCAAAAATCTGGAATCTCAAGTACCTGTAAGAAAGAAAAACACCCAGAAACTGCAGACCTGTACCTGGTATCAAATCAAGCGTATTTATGGTAAAAGTCACAACCTTCAGTGGCATAACAGGAAGGACCTTGATAACCGTGCACCAAAATTTTCAGAACTCACTAGACTAATGAGGTCCCCAAATACATCCCTTGGAGCTGTTTCTGAGCTTTATCTGAGCTGTGTTTATAGGGCTGAATGCCTCCTGGCAGAGGATGTGCAGGATGGCTGGTGCCCTGAGCGCCAGTCCCGCAGACACGTGAGGAGATCTGCTGCCAGAGAAGGCCTGCTGTCAGTAGTTGTGGTGGGCACAATAGTCTCAAGAGTCACTGCCCTTCTCCAGTTGCTGGGCCTGATGCTCTGTTCACTCAAGGGGAAAAACAGGAGGGAAGGCAGGGATGAACAGCAAGGAGCGGAAGAAGAGCATGAGACAGAAATGACTGTGAGAAAGGAGGATGGAGCAAAGAGTAAGGAAGCAAAAGAAGTCCGAGGAGTCGTGTGGCTCTGACACCAAGAGCTGTGACAACCTGTACGCAGGTTTGGGGCTGAGTCCTGCCAGGCACACTCCTGGCAGGTTGTCCTCTCACCCCCAAGACATGGAAGAGAAACTAGGCAACATCCAGCAGAGGCAGTCAGGATCTCCACTTCTTTTCAGCCAGTTTTGTGGTCAGAAAGAGAAGTAAATGGTCCTTTGGAGGAAATTAATGGCTTTTCCAGCTTGGCATCCCTTCAGCCTCCCAGAGCTTCCATATAACACCTCTGGAAGCAGATCAAGAGGCACCACAGACTAGGAGGGTGGAAGCCAAACCCCACCCCTAAGCAAAGATTTTGCTCCCTAAAGGGAGAAGTGCCAGCAACTTCACGGAGTCCATAGTGACAACCCCATCTCTACCAGCCAGGTCTGGACAGTGCACAGACATAATAATGAAGAACAGCAACATTAAATCCTGAGGTAAATTGCTATTTAAGTAGGTTACCTCCTCAAAGAAATATTATTTTAATTTTGGTTCATTTCTAATTTCTCCATAGCCTGAAATGACCTAGATTTCTTTTCCTTTTCAGTCTGCCCAAACCCTTTATTTCTCAAGAAAAGGAGGGCCTGGTCAAAGTTGCTTCTGTAGATTTCCAACTCATTTCTGCTGGGCTCTTTCCACTTTAGCAAGAGCCTTCACAACCTTTGTGCACACTGGAGACATGAAAAGAGTGGGTGAGGTGTTTGATATGGAAGACAGTTCCCTTGCACGGCAACTGGGACGTGAGGAGTCAGTGTGTCTAAGGAAGACCAGAGTGATGGGGTTGACACACTGAAAATGATACTTGTGTGCTGAATTTCTTTCTAAACTAATGAGTTGTGTAACTGTTTCTGTTGTTACTGTTTAAATATTTGAATTGTTCAAGGCTTTTTGATATTCAGACATGGAGTAGCAACAATAGAGGACAGGAAATAACATTATCAAATGTATTTCTCAGACTTTGATGCTGTGACAGAAAAGCTCATAAATGATGTATGGTTCACTGAACCTTTTCCAATACTACTTGTAACTTTTAATGACTATGAAGTGTACTTCACGGGCTTCAAAATGAAAATTTCTGAAAAGGAAATTCTTTGATTTGGAAGGGAAATAAAGTCTTAGTTCCACAGGGAGTCTCAATAAACTGAAGTGAGACAATACAGAGAGAAGATCATACAAGTGTTTGTATGGCTGAATGTATATTATTTTTCTCAGAAGTATTGGCTTCTTTCAGTCTGGAATAGCTTAACTTTTAGGACATTGGTGCAATAAATGTACAAATACATTCACTAAAGACCTCTTTCCCTATAAAGTGCCTGAGAAAGAAATAGAGTATTGAATATTTTATTATTCAGTATTAATATTTAAAATTTATCTTTCAGAAGTCACGTTCAGATAAATAATCAATATTTTACATGTAGAGTCTCCGTGGAGGAAAAGAAGATATTTAAAGTCCTTATTGAGACAGAGTTTTCTGCTGACAAGTGATTAAGTCATTCCATCAAAAAGATTTCTTGGTCTTGGCTCTTGACATGATACCATAAAAAGCCAGTCACCTTATCTTGAAGGCTTTTTTTTCCCCTCTAGACTTGCACTGGAGCAGAACCCTGTCAACGCATGAGTTTACATCATTAGCACGGGTGTTCGATTTCCTGAAACATAACAGAAGAGAGTTCTGTCGATGGGAGATCAGGGAACGAGGGGTGAAGGCAAGAGATGGCTTCTACGTGATTTGCTGAAACAGAAATGCAAACAAGAAAAGAGCCAGCTTACTCCGCATGGCAAAACCACGTGTTTATGTTCCTGCCCAATAAACTGGTGATCATGTCTCTTTATTTATCCATTTAGGTCAAAAAGTACTTGGCATGTCACTGAAAGAGTGTATGGATGCAGGTTCTACTTGATAGTATGTTTTGCACTTGTTTAGTTTGCTTTTCAGAATATTAGTATAAGAAAAAAAATGTGCACTGTTCTCAAAAGATACTTTCCACTGCCCAGTACAGTATGTGCTAGTGAAAAACTGTCCTAATGCGCATAAGCTGCTTTCTGGAGTGTCCCTCTCAAGGCTGACATTTCTTGCTTGCATAAATCCCCCTGACTCAGCTAAAGGGACAACAATTTATCCCATTCAACCTCACTTCAAAACCTGGCCTTTAAAACTGCTCCTCAGCCATCGTTAGTGGTGCTTAGTTACCTGGGCAGCCAGATCACTAGTGCTGCTGTTTTTTTCTGCCAGGTCTGTATTTCAGTTTCGGTATTTCAATTGTGAGCAAATATGGCAGAATGTGATCCAAGCAAAAGTTCAGGAAGTTACCACCTGTCAGCTGAGACACTGCAATATCTGTGGGCTTGTTCCTTGTTTCCGCCGGCTGCAGTCTAATTTGATGTAATCTATGCTTCCTTCATTGTTTCTTACTTGTTATTTGACGTTCCACCACAGGCAGCATCCTCCTGAGATCCTTCAACTCCTTTGACCTTGTCTAGCAATACAGCAGGGTAAGCGAGAAAGCAAGCACTTTCAATTCTCATTGATTTCTCCCCTTTCCCATTTGGGGATACACAGTTACAGTTTCAAGCATTAATTACCAGGATGCACTTGTGAAACTGGCAGGCACAACCATGTACTACATGTACCAGCTAGGTAAGTACATGACACATATGACGTAGTGGTATACATTGCTTCTTTTTATTGTAGCTGGGCAAACATTGTGAAAAATCCCTTCTACAATGATGTACTCAACTGCTAAATTATTTGGCTTTAGCCATGCCAAACTTGTTTCTTTCTGTGTGAATTTTTCTTTCCCAGGGATATTCTGTTCATTACATTTCATTGGCACTTGTGTAGGTGTGGAGAAAACTGTATATGTAAATATTTGCTGAAACTGAATTTTCAATACCCAGAAGTACTTATGTGAGTTGTAGGTGCTGGATCGTTCACCTCGTGTCAGAGTATCAGGAGAACCTGTCTGGCACCCTGCGTGGTTCAAGGGAAGGCAATGTTTGCAAAAGCAGCTCAGAGCCAATCTTTCAGCTCCTTGGTACTTAGATTACTGAATGCCAATATGCTCCTGAAGAGGAAAATGATCATCAGACCCTCAAGTCATCTTGTGTCTGAAATCCCTTCTGCTCTTTCACATTGCAGTCAAATCATAAGGGTAAGAAAAGGCATGAGAGAACTCCTTGAACTTGTGGAAACTCCTGTTAGTGTCCAGCTACGCCACTTGGAAGTGATTATTTTGCTGTACGTGCTTTTCTCCTTGGAAGCTCATCAAGTGGCAAAATGGAATTCTTGTTTTCCGGGATAACTATTTTTGGGGCGATAAAATTAAATACTCTCACTCACTTCCTTTCCAGAACATTAATATTACGAATAGTTTTTCCAAGACAGGATTTTGATGATACTTTGTCCATCAGTTTCAAAAAAAATATCAGGTTTTAGAAGCTTGTGATTATCTTTAAAAAACATGTAAAAATGACAGCCCTTCAAAACTATTAAAGTAAACCATAATGCAAGCATATGTTGTTTTGTTTGAAAAATACTTTGCTGCTTTTTCTTTGAAACCACAGCTTATTCCTCTTTCATGACCCATTTTTTTGTTATGATAAAGGTGCCATATTGCTTCATGTGCAAAAGTTACTGATACTGTAACTAACATTTTGGGTATTGGCTTGGACTTGGTCTGCCCTAATTGATTTACTGCCTTGGGTGAGAAACCACATGGAACAGCCTCTGAGCGTAATTATGACCAATTGCACCTGTACTCCTCAAAGCAAATGCTACCAAAAATCTCAACTCAGCATAATTCTGCTCTCAGTTGGACTTGACAAGAATAAATCACTGAACGACTTGCTGGAAAGAATTTTACTTTTTAGAGGAAATCAACATTTTTCATGCACTGCTCCACAGCTCAGAGAAATATGGGAGCCAAGAAACTAAAGAGCCCTTGTGAGGTGGTGGGCTTGAGCTTGATTTGTCTCACTGTGGTCACAGCTCAGTTGCTCAGAGAAGCCTTTGGAAGTGTAACAGGACCCGTCATTATGGTGTAAAATCTAGCGTGTTGAAACAGCGAAGATATATTAAAAGGTAATTTTTCCTCTACCTTTTTTTTTTTTTTTTAAAGAAATGGTTTGAATTACAAGGCAACTAATTTTGTTTCTTAGTCTAAATCTGTATCTTCATATGCCTTTTGGGACTCTGTGATGGCATAATAGCTGTAGTTAAAATATTAAAGGAACTTTTGCTAGATTCAGAATGTAGCTTACTTTTACTTGCATATAATTGCAAAATTCACAGTGTGTTTTTTTTAAGTTAATTTGAACGTAAATAAGAAGTATTAATTATGGTTAAACAGTATTTGTTGAAGATGTCATTGAAAACTTTTATTGAAATATTTTCTGGGGAAAATGTCTTTCCAATGAAACAGAAATCTTCCTCAAAGTACTTCTTACCTCGGAGAAACTAAACATCATCCTCTTCCAAAACAATTTTTCTGTATTTTTGGTACCTAGACAAACATATTTTTAAAAAAGATGAAAATAATAATTAAAAAAAGAGGTAAATGTCATTTTGATATGTTTTTTGTACAGGGAAAAATATAATTTCTGAACAGCTGTGCTTCTTACAGACCTACCATAATAAATCAGTATTTGTCAGTAATCAAAGAAAAGAATATATCAGATATCAAACATATTCCAGTTTCAAGCTTCCAAAGGATTATTATAAACAACAGCAAGGAAAAATACATGCCAAAATGTACTAAAATACCCGAGGGCCTTTCAAAAGTGAAAAGTAAACCCTACCCTTCCTTTAGTGGATTGTGTTTCTCTCTCAGCCAAGGCAAACTCATGAAAGTGCTGTTTGGGTGCTCTGGTTGCACCTTCAGGTCGTGTGCCTGGATCTGGGGCTCCTCAGAGCAGGGAGAGCACTTGGGGTGTTTTGGTAGAAATCCATGCAGAAGCAAAGAGTAGGACATGGACTTGGCTTGCCCAGGCTTGGTCCAGCCCGTGTGCGGCACCGTGCTCAGCCAGGCTCAGGAAGGCTGCCCCACAACGCTCTGTGTTTTCCTCACTCGGCCTCTCCAGTGACCTGCACTGGCTTTTGCCTGCCCCTACACCTTGCAAGCCAGCTCCACCTTGTGCAGTGCTTCACCCGCATTTTGCTCCCAACAATTGTCTGTGTGTCCGTAAAGCTGTCTGGGAATGTCGTTCCAATGTTTTTGGCTAGGTATTGACATACAGTTCAATTTTCACTCAGAAAATACCACGAGGTTTTTGAGTTTTTCTGACACCTCAGGGCATCTTTCCGAGCTAGTCCTACATTTCCTATGGCACATTAATACACAGGTGTATCACAGGGATTTTATGTTGGCTGCACACAGTAGAAGATATATATAAACCAGAGACTCAGCTTTTTGGGCAGAAAATGCGGTAAAGAACTCAGCCTAAATGATGCAATTGTTCTTTCCCAGGTAGACACCCAAAGGGGGAACCAATTCAGCCTGAAGTTTTTTGGTCTTTTCTAAAAGAAATTTTAACAACATCTGCTAACAGAAAAAATAAATTTTTGGTCTGAAATCCCTCTTAACCTGTTCTAATCTGCTGGCTTTTTGTTCTAGAAAGTTTGGAAAGGAAGCAAATGGCAAATCACTGATTTCAACATGCAGTTTTGGATGCGAGTACCCTACATTGCCGTTGAAAGCCTGGGCAGTGGTTGACAAGGATAACGATGTGTCTGTTTTGTTGTTCTGGCTGCGTGAGGGCTGGCTTTCTTCGATGAGACTGCTCCAGAGAAAGAGTTTGAGTTTGCTTCCTAATAGTACTTTCAAGTATGTACTTAAAATTGGCTGTTTCTAACGTGAGGTCCCAGAAGTTGTTTTGCTGAAGTGTTTACAGAGCGTAGAAAGGAAAGTGACAAAAGTTATCACGTTTTTTGATCTGAGTGACAACTTGCATGCACCTAGAAGGTTGGCTTTCCTTTCATGTCTTGTTCCTCAAAGTGAATAGGACTTAACGCGCAAAGACTTATTCCTTTGTGATAAAGCACAGTGTTGTGAATTGCTGTAGGAGAACCATTCAGCAGCCCGGCATTATGCTTTCCTTCCACAAGTAATCCCTGTCGGAATTTTAATACCAGATTGTCATCCTTGTGAGGCAGCCATTGCAGGACCCAGTCGGCAGTGGTCTGCTGCACAGCCCAGGAGAACAACCTCCGAGATCATTTCCCATAAACTCCAGCTGAACCTAGTAAAATATTGGCCACTCTGCATGCTGCACTAGATGAATGTGACCTCCTTTTATCTTTCATATTATAAATATTTTCTGTGATTTAAGGCATTCATTGCTTCCTTTTGCTGTCAAGGAAATGAAGGAAATACATTTCAGTAGCACTTTACAGAATGTACTTATCTTCACTCATTGCTGTAAATATGCAGTGATCATATTCTCACTATGCAAAATAAATCAGAATGTTTTGCCAGTTAGCTCACTCAAGTCTCAACTTAAGTTATGACTAGTGTCAGTTTTCCCCTTGTTAATAAACTTCGTAGCTACATCCCATTTTTAATGCATTTGACTGTTTCACAGTTATAGTTAATAAAGAAGCATTGGAATAAAATCAAGGTCTGCTGAGTATCATTTTTGTGTTTTACTTAGAACAGCATGGATCCCATAAATAATAATAGTGGGATTTGTAAAGTGCCTCACCCCTGCAGTGCTTAAAGTCCTGAACAGAGGAATGACTGTGGGATTAGAGGTGTCAGTCATTGGCATATAATGACAAATAAACAAATGAAATGTGATCATATGGAACCTAGGGAGAATGAAAAAAAAACCAATAAAGAAAGACCACAGAACCAGCATGTGGGAAATAGTTTAAACTCAGGTATAGCTAAAAGGAGGTCTTCAAAGGTGGAAAGGGATGAAAGCAGACAAAAGAAAGGCAGGAGTGTGGCAAAGAGTCTATTGCAACCAAAGCAAGGCCAGCTGCAGGTTTCAGGCGCTGCAGAGGTATGTAGACACAAGCACACTCACTCACATGCTCCGGGGTGTAACCCCAGACCTTTGGTGCCCATAATTTGCTAAGATGATGTCAAGAAAGAAGCCGTTACAATATCAGGGTCTCATTAGGACTACTTAACAAATGTATTTGCATTAGCGGTATCTGTGGCTTACTTTCAAAACTAAGGTTGATGTCAAAGGTGATTGCTAATACCTCTGGCCTGCTGGCCCTGAGGTTGCTTTTCCACTGTTGAAGAATAACCCTTTAATTGCCCTGTAGTGCAGCACACCTGACTTGCTGGGTTTGCTTGCAAGCTTGGGTTGTGGGGAGAACTCTGGCTTCGTGCCTCTGGCTGGTGGGGAGGATGCAAATGCACAGCCTTGCTGAGGGTCCTGGGTTAGCAGTCATGGCACACTGGATTCATACAAAAATATATGGGAGCTCTCTAGGAGACTGCTGGCTCAGCACTCACTGGTAGTTAAAACAGATCAAAATAAGAGGCAGTGCCTGGGAGTTCTGGTGTCTGTGTGTGGTCCCGAGAGTTGACGTGTGAGTGGCCGGTGCTGTGATGGCACACAGTATGTGGAAAGAGATGAATATTAGAGATGCCTGTGTACTTGAGGCAGATTTGAGTGTGGTTATATAAATGGGGAGGGAGGGGAGGAGAAATGTAGAGAGGAAGTGACCTGCTACCTCTTCCAACTCCCTCTGCTCTTGCTTGTGGGCGCTGTGTCTCCACTGAGGGCTTTGCCATGTCAGCTTTGCCAATGTGACCGTATGGTAGTCTGCATAAGGCCTAACTTTCTGCTGTAATTTGTTTGGCTTTCTACTCCTTCTCTTCACCATTTTGTTCTTTCTCCCTCTTTTAAGTCTGTCATCATCCCTTTCCCCTTCTGGGAACACCATTTCTTCCCCCACTCTTTCTCTTCTGCCTCCAGCACAGCTTTCCTTCAGAATCCTGCCTCCACTGGTTCTTTTTTCAACTCTTGCTTTCATTTTTCAGCCACCAGAAAATGTCACCCAGCCAAAGCTTTGTTCCTTCCCCAGCTGAGATGGCTCTGGGTGCTGATGCACAGAGCGCCCCTTGCACCGCTGCTCACTCCCACGATCCCTGCAGGATGCAGGTGGCACCTCTGTCCCTCCTTGTGCTGCCAGCAACGATAGCCGTGCTGTGGAGAGCCCGGACATGAAACCCAACCTTCCTTGGCTCCTTTGCCATGGTGAGCACTGCTGTGCAGAAGTACAGAGCACACGGTGCTGGTGGCTGCTGGGGAGAGGGAGTGGCTGGAGAAAAAACAGCTGGGAGAAAGCTGCTCCCTTACCACACTTCTGCAATGGAACCTTGAACCAGAACATACGTGGTGAACAGACTAATTTGAATGCAACTGGTTTAAGTGGGTTTGGATTTCAACTAAAAATATTCGCTCAGCCCTTGCCACAATTCTTCATATTGTGTCCGTAGAGTTTATGGAAACACAGAGTTAATTGCTTGGGTGTTTCCAGAACTTCTCTGGTATTTAATTTAAGATAACATATGAGGAAGTGTGTTTGCAGTTGAACGTAAGTTCTTTTTTACATCCTCAGTTTATAGTACACAAATGTTATTTTTATAAAAAATTCTTCCTGGTCACTACAGTAACTGGCAGATCTCATTCAGACTGAACACAGAGGCTCTTTCCTCTCCGTAGCAGTCACCGCCTAGCTGGCACGCTGCTAGGACAGCATTGCTGATTGCGCTGTAACTGTTCTAAGGAAAAGCAGAAGAATGTATTGTCCAGGGCTGCTGGTCCAACACTGCTGGCAGTAATACCTAGTTGCATATTGAAGAAAAATATGGTCATAAGCGGTCAAAACAGAGAAACTTAGATGCTAGGGAATATCAGAAAAGCACGCAGAATGCTCTTTGATTTAAATGTAATGAGTCTATGAAAGTGACATCCCTGATTCACCTCTCTGAACTAATGAGGTCAGTGCTGCCAAGACTGTTGTATGGTTTTGGCTGTTTCAAGAAGGTGCCATATCAATGATGGCAGTGGATAGTCTGAAGTGGAGTGGCAGTGCCACTAACTTCTGTATTAAAAATAACTGCAACTAAACCTCAAACTTGGAAACAGCAAAAGAGAAGCGATATCTCTGACTGTGCTGGAAAAAAAGGAGATCAAATTAGATGAGCTTAGTTCGGTCCAATTGTTTGCTGAAATCTGGTCTGAGACCCTCAGGCCTTAAGACTGCCTAGGGGGAGTGAAAAGGACAACCTTAGAGGTGGGGTATCTCTGAAAAGCAAATGCAAAACTTCTAAAATGGCCTAAGAATTGCTTCTCTACACTTTTGTACAAGTAACACATAAGATATCAGGCAATACGCATTAGCTGTGCCTTTATCTATGTCTCTTGTCAAGAAGGATCAGGGTTTTTAATCTACAAGTTTGCCCAGAGAGATGATGAAATCTCTGTCACTGGAGACATAAAAAACATAACTGAGCAGGGCCAAGCAACCTGACTTCACTTCAAAGTTGGCCCTGATTTGAGCAGAGTATTGGGCCACAAACATCCAGTGGTCCCATCCAACCTAAATTACTCCATACCTCTATATGTTGGCCCTATCAACAGTAACCTCTCCCGCCCCCATTAAAAATAGTCACCAAAAACCAGCCAGAAGTTAATTTCTCTCTTTGTTGTTTAATATGACAGCACATCCCAGCTCCACATCTCCAGGCACTGTAGGAAGGTGCACTAAGAAATATGAGGTGCATGCTTTCTGAATGGGTGTGGTCGGAGGAGGATCTACCACTGCCACATCCTTCTTCTTCCCCAGAGCAGAACTTAAGCTTCTGGGTGAATTTTTTAGTCTCCTACAAAAATCTGGGGTAGAAGGAGGGTAGCACCCCAGTTCACTAGTCTCAGATCAGTTATCTCTTCTTCGTCTCACTTGGGTACACAAAGATTTTATGCCCTAATGAGATCCCCTTGTTCATTGCAAAGCAAAATCGGTAATTAATGAGAAATGCCTGGCCCCATTTTTATGAGGGATAATGGTATATGTGTACTTACAGGTGGCACTAGGATCAGGTGATAGGAGCTATTTTTGTCTTTAATGGAAGATGACAGAAAAATCTTTGTGGCAGCTCAGCATTTTGTATTGTGTTTAGCAACTAGACAAATGCCAAGGATACTTTAGTATTATAATGAATGAACATTAAGAAAAGGAGAGTTTCCAGTACTACAATGAAATGGTAAGTATCTGGTTGGCAAATAGATCCCTTATGTCACTGTTCAAAACTAAGCAAGCTCTAGTACCCTAAAGAGATGTCAGACACTTTCATAGACTTTGCCGTGTTTTGCCACTGCACAGTCTCAGGTGACAAAAATAACAGTAATCCCTGGATTTACGTTTCAAGAGGAGGAAATGGCTCCCTGGGTCCGGCCAGAGAGATTTCAGACTATGGAAGGAAATATTAAATGAATACTAAATGACAGTCTGTTTTTCTCAGGGTTTTCAAACATCATTCATTCCTTCTTGGGTGCATACCAGCCTATGGTTGTTGGCATAAAAACATCGTGCTTTTCTTGGGATTAGTTTTTTTAATGTGTTTATTTATTTATTTATTTCAACTCTGGAAAATGCCAATGGACAGTTATGTCTGGCATTTATCAATAACTGAGATTTTGTTTTAAAAAAATAAAGTATGAATTAGCAGTTTTATAAATTTTATAAGAATGCATACATAAAGATGAAATACACGTTGGTTATTTGTTATTGGTCCCTTTCTTTTAAAACAGATGTAGAAGGACATAGCATGGAAATATAAAATTGTCGGTTCTTACCCATCCCCTTCGTATTGGTGCGTGCAGCAGAAAAGCAATAGCACAGTTTGTGGAAGTCCAAGCAGAGCCTTCAAAAATCTTGAAGGAGAGTCTTTAGCCAGGAGAGAAAAAGGAGGCATCAGTTTTGGTACTGTTACAATCCCCAGAGCCTAGTTTGCCAATCACTTCCTTGTCTGTGGGACAGAAGATATTGAAGGCCAAGGATCCTTCTTCCAGAGACCTGTAATGATGCTTAGCTAGTTTATGAATAGTTTTCCTGATCTGAATTGACTTGTGCTTTTTCAGTCGCTGCTGTGAGTCTTCAAAAGGTAAATATTCTTCTGCTTTCTCCCTCTATGTATGCTAAAGAAATCCACATGCTTCAAGCCATGTATTTTTCAACTTCCCTTAAATGTTGTCCCTGAGGAGTAAGTAACCATTGTGTGATGGAAACTTTAATGTGCCATGAAACTTGGGAGGTTGCTATTTGAATATTTCTTTCAATCTGTTCATCTGCAGTTGCTTTCTCGCCTTTGATATGCCTGATCAACATTATTTTGCAGTAATGCTCGTTACTCACTCTTTAAGGGACCAAACTCCCCACAATGGAGATGGTGTAGCTTTAAAAATATCCTATACAGACCTCCAGTTTTGTCTTGAATCTCTTCTGCTTTGTCAGTCACCCCCTTCATGCTACAGGTTGGATCAGAATGATACTGCTTAGGATGGGTGTAGCTCTCATTACAGACTTTTCGCTCCTGGTTTCTCCATTTCCATGTCAGGCTTATGAAAATGTGTATTCACTGCCTGTGGAGTGTTATAAATCCCCTCAGAGCAGAACCAGAAAGTAGTTCAGCTCTATTGTTTCATAGGAAATTACAAAGCTCACATTAAGAGTATGTACTTGTCTTAAAGGGGTCAATGGCAAGTCATGACTGCTGATGGTATTGGAAACACAGCAGGTAAAATGCATTTCATGTTATGAAGAAGACAAACAGCAAGCATAATGCAAGTGAAGACAGATAGCTTTTCTTTCACCAAAATATCTATTGCCTCTGGACAAACTACTTTACTTAAGAAAACTCTAAATCTAACCTATGGTCTCATATTACCTTTAAAAGGAAAAATAAACTCTGGAAAGTAACATAAAACATTCTCTAATCAAAACTATTTCATCACAGTCAAACAACTCAAACTGGTTAACAAAAGCTTTTCATTTCACTTAATGATGACAAGCAGTAGAGCTTCAGAAAGTCAGATTTGTTCTTGGAAGGGTAGAAGGTAGCTAACAAAAACCACAGGTGAGAAAGGAAGTTTGTCAAGTCCAAACTGGGAATTGTTTTATGAACTGTTCCAAGCAGAACCTTAATCATTTGACTCATCGGCTAGCCCTGAGGACTCTGTTTTGCCCCAGCATATTTCCAATATATGTTTAAAGTTAGAATTTGGTTTAACTTTTAACCTCAACACGAGCAATCTGCATTACAACTGTTCCAGTAAGTACCTGGAGAGACCTCTGGAGATTTGCTGCCCTCAGTGGGAACAACATTCTCCATTTTCTGTCATGTATAATAAGGAAAGAGAGGAAGCCAAGAAAATGCAACATTCAGCCTTTATTCTGTCTCCCACGTAGTCTGTCTCGTTAAGCACTTCCTCTGAAGAGAGTTTTCATGTTGCTACATGTATTATCTTCTCCCTCCTCTTTCAGGAAGCTGTCCATCATAACAGCCTTTGGCCACATTCACTTGAGATAGCAAAATTTACGACAATACCCATGGCCTTCTAACCTGGTTCGCATTCTGATTGTGCTCCTTACATCTGATAGCATCAGGCAACTAATGCAAAATGTTCCAAAGTCGTATTTCTCTCTGCACACTCCCCCTCTCCCCGCCCTGCCTTATTTGTTTGTGGGTTAATTTATTTTCCCTTCAGCCGTACTTCCACACTTTAAAAAATCTGATGGATCCTTTGCAGGAGGTATAGTTGGTGTAATGGGTGCTAGTCTTGTGCTGACAGCAGGTTGTCATCACAAAGTGTTTTTTCTGGGCCTGTGATTTTGTGAGAGCATGTCCTAACGGATTCTGGTTGCTCATCAGCTTGGGTTCTGCTAATCATGTTTCACAATGGTGCTCATCTCTCCATCCTGCGTGTTCATGGTTAGGTTTTCTGACTGGTGAAAGGGAATGCATTTGTAATGTTACATTAATACGTAGTGATCCATCTCTGCAGTGCAGTGATTTATGTATTTGTATAGATAGTCCTGCGTAATTTTCTTGTGAAAGGATCTCCAGGCTTTACTTCTGGGAAGTCTTTAGCTCATTCTCATAACCTTCTTTGGCCCTGTGTGTTTGTCTTTCTCTGTCTGATGATTCTTACGGCATGTTTTTGCCCTTAAAATGTGTGCAGTATGGTAAAAATGGAATGCAAACGGAGTCCTTTCTCTGCTGAGCTGCACAAACTGTCCTCAGGTAAAAGATGTCTGCCTGCCTCGCCTCGGGTACTGGGCTGCTGAGTGCTTCCAGGCTTTCTGTCTGCAACAGCACAAGCTGTTGTCACTGCCCAGCAGTCTGAATAACTAGTCTGTGGAAAGGAGGCAGTCTGTGATGGTAGGGGTCTTTCCAGTGCTCAGCCCATGCTTGTCATTGCTGCTGTCCGTCTTTGCATTGCTTGCACCGTCTCCTTCTGTAGCTTAAATCATCCTTCTCCACATTTCCTCTGACAGTTTGAAAAGGTTCTTTTTTAGTCCATATAGAGAACCTACAGTTTTCCAGTTTGATGTATTCTTGTAAGTGTCTTTTTTTCCAGAGTGCTATGCTTTTTTATGCACAGGATGCTGCCCTGTAGCAGCCCTGTTTCCCATCTGTAGGTGTGACGTACTTGTGAGCCAGGCAAGAAATCCTCTAGGGTCTGCCCATTCCAATAAAAGGATAGAATTGCAGATTTGCAAATCTCTGCCTCATATGAGTTTGTCCTCAGACTCCTTCCAGCCCTTCGTTTACCTCCTTTGTCTTCTGTTCACGTATTTCCTTCTGCAGAGTTATGGGGTCAGTTCCCTTTGTGATTTCTGCTCTTCCCTGTACTGTTATCCTTGCGAACTCTTTGAGTGCCAGCTTTGCTTATATTTGGCAGTTGAGTGTAAGTGATATAACCTCCCTAGTCTCATCCAGAGTTCCTTGCTGTATGCAGGGAAGACTGCTCAAGCACTGTCCTTGGAGCAGCTGTATCCTTTGTTCTTTCTCCAGAAGAAGAGCTGCATCCTGTGGAATTTACTTTTTGCAGAAGTCAGTCATTTTTATGCAGTTTGGCAAGGCATAGGCCTGCCATTTTGTCAGAAACTTGATTATAACTGTTGAAAAGTAATCTCCGGAAAACAGCATTCTTCTGTGTTAAAAATTTGTCCAGAGCTCTTCTAGGAAATCATTGATTTCTTCTAGCTGGCTGCTGAGGAACAGTGTTGCTGTAGTGTATGTGGTGGCCATTATGGTTAAGATGCAGACTGCTCTTTTTTGGATTTTCCCCTTACCCAAGCACACAGTGATTTTGCAGCTGTTTTGGTGCAACCTAAAGAACACGCAGCTGCTCAATACATTATCTTTCATGTCCAAGAGCTGGTGTGATTATTGTTTTTATTTTTGGATTTTTTTTTTTCTTCAATGCTCTCAGTTTCCAATTTCATGTACCAGCAAAAATGAACCTGTTTCAAACTCCATGTCCAGTCCTCAGCATAAGTATAGAGAGAGCAAATTCAGTGTATGGCAGAGATTTTACTCCTTTGCCCCGTGTACACTGACTGTCCTTTCTAACCTTGAAAACAGTGTTTCAGGATTCCTGGCTGTTACTACACACGTATGTCTGCCTGTAAGATTTTAAAGTGATGACCACAGACAATGCCAATGAAACCAAACTGATAGCAACTGTAAAAGAGGCAGTTATGGAAAAGTAAGAATTTCAGGTCTCAATCAGCAGCACCAACAGTTTTTTTCACAATCTGGACAAAAATGGGTTTGGTTACATCACCACAGTTTCCAAGGAACAGGTGTCAGTGTCCACGCACAGTTAGCAGTAATTGGTATGTCCGAGGCAGCCCCAGGAGAGCCAGGATTACATACACAGCCACAGAGGCAGAGCTGTGCTCTTCCCCACGCAGCTGGTTCAGTCAGCTCCAGATGAAGGTCCAAGGTAAGGCCAATACTAACAGATATGCGCCATGTTTCCTGCTTTGGTAGTCGGTGCTTTCCAGCACTGTCAATCCACTGTCAGCCACTACACCTAAATTCACAAGCCTGGTGAGAACTCTTTCAGCCTAGTGAGGTACACCACAAAACTTGAAGCTTCACGGCATTTCTGATAACATTTCCATCACTACTCTGAGAAAATCCTGTCAGATTTTGTCGAGGTTAAATTTAATTTCTGCTTAAAAATAAAAATTAAAATGAATTAAAAAATTTCTGCTGAACCTTGCCTTGTGATAAGGTAGAAGAATGAACATTTAAGTATTTTTTTCTGTAATTCTTAATGATTTAATCAAGAAAAAGTGATTATTTTTCTCCTGAATAGATTGCAGTCCAAACAGGATAGATTTTGTGACAAAATCAGGTTAGACTGGGGTCCTTGTAACAGGAATTAGTCCTACGTTTTAGAGATTATTGTTCATTTGCCAAAGTTTGCAGTTTGCTTGCAAAGTTTTCTGAAGATTTAAATGCCAAAGTTACCATGGCTTCTCAGGAGAGCTGCTTACCATCCCAGACCACTCTGCTCAGACGTTCTCGTTGTTCACCCACAGAAGCGTTAACTCTTTCCACTGGGAGGGAGCTGAAGAGGTGTGCTGGGTCTGCAACTTGTGACGGGGATTATTTTCCTACTGACTCGTCTGGGGCCAGACCTGGATCCTGAATCCAAGAGAATGGTAAGGGAGAAGGCAGCTAAACTCATTTAAAGGGGAGCTGACTAGACTGAAGTATTCCACACTGACCCATCAGAAAATTATTTCAGCAACTGAGCTGCTGCCTGCTTCTGCCTCTGGAGACTTCTGCTTTCGTCACACACTGTGGGCTGAATTGTCACCCGTTGCCAGATTTTAGCCACTTCAGGGAAAAACATGAAGCCAAATCAAGGACCTGGTTCTAATTCCCTGTATTGTACTTCTCAGTAGACAATCCTGATGCTGCCATCAGTCTCTGTGACTGCTTTGACATGTGTCAGTTAAGGAGAACAGTCTACAGTATCCCCTGACCCCACTCCTCCTATCATCTCATTGGCATTAATGCAGGGACGTGGCAAAGGAATACCCTCCAGAGGGGCTATCACAGAGGGTGAAAGGCTGACTCATACTTCAGAAGCTGCTTCTCAGAACCCATTTCACCTAGAAATACACTACATACATCACATGCTAACAAATAATTCAAGAACACTTCAATGGTTTCCACCTGTGGCTTGAAGGGAGTGACTGATGGTGGAGAGGAGAACAGAGAAGAAGAAGGGGATGTGGATTTTGTAAGTGTCCTGTCAGAGATGATGGATGCTGTAAGAACATTTTGCCTTTCATTGCACATACTTATCTGTTGGTTCTGCTTTTTGTTGCAGAGTGCGCTGAAAAGTGAAGTCTTGCGTGTAACTCTAAAAGCTGCCTTTTTACTTAATGCTGCTTATATTTTGTCTGCAGGCAAGGGTCTACTGCCCAGCAAAAGGGAGCTGACTATTGTTTTTCTTCGGAAGAAACTGCATGCATTTTTAGTAGTTATGACAGCAGGGGGGACTAATTGTATTCACTAGAGTCAAACATAAATAAACAGTGTCTAAGGACTGATTCTAGGCTGCAAAGATTATCTGTGAAAGAAGTCCTCTTTCCAGCCTCAACAGTGACATTGTCCCAGGTGAAGTGAAGCAAGTACCTTGGTAACCAAGAAGTCCCAGCAGAAGTGATGTTTAAAAGTTGGGAGACATTTGTCTTAGACTCTGACTTCTTTTTCAGTTATTTGTGTGCATACACTAAAAAGCCCATAATCTTTGAAGGGCAAACACCTCCATCAGAGGTATGAGAAAAGTATATGAGGCTATTATCTTGTCACAGTGTTAAACGGGACAGCTTCTTGGCATTCTGGAAAAGAGGAGTTGACAAAGAGCTATGGTGTGGCATATTGTTCTGTGGGACTGAATCTGATATTCTGAAATGTGAGGTTATGGTTTGTATGCTAATGGGAACCTGGATGAGGAAACCATTCATTCTTCAATGAGATCATATTCTTCTGCTCCTCATATACCTTACAGAGGAGATAGACGAGCAAATAAATTGCTACTAGTAGATGTGCATTTTTTGTTCAAGGCTTCTGTGCTCCTGAGTTTGGACAGAGGTTTTTTATTATAATTGCAATTATATATTAGACATTGTGCAACGAGAATTTACCACTGTTCCTACTCCTGTATGGTGTCTCTCACAAAGCCTATGCTCTGTACATAGAGTTACTCCTTGAAAAGTTGAGAAATAGGTTTGTAATTAAGAAAGTAAAATATTGCTTGGCTATGAATAAAGTATCACGTCTGTTGTATTTCATCTGTGGCCAGGATAAGACTCCCTTGGGATCGCTCCAGTCCTCAAAATACAGTTTTCTTATCCTATTCAAGACATCTTACTAGATTCCTTGTTAAATGGAGAGATTGAATTTCATTGGGATTCTCAGTCTACCCTGACCTTTTTAAGTAAACCATAATGAAAAGCACAAGAAGAATCTGATACCATAAGGGTATGCCATATTTGGGCCAGCAGGTGATATTCTTTGATATTTGTGGTGACCATCAATCTGTCATTTCTCTGCATTGTGTATGCCAATATCATAGACATTAGACAAACCAAACCAATCCCAAACTCTCTGAAATCTTTGTAGAATTTCATAACCCCCCCCTTTTTTTTTTCCTGACAAAGAATAATTATTTTCTTTCAAAGATCAAAGGCTGATACCCTATGTGGGTCTGGCACAAAAACCTACATCTCCTCAAACTGTTAAATATTTATTTGCTGCTATTCAATTGCCAGACATAATCAGTTAGACATTCTTACAGACTTTGATGGCCGTGGAAGATGTTCGTGACAATGATATCTCTTCCAGGTTATGACTAGGTTGCCATATGACATGATTTCATAGGTTTATTTTGGGTTTTGTCCTGCTTGTGCTGAAGTCTGTTATAGTTTTGGCATGGATTTTAATAAAAGCAAAACTGGTCATTCTTTGTATTTCATGACAAGGCTGAAAAAAAAAAGCATTTCTGAAGGCAGAGACCAAAGCATTTAATGGTAAATGATAGCAGATTCATCACCAGGTTAGACACTTGAAATATGGCCGTCTACTTTGAAAAGTTACAAAACCCATTGCCTACCATCATTCTCTGCAGAGGATCTATTGCATCTGCCTGTCAGTTCGTATGTAACTTGAATCTCTTGACACAAGGAAAAGGTAAAATAAAACGCTGTGTAAAAATCACTGTGGACTTGCAATGTACCCAAATATGATACTCCAGTTCAAAGAATGGTGTTTGAACCAGACTACAGTTACTGACAAACATGTTATTAATGATCAGCCATCAAATGCTTTTGATTAAAGAGAGAAATCCTGTAGCACTAGAGAAGGCCATTTCTCTTTTTTTCCTTATGCTTAGTGGAGGTACTTAGAGAAAGGTGAACTGCTTTAAAAAGATTAATTACATCTGCACTATATTTTTATCCTCTTTGGACATCAAGAAAAAAGAGAAGCTGACTTGACTTGATAGTATTTTACCTATAAATGACGCGGAAAGAAACTCCTTGGTTACAGGAGCTGAGTGAATAATACATAATGCTACATGAAGGATTGCACTGAGAATCCCAGCTATGTTCCAGCCATTTTTAGGATAATTTAAGAAAAAAAAAAAAAAAAAAAAGATTTGGCCCTGTTTGCTTAATTAGAAGCATTTTGAATGCACTCAGATAAATATGTAATGGGACAATGTTCCATAGACCCCAGACATAAGTGCCAGCTTCTCAAAGGTATTTAGACATCTAAGGAGATATATAGATGCTTCTGAGCTTTTCAGATACACCAAGACAAATTAGAAGCTGAAGACCTAGGACAATTTGATGCCAGACATCCATCCTGCTTAGACTTGTTTGAAAATTCCAGTGAGTCTGCAGTCACATGCTTAGATCCCTAGACACTTTTATAAGAACGTTCCAGCATTGCCAACCCTGGCCCAGAGCTCATGAGAAGCTGGATGTTCAGAGAGGTATGCACCATTCTGTGTGCCCTTGAGCGTGGTGTCTGCTTTCCTCCTGTGACTGTTACGTTGAGCTCAGATTTTGTGTGTCAACAGCGGTCTGACCCCTTTGCATGTCACCCGGTGTTCTCTGGCATTTTGGGTCCATGATGCTGGATCCACTCCTTGCTAGCTCACGTGTTCTGGGTTTCTACCTTCAGTCCTCTAGCTGGGTATGTCTCCCAGCATATGCCTCAATAGATGAAATCCATTCTCCTCAGCCAGCAGGTAAGGCAGAGCTTGGTAGAGGACATCAGTTATAAGGAAAAAATTAAGGGGAGAGGGTTCGACTTATGCAGAGCTGCTGAAGGTAGATCTGGCATTGAATCTGCTGTGCATGTGTGGTTGGTTTGTATGTGTTGGTGTGGCTGAGGTCCTCTGAGGGCATAAAGCTGTGATGCATGGGCAGATAAAATGTACATGTGCTGCAGCCTCTGGACAGAAACTTCCATTATTGTGGCTTGCAAAGTGGCTGAATTGCCAGTGATAAAACAGACCGTGGGCTAAAACTCCCCACACTGCTGGGGGTGGTAAAGGTAGAGATGAAGGTCAGGCGCCTGTTCTCCTTGTGCCTGTAATCAGACAGATAAAGATCGAACTGCATCATACACAATAAAGATGCCAGTCATGCATGAAGAGCCATAATTACAGACCTCTGTGCCTGCAGAGAATTCAGTTGTACTTTTTACTCTTCCAAAATGATCCTGGCAGAGGATTGGCATGTCAGAGAAGGAACAAATGTCACCTTTTCTTGTAGCCTCTGGTTGCGGCAGCAGAATGCTAGAGACGAATATATTCACTGAAGTTGTTTTTTCCATATGAAGTAGAGTGTTGTTTCTTGAGTTACACTTCTTTGGCCGAGTCAAGCATTTCCTGTGAGGACTGGATGTATTCATGCTCAGGCCCTGATCCTGCAATCTGATCTAACTGGGGGAGTTACGTCTTGTGCAAAGATGAAAAGCCCTCACAGGATCTCTGCCTAGGTGAAAAGGTCTGCCAAGGTAGAACTGATTGCAGAACTGGAACCAGCAGCTGAAAACCAAAACTGACTCAGAATAAAATACATAGGCAGGAAAAAAAAACCCAGTCAGAGGACCTTGAAAACCTACTGTGCTCACAGGAAAATAATTTTTCAATGGTTTGTTCCAACAAACTGTTTTCAGAGCTTTCTACCTTTTCAGGCTGACTTAGTGTTTTTTATTACAATTTTTTCAGTTTTAACTTGGGCAGTGTTCCCCAAACTGTAGACAAAGCTGCAATTTGAGAAGATATTTTCCCTCTGCAAAATGGTTTGCAATTTTTCATTGTGTAAGGAGTTGTAGGCAATCCTGAGGTGGCTTGCAGAGAATATGATAAATTTGCAAGGCATACTGTACTTAGAGAAAAAAGATGGAAAAGTTCCTCCACGCTTATTTTCTCCCCCATTTATAATCATTAGGCTTTAAATGCCCCATACATCTCTGTCATTTAGATAAGAGGCATTGATTGCTTAACTGCTGCACAGACATTTCATACACCTGGTTTTAGATGACATTTCAGGGGGAGAAAGAAGGAAGTACTGTAAAAAGTGTTCACAGTTTGCAATGTCAAACTTTATTACATGAAGTCATAAACAACCCCAATTAGTAGTAAGTAGGTTCATAGCCAGGGTTTTAAGCCAACTCTGGCTTCATTAAATGTTTCCTGCAGTCGAGCAAAGCATTGGGCTATATAAACTGAGCCCTGATTTATAATAAAACACAGTAAAGTTTCAGAAAAGCTTTGCTTTTCCTTCTGATTGATTTCTTGTCAAGGTCCAGCAAAGCCTGAGGAAGGGGTTAAGTAGAGGTCTTGAGGGACCACTTGACATCTGCTACACTTGTGACTTTTTGATCTTGTTTTTTTTTTTCCTCGCTTTGAGGGATGCCCTACAGTAAAGGCCATGTGTGCCTGTGTGTGTTTCCCAGAGATGGCCAGGGCTGGGAGGGGCACAGCGGCCGGGGGAGCAAAGAAAACAGCTCCTTGATGACAGATCAAATGAAGGCAAAAAAAAAGAGGAGAAGGGGGATTACATGCTCTGTAATCATGATAATGGGAAAGAAAACACTGGGGGTCTCAAGTGTGAAAGCCTTTGTCCAGAGGAATGTAAGCGTCAAGGATGTTTTGATATTATAAACCAAAACTTCACCCGAGTGCCGAGGAGAGCAGTGTTTGCCCGCTCCTCCATGTGCGAGTGGCCAGCCGAGGGCCTCGTGGGGCAGTCTCCTCCTCCTGGGCACCGCAAGCAGCCGGGGGGAGGCTGGGGGACTTGCCACAGCCCTGGAGTCCCAGCAGAGGTCTGGGCACTCTGCAAGGTGAGCTGGGAGCTCAGGGCATGCAGTGGGAGGCCACATGTCTCATGAAGAAAGCCACTGAGCTGTCCTCCTGCACTGGTGACTTTGGAGGGTGACATCTAATTTCTCTTGTACTTCTGCCTCCCAGCCTGCTTTTTTTTCCCACACCCTCTCACTGGTCCCACCAACTTGCAACCTCGTTAGTTAAGAAAAGGTGGTTCATGAGAAGCCAGTTCAGCTACTTGATGGGTAGATATTGTCACAGGGGCTGCCAGTGGCAGCATGGAGACGTCCTCCTTGGAGGGACCTGCTTTGCAGCATGGGCACTGAGGTCTCTGAGACCCATGAGGAGGCTTCAGTGCATTGGACGGCCTTCTCCAGACATGGCCTCTAGGCACCACAGCAGCAGTCTTTCCCCAGGGGTGTCTGCAGGCCCTGGGGTGCTGCTGAATGGCACACCAGGAAGAACAGTATGCTTCTTTGGTCACTGAGGCTCCCGCATCTTCTTGGGTCACTTTTTCATTTTGTGTACTTCCCTGGAGGAATAGAAGTGTTAAGGTGCTTCCTCAGGCAAGTTTATTGGTTATTGTGACATTTTGTGAATGAATAGCCTTTTTAAACCATAATTTACCTGTTTCTTTTAAAGGCTTTTTTCTTGTTCTTCTTTCCCTTCCACCTCCTTTAGCTGACTGACCTCCATTCCCAAACTATCCCTCAGAGATGACCTCAGGCAAGCACTGGCCTCCAGACTCCCGCAAATGTGGGTGTTTGAAATTGCACTGAGGTTTTAACCCAACAACATGGCTTCGTCTCCAGGTCCGACATTAGGATTTACGAAATAAGGGGCAATAAGGCCACCTCTGTGTGAGAGGAAGGGTCAATTTCCTTCTGGTAATCCCACTTCTTCTTTGAAACAGCTATTTCCCAGGAATGGGTGTATCACAGTTTCTTGTAATGTGGAATTTCCCTGGCCCTTATTGCCGCAGCTGTGATAGATAGTCGTGCAAAAGCTGCTGGCCGATGTGCCGGCATCTGGAAGTTGCATGGGGACAAGCTTGAACGAGAAGTCATCTTGCTTTCATGTGCCATGATTTCTGCAAAGCTGGGGTCTCCAGTGAGGACTTAAACTAATCTCACATAGTTTATGAGTGAAAATCCATTTACAACGAGAATGACCCCCACTGACCAAAAGTTTAAACAAATGCCCTCTGTACGCGTTTCCTACAGTGGGGATCGAGTTCCATATGTATGATGTAAGCAGACCTCAAACAAGCCTCTCACCTACACACGGAACAGAAATCATTTGCAAAGAAAACCAAAATGACAGCCATATGCATGGGACATTTTATATGCTATGGCCAGGCTTGCAGACCCCAAGTAGGAGGATCTTCTGATCTGAAGATGCAATTGAAAACAGGTGCCTGACACGCTGCACATAAAAAAGTATACAGGTAATTTGGGAGCTCTCCGGAGATTCTTTCAACTGTTGAAAATATGGAGACAACTTCCCAGCCCCCGATCCTGTGCTTCTCCTCTAATTCCCCTGCTCCCCCTCCTCCCAGAAACGGAGGAAGCTGCCAGGCCATGGTGATGTTGCCCCGTTTAGTAAAAGAAAATGTGAAAAAGATTAAGGAGGATCCATCAAAATGTCAGCCTGATCTTGAACTGCTGGAAAAGAAGCATTTTTTTTATTCAAGTGTCTGTCACAAAGACCTGTGTGACCTTGTTTTGCAAGTGAAAGCCTTTGATAGTGACCCAGGCATGCTTCCTGTGTCCAACTGCTATTTAGCAAATAAACTAAAAGTACTGCCCATGTTTATGGTAAACACCTGATTAGGTTCTACTAAAAAAAAATAAAAATTACAGCTGGATAATACAGGACCAGATCAGGTTTCCTTTTTATTTGTTGTCACCAAATGCTCCCGATCTTTTTGAGCTCTAAGGCTCGTTAAGTGGATGTTTTAAAATGGTGCAACAGACAACGCAGCTGTATTTCATTTGTAGATAATTGATGCAATACATGTAATAACCCAACTAGGTATGTTGACTCATGAGCTAATTTAGGTGTAGATGTTACAGCACTTGTGCAGCTGGAAATGTTGCCATCACACAAATCATTTGTGGATTAATGGAGTCAGGTCCCTCTCTGCACTAGGCAGAGATAAAAGGCCACAGTTAAATATAAAAACAAGTTCTGAAGAGTTATGGTAAGTTTAAACAGTATTTGAAAATGTTTTCCCAACCACAATGCATGCTGTAATATGAACCTGGAATTGCTCAACTATATGGTGATTTGGCAATTTTATATATGGTGGATTCGTACAGCTGAGGACATGGGTAAGGAGAAAGGAGCATGGCCTCATGTTTAGAAGGTGAGGCAGAGGTGAGCATTTCCACTCCTACTATTTGCTTTGATACTGACTGATATCAGTAAAACTGTCTGGGTGTCTATTTCCCGGTGTGGGTTCTGGGGTGATCATATTTACTAACTACTGCTCCAGGACCTGCTGTCATTTGGTGACATAACCAAATAGTTAGAAGGTGGTGCAGGAGCCAGAGGGATCTGGGATCTCTTTTCACTTCTACGTGTTCCTGGCACCCCGTGCCCCATTTACTTCATCTTTGAAAGAGAAGTAAAGATGTTTATACATTTTCTGAACCATTTTTGTAATCTGTAGTGGAAAACAAACAAATATGCTGTTCTGAAGTACTACTATGACTATTCTTATCACTGACATCATAGCAACATTTAAATACTGACTGTGTACAAGTCTATTCCCAGCCGTTAACTGGTGAGTCACTCTGCATATGCCTCTATATGCATTGTGGTGAACTTGATGCTAGTGATCAGCACTGCTGATGACAATTAATGGATGGGTCAATAACTAGTTCCAGGAGGAACAGGAAAAGTAGGACTGGGTCCCTGTGAATATATGCCTCAAAGCTGGGTTGTCTGATGCTTTCTGAAGTGTAAACACTGACAAAGGCTTTTCCTCTCTTTGGGATGTTTGTGATATCTTTCACCCATGCGGACTCCCTGAAGATGAATCAGGGTTGAGTGCAGCCTGTAGCAGCCTGTGGTGCTTTCTCCTCTTGACTTGACTGCCTCTTTCCAGAAAATGCATGAAATTATTTTGCACTGTGTCCTCTGAACATCGGGTAAAACTGACAAGCAATGACAAGAGCATCAGGACCCAGAGGTACGAACAGGCAGATGAACAGATGCACATACAAGTACATTTCCACAGGAAACAGGCTAAAAACTGTTTCCGAATCTTTGCTGTACTTGCTTTCTGCTTAATGCTGCTTGTTTCAGTAATCATTTGGAAGGACTAAACTGGAAATAGAATTGGGTTAGACAACAGTTCTCGAGATATTTTTTTTTTTAACTGAGCCCATGACAGGAAGTAATTTGGGATCTCTCTGAATGTTATTTGCCAGGACAAAGAGTCACAGCTTTGAAAGTATCGGTTCAGACCGGGTATTTCCAGACTGAGGTGAAAATGCTAGCCAGACTCTTTTCTTGTGAAACGGAGTCATTTCTATGGACGGTATCTGATTCAGCAGTTTCACAATGGATCTAATGCAATCTGTCTATGGTTTTAGGGCATCCAATTTCAGTCAATCCTAAAGAATGCAATCACAAGTTTATTATGCAGTTGATAATATTTTCTCTGTGAACACAGGAAAAGGAAACTCTTTTGGTTGGAAAGGAAGTATAGGAAATTAGAATTAGTATTAGAATGCACAGAATGATATATATAAATATATATATAAGCAGGTATTTGGACCACATTACTTAGTTTGTCAATATTAACAAACTTACTAATATTGACTTGTGTTTGGATTGTTGGAATGATTGCTGATTGAATATGTGTACTTAATTCCTGGTTGCTGGTAGAATGAGCAGAAAACCTTAGCCAGGAATATGGAGTGGAGGTAGGACACCTTGGGGTTAAACACTTCTAAAGTGTAAATGGCCATATATGAGCCATTCAAGTAAATCCTGCTTCTCTGACTGTCACCGAATGCGGCTTTATGAGAATCAACATGTGGAAAGGACAACAAACAGCAAAAACATCCCATTCCATCCATAGGACTATTGTGCAATTGCTTCTCACATTCCTTTGCAGTCTGAAGAAACCAGGTTTGTCTTTGGGTATCCCATCTTAGTACAAATTCTTGTTTTATAACCGGCTTTTTCTTCAGTCTTGTTCCTCCTTTTTACTATAAGCAACACTTTGACTGAAGTAAGTTGCCTAGCTGTTGTTATATTTATTGCTGTTTGTATGGTCTGGGAAGAAAAAGCAGCATTTGCTAGTCCAGCAGTACTTACTGAGAATGTTTAGCTGACCAACAAGATAAAGCACAAGAGTGGAGGTTTGAAGGAGCACTCCAGAGAGGTCAAAAGGGTGGATAAAACTGTGAGTTATAGATATGCAGCAACTGGCCTTAACCTGAAACCATGTTAGGATGAGTGGTGTGTGTAGAATCACATCAGTTCCAGAACATGGAGTTCAACTCCGTGATGCTTCAAAGCAATGGTTTCTATTTCAATGCAAATTTGACAATGATAGATGTTAATCACACTCCTTAACGAAGAACCAGAGGCATAAAAGTGAGTAGTGTGGCATATGAATCCCATAAAATAGAAAAGAACCACATGCAGTAGATATACTTAACTGCTCAGGAAACCAATCAACACCCCTAAAATGTGGCTACATGGTAGCATACAATACTTCAAAGTTAGCAGAGTCTGCAGTGAAAACAAGATCTCAGTTTTACAAAAATTCCAATAGGGAATTTTAGAACTGCAGCAAAAATAGGGCAGAATTAGTCTCTGAACTGAGATAGCTTTATTGATAATGAAAGTGTCAAGAAAAGAAAATACTAGTTCCGAAAAGGAAATATCTTTTTTTTCATTCACTACTGTTGAGGGAAAAAAAAATGTTTGCTTTAACCCTGATCCTGAAAGGGTTTAATTTACTTGCCCAATTTCAGACATGAGTAGTCTCACTGACTTCAGACAAAGGATTGTCCTGCTGAGATCAATGGTGGTACTCGCATATATAATGCTAAGTACATGCATGCGTCTTTTCAGCACCCAGATCTCAAATGCCTACCAGAGAAATAAATACACCTGGAAATAAATATCAAAGTGCAAATAGAATTTTTTTCCCCAGCCTGAGATGAGTATTCAGGAAATGGACACAATGGCTCATTTGTGATACATTTTATCACTTCTGAAATGTGTAAGTGGAATCACTTGTGGAAATTGCAGGAAGATTACAGTCCAAGGTGTAGGGAAATTACAGCCTATGAGTCTCCCTCTCTCACCAATCACACGTTAGCTGGGATCATCAAAGATTTCCCAAACGTCTTTGTGAGTGGGATTGTAGGTGAAGCTGAACATTTATAGGCTCAGAAATTTGTCCAAGGTTCTCATTTAATTTCAATATGAACTCATGTTATGTCTGTTGAAAATTCTACTGACAGTCCCATACATGTAATTTATGACATTTCCTATCAAGATGTTTAGCTGAATTAGAAACACTTGTGAAGAAGCCCGTCTGCAGCCAGTTAAAAAGCATTTTTGTAGCAGAGGTGAGGGCTGTTGAGGCAACAGAGGCGGGCTCATCTTACTTTTATTCTGATGGCTGTTGATCAAGCAATTGCACCATAAACTGTTTACAGCTGTGGCTTTTGTTAAGGTGACAAAGAATGTCTTTAAGGGCAGACAGAAAGCTATGCTGTATGTTAGTTCACAATGGCCATGCAGTTTACACACCAAACAGCCCAAAACATATTCCTGCAACATCCAGGCTTCTTGATGAAGTGGCACAGATTTGGTCTCTCTTCTTTTTCATTTGTTTTACTAAGTTGGTTACCTGTACGTTTGTCCTATTTTCCCAGCTTAGGACCATGGAGATCATGGTGATCATACATCTCCTAGCTCACAGGCTTTGTTTTAGGCATGTGAGCTGTTCTATTTGAATGGATAAGACAAAAGTTAAAGATGCTCATGGGTTTGAAGGGTGTTATTATTTACCCAGTGTGGGGAATGTACTTGTTCCTTCTGTCACACCGAAGGAGATAATTTTAATTGCTAAAATTCATCTACCCGATCCTTTTTTAAGATCAGTAAACTAACTTAGCCGTGCTGGCCAGAGATGTAGCTCTCTGTTTTTGCATGGTTTCCTTATAGTTCTGTTCTATGCTTGTCTTCAGAGACAGGATGATTCCACAAGAAAATGGTGAGAACTGGTGTTTCAGTGAGAACTGGAAGGCCAAATCATTGCCTGCCGTCATGTTGTCCTTGCCAGTTGCAGAAGCCAGGCTGTGGACACTTGCGTGGAAACAGCCCTTTTGTCCCTTCTGTGTTACATGGGTGCACAATGGGACACAGGCCAAATTAATTTCATGTTTAGCTGTCTGAAGCGTAGCTATCTATTGGAAATTGGTAGTCCACTCTGCCTTCATGGTTAGTAGATAAGCAGCTCCAGAGATTGCCTGTCTTCAGATGAGATTTACTGCCCTCTTGAGGTATTTATCTTTCTCCTCCAAGAACAGAGGGAGCTTAAAAGACCTTGTGCCCTCCTGTAGGAAGTTTGTATCAACAACAGCCAGCTGACGTACCTTGTCACACTAAGGAATACCGGCTGCACTCCTAGGAAAAAAAGACACTTTCTGCACAGACATCTTGGAAGCTGTGGAAAAACTGGCAAAACCCAAATCAGCCTGGGTTCTCCCGTCACGACGTGGCCATATGGCATTCCCTTACATCACGATGCGCCACCTCATGGTGGGATGCTCTAGCCCTGTTTCCAGCAAATGATTCAGGTAAACAAAATCCGTGCTCATCCTTATCAGAACACCATTGACCTGCACTGCCCCTACAGACTTCAGGAACCAGGTCTTCTGTGAGAGACAGTCAAAACAATGAGCTGGAATAAATGGGCTCCTGGCCAAATTTGCTTGTGACATTACCAATTTCAGCATTCCTGGAGCTGATAAGACTTGCTTCAGCCTGGCTTTTGTCTCATGCTCTGCTGGGTTATTACCTGGGAACATTACCTTTGTTATGTGCTGGTTGGTGTTGCCTGGGTTTATTCCACCTGCATTATAAAGCCAGCAGTTGGGCTGGATGATGCTTTCCCTGAACTCAGCTCTTTGAAGGCCAACAACGTTACAACACAAAGTCTCAAAAGTGCTTTGAAAATCGTATGGCCACCTGGATGGTAGTAACCTATTTGAGGTGAAGTAAGTTGTCACATCTTTCGGCAGAAGACTCTATTGTCTCTGAGACTTCTGCTCTTGATTTTCTGCTGTTTTCAGCATTCATTTCAAACTTCATTTCCAGATTAAAAACTTCATACTTTGACTCATACAAGCCATTTTTTTCAGAGGGGTAGCTTAGTTTACACTGTTTAGATACAGTCATATATGCCTGATCTTTGATGTCAGGTGAGTTACACTCTGTGCAGGAGAGACGCTTTCTGCTTATATATTTTTGCTATATTAGATATTAACATATTAAACTGGAGAGAGGAGATAGATACATTTTTGGTGAACCAAAAGAAGAACTAATTGTTTAAAAATCCATATTAGGACCCCCAATTAGTACTCCATAGATAAAAAAAAAAAGTGCCTGCAGAAAAATGTAGAGGGAAGATTCTATGAGATAAAGATATCATGGGAACCTTACACTAATCAAAATCTTCTGTGACTGCCTTATTAAGATACTTGTTTTAAGAACAAAACATATGGTAGAAGCCTCAAGGAGATAGGCCCTTTAGTTCACCACCAACAGAAGTGTAAAATGCTCCCAATTCCTTCAAGGATTTAAGTAATGCTTGCTTAGGGTGTTTCATTCACTAGCAAACATGGTGATTTGTGAAGCACGACTAATGTGTCCCTGGAAAGTTCCAGCATGAAATAAGACTAGGTGTGAAAGCCTGTCAGGGTCCAAAGAGGTATGATTTAAGGGGAAGCACTCCCTGAAAATGTGAGGATGAGTGTTACTAACTTAATCCATATGATATCTTCTCCCCCCTAAATGTATGGTAGAGTGTAGGGCAGAAATGCATGAAGCAGACATTAGTCATTGTCTACAGGTGATATTTCTTCCATGAATTTATCAGCAAGGGTTGCCATGCTGTGTTTAAACATTTGTATAATCGATTAGTGTGCAAAGATGAAAAGTAAAGGAGCTATCCTATGTTTACTTGCAGATGCACACAAGCTTGGAAAATTTAAAAAAGGCACTTGTTATATTACAAATGTAGCTCTGCAGCCTTACACAGTAATAGAAGTAGCTGAAAGCTAGCTGTCTGGGCAGATACGGAGGGGCAGGAAGGTAGCGTTCTGCCACCAACACTATTACATGAATGAATAGATGCATAATATGATTTTCTGTTGTTTTTCGCTTTCTTTTGAAGTTTGAGGACTGCCAGAAGCAGGATGCAGTCTGCTCTGATTTTGTTTGGATCATCCTAGATTTTCTACTATCAGCAGAAAAAAATAACATGTGTAACACTTATAATTTAATCTAATATTAAGCTGTACAAGGTATATCTGTAAAAGCACAGAAAAAAAAATCATCTTCCATTCGTCTTGCAGTATTGGGAGACAGCTAGAATTGGGAAGAGCTTTGAGATCAGCCAGTTAATTCCTCTAACATAGCACAGGATCACCCTGAAGGTAAACTGCAAGGCCTAATTTTGGTGGTGAAAGGCATGTGGGATGTTAGTTCACGGGACAATTGAAAGAATATGTCCTGTTTTTCTGGGATGCACTAGGGAAGCTTCTGGCATGTAAGGTTGCCACTACAGCTTGGGCAGAAGTATGTGAAAAGGGATAGAGAAGAGCAAGACTGAGTCTTAACTCTTCTGCCTAAGTCCTTGTCCGCTCCCTGCTATGCTTTGTCCATCTGACAGGAAAAGAGAAGACTACGTAGCAAGTCTGACATGGTTCTGTAAAGGTAGGTATGGTCAGAGAACATGGGCAAGGAGCAGCCATTTATGGCACTGACCCAGTGTCCCTGAGATGAGACAAACGAAGTGATACTACTGTGCAGGTGAAGGCAATGTGCTTCTGTCAGCTGTTACTTCAGTTAATGTGGCTTACCCAAGGCAAAGGCACAAATCGGTTCCTCTCAAGAAACATGGGTAGGTACCGGGAAATATTTATGGAAAGTATGCAGTGATTTGTTCCTGTGTTCTAACAAATATAAAAAGCTTGAATCCCCCCAAAAGCCTCTAAATAAGTCACAAACACAATAGACAAATGGCTCCTGGTTATAACAAGCCAATGTCTTACAGTTTTTAGAGCTAAAGCAATTTTGGATTGGAGTAGATGAACTGGCTTAAAGTACGAACTGCAAGGATTTCAATAAGTTTAACATCTTTCTATCACTATTCTTCCTCTTACAATCTGCAAAAATCAACATCACTGCAGACTTCTTAAAAATAGCAAAATCAAACTCAAGCACCTACAGCACGTCAAATCCTAGAACTCACTGGTGGTTCCTGGCCTGGATTTGGATATCTTTTTAATCTAAGAGCATAAAGACCTTTCTGGGGATAGTGGAAGAGGGAATGGCACCTTGGCAGCCCTGTTTTCATCTGTCCTCTGTGTGCCATTTTCTTTGGTATTGTCATTTTACTTGTTTTAAAGTGAAGAAAATCTGAAACAAGATATGCAGCACTGTCTCAGCGGTTTGCAGCCTTACAGATCTCGGTGCAAAGGAGAGTGGCTGTATTGAGTCAGCTATATTTAGGAATATGCCATCCTGATAATATTTTCTTGCTGTCTGTACAGTGAAACAGGAACAGATATAACATGTGCTTCCTCATCCACCGTTGTTTGCTTGCTTTATGTAGCCAGAATAATTTCACCTAACATGACAAATTGAGCTGCTACGTTGAGTCAACCTGTAACTGTGCCACCTTTTACAATTTTGTGATTCAGTCTGGGCACACGGATTCTGGTATAATGTGAGGTAAAAGGTGTAATATTTTTATTGTAGAAAACAAAACTTTGGGACTTGAGAGAATATTCATAGCACATTGAAAAGGGAGAATGAAGGGTACATGTTGTCAGGTTACCTTGGCATACGATTTCCCTTGAAAGTAACACATCTTGAAATTTTTTCTGAATGCAAAACTGTAAGAGTAAATACACTGTTTCTCACAGGCAATCACAGCCTGTTTACCTTCCAGTGTGATATGGCAAACACACTGAAAGTAATGGAAAATATTTTATAAAAACAAGAAGCTGTAGCGAGCTGCTCCTGAAATGGGACTATAACGGCCATGGTATTTTGGAAATGTTAAATACAGCAGAAACACGTCCCAGGGATTTGAAAGCAAAATTTTTCCCTGTGGGTCAGACTTGAACTGATGCCTCTGCAAGCTATTAAGAAGCACTGCACAGGCAAAGGTGTCAGCTATGAGCTTTGAGATTTATTCTTTGTGACCACGATGACCTGACAGCATTTTCCCAAATGAAAAGGGCCTGCTACCGGTTCAGTGAAGTATGAATGCACAGGCACGTTGCTAATGCAACCTTCTACTTTTTGAATGCACTTCCATTCCTCATCTTTACTATGTTTGCTGACAGTGAGTTCTACAGCATAATTATGTGATGGCTGAAAAAATACTTGACTTTGTTTTCTTTAAACCCAGTAGCTTGTTCTCACGCTATGCAAAAAAACCCAGTGAATAATTGCTCCCCAATCATTTCTTCAAACCATTCATGATATTTATTATCGGACCTGGGCCATCTCCTCCCTTCAGCATTCCCTCCCTTCCACCAAAAAGTCTGAGCATATTTAGTTTTTCCTTATATGGAAGCTGTCCCACATCTTTGATCATATGTGCCGGTGTTTTCAGGCTCTACATCTTGAGGCATGAACAGCCGTTTAAACAAAAGGACATCTTCCGTGAGGGGCTTCTCTTCTCTCCCGCAGCAGGTGAATAACGTCAAGTCACAACAAACTGCTAATAGGTTCCACCTTGGCTCTGACCAAGCGCTGATGGGTTTCGATTTCCTCCCATCTACATGCTGGACCAAACGAACAGTGTTTCTTGTGTGTGGTTAGTGTTTAAGGCCTCATTGTGTACATGGCCTTGAAAGATATATTTTTATAGGTAAGCACCTCATAAAATATTTTTCTGAAGACATTTATCAAGAGAGACTTTGAAAAGGAGAGGGGAAGGAGAAGGCGGGGGAAGTACAACATGTGCTTTTCAGCTGCCACAAAGCCCTGTAGCAGCAGCCTTCATGTGAGAGGCGACACTTTGCACATTACAACAGGGAATCAAAAGATTTATACTCAACACTCCATATATATGGCTCTCTACGGCATCATTTTGAAAGGGTGATTATTGGTTTGACATGAGCGAATATTTTACATTAAATGCTGAAAGTTCTCTATGTACATAGCAATAATCACCCGATGCTGCTTTTTCTTACCGCATGGCTTTTAATAATAAATAATCATAATAATGATAGTTGGGTTCTCCAAAATTATCCCATTTGTTTTCCAAGAACCCCCAGGGACTGGTATTTATCACTAGATGTGAATGCTCCCTGCTCCTCTTCTTCTGCTTGCACATGCATATAAAAGAAGTGCAGACATATGGGAAGTGCCTCACTTAATTTGATGGTAGCTCTGTTTATTATTATCTCCCTGAGCTGTGGTAATTGTAGTTCAGTTGTTGAGCAATTATTAAACCAGAAGCCATAGGTTCCTTGTTAGGCATCTCCCTGGGATCTCCAATTTTCTACCCGCAAATGTCCAATGCGTTCAGAAGAAATGCATTGACTGCAGAAAAGATGGCAGGCTTTAAATTCTTGTATAAGTCAAGAGTTGGAGCATCCATTAGATTTAGACAGGACCAGTTTGTAAATATGTTCTTATACTTGTGTTTTCATGGTATCTTGGACTAATTTAGCACTAATTGGACTAATGAACTAAGGACACACTTGGACTAATGTCTTTTAGCACATGCAATGTGGGAGGAAGGGGAAAAGGATGGCCACAGAAAGACTAGACAAAGACTTAGTACAATGAAAGAGAAAGGCCTGATTTTGGGAGGTATTACAGCATGGCACCTGCAAAGCGTAATCTTTGTTCATGTCTGTTTTCTGCAGAGAAATTGCCTTGTTCTGCTAATTTGGGGTACACACAATTGAACAGTTTCTCCTCTCACCCTCCTCTCGCTATAGTATTAACCTTATGGATGAACGAGCTGATTTGGGATAAAGAAAGGACTGGGCTCAACTAGAGATATTTTGTGAATTAATGATTTCAGTAGTCATTTTTCCTAAGCTTTTACCCTTTCTGCTTTTTTTTTTCTGTTGTTTTATTTTTCAAAAAAAAAGAAGTTAGCAGTTCTGAAATACCACCTGAAAGATGAAGTGCAAAAATGCACGTAAGCAAGGATCTAAGTTAGACAGAAACTGACAATAGTAGATGAAAACATGTCCCGTTTCCTGTAGCTGTTTCTGTAAAAGACCTGGCTGGTAAAGCCCAGACTTACCGAAGAAATGACATGTGCCCTAGCTGTGACCAGATATTCACTGAGTGAAGTTCTGGTCGTGCACAACTGCTGCTGTAGCTGCCATGCCCTCCCCCATCCATGCAGCCTGCAGTACGTACTATTTCATGACTCTGGTAAGCAGGGAGCAACGGGAAATCTTTTGACTTGCTCTCCTTTTGATGGCTCCCCATCTCATGCTCTGCTTATTCTAGTTCTTACAGGCTTTTGGCCTTGCCTTGATGCAGCCTAGCTCATTGGAGAAGACCAGCCTCACCTATAGCAGCTGTCGAAGCATTTTTCTTCTCCCTGCTTTCTTCAGCAAAAAATAATCTAGACCATAAATCAGCGGCTCCTCTTGTTCAAAACTCAGAGACAGCTTTTCTGGAAGCTCAGTGACAAGCATGAAGTACAAGGGAGTTATGACCTGTTGCTAGGGATTTCCTCAGGTCAACAATCAATACTAGGAAAAGAAATAATGATAGTAACAAATCTGAAGTGCCATTTCCTGTATGCCAGATACAAATACAATTAAATACAAACTCTTCTTTCGCTCCTCCTTTACCTTTAATGTACTTTTCTGTTCTTGGATGTTTTTTCACTATATTTGTTCCCTTTCTTCTTTTTCTTGTTTTTCCTCTTGCATCTCTGTTTTTTTCCACGCCTTTTGCAGTTTTCTCTATACCTGTGCCTTTCTTGTAAAGTTACTCTGCTCTCTTCTTTTACAATCTCTTCAATCTTTTGCCCTCCATTTGAGAATTCCCACCACTAACATAGTCTTCTTGTTCACTTGCTTCCTGGCGGGTATGTCCTGTGCCTAAGAAGTCTGGGATAAGAAGTCTTCTGGTGCAGCCATTCTTAATTTTGCTCTGCCAAACCAGCTGGGTGGTGTTGACACCAATCTGTAACTTGGTTTTAGGATGTTTATTCTGGCTGCCAGATTTGAGGAGAGATCTAATGAACCAAGCAGTAGGGACAACTCTTGTTCAGGTCACAGTAGTCCCGTGGTCCTTCAGGTTTTGTTGATTACTCCGTGATCCCACAGGTAAAACTGACCCCAAGGGTAGAGGACAGCAGCACTCTTCACACTGGCCATTACACGTTTGACTGAGATCTTATTGCAGCTTTCCAGTACCTAAAGGGGGCCTACAGGAGAGCTGGGGAAGGACTTTTTACTAGGGCATGTAGTGATAGGATGAGGGGGAATGGCTTTAAACTGGAAGAGGGCAGGTTTAGATTAAACATTAGGAAGAAGTTTTTCACTTTAAGGGTGGTGAGGCACTGGCACAGGTTGCCCAGAGAGGTTGTTGAAGCCCCGTCCCTGGAGGTGTTCAAGGCCAGGCTGGACGTGGCCTTGGGCAACCTGGTCTAGTGGGAGGTGTCCCTGCCTGTGGCAGGGGGGTTGGAACTCGATGATCTTCAAGGTCCCTTCCAACCTAAACCATTCTATGATGACTGGCCAGCTAGCGTGTGAGTTACGAGCAGCGCTGGCCACAGCAAGTGCTTTTCAGGGCAAGATGCTGAACACAGCAGTCTCGGCAGACTGTTTTGGATATATGCTGACATAGCTGAGTTCAGATGATCCAGGAGGCAGTGCTGTACGAGCCTTTTTACACAAGGCTGTAACCCAACAGCACATGCTTGGAAGCAAATTTGAACTAAAGCATTGAGCCTTGCTGTGTTCCCCTGCTGACTACTTTATGTAGCAGCTTGCAGGTAACAGAGAAACAGCTTCTTTTTTCCAGCTGGATCAGAGGAGACCATGCTTAGAAATGGCAATGAATCTCTCCAGCCGTATGCACGTGTCCTTCCAGACTACTGAGTTGGTTTGATATTTTGTTCCCTGAAAGAACAAAGCAGCTGGAAAAGAAACTTTTCACTGACACCAAAGTGCCTTGAATCACAGACACTCCACTTTGTCCTCAAGATCACAATAACGAGCGTGTTCCCAAACCCATTGCCTTACTCCTGTCAACATTGACTCTCCTGCGCTTATGAAAATGTACTGTGTTACGCAAACAAACATAAACTTTACAGGCAAGCGTTCTTTTTGCCTTAAATTCTGGGCAATTCACAAAAGTTATGAAGCAGAACCTTCTGTGAATACAGGTGCCTCTGAATGTAAAGTCTCATTTGCACTTCTCTTTACTAAAGTAGTGCTGTTGCTTTTGATGCTGTCACCAATAGTGCAGACATGGGTTTCCCAGACTGTTTTCCAAGAAGAGCATCATAATAGAAAAGGCTTTTCAGCTGCTGATTCATAGTTGATGACACTTCTTCTCCCATCTCATAACTATGTCAAGGCTAGGTGAGAAGGAAGCCATCTATAGGAAAGGAGGTATTTTCCCCTCTGCAGCTGGATCACTTTCAGTTACTCTATCATGACAACAACTTTTGCAATGATCATGAAAATACCTGTTTGCAATGACAAACCATGTATTTTGGCCTGCCTGACAGAGATGAAGTGTGTGCCCTTGGTGAGGGCTTACCTGCTATAGCTCTGAGCTTTGCAGAATGCACCCACTGAACTCAAAACTTGCAGATTTGTTGATGTGATTCTCTAGTAAGGGAGGAATGCTGCTGTGACTTGCATTCCCGTCAGCTGTATTGACTTTAGTTGCACTGAGACATGCTCAAATAAAGAATGGGCACTGGGCTAAAATTATAATTGCCTATTTAAGAGAAGTTTCACATTGAAAGTCATCTGAAAGCATTTCCTGAGTAGACCCAAGTGCAGCCACTCAACGTCCCACGCTCCTGCTCCAGCAGAAGACACCACAAGCTCTCCTTACACTTGAGTACACGTGGCTGAAATTGCCAACAGCAAGCGGCAAAGACTGAATTCAAGTTCTGGGTAGTAAAGGGGGAGGGAATTCCCCAGTGCTTTGCTGTATTTTCTGAATTGAGATGTATACTCTGATAACCAAACAGCTTCAGACTATCTTTTAAGACCAAAGTTTTTGCTTCTGCTGGAGAAATACCTCTCAAACCCCAGATGATCTGCTGCTAGGCTGGAATCTAGCACACAGCAGCTCCTTCATTTTAACCAGATTATGTGCAGAAGGAAGGTTGCACTTGAATGTATTTGAATACTTTTTTCTACTGTTAAACAGTGCTCTGGGTGTAACACAGTAGCCCCATTTACATTATATGTATTCTGGCTCATTTCTATTTATATAATACCCTCAGTAAACTTTTTCCTTTTGCAAATTAGAGGCTCAGATTATTGTATTTTATTAGCTGTTTTTTTTTCTTCCTGAAGTTGTAGCTTTTTTCTTAAAAAACCCCTTCATTTTGGCATTTAACTATATTTCTTTTGTAAACTGTTAGAGCAGCAGCTGTGCTTACTACCAGCGTGACACGATACATAAACATATTGTTCCTTACAAAAAAGAGAGAAAGATTGGAAAAGGGTGAGAAGGAAAGAGAGAGGCCAAGACCTCCTTTCTCTGGTCAGGCACAGACCATCCCAGGACTCCTTCTGAGCCCTGTGGGGGGCTGGCAGGAAAGAATTTGTAGCCACAGGGACATGTTATCCAGAACCAAGGGTTGAACCTAATTGTAAGCAGATTTTGCCCGCCTTTTTTGGATGAATGATGGCCCACTGGCATGTGACCTGGCTTGGCAATTTCCCTACAGTGTCCAGGCTGCCATAAGGAGATACGTAATGTCTAGAGTGATAGGAAACTCTTTAGTGCAGATGGTACAGAGCTGCCTCATAAAATGACTCACTGTGAATCCTCACAGAAATCTCAGCTATAAAACTGATAATGGAAAAAGCACAAGAAAATACAAAATGTCTTAAGAACAATTTGTTCTGTTTCATGTCTTCCATTTTAGACACAAAAAAGATGTATTCTACAACAAAAACAACAACTGCTTCCCCTTCATTATTTTTGACTGGCCAGGCAAAACCAACAGGACAAGGTGCTGGAATTGTGGAGGTGGTGGGAGCTCTTGGAAAAGGCAAAATGACAGCTTGCAATGCTGTAACCACTCCCTAGGGAAGAGAACCGACTTCTTGGGAAATGCTGTGTGCACACAAGCTCTTCTCTCCCTTTTCCACTCCCCTTGTCCCTCCAATAGTAGGAGGAAACACTTGATTAGTAGAATTGGTACCTGCAGTTTTCCCAGGAGAACTGCTGAGTTTTAGTTCAGAAACAGATTCTGGACCCCTGTGGGTGGAATTTTTCCTGTAATCTCTGAAGTGATTAAGAGCATGTATTTTAGCAGATAGTGTGCCATCAAAGTCATGTTTTCAATTCTTTCATTCTTTCCTTTGAATTCTCACACATTTTCAGTTGCCTTTCAGTATAATTTGTTGATCTTTTTGCAGTGTTTATCCCTTATTTAATGCAGGCTGCCTGTGACGTTTATTCAATTTGCAGTGTTCAGTAGGGACAGGCAGTAACAGAAGACCGTGAGTAACACAAGAGTCTGAGAAGAGGAAGTTTTGAACATAGTTTTACCCTTTCTCCCCTTTCTGCCATGGGAGACGATATCAAAACACTAAGAACATATGAGCCATTCTGAAAGACAAAGAACTATCTGCTTACAAGTTACACATGCTATTGTGATGGTGATACAGGGCATCTTGTATGCTTGCTCTATAGTTGCTATGTCAGCAATTTAATGTGATTTAGCAGCAAATCCTCTAATTTCCCCCACTTACTTACCTCACTTAGGTTAGATTTGCAGAGCAGTTCCTATGAGAAGAAACCAGAAATCAATCCCAAAGTTCAGCTCCGTGAACTCAACAAGCTGTCCCCAATCCCTTGTGAGGGAAGAAGGGTCAGACCAAACGTCTGGTCCTCTGGGCAGCTGCAAGCCATACAAGGACACTTGGTCAAGGGAATCACAACAAACCTAGTCGAAACCAGGAATGCACAGACTGTGGGTGGAGGGGCTTCAACACAAATTGTCCTCTTAACAGGTACACACACCTGCTGCACTGCTTCCCTTGCTCAGCCTTACCTCACTTACCCTCTCTCTCCGCTGTCTCTATGCAAGACCATGTAGCACCACAGAGGTATAATTTAACTGTCTTTCAAGGACCACTGAACAACACTCCTCCCCTCCTCAGCCCGACCCACCCCCCCCCCAGCAAACTCACACTGCAAACACCGTGGATGTTAACCCGAAAACAACAAACTTATCTTCTGAAAGCAAAGAATCATTCTGAAGATCCTTCAACTAACCCATCCCCATCTGTACTGTCTATGACTTTCTAACTGTGCACACATCCTCCTAAGCCAACCAGATGTTCCCAACCACTTCATTCTGGGTTTCTAATGCCAGAGCCTCTGTGAAGAGCTTTCTGTAGAGCTGTCTCCAGCTGGCCATTTGGTGAGGCACTGCTCTCACTCCATTCAGATAGACAGAAATGGAGACGAAGAACCAGTAACTGGGACTTTTCTTGACTGTTGACAGCACTGAGCTGTTTGCTTGCCATCTGAGGCATACATTGAATTTGTGCCAGTTCAAGTGTAATTTTGGCCACAGGATCCTGTTGGGATGAGACCATAAAAATGCTGAGATCTATGCAAAGAGATAATGACCCTCTTTGCTCAGTGATGCTCCTACTGTGGTACACAGTGACTGATTTCAGACTGAGCCCTGCCTGCCTGCAGTGAAGCAAACGAGGCAGGGGGGAGGGCCTTTTTGGGAGAGGGAACCCAAACCTAGTAATCTGTGGGGAAACAGGGTGATATATAGAAAGGGCTCAGCCGTAACAGCAGGAATTCAAGCAAAATTATCTCTCAGTGGTAGTATTATGTTCACTTTTTGAACCCTCTGGAGCAATACTTATCGGGTACATCCAGACTTCGACTTCATATTGACTTTCAAAGCTGTGATCTGTGCGGGGTAAGGTGGTCCTCCTAACACAGCAGCTGCAGAGGAGCACACCGGGACAGCAGAGTGTCTGTTTTGAAGATGCAGATTTTTTTGACACCACAGCACTGATTTGTAAGCATGTCCAGGACTTACCATTCAACATTTTCCCCTGAAACTCAGATGAGGTTCCCCCCAGATTTCAGACTGAGACTCACTGTAGTCATAAGATCCACACTATACAAGACATAATTTATTTGTAAAAAGGAAATGAATTCTGTGCTTGTATGTGATATGCAATGCATGTGCTGCTCTACATTTGCACTGCACTGCATAACACTTTATATACAGGCTGTAAAAGGTTGACTCAGGGCAGTTATGGGGAGAAAAGTCAGAAACACAATCCTGAATCTTTCTCTGCCATGTTATAAAATCAACTATTTTTTGTCTGTATAAACAATTTCATTTTAGAACCAAGCCCCAGGAATGTGGACCTGTGATGAAAATATATAATTCAATTTGAAGCTGAATATTTGGTGATAAAAGTACTCCCAGGAATAATATTTAAAGAAGGACTACATTCTTCCATACTTCAGTTGCTTGCTTTCTTCTGGCAAAGTAAACAAAGGCTCTTGTACATTTAACTCACTACATGAGAAATGATGACTAGTGAGGTTTCCTAAGTATTTCTTCACACACACACATATACTTGCACAATTAAACATGGCCATAAGGTTATCTGGAATTTTGTTTCAGATTTGTTAAACTCCAAGTTTACTAACTTTCAGTGTGAAAAAAATCCCAGGAGATGCGAGATCTTCATTAGATTTGTTAATTGGTTGACAGTTTTGCAGAATCCCTGTCAGCATTCAAAACTCATATATATGTATGGCTTCATATGATATTAGAATACCTTGGCAATAACAAGTTTATAATTGAATTATGCAATAGTTTCCTTATCCTGTGTATTGTAAACATTTTCTTTTTTTTTAATACTCTGCATACCAATGAACACTCTGTGTTCCATACTTCTCCTGACACTTCTTAAAACTGTGATCTTAAAAGGAAGTAGTGGAAGAAAAGCTCTTTTTTTCCCTCTTCAGCCAATCAACATATCCAAAAAAAGAAGCTAATATTTTTCTACAGAAATGGCTCATAAGCTGCATTTTGCTGTGTGGACAAAAATCACTGAACAAATTACAGTGAATTTCCTGCATTGCAATCCTACAAACCATCTGAGGAAATCCATGCGAGTAATGGTGCAGTGCTGTGCTCTTTAATGTGCTTCATTTCAAGTCCAGACTTTGTCTCATTAGACACGGATGCAAGCTGCAAAGTTTGGATTCAGGTTTTTTAATGAGCATTTTGAAAGTTCAGAAGTGTGTATAACTAAGTTGTTGGTTCCCCCCCCCCCCCCCCCCCCCCCCCCAGACTGTTACATGGAAAGGCTCCTGCTGTGAGGTTTGGATCAAATCTGGAGTTTTGGTTCAGTTCTATTTTTGTTTCTAATGTACTCAAGTTCGCAACGTTCACAGCCTGCCATAAACCCCCTCTGTTAAACATGCGTGTTGTTAAAACATGCAGAAGACTTGGCTCAAATCAAGCGTCACCTAATGGAAGCCAGCAGAACTGTGGGCTGGAACGAACCCCTAGCTGCAGTATATGACCACAGTGAACACCTGGACTTGCTGGAAATGGCAAAATAAATGGCATTTTCATAGGAACCATGTCTGAGAATTGCCTAAACACTCAGAGCCCTAGCTCAGGTAAGAACGGTTCCTCTGAAATGCTTCTGGTGCTCCAGGAGGGGCTGTCTCAGGCACTGCTCAGCTTTTGAAAGAAATTATGTTTCTGGCCATGTTGCTTATGAAGCAACTGTACTTTTGTAGCTGAAATCAAGGCTCGCTCTCGAATTATTGATAAAATATGGGTAGCTTCTCCTGTTGCTTTGTGTCCACTAGCACTATGGCTGGAGTCAGGAGGGGTTGTTTGCCACAGCTGCTCCCTGGCACAGCTGAAGAAGTGCCTTTTCTGACCACTCACATGCAGAGCCTCAAACTCCTTGGTCCAACGAACCGCTCCACGCAAGCATCCAAGCCCCGTTTTGCAAGCAGCTTCTTTCCATTTATTCCCTGTAACACCTCCATTCCACTACCCTCCTTTCGCACACAAGGAGGTGATGGCAGGGAGATATAAACAAGATAGCAAATGTTTTGGGGTAAGTTTGTGGCCCCGCTGGAAGTCCTCTCCCTCATGTTCTGCTGATTGTTTTGGAAGCTGGGATGTTTTAATGATGATGGCATAAACTGGTGTATGCCCCAAGCAGACCACGACTAGTTAATTTTGATTCCCTGGGAGAAGATATGCTGTACACCATGTTTGCCAGAACTGGCTTCTTGTTTTGTGTTGTGCTGACATGGCATTGCATGGGCTACCCTTAATGCACCACACCAAGAAGGGCTTTATGTGCCAGCTATGGGAGGCTGGCTTAGGGGAGATTGTGTTGAGAAAAGTCAGAAACAAAATCTCAATTTTTTTCCCTGCCATGCTATAAAATCAACTATTTTTTGTCTGTATAAACAATTTCATTTTAGAACCAAGCCCCAGGAATGTGGACCTATGATGAAAATATATAATTCAATTTGAAGCTGAACATTTGGTGATAAAAGTATTCCCAGGAATAATATTTAAAGAAGGATTACATTCTTCTGTACCTTAGTTGCTTTCTTCCTCTGGCATAATAAATTAAGGTTTTGTGTACATTTCACCCCAAACACCTCAGCTGATACTTGATGAAGTTCGCTTGAGATTTTTGTACATGCTTCTAAAATGGCTACCACACTATTTGCCTTTACATAAAATAAATGCAAAGCTTTAAGATTTGTAGTGTCCTCTGTCACGCAGGATCCAAAAGATTGGGGGCTTTGACAGGGTGGTAGGTCTAAACTAATTCAGGAGACAGCTGTTGACAACTGTGAAGTCTATTTTGTCTGAATAGCAACGCTTAGAAATATCTTTGATTTCCTATGTGGAAATACGAAAAGAATCTCACCCATGCCATAAATACTTTCAAACCACTAAGATTCATGTGAATGACAGTTGGAGGTGATTATGCCTGAACTGTGCATGGTTAAGGAGACTACTGAGGGTATCAGTAGCCTGCGCATTATGCAGGTCATTTGGTGGGAGGAATGGAAAGGGCTCTGCATTTGCCCCCACCGTAAGTCAGTGACCATCTGGGATGGTGGCAGATGTAGAAAAAGGACCTTGATTGTGCGCCTTCACACTCCCAGTGTCAGCCTGCACTCACCAGCACTCCAGTAGGACAGAAGTGCCTCAGAGCTGTGGCAGCCCTGGCAAACCAGAGCAGCCCAGAGCTCCTCCAGTCTCTGCAGAGCGGTTGGCCGGGACCCCCAGTGCCTCCAGTACAGAGGAAGCCTGGGGATAGCCTTGCATCCCCACCTCTGCTGAACTGCACACAGGGCATCTTGGCAGAGGCTTAAAAGTTGGGCAAACGTGGAGTAATCTTGCACATAATTATAAATCAATCAAGGGCTTATGGAAAGCCATTCTGACCTGTGCACCTCTTCTGCCTCCTTATTGTGATGACTGAGAAAAATAACTCTAGGAACTCAATATGCTCACTTCTAGTAAAAGGCATACTTTTACAGTACTACCAGAACGCTGAACTGGGAACTCTTCTGATATTTGGAGCTTCCTGGCACGGAATCTTTTTGCCATAAAATATACTCATCCCAACGCTTAAGTGAACCTCTGAGATTTTGAAGTTGTAACCATAGCAAACATAACTTAAAGAGGGTAAAAAGTGTTTTGTCAGTGTCTTTTCAGCTGTAAATGGTGCAAACTCTATTTCACTGAGATATGCTGTCCTTTTTGGTCTCAAAACAGACTTCTTATTACCAAAGAATTCCAGTGGACTATTTCAGTTATAAAAGAACATTAAGTTTGATACATGACTACTCAAAGGGCTTTTGAAAATATCATGGCAGAATGACCTTCAAAGAAAGTGACAGTCTCAATAAACACTCAGCACAGCTGCGATATCAACCCCCTTTCCTGGGAACCCGAGGTACTGCAAAAGCTTTCAGGAGTGGGAGGTATTTGCTTTTCAGCCCAGCTTGAATTATTTCTATATTAGGTTTTATTGAATCTATATGTGGCTATTTTATGGCTCTTTAATGTTTATGATGTATTTATTATCATTCCTACATTTTCCCTGTAGCTCTACTGAAGAGGAACTATCTAAAGATCGTGGAGCTACTTGTTATCGTACCTTTAATTTACAGCTGCCTCATACTTTTCATTTGAAGAGCTCGGCACTGTGAATGACATTAATTAAGTCTCACTATATCCATCTGAATTCATAGTCCCATATAAAATGTATTTTAAGTAGAGGTAAACTGAGTCCAAGAGTGGTCTGGGCAATGAAGCAAGTTTACGACAGGGTCTGGGAAGGAACCTGCAGATGGGAGATCCCTGTTGCAAATGCCAAGCTGTAAATTATGTCACTAAGCAGATCAAAAGCCATGCTCCATTGCTCAATTGCCACTCAAAATTAGAGAAGTAATAGTAGAACCCAGTGCATTTCCTGGTGAGGAGTGTTGGCTGGCAGCAAAGGGAGACGGAGTTTGGTTTTGGCCCAGAAGCAGATCCAGGTCCAGCCTCAGTAACAAGGCAGTGTTGGGGTCATGTGAGGGAGGAACATGCACATTGTACCCATCAGCTCAAGTATTCCTTTGGCTGCACTGTATATCTCAGCATAGGCTTGGCATCCACACTTGCTCATGTGAAGATATCCATACCATGAGTCCTGCCCTGGAGAGTCCCTGTGGCCAGAGTCCTGTGACATGCTTGTCAATTGTCATCTTCCTTTCCGTTCGTCATCTCTGACCTCCTTTGACAGTCTTCTTGACCTCTCATTTCAGTTCAAACCCTTTTGTTGCTGAATCAGATAGCAACAACAATTTGCTCCTTTCCTTCTGTCCTACTAAGTCCCCATCTCGTTTTAATAGAAATAACTTATAGTAAGACCATGGGATCACAGGAAAAGCCAGATGGGAAGGGATCTCAGGAGGTCATCTAGTTTAACCTCTGCTTACAATCTTCTCATGTCTTTTATGTTCAATTAATAACGGTAAACCATGACTCAGTTTTGCAGGTGCTAAAATAACAGAGCACTAAAAAGCACAGAAGAAGCAAAGGTGACTTAACACTACCCTCAACTTGCTTCCTCACCAAAACAGTTTGCTTATATTCACATATAAATGATTGATTTATTGATTGTTTTTTTTGCCAGTGCTTGGGAACAAGTTTGGTCTATGCCATCTTGTGAAACTTCTGCACCAACGTATTCTCAGCCATTATGACCCTCTGTGAAATGGATCTCAAACTCATAAAAGACTTGCTTTCCTCCATGGCAGTTGTGTGGACACTATACCTGATTGTAACACAGGGATTTGCTGGCTTTCAGTGACACGTCCACAGAAAGTGGGAAAAATGGCAGATGCCTGAATGCTATGCAAAGCCTGGACCTGATATGACAAAGGAAGAAGACTTTTCTAGCATAGCTATACTCCTTGCAGGGTGGCAGCTTTCTCAGGTGACTCTGGATACTCCAGCATGCTGGGTAGAGGAACTCTTATTCCTCTTTCCTGTCCTGGATTTTTCCAGGGTGATGTTCTCCTGCATTAAAGAGTTGCTTTTTTCCTGCTGTAGTTAGGCTACACAGATGAGTGACTGTCTGTTGCATACCTGGTGCTTGGATGCTAATTTCGTATCTGAGGGAGAATTTGCCCCCTGGTTCGATAAACCAAACTGGAATGCTTTATGATTAAAGATAATATACAAAGGACATTATGATTTTATGCTCATTATAATATTTCTTTATGAAACTAATAACTGCATTTGGACTATGTTCTTTCTACCTCCTCTCCTCTTTTCCAACCTCTCCCAAATCATACTAACACACAGGTCCTAAAATAAGCTGAGTTACAAGTTCAGACTCCTCCAGTTTGCTGGTTTTCAGCCTGCCAGTAGTTTGTAGGCTAAGGCACTGTAAACAGAGCTGTTCTTAGAAATAATGGCTTGATAAAAGCATATAGTTTCAAAACGACTGGACAAAATGTTCATCAGAAGGGATCTCATGCTATTGCTCCCCACATGTAGTCAATATATCACTTTAACTACAGTGCATTTACCCTCTGTTTATCATCCCTTCTGAAACCATGTGGAATACTCATCTTCTCTAATCCTTGTCTATAGTATTTCCAAAGTACTTTACAAGCTTGGAGTAATGGACTTTAATGCCTTGCAGCAGCTGAGCTGGTAGCATATATGATACCTTAAATGTAACAATCAAAGGAGCATGCAAGATTTTGGTATTTCCGCTGGCTTGCAGATGTGCAGTATCCAGGTCCAAAAACTGTAATGTCAAGTTTAGACTAAAAAGTGTTTAAAACAAAATAATGTCTCACTGCTCTGTGTCAACACCCCTATAATGTGAGAGGGTATTCTCTGATAGAGAGAGCACCCGTATTAAATATCAGTTATCTGAACCCTACAGTAATTTCTTTTTTGTATGTGTGTCCACGAATAACCTTGCTCAAGATTTATGTAACGGAGTGTATTGTTTTATTAATCCAGAGCATGTGGTATTCTCCAGGTGCTAAGCTTTGATCTCCTTGCCCTTCTACGTATTAAGTTTTCTGGTTCTCATTGACACTGATGCTCTTGATTTAAGGTAATCCTCTTATTGTTGGGGACAGGAAAAAATGCAAGTGAACTCTGCAGTGAACCTGGAATCTTTTTCCTTTGTTTCGTCTCAGTTCTGATTGAATCTCCACTAAATTCAGCTGAGCAGAATCCAGCCACCGCTTTTAGGAGTAAAAGTATATCTTTCTGCAACATTTTATGGCATGGAATGTCGTTTATGGCACATTATATTACAGTTTGAAATGCTAGCATTCACTAACTAGAGGAGCTGTGGGTTTATATTAAAACAACTGAGCGGTGAAAAAAAAAACCCTGAAGAAGGCAGGTTTTCACGTCCCTTGGCTAGTAACAGAGGGAAAGAGTAAGAGTGTGAGTGCGGGTGGACTGGCAGGCATGGGGCAGCGGAAAGAAGAACGGGACAGTAAAAAAAAAAGCACTGGAGCAAGACTCCTTCCAAATGGGTCAGCCTGCACATAGGCTGCAGATGAGAGGACAGGCTGAAGGTGTCACTCAGTTAACCTCTGAGGTACCACCTGATGAGCAGCTGCTTCTCCTCATGGTTTCTGTTGCAGCTGGCACTGTCTCCCCATCTCTCGCCTCTGCTCCAGCATTTTTCTCACCTACTTTGACAATCAACTTCACAAGCGCACGCTGACTTGAGGCGGCTGGGTTCTGGGAATGGGAGCTGCTGGGCTGGGGTTGGTGGGATGGGCTGGAGCAGGTCAGAGCAGGTGTGGAGCCACCTCCCCACTCCCGCTCAGCCCGCGGTATGCCTGACATGATCCAGGGAGGTCTTCGGCACTGCAAACACGGGCTTGCCTTCAGGGCCAGTGGGGTGGGCGAGAGGGGAGTACTCACTGCTCTGAAATCGGGGATTGCGGGTGGGTGGGGACATCCACTAAAACATCTACGTCACTTGAACTGTCACTGGGAATGGGACATTGATTCCATGTAGAACTGTGGGACAGCAGAGCTCAAAGGGATCATCTAGTCCACTCCCATGCCACAGCCCAGAACTGGCTGTGCCAGTGTCTTGTTTTGGCAGACAGGTGTCTAGTCTGTCCTTAGTGAGCTCCTCTGTGGGAGGTAACGCACTCTCCCCAGGCAAGACCTCCCACCATTTCTCTGCCATTGCCATTAAAAAGGTTTTTCTAAAACTTAACCTCACTCTTTCTTTCTAAATAAGTTCATTTACTTTTTTTCTTATCTTCAGTGGGCACTGGGAGGAGCTTGCTTCCTTCCTGTTTGCTGGGACCCTCAATGTAGCTGAAGACTTGTAGCTGCTGTCCCTCCTTGATCTTCCCTTCTCCAATCGAAATAATAAAATACTTCAGTCTTTCCCTGAAGATCATGTTTTTCTAGTCATTCTCATGACTCCTTGAAGCAAGGCCAAACCTTTCTTGAGCTGCAGACTTACCAGAGCCAAGTGGAATAGAATAAATAATTTATGTTTCCAGTAGATTACATTCTTGCTTAGCCATTTTGATAGGGCAATTGGATGGGTTTTTTTGCAGCAACTAGTTCTTTTTGACTTCTGCACTGCTTGTGTACTGGTACAACCTTCAGACCTTTTTCTGTAGTACTGCGTTTCTGCCAGGGCCTTCCCATGATCTTTTGATGCAGATGATTATTCTTCCCCAAGAGCCTTGCATCTCTCCTGGTTGAATTGTATCTTATTTATTTCAGACCTGTCCTCTAATTTCACAGTATCATCACAGTATCGTCAGGGTTGGCAGGGACCTCTGGAGATCATCTAAGTCCAACCCCCCTGCTGTGGCAGGGTCACCTACAGCAGGTTGCACAGGACGGCATCCAGGCGGGTTTTGAATGTCTCCAGTGTGGGAGACTCCACAGCCTCCCTGGGCAGCCTGTGCCAGTGCTCTGCCACCCTCAGAGTAAAGAAGTTCCTCCTCATGTTAAGATGGAACTTCCTGTGCTCCAGTTTGTGCCCGTTACCTCTTGTCCTATCACTGGGCACCACTGAAAAAAGACTGTTCCCATCTACCTGGCACCCTCCCCTTAAGTATTTATAAGTATTTATAATTTCTCAAGATCACTTTGAATTCTCATCTTGTCCTTTGATGAACCGTCTTGCCCAACTTTTCATTGTTTATGAATTTAATGAGGATGCTATCTGCTCCAAATACTTAGAGAAAATATTGAGTAGTGCCAGACATGACACAGTTGCTACAGGTGTGTTACAGCTGAGAGAAGAACTGCTGATACCCCACTCATTAAGTGAAAATGTTTCTAACCAGTGTATTAAAAATGTGGAAAAGGTTATGTTACTTTTTTATCTGCTTGTTTTTTTATACTGAAAGAAACAGGATTTTCTCCGCTCAGATTGCTTTTTCAACTTTTTCTATTTTTCACTTAAAAAAGCATAATAAAGTTGACACTTTTGCTGAAAAGAAATTCTTCTTACTCATTTCTTACTCGAGGTGTTCAAAAATGAAGTTTTAGGGGTGACAATGACTCAGACAGACCTCTGACGTGGAGAAGAGTGAATCTTCTGTCTTACAGTGAAATACCTGATGCTGGCCACCTCCAGGGAGAGTACACGGGGTTTGATGGCCAGTGGATTTGAGCCAGTTGGGCAGTTCCTTATTACCAGCCTAATACCAAAAAGAGTTCGGAAGGATATTTATCACAGGTACTGCCCTGAAAGAGACAGTCAAGTATCTAGTTTTCATACAGCCCAATACTTTTAACATAATACTTACTATTCTCTGGGCCCATGCCTTTTTTGTGGGCTGTACCGGCCAAATAGCAGCTTCCTCGGACTGATGCAAAGCTACTAAGGGGTTGTAAACAGTCACATACATGGATGACATGACTGCCACGGTAGCTGGGAGTGTCACAGTCTGCAGGGTATTAATGACTGCAGCATTTGCTTAAACCAGGGATGAGGGGGGACTTTGTCCCCATGCTGCATGCAGGGACTGTGGGTAGAGAAAAGGGGGGACTTGGCTAGTCCATGCTAGGGCATCTGCCACTGTCACTGGTTTGAGGCAGGCACCCCTGGCTTGATTCACTGCCTTCCAAAAGAGGCACTGAAAGCACTTGGGGTAATTCATCCTGCAGAGGTGTCTCTTTTTCCACTGACTATGGAAGTTGCTCAGGTGACTGGACCAAAGCATCAAGACACTTATTGATCTGTTATCTCAAACACACCTTTCACGTGCCTTTCTGAATTGATAAAAGTTTCTGCGGCAGGGCTGGCAACTCCACAGAAGTGCCTTCTGCCCCAGGCCAAATCTCGTGCCCTGATGCTTCACCAGCTATCTGCCCCATGCTGCAGAAGTGCAACCTAAAATCAACGGGAGGAGAAAGGTTTGAGCATTTCCCAGTGCTTGCGAAGGTCAGTTTCTTTGTGTCTCCCATGTCCTGACACTTTTGTTCATGCAGTGAGTGTTGGCCTAAGCAGAGAGGTTTTAGCTACACTCTGAAATGTAGCTCCTGCCAGAAGGAGCTGGGAGTAAAGAATTTAATCTGAGGCGCCTGGAGGCAGCTGAGATAATTTATGGACAGAGCAGACAGGAGGATACACAGCTTCAAAAATGTTGTTAGTTTGTGTAATATGCAAGGAGGACAGTGTAATGGAGTGTGTATACATGGAAATAGTACAAATATTTCACCAGCATCCTTAGGGTATTGGGAAAAGATTTCCGTTCTACTAGTTGAATTGTCATGAGGGATTTTCAAGGGTCAAGTTCCATATTGCAAGGAGGATATGAAACTTTTAGACCACTTATTGCATGGACATGTGAAGCAAAGATTGTGCATGCTTGGAGGTTGTAAAAACAATTGGGTCTTTTATGTTTGAAAAGAGGCTTTGTGTCATGGGCTGTATTGCATCACTGAATCTTAATCTCTTGAAAGGCATGATTGAGAAGACGGTGCTGTGCATGCTGAAGTAGTATGGCAGGCTCATTAGAGGGTCTACAATGAACCCTCACAACAAGTGGCATAGTAGAAGCTGCACATCATGTGATTCATGCAGATTGCAAAATATGAAACTCAGCAGTGAATATGATATACCTTTTTAAAGGGGCCCAGTAAACTGGAAAAAAAAAAAATTAAATTCCTGGGGAGCCTTCCCTTGTGCTATGACCACAGAGAGTCTTGAGCAGAAAATGTTTTGTCTCCATGGCATATTCTTGCAATACTTTTCCATTATTTTATAAACTTTGAGTCACTTCAGCTTTGTTGTGAGGAAGTAGAACAGCACATGATCTTGTCCTGCTTCAGATGCAGGTCGGGAGGGATCCTCTGGAGACTTAGGAGCACCTAGGCAGACTTTTAGACGCTGGAAAGCTGTAAGCATTTAATGGGTGTGGGGTATTCGTCCAGACGTTTGAACAGGACGTTGACACACACAGAAATGAGAAAAAAAGAAAATAAAAGCAGTGGTGGATCACTGAAGTGTTTTATTGTTCTTCTGGTATTACCAACATGCAGAAAATCACAACCCAGATTTTTTGGGCTTTTTAACAGTTCCAGCTTTCCATAAGCTGCTACCAGGATCCTTTCTTTTATCCCTATTTTATCACTAAATCCATGTGGATGTCTCAAAAGAGATTTAACTGTAGAACTTCTTGTAGTTCATCTTTAAGTAGATGTCTCAAGTGCAGTTTTGCTGTTCTCTCTGTCTAGGTTATTGTTACATTTTCTACCTATTACAGCTTAGTAATATAATACAGTACATGACCTAAAGCTTCCTTGCACACATAAACCAACAAATTATTATTTTATTTTACAGCCACCCCAACTATGTACTAAAATCACCTGGGAAAGTGTTTTCTAGTGGTTGATATGATAGACAAAAATAAATTGCATTGTATTTTATACTTAATAGAAAGACATGTGTATAAGAAAAACAGTAGCAATCAGCAATATGTATGGTACTGTGGACGATTAAAGAAATATGAACTAATAATAATAACCAGATGAGAAACCACATACAATACTTCAACATTTTCCTCTAATTTTCTGTTCTGCAGCAACAATGAAGGAAACTATATTTTCTTTCATTCTTTTCATGGCAGATCCTAATATTTCTTTAAAACTGCACATGCCACAGGGCAAAACCAGCAAGTAATAATGCTTTGTGAAGCAGGTGGCCTGTCTGCTCTTCTGCTCAATGGTTGCCGGTGCATTTTTCAGTTAAGAAAGGAGCTGTTTCATTGAGCAATTTTAGAGACATATAGTGAGATTCCTCAGGCTGATAAAGAGTGTTAATGGAATGAGGAGAAAAGTGTCTAAATACAAATGTTTAACTCGTCTGCCCTGTCCCTCTGTTAGTGGATAGTGTACTATTAGTCGTCTTGGATTTCCTTCATTACTCAGTCTGCAGCTTAACCTACACCTACATCTCTTTTTTTCTGCCGCAGCAAAACCTTTTCCAGTGTTTATACTTTTCTTGTCCTCGCCTGTGGATGAGCTGCCCTGTATCACAGATTCAGCAAATCCAGGTACATTTTATTTTGTGAAGCATTTTACTGCTGCTTCTTTCCAGACCATAGCAGAGACTGAGATGCTTTATTGCGATCAGTAATAACCTGAATTGCTAAGCATGTTCCCAGAGGTTGTAAGAAGGGGAAATCATGTGGGGAAGAGGAAAAGTAGCAAATCTTTTGGCCAGCTTGCCTTGGTGTAGCATGTTTCTTTAAGCCCTGGACAGTTAATTTGCATTATGTATAATGCGTAATGCTACAGGGCCCTTTATTAGATCCTCAGGCATTCCCCAAAGGCTGATGTGGTAAAGAAAAAAGAAGATCGAACAACCAACAACTTAGAATAATTTCATGTTAAAGTGTGGTTCTGCTCAGAAAGAGGGACTGTAAAACTAGCACCCTTTAACTCAACAGACTCTACTCATATTAAGTTGTATGAACTTCTTTTATTGACGAAAATAAGCTTTTACTGTTTTTTAACACCTGGTCAGCACAGTGATGCTTGAGTGGATTGAATCGTATTCAGTCTTGGCCTTTGTCAGCAGAGTCATGTACTTGTTAACCTCTGCATAATTATTTTGAGTAATGAAACTTCACTGGTTTTACCACAGGGGTATTTGATTCCAAGGTGTTATTGCTTTTGTAGCTGATGACCTTACTGGGTCTACAGCATACTCAGAAGCTGCTGGGTGAGCCTCAGGTAAAAAGGACACAATTTAACTCCCAAAGCCCAGGATGAAATTGCTGATTAGTGAAAGCTCAGCCTGAAAATTAAGAGTGTTTGGAACAGAAATTGATGATAAAAAATGACAGTACTGGAGCCTTGACCTTCAGAAAGTCACTGAAGGAGCAAAGTCGTAGTCAATACCTAGTACAAACCTGGCCTGTTCTTTGGTGAAGCACTCTCCAGGCTACTTGCAGGTTTCAATATTGCAAATTTCAACATCACCAGTTATACGATTTCCAACAGACCTATTTGAAGCAGTCCTGTAGGAAGTTCAGGCCTTTTGAAAGCCTTTCTAGTCTGAGCTAAGATGAAAACTTGTTGTTTTGAAATTTTCCTTTGGAACGAAACAAAAAAAAAAAAAAAAAAAAAAAAAAAAAAAAAAAAAAAAAAAAAAGAAATATCCAGTATCAAAGAGAGCAGTTGATTTTAGAGTCTGCTAGAATGTCCTGAAACAGAGGAACCACCCACTCTAGAAGGGGTACAGACAAAGTCTAAAGCATGTAATGTTTGCTGCTGCTTCTTGGCTTGCTATTTGCTTAGTGAACCACAGCTCTTCCAGGTTTTCTGACCTGGTGTTATGGTCTAAGTTCCAGGTATTCCTGTTAGAATTGGGTTGCCAGAGTTTCTCCTCCTGGGTCGGTGCAGAAGGGTTGGGAGCCTCCAGACTGCTGGTTGAAGGAGGGTAGGATGCTGAGGAGGTCCCAATCAGTGGGTCACAGGAGCCCTAGCATCACCGCACTCAATGCTTCTCACATACCTCGGTACCACCTCCCATATACCTCCTCCCTTATACAAGAGCTGAGTTGCTCCTCCCCACTGCCATCCCAGTGGTTCTGCTAGTACTAGGGATTTCTGTTCAGCCCTTCCTTTCTCTTCTGAGATGGGGAATGAAAGCATCAGTTGCTTCATGGTTCTCTGTGGTGAAGCTATGTACTGCAAGCTAACGGTCTTGACACTGTGCAATGGGATAAAAAGCCTGTTCCACATGAAAGGATAAGTAATGGCTTCCACCACCAAATGAGACTGAGCTGATGCCTTCATGATGTCCTTCAACAGGGTCCTGGATTATCTCCTCTTCTAGAGTATCAAATATTTCTGTCCTAATTTACTTTAGTGCACCAGTAGAAATGGAAGAAATGTGGTTCAGTGCTTTCCTGGCACTGAGACCCTCGCTATGGTCTCTGTCGCATCTGGGCTTTGTGTTTCTTCACCTTTTGTTTTGCACAAGGAAAGGAGAGTCACATTCCTACCCTGCTGTAAACTAACTCTGCCGTAAAGTAACCAAGTAGATGTCAGCGACTGGCATCTGGTTTCACCTCTAAATTGAACACTGGCCTTTGCATCAGGCTAAGTCCTTTCACAAGAAGCCAGAGGGGTGGGAAAATAAGAAACTCCTACAGGTTTGTCCTGTTTATTAAAATAAATGGATCACCATATGAATAGACAGTTCACAATTCATCAGGGGAAAATCAATACAGAGGAGGTTTTTCACTGCAGTTTATTGGACAGAAAGTCTTATATGCTTAAATACCATGAGGACATGGGAAGCCAGGTACACCTCCAAATATTTCAAATAAAAGCAGAATTTTCTAAACACTGGCAGTGATTTTCTTTGTAAATAGGTTTAACCTTGGACCTTCTGTCATCTTGTATTTTTACACAGGAAATTAATTTTCTACATCCTCTGTGTGCATAGAGAAGACAGAAAGTTGAAAAACTCCAAGGGATTTCCAAAAAAGCCTCCATATAAATTTTAAAATTAAACAGATGTTATATGATTACCATTAAATCTGAGCCATGGGTTCCTAGGTTATAAACTATACATGATGTTCTGAAGCAAGAGATGAAATAGATTTTTTTCAATTACTGAAGGTTTTCCAGATCAAAAAGATCAGGATTTAGATGAATCCATATAGGCCTTGTGTTCCAACAAGAATTTATAAACATCCAAAATAAGTAAATGCTCTCACAATAGCTAGTAAACAGCCACGGGTGGAGATGCTCTGTGACTGTCCAGTTCTGCTGGGAATGCAGTTATGCACTGCCAAGAGCCTGTCCATTGACACTGCTGTCCTCAGTGGGCATTGGAATGGAACCCAGGTGAGCTAGGGGTAAGCCTGTCTGCTTGCCTGGTCACTTGCTGCAATTCTTGTTCCATGTCTGTAACTCCAGAAGAAATCCCCACATCTTGTGATTTCTAGTTAAAAATTGCTATATTAAATAAGTTTGTGCTGGAGAAAGGAAGTCTTTGAGAGAGGAGAGGACTGGTCCTGCCTGCTCGTACCACGGAGCTGGCTTCCCACCTTGCTGTCCTTATTGCCCACTGCCATCACTCTCTGCTGCAGAGCCATCCTGAGTGTACAGGATGCAGTTTTGAAGGAAGTGAGAAGCCCATGTCCTCTCCTCCCATCCCAGCCTGCCTTCAACGACACTCAACCACTCCCTGCCAGAGCGGACCTTTCCCACACCCGGCTGTGGTTGCAGAGTCAGCATCTTGCACTCCTTACTTTTGGTCATTGTATTGGACTCTTCTTCACTTGGACTGGTTTGAAGTTTTTAAGAAGCTAGCATATTCAGTCACTGTTATTGTGGTTACGTTTGTTTTCTTCAGCTCTTGCTTGGTCTCTAGGGGTTGAGGAGGTTTCCTGAAACTAAGACAAAGCAATCACCCATTATTGTGACCTGAACATTTTATGGGAATATCATTATGATTTCTTTGATGAGTTTTCTTAAAGCTTGGTGTCTGCCCTGGAATGTAGATTCACATCATATAGTATTGATCATGTAAAAGCTAAACATCTAGTCTAAACTGATCACCAACAACCTTTTATTACTGTATAGAGAACAAGAGAGGGTCTTTCATCACACCCTAAGACAGGCTTCTTACGCTAGTGTAGACCAGATGGCTAACAGTAGATGAGACAAAACCAGTCTAGCCCACACATGCAACCAGTAAGTTACATATTCTTCTACTACATGTCTAACTTTATCTCATGTACAGATCTGGCTGTGGAATTACCTGGGCAATTAATATGAAATATTGGGTGCAGTCTCCTTTCAGTAACCCTAGGGAGTCAGTCATGAAATCATGAGAGTTATCTGACAGTGAACGTCATGCTCCGCAGAGACAGGAGTCATGTTGAGGAGCAGGGTGCTGGGGATAGTGCTCTTGCAGAAGAGTGTGTTTTGGAGCCTGAGAATAGAGGGGAAAGCATCGCATGTGCCTTCTGTGTTGCACTTCTCCTCGATTTCACTCTTGGAGACATATTACTGGTCCAGAGGCACGACTGGGAAGCGGCCTAACAGAAACAGAAAGAGAAAGCCCAAAGATAGGAAGAAAAATACTTACAGTGTGCAACAAGGAGAAGTGGCAGACTTGACATTGTCTGGAAAAGGAATTGGAGAGGTGATGAGAGACGTTCCCCTGTAGGAGAAGACCTCCAATGTGCAAGGGAAAGAGGAGACAAAAGCTAGTTTACACCAATTTTTCCTTGCAATTTGAAAATTAAGCAATGATGACATTATTAGTGAATCACCTAAGAATGTCAGAAATAACAAGAGCCTTCACATTGTCACCTGATTTTCTATGCCAGGTGCACATTTCTGCTGAGTTCACTGCAGAGGCATCCCAAAGTGTTGACTCCCCTCTCCTTCATGGAGCAAAGGCTTAGTGGATGTAAAAATTTATCTTTTTCATCCTATTGGCATTAGATCATGCCCCCAAGTTATGCAGTATTTTGTCACTTCAGCGCTGTAGACTTTCTGTGCCCTAATGAAGGGTGACTTTCCATGCTACCTTTTATCTTTCCAAATATGTCCCTGTTCAGCCATATTTTCCTCTTGACTTCCCCCGTCTGGTTTTCATCTGACCCCAAGCAGCTGTTCAAGGTGTGTATATATATCCTTTTACTTGTTCCATCTTTGCTGAGATGCCTTTCTGCTGAATATCTGTTTAACGTGATTTTTATTTGGATCCATTTCGCTTTTAATCCTACTCCTGGCCTTCATGACAGAGCTCCTCTGTCAATGTCCTGTGTAGGAGCTTCAAGTGTGCACAGAGCAATTCAGTCACTCTTAAAAATTAAAAAAAAGTAATGCCATATGGCGTACAGTATTGAGTAATTAATCCCATTAATGTTACGGCTTTTGCTCCCAAATGCTGTTCGGCTAAAGAGCTCGCCTGACCCAGTGTGGGGATATCTGGGAAAGTAGGAGGGCTATTTCTTGCATATTTATTTTCCCTTGTATACATCAGGTGATGCATTGTGGGATTTCTACTTTGTGGCCTGGAAAGAGAAAATACCAGGATCATTTAAGGGGCTATGAAAATATGCCACATTGCCCAAAAGCCCAGATGAAAAAATACAAGATTCCTCATAAACCTGTAAGGCTGCCCTCTGAATGCTCTAAAAACCATGAAGTGCTTCCCTTCTTGGAGGCACTGCAGAAGCACTAATGGGAGAGCCAAAGCTGGCTCGTGGCTCCCATGAATTGTTGCATGGACTCTGCTCGTACTTCCTAGCTCCGCCTCATGCCTTCCCTGACTTGCCTTCTTGATCCCTATCACATCAGCACACAGGACTCAAATCTCTATTATTTGTTTTGTTTGCTCTATTTTTTTTTCCTGGAAAACCAATGTTTTCTAAGGATTCATTTATGTAATTATGGGGAAAAAGAAAGTCCATAATGTTGTTTCGAAATATCCTACATACAGTGTGTGTTTTCTGGCTTTTTACCCCAAGCTTACTAATTTACTGCTGTTTTCCTCACCCACAGAGCATTAGCTTTCAGGATAAATCCCAGCAGTTGGCACATAGTTGATTGTGACTTGCGAGACTGACTACTGCATTGGACACGGTACAGATGGATATCGAAAGCATCTTTGGGCAGGTCCATCAGAGAAAGAATCAATGGTTTAAGAATCAAATTGGCTCTACAGAGGTGCTGAGACATTAGGAATATATTGCTGCAATACAATTGATTTTTTTTTTGAAAGAACAATAAAATATATGGATAAGAAGGAGGCAGAACAGAAGCATAAGCTTGCATAGTCAGTGGGATGGAAAAATGGAAACAGTATAGACAAAGAAGAAAAGAATAACCAGGGAAAGGATTCTCTGTACTTAGTTAGACATCTAGAGGTATCTTTTATGGTGGTTTTGGGCTCATGCATATACTTTGATGTGTACTGTGCATACTTTTATCTGATTAATCTTTCAAAAAGATAAATCAGATACATTCTGGACACATCTGATTTTTTTTTAAGAGCTTCAGGAGAATTTATCTTCATTCAAAAGGATATAAGTTTAACTTTTTCCCTATTTTTAAAAAAAATCACCTGATACCAATTAGAATTCCTTTACTGCTGGGCTGATTTATAGTACTGTAATACAGCACTGAAAATATGAAAGCAGAGAAGCAATATTTCAAAATGCAGCATAAAATCAACAATAAAAATGTATATTTATAACCTGAAAAGTATGATTTCATCTTGGAGAATTACCAAGCTAATAGCAGTAATAAGCATGATTTTAGTTGTACCATATTGTACTTATTAAACACTTCAGGGGACTTGTGAATAAATCAAATCACAAGATCATTTCTGGATATTTGAACATATTTTTAGATATTATAAAAATGTGGAAAACTATCACAACTGGTTATCATTTGTTCATGTTTTCCAAAAAAGGTTTTAATCATAAGCCTCATTGTTACATCTTTCAAGATATTGGGCTGATGCCTGCAGGCTGGAAAAGTAACTCCATTTAATAAATGTAGATTTAATATCTTTTGGAGATAAAATTAAAGCAGAAAAAGTATGTGCAATAATGTGAATTATACTCACTATCCCAGGAAATCTTGTTTGGTGTAGAGAGGATGTTTCAGAGGAAGGCAGAGAATTGTTTTAGTAATAAAGATGGGCCATAACCAAAACGCTGGAGCCAAGCTCATGAGCTACAATATGGAAAGTTTGGATTCAAACTCATACTTTGTGGATTTATCATGGGCAGAACTCCAGCCTTGAGGGATGAGATTTTTCTCATGGAAGTGAATGAGCGAAAGAACGGAGTTTTTTTGTTATTTGTTACTACTATTATTATTCCTGTAGTACAGCAAATTCCAGAGGACACAGGTAAAACTGACACTCCATTGTGCTAGGTACTGTACAGACAGTAAAAGAAAGGTCCTGCTTTGAGAACAGTACAGGATAGACAGCTAAGATGAATAGTTGGAAGGGAAGCAGATACGGGAAAGTAAGAACACACGATTAAGTTGCAAAAAGCTAATAGAAATTGAAGTTTGCAGATGACAAGAGTTTAGACACGCAGTCACACAGCATTTCCCAGTGGTCCAGCTGTGTCTGCAGGACAACAAATGAATGGCTGATTCCTTTAGGAGCTAGACCCCTTAAGTAATCTGGTGTTGGTTGAGCTCCATGGAAGCTATTTTTTATACCGGTTTACAATTAGCAATTCACACCACCTAAGAACATGGCTCCATGTCCTCTGCTTTGCTATTTGTGGGACAGAGTGGTCCATTGGAAATTCACAGATGCCGAACACCTAAGTCTGAAGTCCACCAGGCAGGAAGGCTTTTTCCATGTTGACTTGTGGGATGGGGATCTTACTTTGTAACAGTCGTTTTGAAAGCTATGGTAGTTCCTTCACATTTTTTCCTCATGCCTGATCTTTGCTTAAAAACAAAAGAGAGTGTTCCTTTGATTTTGTTTTCAATAGATGAAGCAATAAGATTGTAGGAAACCACTACTTTCCACCAGCCTTCTTTCCAACTTCAAAATAGCTTGTGCTATTATTTTTCAGAGTTTATGGTGAAACAAATTCCTTCATGGTGTGAACACCATGAAATGACAACTTTCAGCCCATAGTGAATTGTTCTGGCTGAGTTAAAACCCCTTGAAAATAAAGATTGTAATAGAAATACGGGTGGAAGCCTTTATGATAGTAGCCTGAACAAAGCTCTGCTGTAATGTTTTCTGGAAACAGAGCCATAATGATTTGTTCAGGAATCTGTTCTGATCTCATCATAAAGGGAAAAGTGTTCCTGTCAAGTTTAATCCCAGATCTCCTATAACCCGGTGCATATTTCCAACAGGCACTATCAATAGACAAACAGCATTTAGAAAATATTTTTTGTTCTACAGTACCCAGACTGAGGAATAAAAAAACAGGTTTCTTAATGAGATTCTTCAGAAATAGCAGGACAAGTAAAGTACAATCAACTGCTGCACTGTGAATTGCAGAAGGAAATAAAGCCATTATTGCTACTACTGCGGCGGCTTGCACTGTGCCGACAGTATGCTTCGAGATGATCTCCTTGGGTAAAAAAACCAAATGGCTTGGTGGACCCCCAGTATGTTTTCACTAGAGGTGCAGACACATTTGTATATGTTGCTGTGTAGGATGTATGAGCTTGCTTTCCTCAGCTACCTGTCGCGGACACAAGTAGTCACAAGTAGTCTGGGAAACAACAGACTGAAATCAGCTAACCTAAGACGTAAGTACATTGCACAACAGTCTGTGTTGCAGGAACATGACAGATAGCTCTGGATCTCAAGCGAGTCAATGGAGCGAAAGGGATGCACTGTAAAGTGTGAAAATAACCACTTACGTGGAGTTAACCTCTGTATCTATCTCTTCACAGTCTGAACTACACAGTGCAGACAGTGTCCTGACAGACCAAGTTAAGACAGTATGAACCAAAGAGAGTCTCATGAGGTCCCTCATAGGAGGGGGAGTTTAAAACCAAAAGTAAATTTTTAATCCACACCTAAAAATATGGGTGTAGGAGAGCGTGTCATTGACAAGAGACCCTGCAAACCTTGTGTCTCCCTAGCATGCTTGGGAAAATGAGAGGAGAGTCCTCAGGGCACCTAAATCCCTGTCACACGCCATGACAAGAAAGGGGCATACAAAGATCACAGGCTATGAATGCATGGAAAACAACACGCTGTAATCTTACACAGGGATTGAGTTTATAAAATAAATGTGAAAATTTATCTCACTTTCAGGATTGTTACCTTTCTTAATGCCATTACTTCTCTCCTTCTTTTTCTCTACATATCTACCTATCCCTTTATCTCCTGTCTCCATTTATAAAATGTATTTTGATGACAGCCACTGATGTACTACAGAGGAGCTCTACTCCAAGAGAGTGAACCATTACAGTCTTTTAACCTTGGACTGGCCAGGACTGCTACCGTGCACGTGCGATGTAGGTTGGAGATGTGTCCATTTTGTTCCTCTGTGATCTAAGAGCTCATTAACTGAGTTCAGCATGCCTCTGCAGCCTTCCCCTGCTAGCAGGAGCAACATGTGAAGATAATGAGGGCAAAATTGCCACCTTTTGTTTGTCTCCTGAACATTGACCTTTATGACTCATGATAAGGCAGGCTTACAAAAGGAGTTATGTGTATTACCTTGCCATAAAACAGTTCTGAAGTACGTATATATTTTTATAATGGACTTGAGCAAAAACAAATGTTGAAACATGCTGGCCAATAAAAATGGGAACACTGACTTTTGGAAGAACACGTAGTACAGTGTTCTGATACAGTCCACAACACATCATGTGAAGAGGTTAGGCTCTTCTGGAAAGTCTTAGTTGAGCAATTAGCTGGACCAGACCAAAATGGGTAGAAACTTAAACCACGTGTTTCTGCAGCCACTGCAGGATTGTACAAGGATCATCTCAATTAGTTTTCTTAAAATGCAAATTGCTTTCAGTTTTATGGCTGGGATAACATTTCATTGAATGTTATTTGGCTTCTCTCATCTTCCCTCCAAGAAATTAAATGAAAGTAAAGCCCTGGGATCCACCCCTGAGGGAAGGCACAGTGCATTTATCCCAGCAGCCTCTTCTGTAGTGCATTGTTCTGGCCAATAAATAAGAAAGAAACCCTAAAGAGGTGCATCTGCGCTGAGGAATGCGTGCCTACCTCAGCTCCTGATTTTCTTTAGTGTTAATCTGGAGGCAAACATCTCTCTCGTGAAAAGTCCTTAGGGATGGTGAATTCCCTGTGTGCACATGCTTGTGCTTACCTTTTTGGAAAGCATAAGTAGAAAACACGAAGCCTGAAGCTTAGCAAATGTAAGCTTCTTTTGGATGAAGAGAATTACTCACCTGCTCCCCCAAAAAGCTCTTATTATTTTCTGACTCAAGTGAGTAGGCCCTTAAAATATTGGCTAAACCTGACTGAGGTGTTCGAGCTCTCAAAAATATCAGTTGTACCTTTTGTACCTTTATTGATGTTGATGTGGCAAACAGAGGAAGAAGTGAAAAGAGCGAAATCAACATCCAGGTAATATGACTCACAACAAGTCTTATGCTCAAAGGAGCAACCAGCTGCAGTATTACCAACGGTAATACTTGCTCCTGTGAAATATTTTCCTCCTCTTCCTCCTACACTGCTAAGTGACTACTGATGTTTAGACTAACTACAGTGCCTCTTCACGTGTCTGTAGGTTTGCCATTAAATAGTTCCCAAGTGTTTTTGGAAGCAGATAAAGGAGGAGTAAGGCTAACCAGGAAAGGAGAAGGAAGAGAAGACTACAGCTGCCAGCAGCAGAGAATATTAAACCTGTTAGAGGAAGAAAGAGAGGTCATGAGCAAGCCAGTATATTGACGTTCCTCAGAAAGACACAAAAAGAAGAAATGGTGAAGTTCTGGGGTAGATCAGAGCCAAGTTTTGTGGTTGGACAGGGGTTGTGCAAGAAGAAATGCATTGCATATTAGTGTTTACTCCTCTGACAGAAACCTAATGTTATAATAAGATGCGACTATGCCTGTAGGATTTACCAAATGGGGGACTACAAATCGTGGGCATGTTAAAAGAGGTGGTAAATGAGTTGGTCCTTGAAATTATGCCTCTTGCTTTTTCTTTGTCTTCTTGAATTTCTGTACTGCATTGGAAGAATTATAAAAGCCTGTTTCTTAGACAAGATGTGAAAGGTAGCTCCATTTGGAGGAGGCTTTGTGTAGGTTCTAGGACTTGGCTTTTGTCACATTTTTATGGATATCTTTAGTTTCTTTCTACTTGGCTGTTCCCCACTGTGATCAAAACTGTTCGGTATCTGCCATCATTGCAAAGGAAAGTATTAAAAGCACAAGCCTACACCTGCCTGTCTGGTAGACAGGCAATGAAATTTACCAGCCTGATATGCCAGAAATCCCTCCTCCACTGATTTAATTTCTGTTACACTTTTTTTTTTGAAAATTGTAACCGGTCCTACAAACCTGTGTTCCTTCCTAACACTGGTGTCACCTGTCAGAGAGACTTTGCAAAAACTCCTCTACACAACTGAGGAATACTCATTTGTTGATTTTATATCACTACTCTGATTTCTTCCCTTCATATCGCTTTTTGTTTAGATCCCTGGTGCCTATTACTCCAGAAAATAATATGTCTCATTATTATACCATATAGTATTTTAAGCTAGCACCCACCTCTCTCAACTCTAAACCCTTTCCTGCTCGCTGCCCTAGTATACAGCAATCTGTGCAGACACATGCCTATACTTACAGTGTGAGTTATTTAAATACTTATTTCTATAGCTGGAAAATTGAGGGACAGCTTGATGAAGTGACTTCACTGAGATTATGTGGAAGTTTTCAGAACCAGACAGGCACAACAGCATAGGAGTTTTTGGGTTTCCTACGGGGAGCTGAAGTTGGCCATGCTGTTAGCTGTCCAGAGCGCAGCACTGCATAGCCTCAGGCATTGAATGCAAACTTTCCAGGGCAGAGTCCAGTATTCTTCTCTCTAAGGTTTTATTGTCAGTTGTGTAGCACTGGACATTTTTCTTAAAAGCTCGGTCCTTAGATCTATGTGATTACGCTAGACTCTGAGCTTTCCTATAAAGCGGTAAGTTCCTAGCTCTTGTGGGTGCTGTGATAAGTATGAAAACCCCAAGTGTGTTAGTTTAACAAAACACATACACAAAATAGATTACTTTTTTTTTTAAGCTGGTCTCATCACTTTTGGGGCCCCAATGCATGCCTTCTGGGTCTTCAGGGTTGGCAGTACCATGAACTGCAAGACCATCCATTCCCTGACCCCCTTCTACATCATGTCTGAGAATAGATATAATTTTTGGTTTCAGGGAGTTTAAACAAGGCAAGAAACAGTATGTATTCTCAGACGTGTTCTTGTGTAATCCCTTTTTGGAAGTACACCCCTTACACCAGTTCTGTGAAGGTCTTTTCTTGGAAAGGACATCTGCAGCATGTTTATGCCTCCTGTTGTTTGCCCTAGCCACTAGTACCTGTCTTTAGACATTTTCTGGTACGGACTGAAACATAATGGGGTTTATACCATAAACAGCATGAAGTGTCTGCTCTGTTTATGCTAGCAGGCTCCTGTTAACCTTTAATCCCCCCAAATCTTTCTCAAAACAATGTGAAACAATCTATTTTTACATTCTTCCCTGTTGTTTGAAGCTGGTTAATATCATAAACAAATTTTGCACAACTTGAGAAGCAATTAGAGCCTCTTGGGTCAGAGAGTGCGTTAAGGGCACTGTCTCCACTTGCTTGTACCTTTTCCAGCACCTAAAAAGGGTGAATCTGAGTGGGGTGGGTGACTTCTAGGGTGGAGCAGGCACATGTCTCAGTTTGGCGAGAGCCACAGGTTTCCCCAGATGCCCTCCGGGGTGATGTCCCTCTCCAGCCTGGGAGCTCTTCAGGAGGTGAAGGGATACAAACCCTCCGAGTGCCCCTCCCCTGCGTACCCTGACCCCATTAGGGGCTGACAGCTGTGAAAGACATAGGAAGCAATTAAAGCACACTGTATTAGTCACAAAGGCCGATGGGCCCTGCTCTCTGAAAGGTGCAGGTCTGCAAAAGAGATAAAACCGGGAACCCCGAGCGCTGTAACACGCCGCTTGGAGGCTTTGTGCAAGTCTATCCTCCTGGATCCACTTGGGGTTATTTATTTACTTAAAGTTCATTTGAAAACTGGAAGCTTCAGGCTACTTACCCAATTAACCTTAGCACCTGTTTGGCTGGAAGTGCTTGGGAGCAGTGTGAACAAGCTGTGGCAAGGCTTTTTTTTTTTTTCTTCTTTTTTTTTTTATGTGAAGGGAGCACACAAAATATATTCCTGACACAAATGTTATTCCAGCCTGCTCTCAGGTCTGTGGTGCTGGGGTTTGCTCCTGATAATGATTTAAGTGGAATCTTCTGCTAACGTCCACAACTGCTATAGCAGGGACAATCATGATATCTAAATCAATAGATTGTAGTGAATGGCTGTTGTTTTAACTTTTGCCTGCTTCTGTTTTATTGCCTGATGGATTTTGGCTCTCAGTTTTCCTCTTCAGAGGCCTACAATCCGCACCAAATGTTTCACATTACTCAGTGTGAAAAACCTCCTATTCTTTCAGATTTTTTACAAGTTCATACATCCGTGGAAACCTGATATTTCATATTTCATTCTGCTTTGTGAATGTCATTGTGAGGGATGCTGGTTCACATGCAACAGGCCTCTTCTGTCTTTGATCAGCTTGACCGCAACTAATTGTAAATGGAGAACAAATGAAAGAAATATTTATAAATTTCATGGGAATTCAGGCAGGGCCTAAGCCTTTCCTAATGCCTCCATTCACAGTAAATGTTTATTGAATACTTTTAGTCTACTGTGTACTTCAGTATTTATATAGTGTTAGGTTTTAGCTTGCACTGAGTAGATCCAGTAAAAGACCTCTCCTGCATCTTTCTTTCTTTCTTCCTTCCTTTCTTGTCTTACTTTTCTTTCCCTTCCGAATGCCCTCCTTTCTTTTGTCTTTACCTTGTAAAACAGGCTGCTGGCGGAGGAGAGGAACACCACAGTTGCTGGGTTCCAGAGTCTACAGCTGTAAGAAGGGTAAGAAAGGGGAAAAAAATGACCGTAAAATTTAAAACAAATTTTGAGGCACAAAGCTGAGTTGGGAAAAATCAAATGAAAATGTTAAAGATTTGTCCAAAATAAAGTCATAAATGCCCTGAGCCAAGTGAAACAGCTGCTAGGTCATGCAGGCTAAATCTGAAAAGGCAACACAACAAAAAGTTTAATATTATGAAGCTAATCAGAGGTTGCCAGGATAAAAAACCCCAAGCATTCCTGTTTTTACTTCTCAGTCTCTTGTTCTTCTTACAGAGCTGTGCTCTCACAACTTTTCCTGGCTTTAGCACAGGTCGCTTTTACAGTGGGAACCTTAAAGCATCCAAAATAATTTGGGGAGTTCCCCCCATGTCCAGTCCTATAGATATTTGACGGTATCAAGCACACTGCAGAGTAGAAGCGATCTCCTTTGGCCGGGGACTGTGAAATGTACGGCTTGCAGAGCCTCGCGCGCTGTTTGTCACAGATGCCACACGTGTTGCTGGTCCCACTTGCGGGTGCTGCTGTCAGGCACGCACAGGGGCCGCAGGCACGGAACGGGACAGGTGCTGCGCTGGTGAGAATCGGGGCTGCTCTGCTGAGGCTAATGGAAGCTCTGGAGTGAAACGGGAGATGCTCCAAGCAGAAATGAGAGCAAAGTTACTCGTCTCAGCCTCTCGTGAAGGCCCATGTCTTCTACTTGTCTATCAACACCTTTTTTAACTGCTTCATTCATATGGAAAGTAAGGAAGGAGCGGAAAGCCTTGGGAGGATGGGGCAAGGAAGTGGATGTGCAAGTGTGAAGTTTGACACTGGTGCGAGGCAAGATGGACGTCTGACTTTTGTGGGGAGTGTAGGAAGGTAAGGATGTAATCTTGTCCCTTTTAAATATGACAAGAAAAAAAAGAAAAAAAAACCTTAGGCCAACTGCAAGTCTCAGAATTCATTACCAATGCCTCACTTAGCTCCTGGAGCACATTCCTTCTCCTCTCCCACAGTTTTTTAATATTTTTTTTTGTTTATATTTTTCATCTGTAAGTTCACTGGGGCCAGGAAAGTGCCTCTTTTGTCTTTGGAGAGTGCCTAACACTTGTGGGGAGGTGGTGAAGAGGCTTGGATCTTGTGCAACTGTAAAACCTTGAACCTAAAATAATCAAAGAGGCAATGGATTTCTGAGAAAAAGATTCTTTAAGGTTATTCCTTTCCAGTACCCCTATGTTTGAGAAGGAAAATAGGGTGAGAACTTGTGGGGAGATGAAACCCAGAAAATGTGATACTGAATTTTCCCTGAATTTAAAGCCTTCCAACAATTTTCTTTTCCTCTTTGAGAAGGCAGAAACATCTTAAAGGCAGCTTTATGCTGTGATATGCAACCCAGTATGCTAGGTTTGCCTAATTCCTGAGTCCCTAGCAATGAATACACATTTCTGGCAGCCAAACACCACATGAATTGTTAAAAATAAAACACTTGATAATCGGTATTAGATTAAATCACAGAGCAGAGATGGATGATGATTATGATCAGGGCTTTAAGTATTATTTACCTTCCTACAAAGAGCTTGCCTGGTCTTTCACAAACAGGGTATATAAAACACCTACTTAGCATGTAACTTGAGCTATGAAAATTGTATTACAGTTAAGTGTTCTTAAAGCCACAGGATTTTTTTCACAATTAAGAGAGCAGGGAAGGAGGTGGGGGAGGAAAATGGAAACAGCTTAGGGAGCACCCTGCCTTCAGGTCACTGACTGCATGAACGGCATTGCAATGCAGAGGCGTGCAGAAGCTCCACTGACACAGAGTTGGCAGAGCCATGTTAGGCAATGCTCAGCGGACATCCTGCTGGGGCACTGCCGCAAGGTCCATCACTGGTCTGCTGCAACACGCACCCGCTGCTCTGCTTACTCGGAGGGCCAGGTTACACAAATTCAACAGCTCCGTTGCTTGTCTGATTGGGAAGCGATATGCAGATCTACAGGAGGAGAAAGGAAAGGATGTCTTTTACAAGACAGGCACTTTTGTTTTTCACACATTGTTGTCATGACTTTTCCTGAACTACTTCATTAGGTGGCTTAGAAAAACAGACATGCATAAGTAAGCCTGTTGTTGTAGATTTTACTTGACAGTGCCTTCCCCACCTGGTCTTCTGGATGAAAGGCCGGGAAAAAACCTCTCAGTGCTGATGCAGAGGCAGGGAAGAAACATGGACTCAAGAGAAACTCAATTAAGTATTTGAAAGATATCCATACTCCCTCAGATGCTCATACTGGTCTAAGTAAACCCTTTTCACATGTGTTCTAAATAGATCAGGAGTGTGTGCATGCATGATCAGCATGTATTTTCAGAAAGATGGTAGACCCCACTTACAGAGAGACAACTGCTTAAGCCATCCTTACTTAATTGCTTGAGATTTTCTGTCCACGTCCTTCACGGCTGCACAATTTTTCTTGAGAACACTTTTCCTATTCCAAAGTCCTTGGACTTAAAAAGCTTTAGAATAGCTTGCACAAGAAAAAAATAACATTTCTAACATTTCTGCAAAGTAAAACCCAGCCAACTTCAAAGTTGTCTAAAGGGGATCACACAGCAGGCAGCATCTGAAATGGGCTGATCCCCAGGTAGAGACATTTTTGGTGGAGAATTTTTGTTTAGAATTGATCCATACTGAGGGAGGTTTGAACCTCTGGAGCACTTGGGAGACAACTCACTTCTTTCTTCCCATGTTTGTTTTAAATATAGTTTACATTTTTCTAACCTGTTGCAAAACTGGATAGTAGTAATACAGTGCAACTATTGTAACTTCTCAAGGGTATGTGATGACTTGATTAGGAATGAAAAATATTTAAGACTTGTTATTTAGCAGCGGATAAAACAGTAATCTTATTCCCCTCCCAGCTCTGAAGTTATGTTCTGCATATTCCTTATCCCTCTCCAGATTTGATACTCATATTTCCAACAAAACCTTATCTGTCTTTTGGTGCAGTGAAAATCTTTCTTCATATTAAACAGCGGAGGGTGAACTGGACCTCATTCAGCAACACATCATCTGTAAGTGATGGAAATAGCTGTATTAAGCAGAAATCTAGCAACTGACAACTGACAGACTGGCATGAACAAGATCAGCACCCGGATATCTTACCAGACAGGCAGCTTACTGACTTCTCTCAGCCTGCTTGACCACAAGTTTCTATAACAAACACAATAGCTGGCGTGCACTTGATATTGAGCAAGTGCCGTTTTCTGTTGATATTCTCATTTAATTTCCATATGTTGGCAGAAACAGATGGAACTGGATTTTCTTGCAATTACTGTGAGTCTAGGATAACAACTCTTAAATCTGCCCCAGAGAGGAAAGGTACAATACAAATATGCAAACACAGGGTGACAGCCTTGGATACTAAAATACAGAAATATGACTTAACATACAGAATAGCTACAAGTAGTTAATGATTTATTGATTAGGCTGCATCATATGAAGGGATCTTGGGAAGCTTAAAATAATTTGTATAGAACGTGAAATTAGGTAGGGGTAGAGCTGCAGTGCTCTGGCGTCTCACTGCTAAGACTTTTAAATGAAAATTATTAGTTAAGTAAAGTCTGTGGGGCTTTAAGGTTAAAAAAAAAAGTTGTTTTGTTTTCCAGGAAAGCTCTTTTATGGAAATTGCAACATCTGCTCCCATCTCTTTGGTTCTAACCCCAACATGTTCTTTTGAGATCACAACATTGAAAACATCCACAAAGTAGAAAATGTGTTTGGTTTGGTTTTTTTTTCTCCCCCCCAGATTCTTGACTCTCTGGCTCAGACTTTCAAAAGAGACTTATGTAGACTTAAGCCTAAAAGCCTTATTTATTGGAATGGGAATTTAAACAGAAAATAAAGGGTTTTGTATCCAATTGATCAGCCAAAATGTTACTAAACTGAAGCTTAAGGGACTAGAAAACCCACCAAGGGGACCTGGGATGATTATCAGTTTTAGCTACAAAAGGGTTAGCACAGAAACTGGAAAATTATATTATTTTGAGACTACATGAAAGCAGATAGGGAACACATGTTGAGTCTTTAAGGCCCTGATCCAGCAAATTCTTTTGTACCTGCTTAAGAACCACAAAAAATATCAATTTATTGTATTAAGGGGATAAAGAGACGTGTTTTCGGGTCTAGCTGGAGCAGTGTGAGACGTTCCTGCCTTTCCTCTTATTGTTGTCTATTGCTCACCCTTAACAGCGAACTGCCTGCACAGTTCACCTGTGTGAGCAGGCAGCGGACTTGTTTCTAAATTGTGTCTGCACTAAGTCAGCCAGCTTAACTCAAGTCACCTTCAGTGTTTCCAGAAGAGTTGCTTGAGAGCTAACCGTAAGGAATAGGAAGGACTTTGGAAAGACTAAACAGAACCTTGGCTCATACCAGCTGCATTTCCTCAGAAGAAACATTAATTTTCATAGCAGAAGAATTATTAGTTCCTAAAATAAGTAACAGTTTGGAAGATTTATTTACTATCTGGTTTAAAAAAATAGACTAAAGAATAAAAAATAAGATGTAAATAGCAAAGCACATGTACAAGACTTCTTACCCACAGTTGCTGAATTTTTCCCTGTTGCCATGGTCATTTCTGAAAATGGATTCTTTGTTTGAATAAAGAATCATTCAAACCTAAAATATAATAGTTTTTTCTTTAAATAAATTGATGTACATTTGTAGCTGAGGTTTTGCGCTCCTTTATGATTTAAAGAAGTGAAAAACAAAGACATTTCTTGCATGTAAAGGAATTTTATGTATGGTAAGTAAAATGTTATGGTCATTTATTAAACAGACAAGAGGGAGAAGGGAGGCAGCAGGGATTTGGCACAATCATTTGCAGCTACATTTCAGTAACGATAGACCAAAGCTGCAAAATTCAGAACCAGAATTAAGACAGAAAGTCTTTAAATGGGGTGTTGTTTTAGTCTGCTATAGCAGTGATGGCCAGAAACATAATTTGGGTCTGGATGGCTACATACGGGATCCTAAACTTCTGCTAGGTTTGAGGCTATTCGTAGCCAGGATCTTGGATATAAGCACTTCACTAAGTATAACAGCTGTACATTTCTTTGCTGTAATTTCCACCACAATATGATAAAGAGTTTGGTTTGAATTTGAGCGATTTTTTTCTGCAAAGAAAAGTGAAACTTCTTGAAAGAAGCAGTCAAAAACTGGGAACCGCCAGATTTCACCAGCTGTTGAGGCTTGGTGTATATATCTTGGATCTGCTCTTCCTGGGACTCCAGTTGGGTTGGTTTATTTGGTTGCTGCCAGGTAACTGTATTTTTTTTTCCCAGTCTCTCTCTAATTACAACCCTATTTTTATCTGCTATTTTTTTAATTTATTAACTGTTTTGGTTGCTCAGTAGCTGACAGATGTGCTGTTGACTATATGATACATGATTATTGAAAGAATACAAGCCAATGTACATACCCTACAAGTCAGAGGCACAGAGATGTAATGAAATTTATAGTTACATTAAACAAGCTTTTAGACTAATACTAAGCGACACATAATACCGTAATCAAAGACTCTCCCAAAACTTTTCAGGTGAAGAAAATTGCTCAGCCTTATTCCCGTAAATAAAGAAAACATCAATAACCTTGACAAAGTCAAAGTTTCTTATTTCCAGTCTTGTCCAGCATTGAAAATCCTAATCACCCGTAATATTATTGTATCCCTTTTTAGAAGTCTGCACTGCTTCAGTTTTGTAAGAACATAATGTGCCCTGTCCATTAGTGGAAAGTCTGCCTTGGGAGAAACAGCTCCTGCTCTTTGTGAAGCTCTGTCATGCAAATGCCTTCACATTAACAGAGTGCACGACATGCGCCAGGGCAGTCTTGAATGGATATAGGGGAAGCAAGAAAGAGTAATCATTATGAATACCTTGTCTTGGATTGCACGGTTGGGGAAAAGCAAAATTGCATTCAGGCACTTCGTGGTTTCAGTCAAACAGTCCTCTCTGCTTCTGAACATGATTATTTTCAGGACAAATTTCTTGCAGTATGAGATCTCTGTTTCAGAAAGCATTCCTATTCAAGGAATATTCCTATGCAATAGTATTGCAGTTTGGGCTTTCACGTTCATGCTTCTGCTTAAATTCTGTTCAAGCCAATGGGACTGGGGTATATGCTTAAAGCTAAAAAGCCTTTTTTTTTTTTTTAAACTGGTTCTGAAAAAGAAAATCCTCCTTGTCCAGGAAAAACTTAAATGCACTCTCCCTAGGAGACTTCATGTCAGTCTGAAAAAAGATTGATTAGGATTTTATGAATGCATGGTTAGTGCTAGGATCTTTAAATGGATACTATTTCTAAGTAATTTTGCTTTCAGAAACCTTGCAATCCTGAATTGTTCAATTTTTTAATTTTTAATTTTAAAGCTAATGTTAAAAAGTGTTACATTTAATGGAAAGCTGTTGACTTTTCCAAAAATTATTGCTTTTTGAATTAAATCAAAGTGTTATAACAGATAATAATATGATTGTAAATAATTGAAGATTGACTCATCAGGCTCCTGTACACTTCCCCATTTTCACACAGCAAAAGAACAAAGAAGGATAAAAATAATGAAACATAAGAGCTAAAAACAATTTCAAGGGAGTAGAGACTATCAGTTTTCACTTAAAATTTTTGGTGATGTTTCAGTTCTATAGTGTGCAAGGAAAGTGGAATTTGAATGCACATAGGCTATCTTGAAAGTTTGTGTTTTCAATGTCTCCTTGTATTCATCCACATGTTTGCACCAAATTCAGTAACTGCATACCTAAAAACACATCTCTATTCATGAGCTAGGGATCACTTGCTCTTGTGGATGCAGGTAGAGGAGTGAAAAAAAATTTGTTTCTAAAACTGGAAATGAAATTTAGAGATACTAAGTGTTTTACCTCACTATTTAAGAAACTAAAAGGTTTCTTTTGGAGACAATAATAGCATAAAGGTCTCAGCTGATTTCTGTAAGCATGCAAATCTATCTAAAAGCCTTCAGAGTTTTACCAACTTCACTGATAATATATTTTGGTAACTCTTCTGAAGAGAAACTATTCATAAGTTGGTGACTAAGTGAAAGACAGTAAATACAGAAAAGAGCACTTATTGTTGCAACAGTCTGCTGTAAAGTCTGGTAGTAGAATATTCTATTACAGCAGCATTTATACAACTAAGCATAAATGTGTTCCTGAGGTATACAAAACATTTTATGCATTATTTTTCTTGAAAATGACAGTAACTTTATTACTTTTGCATCAAGGAAAAATCACTGGTGGTTCTTCAGCTCACAGCCTATGGCCTTCTTTTAACAGTCTATCCCTGTTTCCTTTTTAGCACTCATTAGAATGAGAGAGGGAAGAGAGTGGAATTTCCAGCCTCCCAAATTCTGTCTCAGTCTTGACTTTTGGACTCTGAAGACCTGAAATCCTGGCTGCCTGGGTCTCCCAATTAGATCAGTTGGTCTCACAGAGGACATTAACCCCTGGCACACGTTACCTGCAACAACAGCTACAGCAACGCTCCTGCTAGAGTCGTAACACGTCACACACGCAGCTGGCTCAAATTCCTCGTCAGAAGGCTTGCTCCCTATTACTGCCACCCTTATTTATCCCCTGTACTTCCTGCTTTTTGCTGTTTGTTCCCTAAGAGGAAAAGCAGCCACCCTGCCAGCTACTGAGCAAATACCCTTAGCGTGCCTGAGCCAGCAGTGCCAAGTTCCCCAGCAGCGTGTACAAAATGCAAAGGCAGACAGTACCTTCTAGCATCAGGCATGTGCTGAATTTTGTCCCCTGTACGACAAGATTATGGGGTTTTTAATTACTGGTGCACAGGGTGATGCTGGTATTTAAGGTGCACCCACGCAGTTACAGTCAGTTGCAGTATCCAGCTGCCTGGAGCTGGGGCTTTAAGCTCAGGCTCCAGCCTCTCAGCTGTCCTCACCCCTAATGCAGTGGTTTGGCCAGAGCAGTGGAAAGTTCATGAGGGCTCAGTGTTTTCCTGAACAAGAGGAGGATAAAATGGTACTGCTTAAAGCCCTGGCCACCAGTGCTCTTTCTAATGCAGCTCCATCTACACCTTGCTCAGGTCTTCTGTGTAATATATACATGTATTAACACTACAGATAAAGATGACTTCTCCATGTACAGCTTTTAAAGCACTGTGACTAGGTTTTAAAAATACCTGCGCTTCAGAAAGGAAACCTAAACTGCAAAATGGCAATTAATTATCTTAAGAAGTTACTCCTGAAGTAGGCAACATTTATTCAGATTTGTGAACAGATGTAGATGTTTACAGACGTAGGTAGCCCAGAGGCAAAGCCTGGATTTTGCTCTTATTAAAACATGTTTGTACTGGAGGTATTAAAAAGTTCGTTTTGAAAGCAATTCTGCTGGTGCACTTGCAATGTAGGCAAATGTGAAAGTCATTATGCTCTCAGAAGCTATAATCATGCGTAACTACGACAAGCTAGAACATGATTTACTCAGAGGACAAATTATACATATAGATACACAAATACATTTATATATATACATCTCCTATGATCTTTAACATCCACCTGGAAACAGCCCACTTCCCTGAGGAGCTTGTTCCAGTACTTGGCCACCCTCTCAGTGAAGAATTTTTTTCTAAGATCTGATCTGAACTTCTCCTGATAGACCTTTAAGCCGTTCCTTTATGACCCGTCACTGGAAATTGGAAAGAAGTGATCAATATCTCCCTCTCTTTTCCCCTTCACAAGGAAGTTGTAGACAGCAATGGTGTCACCCCTCAGCCTCCTCTTTTCTAAGCTGAACATACCAACTATCCTCAGCCACTCCTCATAACTCATGCCTTTTAGTCATTTCACCCTCTTTGTTGCTGTCCTTTGGACATATTCCAATATTTTTATCTCCTTCTTATATTGTGGAACCCAAAACTGCACACAGTACTTGAGTTGAGGCTGCACCAATGCTGGGACAAACACTTTCAAACATTTGGCATATAAAAACTAAGAACTATAGAGAATTAATCTTGCTATTGTTATCTAATCATTGGCACTCCAGCCTCTTGTCCCCCAGTCTATATGTACAACCAGGATTTCACTGTCCCAGTTGCAGAATCTGGCATTTTTGTTAAATTTCATATGGTTGATAATTGCCCAGTGCTCTAAGCCATCAAGATCTCTCTGCAGGTCTTAGTATCATTGGCAAACTTACTTCATGTGCGCTGAATTCCTGTGTCCAGGTGATTGATAAAAACATTGAAGAGAACCGGCCCTAAAATTGATCCCTGGGGAACACCACTAGTGAGCGGCCACCAGCCAGATGTTATCCCATTTACTACAGCTCTTTGAGCCCAACCCGTTATCCTATTGTTGACCCATCGTATTGTGGAGATGAATGCAGAACTGTGCTGATAATGCCTTTATTCAGAAGCAAAAGCCCCTCTCTCATTGGGTAACTACAGAAGAGGAGAAAAGGAAATTAAAGAGGAGTCACCATTCACCCTGGATTTTGGCTAATCAGTGACAGGTTTATGGGGACTGTCATTTCAGCAAATGATCTGCCCACTAATTCTGCTTACACTAATGAAGGAATTTCCTTTTCCTGTGTCAGCTGCAACTTGCACAGGGGATATTAAGAAACTGGAAGTTTGATCACAGTGGCAAGGATTTTGTTCCTTAGTGCTTCTGAGGACACAGCATGGAGTCAAACTGTTAGCAAGTTGCTCTGACAACAGATAAGCCTAAATTTTGTGTGTCTGCTGGGTTTGTCTTCAGAGATCAGAACAGCTACTACTAAGTAACTGTTGGACTACATCTACTCCAAATAACTCCTTGTGCGGATGTTAAGATCCAAAACAGAATGATTTTTCTGTCTGTCTGAACTTACATGGCCCAGCAGACCAGTGTAGTTAAGGCATTCCAATTTCTGAAGCAAACATCACACAGGGGAGGGATGGGACCACATTCAAATCTTTGATTTTTTTAGGCCAAATCACCCAGCCATCCTTTACACATGAGTCGGTTGTGATTAGCCTTTGACACAGGACAAGAGCAAGGCTCAACACCTTGCTTCTGGATCTGTAGTGAGGAGCTTATCCAGTCCACCATTCTGCCCTCCCTGTCTTCTCCAGAATGATTTAATTCCAGAATACTCACTCTGCTCAAAAAAAGGGATCATTATTCCAGAATAACTGACAGGGTATCCACATCAGGAAAATATTCCAGGAGAGTCCAGTTAGACTGGAATAGTTACAGTGAAATAAATATTCCACAGTAGGCTTGGTTGTATCCTCTCACAGGCAAGGCTATAGAAATACATTTCTCATTTAAAAGAACTTTCCTAGCATAATATTTAATGATGACATGCTTTTGCATGCAAGTGTTGCTGAATGTTTTTGGTGGACTTGTTTTATATTGCAATGATGAAGCATAAAAGAAGTAAATCTGTATACTGCGTGCTTATACCTACTTTCCATTTCTGCCCGTGACATATACTATAGTCTTACAAATTCTGGATTAAGCTTTCATCAGGTATTGCCAATGATCTGAACCATGAGATGTCATAGATTATGGTTTCAAAAAAGCTGAATCAAGTAAATATGTTCTGGGACCTCCTGCTGTTCCTAGCTAGGCTATTCTTTATCCTGCTGCATTGATAAATGCCAAGTAAATAAATCCCCCTCTTTCACACAGGAATAATAATGGAATCATTTATAATAGCCTTATACGTTAGCATTAGACAGGAACAAGGAAGACGGTTGTCTGCAGAATGACTTGACCTGGAAGCATTATCCTTCAGTCAAACAGGTTAACCAGAAGACCCTGAGCATTTACTTAAACTGGCAGAGAAAAAGTTATGTTTAATCCATGTTGCACTTTTCACATTGATTCGACTGACTGGACATGCCTCCTAAATGCTCTCTAGCACTGTAGCCCATGACATACCACACTTAACAAGGCTCTAACAGAATTTCCACTGTAACAGAACTAAAACACATGGCTTGTAACATAACTTTGACACTTACAGCACTCGTGAGCTTGGACATGGTGCAATGGGTAAGCAACATGTGGTAACCACTCATCATGAGCAAATGAGCAGAAAAGCCCCATCTTGACATGGCTTATTATGTCTAGAAGCTGTAAATGCAATTGTTAGGCAAAATTCAATCAATTATTATTATATGCATTTTTTAACATAAGTTTATATGTATATAAACATATATGTATATGTATATACTGTGTGCTTCTCTCACTTTTTTTTTCTCAGGGTTACTCAGAGCAATGTCAGATGTTTTGATAATGTATTAGCATCCAACAACAGTTGTATAGACGGCAGCAGAATACCCAAAGGTGGGATAGAAAATGTATAACTAATTATACATTAGGTATTTAAGTGGATGCAGAGTTATAACTATGTTACGAAACAACTTGATTACTGTGAAATGTAGCACACTTCTTTGGCCAGGATTAATGATTTAGCAATCAGCTATCCTCATTTTAGTGGTTTCTTACTGACTGTTTCCTCTCATTTGTAATACTCTTAGTATTATAGTGTGCATGATGTTTTACTCACAGAAAGGCTAACTGAGCTGGGACGCAGATCCTTTCCTCCCATCACTGGGAGGAAAACCTCAAAAACTGCCCTAACCCTGGGAACACTGGGAACATGAGAGTCCAAGTACCTGCTTCCCACTACCTGTAAGAATTCGCTGGTGGGAATGAGCATTCCTATCCAAAAGGCTAACATGTAGAGGTATTTAGCACTCATAAAATCACCCACTTTCATACCCACTTTAATAAGTGGCTGTGATTTACATATGAAATGTATCTGTAATAAATTTCCACATAAATTTTTTCCAGCAGCATGCAAAACTTTTTAGTTCCACACTGTGCGCTCCTATCCTGATCCTCCACCTGGCTGTGGTCCTTTTTATGTGGGAACATTAAACTAATTTTACTCGGAATGTACGATGGTTTCTCAAGATGATGCACCTGATACTAAAAAGCAGTTCACAAGACTTCTTAGGAAGACCGATTGCTCCCCAGAGGCTCCTTCTGCTTTGTATTACAGCTCATAGTTTTGCTTTTAGCCCCAGCTCATCTTTGACAGCCTTCTGCTTCACATTTGGCATCCTTGTGACATCTACAAAATGACTTGGGGGTCAAGAAGTCAACTGGCTTCCTCATATGCTTCTGCCATTACTAGTGGCTGTGCTCATACCATAGGGGAGGGGAGCTGAGGGATGTGAGTCTGTGTGTGTGTGAGAGAGAGACAGAGAGAGAGAGAAGGAGAGGGAGAGGGCGAGAGAGGGAGGCGTGATGATGGCACGGGGAAAGACTGGTTTAAAGTTTTCTTTCTACCCAGGTTTGTGGTGATTTCCACCTAGACACAGCCCTCCTTTGTTCGAGTACAGCTTAGCATTGCTGCAGGTTGCTGTTAGCCCATTCAATGCTTGTAACTTGATGATGCTCCCCACACTGGAAACATGTTGATTCTTGGCACCAGTAGGTTGAAGCCTCATTCAGATGCATAATGTTATTGTGCAGCGGTGCAAGGCCAGTTCCTGGGGTGCAGCTACAGATGAAGCGCATTAAGGTATTTCATTTGTTAGCCACCGAGTGCCTTTCTGTACAGAAGCTTGAAATGGGATGTCTGAAATGTGAGCCTGGAGGAAGCTTGGCATGAAACGTTTTACTTAATGAAAAGGATTTAAAGAAATATGAAAGTATTATGTTTGCTATTAAAATATAGGTAAAATACTGCTTTGCAGTGTTCTGCATGTAAGCTGTAGCTCCAACTGGGTCCCGAACATTTAGGAACCAAACTGAATCTAAATCTCCAGCTTATGCTGTGCTGAGTATCTCAGATTAATGTAAATCCACGTTATCCTGCTTGCCGTAGCCGTGATGATTTGGGTTATGAATGCGGTCATACAAACAGGGTTTGAAAGAGATTTAAAGCAAGCTGATGAATAGAATAATCAGAAAGCCATGTTATCAAATACAATCTGATTAGAAATTTATACACTGCTGACATACAGAAAACAGCATGTACTCTATGGCATACAGAGCCAACAAGTGCTGAGGTTCTTTCGGGTGCAGCAAATCAAACATCATGTAAAGTTAAAAGTTGTACAAGTTAGTGTGGGCTCCTGACAAATTCACACCACAAATGTTTGCCCTAACACTTCATATTACTTTTTCTTCTGTTTGTAGAAGTCCTGTTGCTCAGCCTGTGCACTCAAAGGGTGATTCTGCTGTGGGTGTAAGGTAACACAGGCATTGTACCGTAATTTAGTATGAATTAATGTTCTGTTGCAGAGCATGAAATTAAAGCAAAGCATTTTCTTATCTCATGTGACTGAAACAAATGCTGCGAACAAATGTGTTTATTGAACAATTTATTTTGGGGGGTTTCTTTGGTTTTTCCTTCAGACAGGCTTGACTTGAATCCCAAGCACACTGGATATTCAACAAAACTTGTAATACCCTTCAGTGCCTCTGTTACACCAGTACTAGATCTTTAATCAAAACAGAGATTAAATTGTACTGCATGTAGTAAAGATCAATATAAAGACATGGATACTGCAACCAAGAACTTTTAAACTTCCGCAGGCTCTATAATTGAGCAATTGGGGTGTTCTTCCATGGCTGTGAAGATTCACAAACAAAATGTTTATACAAGCCCTGCCTGTGCTTCAGACCCAAATTCAGTACAAGCACGCAAATAAAAAAAATGGCAGTCATCTAAAAAAGGAGAAGGTGATTGGGAAGTCAGCAGAGATTTACCAAGAGGAGAATCATCCCTAATCAACCCGATTGCCTTCTAGGATAAATTGGCTGCATTTGTGGACAAAAAAAAGAGCAATGGATGTCATTTACCTTGTTTACTTTAACAAAGACACTGGGTGCTGTCAGGCAGTGAGCTGAGCTGGGCCCAGCTGTGCCCCTGGGCAGCAACAAGGACCACCAGCACTTGAGGTGGTGTGAGCAGGACATGACCCCAAGAGCCAGCGAAAGGCAGGGGCTGTCCCTTCTGCTCAGCATGTCAGACCTCATCTGGGTACTGCATTTAGTTTTGGGCTTCCATCAGAGGAAGAATGTCAATAAATGTGGCCAAGTTCAGCAAGCAGCCAGCAAGACAGTCCTAGGCTGGAGCCCTTGCCCTGGAGGATAAGCTGCGGTAGCAGAGCTGGTTGAGCTGGGTGGAGGGATGACTTCAAGGGTATCCAAGAGCATCCCCGGCATTGATGGGAGGGGATGGAGAAGATGCAGTCAGGCTCTTCACAGCCATATGAGGTGGGAGGGTGAGAGGCAGTGGCACAAGCTGAAATATGAGAGGCTCAGGCTCGAGATAAGGAGAAGCCTCTTCCCCATGAGGCCAGCCCAGTGGTGGAGCAGGAGCCCAGGGAGTTTGGGCTGTCTCCAACCTTGGAGATTTCAGTCCCCAGCTAGGTGAAGCCCTGAGCAGCCTTGTCTGAGCCCAGAGCTGGGTCTGCTCTGGCTGGCTGGCTATTAGACCTACCAGCATGTTCAAAGGCATCCCCTTGAAAAGACTCCTTTCCCCTAAGTCCAATAGGTAATCCTTAAGGAGGAGGAGGAGGAGTCAGCCTCCTTGACTGGAGCAAGGAGTGGCTGGTTACTGCTTTGCTGCAACCATTGGAAATGTTGAAGTCCTTACTATTTCTTAAGAGGCCACTTGACATTTTCTGGTCATGTCCTGTAGTCTGCATGAAGGGGTGCTTTCATCAGTTATTTGAGCTTGTATGGCCCAGTGCCTTCTCTCATAAAATGACCTAGTGTCAAAAGACAGTTAAAGGCCTGGTGCAACATTTCTCCAATCACACAGGCTTGTGCTACTGTTCTTCATGAAGCCAACAGAAGCACAAGAAACGAGGAACATGAAAAAGTGACAGGGAGAGAGATCTGGTACCTTCCTCTGCCTACCACAGCAATGGTGAACTGTGGATACCGGCAATTAGTTTATTATCAATGTAGATTTTGGTTATCATCGGGGCAAATGGTCTTCAGTACTGCTTTAAGTATGTTTGATACTGGACAACAGGAGGACCACGAATGGCCCGAGTTATGAGTTATTCTTCCTAGTAGAATAATAATCTGTGCATTAATGTTTATGCCACAACAGTATAGATTCACTTGTTGTTTGACTTCATGACATTGCTTACAACCACAGGAAAATATTCAAATTAAACTTGAGGCCATCAGGACAGTAAAGTACAGTATTGGCCAAGAGCACTTACTTGACCAGGACTGTTACCAGTGAGCTAGCAAAGGATGGAGAGACTAAAGTAGGTATTTCCAGACAGTGACAGTCCAGTTAGAATACAAAACCTATAAAAGGAAATTATATCTCCAGGTGTGGATAAAAGCTAGGGGTGCTTATGTCCAGAGTCTAAATTTTGTCCAAAATTAATCCAATCCTGGTAGATCTGTATTTCAAGTTGCACACAATGCTTTGCCACTTTACAGTATTAAAAACATAGTGAGACTATTATTCTGGGACAGAAAGAGAAACATAAGTAAAATTAAAATATATGAAGAATTATTGTGGAGAGAATGAATGATAACTGCATACTTCACAGAAAAATGCAAGGAAACTTCTCAGTTGGGGTTTGACTTTGTGGTTTACAGGCATACATTTCTTTTATTTTTTTTTAATTTAAGGCAGTAGGGTTGGTTGTTTTTTTTTTTTTCTTTCTTTCTTTCTTTCCTTTTTTTTTTTTTTTTTTCCCTGGTAAGGAAAGCCAGACTTTTATTGGAACAGATGCTGTTTAAAGCCCAGTGCAGCTCTCACTGAAGTAAGCAGAAATGGTTCCACTATGTTAGAACAAATCAAGAAAGGGCCAGAAATTTGCTCCATTCAGGTGTAACAGAAGTCTCCTGATCCTAAGAAAAAGAACCAGAGACACAAGCACATTCTATATAAATAGTAAAAAGTAACACTTTTTTAAAAAAGCCCCAAACAACAACACCATAACAACACTCAAATTTGAGTACATAATACTGACAACCGCTAAAACGCAATGGGTCTGTTCTTTTATTAGGGTGGGAGATTTATTGATCTTTGCCATTAAAGCCATAACTAGAAGTTTAATAGGATAAGACAGACTTCAAAATAAAAGACCAGTTCTTCATGGTGAGTCACTTGTGCAACTGGTGGGAATTCTGTTTCTCGTAATGAATTTGTTCATAGCCACCTGATGACAGATCTGACCACTATGTATAGACAATTTCAGAAGGAAAGCAGCAAGCCACAGCACTTCTGTAGTCTCACAACTTGTGTGCAAGTTGGGGAGGGAAAATAAAAAAATAGCTGAATGTTGAAGCTCAGTGTAAACATCCTAGTGTTGTAGAAATCAGAATTACATTGTAAGAAAAAGTACTCATTGCAACAGTTGAGTTTATGCAGTTATGACTGAAATGGCTGTGGGAAACACTTCACATAAAATCCATGCTGTTTGAGAATACAAACTTTACAAAAACATTTTACACATCCAACCAAATGAGGTTCTGTGTAATGTAAATTGTATGTCAACAGGCAGATGCCTGAAGTAATGAAAACACTCTGGATACATGTGTGTTGTAGTTATAATAAATAAGAGTGATAAAGTTTTGTTATTACATGTCAAACCCCTATTCTAGTATAAGTTTCCCACAAAAAGTGTGTGGAAATAATCAGACCATAAGAACATTTAATTTTTACAATAACTTTAGTTCAATAAAACAGCTTACAAGTGCTCTCCAGAAGAACAGATATTTACTACATATTGGTGCTGAATAAATATTTAATACAGATCTCCTCACACATTCATGAAAATGGCCTCCATCCTTGCTAAGTCCTTTTGTCGTTATTTAATTAGTACATGTTGCCTTGCAGTCTTTACAGGAAATACTCTTTGTTACTTTTTTAAAATTGTGTATCAGAGCAGGTGGGTGGGACAGATTTTAATCTCTGTCCCAGTAAGTTTTCCATTAGTTTTTATTAGAACTACAGCCGCACGCAGTTGTGTCAGGAAAAACTGGAATCCTGTTGTCCAGCCCTGGCCGTGCATGAGTACAAAGTGCAATCCATACCTCAGCGCCAAAGAAGAGACAGAGGGTTGCCCAAGCCTTTGGTTCTTCCAAGAGATTGAGTACATGGGCTGTGGGGGGAAAATGGGTCACACCAGACCCTGTTTTATACAATTTTTGCCTTTTACCTCTCTACCTAGTTGTAGAGGTTGAAGAATGACCTCAGGTCTCTCATCCTCTTGGGGAGCAGCCACGTTATGAGCTCATCCCTGAGTCACGACGCAGGTCAGTCTGATTTCAATTCAGAGAGAGCACACAGCAACCACTCGTCACTGGAGATTCACCCCAGGAGTGGCATCATCCGCTTGGTCTGCAAGTACCGCCTAGTCTTATAACCTCATCAGAATAAGATCATAAAGCTGTTTCTTTCCATGTGGGGTGACAGATTTCTTCCAAGATTTGCAATAATTGAAAAGAAATTATGACCAATGTCTTCATGTCAAAGCTTTTATAATGAGAGCACTTATGACACACTTCAAATCTTAAGCTCAGCTGAATGTTCATCTCTATTGCAGTAATGTCTGTGTGCAGGTATCAGTCACAACAAATATTCACTACAAAATGGGTGGCATCTAAAAGGGAGGTAAAGCATGGGGCAGAAAAATAGTTCTGGGAGGGAAATACAGGTGGCACAAGCGACCCTCATCATAAAAACAACCAACAAGGGTTGTAGTCTTGCAAAGGATGCTGAAACTCTGTAATGCTGCTAAAGTCTTTTCTGTATTTTGTGGAAAAGGAGACAGAGCCATGTTACAGAAAAAAATAAACGGTGGGCTTCCTTTTGAAAACTGTTCCATAAACGCCTCCCCCCACTCTGTTCATGTGCAGCACTGCCATCTCATCCATCGCCTCTCCTGGAAAGGCTGAAGAAGAGGTTGCAGCCAGTCCTCTCTTCCGAGGGTCAGCTGGTAAATAATGAAGTCAGATTTTGGCTTGCTAACTAACTGAATCACCCCAAGGGAAAAGGTTTAGTTACATTTTAGAAAGAAGCAAATATTTCTTTGGTGAGGCAGGTTTGGATCTCCTGACTCTTTAAAATTGCTTCCTCCCTGGACTGCCACATTTGTAACTCACTGTATCCCCTTCCATTCTTAATCTAAACATAATAAGCCATCTTTCAGCCACAAATAATAATCCAAAAAACACACCAGCCAACCCTCACCCCTCAGCCTGGGATAGGAAGCAGCAAGCTAGTACAACAAACAGCCACTTTCTCTTTTCCTACTCCTCCCACGCAAGTAAATCCTGACTATAATTATAAACTTCACATAATTCAAACCCGAGAGCTGCCAGCTAAACCCCCAAATTAACAATCCTCCAAAGTGTGTTCACACTCCAAATCTTGTGCACAGCCCAGTCTTCTTTACCGGACTTAGCGCAAGACTTTAACCTACTCCCTGGGATATCATTCGATTGCCATCGTCGGGGGCTATAATTTCACAAGGGTGTCTCAAAATTTCAGCACAGTAACCCAAAACTCTTAACCTCCATTCAGCCTTGAACCTGATCCCCAACCTAAACCTAATCCAGAGCAGGAATTCAGCATAGCCTCTTTGACCTACCACTGGTACAGGCATTTCTAACTGGAGTCTCTCTGCTCCCTCTCCCCCTCTTTAACACATCCACAGGCGCAGTCTCACTCCCTCTCTCACCCTTTGCCACTAACAAAAAAAGTTAAAGGCAGTTGGGGAAGGGATTCAACTCTCTCAAAGTTCTCCTGAACCTAGATGAAAGAAAGGGATTTTATTCTTACTCTGGAAAGAGAACATGTTACAGGGAAAAACATGTTGCAAGGAAAGAATATGTTATAGAGGAAAAAAAATTATGTTGGACTTCATTGGTTTCCTTCTATTTTTTGGAGTACTTTAAACTGCTGGTTTTGGATTGTCTTTAAACTGCATTTTTCCTGAATGCCTGTAGAAAGTCCCTTAGCTTATATACATCCCTGACTTTATCCTTCTGTGCATTAATAAGACTGGGATAATACCCTGAAAACAAATCAATAAATGAGGTCTTTTTCTTTTACGGAATTCCCAGAGGTTGCTAATGGGAGCTTGATGTATCAGACAACTTCTGAACTTGACTGTAAATTATTTGTCAATTTAGATCTGGATCCTGAGAGGTACTTTGTACCTCAGTCTTGCTGAAGTTTAAATAGAGTGCGTATAACAGTTTTGGAACCACATCCCAAAATGTGAGGTAAAATTTATGGAAGGAAGTGAAAGTAGAAAGTACTCATTCTCTCTGTCTATCCTGTACTATTGTTGAAAAATATCTAAATCCAATGTGGTGCTTTCTTAACTTAAAATTTTAATATCTAATTTCTGGAAAAAATATTAACTTAAAAATAGTGGCTTTTAAGAAAAGTTATATTCATATGTAAATATAGACTGGTTTACTGTTTGAAGAATTGCAATCACAAAGCAAAAAAGGAAAATACATTGAAAATGTGGTAAAATGATGCACCAGAAAGAAAAATTTGCAAACCTGAAGGTATTAGGTGTTTACGTAAGACTGATACAGTGTGTACAGTAATATATACATCAGCACATCAGCATGCAGCATTGCCTTGGCAGTTGGTGTTAGCTTAAATAACTTGCTCCATGGAAGATCAAAGTGGTTTCTTTACTGAATGTTTCCATCAAAAATAAAGCAAACTGAAACCCCTTCAGCCCCTGCTACAGGTATGAGAGGTAAATCATGTAGCGAAGCAGGGAATCATCTATCCACACCCTTTTCCAGATAACCCATCCTGAATCCTGGGTAGGGCAGCTGCCTGCCTGACAGGGCACACAGTTGTCAGCCTGCAGACCTGACGCCCTGGGATCTGCTGTGGGTGGGGGTAATTCCCTTGCTCTAGTTTTCAAAGATCAATGCTCCTGACCCCTTTTTAAAATCACAGACACCTCTGTTTTAATCAAATAGAAATTAGCACTCCCACATCCTAATTTCTGTACGAATAAGCCTCCCCTATTCAATAAGTCCTAGCTCTTTATGATGTGCTGCATTTGGCTCCTCGCTGCTGCTGTAAAGATACCTTGAGCTGAGGTTTAATTGAGTGCACGACTCTCAGTAAAGGAAGCTGGCTCACACTTGGCATTGCTACAGTACAAGAACTCATAAACACAGCCCTGGTTGTACCTTGCAAGTCATGCTTTCTGCATATCCCTGTTAGGGTATTAAGTGCAGGGAGCAGAATTTAGGGGTTTTGTTACAGTAAAAAATGTTTAAAAATTAACTATTAGAAAACAAGCTTAACTATTAGAAACTAGTTTAAAAACTATGTTAGTCCTTTAGATATTGAATAGTCATCACACTAAGCAGTAGGAGAGCTGTGTGACCACGTGTTCACAATGTGATAAAATCTGGAATCTGTGCTACTGTATTTTGAATGAGTAACTATCATAGTTAAAATGGTATCAGGTAGTGTCCACTGTGATGCAGAGAACTCTCCACTAGGAACTGGTGGAGAACTCCAGTCCCATCAGGTTACCAAAGAGTTATCAGATGGTAACCACTCTCAGCTTCACTAACTCAAAAACCTCATGGAAATCTACCACGTTTGGTGGATTGTCCCAGAATCATGGTGAGGATAATGAAGAATGTATTATTTTGGGTGCCCCCAGGAGAAAAATAATTCATCCCAGTCTAAACTCAGGTGGATTCAAACCATGTGAAGCCAATGCAAAGCATTGCCTCAGTTGGTCCTGCTTTCCAAGCAGTTTAGCCCTGGGATCTAAGCCCAGCAGCACTGTGGGGAGTGAGCACAGGATCCCTGGACCTTCAATTGCTGTCATGTTCCCTCTGGCTTGCTCTCCCCCATCTCCAGCCTCCTGCCTTCCTCTTCCCAGGGCCACCGGACTCTCCAGGGAAGATGTCTGGCACATGGATCCTGTAACCCTCCAGATCCCTCAAGGAGAGCCAGCTCAGCCACAGCACACCTATTCCCAAAGCACGTGCTCTGAAGATTGGGCCAGCAGCTACCACCACAGCTACATCTTGTTTAGGAAGAAGAGTGTGGCTTGGTGACTGTGCAACCAGTGAGCTTTAGAGGTGCTCTGAGCCTGCCTGCCAGGTCAGGTCTCCGCGAAAAAGAATGGCCAGGTGCTGCTCTAGCTCACCTAGGACACAGAGTGGGCAAACAGATGTTGAGCACACACTGGCCTAAGGGAAGAAGGTTTGCAGAGGCTAGTGTTCATTTTTCTGGAGGTTTTGCAGACCAGAATGAAGACACTGAAATGGAGGCATTCTGCAGCTAAAGGAGCAGGTGTGTTCTGTGTTGGCACTTTGAACTCTAGCGGTTAATGCCACTTAATTACCATTTTTAGCACATCAGCTTGGTTTCTGTGGATGTCAGCCTGATGGACATTTTGACATTTCTTCTCTTTTCTTGCTTTTTCTGCTTTGCTAGTGCATTTATACATTTCCTCCCTTCCTTTTTTATTTCAAATATATAAAATTTAGGCAAAAATTAAGCTTGATGTTTACTCCCACTGCAGTAAGAGGACACAGAAGTCTTGCGAGACATAAAACTTAAAGCACAGAAAAAAAAATAAAGTAAAATACAAGCATACAAGAGATGTTAAAAAAAACGAGCTATTTCTGGACCTGGTGAGCTCTTGTGTTGAAGCCAGTTGCAGAGCCATCAGAGCACAGGTGCACGCCACATGACCAGGTGATAATAAAACAACCCTAGAACGCGATCTTGAGGAGCCTGATGATGGTTTGTCTCTGTAATACATCCATCCCAAGGTGCACTTGTACATCTGTTTCATATTTAGGGTTCTCTTTCTTTTTTTTATTTTTACTAGTAGCTTTAAAGAAAATCAAGCAGATGAATATCTACATTTAGAAGACCATATGTTAACAAGGGGCTGTGAGGTGACATGACAAGGTTGGTGAAGCACGCTCACCATACGCAAAAGTGCTGAGCAGTGTGAGGTTTATAAATGGATGGGGACCCTTGAGTCGTTGCCAGAAGAAAAGCTTTCTTACAGGTTACCCTATGGCCAGTCCTGAGGGTTTGGCAGACTGATTTGTGAGGTAACTTTACCAGTCACAGAAGTACCTGAGTTAGGTAAACTCACTGCAACACTAGCAAAAACCAGCAACATATTTTTCACTGTGGAGGAGAGCACTGAGCAAAAGGGACACCTGTTTACTGCTGTCTTACTGCTCTCACTCGACAGAAGTCATGCTGGAAGGAAGAGGAGTTGGAGTGCAATAATTTCCCTTGCTAGGAAATATTTTTTGTATCCAGACTAAAAAGCCAAGTACTGGAGAAATGAGCAGTTGGGCAGCCTCTGTTGTCAAATAAGTCAGAGATAGGAATGTCTGATTTCTCACGGAAACTAAATCTCTCCTGGGAGCATTGGTTTGAACTCAGCTCTGCAGTCTAATACATGGTAGACCATCTGAAATGTGAAAACCCAAGCTATTTCCATAAGCTTTCCAGAGCTCATGCGCTCCAAAAAGCAACTTCTGTCCTTGCTCTAAACAACAAAGATGTGCGTAACATCTTTCGTCTGGCAGGCCATGTCTATCTGACGTCAATTTCTTCGCCATCATGTTGATATGCATGCTGTTTCGTTTATGTCTCTCTTGAGTCATTGCAGGGTCACCTAGAATGCAAAACACTAACTTTGCTTAATGTTACATTGCAGATTAGGTTGTGCACAGCCCATTGCAGAATAATCCTGGTAGTGTGATTTACTGCATGAAGAAGACAGTGGAGACTGTGACATTTAACAGTCACAACAGTGACTTGTTAAATGCATAACTTCCCTAACTAAGATATTAGTCTGTTTAAGGTTTTTGCTTCTATTTTATTTTCTTTTATTCTATTTTTTGCAGGTGGTGTGGGAAGGTTTTAAAGACAGCTCTGGTGTTATCTTAGATGTTTGGCTGGGAAAATACTTATTCCTTTTGCATATTAGTCAGATGACATATTTCTACAAATGATATCTCAGTTCTTCTGAAAGGCACGCGAGAGTTTCGTACTGACCATTCATGAGTCTCCCAGTGGGACTCGGGAATTCTCAACCTTTTATCTCTTTCTCTGCTTTAAGGAAAGCTGGGCTGCTGAGTTAAAAGATCCTTCAAGTTACAATGAAAATAAACCAGGTTGAAGATTTGGCTATAATCTGATGCCAAAGAAAAATTTCAAGCATATTACAGTAATAATAAAATTACATTTTTGATGGCACTAGAAATAAACAAAGAACTAACAAAGAACTGACTGCTTATAGATGGTTGAAGGAAGTAATTATGATTGTAGTCCTTTATAAAAAACATTCAAATTATCAAAATTGTATCAGCTTTTTGGAAAAGAAAACCTCACAAACAACTGTGTAGATGGCAAGACCTGTTCATTTCTTGCATCCCCTTTTCAGAAGAAAATAAAATAACAATATCAAGCACAGAGGAAAATAGATGAAATCTGTGTTAATTACATGCCCAACTGTGAAATCGTTTCACCTAGCTATTGTGAAAGATGGATCAACCTCACAACCCTGACTCAAATGCTTTGCAATCAATGTCTACCTCTGTACACCCAGATTCTAAACTGCTTCTCCAGTAAACTTTGAACAAATCTTGCTTTACAACTGAGCCTCTTATTGCAATTATGCAGTGGTGGACCACACAATAGTGATTCTGTAGGTAATTTTATATGGAAAACTTGAGAAGGGATTGAGAATTCTGCAGCAAAATAATTTAAAAAATTTTGCGGTAAAAACTGTGACTTTGAGCTGTGACTTTTCACTGGAATTTACCAGTTTTTGATAAAGCTTTTGTGATATAGTGTTTCTCTGGCTCAGGAAAGAATCTTCAATGAAGACCCCCCAAGAAGAATGATTCATCCTAGAGTCTTACAAGAGTATCATAAGAGTAATTTTCCCTCCCATCCATGGACTGTGCTATCATCAGGCTATTGGTTAATTTAGGATGAATATAAGGATGTTGATACGGAAAGGACCAACTGTAACATCAGTTCCAGTCCTCCACAGTGATGCACAATTGCACGCTACAGGTCAAGTTTAGAAAATCCAAGGTCTCATTCACAATGCCATTACCTACCATGATCCACAACACTCTTTTTAATACATAGCAATAAAATGAAAAGTTGTACTACCTGATGAAAGCCACAACTGCAATGATCCACAGAAAGAAAGCAGGAAAGATCCCAAACTGAAGTCATAATTCTCTTGTTGGATCTGTTCCATTTTTCATAAATAAGTAAATATTCGTTGGGTCAAAGGAAGCTTAGCCTTGGTTTCACATAAATTTAGCATTCAGATCTAGATATTTTTCACCCTTTCTCAAGGTTCAGAAGGAACCAAAATATCAAATCCAGTCTCAGATACATTTAACACGGTTCTGCAACACTATTAAGAAATAATTCATTTGTTGCTATGGGATATGGTGCAAACATGGTGCCAGGTCACTTTGCATTTTCAAGCGTGCCCACAGCCTGCCTTATTTCTCTTTTTTATACTGTACTGAAAAGGTGTCAATTTTAATGCTTTTTATCTGGATGTGTGTCTAAAGTCTAACTCAAGGAAGTGGATTTTTTTTTGAAATAACTAAACTACTACTTTTCAATGCAAGGAGCAAAATTTCCAGTTGGTGGTAACATCTTGTCTGAAAAACTTACGTGACATCAGCACCATAAAATCAAGACAAATTTCATTTTTTCTTTAGCCTTGGAGATCAATGCTAAATTCTGGGGCAAAATTTGTGAAGTGATTAAGCTAGTTTTGATAATGAGGCTTCTAAGTGACTGTGGTGCATCTAAAAAATGCCACCTTAACTCTAGCTCATTTTGATGCACCTTTTTTTTCCTCAAATGTCTGTTTCAATATGAGACCATAAATCTGCCAAGTTAAGTCATAAGCGCACCCTGTTTATTTCAAAGACTTTGAGAACCTTAGCAAACCTTTACAAAATTGGGCTGAGTTTTGATTTTGTAATGAAACTCAAAACCAGCCGAGTTTCTCTTGGTTTTGTGTTTCATTGCAAGAAACTCTAATTCTTAGATGAGTACAACCCAGAGTGCGTACATTCATGATCAGCAGTAAATGTGCAGAGAAAGAAACGGTAGAACAGACATCGGATTTTTCTCTGCAGTCGGTAATGCCTGGAAAGCCGCCCTGCTTCATTGCAATGCAGATTTGCAGACTTTGGCCCAAAAAAGACCTGTTGGCGAAGTTTGATACTGAAAAGTAATCTTCTTCAGGAAATGAGTACCAAAGAATTGTTATACCATGTAATAAGAAAGAAACAATAAAGATCCCTGGCGAGAAAGTAGTTCTGGGTTGATGGACAACAGTCATTATAAACTGAGCTTTCAAATAAAAATACCTTCAACCTTTTAAAAGCGTTTCTGTATTTTAAATATGGACGTTCGCATTTCAGACTGGAGAGCTTCCAAGTGACCTCCTAACTTTAAAGGTTAAGCACTATGAGAGAACAATTGCAGACACTCAGAATGAGAAGGAAAATATGATTTTATAGCTGGAACAGACTATAGAGTATCTCTTCTAACATTTCAAATTTGAATTAAAGAGGGAACTATTGGGAATGGTTCAAAAACAGCTGAGGCTGAAGAAATGAATGAATTTACTCTTTCTATTGCTCCACAGATGCTACTGCCCCAGTCACTCCACCTAAAGACGAATAAGAGCTTGTCTGTACTAAGTGCCTGAAGTCACCTGATGTTGCTGACAAAGCTGCAGATATATAAACGGCTGTGACAATAGCTCTGGTGGTGAAGTAACCAGTTAGCCAGTCAGCTGTGACAAGATACGTGTGAAAATGAATCAAAACAGAAAGGTAAGAATCCCAAGAAAAATAACCTATGCAGTCATTACTTCTCCCTTGTTGGGTAACTGGATGCTGTCCCTCATCTAAACTTTGTTAAGGCCTTGGCTTCTCCATTCCTGTTGCATTCACTTAAAGAAGGATAGTGCACTCTGTCCCCAGGTTAGTGGTTGTCACATTTGCAAGAGATGTGGAGAAGTACAAATTCGTACTGTGCTGCAAAGGGTCTGAACAGAGATGAAAATGCTGATCTCCTATGGTCTATCAAAATTCAACAAAATACAGGAAAATATAGGAGAGTGTTACTGTCTGGTCCTTTCTTATCTCACAAATACATCAAGACATAGTCTTTTTCAAATTCTGCTGGTATTACGAGGGGATCTTCTGCACTGCACTGTGTGTATGGGAAAAAGATCAGCCTTTTTTCCTGATGGGCTCTTCTGCCTGAAACTTTATTCAACTTTTTGGGTGGAGAGGTATTTTTCGGAAAGGTCTGCTGATGGAACTGATATGGAAAGGAAACATTAACAACCCCATGCAGTGTTACAGGCTTGGAGAAGAGTGGCTGGAAAGCTGCCTGGCAGAAAAGGATGTGGGAGCGTTGGTCGGCAGCCGGCTGAATATGAGCCAGCAGTGTGCCCAGGTGGCCAAGAAGGCCAACGGCATCCTGGCCTGTATCAGGAATAGTGTGGTGAGCAGGACTAGGGAAGTGATCATCCCCCTGTACTCGGCACTCGTAAAGCCCCAGCTCAAGTACTGTGTTCAGTTTTGGGCCCCTCACTAGAAAGACATTGAGGTGCTGGAGTGTCTCAAGAGAAGGGCAATGAAGCTGGTGAGGGGTCTGGTAGGTTTAGACTGGATGTTAGGAAAAAGTTCTTCACCGACAGGGTTGTTAAGCATTGGAACAGGCTGCCCAGGGAAGCGGTGGGTTTGCCATCGCTGGAGGTATTTAACAGACAGGTAAACGTGGTGCTTAGGGACATGGTTTAGTGGTGGTTTTGGCAGTGTTAGGTTGATGGTTGGACTTGATGATCTCAAAGGTCCCTTCCAACCTGGACAATTCTATGATTCTGTGATTAGAAATCCATGACTATGGATAACTACAGTAGTCAAAATACAAACTACTGTATTCTTTTTCACTAGTTTACACATTGTGTTAAAATATTCAGTGTTACTAAATAAAAAAAATGGTCTGGGCTTAAAATTCATGGTGGAAATCCTTCCTGGCACCACAGCTTCAGAAAAGGAAATAAACATATCTCATTTGAAGTTCATGATGAAAGACTCTACCAATAACATAGGTGGACCAAAAACAAAGTATGAAGTCCCACCATCCTAGCTGAGGCAGTTTTGAGCATCTGGAAATTGTTGTCAATCTGATTTTAAAACCCAAACAGAAGTAACAAAGGAGGGTTGCTCTACCCTAGGGAGTTTATGCTATAAACACACACCACGTAGCTTTGCCCCCTCAGACAGAGTTTACAGTCTGTGTGCGTGCATGTGTGTGTGTGTGTGTGTGCAACCAGCCTAGGGGGAAAAAGTAGTGCAACCGTCGCTGCATCCTGAGGTGCACCAGTTGGGGGGGAGTTCAATCTCTCATCTTGCAGAGAGCTGGAGGCGGCTGGTCTGGATGTAGGGCTGCTGGTTGCCTCAATGGCCAGGCTTGCACTCCTGGTGAACGACCATGCCAGCTTCCCGCCTTGTCCCTGCTTTCACCCTTGCACCACTCTTCAGGGGTGCCAAGGGGAGAAAGACCCACCAGCAATATTCCCTGCTTGGGTAGATACACATGGATCAGAGCACTTCCTTGGAATACCTGAGAAATTAACCCTATTTACCTTATATTGGCACATACTTCAATGCTGAAGGATGTATCAAAGGTTTAGAGGATACCTGGAGGTCTTGGTCCTTGCTTCTGTAAGAGAAACGGACCTTCAAGGCAGGTGGGTCCTGATACAGGGTGTGGAATAATGACGTGGGGCACAGTAAGATGCGTGAGAGGGAACAAGTTTGTTACAGGCTCTGTCTCCTCTCTAACCAGCTGAAATGCACTGTCTTGTTGCTGTTTCAATCTGTTGTCTTCATCTTTCTGTAGCTTTTCTTAAAAAACAGAAATAGCATCTGACTTCAAACTGGTATTTCTACTGATGTCACAGTTCTTCACTTGGGGTGTATGGTTATTCCACATGCATTTCCCATACAGAAAAAGGTCTTTCTATGAAATGAATATCTCATCAGTCAAACTCCTCTGTGAAAGTACTGTAAATAAAAAATTTACACCTCATGTGTGTCTGGGGAAAGAATGAAAGAAAAGGTTGTTGCCTTGTCACAGAAATACTGGAGACACAACTTCTTGTTCCTGTGCAGGCTTTTAGGCTTCAGATGAAGTACTTTAATTTGGAGCTGTGATTACATTTATATTACGTTTTCTGTTTCAGTGCTTTTCATAAAACTCGTGCTTGAAAGGGTACTAAATGCTAGGTTGATTTGAAATTTATTTGGAATTTACTTTAATCAGCAAAGAGATGGTGAGTGTCTCCTACAAGGTGAAGCACTACACTGACTTCCCATTGAAGGACCACAGCCCCAGTTTGCTAAAATTGGTTCTGAATTACAAAACAAACCTTATTATTGCTGCTACTTGTAGGAAAAACAGAACCAGCGAAGATACTAGACCTCAAGGGGAAATGAATACATCGGATCCTCACGGCATGAAGCACTGCCCTGTGTTGGTGGAGGTTCATTAAGTCAGAAGTTGGGATTCTCAGGCAATACTCATAGTAGCAGTCACAGTTTTCTTTGCTTTTCCAGCATATTTTTCTTTAAGATGAAATTCAGACCCATCAACTGATGGCTCTCTGAGTCAAAGCAGCACAGAAACTAGTCTTCTAATGGTCACTGATGACTAGAAAAAGCAGTGACTGGAGACGATTACATTAAAATAGTAGAAAAGACCACATCATTTTCTAGCACAAATACATGCATTTTCCACTGTATTTGCCAGATCTTTTTTTGTCATGTGAGAAGCATGGTCTGAATTGGTCATCCTTGCCATAGCATAATTAGGGTGTTTATAAAACTCATATAATTTGTTAGTAAGTATTAATCATCATGTAACTAGAGCTGAAATCTATCCAGATATACTACTGATTACTTAAGTTTTGCAAGCATTTTTCAAATAAAGGCTCCACATTTTGTTCATTATGGCATGGAAAGAGTGGAAAGGATCCATAACACATAAAGATTAGAAACATAATTGAGTGTTTATAGAAGTGGACACAAATACTGTAACTCAGAAAATGTGTTAGTAATCGCCTTTTTATACAAAAACGGCTCAGTCACTAAGGTAGCCAAACCACACCTGGGGTATGAGATTATCCACTGAGTAACAAACATTTGAAGAGAAATATGTAGACCCGCCACTTGTTGTTTTAGGAGAGTTGAACATACTACAAAGGACACAACCTGAGTGTTTGTCCCTGAGAGCCCAACCTCCCTCTTGAGTGTCTGTGCTTCTGTGGACAACAGAATTCTGTAAAGTCTAACAGAGAAATACACAGAAGTGGGGATGTATTAGTCATATAATATACTCACAGTTTCTGTCTTTCCATTAACGGATCCATCTGAAATGACGAAAGGATATAAACCAGTTTACTGAGTGTAACTTGAACTCAAGTCTCCAAAAAAGGCTTTCATTTGGACATGTTCAGACATTATCTACACCTCTTACATGTCTTATACCTCTGCTAAACACTTAATTTCTGTGGTTAGGGACATATAGTGCAAGAGAAGTAAAGAAAGGTATTTTCTGTAAAGTGTCAGTTGATCAGGACTGTGACTTTAAATGATCAGAGGAACTGACATTATAAAAATGTGATCCTTGGAAACATTTCATTATTCATTAATTCCTGGCAACATGAGAGAAACTATTCAGCACAAAATGGGGTTGAAGGATAGCAGTTTCGGAAACAGTCCCATTGCAGTGCAGGCAGAATGGTGTCAGTGGTGAACGGTTTGGTTAGTATCGTTGGCAATGCTCTCAACCCTGGTCAGTTGCACATACTGTGAAGCAACACTGATGAGAAAATCAAAGCAAGAAGCAGAGCACTTTGAACAAGAAGATCACAATGTCTGTGAAAGCTGTTCTAAAGAGCAAATTGCTTGCAGTACACCCTCATTTTCTCCACCCACCTAAATTGTGTCTTTAAGTAACGCGTTATGGACACAGATCTGGTAGCTTGTGTGGTGCTGAACATGTCAGTGCCCAGGAACACTCTAAATGGACATTCTTTCCGTTCACCGCCAGCTGAGCAGGAACTCACAAACACTGCTACTCACACATTATTTCTGCTCATTTGAAGAACTCTTAAGCAATGACTGCAAACCCTAGTGCATTCCAAGGGCAAGCAGAAGAAAACTTCAGCCCTGAACTCTGACATGTGAAAACCATTACCTCCTGAGTAGTGTGTCCACCATACTTCAAATACAGCCAGCAAAACATTACGCATCTGCTGAAGGTACGAATGAAGCTTACTGAAACACCTGAGATGACAGCTTTCAATTAGCCAGTCTTGGTACTGATCTCCCATCAAATCATCTTGTATCTCAGTGCAAACTGTAAAAATTACAGACAGACCTGGGCTGGCTGGTATATTTTCAACATTGTCGTAAGAGCACTGTCTTGAGCTAATTTAAAAACATCCCTGAGCTAGCTCTGGTTGCCATGCCTTTGACAGCAAGTAGGTAAGCAGAAGGACAGCAGGTTTTACTGCATCACTCACATGAAAAAATGAAAAATTTTATAAGAAACAGAAAGGTTTTCTGAGTTCTGTTAGCTGAACCTTATTTTCCACCTGGTGTGGTGGGGGATGGCAGAGGACTGTCAGAGGAAACGTGCAGATGGCATACGAAATGCATATTTAAAATTCCGTCCAGCTGCACTGTATTGTCTGGTTATCAAGGGAATTGGAAAGAAATAAGAGAATATGGGGGAATTCTGAGCATAGTTTGTTCTTGGTTGCAAAGCATGAACTGCTGCAAACATCCAAATGTAAATAAACCACAACTTTAAGGCATGGATAAGAAATAAGTATTTCTGGAGGTGTAAAGAAGTGGCTTGGCATGTTCGAAGGCCCGCTGCTGGACAGCTGCAGTGCAATTAGCTGCAAGATCATCCTAAGTTTGAGCTGGGTCTTATGGGTTTTGTTGTTTGTCCTCCATCTGCCAAGTAATTCTTCAGTAAGCTGACATCACACGTATCATCTTTCCTTGCAAGAACACATTGTATGTTCTGTGCCTTGCAGATTTTTTCCTCAACGATTCTATTAAAATAAGAAATGTGGTCCTTTACAGGTAGTTTTTCTGATTAAGCTGGTATTTTTGGGGAAGGAATGTGACATCAGGCTCTGTAACAACATTTCTGGATGTGACGCCACGATCTAAAATACACAATAAGATATAAAAACCTGTTACTTAAGCAACTCTGTCAAATCTCTGATTTTAAAATACAAAAACTTGACTACCACCACTATTTGCCAAATTCCCTGCGACACTGTTATCAGTAAGAGTTTTGCCATTTATATGAACTACACTAGGATTTATACTCTTACACTTCTAACTTTTTATTCAATTATTCTGATTGCATTCAGTAAAGTACCTCTTATGCATCCCACTGTACAAAGGCAGAAGAAAAAAGCACCTTATATGTACAAGGAGGTAGTGCAAAGACACTCACTTTGCTTTTCATCCAGTGACTCCTTTCATAAAGTGTACCCCTTAAAACAAGTAAAGTACATAGTGATGTTTCAAGCTGAAAAAAGGCAATTCTCATGTCCTGCTCACTTAGCAGCAGACTGCAGCCATTGTCCTTCTCCACTTGCTTGGAGATATATCTGTATCAGAGAAGATACAGATAAGACATAGATTAGACATTAGAATGTTTTTGGTTTTTTTTTTTTCAAAAAGAGGCATTCTGAGACTGACTGAAGGTAACATTTTAAACGCCGGAGAGGAATTTTAATGAGAATTGGTTAGGCTGTGGCACAACCCAAAATGTTTGTGATTATTTCAGCCTCATAAAAGTTGCCGAAGTCTATGAAACCAGCCTTTGTTGTCCTGGTGTGCTGTGGTGGAGAGGTCCCAGATTTCCTATGAATCCGAGTGATTGGAGCAATGCAGCTGACTGTGTCAGGTGACACATACCAGGACTTTGAACTACCTATAAAAAATAGGTCTCATTTAGCACATAGTATTAAGCATTTGACATGCAAATATGCAAGGCTTCCCCTCGCCTTCAGCCAGTCTTCAGGACCAAGCAGAACTCTCCTACACCGAGGGGAGGGCTGGGGTGCAGGCGTGCTGTGGGCTGGAGGGAAGGCTGGCAGGGAGGCACCAACACGCTGCGGGGAGAGCTGCAGCACACTTAAACCTCTGTCATACACCTATCTTGAGAGGGGGGATCAAACAGTGCAGCGTGAACAAATGTGTGGTATAATGGCTTCAAACTGGAAAAAGGTAGATTTAGATTAGATATCAGGAAGAAAATTTTCCCTCTGAGGGTGGTGAGACACTGGAACAGGTTGTCCAGAGAAGTTGTGGATGCCCCATCCCTGTAGGTGTTCAAGGCCAGGCTGGATGGGGCTTTGAGCAACCTGGTCTGGTGGGAGGTGTCCTGCCGATGTCAGGGGGGGTTGGAATGAGATGATCTTTAAGGTCCCTTTCAACCTAAACCATTCTGTGATTCTATGATAACAATTATAGGCTTGGGAGCCTGGGGCTCAGCCTTGAGACCGTCACCCTTTAAAGAGAGAAAGTTTTTCTTTCCCCTTCAGGGCAGGTTCTTTCTGGAGATTTTCCCTAATCCCATGTTTTAGTGACTCCCTAGAATTTAGCCACCTTTGGACAGTGCCCGCCAGGACCATCCTAACCTGAGGTTTGTGGCCTTAAGGAATCCACGTTGGGCCACTGTTCTGCAACTGATATGCAATGTGCACTTTTGTCCGTTTTCAACACATTACAGCATTGCAAGGCATTCATCCTTTTGTCATCAGCCTTCTAGAGCTCTTCTGACATTTCTCAAAGTAGCTTTTGGGACCAATCACTGATTTTAATTCAGAACAGCTCTGCAATGTATGTTTCTTAGTTGCAATTGAAGAACAGCAGAAAGGAAAAAGCCAAATCTTCTTCTGTGTAAATGAATGGCATTCCCTTTGGCAGCATTTCATTTATGCATGGATTTTGGCCCAGATTCCTCCATCTTAGCCCTTCACTGACAGGTAATATGGGGTAATGATGCTTGAGAAAGTCTTTCAGTAACTATCCCTCCTTAGATATCTTTGAAGTGAAAAAATGCAGTGCCAGCCCTTCAGAAATGTTTAAACCATTTTAGATGCAGACACAGATTCTCCATATTGTACATGGCTTTTGGCTGACATTTTGTCATAAACTAACAGCTGAGTGTCAGCTAGGGTACCAGCCTGAAAATATGTTCATAAGCATTCCCTGAGTGAAGCCATGGCTTAGTTCCACCTTGCTCATGGTCCTCAATCCATAGTCATTTCAAGAACGTGAAAAGGCTCTTACTGAAGTTTTTTCTCCCCTCCCTCAATTGCATAAAGTCTGTTCCCCACTGCAGACATATTGGCAAAAGAGGTCGCAAAACTCTTTGCTTCTTTCCAAAACAGTGACCCAGAAACACTGGTAAGTTTTCTTGCAAGAGCACAGGTTGAACCTTTTTCATTTTTCTTGGGGGCTTTTAGACATTGGAAGAATGTAATAGCTTTCCTGCTGCTGTAGACTGTACCTCAGCCACACCTCTCATGTTCCCTCACAGGTGTGACATTTTTGCAACTGTACAGGCAAGGGGAGGGAGATACATTTATACAGCACATCTGCATTGTTGTGAGTTTTGTCAGCCGTTTTTTTGAAAACATCATTTCTGAAGGTCACTGAAATTTAACTTGAGGGCCACAAGTGTGGGAGGTGGGACATTTTTACCCCAGCAAGTAGCTGTCAACATCATTAAGACGTTGTCTCCACTGTTTTTAGAACTCGTTTTCTGTTTAGTGTTTATGAACAAGTTATAAGAGACAACTGAAGTTGTATGTTTCAAGTACAGTACAACAGTGAGCCAGTATTTAGAGGCATTTGAGCAGTATGACCGGGAGAATAAATTATGCCCTACAAAACCAGTTTAAGATGTGTCCTTTGTAGTTCTGTCCAGTTACAGTTTAGTAATAACTGTGTATAGTAAACAGTGCATACCTTCTGTTCAGGCTGATATCTGTTGTACTGGAAGAAATCTTTGCCTCCCGTACCGGGAAGCTGGTTGCATTTGTAGGGAATGCCACGCTCATCCCTTGTGCTGGGAGAATGTTGTCCTTCTGCTCCAGACAAAGAGGATGCTTTCCAGTGGTTCATCACTGTCTGTGAAATCACTGTAAATAGAACAATTTCTACTTTCTCTCAAGTGCTATCATGTGCATGTGAGTAATGCAAGTTGAAGAAAAGGTAGTCTTCCGAAACCTTGGTGCTAGCTGGCCCCAGACCAACTCTGAAACAATTATACAAATAACAGTGTTACATTGACTAACCTTTCTAGCTATTTCCTGCAAGTTAGAAGAGCTATTCTGTTCCAGTTCTCCTGGTGGGACTGGTATTACTTTTACCACAATTTGTTAAAAGGATCTACCTTTTATATCTTGTCTATAAATATAAGTATATAAATATGATATATACAAAAGATATTTATATGTCTTATAAAACCAAGCACATCTTGGCACTTCAGCCTCATCAACACTCTTCTCCTCTGTCTGAAAATACAAGTAGTTAACATGGGGAAGCGTGCTTAGCCAGGAAGATAAGACAGAATTACAATAGTCAGACCAGATTTGCTCGGTTACTCCTGAAAGGAGAATGGTACAGTATTTCGTGGGTATACCTGCTCCTGCCTGGCACTGTCTAACCTCATCAGCATCCAACATAACAGTAACTTTTGAAACTCCTCAGCGACCAACCAAATACACAGAGAATACTATGGGGATCTGGAATTGAGTGCCTTCCTACCCTTGCCTGGTTTGTTTATTTCCTTCACCCCTATATACTCATTATGATCTTACTAGCACTGGTTTTTTTTGCAAACACGCTTTATTGGACTCTCCAGTGAGGCACACAGGGTGCATGCACAGCAGGATCTTGCGCTACCCAGGGTCAGGTGGTGGAAGCACCTGTACCTTTTCTTTGGAGTCAGCGTGTGGAAAATCTCAAAAGAGGTCTTGTTTCCTGCTTGAATTATTGCCAGAACCCAAACTAGAGCAACTAACATTTTAAAACCCGAATTACAGAAACCTTCCCTTTAAAATAGATCAACTTTGATCTGCTAGACAGAAATCAAGTTTTTATGAACAATTTTCTCCCTGCTATGTCCTTGCAGAGGTAGGTCCTTTTCCAGAGATTGTCCCTCAACCCATGTTTTTAATGACTCCCTGCAACTTAACCACCTCTGCACTGTGCCCTCCAGGTCCATCAGAAACAGTTCTCTCCTCTCATTGACTCCGAAGTTCACCTCTGTGGTTGCTTTTGGGGCTCTTTTAGTCTCTGCTTGCCCTCTGGACAGTGTTTCTCCCACTGTGTCTTGTACCATGCTGGGCTCTGAGGCTTACTGCAGCTATAAAGTTGTATTTGTACCTGGGGCAAGAACCAGTCCCCCACTTTCTCCTCTGTCCTATTCATCGTCACCTGGAGTGCAGACTTCAGGAGAAGTCAACTATGACCAGGCAGCTTTCCTCCTTCTGCCCTACCCCACCCCTTCCTAACAAGTCAGACATTATGGTGCATACAACGTAAACTGTGAATAAACAAATTAAATTGTACAGTCTGCCACGTGGAACTCCAGCACCTCAATTTCTGCTTGGCAGGTCTCGGAGAGCTTGCAGCACAGTGCAATCCATGTGGGGTAAAGAACTTGATGTCTCTGGCTGGTCTTTCCACAAGCTGCCACTTTCCAGTCTCTCAGGAGCAGCTTCTTCCAGTGGGCTTGGGTGACACACGCTTTTGCAATCAAAACAAACAAGAGCATTTGGTTTGAACCTTCTACAAAGCACATGGCTTGCTGAGAAAAAACACCTATTTCATAGGTTGGGACTGTGCTATCCCTGCAGACTGGTACACGCTTGGCATTCTTCATTCAAGTATGTTAGCCATGCGAAATGGTAGTGAGGTTGGTCTATGTGGCTAAATGGAACAAGCAACACACAAGCAACTATGAAAATTTATTGGTGCTCTTTTTCCCAGATGTTGCTGTCTGTTTGCATGTGTTACTAAGAAGCTTGTTAAATCTTGCTGTCCGTTTCTGCACTTGGGCACCTGAACGTGAAGATGCAGTGCTTGTAAGTCAGGCAGTGGGTGAGCTTAGAGACATGTATAGAAATAGTTCTGAAAGGTGAAGAACAACCACAGCTCACCCTGTGTTTTTGAAATAAAAGAAGATACCAGCTCCCAGCACCTGGTAAATGAAATTAGCCTTATATACACAGGGTCCCTGTGTTGTTACTTCTGTTCGGCAGCAGTATGAAACTTCTTTGTTACTAGCTGGACAAGGTTTTGAATATAATAATAACAAAAAAAGAAACTGAAAAAAAGAATTGGTTTATAGCCACTTTGAATCCTCCCGCAACGTCCCTCTTCTCAGCACACAGACTTCACTAAATCACCTCTCTTTTATGTCCCTCCACTGCCTCCTCTTCCTCTATGTTGTTTAACATAAAATAATTTATTTTATTTTCAGAGCCCTTCACAGCCTCTGCACATCAGTTTTTCATCTCTCATTCTCTTATGTGTCAGCACTCTCCTCCACATCCATCACCCACTTGTTAGATTTTCAAACGTCTTTGTGTTCTTTTTCATGCTGCCTCTCATAACAGAGAGTTGCATCCTGCCAGTATTAAGAAATTAAGAACATGTCATCCTCTTTCAAATCTCTCCTTAAAGCTCACTTTGCTCTACAAGACCTTGCCGGTGTGCTGGCCTATCATACTGTTGTGGGTTAACCCCTGTAGGCAGCTAAGCACCGCACAGCCTCTCACTCACTATCCCCCCTCACCCCAGCGGGATGGGGAAAGAGGAAAGGAAGAGTAAAAGCAAGAAAAGTTGTGGGTCAAGATAAAATTTGTTTTCTAAGTGAAGGCGAAGTGGAAGAAGAGAAAAAAGAAAAGAAAGCAAAACAAGTGATGCAAAGGCAATCTCTCAGTACCTCCCATAGGTAGAGAGATGCCCTGAGAGCTTCCGAGCAAAAGATGGCTAACTCTCCTAAAACCCCCTCTTTTCCCTTTTTATTGCTGAGCATGATGTTACATGGCATGGAGTATGCCTTTGGTTAGTTCAGGTCATCTGCCTGGTTGTGTTCCCTCACAGCCTCTTGCTCACTCCCAATCTGTTCTGGGGAGGCGGAGTGAGAAACAGAGAAGGCTTTGACAATGTGCAAATGCTGTTCAGCAAGAGCTAAAATATTATTGTGTCATCGACATTGTCTTGGTCACAAATCTAAACTACAGCACCACATGAGCTGCTGTGAAAAAAATTAACTCCATCCCAGACAGACCCAGTATATGTATATTGGCCATTGCTATCCGCTTCTGCCTTTATGTTACCCATCTGTTGTAGTTTACTTTGTACTTTGCGATAGAGCCTTTCGATTCACAACCTGGCAGGGTGGTAACCTGTTCCCCAGGACTCATTGATACCTCAAGGGGTGCTGATAATCATCATAAAAACACAAACATGACTAGCAGATACTGATGTTACACGAAGAAACTAATGTCTGTAAGCTTACAAACCCACCTCTGAAAAGAATAAGCTTCAAAACTGTAAAATGGCAAAACTAGGCTCAGGGCATCCATTTGTAATAATCATAATAACAGACCTTTCCTTCCGGCTATGCTGGCAGCTTTAGACCACCATTTCTTAAACACCTGCTTCTTCCTTAAATCTTCTGGCCAAGATCTACCAACTGTCCTCGTGCCTGATACTCCTTTTCCCTGAGGGACATACCTTCCTGCTCCTGAGTTGAGTACCTGACCACAGTAGCCAGTGGGAAAACTTCTTCTGGGCTAGCTCAAAGGCATCAAGGAGAGCACCAAGCAAATATTTTGTGATTCAGTTGGATTAAGGATTTGTTAGTTATTCGGTTCCAGCAAGCACCATGAGCCCCAGGAGCTTCAGTCCAGATTTTTAGCTCCTCATGACACAGAGGGATTTGACAGCCCTACTGATGGGTTAACCAGCTCTGATTCCCCGCTTCTCTTTTATAGTCATACTCTCTTTACTCCTCTATTCTCAGTCATAGTTTTCTCTGTCAGTCTTCCCATGGGGGTTGATCTTCTCATTTTACTACATTTTCTTTGCTGAGAAGGAAATATTCACAAACACATGAATTGCTCTCCTGTGGTTGAATGAAATATGAAAGAACCTTATGAGAAGGTGTAAAGAGAAGTCCTTTGCATGCGGCAGCAAACACTTGATAGCCAAACTGTGTAGTTCCTTGCAGAGAGTCCCTGGATGACTGCTTCCAGGGAAGCAACACCGGCCATCCCACTTTTCCTTAATCTCTGCCTTCAGCTGTGGCTTTCTTCCTTCCCAAGAGCTTAACTGTTCATTCTGTGCTCTGTGGACGACACAGTCTTGTTCTTCCTGGGTTTCTTTGCTTCTAAATCCAGAAGAAACGCAACTTTTTTTTTTTTTTCAGGTGTGAGAAGTAGTATACAGCACAGAAAAATTCAATGCTGGCACTGATTATATGTGAGGAGTTAATTTTTCACCAACTTTAGGGAAAATTATAGGCAGCAAAACTAAAATTTCAAACGAAATCACTATCATAACAGAGTTTCAAAGGCGTTTAGAAAGCGTATCTGATTTTTACCTGCAGGGTTTTTTTGACATGTCATCTTTGAAACAGGTACTATATCACACAGCAGGGTCTGAAAAAACCACTGAAGAAACGAGTAAGGTTATATACATTTTCCTCTGTAGAACCAACCTGCTCTGAAAGATGGAGCTTATATATCCAGTCATTTACAAGAATTAAGCTTCCAGTAATGCTAGGCTGGAAAATAGCTTGTTGAAGTACTTGAAGGAAAATAGTCATTTATGACCATGTGATCAGTTTGTTGTTCAAGACCCCACCTGGAGAGGTCTGACAAACCTGATTTAAGGTAAAAGAAGCTGTTTTAAAACCTGTATTTCCTTCTACTGGCTTATTGTATACTTATGCATGTGAGACTAACACCGCATTGGGGCTTATAGGTGTAGAAGTCAGTGTTTAGACTCTGTCCAGTGCCGTCTGTAGCCTGCTCTTTGTTAAAAATTCTTTCATGGTTTTGTTGTAACCTGAACATTAGAAGAGCTTTAGTTACCTTTTGTTGTAGTTTTCTGCTGGAAAAGCTGGCAAAGCAGGTATTTTTAATGTGTCATTTAATTTGAAACTTTTAAAACCATTCAGTGAGCTAAACTGCAAAGCCCTCTTTCATTTCTTTTCATTATATTCCATTTAATTTGAGTTTTTCAAGCCTTGCTTTCCTGGCAAAAGGGATATCCTGTGTACTGCATTTGCACAGTAAAATAGAAATGCAGTTTATGAAAACACATACGCTACTGATACATTTAAAAAAACTTATTTCAGCTTTTCTAGTCTAAAAAGAGAAGAACATAAAAAAAATTTAACAAACTCAAGGACCACAGAAAAATAAAAGTAGCTATAAATATCTGTATTACTTTACCTCGTACTCCTTCTATCTGGATTGCATAGATGGCATACAAAATCACTATTTTGGCTTTAGTCAGTCTTCAAAAAGTGTTGCTATCATTTTATTAATAAAAAAATAGCTAAAGCAGTTCAGGAATGGGTGATGTACTGTGGCATTAAAACGAGTACATCAGCATGTCCTTGAATGTTCATTCCCATGGTATCTAACTGCACTGAGAAGGTTTTCATTTTTCCGCCTGAACATCCTCCACCACAAAAGATTCTACCTAGAAACAGACAAAACTGGGTGTTTAAGTTAAAAACAGACCCAAACTTTGCCCTGAAATTCAAATGGAAAAAAAATTTCTTGTAACTTTGTAAAAATTTGGCAAAGTGTTTCTGCACACCCCGATTTTTTTAGCATTTCTTTATTTTAACTAAGAACAACAATACCACAAAAAGGGTGGCCCAGTGCACTTCTCTTCAGCCCAATATGAGATAATGATGGTAACAGTGTAAAAATATCACGGATTAAGTTTTTACTGTTATGTCTAGGTAGAAGACAACCAATGAACTCTATTTCCAAACTGTGAGCTGCCAAAACTTACGGAACATTCACCTGTGTCAACAGATGGAATGACCTTGTAGTATCCACTGGTTTCAAGCACACCAAACAGGTACAAAGGTGTGAACAGATTCTTCTTTAGATAAAAGAAATCTAGAAATAAAAGACCTATACTAAGAGTTAAAACTATAAGTATATGTAACTTTTCATTTCTTTCTAGAAGAAAATCAGGCTTCAGCAGATTTCCTATTAACAGTGCTGAAAAAGAAGCAAAACTATTGTCAGCTAGTGCCTGTACAGAGTTCTATCTGTATACCAATACAAACACACAGACTTTGGGGAATAATTGGTTATCTAGTAAGTGAAAGAATATCTGTCTTCAGACTCCCTTCTACAAAGGACAGATGAAATTTAAAAAGCACAAAACACAAACATTTTCTTACCAGGACATGGAGTCCAATAATAACCAACAAAATAAATGGTTTTCCTGTAAGTAGGATACTTTTCATATTAAGAATAACTCACGTGCTTACCCTTCTTTCTCCTTTTTTTATTTACTTTTCCTGTGGTTGTTCTTGCTGCTTGTTACAGAAAATGTTAGTTCAAATGAATTTTCAACTCTGATGATCTTAATGGTCCCTTCCAACCTCACTTATTCTATGATTCTATGATTCTATGATTCAGAGCTGAATTTGTGACATCTTTCATTTCAGTGGCAAGAGAATATGATATCAAGAGGAGTACACAACTGCAAATTCATTGCAACTGTAAACCTATCAAAAAGCGCAGCTTAAACTAAACTGTAAGGCTGAATAACCTTGGTCAGAGGAAGAAGGAGGAGAGAAAGGAGGCCTAGAGATTGATAATTTGTATATAAACCCAGAACCTATGGCTGAAACACATCTTTGGAAAAGAAGCTGTGTGGCAAGAAAGAAATAGCAGATTTTAATGGCAGCGAGGATATGTCTTGTTCCATGTTTTCTCTCTCAGAGCTATGTCTCAGTGTGAAAATGCAGCTCTCAGTAACACTTCCTTTTCGTCGTTCTCTATTGCTGTAAGTGTTCTGTACTTAGATAAGGAAGAAAGCTCGTGGATTTTTTTCCCTTCTCTCATTTAAATAGGTCATTGTCTACAAACCTGGCTGGGACTATTCTTACTCCAGGATGCAGGTGGCACCATCTGTCCCTAGGAGCTATGTGCCAGACAATTCTGGCTTTGCTTTGTATGTGAATTTTTTTCCTGCATAAAATTGCCATATGCAGACCATGTGAAACTGACTCTGCCCAAAACACACAGTCACAAATGCACAAAATATACAAAATAACAAAGACTTCAAGGATTTCTTTTATTTCAACGGCATACAAAATGCAAATTTCTATTTTTTCTCTTGAAGTATCTCAATCAGAGTTAAAAATGACGTCCTAAATCCCTAAGGCAATATGTGGGCTGTTTTAGACGGGTTTTGTTTTCCTGAAGAACACAGACATTGTCTGCCTTGTATCTCTTTCTAGGTAGCCTGAGAATAAAACCTCTGTCCTGTGACCGTGGGGCTGGTGAAACAAAACCATGCGGAGTTCAGCTTCTGTACCTGCACTGCCAAGCTCTTGGGCATGAGGCTCCTGGTTGCCCCAGACATCCAGACCAAGACCATTCTAGAGCAGGAGGCTTACCCTCCGATAATAAATTGGCTTGGTTTGGGTGCTGAATATGATGAATCTACTGTCCTACAGAAAGCCAATATCTGGGCACTCTCTCAGAGAAGCAGGGCCCTGATGGCTTCTGAGGTCCTGTTCCCAGACATCTTTCCCATCAGCTGTAGCTCCTGAACTGGTCTTCCCCACAGGACCTGTGCCTCCATATTGGTCTAGGGACTTGGAGCAGAGGATTCGCAGGACTCTGCCTTTTCACAAGAAACTAACAGAAAACTCACTGTAACTTTTGTCTTAAAATCAGCCCACCAAGCTGGAGGTGTCTGGTGGCAAAGCTCCCTATTTGTCAGAATACCCATTTTTATGGGAAACTTAACAGACAGGGCATCAGAGTGGTAAAAGGATTTACTACTAAAGGTGCTTACTGATAAGTAAAGCAGGTCTGATCTCAGTTACATCCTGTGACTCCACTGAAGTCCACTGAATTTGGTCACTGGGCAACACAACAGAGCTCTACTGGGATTAAACTCTCAGTTACATGCATGCAACCCCAGTGGATTCAGTGGAGATGCAAAGACATATATGATGGCAAAACTTGGCTTGTTGCTATATATCGAGATGCAGGTGGCACCATATGCAATAGGTTTCCAGTCACTTGGCAGATGTTCACAGCTGTCTGAAAGCAGAGAAAAAACTCACATGGTTAATTCACATTTGGGCAGCGGCCTGTTTGAGAAAAAAGTACATTTGTTTGCTTTTTTAGTTTGCTGATGTTACTTGTCGCTTTGAAGTTTGCTGCTATTGCTGGAGAGAAAAATGGGGAAAAAAAACCCCCACATGATTCATGTATTTATTGATTCCAGGACAAAAATGAAGGGACAGACATTTATCCAGATTTCGTATAGTATACACAAACATCTTCAATGTACAGGTTGGTTAACGTTACTTACTGTCTGTTTTTCCACTCAACATCATTGTTTTTGTTCCGAGAGTCCTTTAATCTAATCTATTTATCTATGCAGGTTTAAAAGCTTGCACTCAGCATGTATTTTGGAACGTCAGAAATGTATATCATTGTTTCATATGAAACCTAAATAACTTTGTTGTGATAAAGGACATGGGAGAGAGAAATTCTTAAATGAAAACAATTGCGATTTTATCCTTTGGAAAATCCGAGGGAAGCTGTGTTTGTTGACAGCAAAGTTTGTTACTCTGACTAGCATGAGCAATTTTCTGATCTTCACTGATCTGCTCAGTTCCTTTTCTTTTTTCCTTCCTTTGCTCTGTCTTTTCCCACCAGGTGTGCGTTCAAGCAGCTACAGATAATTAAATGACCACCGTCCCTGCAACATATTCCCATTTGAAGCGTAGCTTTTTCAACTATATTGCCACAGTCTGACATTGCGGATTTGATTGAATTTTTTGGCAGATCTTGCTCATTCTGAGTGGTCTACAAACTCTTCCCAGTCATACAGATTATGTTGCAGCATTTCCAGTGAGGACTGAAAAGCACAGCCAGCCCTCTGCTAAGTAGCTTGCAGAAAGCCAAATCTGAGCACCTCAAGCAGGGCTTCAGGAGGAGCAGGGCTGTTACGCCGTTGCCCACAGACACCACCAAGGCTCAGAGGAAATTTTGGTATTTCTCTCTTGCAAAGAGTGAAGGCTCACTGCCACCTGTGGGCAGCGACTAGCATCAGCACATAGCGCGATCCCGCAAAAAGTCGGAGCCAGGAGGTCGCTAGCTGCGATGGCTCTGCTGGTTAAAGGCCCTCTGTCACTAAAGGAGCTGCACAGCCACGCATCTGCAAAAAGCAGTGGGCTGCCGTGCCTGATCTCCAGATCGCTGTCTTCAAACCAAGCCACAGGGAGCTACACTTTGGCTTCCAAGGGTCTGGTCTCCTGGGGGCTGTATTAGGCTAAGGATGGGCAAGAGCTCCGATCTATGGTCTGTTTCGGTGGATGAAGCCTTTGTGATGGCTCTGTCCGATTGGAGTCCTCTAGCACCCCATAAGGGATCACCACAGGGGTCCCTTCTCTCTACCTGGATGCTGTTTTCTTCGGACTTGGAAAAATTTGGTGATACTGGAGACTTCACCTTCTCTGTTAGACTGGATTGAAATTATTAATGGTTGAAACATTATGAGTGGTGAATAGGATGGACAAATAGAAACAGACAGCAATTCTAGTCTCACAAGCCTTATTTTCTTAAGAAACCTGGGCTAACCTGATGGGGTCACAACAACCCCATGCAGTGCTACAGACTGGGGGTGGAGTGGCTCGAAAGCTGCCTGGCAGAGAAGGATCTGGGGGTGTTGGTGGACAGCCGGCTGAGTATGAGCCAGCAGTGTGCCCAGGCAGCCAAGAGGGCCAACAACATCCTGGCCTGCATCAGGAATAGTGTGGTGAGCCGGAGTAGGGAAGTAATCATCCCCCTGTACTCGGCACTGGTGAGGCCTCACCTCGAGTACTGTGTTCAGTTTTGGGCCCCTCACTACAAGAAGGACATTGAGGTGCTGGAGCGTGTCCAGAGAAGGGCTACCAGGCTGGTGAGGGGTCTGGAGGACAAGCCTTATGAGGAACGACTGAGGGAACTGGGGTTGTTTAGCCTGGAGAAGAGGAGGCTGAGGGGTGACCTTATCACCCTCTACAACTACCTGAAGGGAGGTTTTAGAGAGATGGGGGCTGACCTCTTCTCCCATGTGGCAAGTGATAGGACAAGAGGAAACGGGTTCAAGTTATGTCAGGGCAGGTTTAGATTGGATATTAGGAAGCATTTTTTCACTCAAAGGGTTATTAAACATTGGAATGGGCTGCCCAGAGAGGTGGTGGATTCACCATCCCTGGAGGTGTTTAAGAAAAGGGTAGATGAGGTGCTTAGGGACATGGTTTAGAAGTGGGTGTTTTTAAATCAGGGTAGGTTAACGGTTGGACTTGATGATCTTAATGGTCCCTTCCAACCTCACTTATTCTATGATTCTATGATTCTAAAACTTGGAGTTTACAATTTGAAGTTATCCCTAAAATCAGTCCTCTGGATTCAATCCAGAACTTGATTGATAGACAACAAATATTCTTTTGAATCATACGTTTCTGGAATGGCAGCTCTGTTGATCTAATTTCCTATGGTGTTTTCTAGAGGAAAAATCAGTCAATATGATTTTCACAGAATCATAGAATATCTCAAGTTGGAAGAGATCCATAAGGATCATCGAGTCCAACTCCCTGCTCCTTGCAGGACTACCTAAAACTAAATCATATGACTGAATGCTCTAAGGAAGCAATTCTGTGGAATTACAAATTATTGGTTTGACCCTATCTCATTTTTAATGTAAAGTGCCATCAGGGAAATCCAAACAGAATTAAAACTATTTGAAAAGAAAACATTTAGCTAAGGAATAGCCTGCATTTTTAAAATTTGTAAACTTTTTACAACATAAGAAATATATAAAGTAAACAACAGCAAGTGTATATACCAGAGCTTAGGTTTGTTCTGTATGTGCTATTTTATAACTGTGTCTTGTGAGAATTTACATTTGTTTGCATTCATGAACTCACCTGTAAATTTCTCTACTCCTGAGCAGAGCAGAGTATCTGTGCAGAATCCAACCATATACAAAAGACACACTGAAGTCTGTATGTGCCCAAAAGAGTGTAATTCTCTCCACTGTGCCTCCACCAAAAGAAAATTTACCTAGAAGACGACTCCTTACACTTCAAGTACTCATTAGTATCTCACTGCATTAGAGGATTAATTGCTTTCCTTTCATTGAACCCCATTCCATGCCACCGCTCAGCCGCAGCTGGGCACGAGTGTAGGGTTTGGGAACTGCACCTCTAGAAAGCCCCTGAGTGAGACGCGCTGCGCAGAGTGGCACATTGCACAACGCTGATCAGTTAAGAGCTTAGGCACCGACTGCAATGGAGTCCGGCCAGACTTCTTGGCTCTGAGCGAGTTGCCAAACACCACAATAGGTATGTGATCTTATCTTCTTAATAGTGTGTAAAAAACTTAGCACAATTTGGACACAGTATAAATATTGTTGACAGTGTTCTTTAACAAAATTATTCATAGCAGCTTAGTTCCAGCTGCTCAGCTCCTGCTGTGTCTCTTTTCTTAATAATACTTCTATAATAAATATTTACAATGCAGTACCTGTTTTCCCAAAAGGTACAAAGATTTGTTTATGAATACTTCTTTCAAAAAAATTAGCATTTTTTTATGTATTTCCAAACTTATCAAAATTTGTTATGGTTTTGGCAATATCTGAGATGGCTGTACATAAAAGGATTTAGGACATCTGTTAATCCTAGGATATTTAATTAAATATTACTATATAAACATAACATCTTACCAAATATTTACATGTTGAGTAATGTGGAAATATGAAATTTCATTTTATACCTACTCTTGTGAAGACTGATATTTTCATCAGTGGTCATGAAACCGAGCCAGAGTAAAATACATCTCAGCTTTTCCAACAGCGCACACGGGGTGAGCCATAAAAATAGCAGACTCATCTAATCTAGAGAAAAGTACATATGTGTATGCTTGTGTGCCATATACATGTCTGTTTAAAAGCAGTTAGATAATGCAATAAGGCTTATCAAGGATTATCTAATATGAAGATGCTACCTCTGGCTCTGAAGCCTGTGAGCTTCAGGTATGCGGAAGCTGGAGGATCATGCTGGATGTTATCACTTCACGATTGTGTTTTTTCCTTTTTACTCTTCCCTAGACCCGCAACGTTGATCTCCATGAGACAGAAAACATGGCTAAATTGACTTTTTCCTGCCGTACTACAACTATTCTTATCTTAAGCTTGTAGGAGAGAGCATGATGCGACCTGAAAGAAATTTATGCTTTTTATGGGCAACAGTTTCCTCTGCCTTCCTATTTTTGCCACTTCCCAGGCTGGAAAGGAGCTGGGGCAGCAGCAGCACTGTGGACAGGCATACAGTTTTGAAGCAGAAAAAAGCTCGTAGAGTGAATCCTTTGAAGTGGAGCAGATGGACCACAGCAATGTATTGTTCTGCTCACACAGTCCCAGCTTGATCCTACCTAATTTTATTGCTGTTTCCTTGTTAGTGTAACTGTTGTATATGTCTTTCAGCAAACGATGGAGAGAACTGCCAGTAGGAAAGCAAGCTGAATCCCTTCTGCTGATCCCAACCCAGCCGGTATTTGCTGTCTGCTGCCTAGAGATCCAGCTGCCCGCTTTTCATTGCAGCTGGAAAAAGTGGTTTTCCTCATTAGAAAACCACAGTTAATGAGATGTCTTAAGAAGCGGGTTCCACGTTCAAAGCTTGCTATACATTCATTCCCAGTACAAGGGCAAATATTTCTGTTCTGCCTACATGGGCTCTTACATGCCTTTGAATACTGAAGTGTTCAGGAAAGCTGTGTTACACCACTTATGCCAAAGAAAGAGCACAGCGAAGAAGAGGGGTCCCTACAGTGCACCTCTGAAGAGAAATTTCCTCTGACCTGTTGTCAGTTCCCAAACAAATACAGAAGTTGTGCAGCTGCATTTCATGCCATCTCCATCGCATGCCAATTTCCATTTTCCTTTTCCCTGAATATTTAGCAAACACATATCTGCATTCATGTATTTGCCTTTCCTCTAGTACTGTTGTGTATGGGGCCTGGGAAGACAACAAATGCAAATATAAGGCTCATAACAGCTGCTTCCTCCTCAGGCACCTGCAGACAGGGACAGCACTACCCCATTTTGAGAAGGTAAGGTCCTCACACTGCTTCTGCTGGAAGCAAAGGGATATTCCAGTACCACCATCATTTCATTTAACTTTAGACTTCAGGGACTTTATCAGCACATCACTGTGTGGGTACAGAATAGCATACTCCTTACACCCCTTATGCTCCTTATGCTTATCTTACGCTTATGCTCATGCTCATGCTTATGTTTATGCTCTTTATGCTTATGTTTATCCTTATATTCCTTGTGCTTATACTCCTGGTAGGTTTCCTTTGCATTCTTCATTTTGGAGTACTTGTACTCTGAAATGGTCAGAGTGGCTCTTCGCCCTCCTGAAAAGCAATGTAGAAAGTACATTCGGGACCTGGGATCTACGTTTAATAACTGTTGGATACCGAAGATCATGGACCAAAGGGAGACACTGCTATCCTTTCTCCAGCCATGATGCATTATCAGATTTAGGCCTGAAGGAGAAAGTATAAAGCAGATAATAAGGGATGTAAAGAAGAGAGCTATGTGGAGACAGGAAATCTTTTATGTACCTTGTATGCTTTCTTTTATGATTAAAGCCATCAAATGGAGTTCCTTATTAAATGCCTGTGCTGGGAAACACAGATACAAAGAAAGAGTGGCCCTGATGCTAAGACAGATGATGAGGAGCTCCTTTGCTTTGCTTCATAGTAGATTTGTTACCGTGGTGAGACATTGTGATGGTGAGGGTGGACAGCTCAGGCAGTGGGAAAAAACATATCACTACAGGTGGTTTTCACAGGCAAAATCATCTTTATTGTGTGCTTCGTGTAAGAGATTAATACAGACTGCATATAATGTATTTCAAAATGAACGGATTTGTCTCCCGGATGTTGTCAGTCACAGCTTCCCCAGCCTTGGCCTGATTCAGTGAAGCTCATATACTTTTCTTACTCATGTTGCTCCTCAACAGGAAAGAAAGATGTTTCAAAATTCTCATGGCCATAAACACCTCTACTGTAATTCTGCTGACTCCTACCAACTTGCCTCAGGAAAACATTCTGCCCATGGCAATTACCCACCTCTGTGATATAAACCAGCCTCAGATGATGCATATTCCAACTGGAACAATGCTGTCCCTGGGTTACCTATAGGTCCAAACTGCTTCTGCTCTTAGCCAGCCTAGTATGCCCCTCCCATCACCAATGTAAGCTGGTCTCCTCTGTTCTTTAGGCTTTTGTTTTTCTGCCAGTAAAATGTAATAAAATATAGAAAATGTCAGAAAAAATGTCACATAAATACATGTGGATGCCCTTACAGTTTCCATTCAATATTATTCACTTCTACATTTTTGATTTATCTTACTCTTTCTTTTACTTTCTTTTTAATCTCCCCTTTCTTTTCTGTCTCCTTCTGTGTCAAGAACTGATTGCACTTATGCGCTCAAAAAAGAATAAAATTTTGGGTATCCTGGAAGTAATTTAGCTTCAAGTGATCACATAGCAGCATTTTAAATTAACTGAAAAATCAGTTAACTCCACCAATGCTGAAATCTGAATGATCAGATTGAACAACTATGTAAGCTACTAAACAGCAAAAGCAGGGAAAAACCCCCAAACTAACCCACAGAAAAGCCTCCTTTGCTAACTTGCATTTGGAGCTTCCTTCCAAAATCCAGTTGCAGCTGCTCTCCAGTGCTGTCCCATCCTCATGATCAATCTCTGCTGTCCTGCTGCCCGCATCACACTGCAGATATGATGTCTTTCAAACCTCCTAGCCCTGTCTTCCCTATATTGCTGCTTTGCTACAGGTAGAAGCCTATTCTGATATTCCCTTTTGCTATGTATTGGCATCAGGGTCTAATTCTTGCCTGCATTTTAATGGGAGAGCAGCAACATATGCAAGTTACTCTGGTGCCAAGCAGTGCAGGGATGCCATCCAGTTCTAGAACATTCTGAGCCTTCCAGTCTAGGGTGAGACTTGCTGTAGAAGTGTCTCTACTTCTATATTTTTTTCTTAAAAATAAAATGTATTTTATAACATGCTAAACGTTTCCACCTGGGTTCACATTCATTGTATGTGTGATTTATTCAATCATCTTTAACTTTGTTTATTTCCACTTTTTTTTTTTTGTTGGTGGTTTGTTTTTTTTTTTTGTTGGTGTTTTTTTTTTTTTTTTGTTTTTTAGCTTTTGCATGAGTGTGTGTGGTGGAGGAAAGGCATTGCTGGAACACGTGTGTGGTGGGTTTTCTGCAGTGTTTACTCTGGCCATGAGATTGCAGAGATGAACCTGGCCAAGATTTGTCAGACATGATGAGTAGTTTTATTTTGCTGTTTTTTTTCAGGACATGGCAGGAATTGTGGGGGAGCCTGACCTGAAGGGCCCTAAAAAGGAGATTGATTTTCAGAAGGTAACAATAATTTTTGCCTTTGAAAATAGATGTCTTGGCTGGGCAGACATCCAATTGTCCCACTCCTGCTACTGCTGTCCAGAGGTATATGGGCGAAGCCAGCCAAGCAGCAAGTGGGCAGAAGGTCACTAAGAGGGTAGCTGCTTTTTCTTGTCCTCCAGGTTCCCTTTGCTCCCACAGAATGGCCCAGCATCCAGAAACATTATTATCATCAGAGACAATAAAATTGTTCCTCCTGGAAATGCTGGTGTCAGAGGTCTCCACTGGTGGGAATAGTCTACTATCTCAGAGCAAGGGAAATGCTGACATCTGGAAGGACAGAGGCATAGCTTAATCCTGAGACATGGGCTGCAGCAGTGAGATGGCAAGGTATTACAATTTCAGGCAACAGAGGACCGCCTGACCCCAGAGGGGATGAGGAGTAGGCCCCTATCATGCCAAGGATGTGAGTTACTGGAAAACTTCCCCTTGTTTTCATTTAACAATGCTGTAAACATGGATGTTTGCTGTCACTGCTTGTGCTTGCTCCCTTTGCCTGGGGAAGACCTATTCCTGGCTGGAATAACTACTCCTGCTGGGGGAGAAGTACAACTCAGAGCACTCAGCTGCACCCCAGGCTTAGCTCTACATTTTTCCTCATGACATGCGAGTTGTTTTTTCCCATTTCTAGATTTTGCAGGGGAGTTTAGTGTGAACTTCCACTCCCCTGTCGTTAAGTTCTTTGTTGAGGACTGGGCCCTAAAAGACATCTAAAATGTTTTGCTGCAGAAAGACAAGTACAGAAAAAGCTTGCATGGATTGAATCCCAGCCTGTTACTGGAAGGGAAGCTTAACAGTCAGCTTATACTGTCAATTTCCCTGCGGCGCAGGTATTGCCAATGTTATCCTGAAAGTTCCTGTGGTTCCATGTAAAACCTACTGCCCATCCATCAGCAAAATACAGGCCTTTTAATTTAGCCATGGTGATATATGTGTAACTGAGCCCAACAAAAAAACACAAGGAAAAATGCAGTTCCCCACTCCCAACCTCCTCCCCAGCCCCCCGACCTCCCTCCTTCACTCTGCAGTTGGAAAGTGAAAACAGAACTTTAGCTCTGTTTTCTCTCTCCTGGTAATCCTCTGTCAAGAGGCCGTCTGTCACTCTTTCCACCTCAATGAAAACATCATCAGCTTTTTCATTTTAAGTGTTGACTTGAGAGACAAACCAGCCCTCATTTGTACCTTAATGTTCGTCTAGAAAGTGTTTTAAGATTTCAGGTTACACTCAGCAAGCCAATGCCCAGTGGGTCTAAGGGCTTAGATGGAGCTGGCCTCTCAGCTAGGAATTTATTGATTTGATACAGTTTCTTTTGTTACTTCTGAAACACAAGGCATGGGAAGGGGGGAAGACCTCGATTAATAAAAGCATGAAATAAAACGCATATGTAAAGGGAGGTAAACAACAGGCCAGGAGTAGAAAACATGTAGGAATTGAGTTTGCAAAGAAAATGTAGTCTCATGATGTTGGAAAATAAAAATTAAAAAAAATATACAAATCCAAGCTTTTAATTCCATGCTTGTTATGGTCGCAAGCAGAGCCATGCATGCCAATCCTTCTCCAAAGGTCTATCCCGTGCTGCAACTGTGGCTCGATCAGGATAGTCTACAGGGCCCCCTGTTTTGGTTTATGACCCTGCACTAAAATTTACTACACAAGGAGGAGTAACAGTTTATGAATTTAAATCAAAAAGAAAATTGATGGAGTTAAACTGGTTTACCACAGGCTATATAAAAGGCATTATTTACCAGCTGCTGTCATTTAGTGGTGTCCTACATGCTGCATGTAGGAGAACGGGTGGTGTTTTTGATAATACTGGGTGGATAGCTGCTGGTTAGTGTGGGCAACTTACTCGCTAGTGGTAATCCTTCATTTATGTCCCAAATACCCATGATTTTACTCCTGAAACACAAGCAGCAGGAACCATTTTCTTTCCATACTTAGAGACTTGGTGGCTAATAAGCAGAGGAGACCAGAGATGCTGTATATGCTGGCATGCCAGAAAGGCTACCAGCGTGCACCCTTCATGAACCCATAAGACTAGGTAAGAGGGCAGACATTTGATTTAAACCACAAACTGAGCGTATTCCTGTGGGATGATTGTGGTGGTAATGATTATTGATAGAACAGCTCACATCCCCGTGAACAGAACCAGGCAGAAGACGGCACGTGAAAGGTTCTTTAGATGAAAGTCAGACTCTATGGACATCATCTATGCTCCTGTGTCACACCATCTGTACCTTTATTTACTTTTTCTGGATTTGCACCAGAGTAGGCAAGGGTAGGAACACTTTCATGGTCTAACACAGTGGCTACTAAATGAAACTAAGCACCCAACAATGCTTCTGAAAAAATTAGAAATGATAAGAACGATAGAAAAACACAGGGTGGGAACAAAAAGCTGAGTGCTGAATACCTTACAAAGCTGGAGTAATAATTCTCATGGGACTACTTAAAAGCTGTAAAAACTTGGAAGTGTTTAGGTAACAATTGTTGAATTGGAGCAGCACTGCTGACAATGATTGACATTAAATGTAATAATTGGATACAAAGGCTGCTTTTGCTACCACATGATTTATTAGTTTCATTAATGTTAGATCCCTGGGGCAGCTGAATAATTTGAGGTTTAGGTTTTTGTATTTTTATACCTACTTTATTTTTGTTCTGTATCAATTCTTAAGGAGCATGATGTAACAAACTGACTTTAGTAGTTATGTGGGAAAAGACCGCAAAGAGTGTAATCCACAGGCATAGGGGAGTTTAGTCTTTCTCAGAGTAAGAGAAGAGGGGTTTAAAAATGTGTACTTTCCATTACATGAATTCTTTTGTATCATCAAAATGAAGCTTCTCAAAGGAAAGAGTAATGCTTCCCCCTTATCTTGTTTGTAACAATGAGATGATAGGCTTGATTCACGGTTGCTCTTTTCCCGTCAATGAAACCTCATGGAAAGTATATTCACTTTTTTTACTGAGAGTACAATTATAAATGAGTTTAACACATGATTGATATTTTAATCCATGGTTAATCTACCTCTCTAGATCCTTAAAGAGTCCAACAACTCAATAGATAGTTTATAACCATCTAGAATACATTAATCTCTGTAACATGGTTATAACATCTGTTAATCATTTGTTACCCACTTGTATGCCATTTATAAATGCAACCTTTACATAAAGTTTGAGTGAAATATTTTGTGTTTGTACAACACGTTCCTTTTAAGGAATGCAAAGCACTTTGTAAGCATCATTTAGTTGAGGATTATTACTCCCACATGTTATAGGTAAGCTCTATCCTCATTTTACCAATAGACAGAGTAAGAAATAGGGTTACATCCATATTGGAAGAAGAAAGCGGCACTTGTGAGCTGCATCAGCTCAACAGACTCCTGTATCCCACAGACTTCCTGTATGAATTCCTGCCTGTAACTAGTACCACACAGCATCCATATTGTGCTTCTGAAGCCTCATGCCTAGGCATGAGACTTAGGCTATTGCAGTCCTTTCCTAAAGTGAATATGGGTAGATACAAACCTTCCAAGGAACGGCCAGCAATCCCTCAGGAAGGTCTGCTTGAAACACAGGTCTGCATAAGCTTGTGTCTCCCTGTACTTAGTGCTCTCAGCCTGCAGGCAGAGGTGAAATTAGCTTTGCCCATGGACCTTCTTTAAAGTATGAGTGAGCTCTGAAGCTTGGCTTAAAGCCTTGTCTCAGCAGGAACTTGTAGGTTCAAGCATGGAAGTTTACACATGTGGTGGATGATGGGAGTCCCTGGTCCTTGGAGTAGGCTTGGATGCACACTCAGCTTTCATTTCTGAAATACCCCAAGTCTCACTGCTTTCATGACACAGTGGAAGAAGGTGTGGTATGACCAAAACCAGGGGTTAGGCTTTCTTGCTGCATCGAAATCACAAATCAGTCCTCTCTCCCTGAACAGCCATCAGGTTGTACAAATAGGGGTATGGCATGAGTTCTTGCACACCTGTTTCTTCAGAGCCAAAGCCATGCCTGTGCCATTTTTTGGGCTGAGTGAGGCAGTGCTATCTTTGTAAGTCCTCCTTGCTATTGCCCTTAACAAGGACGTCCTCTTTGCAAACCATCATTTGGTGAGTCTGTTGCATCCATCGCCCTTCATCTTCCCCCTTCCTGGACACCATGCATTTCTACACTTCTTATTGACCCTACAGTCTTTGATAACCACAGAAAACCCCACTTATGGACATCTGTTTGCTCCTGAGCAAGGCCAGTCAGCAAGCCAGTAGCGGAAGATGTGTTAAAGTTCAAAATACGGCACAAGACCCAGGCTATTCAGGAGGCGAGGAATTCAAATATGAGAGATTGTACTGATTGCCAACCTCTACTCAGCTCATTTCCAGTTCCTTGGATGTATTCATATATCTGCTTTCTCACTTGTGACAGGATATTTTACTGACTGTCTTACACATAAGCCTCCTATTTTTCTGAAACCAGGACATTTTTTCATACCATTTTCTGCCTAAAAAAATAATAACCAATGCTTTCTTTGGATCTCTTTTTTGTATTTAGAATGAGTTGAAAGGCTATACCAAAATAAATTTAGAGAGAGTGAATTTGATAAATACACCTGGCCTGAAAGGTTCCCCAGCCATGGAAACAGTTGCAGCAAGGTGAAGCCTGCTCCAACATATCATGAGTATCTTGCGGTCGTTACTTTACCTCGGTGACCCCTTAATGAGGCAGGATTTGCAATTTGTGGAGTTGGAAGGAGAAGCTGTTCAAGCGGGAGATTCAGGGAACACACAACCTCCCTCTGTGAGATCCTCCGTGACAGCCTCAGAGGAAATAACCCTGTAGCTACCAGCCCCGCAGCAGCGCTGCTCTTTGCTCCCACCATGAAGCTGCCTGTAGAGGGTCCTGCTCAGGAAGGCTCGGCTCCAGGGAGCAAAACCAATACTGATCTCACCCTTCACTGCCCTGCGCACTTATGCACAGCACAGTTATCACTCCCTGACCCAAGTCCAGTGGGACTGCGTCAGGTGGCCCAAAGTTTGCTTACTGAAACGAACCTGTGATGTACCTGCCTTGCAGACTGCTGTGTGTTATGGGGAGATCTGGGCAAGCTGTAACCAAAGCTAGACAGAGTCCGGAAAACAGTCTGGCCATGATAGCAGAGCACTTAGCAACACTCCAAATCAGAGGCTAAATCACGCTGTTTCTTCCACAGCGTTAAGCTTTTTCACCATTTTTTCATATCTGTTGGGGGAAGCATTTGCTGATGGCTTCCCTCATACTATGGTACTTGATATATCATACTGCTACACCGTCATACAGTGATGACCCCTCAGACTGTGATGCACCTTACCCATGACCACTCTCCCAGCTGTCTTTGTGACGCCAAGGTTCCACCTTAGTTCAGCAGCATGCTGTCTTTCTGCAGAAAACAGACACAGGCCTCCACCTTATTTACCATTTCTTTTCCTGTTAGACCAAAGCATTGCTTCTGTAGACCTTTTGTATCAACTCAGAGACTACCCACCTTATCATCAAAAGCCTTTGGATACCGAGGGCTGTCCAAACGGTGGTCTGAGTAAAAGTTGTTTCCCAATAATTGGTTGAAGAAGCACTGATGGACATGCGCCTGACTGGAACAACAACAACAACAACAACAACAACAACAACAGCAACAGACATGTGTTCGTGCCTGCTTTCTCTCCTAGCATTTCTCCTTTAATGGGAAATACAATATTTGTTCATCTCCTCTGGTTCTTCTAATGTAACTACCAGGGCTACAGGAGGATAACACATATCTTTCTCTTCTTGTTTTTTCCCTGTAAGAAAGTCAGAAATCTTCTAAGGCAGTAAACAATATGACAGTTGGACCTCTTCAGCACAGGTCTGTACACCACTGAGAGCTATGCTATCTTCCACACAGTTATTAGGGTGCTCTTCTTCTCCACCGAGACTCCATGACTTCACAACTTGTAAATATAACTGTGGGTACTTTGTTCCTGTACTGTAACAAACGTCACAGTCTCTCAGTTGTTAACAGGTATATCCAGTTCAGACACTCCATGAATGACAAACACAGCACTGTAGGGCCTATAATTTCTTGCTTACCTTATACTGTCTGTATCTTGTTTCAGAGCAAAGGTCAGTGTTTTTGGTGCCTGTAGGCTTGCCTAACAGTGCCCGAGTTTAACTTAATAAATGGCTTATCCTATTTCAGGCTCACAGTTCAGTCTTTTCCTGTGCAATGTTCCCTGTTTCTCCAGTGAAGAATTCCCCTGAGAGAATGGTGCTCTTACACAGTCATAGAAGATGGCCTTACAAGGCATCCAAAAGCTGTCTACCCCATCCTTCTGCCTCAAGGAGAATTAATGGCATTAGGCCATTGCTTAGTTGTCCTCATTGATCGCTGGCATTGGCAACCTCTTGCAAAGAGCTGTGATTCACTGAAGTTTGTGGACCTTTCTCCTACTGCTTGTTGTTGTTGAAGATTGCCAGTGTGAGTGTAGCCTTAGGGATGCTTTCTGAGGACTTTGTGCACTGTTCACCTTGATAAACCTGCAGTCCAGCCTGAGCAGCTCTCCCCATGTTTTTGCTTTGTCAGTGGCCAGCTCTGGACCTTGCATTAATTTGTTCATGAGTATTTTATCCCGTGCCTGTGTCACCCCCTGGTTTTCTTGCCAGGAGGTCTCCAAAATGAGAGGGCTAGCTTTTCAGCTCTGAACTGATCATATATATTTCACCTTTCTGCTTCTTTATGAACTTCTTGTCTGAAAACAGGTAATCTCATTTTCCTGTGGAATGTTGCTCTCTCCAAATGTCTATACTACCATATCATATTTAGCATCCAGGTCACTTGAAATAATTTAGAACATCAAGTTCCTTAGGGATGGCTATTGTAAGAAAAAAAGCTTCCATCAGGTGTCTTCTTTTTTGCTTGTAGATACATACGGGACAATCAGCTACATAAATCTTTTCTGTTTTCCCTCCACGCTTCTGTCTACACTCAGGTGAGGTGATGACATTCATTGCTCCGTGCTGGTACAGTGGATATTTTTTAGTCCCTTCAACTCTTGGTACTCCAGGTTGCCAAGGAGTCTGGCAGAGATGCCCCTCCCACAGTACTGGAGGCTCTGTTGGCAAACAGCATGTAATGTGAGTCCTGGAATAACATGAGCTGTTCCAAATGTGTCTCACAAGGTACATTTAAAAGCTACAGTTCCGCACATTATCCTCTTCAAGAGATGAAAATCCCTTGTCCCTTTATGACTGGCTGAGAGTCACTTAAATCTCCATGCTTTGGATACACGGCCCAGCCTGAAATCTGACCAGGCCGTAGAGAATACCAGGATAACAACAGGACAACCAACCCCCTCGATTGCTTTGATACCCAGACTGTCACAGACTAGACATTCAGGTTTGCATTGCAGCTGACATAGCTGTGGAGAGCAAGGGGAAAGGACTCTGTGCTTGCTGGTGCACAGAAAAGTCTCTGGCTGCCTTGAACAAACCAAGGAGTTGCATCGACACAGTAGGTTACCAGATTCCTCACTCACCTGAAAGAAGTATCAGGTTGTTTCCCTGTTGTAACTATCCAGTTGCCTTGTAATGCCTTGTTTCTGGTGTGGCTTCCTCCACGCAGTCTACCCGGTCAGCATGGTAAGCTCCTTGTCCACCTGGCAGAGCCCAGGAGCCTAAACTTGCCCAGTGTGGAGCACTGTCTGACCTGCAGTCCCTTAGAGGAAGTAAGGTAACTCAGCAGTTTGATAGGTTTTTATCGCTAAAGGAGATCTGCATAACTCAAAGGGGGAAACCCATTCCAGGGAACATATAGAATCACAGAATCATAGAATCATCTAGGTTGGAAGAGACCTTTAAGATCATCGAGTCCAACCATTAACCTAAGACTGCCAAAACCACCACTAAACCATGTCCCTAAGCAGCACGTCTGCGCGTCTTTCAAATACCTCCAGGGATGGTGATTCAACCATTTCCCTTGGCAGGCGGTTCCAATGTTTGATAACCCTTTCTGTGAAGAAATTTTTCCTAATATCCATCCTAAACCTCCCCTGGCACAACTTGAGGCATCTTGTTCTGAAAGCCCTTTCTGAATGACGTGCAAAATACTGAACAGGCGCAGCATGCACTTGGCCTTCTTGCAATGCCTATTATTACCAATTATTGCTGAACAAAACCAGGGAAAGACCTCTGGAGGGCAGCCATACATTTTCAGCTTGTTCTTGAAGGTCTTGCAGTATTTTGGCTCCTCTTTGATCTTTATGGAGCCCGGAAGAGCCAAGTGTGTAGACATTATGTATTCAATGTGTACATGAACTGTAAGCTCTATAAAGAACACTACAAATTCCTACTTTTGGAAAGAGGTTTTTGCACTCAGTCTCCTCTTGACTCTTGACTTTTGTTAACCACCTTATTTGTGCATTTTGTTCTGGGTTGCTCTTGTTGTCCGTCTCACACTGAAGTCAATATGTAATAAACGCTGATTGATCCCACTGTGGACAAACTGAAGACCCAGTTGCATGTACTTCCTTTAGGTTCTTAACCTCCCTTAGTCTACTGCATGTGCCTCTGATAGCTCATTTCTCCCAGTTAAAGTCACTTGGAAATTTATTTAATAAAAAATATTAATAACATAAATCCTAACATCTTCTGAGGTTATACTGGCCACAGGGAATCTTTTTATAATGTGTTTCAGGCACAGCTTTTTCTTAAAATCAACTTCATGTTTCTCATACCAGTATGTACCAGTGGTAGCAGAGTCCTGAGTTTTTGGAGCTAGCTTTCCAGCAGAAGAGAAATCAGTGACACATCTGAAGTAAGGGAGAGTTCAATGCTCAGAATCCATGGGGTACACCTCCAATAGGACGAAACAGGGTAAATAGATTTTCCACAAGATGAAATTGTCTGCAATGCTAGGACAAAGTACAGGGAAGTCTTTATCTTAAAGACATTGCACTAGGTATGGCATTAACATACTTCAGGAACGTACAAGAGAGCAAGAAGACTTCTAGTTGCTGTTCAAGGCAGTGTTCAGCATCAAGCAATACAGATGAGTCAGCTGGCTTTAAAAAGAAGAGATAGCTAAAGTTATGTCACAGCCCATAAAAATATAATTAAACCTTTTCTCTAAAATGATTAGTTTTCCAGTAACCACAGGCCACATCTTCACACACTTACCTCACTTCAGAGATCAAACTACCTCTGTTATTTGGTACTCAAACGCATGCCAGCCTGTCATACAGATTTGCACAGACAAGCTGCCAGAAGAAGGACCGCAGGAAAGAACTATTTGGAAAATCAAAGACTGGCTTCAGTTAAGGGAGCTGATTTTGTTAAATACAAAAGTAAACTGTAGTCCCCAGTCTGCATATATAATATGTATAACATATTTTGCATAATAGGAATGGCAGCAGCAACTGGAAACCAGCTATAAAATCAAAATGCTCTATAAAATCTTTTGAAAAAATATAAATATCAGCAAAGTTCTTGGCTTTGTTCATGATTCTGTGAGTGTCACGTCACTAGCATCTTATGCACTATATGTCCAGCTAAAGCATATAGAAAACTGTCTGGACCATCATTGCAGATATGATTCTCCCACCTTATACCTTCCCAATAATTACATAGATGGTGATCTGTCTTTGAAATATACCTCGTGGGATACACAAATAATGATGTCACCTGACAAGTTTACAGAATCACAGAATCTCCTAGATTGGAAAAGACCTGTAAGATCATCTAGTCCAATCATTAACCTAACACTGACAAGCCCACTGCTAAACCATGTCCCTAAGCACTGTATCTACACGACCCTAAAATACCTCCAGGGGTGGGGACTCCACCACTGCCCTGGGTAACGCGTTCCAATGCCTCATGACCCTTTCAGTAAAGAAATTCTTCCTAATATCCAATCTATCACTTCTCCCTGGTGAAAAGTGATAGGACGAGAGGAAATGGATTCAAGTTATGTCAGGGGAGGTTTAGATTGGATATTAGGAAAATTTTTTTCACTGAAAAGGTTATTAAACAGTGGAATAGGCTGCCCAAGGAGGTGGTGGATTCGCCATCCCTGGAGGTGTTTAAAAAAAGAGTAGATGTGGTACTTAGGGACATGGTTTAGAGGTGGTTTTGTCAGGGTAGGTTGATGGTTGGACTTGATGATCTTAAAGGTCCCTTCCAACCTTAGCAATTCTTCGATTCTATGATTCTAAACTTCCCTTGGCGCAACTTGAAGACATTTCCTCTTGTTCTGTCACCTGTTACTTGACAGAACAGGTTGACTCCCACCTCTCTGCAACCTCCCTTCAGATAGTTGTAGAGAGCAATAAGGTGTCCCCTCAGCCTCCTTTTCTCCAGGCTAAACAATCCCAGTTCCCTCAGCTGCTCATCCTAAGATGTGCTTCAGATCCCTCACAAGTTCTGTTGTCCTTGTTTGGACACGCTCCAGCACCTCAATATCCTTCTTGTGGTAAGAGGCCCAAAACTGAACACAGTACTCAAGGTGCGGCCTCACCAGTGCCGAGTACAGGGATAAAATCACCTCCCTGGTCCTACGCTATTCCTGACACAGGCCAGGATGCCGTTGGCTGCCTTGGCCCCCTGGGCACACTGCTGGCTCATGTTCAGCCGGCTATCAGCCAACACCCCCAGGTCCCTCTCTGCCGAGCAGCTCTCCAGCCACTCCTCCCCAAGCCTGTAGCGTTGGCAGGGGTTGTTGTGGCCAAAGTGTAAGACCCAGCATTTGGCCTTATTGAAATGCATGCAGTTTGCCTTGGCCCATCGAAAAAAAATCCCTCTGCAGAGACTCTCTACCCTCAGGCATATCAACTCTTCCACTCAGCTTGGTGTCATCTGCAAACTTACTGAGGGTGCACTCGATCCCCTCATCCAGATCATTGATAAAGATATTAAGCAGGACTGGTCCCGGTACTGAGCCCCGGGGGACACCACCTGTGACCGGCTGCCAACTGGAATTAACTCCATTCACCACCACTCTCTGGGCCCGGCCTTCCAGCCAGTTTTTTACCCAGCAAAGTGTATACTTTCTACAGTACTTTATGACACGATGTAAACATTGTCTTAAGACCATGGTGAAGTTTCATGCTTGCAGTTTTATTTCCAGCACGGCACATTCCACCTTGAGTTAGTTTTCAACCACTTGCCAAAAAAGAAAAATAAGCTGCTGCATTTGGATATGGAGTGTGAAATCACCCGGATGGGAGTAATGTGTGTGCACATAATTGTACACCTGTTAGTTATTTCTGAGAAGCTAACCTGTTCATGCTACAATTAGGTACAGTGTAAATCACAAAGACAGAAAACACATTCAATCAGTTGGACATGGTGACGGAAAAAAAAATCAGATTTCATGGCTTGATAGAAAAATCACATTAGGGTCTAAATGAATTATTTCTATGACTCAAATAAATTATCATCCAGGCTTACGTTCTTCTATTAACAAGGCGAACATTTTGGGGAGAGAGACTTATATACTCCAGAGGAAGGTGGGTGTAAATCACTGCAGTCAAGGATACAGGGGTTTAGCTGGGGTATGCACTGAGAGTTGCTCTTAAGCAGGGAAATGTACTTCTAGGGGGGAGGCCAATGAGAAATTTCCTTGATGTGAATGGTACCGTATCTGGTGTGTTTTCCAGACATAAGCCCACAAAACTTCCATTTGCAGTGTCAAAAGATGATTTGCTGGCATCACGTCAGCAACCCTGTGCTTTGAAGATAAATGTAAGCCAAGGCAGCAGCCTTCAACACCATGTCAGTAACACAGAAGGAGTTTGCACTGCAGTGTTTTGGTGCAGTAGAGAAATGAGGGAGCTTTAAGCACTGCTGTGGAGATTAAAACTTGACCATTCATTACTGGCAACCCCACACACCAGTGGCATGGTGCCGCTCTGATGCTGGCGGCTTGACATGGTGCCGTTCCCTTTCTTGGTGGCTGCTGTCTCACAGAATTCACTGCTGTGTTGTTGTGTGATGGATTGTGTGTCAGGGTGAGGCATCTGCATGCACCCTTTTCCAAAATATACACTACCTCTGCAAGAAGTTGTCTCACTCCCTCAACACTTTTGCTCAAATCAGAATACATATAGTGTGGCAAGCAACAATTTTTGCAGGTTTCTGAAGCCTTGAAAAAAAATAATAATCACATTTTGCCTACATACCTTTTAAAACTCTAACGAAATCTCCTATGAAGCCTCAAAATTTTTGCATGAGAGCAGTAAAAAAGCTCATATGTGTAAATACATAGCTGTTACGTGAAATACTCATTCTGTATTGCTCTGTGTCCTGGAATAATGACCTGCATCAACAGCAAGCATTATGTAACAGCAAACATTACTAAATAATATTTTTACATATGACCTTTAGCTCAGCAAGCCCTGGGCTTTATTTTGACCCCATAGGCCTTTATTCACAGCTCCCTAAAGGCAGCAGGAGTCCTTCATTGTCTGCAATAGCCTTGGATGGAGCACACCACTTTCGGAGCATGCTCACAATTTTCTTTCTGTAATGGTTAGTCAGGTGCAAGGCCGGTGAAGCCCATGGCAGCGCAGCTACACAAAATGAGTAGGAGACGAGCACAGGAGCAACAACATGCAGCAGCTCTTATGAAATCATCAATCATTTAATTTGTTCTAACATATTTAAATTTACTTTGATTTGGAACTGTTCCAAGCCAAAAGACAATGGCACACAGCCAAAAACTTAAATATCTCTTAAGGCCATAAATATGATCCTCAGTCATTGCATATATCCACTATTAGTGTCAATTCCACTTAGACATGGCTTCTGAAGAAGCAATAGATGGTCCAGATAAATATTCTCCTCTATTACATCTCCAAACTTACACTACTTGGACTCCTGTGGAAACAAGTGTTTCTTTGACGCAATAGGTGCATGTTTATGTATCAGCAAGGGTCAGCTCTAGTGCTTTTATAAATCTTGCATAATCACTTCCTGATCTGGGCAGTATTGGGTGGCATTTTTGTCATGATAAATGAGAATAAACCGGTGAATGCAGAACAGATTATCTCAGCAGGATTGGTGGCTGGGTGACTATGGGGCTTTATTATGTCATGCTTACGAAGCAGTTCTAAATATTCAAGGTATGAAGCAAGTTAGATTTAATGATGCTTTATCAGAATACTAAAAATTAATTAACTTATTTATTAAATTAAGGCTTTTTAAATGACACCTTAATGTGCTGTAAGTAAGACAGAGGATGGTCAGCATTAATTCTCCTACACCTAAGAAGGAAATGTAAGGCACAGTCAGATCAGACCACCTCTGGAGCATGTGCTGCTAGTCCTCTAACAAGAGGAACTACCTCTTTTCAGAACGAAAGAAGTGGAACGGTGAATTAAGATGAGTGAGCTGAGGTTTATAGAGTTTATCTGGAATAAAACCTAACAGGGCAAGTAAGTCCATTCAAAAAGAGAATGTGTATACCCTATGTACACCGGGGCTAGCTCTGTGATGCCAGTCAGTTTCTATCCATGGAATATGTCCCAGCGTTGGCCACCCTTGATCTGAGGGGCAGCAGGATGCTGGCCACCTCAGCACAGCTGGGGATGTGCCTTTTTCTTTGTCTCTAAAGTAATGACCATGCTTTGAGCAGTCTGCTACAATAATAAACACTGAGGTGGATGGTGGGAGTGGTGAAGCAATCAGCTGCACTTTCTGCTAAGATCATTTTGAGACGCACTGCAGACTGGATATTTTTGATTTTGTCTTAATGCTGAAACCACAACTCCAGCAAAGTCAACCTGGGAATTGTGAGCCAGATGAAATAAGTGTTAATTTGGTAAATTCTTGTACAAGATCCTCTTTCATGATTAGTAACTGAGGTGTGGACACCGGGTCTGCTTTAAGGGGTGCGTCTGTCACCATTAACAACATTAGAGCACACAGGCTTTGCAACAGAGGAAAGCTGATCTCCTAGTGTAGCTTGATGCCTTCAACACAATTTCCAGGGAATCAGCACATCTGTAAGCAAAACAGAGCAAGGACACGGCAGCTGAAACAGCGTGCAAAAGAGCAGGAGAAGAGACAAGGCTCAAAGCATCTTCCCACCCTGCAGCAATGTTCCCCTGGCTAGCGGGGAGGAACAGGGCAGAGGGAAGGGTAGGCAGATGAGGTTTTCTCACAAGGAAAAAAATCTTTATGCCCTACAGGGAGTTGAGCAGCCCAGAGCCTGGAAAAGAACAGAGGGACTTCATTATAATTTTTCCCTTCGGAAACTGCGATGGTCATTGCACAATCTGTTGGACAAAACTGCACAGCTCAGGTGATTGTGTAAGGCGCAGTGCTCACACCTCCCCCTTTGTTCCCAGGGAAGAGAGAGAAGAGGAGATTGCACACTGGGAAAAAAGGCTTCCTAGTAACAGAAGCTAGCAGCAAATTCAGCTCCAAAATGTTAAAAAAAGAGCAGTTATTCCCCAGAAAATCTGAAGGACATATGGTTGCATTTCACCCTCTATGGTGAGACTGCTGCTCAGCTTGGCAAACCCAGGCAGAGACATAGGTGCAGTCCTTGTTGCCAGAGGTAGTGGAGACAGCAAAGGAGATGTGTTGGTACTGAGAAACTGGATACTCTTTTGGCTATGTCTGGTTTGGATCTGGGCAGCCACTTCCATCTGAACTGGGAGCCTGCAAGTTGTCCTTACACTGTCAGTGCCTATGGTAAATACAAGATATCAAAAGCAATGAAAAAAACTAAAAAGAATAAACTCTACATGGTGGAGGCAGAACAAACTGAATGCAGGAGGATGAAAAGCAGGAACCTATGACATGTCCTGAATGATTCAGTCCTGAAAGAGCAAAGTGATTTATCATGCTTACTTTCTTTTTTTTTTTTTTAAATGCTTTTCTCTCTAGATCTATTGTCCAAGTCCAGCAGGTTCTCAATGTCAGACTGACATAATGATAGCTTTGCTCTGTCAAGAGAGAGAAAACAGTTTGCTACATGCTTGCCTGACACTCCTCATTATCATCTGTGCAAAACGAGCACTGAAAGAGAAGAAGAAATAAGAAGAACTAACTCCCTCTTCCTGGAGTCATTCGTCAAGAGCTTTAGTAGCAAATGTTCCCAAACTTGCAACACAACCTCTTGAAACAAGAGCTGACTTCTTGCTAAATTCCAATATTAGTCACAGTTCTGCGGTCACAGCTCTTTGTTTTTAAATAGAAACCTTTCTCATGGCTGTGACAAGTTACTTTGTGGAGGTAAGAAAGGAAGGTAGGCGAGCTTAGGCTGCTGTTTGCCGTCCTCCGTCGCAGGTGACCACAGAGGGCAGGGCCGCGGGGGGAGGAACAAAACAAGCTCTCCAGAGGCTGACAGACATAGGGCTTTCTGGAGGGTGAACAATACAGGCAGTGTTACCGGCAAATGAGACCTTTCAACACCCTCGGAGAGGAGAAAACTTAAAAAATTAAACACTCTGCAGCAGGTTCCTAGTGGCTTACACTCACTGGCAGCTACAGCCAAACAAGCCTGCTTGTATAAGCTTGTTAATGGGGAGAAATACATCTGACTGGTATGGCATTTGAAGATGATTAATGAGAGGGCTTCTGGCAGCATAAACTTTCTTTCCTTTTATGTGTCCTTGGCTTAAGGCAGCACCTGCTCACTTGCAGCGATGCGCTATCTGGAGATCTGTCACTGGAGCTGGCTGCGTGCGTCAGCAGGACTTAAAGGGTTCCCGCATCAGGCGATGCAGAAGGCTGTGTTAATGTCTGTAATGGCAGCAAAGAAGTTGGGAGTGCATGGGTTAGGGCAGAGGTCCCATCAGACATGCACCCTGGCTCACTGTGTCCACATGGAACAGTCATACAAAGGCTCCTGCGAAATGTGCGATCTCAGCCCTGCTCCTGGTGGTCTGTATTCCCACCCACCCACCTCTCTTGACCACATCAGCAAGGCTGCTGGCTCGTAGGGTCTGAAGATCAAACTGCTGTGCCAGTTAATCCATACTGGAGCTCCAGGAAGGAGGCCTGTTCTGCTGCTGCTCGTGCCCCTGCCACCCCTGGTGTCAAATACGTGCAAACCCCCATTTTGACTCTGGTGTCTGTTGTGCCCCAGAAGACCCACCCACAGAGTGAATTCCTCTTGCTCCCCATGAAGGAGGAGGAGACAGGACTCAGCCACGTCCAGGGATATGAGAATCTGAAAGAGCTCTTCTGTTTCATAACAAGCCAGGGAAAGGTGGGTCCAGAACTGTGACCATGTAACTGGCTGTGATCTAAAACCAAACTTCCAGAAAATTTTGATCAGATCTCAACATGTCTGATGCCAGTTATTGAAAGCTACACCCAGAGCCATGCAGAAAGCTCTGTCAGCTGTGCAGCATAAACATCCCATCTGAGCAAATGCGGCCGGACTCCTTGGCTCTCATCCCAGGGGATAATATATTCTTTGCCTGATCATCAACAGGAGAAACCAAAAGCCTCATGCCATCCCCACCTCTCTCCTGAAAGAAATGATGTCCTCTCAGACCTCCTCAGCACCATGACTCTTCTCAGTGTCCTTCCAGGAGCTCTGGTGCTGCTGGAAGAGTTACACCAGCAGCGACCTGCACTACTAGCATGGCCTTTCCCTCAAACACAGCCACCACCACCAGCTTGGACCACACCAGCCCTGTCTTATTTTCAAAGCACTTCCGTAATGTAAGAGAAAATAGGAGGAAAGCTAACTCAGTAAAAACTGAGTAATTCTGGTCTCAAAGGTCTTGTCTTCTTTACCTCTAGTAGCTTTCCACAAGGAACTTACGTAGGTAATAAAATCCCTAGTTTTATTGTCCTTTTCCACCTAGCGTGCACTGCTAGCAGAACTGTATATGAACTGAGCTACCAGTGTGTCACAGCACTGAGGTGAGAGCCCAGGGCTTAATACAAAAACTCACAGGGTTTGAGGCTCAAACTACATGTTAAGCATGGTCTCCACCACCCACTGAGGAGAAATACCAGCAGAAAAATCAGCAAGAGCGTGCATGAGCATTTGATAGCACCAACCCTCATTGTTTATCATTGTTGAAGTTAGTAACAGGGGGACCATCAACTCAGGCATTACTGATTTCAGCCTATGGGAATTCACTATGCCATTGTAAAAACAAGTGGTTTGTATCTCACTATGTTATTCTAATTGTTTTCAGGACATGTATGCATTTTAATGTACATCCACTAAAAGTTGAGCCAAACTTCAATAAGCAATGATGAATACTGCTTGATTGAGTCCTTGAGACAGGACTGAAACTTTCACCAAGAAAGACAGAGAGACAAATAACCACAAACATACTTTATTAGAAGCCAAATCTTTGTTTGTCTACAGTGGGACAATTAACAGTGATATGTATACTTAACTTCAAGGCTCTAAAATTAACTAGTCTGCAGTCAAGTCACGAAGAACAAAAAAAAGTTATTTGTAATTAAAAAACTGAAAAAAAGAAGTGACCAAAAGAGACAGTCAGACCATGGTACAAGGATTTTCAAATACAACTGTTGGCTTTGAAAAAAGAAAGCTGACAGAAGTACCACACACCTGTAAAATAACTGCACAAGTACAACAGTTTGTACTTAACCTGGGAACCATCAGCTCTGGATCTATAGCACTCTGTGCTATACTGGTATGCTGGCAACCACCGGTATATCTGGACGTTGGGACATAATCTGTGGGCTAATTAAAGACTGTGGGAAAATCCTCTGAACATTGCGAATCATGCAGTTTTATGGTGTGATGAAGCAAATTAAAAAAAATTGAGAAAGATAGCTGTCTTCACGCTCCGGGCAATCTGTAAAGGGCAACCTTTCTCTTAGAGATGCTAGGTAGACCTGGAAAAAGCCAGAGGTGAGGATGGTGGGCATCAAATGATGTGAACCAGTTTTCGAAATTCCCAACTTGGCCAAAAGATTACTTCTCTAAGACTACTCATAAAGGATACCCACCACAACTTCTCAACTTGAGGAGGATTATCTTTGAAGCTCTGCGAGTTGACAGATCCTGTGACCTTTCTTGTTGTACAGAGTCTGCGATTCATGGTGTGCTTGCCTGATGCTGTGCTGAGTAGCAGAAGCAGCAGCAATTGGGTATGTATTTTCAAGTTTTAAGCAATAGCATATTTAAGTTTGTATAAGTATTATTTAGACTGACTTTCGTTTAAAGTCATGCTAAATTCCTCAAAAAGCTTTTTTTTTTTAAATTTTAAGAATATCTTTGCCTTGTAGATATAACACTTGAAATATATAGTAGTGCAGCATTTGTTAACTATGCTAAAAGTGAAAACAATGTTTTAGGTAAAATGAGCATCTGGAGTAGCTTTACTAATTTTTGTTTTGTTTTAAACAGAAATCTACCATTTGGCAATAATGGAGTTGTCACTACATTTGTCTTTGAATGTTGATTTCAGAACAGGAAAAAAAGGTGTTTTGTTTGAGGTTTTTTTGTTTGTTTATAGGAGTAAGAAAATGAAAACCAAACAAAAAAACTGAGGGAATGGATGTCAGGAATACTTTCCATCACACGCTACTTCTTGCTTCTAAGGGGATGTGGACTAAGACAGGTGTATGGGAATTTGAACTGGGTCTTTCCACAAGACTAAAATGACTATGTTGGCTCTGTAGATTTCACCATAGTTAGGTCTTGGGGGCAAAGAATGTTTCTATTCACAACGATCTATCAGAATATCTAAATTTTAATTAATTATTTATAATATGCTAATAAGGATAATTAATAACATTACCCTGCCAGCAAGAACAGGCTAGACCTTTCCCTACTTTGTGGGTGATTTGTTCATGATGAGATGTTGGTGAAAAGCACTCAACTATACATGCATGCAATGTCTATTTCCAGTGTAAAGGCAGAAGCGACCACTAGAAACCAGACTGAACAGCTGACTTTTTGTATGAGAGATGACAAGACACATCAGCTAGGAAGAAGAGAAACAGTGAAACAGGAACATATTCTAAACGCTGCTTCAAGCACACCACTTGGTCAAGCAACATGTGAAGGGTTGGTGACATTCCAAAAGAAAGAAGCAGCAAGGCTATCACTTGGAGGCAGAAGGTCTTCTTCTGAAAAGACTTTCCATGGTTTGCTGAAATGATGCAGCTCCCCCAAGGTCGGTAAGGATGCGCACCTTGCCTAGAGGGTAACACTCAGGACTGCTTTCAAAAGAACTGAGGACAATTAAAAAAGAATAGAGTCCAACAGAGGGTGCATGGTGGAAATTTTCAAGCTGCTGTTTCAGCTAATGATTGTACCCCCAGGATACAGCAGCATGAATCCTTCTTTGGGGTTCTTGGAAAGATAAAAAGAGCCATGTGCAGCGCAGATTGACTTCTCTTCAGATAGGACATGTTAGTGGCAGTGGCCTCTCTGACACTCAGGTGGGGTTCACGGCTGGCTGACGTTGCACTGTGCAGTGTGTGTGGGATATACCTGGCAGTCTTTGTGTCCTTCCAAATGGGAAAATGCGTGGACTGTGCCCAAAAAAGCTGGTAAGGAGTGGGTGCTTGAGAAAGACAGCTCTTCACACAGCTCTTCTCTGCATGACTAGATTGGTGCTCTGCCTGGATTAGGATATTCGAGAATAAAACTGTGAATAACTACACATTATATGGAAGGCATCGAGCACAAGTGATGAGGTTTTCCGAGACCTGGTCTTGGTCTGCGCACGATCACTCTGGGCTTCTATGTTGCGCACCAGTGTACTTTGAAAAGCCAGCTGAAGTGAGGAGGCTGGGTCAAAAGACAGTGGCAGCCCTGACACAAGGGGTAGGAATTGAGAGCTGAAACATTGAGATTAATTTTTAAAAAGCCAGGAAGCTTCTGTACTCTGTAATGTACCTTCTCTGTCTCAACATCTCACTTACGCTTGTAGTTGCTGGAGTATTATAAAATAGTACTCTGATCATTGAGCTGAAGCAATGGATTTTCCTTGTCCAAGAGGAGTTCCAGTAATTGTAGGTGCAAAGGATTAAGTATAATGGATCAGGCTTAACATACGGCCAGCCATGCAGAAACCTGGTTCAAAGAAAAAAATCTGTTACAGACAATGGAAAGTTAGAAAGAATCATTTCCAGACACAGTATTTGTACAATGGTCGCAATTTGAGTTCTGCAGTTTTCACATGGCAACACAGACACATGGTTAGTGCAAAGCTCTGGGGAAAACAAAAATCTGCCTCCCCTGAATAGTTCTTTAGAAGTTAAGTAGATATGTTCATTAACCCAATTATTGCTGAAACATACTTATAACAAAAAGATCTGTAATTTGTCAATATTTGATAGCAGTGTTTTCTTCTAGATGAGAGTGAGGAAGCACTTCAATTTTCATAGGCTGCAAATGCTTAACGTATAGCATTGTTACAATGGTAAAGTGCAAAGACCAGGGAAACAGCTGAGGAAATGCCTGTTTAAAAGAGGAACTGGATAATTGTTGGGTGTGAGAATCTTACAATTCTTCTGGCATAAAATGAAGTAAATAACACCCTTGTAAAGCATGTCTAGGAGTTCTCTGTGCCTTTTCTTCATCTTTTCCCTCCTATCATGCCAGGCTGCAGAATAAAGAACGCCATAAAATGCAGTACCTTCATTCTTATCACTGTGTGACTTTCAGTTCTAGACTTTTCTAAGTTTCCAAAGCCAACTCCAAATGAGCAAAAGAGCCATTTTTCCAAGTAAACAATAAACCTAGAAAAAAACCCCTAAATTTATTTCATGTACTAAGTAATGTACACAAAACACTTCCATACCACCACTGATAAAAGCTGTAGCAAAATAGAGAAGGCAAAATATTTAGGAAAAAAAGGAGTCTATTAGACCCATTTTTAACACACATTAAGACCTTAACTTATAACAAAATGACCTGAAGAAATCCTACTCACTCTTAAAACCACTTGTTAATAAAGAAGTGCTGATTAGTGCAGATTCTGTGATTCCTCATGTTCTTTTGTTTAGCATTTAATATTGCAATTCTACTCATGAAAGGAACTTTACATTTCAGACCTCTATGATGAGGTGCTAGTATGTTTCCAGCTTCATTTCACCGTGAAGGTTTGTGTTGCATATCATAAAGGATAGGGTAGTAGTTACCTTGAAAAGTGCTAATGCTGCCAGCAAGAGGTCTTTTATGCAAAGGCATTTGTAGGCTTCCTTAAACACCACCCACCTGCCTTCAAGGTACGGCAGAAGGAGCAAAGTAGGAAAAAAAAAGAGCCCTGGAGACATCTGGAAAGTCAACCACATGGAGAAAGGAGCTAAATGCTGTGAAAGAAGCAGTCTCCCCGGGTTCATACATGAGGATGTCAGATGCTGACCCCATCGCTGTTGTGTGGGCTCTTTGCAGGCTCCTGGCTTGGGTTGCTGTGCCCAGGTGGGTCACCTGGGAAGAATTTTACAGGCAGGCTGAGTAATGTAGGTAGATTTCTTAGCCTTTTTACAGCCAGTGCTTTAACTGCCCATAAGAGGCACGTCAGCATATGAAAAGAGCCCAAGCAGAGTGCGCTAACAAAAACTGAAAAGCAAGCCATGCTTTTTACCTTGATCATCCTCTTGGTTCCTGACGCCACTCTCAGCATCTGTTAAGGACACCCAGACACAATTTCTGTTAGTACAGCATAGTCTCTGGTGTACTGATAAACATCAAAAAATGTGAGAGGATTACAAGGAGATCAGAACAGAGTGTCAAAGGCCGATTCTTCCAAGACTGCAAATACTATCTTTATTCTCAGATGACAGGAAACTTTTTGCATTTTTCTATATATTTGCTTAAAATGAAGACACCAACTGTACTTTAGGTAACAAAAGCAAACCCACACTGTTAGTGAAGAGAATTACGATCTTCCATATTCAAAGAATAAAACCAAACATACCACTTGTCAAATCTGACAAGAACTTTGCTGAAGTATAATTCCTCTGCAGCAGCAATGACGTCCTGCTCTGAAAGGCTGAGATTTGTGTCAGAAAAAGCCCTGCCAGTCTAACAAAAAAAATGAAAGGTAGGATCTGATTTCTGTACCTAAGCCCTTTCTCCTGTAACTAGAGCTGGGACGTTGCTGTGAGCTTCCTGGAAATGATTGAAAATGTGTGAAATGGAACTAGACCAGCCTAGTTTCCATGAGTGGTCAGAAATGTCCGTCTATATCAGATGCATGCAGGCATCGCATTGCAAATGAACTAAGGAGCAGTGGCTCTGTGGTGACAGGCTAGTTTTAGTGTGGAAAGATCTAGTCATCCTATGGATTATCATGAGGGACTGCAGCAGTCCCTTGTGTTGCCTCCGGGGATAAAGCTTGAAATTTGGTGATTTACGGACTCGTGACATCAGTTCAATAGGAGACATTTTACAGAGGCCTCCAAATCCACGAACCTGAAGTATATTTGATTCCTACCTTAGAAACAAATTGCAGGCTATCAAATTAGGGCTAAAGCTCCAACCAGATGGCAATGACAAACTGTGACAATATTCTGTTGATACCCGTTGTATGAAGACTTGTAACTGTCCTAACTCCTGTGCATCTGCAGCTGGACAAACACATGGAAATAGCAATCTCTGATCAAATAGAAATATCCACCTACCACAACATCTGATAGTGAACAAACACAGATTCTGGGAAATGAATGAGTTACAAGAACAAGCACGTAGTGATATTTCACCAGAATAATTATTCAGCCTCCAATGGATTGTTCAGGTAATTTCTGAGTCATAGGTGGCACCTTTGTATTTTACATGCCTTGGCGGATTTCTCATCCAAATGTTTGTCCAGTTGCTTTTTGAACTTGTTTAAATTTTTAGCACCCATATTGTCCTATAGCGACCTGTTTCACAGAGTATTCCCAGTTTGTATGGGAACCAACTTCTCCTTTTTTGTTTGGAACCTGCCATATGTCAGTTTGACTTGATACCCGTAGCTCATGTGTACAGACAGTATTATTTCATAAATGTTAGAAAGTTATGAAAGAAAACTGCTTTATACTTAACACAAATACTTCGAATTATTTGAAGCTTACTTTAGAATATGTTCAGATTTTTTTGACCTGTCAATTTAATAATTTTCTGAGCTCTCATGGCTGAATGATAATCTCCACATAAAAACAATGAAGACGAAAGGGTAGCAAAAGGAGTGTGTACCATATTTTAGACACTGAAGCTGCAAAAGAGCAAGCCTTAAAAAGTAATCCATTAACAGAACTCCAGTTCCGCAGAAAAAAAAATATTACTTTCTTCTTGCCCTGTTCTGGAAGATGGCATCCTGTGAAGTTAATGGGGAGAGAGATGAAGACACACAGGAGGCAGAAATATTACTGTACATAGCAGACTATTGGCCTGTGAAGATCACCATTCCATGAAATGGAGAAGGTAGCTTGTTTTTATGGGGTGAATAACTTTATAAGCAGAATAGCACATACTGCAATAGTAAACATGACAGCAAAATTCTGAGAAGATTGAGACTGCTCCCAAGGACCAGAAGGGAAAACTCTCTTGCACATCACAGCTACCATTATCTTGTTCTCCTTTTCCCTTTATGTTTTCCTATCATCATAAGAAAATGGCAGCTTCTGTGAAGTTGTTTTTGGGATCAGAATGTCCATGCTGAAAACATGAAAACAGTTACAGTTCAGGAAAACAAGATTCTCAGAGAAATCACTAGATACATGCCAGAGGGAGAAGCAGAAGATACTAGTTAAAGTGGCGCACAAGTGATTCCTAAACATTCAGATGTTCAACGTATATTATAAGCATCAGCGGTAGAATTATATTGGGCCAGGGATGTCACGAGCAACAAGAAAAGCTTCTATGGTATGTTGGTGATAAAAGAAAAACTAGGGAAAATGTGGGCCATCTCCCAAAGGAAACGGGAGACCTGGTCACCTGGGATATGGAGAAGACTGAGACTTTTTATGGAGATGACAATGAGAAAATATGACAAATATGGAGAAGATTGAGAATTTTTATGGAGAAGACAATGACTTTTTTTGCCTCAGTCTTCACCAGCAAGTGCTCTAGTGTTATGGTTTGAGAGACCCATAACAATTTTTTGTCATTTAGACAATCATTCTCTCACTGTCGTGGTTTGGCCTCAGCCGGCAACACAGAACCACGTGGCCGCTCGCTGAACCCCTCACAGCCGTGGGGGGGGAAATAGGAAGAAAAAGGCAAAACTCGTGGGTTGACGTAAAGGCAGTTTAACAGAACAGCAAAGGGAAGAGAAAACAGTAACAATAACACGGATAAAGGAATATACAAACGCGATCAGGCCCCACGCCGCCGCAGCCCGCGCTGAGCAGCGACTTCCTGCCCCCTCCCCCCGGCAGCTCCCCCCCACCTTCCGGGCATGGCTCACATGGCATGGGGTACCTGTGTCCCCTCCCATCCTTGGGGAAATTAACCCCAGCCCTGCTGGAACCAGGACAATCACCCAATGACCCCTCCCCACCCGGGAAACGGGATCGGGAAAAACAAGGAAACCCAGGAGTTGAAGTCTAAACAGATTTAATAGAGTAAGATTAGGTAATTAACATTAATAGCACTAAAGAACCAATATTGATCCCGATACCAATACAGAATATGCAAAGATTACACTCAGCCAATGCTATCAGTAGGAAGCTGAGCACTCCCAGCAGCGGACAGCAAATGTCGGACACTGCGAGCGCTACGGCTTCAGGAGGAAGGGAAGGCCTCAGTAGTCCGGCACCAGGGCATGAAGTTCTCAGGATGGCAGCCATCAAGGAAGAGAGAGAACTTCACAGCAACCTTCCTAATTTATAGTGAACGTGACGTCGATAGTATGAAATAATCCTGTTGGCCAGCTTGGGTCAAGTGCCCGGGTCTCGCTCCTCCTCATCCCTGCACCTGGCAAGCTCGAAAACACTGAGACCTTGAAACCCACACACCATAGCTGGCTAGAAAGTAAATATTTTCACAAATGCAGCCACTAGAGTCCTCTAAAAATGCAGTCTTCCCAAGTATTAGAAGAGAAATGAGTCCTGTGTCGCTCAAACCAGGACATTCCACCCCTTATTTCATACTATATATATGTCACACTCAAGTTACTGTTATATTTGTCCTCTAATATATATATATACACACACACACGCAAATATAATCCTCTAAAGCTATGAACTATTCCTCTAAAAGGTCCATTAATTTTCTTTAGTTCAAAACTGTGAGTTCCATTTATCATAATAGTCTTTTAGGATAGGAAAAAGTGATGTGGCATTCACTCAGTTGTCAGATCAGGACCAGGCCTCAACACAGGATGACAGACATGTAGAGCTGGGCACAGCAATGCAATGTGTTGTGCTCACGGCTAGCATGTTCTCTGTCGCTGGACGCCATTCAATGATGTTGCCTCTGGTTTCACTACCACTACGTTATCCTGAAAAACACTTATTAAACATTGTTAGTGTTATGTAACAATTAACACACATTTCAAAACTAAGAATTTTCACCCAAAATCTAATCTCCTAAAGGTACACATCGAACTTCTCCATTCTCCCGCATCACCCACCAGGTACGTCCCAGTCCTTCAGCAAAAGCAACCCTACGTGTGGGCTTGCCTTTACCTGAGGCCGGGGTAACCCAGACTGTTTTCCCCAACATATTCTTTACATGCACCACAGGGACCTTATCCCCTTCTACAACAGGCAAAAGTTCTGACTGAGCAGGACCAGCTTGATTGACAGTTCCCCTGGTGTTGACTAACCAGGTGGCTTTAGCTAAATGCTTGTCCCACTTTTTAAGTGTTCCAGCACTCATTGCTTTCAGGGTAGTTTTCAGTAGTCCATTGCATCATTTGATCTTCCTGGCAGCTGGTGCATGATAGGGGATGTGATATATCCACTCAATACCGTGCTCTTTAGCCCAGGTGTCTATAAGATTATTTCGGAAATGAGTCCCATTGTCTGACTCAATTCTCTCTGTAGTACCATGTTGCCACAACACTTGTCTTTCCAAGCCTAAAATAGTGTTACAGGCAGTGGCATGAGACACAGCATATGTTTCCAGCCATCCGGTGGTTGCTTCCACCATTGTAAGCACATAGCTTTTGCCCTGGCAGGTTCTTGGAGGGGAGATATAGTCAATTTGCCAGGCCTCTCCATACTTATATTTCAGCCACCATTCTCCATATCATAAAGGTTTTGACTGTTTAGCTTGCTTAATTTCAGCACGTTTCACATTCATGGATGACCTGTGAAATATTATCCATAGTCAAATCCATCCCTCGGTCGCGAGCCCATGTATAGGTTGCATCTCTTCCTTGATGACCTTAAGAGTCATGGGCCCACCAAGCCAAAAACAATTCACCCTTATGTTGCCAGTCCAAGTCTACTTGGGACACTTTAATCTTAGCAGCCCAGTCTACCTGCTGGTTGTTTTGTTGTTCCTCAGTGGCCCGACTCTTGGGTATATGGGCATCTACATGACGTACCTTCACAGACAGCTTTTCCAATCGGGCAGCAAGATCTTGCCACAAATCAGCAGCCCAGATGGGTTTACCTCTGCGCTGCCAGTTGCTCTTCTTCCACTGTTTTAACCATCACCACAAGGCACACGCTGCCATCCATGAGTCAGTATAAAGATAAAGCACTGGCCACTTTTCTTGCTCAGCAATATCTAAAGCCAGCTGAATGGCTTTCACTTCTGCAAACTGACTCGACTCACCCACTCCCTCAGCCGCTTCTGCAGCTCGTCGAGTGGGACTCCATACAGCAGCTTTCCACCTTCTCTGGTTTCCTACAACACGACAAGATCCATCTGTGAATAGTACATATTGCCTTTCATTTGCTGATAGTTGATTATATGGTGGGGCCTCCTCAGCACGCACCACCCTCTCCTCTGGGGACCCACCAAAATCCATGCCTTGCGGCCAATCCATGATCACCTCTAAAATTCCTGGACGATTAGGGTTCCTTATTCGAGCTGTCTGAGTAATTAGTGCTATCCATTTACTCCATGTCTCGTCAGTTGCGTGATGTGTGGAAGGAGACTTCCCTTTAAACATCCAGTTCAACACTGGCAACCGAGGCGCCAGGAGGAGCTGTGCTTCAGTACCAATTACCTCTGAAGCAGCTCGAACTCCTTCATATGCTGCCAATATCTCTTTCTCAGTAGTGGTATAGTGAGCCTCTGATCCTCTATATGCTTGACTCCAAAACCCCAGGGGTTGGCCTCGAGTCTCTCCAGGTGCCCTTTGCCAGAGACTCCAGGTAGGGCCGTTCTCCCATGCTGCAGTGTAGAGCATGTTTTTTACATTCGGTCCTGTCCGAACTGGCCCAAGGGCTACTGCATGGACAGTCTCCCGTTTAATTTGTGCAAAGGCTGATTGCTGCTCAGGGCCCCATTTAAAATCATTCTTCTTCCTAGTCACTTCATAGAGAGGGCTCCCAGTCTGACTGTAACCAGGAATATGCCTTCTCCAGAAACCCACAACGCCTAAGAAGGGTTGTGTTTCCTTTTTGTTAGTAGGTGGTGACATAGCAGTTTTTCTATTAATCACGTCCATGGGGATCTGACGACGCCCGTCTTGCCACTTAATTCCTAAAAACTGGATCTCTTGTGCAGGTCCCTTGACCTTACCTCGTTTGATGGCAAAACTGGTTTCCAGAAGGATTTGAATTACCTTCTCCTCTCTCTCAAAAACTTCTTCTGCTGTATATTACCCCATATGATGATGTTGTCAATGCATTGCAGGTGTTTTGGAGCTCCGCCCTTCTCCAGTGCAGTCTGGATCAGTCCATGACAAATAGTAGGGCTGTGTTTCCACCCCTGGGGCAGTCGATTCCAGGTGTACTGGACGCCCCTCCAGGTGAAAGCAAACTGTGGCCTGCACTCTGCTGCTAAAGGAATAGAGAAAAAAGCATTAACAATGTCAATTGTAGCATACCACTTAGCTTCCTTTGACTCCAGTTCATAGTGAAATTCTAACATATCTGGGACGGCAGCACTCAATGGTGGTGTGACTTCATTCAGGCCACGATAGTCTGCTGTCAGTCTCCATGCCCCATTAGGCTTTCGCACTGGCCATATGGGACTGTTAAAGGGTGAACGAGTCTTACTGATCACCCCTTGGCTTTCCAGCTGACGGATCAACTTCTGGATAGGGAGCAAAGAATCTTGATTAGTGCGATATTGTTGCCTATGGACCGTTGTAATAGCAGCGGGCACCTTTTGTTCCTCGACCCTCAGTAACCCCGCAATAGGAGGGTACTCTGACAGCCCAGGCAAAATAGACAGTGGCATAACTTCTTCTGTCTCCACCGCCGCTACACCAAATGCCCACTGGTATCCCCTTGGGTCCTTAAATACCCTCTCCTGAAATAATCTATGACAAGAATGCACAGAGCATCTGACCCAGTCGCAATGGGGAACTTTTCCCATTTATTCCCAGTTAGGCTTACTCCGTCACTCCAACAATAGTGGTGGGTTCTGCCCCTCTATGATTTGACAGCATTATGGTGCACTGTGCACCAGTGTCCACCAAGGCCCTATAGTTTTGTGGTTCTGATGTACCAGGCCATCGAATCCACGCAGTCCAATAAACTTGATTATCCCTCTCCCCTCCTGGCTGGAGGCAGGGTACCTCTACTTTTGACTAGAGGGCCACTCAGTTCCATCCCTGACAGCCACACATCGTAAATCAGGTTCTGAAACCCATCTGTGCTGTCTGGGGGACTGTCCACTGGAAACTGGAGCAGCACTTCTTCTGAAAGAACCCATCCTTGGGGGCGTTCTACTCCGCAAGTCACGTATGCGTGTCCATAATGCCGAAGTAGGTTTTCCATCCCAGTTCCTCATGTTTTCCCCCCAGTCATGCAGGGTAGCCCACAGAATGCATCGTGGCGTGTATTGTTTCTCTTGAACAGGTTTTTTAGGAAAGCGTTTTTTCGTAACTGAGGCACCGGCCTGGCCAGGTGACTTGTGGAATGCTGAAACACCGGCCTGTGGGGCAGAAAGAAGATTATGTGCATAATGCTGCATTTGAGTATCCACATCACCCACCGTCAGTGCTTCATTCTCTTTCCAGCAAAATAATGCCAATACATTAGCATACACCAATGGTGTTCTTAGTACCCACTTACGCCAAATAGGTCCAGTAATTTTGAGGCCATCTGGATCTAATGGTGTCTGCAGGTTGTCTAAATCAGTAAAAATCATCTCTCTCACAGCTATTTCCCTCAGATTCTTAACACCTCTCTCAACAGTTGTCCACTTGAATGGGCGGTATGGGATATCATCCCTGTGGGGATACCTGCTCCTCACACTTAACAGGAGTCGCCTCCAGAGGGTGAGGGATTGTGGTGGTCTTCCAAGAGCCCTGTCAATACCCGATTCTCTAGCCAATGGTCCCAACTCCTTGGCTTCTCTACCATCTAAGTCCAAACTATTGGCTCCCGTATCCCAGCATCAGAGTAGCCAAGTAATCACTTGCTCGCCTTCCTGATGGCTGTAAAAAGATTACAGCGTATGTCTTGCAGCTCACTCAGGGATAATGATTGAGTAGTTTCCTCTGTTACTTCATTGTGTGATGTCCCTGGTTGACCGTTGCTATCTGGCCCTATTGCACCTTTCCTTTTATGTACAGGTTGACTAATACTGGCACTGATTGTGTCTGTAGGTCAGCTGCATCACCCATCACCAAGGTCAGAGTAGGTCTAGTACTTGTTGCAGCTGCGGGTCCTGTTGTGGGAGGCAACGGGGTCTGGATGGGATCAGTGTCTTTCACAGGGCCAACAGGGTCTGCGCAGGTATGATGTATGTCACGGGGGCTAGGGGGGGTTGTGCAGGTGCGATGTCCGTCGGGGGGGGCTGGCAGGGGCTGTGCAGGTGCGATGTCCGTCACCGGGGATGGCAGGAGCTGTGCGTGCGTGATGTCCGTCGGGGGGGCTGGCAGGGGCTGTGCAGGTGCAGTGTCCATCAGCGGGGATGGCAGGAGCTGCGTGTGCGTGATGTCCGTCGGGGGGGCTGGCAGGGGCTGTGCAGGTGCGATGTCCATCAGCGGGGATGGCAGGAGCTGCGTGTGCGTGATGTCCGTCGGGGGGGGCTGGCAGGGGCTGTGCAGGTGCAGTGTCCGTCACCGGGGATGGCAGGAGCTGCGTGTGCGTGATGTCCGTCGGGGGGGCTGGCAGGGGCTGTGCAGGTGCAGTGTCCATCAGCGGGGATGGCAGGAGCTGCGTGTGCGTGATGTCCGTCGGGGGGGCTGGCAGGGGCTGTGCAGGTGCAGTGTCCGTCAGCGGGGATGGCAGGAGCTGCGTGTGCGTGATGTCCGTCGGGGGGGCTGGCAGGGGCTGTGCAGGTGCGATGTCCGTCAGCGGGGATGGCAGGAGCTGCGTGTGCGTGATGTCCGTCGGGGGGGGCTGGCAGGGGCTGTGCAGGTGCGATGTACAGCCAGGGGGGTCGGAGGGGGCTGTCATAGGAGCCGGCAGGTTCTAAGCCGGCAGTCTGGATCTGATCCATTCCTGCCATAGAGACCGGCGGGGTCTATGTGTGGTAGGAGCCGGCAGGGTTAATGCCAGACATTTCCCTCTACCGCAGATCCACCCAATGAAAAAGATCAAACCTGCAAAACTTAACAACCCAAGCACAGTAATCAAAACATTCCAAAGGTATTCCAAACACTCAAAAACTGTTATTATTGATGCCACTGGTACATACAAATTCTCAAGAGCCACCTCCCCCCTTGCTAAACGGCCCGTAATATGACTCAAAGTATAATTATGCACAATGGTCAGCAGAGGCCTCCCACCGTCCCAAGGTAGGTCTGACCGCTGCGATTCTCGAGATGCCATTACATAAGGGACAAAAACCTTAAAGACTACAAAAGACCCGATAACATAGAAAAATACCGCCACACAAAATAACAAGGCAATGTTTTTTAGTCCACACTGAGAAACGATAAGCTTCCCTAAAGCAGAGACAAACAGCAATGCACTCCCACACAGCTCCCATAGCTCCCAACCTAAGTTTATACAAAGATAGTAGAGGACTCTGACTGTATTCCTTCGAAAACAGTCCAACAGAGTCATAGTGACTTTTTGACGAATCCAATTAAATCTGTTTAAAACTTCAACCCTTCAGAACTCTCAAATTAAAACCTACGGTTCTCCCAGCACTATTAAAATTAAGTGCAAAATATCACATTGAGTGCCAAACTCATTACAATACCACATTGGGCGTCAAATTTGTTATGGTTTGAGAGACCCATAACAATTTATTGTCACTTAGACAATCATTCTATCACCCGATGGCCCCTCCCCACCCAGGAAAGGGAATCGGGAAAAACAAGGAAACCCAGGAGTTGAAGCCTAAACAGATTTAATAGAGTAAGATTAGATAATTAACATTAATAGCACTAAAGAACCAATATTGATCCCGATACCAATACAGAATATGCAAAGATTATACTCAGCCAATGCTATCAGTAGGAAGCTGAGCACTCCCAGCAGCGGACAGCAAATGTCGGACACTGCGAGCGCTACGGCTTCAGGAGGAAGGGAAGGCCTCAGTAGTCCGGCACCAGGGCATGAAGTTCTCAGGATGGCAGCCATCAAGGAAGAGAGAGAACTTCACAGCAACCTTCCTAATTTATAGTGAACGTGACGTCGATAGTATGAAATAATCCTGTTGGCCAGCTTGGGTCAAGTGCCCGGGTCTCGCTCCTCCTCATCCCTGCACCTGGCAAGCTCGAAAACACTGAGACCTTGAAACCCACACACCATAGCTGGCTAGAAAGTAAATATTTTCACAAATGCAGCCACTAGAGTCCTCTAAAAATGCAGTCTTCCCAAGTATTAGAAGAGAAATGAGTCCTGTGTTGCTCAAACCAGGACATCTAGCTGCACTGCCTAAGTCACAAAAGGCAAAGGCAGGGACTGGGAGAACGAAGAACTGCCCACTGTAATAGAAGGTCAGGTTCAAGATCATATAAGGAACCTGAAGGTTTACAAGACCTGATGAGATTCATCTGTGGGTCCGGATGGAACTGGCAGATGAAGTTGCCAAGCCATTAACCATGGTATTTGAGAGGTTATGGCAGCCCGGTGAAGTTACTGCTGACCAGAGAAGGGGAAATATAACCCCCATTTTTAGAAAGGGAGAAAAGGAAGATCAGGGGAATTACAGGTTGATCAGTTTCACCTCTGTGCCCGGCACGATCAGGGAGCAGATCCTCCTGAAAACTATGCTAAGGCACATGGAAAATAAGGAGGTGATCGTTGACAGCCAACATGACTTCACTAAGGGCAAATCGTGCCTAACAAATTTGGTGGCCTTCTACTATGGGGTTACAGCATTGGTGGATAAGGGAAGAGCGACTGACATCATCTACCTGGACTTATGCAAAGCATTTGATGCTGCCCTGCACGACACATTCTTGTCTCTGAATTGGAGAGACATGGATTTGACAGATGGCCCTCTCAGTGGACAAGGAATTGGCTGGATGATTGCACTCTAAGGGTTGCAGTCAATGGCTTGATGTCCAAAGGGAGACCAGAGACCCATGGCATTCCTTAGGGGTTGGTACTGGGACTGGTGCTGTTTAACATCTCTATCGGTGACATGGACAGTGGGATTGAGTGCACCCTCAGCAAGTTCGCTGACCAACACCAATCTGTGTGGTGAGGTCCTCACACTGGAGGGAAGGGATGGCATCCAGAAGGACCTGTACAGGCTTCAGAGATGGGTCTGTGTGAACCTCATGAGGATCAACAAGGCCAAGTGCAAGGTCCTTCATGTGGGTCAGGGCAATCCCAAGCACAAATGCAGGGTGGGCGGAGAATGGATTGAGAAGCAGACCTGAAAAGAAGGACTTGGGGGTGCTGGTGGATGAAAAGCTCAACATGAGCTGTCAATGTGTGCCCACAGCCCAGAAAGCCAACCACATCGCAGGATGCATCAAAAGAAGCGTGGCCAGCAGGTTGAGGGAGGTGATTCTGCCCCTCTACTCCGCTCTCGTGACACCCCACCCGGAGCACTGCATCCAGCTCTGGGCCCCCCAGTATAAGAAGGACATTGACCTGTTGGAGTGAGTCCAGAGGAGGGCCACGAAGATGGTCAGAGGGCTGGAGTACCTATCTTCTATGAAGACAGGCTAAGAGAGTTGGGGTTGTTCAGCCTGGAGAAGAGAAAACTTCAGGGAGACCTTATTGTGGCCTTCCAGTACCTAAAGGGGGTCTCCAGGAAAGATGGGGAGGGACTCTTTATCAGGGAGTGCAGTGACAGGATATGGGTAATGGTTTTAAACAGAAAAAGGGTAGATTTAGATTAGATATTAGGAAGAAATGACTTACTGTGAGGGCGATGAGGCACTGGAACGGGTTGGCCAGGGAAATTGTGGATGTCCCATCCCTGGAAGTGTTCAAGGCCAGGCTGGATGGGGCTTTGAGCAAGTTGGTCTCATGGAAGGTGTTCCTGCCCATGGCAGGGGGGTTGGAACTAGATGATCTTTAATGTCATTGCAACCCAAACATTTCTATGATTCTGGCATCAGTGAGCCAAAAGCACTGAAAACCAACAGGACAAGTATTAGAAGAAAACCTTCTGGAACTTAATGCTAATTAGGAAATGCATACTTTATATACTGATCAGCTTGGACAGAGTGCTTTAAATGTCACCATTGCTGGCACATTCTGAATACTGAGATCATGCTTTAAAAAGTGCGAAAACTGAACAGCAAGCTCCTGGACCAAAAGATTTCTTCCTTACAAGTTGCCTGTGATTTACTGGCACACATACTCCTCAGATTCCTTTAAACCAGATCTTGCCTAAGCCCCTATGCAGCAGAAACCTCTCTTCCATACCCTCAACATGCAGCAAAGCTCTGAAATAGTTAAACAGGCAAAGCGACACACGGGTGTTTGCCTCTGTTTTGAAGTTTAAAGGAAGGAAAAAAACCTCCATCACGTGCAAATCCTATGCGAGTTCCTGCAGGCACAGCATAAGGGTGAAAAAGCTCTCCCACATCTGTGTTTATTATGACAAATACCATTTAGTCTCCCACCCTGCATTGCAACTGTTGGTTATTTTTAACAATATGACAACAAAGGGGGAAAAATGGAAGGTGTGTCCCACCCTCCACCCCTATGCCATTATCTGAAGAGCTACTTTGAGCAAATTACTGTTCTGGGTTATCTGTCAGCTCTGCACTGTCAATGTCAAACAAAAAAGAAAGACAGGAGACTAGCCCTGTGTTCTTTAGATCTGAATAAGTAAATGCTTTCCCAGCAAAGTCAGCACAGGGATGAGAGAAGTCAACTGTTAATAGACAAACTCACTCATAGAGAATGAACAAAGTAAGAAGCACGTTATTTTAAGCCTTAATTAAGTGATTCCATCTGTTGAATTTCCTTGCCTCAGGTATGAAGAACAGGAGAGAAAACTCAACTGGAAAAGGTACACCCTGAAATTCTCCACTTTTCTTTAAGTCCTCGTGCATCAGTTATGGGTACGACAAACAGGAAGCCATAGCCAAAAGAATTAGATGGCATAGACAGACACTGTATAAACTTTGCATAGTGGGAATGGTTATACGTACTGGGATGATTTAAGTGGGAATTTGGACAAAAAGGATTACTGTGTGAAAAGCCTTGGTTTCCACGGTATATTGTGCTGTATTATTTATATAGAATCTGCTATGCATGGACCAGGGATTTTTTCTCCATCCCATTGTAAAATACCAGAGTAACTGTTGCTTGAGTATCACTACAAGTCCGCACTCCTGCTTATTCAACAGCTGTCTGCTCTAGTCGACCTCAAAAGGCTCACTCTAAGACAAATATTGACATCCCTGAGACAAGGAGACCAACAGGACATACCTGCATTTCCTGATGCTTGGACTGAAGAAGCTTCAGCCCAGACCTGGCATCCTAGATATTAGTCACTGGCTGACCCAGAAGTTTTGCAAAGCGATATTTTTTAATATTTAAAATGTTGTTATTTAATAGATCTATTCAAGGTCTTAACAAAATGCTGTACAAGATGCTCTGAGAATTTTAGGACTCTGAGTTTAGAATAGGACTGGGAAGATCAACACTAATCCTCACTGCATGAAGAACCTTCTCAGCTTCCATATAATTTGGCCTATAAGGACTAGATTTTGCATGGTTACTCTTGGATGCTAGAAACTATTATGTAAATTTTACCTCCCCGTACTTCAGTATTTATTCTCAATGTATCCTTTTAACAAATGATAGGAAAAAACGCACAAAATTTCTCAGTGACATTATCTTCTTCAACACATAGCGAGCCATTTTTTTTTTAAATTGTGAGTCTCATATTCTGGTTCACCTGTGGAAATTAAATACTTCTCCAGGAATTTTAGCCCATGATATCCTCCTCAATAACACACACAATCTAGGTGTTGAGCCTGAAGGCATCTGCCCTGCCTCCCCCAGTCAACACTCCATGGGCAGTTTCAGCCATTTGTGGGTGCGTCACTGCAGAATGCTCGGGAATGCCTCAGTCCCACCACCCAGCCTTTCCCCTCCCCTTACACCAGCAGTTAGAAGTGTCACAGGGATTTCCTAGTAGAAAGTGAACCATAAAGAGAATACAATGGATCATTTTCTCACCATATGCAAAAATTTCTTTTCATAAACCTGAGCCGTGCAGTCCAGTCTCTACATCAGGGTCATGATGCATAAAAAGCAGTCCCAAGAGAGACTAGGCTCTGTATTAGCTGTGAAGCAGCGTCTCCCTGTCTGAAACAAAACAGTATCTTTCCATCCCTCAAGGAACATATGAATTAGAAATAATGAGATTGTGTCATGCCTCCTTTCAGGAAGGGAACTAGTCCTATTGCTCTTGAAGGTCTATTGGAAAACTCCCCCAAAAAAGGTACCTTGATTGGCTGGTATTTCTCTCCATACATGTACTTGCTCTTTCATGAAAGTGACTAGATGAATTAGATAATTGCTTTCTTCATTGCAATTTGGAGAATTATCATATTTGTTTATATTTTTAGCTTCAGTGGCTATCTAGAGCTTTTTGCTTTGTTTTAGAGCTGCGATATTTACAAATTAAAGCTTTCCCTGCTCGTAACAATGTCCAGTTTCCTTCAAAAAAAGAAAGTAAAAGTTTTCTTTTCAAATTCCTAATTAAATTTCTTTATATTTAAAATTTTTCTGGCAGTTGAGGAGGAGCACTTTTAGGTATTCAGACCAGGCTGATCTATCACCAGTTTTGTGGAAGAACAATGAACTGGAAACAAAATAAAACAGAATAACTTATTTACACTAAATTACTGAAAGCTTAAGTCTTTCAGTAATTGCTTTTCGTAGGTTCTAGGTACACTGGTAATTTCATACAGTAAACTACCAAAATTGCATGACAGAAAACTCTTTCCTTCTGTGTTTCTGCATTTGAGTTTAGACAAAAAGCACTGAATATTTCTTCAGTTTCTATGAAACAGAAAATATTTTCCTCTCTTTCTTTTTCTTTTTTCTTTTTCCTTTTCTTTTTCTTTTTCTTTCTCTTTTTCTTTTTCTTTTCTTTTTCTTTTTCTTTTTCTTTTTCTTTTTCTTTTTCTTTTTCTTTTTCTTTTTCTTTTTCTTTTTCTTTTTCTTTTTCTTTTTCTTTTTCTTTTTCTTTTTCTTTTTCTTTTTCTTTTTCTTTTTCTTTTTCTTTTTCTTTTTCTTTTTCTTTTTCTTTTTCTTTTTCTTTTTCTTTTTCTTTTTCTTTTGTTGTTGTCTTTTTTCTTTGTCTTTTTTCCTTGTCTTTTTTTATCTTGTCTTTGTCTTTTGTTTCCAGTCTTATGATTCAATTATATTTGCTGCATTAAGCAAAAAGTCAGGCTGTTCTAAGATGCAACATAGAAAATACTTAATCAAAAGAGAGAGCAACAATCTTTAAACATGAAGTAAGCTGGACTTCTAAATGCTCAGACTGACACAGGTGTAGAGCAAAACATGACCAGCGAGCACAGCGAAGCAGGAAAAGGTCACAGGGCAGAAGAGACGGTAGAACTGAAAAGTGTTTTGCGCTTTTGGAGGGAGCTGGGCTTTTTCCTTTTTATAACACTTCCACTAAAGCCTTCTCTGAAAGTGGAGTATCTTTAAGTAAAGGTGCAGGTTCTTGTACTAATGTGGTTGACAAAGGTAAAAGTATTTGATCCATAGAATGATTAATATGACCAGCCTATATGAGCCTGAGCATGGCTGAGTGGCTGTCTAGACCACTAAATCAAGTGCCTGACAATAACGAAATTACTAGAACAAGTCTCACTGACTTTATCAAAGCTCATGCTTTATCAACAGGTTTTTGGTTTAAAGGTTTTGCCAGATCAAAAGCAAGAAAAGTGATAGTAAGCTTTGAGGAATTCTGACGAATACCCTATGCCTTCTAGTGACGTACAAGTGTCACTAACAAGCAGATCTTTATGAAAAAGAAAATCTAAGGCATTTTTTCCTGCACCTCGCTATGTGTTTCTGGCTTAGAAAGTTCTGTGAATATCAATGCAAAAAAGTACCGAAATACTCTGAAGGTTGCTTTCGGAGTCAGCATAGTGAGAGAACACTGGGACAACCCTCTTTCTGGTGGAGTTCCTGCCAAACACGTTTACTTACATGTAGAGAAACCTTGCTGACTAGCCACTTTCACTGCTGCATTTTTTCTATTGGCATTTCAAGGTCAGTTTAGATGGGGCTTTGAGCAACCTGGTCTAGTAGAAAGTGTCCCTGCCCATGGCAGGGGGGTTGGAACTAGGTGATCTTTAATGTCCCTTCCAACCCAAGCCATTCTATGATTCTGTGATTTCACTGTTCAAACCCAGTTAAAGGAGTGTTGCAGACTTGGTAAGCTGGTGGGACTCTCTCGAAGTGCACACAGACATACCCGAAGGCCTGCTCAGATAAGAAATAATGAATGTTGGCCAGAGTTTTTGTTTTGTTAAAGAAACACTCTTTAATTAATGCTAGCTGTTGCTGTACAACTAATTAAAACTCTTGCTGTGACAATACTTTCTACTGCTATAGCTGAGTTCCAGTCATCAAAAATGTAGAAAGCTACTTCTGTATGTAATAATAATGTAACAAGGGCTCTTGGGCAGGACCGTGATATTAGGGTCCTTGTTCCTGTTTGGAAGAGTACTTCAACTCTTCTCTACCACTTCTCCCTGACTTTCTCATCTGTAGCACCATTAAATCCACCAGAACAAGACAACGATGAGGTTTATTGTAAACCATGTGGGCTCTGGAAGAGAAGAATTGTGCACACTGAGTGTTTTGCTAAGCCCCTGAGAGAAGAACAATGAAACAGGGATCTTGTAAAGGATTTATGATGCTTGGGATTAAGGAAATGTGTGAATGCTCTTGCTTAACTAGTCTGAGGTAAAAGAAACATGTGGAACACTTCAGTGCAGCATTACTAATGTTTCAGTGCAGGTGCTAAATAAAACAAATACTTATATCAAAGCTCTTGTTCCAGACTTCAAATAGACAAACAGTGAAACATGTAGATCAGAAGTGAACTTAGGAAACTATTCCAGTTACTATAAACACAATGGCACTTCCTAGGCTGTTATGGGGATATCAGCTGCATTCCCACTCATAACCATAGCTGGCTTCACTTGCAGTCACAGGAATTCCATCCCAGCAGTTTTTGGGCTGCAGTTTTCATCAAAGGGTGAAGGACTGGAGGTATCTATCACTGAACAGCTAACCAGAAGATGGATCCCACTGTTAATGTCTTAGCTCTGAACCTGTTATGTTCAAACTCTTGTTCTATCTTAAGCTTTCTGGAAGACCTTGGAAAGGTAATTTTGTGTTTATACCTTGTCTTCCCAGCCATAAATGACCATAATAACACTCCATGGAGTATCTTTTTGAGTAGGAAGGCAGTAGCAGACCATTTGGCTTGATATCAGGAATGACAAGGACCACAGAACTTTTCCCCTTGCCTCTTGCAGCATCTCACTGTCAAAGCAATATTTTTGGATTATACGTAAAAGTGTCCTCTTAATTGCAGGGGTCTGGAGATTTGACAGTACGATGTGAACTTGAAGATGTCTATGGCACTTATAAAGCTACTTGCTTGATCAGAGACAAGAGCACCAGCTTCTTGCTCACCCTCAGGTCTGCAGTCATCAGCCAGAACTTGAAGGTTTGCAGTCATCAGATTCTTATTATTTTTTCTGCTGCAGGTGCTGAACTATAACAGCTTTGCCAGTGGTCTATCAATCAGCCTCTGATCATTATCAGCAATTACTTATTTCTGATGTTATTGTTTTGTACTCTTGCTTTTAAGCCAAAAGATACACCTTTCTGCTGAAGGTATGGCAGAGCTAAATCAGTGCCTACAGTCAGGTCACAACTGCTGGAAACGTCATTGTTCTTGAGCGTGATTAAAAGACAGCTAAGGTATCTGTAACTGGAATTTACAAATGCAAACCCCTGCTGACAAAGATGAGGGCATTTCACCACCCTCACCACCCTGAGGTTACACAGCTTCCTGCATCTCCATTCTTCCTCCTTCATAGCCATCATCTCACTCTGAGCCTTCTTCTTCCCATATACAAAAGCACTGCACCACTCCTAAGTGATGGAGGTATGAACCTTTGAAGGCCTGACATAAATGGTGCAGCTGAGCTGAAAAAAGGCTGGCCCGATGCATCTTTACTAGCCAACAGAATTAGTGGTAGTTTCAGAAGTCATGTTTTCCAAACTACTGGAGAAAACATGCGTTGCATACTATAGTATCCCTGTCACTATTGGTGTTTCTAATATGCTGTGCATGATGCAGTACATACATGTGTACATGCCTTTTCAGAGTAAATCAATTTACACACGGTTAATGGTGAAATTGTCCTTCTAAGTAATGCTAAAAAAGACCCTTTCGAAGGAGGGGTTGTATGGGATAATGTAAGAGGTACCATCTGCTCAGGTTCTGTCCTGAAAAACAGACGTGATAGTCCTGATCAAAATGCGACTCATAAACCTTTCCACCATCTGGTTGTAGTAACTGTTGTTGAACACAAGTGGTCTACAGAGCCATGAACATCTTGCTCGATAAAAGCAACAAGATGTCACAAAAGCAATAAAACTGACATTTCTGCAAACGCAGCTGCACTAAGATGAGGCACATACCTGAGAAAGAAACAGCTAAAGTTCCTTCACGTTTCTAGTCCTTGAAGTTAGAAAACATGTTATTATCTTGTGACAGAAAGGACTGTTATAACAGACCTCTCTTTTCAGTCCTTACAGTGATTTTATGGCATTGAAGGAACTAGATAGTATTTGATTTTTTTTATACCATGGGAGCCCATCCCTTTGAAAGCTAATCACCTAGTTTTATTTAGTGAGTGTAGAATAATGGCTTTCTGGGCAAAATTGACAAGTTTTGTTTCTGGCTGTTCATTTGATACTCCCCCCTTTTAAACTGAAAAGTGATACATGATTTCAACTTTCTAACAATGACTCCTGCAATAATCATATGATGTGTCTGACATGGTGTCTGATGCATAGCATTTTGGCATTTGTTTTGTAATGCAGTATCCTGAATCAAAAAATACCTTTTAGTCTCTGAATTTTTCCAAGTGATTTGTACTCAATAGACAGTGTGATACTTGCCTTCCCCCCATCTTCCTCGCATGCTTATTAGATGTTATTACCAAAAAAGAGGCATGAAAAATGTCAGAAAAACTGTGTTCCAAGTGAACTCTGAGAAAGTATCAAACAAAACTATGAAATAAAGTCTCAATTTGAGATGGACACACTGTGTTGTGACTCTGTCTGGGAGGCCTGGAAAAAGAACTGTTTGCTGTGTGAGGCTCAGTGAGATTCAGAGCAGCTTCTAAGGAATAAAATAGCTATCGCTACAAAACCTCCTTAGCTATTATTATAAATAATTCCTGGCTGCACTGTGGTACCACACAGAAACGCCAGAATAAGGTCTGGGTGCTGGACAGACGTTGTGTGATTTCCCTTTTGCCTTGCATATGGTGTCATTTTCAGAAAGCTGTTTAACCTTTTTTTTGTAATGCCAAATGTTTAAAACATCAGCTTTTGCTGGTTTACGTCCTTTCTTGGTACTGGAGCTTCTGATGTTGCAGTTGCAAAGAGCTGGGGGGAGGGGGAGTGGGTCTCTCTGTTCCCCCTAAAGCAGATCCTGTTAATTAAGTGTGAAGGCTGCTTTCAGCCTAGAGTCCCCTCTTTCTGGTCTCCTGTTTCCTCTCCCTTGTGTCCCTGTCTTTTCTCCCTTACATTCTTTTGAATCCCTACTACTCTCACCTGTCCTTCCTGGGCAAGCAGCCCATTTCCCAAAGCACTTTGGGTCTCCAATGTTAACGTGCATCTCTTTTGTTCCTGCTGCTGAACAGGGGTTACCTTTATATATATATGTCTCTGTGTGTGTATATACATAGATGAAATGTTTATATTTTTCTATAAGCACAAATATCCAAATATATAATAGAACCTAGTTAGACGGTTAGTCCCAAAGGGATGAGGAACAAGAGACAGAGGTGGGAAGAGAAGGTTAGACATGTTCAACGTTTCACATATTTTGCAGGCTCTCCCACCACTCATTTCCACTCATGTGGCACTGAGTTTTTGGATAGACACTGTCTTTGAAATGAAGAATCTCCTACTGTTCCCTTCCCATCAAGGGAAATGGATTAATCTATCTTCAGTCTCAAACTTCAAAGGCAAAATCAACAGATTAAGTCTCAGGTAGCATATTGATGCCAGTGGGTCTACTGGAACTAATGACTGCTACTGTTTGGAGGAAGGCATACAGACAGTGGTCTCTGAGAGATAATAAAAACCAAAATGCCGTACAGAAATAAAGTACAGAGGGACCGCCCTGAAACTAGTCTGGAGATATTCTCTGTTTTGAGAATGAAAGCTGTGGACCGTATCTACAACAGGACATAGTACCATTCCCATGAAACAGTAAGTTCTCTAACCCTCAGGCACCTCTAACCAATATTTCTTACCTCCCTAAACTTGGACATGTCAAGTTTCCTACACATGTAACAGTTTGCTTCCAGCAGTGCCTTCAACAGTGTCAACCAGCTAAGAAGCTACTCCAAACCATGCTCAACCCCCAGATTACAAACTGACAGAAAGATGGACTTGAAGTCAAGCTTCTCTTTTGAAACATTCAAAACCCGCCTGGACGCCATCCTGTGCAACCTGCTGTAGGTGTTCCTGCTGTGGCAGGGGGGGTTGGACTTAGATATCTCCAGAGGTCCCTTCCAACCCTGACGATACTGTGATACTGTGATTCTTATAGCCGGTGAGATTGCACCCATTGCACTATAAAAATGGGTGCCATCAAGTTCCCTCATCACCTCCTGAACATGCACTCAGGTGGCCATGGCTTTGCCACCAGAGCTGACATGTCCTTGGCTTTGGCCTCTGGATCTGCCACCTACTGCTTCTGGAAGGTGAAAATGTATGTGATCCTGACCTGAGTGAAGGGTTTGGCCTATTTAGAGCAATAATGTTTTCTTGTGTTGTTTCTCCAACATTGAAAGATTATATTCTCCCTGCAGGGAGGGGTACTTACTTAGTGAAAAGGTCAGATCTAGGCCACAGTAGACTAAAAACCAGATGACCCTACCTTCACTTCTCATTCTCGTAGCATCTCTGGGAAACAAATTTTTTTGTTTGACCTTCCTAGACTGCTTTTCTGACAGGCAGTACTCTAATTGTACAATAACCCTCTCAATTAGAAGCTGAGTGAGCTGATGAAGCAACTTTGCTTCTGACAGTTTTATTTGGGCTCCTAAACAATTGTCTTTTTTCCCATAAAGCACACATGATGATTGTGCTGCAGAGCTATTTTTTTGTCTTGATCTTTTTATTAAACTGTCCAATGTATTTCCTGAGGAAGTACTTATGTCAAAAGAGATTTTAATTGTTTCTCTCCTCAAATGCTTTAAGCAGATTTCTTTTCTTAATCGCTTTGCTTTAATGACAGATAAATTGTAATCCCAATTAACTCGAAGAGTGAGAGTGGCCCTGACAAAGCATGTTCTTAAGTACTTGGCTGAACTGGGGGCAAATAATCAATAATTTCTGTCAGGAATCTCTCAAAAATGAATAATTCCATTCCCAGATCATTTATGTTAATTGATTTGTAATGAAAGTTTCATAGGTAATGTCTACATTACGGCCATACAACACGCCACGGAAATGGTTGTTTGTGCTTACCTGTGGTAATAAAAAAAAGAAGCAAGACATATAAGCAGGCTGAATCCTCAGATTTCAATAATGACTAAAAGCAAAGAGGGTGAAAAACCAGCACGAAAAGAATGCAACAAAAACCTGCTCCCAGTAAACAAACTTGCCTTGTTCCTACAGCTGTCATATACCTAAGAATTAGGTGAAGGATGCAGTACCTGCCCAGAGGAATAGGTTCAGAATACAGTACTGCTTAAAACCTTTTCGGGAGCAAAAGGATTAATCTGAATTTGACATGATGGCTCTGCTTGTTATTACCTGTGGTCAATGCAGATGTCTTTTTCCAAAGTAATTCCATTTTCTTTGGTGATAAATATATTGACTTTCTGTTGTGTAGCTTTTCTATGGTGTATCAAGTTGTTGCCGAAGACCAAAAACTGTTCAGTGAGGAAGCGGTACTTAGTTTTGCTTTTTGCGAAAGGAAAGTTCTCATCCTTTCCCTGTCATACATAACCCTCAAAACATAAATGAATCATCTGAGCACTGCCAGACAGTACAGGTGTTTTTTCCACTCAAAGCCCAGCAAGAATGGATGTCAACTTCTCAGGCCACCTAGGAGTGTTATTTGAGTCCCTGTGGCTCAAGGACGACTCCAGATTCCGGTCTGAAAACATTACTGGGCTGATGCTCTTGCTTGAATGGGGTCTGGCATTTCTCTGATCTTTCTTCAGGTGGTCTATCTGCAGTCTTACTAATTTAAATCATTTAGTAGTCCAAAGCATCTGTATCGTGATATTTTCTTGTGCATTAATTCCTTTTCTAAGAGAAATCTAGAAATAATTTTACCAGATCCAATACATTTGGTAAGAGAATATTCCTCCTGCATGGGAACACAGCTCTGGTGAGTCACTTATTAGCATAGGATGTCATAAGGAATTTCTCAGGGCAATACAACTATAGATTTGTGTAAATAACAATTTCATTATCATTTATTACCTCTTCTTTTAAGGACACTATCTTATTAATAATTTCTATTTGATTTGCTCTCAAACTGTCTTAATAAAGAAAAGATATTATTTTTGGTGCAGACTGTATGGTCTCTAAACACTATTAATTTGAACTATTCTTTAATTCCTTTAGTGGTTGTATTGAAATTATCCTTTTTCATGACCAAGTTGAAAAAGTATCAAACAGAAGCAGCAACAGTAACAAATAAAAGTACATCAAGATCTATGCAGATTATCTTATGCTGGGTTATGAAGGCAAAAGAAGAACATCCTTTTCTATTAACTTTACATATTGCAGTTGCTACCAAGTGGAGAAATATCAGAGCTCCCACACTGGACAGATGGCTCCCAGAAGTATGTGGTGCCTGTGGAAAAAATGACTAGTCTTAGGAATCGCTCATACACCAAATATTTGTACACTCGGCTTCCCTTCATTCCATACTCCCAGAACACCAGTTGGTCTAAAAAGCCACCCTCTTTTTTTTCCTCCTGGTGAGGTTACTTTGTAATGGAATTCATCACCATGTGTTAAATTCACAGTGTGCAAAAAAGGTACTTCCTTGGTTAGCATGATAGAGGGAGAAAAAAGAGAAATCAGTGGATCAAACCATTGATCAGATGGACAAAACTCCTTTTCACTTCAAGAAGCAGGATGTTTGTCAACCTGAATAGTACCTACCCATGCACAACAGAGCCGGAGTGGGAACAGTCCTTATCAAGATCACTGGGCCACTGGGTGTCTGCGTGCATTGCCTCAGGCTGGTTGGCTAGGACTGGCTGGCTACAATGCTTCAAGACAGCTCAGTACATCTGTGTGACTGCAGTTATCGCAGTGGTTTCAGGAGAGGACATAACCCATAAACTGTTGCTACATCCAGATGCTTGAGGTCTAAAGTAGCTCTAAGGTGCTTCTGTGTGGGAACAGCTGATAAGAGTGTGTCTATGCAGGTTGAGAAACCAGTACAAACTGTCTTCCCTCCTCAGGTTGCTTTTCTTCCTTTTATTATAGCTGTAGGGAAAAATGGAAAAAGTGTTGGATTTAAGACACAGATTTTACTTTGTGGCACTTTAAGTTTGAACCACATCATCTGTAACAGAAATGGAGCAAGAGTTTTCAACAACAATGACAGAAAAAAAAAAAAAAATCCTAGCTCTGCCAGAGACATGGTCTGAAACAATGCCAAAGATTTCAGGCTGGCAAATCAGCAAAGGAGCCAGATAAATCAGAATGAGTGTAACAGATCTCATCTATTTCAGCACAGCTTAGCCTTTTTACTATGTCATTGTCATCAATACCCAAAAATACTTAGTTGCAGGAATAAAAGTGTCTGGCTAATAAAGCAGAACCATTAAGAAAAAAAAAAAAAAGTAAAGAAAAGGAAAGTGAGAAGTGTGGCCATAACTGTGTAATAATAATACAACTGAATGATTTAGAGGAAAGGAAAAATGTTTTGTTTACTGAAAGCATAAAAAGATTTGTTCCTATTGTATAAAATAATTTGGTTTCCTGGTTTTGATTTACATTTACTGGTAACAGCTGCTTACAGGTCGGGCAACATTAGCATTCAAAAAGCAGCCCTAATGAAAGCAACCATGCAGCTAATATTGGTGTTAATTCTATTTCATGCTCATGGACTCGACTGCATAGGGAATTGTTTAAAATGGAAATGCCTCGAAAACACACTCTACAAAATGCGCAAATACCCACAATCTGCCATCAGACCAAACCCCTGAAATATATTTCTTCTCTCAAAAAATGTACAGTATGTACAGTATATAAACCCCCATCAAAGGCAAGCCTAGTCCTTACTGCTGCAGAAAGCCTGGGCACAGCTGAGACATTATATCTCAGTATTGTGGGAAATGTGCCATACAGAGCACCCTTGTGCAGAATCTGCGAACATCTGCCGAATCCTTTGTGCAGGGCAAGAGCTGGGTGACTCCGGGGAAATGGTGCAGGCTGAGGCTATGGTCAAGAAGCCCGCACATCAGTTGGCCCACACACTGTGTAGAGAGGGCAACAGCCTTTTATTCCTCCTCTACAGTCTGGTGCTCAATGTGATTGTGCATTCTACACAGCAGGGCTGTGAGTCCTGCTTTTACCCTTGGCCCAAATGTGTGCACGTGTTTCCTCATCACCCGACCTCTGGACTCTTGGATATTTTTGAATATCTTTTCTTGAAAGAAAAAGTTTAAAATAAAACACCCTCTGGAAACAGACCTGCTTGGTGTAAGACGTGTGGAAACTAAGAGCATGTGTGATTTCAGAAAGTGGTTGAACAAATTAATGGTAAACAACACTAAGGGGGGACAGGAATAAGACAACCTGAGATCATGGTGGCACAGGGGTTGAATGAGTACAGACTGGAAAAATACTATCATATTATATTCTTGCCAGGCTTTTACACTATTCCTTGGGCATCTGCTGTTGGACACTGCCAGAGACAGACTACAGCATAAGGCTGACCTTTTGGCTGGCCCATGACAGGCAGTTTATCCTCTTGCGTTCACCCAGTGGGCTTTAAAGATATATATGAATGGCAGAATCACATTTTGCAGGATACAACATAACATTTGAAGCAGCTTTCAGACAACACACCTGTTTTGTTAATAAACCCCTGTGATCACAGGGTAAGGTCTCACCAGTCTGTCCTATATAGCAATTACTACATCCTTTAATTCTGTATCCAGGCTGTGGATTGCCGATGACACTATCTGCTGTAAGGTTGTTGGCTGCAGTTTCTGTCAGAGGAACACCACTGACACTTTCATTTTGTGCGTGGGGGGATGGCACTGAGGCCAGTGGGGAGGCAAGACGTCATGAGGGGTTTGTAAGTCTTGTTCTGACAGCTTGGATGCACAAGGCTGCCACTTAATCTCAGCACCACACTGTCCTATAAGAAGTGGCTTGTTTCCCATGCTACATGAGCTTCCAGTGCCCTGGCTCCTCTATCACAGCTGAGCAAACTGTGCAAACAGCACCAGAAGACAAAAATGGACAATGAAAAATCAACATCAAGGGAATGACACTCAGTTCAGTTAAATATTCATCAGGATGTTCTTAACTTACATTCAAGGTAAAAACATGAGCTAGTCACCATAGTAATGTTGTGAGCAAGCTAGTGAGGGGAATGAAATTAAATTAAGATGTGGTCAACATCAAAAACTGAAAACCCAACTAGTTAATGTAAATTCCTCCCAAGTAAGGATTGTTTTTCTCCAGGTAAACACTGTCAATAGGCCAGTGCTGCAATTTTTTCAACAAGATACATTTCCCAAAACACCACTGTTTGGACAGATGACTGTACCACTGGACAGCGTTTAGAAAATAAATATTATTTCCCTTGCTTTCATCTAAGTCAGTAGTGGCCCCTTATACTTTGCAGTCTTTGCAGCTACAGTGGAGCCAGCAAACATTAAATTGGCTTAAGCTGTGTTTACACAGATACTGTATACTTTAACAGTAGTTTTCCAGCTGGTGTAGCTATACCACCTCTCTGGACTACATGAGTTAAGCTAACAGTGTCCCCCTGCTCAGACTAGCTGGGTCCACCCGAGGGTATGTGCCAGGCTTGAGAGTGGGTTTTCACATGCATCTCTTCTTCATCTCTACAACATAAGAACAAGCAATCAATCTACAGGCTGCACACGCGTCAGGGCAATCCCATGCACAAATACAGGCTGGGAAGAGAATGTATTGAGAGCAGACCTGAAAAGAAGGACTTGGGGGTGCTGGTGGATGAAAAGCTCAACATGAGCCGGCAACGTGCACTCACAGCTCAGAAAGCCAACTGCATCGCAGGATCCATCAAAAGAAGCGTGGCCAGCAGGTTGAGGGAGGTGATTCTGCCCCTCTACTCCGCTCTCGTGACACCCCACCCGGAGCACTGCATCCAGCTCTGGGCCCCCCAACATAAGAAGAACATGGACCTGTTGGAACAAGTCCAGAGGAGGGCCATGAAGATGATCAGAGGGCTGGAGCACCTCTTCTATGAAGACAGGCTGAGAGAGTTGGGGTTGTTCAGCCTGGAGAAGAGAACGCTCCAGGGAGACTCTATAGTGGCCTTCCAGTACTTAAAGGGGGCCTCCAGGAAAGATGAGGAGGGACTCTTTATCAGGGAGTGCAGTGACAGGATATGGGTAATGGTTTTAAACAGAAAAAGGGTAGATTTAGATTAGATATTAGGAAGAAATTACTTACTGTGAGGGTGGTGAGACACTGGAACATGTTTTCCAGGGAAGTTGTGGATGCCCCATCCCTGGAAGTGTTCAAGGCCAGGCTGGATGGGGCTTTGAGCAAGTTGGTCTCATGGAAGGCGTTCCTGCCCATGGCAGGGGGGTTGGAACTAGATGATCTTTAAGGTCCCTTCCAACTCTAACCATTCTATGATTCTATGATTCTGAAACAAGGTACCCTCCTGGAAAAGTAGTTGAAAGCCTTTAAGACGCTTGGAAAAAATGATAACCAAAACCCCCAAATAACCTAGGGCATGTCTCCACTGCACAGTAGAGCATGGTGCCAGCAGCAATGATGTAATACAGATCAGGTCTAGGAGCTAGAAGCCCATGAGACCTGGGCCGAGAAGCAACGTAGCCACTGTGGTGCGCTGCTCCAGCCGCCTCTTGCACTGGTACACTTGGCTTTGATATTTCTGTTAAAAATTCTCCACTTGGCTAGGAAGAAGCAAGTCTAATCTGAACAGAACTCTTCGTGGTCGTAAAAGGGATATTTCAGTAAGGAACGGCATTAATGGAATTTGAGATTACTTTGTTAGCAGTTTCCCAGTAAAGAAGGACAGAAATCATAGTGCACAGTAAGATATGTGTAATAAATAATGCTGTCTTCCAAAACCAGATTTTTTGTGCTAAGAAGACTACTGGTCATCAGAAAGCTAAATAGGTTTGATGACGCACTTAATGAAGAGGAATCAGATCCTGGTAGAAATTAGTGCATATGTGTAATGTTTTGGAACTTTATTTTCCTGCTGTGAGGATAAACTCATTTACATTGATTTTAACTGCATTCTTGCAGTTGGAAGAGGGGACTGAGGCCCCACTAGCTGTGTCAAAGATGACAACTCATGTGCCCCACTAGAAAGTGTGGCCTTTCAAGCATTTTTCTTTATGTGACAGCTCTAGAATTTACCTAATGGCTTCACATAACAGAAAAGTCATTGCAATGCAGTAAATTCGGGCCCTTTTTTGTTATTCTTGGCATCCAGCAATGACTGCACTTCCAAAGTGAGGCTGCTTATTTTTTAACCTGAGCTCATCAATATCTTAAAAATCCTTTCATGACTGTCTTGCAAGGCAGACTATCTGGAGCACAGTTTTGATCTAACGCCAAGTTTCCACTAGCACAATCACAGTGACATTGGCAGAATTAAGCCTGCTTTACACCTATAGAGATGAAAGGAGAATTAAGGCCTCACTCTCCTTTGCTAATGGCATGGGAAGATGACAGGATAATTTCTATGTAGAAGAGTGTACTTATTCACATGAAGTGCCTTTGCCTTTTTCTGTCTCAGTGATTTTCAGCTTATGATCTGTAACCTGCAGTAGGAGTCTGTGGACTTCTTGGAGGACTGCAGAGGTAGAAGAAGCAAGCCTATTGCCAGTGGACTTATATCTGCTGACATAAGTTCATTGGAAAACGTTAAAACTCATAAAAGAAGAATGTTCTTTATGCCCTCCTTGTAGCAATGCCCTGCATCTTACCAGACTCAGGGAGAAAAATAGACTGAACCCCAATTTCCTCTCAGAAATCATAACAGCAGAGGTGGCGTTATGACACCCAGCTGGACAGCACGTATACGTGCATTTGATAAGGTAGCAAGTATTTGTAGCGAAAAAATAGAATAAACTTTCTCTGGAAGCTTCAGCTGCGGCTGTTAGGAGGTACAGAAAGTAGTGTAGTGCGCATTGCCATCTTGTGGCTCCGGGGGAGATCGTCCGGGCCGTGCAGGGAAGGTCACCCATCCCGACACAAACCTACACCTGCCCTGGGGGACTGCGCTCTGCCACCTTTTGTTTCCTGCTCCCACATTATGTCACTTTGGCAGCGTAAGTTATTCTCATTGTGCGTCTCAGAAAACGTGCCCAGCATCAAAGCGGCAGTGAGGAGCGCTTTGGACAAAATGTTCAGCAAAGTTGGAATACCTACAGCCTAAATTAAACAACAGCTTTCTCTATGGACACTTGCGGAGTCTTTTGGTAGGAAAACCTTCTTATATTATTTTGTGGGTCTGCAAGTTGAACTGTTTCTACAAAAGGTTGTTGGTGTTACTAGCAATTACAAACGGAGGACCAGAACAGGAGCTGTTGAGCACAAAGTTTTTCAAACTATCTTCCAGGTGAAACCAGATCTAGTATTTGAAACATAATCTGTTTATTAAGGAAAACTTGCACGAGAAAACACATGCTTTTACATTGACAAACACCCTGCTTTCTGAATCCCCATTTTCATCTTGTTCATATAAACCAAACCCGTTCATCACATCTCAGTCAGAAAAGAGCACACTAGTTTGAACAGAACAATAAAAGGCCCAAACTTACACCTCATATTTTAATTTGACATTTTCTGAGGATTCATCAGGTTTGAATATTTTTGTGTTTGCATTTCTGTTCACCTCCCTTTTCTTTGGTGTCGTGCAAACTGGAAAAATGGACATGGCTAAAAATAAAGTTCTTTGGTACTTCCACATGGGTCACCTGGAGTAGACTAGACTCTCCCATTAAAAACCAGTGTTCTAATGCTTCTGATTTGCTGTGTCGAACAACAGCAAGCTTATTAGTTCTGCTTGGTGTACTTTATTTTGCAGCTTGTTGTACAAGTATGGGCTACCATCTGCATGGACAGAACTCACATCAACTATTGAACCTGGGTCCAAGCCTGATTGGTACTTTCAGCATGGTTACGATGCAACTACTATAGAAGTAAACATGACAATAAGTCAATTTTTAGAAAATTCTGGAAGTCAGGCTTATGATTTTTTTTCCCCCACTAAATAAACTAGGAAAGAAATCTTCAAGACCTGTAAGTTAGTTGCCCAAGGACACAAAGTGGAATTCTTTGGTGGAGCTCAGAGGTTAACTTTATTCTCCTGAATTGAGTTGCATCAGAACAACCTTGTAGATAATTAAATGTGAATGCATAAGTTGCACATTTCAAGGACACACTACCTTCAAAGTACTGGAGAGAGCAGGAAGTTTCTTTACCCTGGAGCTTATCTGAAGTCACCCTGACACTTTTCTGTCTATTTTTCGGGAACACAGAAGCAGTAAAGTACTTTTGAATAAAACCAGAAAGTTATCCCTTCAGTACCAGTGAAGGATTTGGAGTAGACTTGTTTTCTTTCTTTTTTAATCTTTTCAGGCGGCACTCAACTTGTTGTTTATCCATCCAACAGCTTGTTACACATTTAAAAAAAATTCAGAACGGCAAGCCCTGTATCAGGGATTCAAGCCAAGAACAGCTTAGAAAGTATCAGTCCCAAGTACACTCCACTTCTCTTGTTTCAATTATCTAGAAATCAGAGACATGCAACAAAGAACAGGAAAAGAAACCTTTTATCTGTGAGAGAGGCCCAAGTGACACACAACTCCAAATTAATAGAGAACACAGGTTTACAGACAATTTGCTAGAACCATGCAGTGAGCTGATTTGAAACATATTTTTGGTTTCTTTACATTCTAAGTACTTGTCCTAGGGAACAGACATAAATATTGAGCATGGTGTTTGCAGCAGTGACTTCATCATTCTGGTTTAATCCTTCAAAGAGCTTAAGCATCATTGTGCTAAAAAGCAAGTGTTCAACTTAAACTGTGGGTAACTTCCCCCTCTCCTTTGCCTATATATGTTGATACTTGCCATAGATACCAATGATCATGCTATTAACTTTCTTTTATTGGTTTTATCTGAAGGTAAATTTAGTGAACTTGTCTTATATAGTGTTATGAAGACATAAAATAGCGTATGAAGCCTAGACATTTCAAAACCAGCGGGAGATTGGGTTGGCTTGTCTCTGTCTTTGTATAATCTCAGTACTTGGTGTTCATTACTGTATCCAAGAGACGATTTGATCTGGGAAATACAGTATGTGTTGCCTGAACTGTGCTGCCGGGAAAGAAACAGGCTTAGGCTGTGAAATCGTTCATGCAGTACCTCTCAGTGCCATGTAGGAGGTAGGTGCTGAAATACAGCTGAGGATCTGGGTCTAACTCATGAAACCTGCAGCCTCAGTTGCCATTAAGGGCTGAATAATGAGGCATGGACCCATTTGAACGTGACATAAAAAGTTAATTGGAAACTCACAAAACATCATTCCAAATCCTAAAGTTTTCACCTGCAATCTAACTATGTAGATGGACAAGAGTTTAAAAACCTTCTTTAAAGTGTTCAAAATCTATTTGAGAACCATTAGCAGGAGAAATATTCTTAAAGTAGTGAGACTTTTACAAAAGCACATGTTATGCTTTGGACAGTAATTTCTTGAAAGACATTTTCCAGAATGTTTTAACAGCTTAATCATAACCATTTATAATATGACCACAAAACATAACTATTTTTTGAAGTAATCAGATTCGCCTCTCTCACAGTGTTGCATATGGGATAGGTGGACAGAGTTGCTCCTACTGAGCTGTAACACCCTTCTAAGCAGAACACTTTGCTGCTTCTTTATTTCTGCAGCGTGTTATATATATAATGTTATTACTGTCACATGTAATATGCCTATATGTGCTTTTTTATATGTACACTTAAACCTAACATTATCAATTTATGAATATAGCAAATATTTCAAAATTTTGTGTGCTTGTATGTCTGTATGTACACACATAAAATTTTTAGGTACTTAATTCTCCTATAAACTTTGGAGACTGTGTGACTTTTAGAGGGCAACATCATTATTTATTTACTTGGCAGTCTTTAATTAAAACTAATTGTTGCTCCAAGGTTAAAACCTCAATGTTAGTGAATATTTCACACCAAATTAGATTTGCTGCACAGTAAACATATTTCAACACCTGAGAACAAGGATACAAGGAAAAACAGCAAGGGGTGGAGTCTTTTCAGGGGGGAAAAAAAAAAATCTGACTTCCAGGACACCTTTTCAGAAAAACTGAAACTATTATCCAACAGGAAAGAAAGTTGAAAGACCCTTCAGACATTTGCCCTGTTTATATCTGCCGCTTGTTGCTGACCTTGTAGGAAAGGCTCAAGAGCCTTTTATCTCCCCTAACACAAGGAGTTCATTATTCAGGAGACAGCTGGGTAGCCCAAACTCAGTAAATTCCCAGATGTTTAGAAAGGGATTCATTTCTGCACCAGTTTCAGGACCACAACAAATACAAAATGGGGCAGGCTTGGCAGCTGCCCATCATAGCCTGCTTGGGATTTTAGGCTCTATGTCTGCTTGTTCAACCTACCAAAGGAGTTGGTGCAGTAGGAACCACCTGTGCAAAATCTGACACCTCTACCACGTTTCCTTCCAGCTCTGATACACCTTCCTCCCCTCCTCACCATCCCCAGTCTCCATGAGTAAGCACTTTCAATATGAATGTGTTTCATACTCCCTTTCACTAGCAAATACCTTCCTTTTACTTGGTGACTCTCATGAGTCATACATAATATCCTCGCCATGATGCTCAGGACAGGCCTCCTGACTTCATTAATCGATGCAGTAATTCTGGGAGTTTCCAATTCCATCTAAAGTCTCCATTAACTGCCCATTTAAGTTGAGAAGTGATGACATGACTGCAGCCTTTCTGTTTCTATGACCTGTTGAGTTGAAGAGCAGGTGGCCTGCTGCCTGAGACTGGTGACTCTCCGAAAAACAGTGCTGCACAGCGCTGCCTTCTAGCAGCTGACATAGACAGTCTGAATCATTGCTGTAGGATCAGCTCATCTCTACACCTAGTTGAACCACAGTCTTCTATCCAGGGTATATTCCTGGAAGGCAGCAGAAGAATCTGCTGCCTTATCTATCTGGTTTACCAGCATCAAACAACACCCATCCAGAAATCAAAATTTGGCCCTGTACTTGGGAATTCTGTTTTCTAGGACAATCAGTAACGATCCTGAGTTTCTTCATCACATTCATGCCTACTGCAGCTCTTAATGCTGCATGAGCACCTTTGTGTCAAAATGATCCTGGTAGAGCTAAATGAAGAAGCAGCCTATTCCTTCCAGCTGTGGAAGAGAGATGGAACCGATGGACAACTTGTTAATTTCGTTTCTGCTGGACAGTGAAAGTTTGTTTTAACTGGTGGTAACTGTATACAAAGTCAGTGGGAATGTTAACGAGGGATTGAGAATGAAAGAAAAGTTCTGGTATCTGGGGATAAGGAATCACAGTGGTGAAGTTATTGTCCTCTTCTTTTGCAGTTGCCCAGTATCTCCTTATTTGCAAAACCCCACGGCCTTCTTCATAGGGAGCTTTATAAGGGAGATGGAAATAAATAGTCCCTGGAAAGTACCCAGGAGAATCTTAGGGACTATGAGAAATAAGGGGAAAAATGTTAATATACAAGATATGAATATCGTCTGAAAGATGTTAGAAGAATCCAGGTGATGCTTCAGGTCACTATGCTGCCAGGAACATTTGGCATAGGTAGTAACGGGTGTTTCTTGGATGCTCTTCCACTCTCCAAAATCTGTGCAAGTGCTCTGGAAATTTTGTAAGAATGAGCTAACGTGAGACTCATAGTCTGTTACAGTCTGGACAGGAAATGTTTTTGCAGTGTTTTGGCTTTCATTCATTGTGCCCAGATGACACGCAGGAATGTGCAAAAATGAAAAATGATGGAGCAGAGCTGGGGATAAACATTTTAATGAGTGACACTATTTTGCATCTTAGAAGGTTTTTGTACCTTAAAAGGAACCTTTGCTCAGGTTCAAATGGAGGAAGACCAAAAAAACCATCTTGAATTGTTGCCACATGTTGGCTTATGTTCACCTGCCCCTGGTAGGCTGGAGCTGTGAGCAAAAGTCTCTGAGAAGAGAGACTCCTTTAAAAATGAGAAAGCCCTCTGAAACCAGACAAATACGCCAAGGAAAGAAATACACTGCAAAACAAGCAATGTCCTGAAGAGTTACTCTGGTGGTCAACCTGCATTTTCAGCTACCTTTCAACATAAATTCCTCATTGCAAACTTTGTCAGTTTGATCAAATAAGCTTTCAGGGGTGGGAAAGCTTGCTTTTTAAGGTGGCATACTGTGCCTTTGCAGCATGGAAAGAAAAAGAAAAGAGAAATATTGAAGGAGTAAGCTTTCTCTTCCCTCTTGGATTCCTATGCAAAGATTTCAAGCTTAAGGTAATCTTTCCAGCATTAGTCACTGAGAATTAGTATGTCCTCCCCAGCTGTTGCTTCTAGATGCTGGGCCAGACTGTAAAAACTAAATAGAGTTCCATGGAATGCCTAAAATTCATTTTCTCACTCAGATGCTTTCATCTCACTCATTTCATTGTGTTTACAGGCTGGCAGGTTTCCTGAGGGCAGCCATGATTTAGATTTACAGTTCCCTGGCCAGTCTGATTCTGAAGAGAAGTTATAACACCTGTAATGCAATACTGTTTCCGAAAAGAGTGAAAAATGTCGTGGTCTGAAGAGGAAGCCTCTAAACTGCAATAATCACAGTATATCACATGTCTCTGCACCCCATTGTGGCAGCCAAGGTTGCTATTACTTCAAAACAGTTTCAATTCCCTTCCTCCTGTCTCCACCCATTCTTTATAAAGAAACCAAGCCTGTCTGATCATGCTGGAGACTTGGCTTTAAAAATATCTCTGGGATTTATCCTTTCTCATGCCTAGATCAGGCTGGGGAAACTCTGAGATCTTTGAACAGGGAGGAAAACAACTGTGTGACGGTGCAGTCCCTCTTCCTGGCTACTTAAAATGGTTGAACAGCCTTGCCACGTCCTGCCAAGCACTGGACAGCCGGGTTTTCACTCCTCAACATTTATGGGCTCCCATACATGTGCTGAGGGACTCAAAGTGTGGCACAAGCTTCACTGAGAATGGTGCAAAATTTGAATTCCAAGTGGCCAAGAGCAGGTGGTCAGAAACACCGCCAAAGGTTCGCTTTTACAGATAACATCAAGAGGACAGGAGAAGTATCAAAGAACGAAAGGGTGAGTCAGGAACAAGCCAAACACCCCCGCTTTCCTCTGAGCAGGCTGTTATTCTTACAGTATCTTTCATTTTATCAACATTATTTAGAAACTCTGCACTGAAATAATGACTACTGTTATCCCTCCCCCCCCCCCCCCCACAAAGATTAGCCCACTCATGATCATTTGAAAAAGATCCTTTCAAGAATACAAGCTTTTACACTTTCTGTAGCTTTATAGCTCCGTTCTTCAGTTTCCCGCATCTTTGTAATTCTTGTTACTAGACCATTTGAAAGCAGGAAGTTCTCAGTATCTGTCGGAAAATGCTTTTCCTGCAAGATTGGCCATTGAAATGTCAAGACTCTGTGTTGCACATCTCTCTTGGCTGAATCAGAGGTGTAAATAAACCTATACTGGTAAGTAAGAAAAAAGAAACCAGCCCAAGAATTCTGAAGAACCACCTGCAATTTCAGATATTGATATAAATCTTTTTATTTAGGGATATTCTATCCTCATCAATGGCAAAACACTTTTCAGCCTTCTAAGAAGGTATTCAGTAATAATAATTCAAGACCTTGAGGACAGAAATAGAAATTAATGTATTGTAAATATACTTTGAAACTCACATATTATGTTATTGCAGATCTGCCTGTTCTCACTACTTAGTGTACCCTCACTGGGAGCTTAAGAATCATGGGCAACAGTGTGAAGTTTCTTAACAAAATGTCATTTAACTTTTATTGGAGAAAAGAGAGGGTTCCAAAGAAAGCAAGTGAACAGTTTACTTTGGTCCTCCACACATGCTGCTTTTCTGAGTAACCCTGAAACTAGCTTTCCATATGAAGCTTTAAGCTCATTTAGGTAAGCTTCAAATCTGAAACTACCCTGGGAAGGAGCATATCATGTGTTACAGCCCTTCAGACTGTGGAGAAAAGAGAGGAACAGCCAGGTCACAAGTGACTTCACCCACTGCAGTGCATGGGGACCTTGGGCCAAGACAAGAGCTGATCTACCTCTTCACGGCTGGTTCTTCTTGGCAGCTGCAGCTGATACCAAGGGAACGTGCGGGCAGCTCTTGCCCGTAAACTGGTAAACTGTCAGCTTCGTCTGTTTCTAACATAGGGCTGATGGGTTTAATCACTGCCTCTGTCCTCTTTGGAGCATGTAATTTGAACACTGGCTTTGGTGTCCTGCATATTTTAAAGAAATGTAGTCCTGCTTTGAGCAGGAAGTTGAACCAGATTATCTCTTGAGATTCATTCCAGCCTGAATTACTCTGTTCCGCTAAGTCTTGGTGCATTTTGTGGTGCAAAAAGCCAAGGCCAGCCAGGAAAACACCTGGATTCATTACTTGGCTTTCTGCCTGTGTCAGTGTGAATCTATGTACAAGACACTGAAAAAATCACATCGTTTGCCCTTTGCGTCTGCTGTAAAACACTGGCCAAAACTTCTGGGGACTGAGACCTGCAACGTCCAAAATTCCAAGAGAAAAAATTGCCATGGCACTGCAGATGCTCAGTGCTTCCTCTGTCCTATGATACGTGCAGCGGTAGCATGGCTTCTATCCCTCTGTGCCCCCAACAGCAGCAGGATGAGCACACTGTGTATGGTAAAGATCAGAAGCTCATGAAGGCTCAGGCCTGTCAGTGTTCACCAAATACTCAAACCGTGGTTTCTGAAGTGTCTTAGCCCTGTTTTGGGAGCAGAAATCTCAGAGAGATCTGAGACAGAGCAGAAGTGACAGAGTAAATGAATACTTTACAAATTTAAGCTTCAAAAGAAATCACAAATATGTAAATCTGATTTGCTTCTGCATTTATGGGTTTGGGGATCCACTCCAAGAAAGAAAAAGCAAGATGCCACCCCAATTCACAGAATTTCCTCTCCCAGATATCAGGCAGGACTGACTTTGTCTTATTTCATTTAGAGCATGCTTGCACATACAGAATATTAAGGCTTGAAAATACAGTTCTCTTCTTCTACCTTAGAAATCCACAAAACCTGAAATAACCTCTCTTGGGGTATAAAAGAAAGAGATGGATAATATGCTGCAGCCTTCAGTAAAATATAATCCTTATTATTCCTACAGTAAAGAGAATAACCCTGTAATTCAAATACAGAAGGCTTGGAAGAGACAATGATTTTTCAGCTGACCTTTTATTTCAATAAATTATTTTATTTTGTGTGTCAACACAAGTGCAACGTTTGAAAAGTTCATGCTATTGAAAGTGATTAACAAGCACTTGTGACTCTGTATTGTGTAAACATAATAAAAGTTGGAGTAAGAGCAATACCCGCTTTAATCTGTGGTGTTTAACAAGTGTTTCTAAAGAGCCCATCCCAAACAATATTCTTTTCACAACAGGACTGTTTGAGAGTGGGGTGGGCAGAGTCTGGGAGCCTGCACTGCGATGCAGGATTCCTCCCTTGTGTTACTCTGTTTTCAGGTATCTTATGCTTACATGTTGTCAAATGGAATTGCTAGCAAGTGCTGGTAGGCAGTCATTCTACAACTTTCATGGACTTTTTCCTGCAGACAGGTGACATACAGTAGGGTTAAAGGAAGGAGGAAAGCCCTGAACACAGGAAATGGCAGGATATGATCAATCCTGTTATGGTTATTTAGTTGCCAATAAAGCCAAAGCCCAGCAAAGTTGACCATGTATAATTTTCCTTCCCAGGTCATAGCTCCAACTGCCATGACCCTAAGGGCACCCCACATAGGGTGTGGAGAATTAGCAGCTGGAGACCTGACTGGGACATTGATTCATCAGTCCATCTCAGCACTGGTTGCCGTTGAAGGTTACAGAATCATAGAATGGCTGAGGTTGGCAGGGACCTCTGGAGGTCATCTGGTTCAAACCCCTGCTCAAGCAGGGGTACCTAGAGCTGGTTGCCCAGGACTATGTTGAAGCTTTAGAATGTCGAGGAGGGAGACTCAACAAGCTCCCTGGACAACCTGTGCTGGTGTTTGGTCACCCTCACAGTAAAAAAAAAAAGTTTCCTGATGTTCAGAGGGTTTCAGTTTGTACTCATTGACTTTTCTCACTGGGCACCACTGAAAAGAGTTTGCCCTCCTTTTGTTTGCTACAATTGACTGCCCAAGGTGGTCTTGGCTGGGGAGTTTCTCCCCAGCCCCCACCAGCCTCCATCTGGGTGAGGGCTGTCCTTCAGGAAGTTTACTTGCTTAGGCTTTACTACCAAAAAATAAAATTGGTGTAAAAAAATAAAAAATGGTGTATCTGTGCCAGTTCACTACATAGCCTCAAAAAGAAGTTATCCAAACTTCTCAACAGCTCTATCCACATTTCTGATAGAATCAGGATTAGCTGTAGCTATTATTTTGTTGTTCCAAGTGGGCTGTAGGAACATAGCTGATGTTTACAAGTTCTGTGGATTTTACTGGTTAAGGAGATGGATACCTTTTTTAGAGGTGGGAGATGACGGGGACTCCCCATTTCACTTGTCTGCTACAGGGTGGACCTGACCCGTAGCTGGAGTCCAGACCTGGGGCAAGTTGCGATGATGGTCTTAGCACCTCCTCATCACTTGATTCTTCTCTTGCCAGGGAGTCAGACAGCCAACATACCTATGCCAAAATAGTCCCCTGCTGTCATCTGCTATCAGCTTATATGGGTGCCTGTAGTGGGTTGACTTCAGCAGCCAGGATTTCATACAGTTTCTCGCTCAGTTACCTCCAGTTCATGGGGGACAGAATTGGACGGACAAAAGCAAGAAAACCTCATAGTGGATTGAAATAAAGACAGTTCAATAAGTGAAGAAAAAAACCAAAACAACCCCAACTAATGCAAAGGTAATCACTCACCACCTCCCACCAGCACACTGATGCCCAGCCAGTTTCCAAGCAACGTCTATTTTGGAAAAACTCCCTGCCCCAGTTTTATTGCTAAGCATGATGCTATATTGCACAAAATACCTCTTTGGCCCATTCAGGTCAGCTGTCATGGCAGTGTCCCCTCCCAACCACTTGCCCACCCCTAGCCTACTTATTGGGGTGACAGAGAAAGAAACAGAGAAAGCCTTCAGCAAGCACTGCTCAGCAGTACCTAAAACATCACTGTGTTATCAACATTGTTTTGGTCACAAATCTGAAACACACCACCTTAACAGCTGCTGTGAAGAAAATGAACTCCCTCCCGACTAGGCCTAGCAGAGAGCCATACAAGCTGCCTAAGACACTGGAACCACAGTTTAACTCCATGAATCTCCAAGAGCTCAGTAGCATGGCATCAACAGCACTGTAAGTCAGGAATCCCATATGTGCATGTCTGCAGACAATCAGTCCGATATTTTATTAAATTCCTGGGTTGTGCAGAGGTAATGCCACTGCAGAAAACATTCTGCGTATTTGTAATGACTACCTTCAATGCAACTGTAACTAATAGTCCAGAAAACAGTGTGTCCTGAAGAAAAATCACAAAAAGGCACCCATTCCTACATTCAGTTCATTGCATAATGTTCCCTTCAGGTAAACATGCTGCATTACTCTTAGTTTTGCTAGCTTTCTGACATCTTCACCAGCACTTGCTGTTGCTGTCTGGAGTCATCAGACAGCCAGCACCACAACAGTCTAAAAAAATTTAAAATGAGAAAAGTGTTAGAGAACTTACTATTTCCTTTGAAAGAAAGCTACCAGAAACTGTAATGTCAAATATGGCCAGTGATGTTGAGTATACTGTTTGTAAAAGGCCACCTGTAAGATCCTAAGTTTTACCTTTGACAAGCTTAAGCCAGTTGTTAACCCACTATGCTGCTGCAGGAATGAGCTGGGCCTCAGTGCCAAAAGTAGCCAGCTTGCCACTGCGAAAAATGCTGTAGAAGGCAAAATAAACATAAATTATCTGACTAAATCATAATCATGCTGGCTAGTGAAGCACACGCAAAAAAAAACCCAACCAAAAACCCACAACAAAAAGCCAAACCAGAAAATTATCAGCGATCCACACTTCACAGATTAAGAGTTGGGGAATAAAAGCATTTCCTCATTTCTTTAACTTCACAAAGTCTAAGATCAGAGAAGTTTATTTGTCTGACCACCTCCACTCCATACACTGAGGCCAGTTTAAAAGTGTCATTTGACTGCAGGGTATCTTCTAGGAAGGCATCTTGTGGGTGGAGAACCCACCACTTGCTTAGATAGTTTGCTCCAGCAGCTAAAAATCACAAAAAACTCTGAGTCTGCTTTCTCATTTTAATATTTCTTGCTTTATCCTTTAACCAGCCACTGGTTATTGCTTTGTGTTTCTCTGCTGAATTAAAGGGCTTTTGAGTAATCAGTGTTTTACGTCCGTGGAGGTATTTGTACACTGTAATTAAACTGTATCTCAATTTTTGTTTTTCTCTGTAACTTAAAATAATTAAAGACCTTAGGAAGGGGTCTCTAAATCCTTGCTGTAAGACACTTCCTCCACACCATCAGATCATTTATGTCTCTTTCCTGTACCGTCTCCATGTCTGATGCTTGTGTGTGTGCATGCGTGTCTGAGTGTTGAGTGGTTCAAAACAGTACAGATGCCCTTTATCCAGCTCATAAATGTCACACTCAGAAGGAAAATCTTACTTTCAGCTTCTACCCACTTTTCTTATTTATCCATCCAAGAACTCTAATAATATACTTTGCCTCTGCATTGACAGATGAACTCCTGTTGAGCTGAGTCTCCTACTTCTCACATTGCCATCCACACTGCAGCCCGTGCATTTGTTGATGTGACCTGGGGGTCTTCTTTTTATGACCATGACTATGTACTAAACGGTCACATTAAAGTATATGTTGCACGAGTAGTTCCAATTTTGCAAGCAATCCAGGTTGCATGAACAAACATGCATACATATTTGTGTGTGTGTATACATAAACCTCATATATATTATATATATGCATTATGAGTTTATGTATTTTATCAATACTACCTGTTACATATTTCATATATATGTATTACTATACCCACCGAGCCCTCATGGTTATTTGCCACCTTGTCAGTCTGTGTCATCCACAACTGTTATGATCTCCTGTGCTTACGGATGTCTGCCAGAGCTACAGCCTGATCATCTGTCAGAGGCAGCTCTCCGCAGGTGTAAGAGCTACTGGAAGAGCTGGGCTGTCATAACAGAGAGCAGATAGATGAAGTGGCAGGAGGTGAGAGAGTCCTTATTTTTAGTAAAAATGGAATTTTATTGTACTGTAACTCTCGGAATTTGTCAAACATGCAGACTTAGCTATTTTAAAATCGAAAAGCTTAGCAGAAGTGACACTCTCACATATCGAGGCTCTTGCACATTGTCTCCTCTATCATTTGTCTAGGCTGCAGTTCTAAAAGGACATAACTGAACATATAAATGTTTAATTCCCCACAGTCTGTTCAAAGCAACGCTGCAACAGCCATCTCCTTACCACTGTGCTGCTCTGCCTGACTTACTTTGCCCACTCACTTTCCAGTCTTCACAGCCAGCATGTTTTAATCTTCACCTTCTAGGGGTTGCAAAAATTTGCTCTAGCCTTCGTTTTAGCTACTCCCCCCTACCTTTTGCCAGCTGAGACTGGAACTCATACCTGCAGCCCTGCAGATACTTTTGCTCGAACGGCTCCATTAGCTCAGGTCCACGTACGCACCTCTATACATGGTGCAGCCACTAGAGGGGTCAGTGCCTTACGCTGGTGTAAAAGCACCTCAGATGAGATTTTGTAAAGTGCCTGTTTCTGAAATGAGGTTTCTTCCTTAGGAGAAGAGCAGGTCAGACAGGTGACTGGAAAACAAAACCTTTTCTTTTGAGACTTTTAGGTTGATGACACAGCAGCTTGCCAAGAGAGAGGCAGGCTTACGTGCCAGGCTGTTAACTCCCCTTCACCAAAGACAAAGCCTGATCTCTCTCCCAAGGTACTCTGCTAGGAACAGAAATAATTATGCTCACTTTGGTGAAGCACTTTGAGATCCTGGGAGTCAAAGGACTGCCACACAGCAAGAGTTGGTATGAATACTCAACACTCCCCCATGACGCTCCCTGCCTTTTGAAGGGTTGCCGTTGCTCGCCATGCTGCAATCGCCAAAACCCTTCCTGCTTTGTTAGATGTTTGGTTTGCTTTCTCTTTCACACAGACTCATAAGCTTTGTACGCAACCAATGTAATGTGTGCAAAAAATTTTAACAAACCTAGTGAGAACTTCTCATGGGTGTAAAATAATTAAAGTCTCCTGTAGTGTGTCTCTTACTGTTGGTTGGTTGCTCACGCTCTGTGTATTCTGGTTGTGCTACTCTGTAGCCTTCTTGGCTGAATTTGGCTGGAAAGAGACAAGTGTATTCTGCCATTTATGAACTGGCTGGAGGGCATCTGGGAGTTTTGTAACTGAGTAAAATAAATTTTAAACTAGAAAACTTGAACAGCTTAGCTTGTGGTTTGAAGGCATTAAATGGGAACTCCAGGGGATGCATCAGCTTCTGTAACGGCTGTTGAAATGCTGCTTTAGGGGAACGTGTCAGGTCATGCAGACAGCTGCACTTTAGTTGGAAATGGTGAAAACTAATAGCATAGTATTTAAATTACTGAATATTTGGCGGTATTGGTGTGACTATGCTCCTGTGGGGATCTGAAACTACAGAGGGCTAAAGAAGCTTTACCCAATCAAGATAATTCACTTTCCAGTTTTGTCATTCATTTAAATCAAGAGATCATGGTGAGACTTTCTATGATGCTGAGAGATTGTGATTAGACTTTCTGTGCTGCTGAGAGTGAACTGATTTCCAGGTTAGTAAAACATACAATTATTATCTGGTTAATAACTTCTTGAATATATGAGTCGTAAAGCTGTACTGCTGTGTTCTGAAAGACTGGTAAGTTGAAAATACTGTTTAAGCTTGAAGCTAGCAATGCTCTAATTCAGATATAAATTAATTCAGTAATACTGTTTCAGGTATTAGTTCTTCATTAATAGAAATATTAATCAAGATACCTTAATGAAAAGAGGATAAAAAATGACCCAACCTCCTTCTTAGCACATAACACCCCTACAGCTGGTCTTTGGCGGTAAGGGGCTGTTAAACCAAAAGGTGGGAGGGGACAAGGAGGACGTATTTCTGCATGTACTACTTTCTGGGCAAAAAACCCAGATTGCCCAAAGCAATTGTTAGGGGTAGCTCCTGTAGTCATCATTAGCCATAAAAACAGAAAAGACACAGATCTAAAACTCTCCAGGACATGCCAGCCTTCAAGGACACTGCAGGGACTGATTAGTCAGAATCACAGGCAACTGGCAGCACTGCAGTAGCCAAGGAAAATCTTCATCATTAAATAGAATCTTAACAGTGCATTTGATATTTGATCTTTTGGTAAATTCTTCTGTTACTGTGAACCTACAGCTTTTAAGTATTCTCTTATTTTCAAAATTTAAATAGTACTAGGCCTGAAAGAATGATCAGACACCAGGCACACCATTCCTAAGGGGATGGATGTCTTACAAACCTCAGTTGGAGACCATTGTCACAGTCACCAGTACATCCTAGCTGTCCAAAGGCTAAAGGATGCACCTAGTTGGGGGTGGGAATGGCAGGGTTTCTGCATAAAGAGCTTTTTATGCTGGTCACTAGAAGATGACATGATTCAAGATCATGGATTAAATGTCAATGCTTCAGGAACCAGACTGTGCATTCAACAGTACTGTGCAGAGAGGGCATTGATAAACATGGATACATGCGCTGATGAATGCCCTGTGTTCTTAAGACAAAAATCCCTTTTTTATTTCCTCCTTCCCTTAAGATCACAGAGGACTACAACCTGTACAGGAATACTTTGTTCAGTTGCTCAGGTGCCATAATTTTCTATTACATTTTCTGTTTTTTACCCCTCTCATAATCTCAGACTTCAGTTGGGTTGCTGGGGAGTAAATCAGTGCACAGTCTAACATGAAGTGTTTGAGAGTGGCTAATATCTGAGGGTAAAAGTTTTCCAACAAGGTACAGAATAGAATGGTAAGCATGACAGTGCCACAGAGGGGACTGCACCCCCCTCTCTGTTACATTTTTCCCCTCCAGGGCTTGGCTGCTCATGGTTCAGGGATTCGAGGCTCAACTCTTCTCCCACCTGGCTGTATAACTTTGGCTCAGACTGCTGGCGAAGCTGCTGACCTGTGACAAAGAACTGTGCAAATGTCTGTAGAAAATAAGAAATAAGAATAACAGAGGTAAAATTACAGGCAGGGGATCAAGGTAGCTCGAGAATTTGAGAGGAAAGATACTGACATGAGGAGGAATAAAATTCAGATGGAACGAAATGGGGAGCTGGTTGACAGGTTATTGGGTGTCCTTGGTATTGATGGAGCTGGTGGAAGATATTGCATTTGTAACGCCAAGGGTTTGCTCCAGGGAGCAACAGTGGTGGGTGCTCTTCTCCAGATGTTACCTGCTCGGCCAACAAAGGCTCCTTGAATGCCTTGTGAGAGGTGGTGAATGTAGCTCTGTCTTGCAGCTCATAAAATCATATCTATCTTTCATGTATGCCAGTCAGTAAATACTTGCTGTGTACTTGTAAAATTGTTCATATCCTATTTGCAGAGCCTCTTTGCACCTGACTACAGACACCTGAACAAAAGGCCCTGAAAGAGGGCTGACAGCAGGACCTTCCCTACAAAACGTCATCCCCTGAGCCATTTCAGCACTGGCAGACTGTACGTGAAGCCACCAGTGTACATGGAGGAGGTTCTCACACAGGTGTTGGGGTTTAACTCGCACAGAAATCCCAGAGTCCCTACCTGGGGGACTTAGATAAGACCTATAACTTTTACACCAGGTATTCTGTGTCTTGCCTGTTCTGATTTATTAACAATACATAAGATGATCCAATATTTGGCTGCTGCCTTTCAATCATAGGATTTTCCATTCTAAATGACAACCTTTGCATTTTATTAGTGGGGCTTAGTCTTTAATAAGCCTTTACTATGTCCATATATATTATCAACACTCTAAGAACAAGCTCTTGTACCTATTATAAATAATCTTGGCAGTGGCATGACCACATCCACTGGCATACTTGAGAATATGATGCTGCTGCCCCGGGTCTCGGCAAGCACGCACAGAAGAGGAAGCATCTGTATTGCAGTTGGGAAGGTGTGGGCTAGTGGCGTGGGTGCAGCTGGGGGTGACGAAGCCTCCTGAATTCAACAGCCTCTGCAGAGACAGAATCTCCATAAGCCATGCGAAGGTGTTTACCCCCTCTTCCTCAATTTCCTCATTCCTGGAAGGGATGTTTTAGTTCCTCCTGCCCTGGAGAGACACAAGAATTGATTGATTAATGTCTGTAAAACACCAAAAAGAGAAGCACTGTGTAAATGCTGTGGTTGATTATTGCTCCTCAGCCTTTCAAAGGAGCACCAAACTATGCCTAACCTTTGAGCTCAGCTGGATCTTTGGGGTGAAACAGAAAACTGTATCTTGAGAGCTGGGGAGCTACTGCTTGGCAGCCTCTATAAGCACGGCAGGCCAGCGTTTGCTGTGAGCCCTGAGCTGCATTTGCCCTACTCCCAATTCTTTTTGCTTTAGCTGAGAGTATATTATTACATGTTAGTATTATTACCAAGAGTTGAAGTGACTGGTTGGTATTAGCAATTTGTTGCTAATTTCTATGGATTCCTCCTTGTTCTCCCTTAACTTAAATATCAGATGTCTGAATACTATTTTTGAAGTCACTGGGAGCAATGCATTACAAGCGCGGACTCCCAGAAGACATCTGTTTGCAGAAGTCCCTGCCAGGACCATGGCCAAACATGACTGGCAGTTTGGCCCATCTAAGCAAGGACTGGGGAAGGAGACGTTGCTATCCAAGGAAAGGACAAGAAATCATGAATGTGTACTGAGCAAATTCTAGCAGTGATGCTGTGTCATCCCCTGGCAGTGACAAAGGGTGACAGATATCTTCATCTACCCACAAGACATTAAGACCATTTCTGGAATCTTATTACAGCAATTATTTCTTCTGCCTGTCTTGTACAATATTACACCATGAAGCAATTTTCTCATCTTCAGGCCTCAGACCCTGGAACACTGCCCTGGCTGTACTGGAGAGGGTTGTTCTGCATTTTGTGGGTCAGTACCACCTGTGATGTGGATAATCTCAGCTAAGACTTGCTCCACTGGGAACCACCCCAGTGAAAGCTGTCAAGATCCAGTGACTGGGTCACTTGGGGTAAAAATAGCATGAGTTTTGTCCCTGCCTAATTATTGTTTTCTTTTGCAATTAAATATGCCTAGAAAGTTATTATTGGAGAATTAATTGCTCATACTGCTAGCTGAATGGCGCCCCCAGGATTCTCAAATCATGAATGTTGTGACCCAAAGGGTCCCAAAGAACCTTTGTGGGAAGAACAAGTCATTATTTAACTGTGGTTGGTGCCAGTACTAACCACCTTCACAGAAGGAGGGGATGGAAAAGTTGAACAAGACTGAAGGGTCTCAAGGTCACCTGATTTCATGCAACACTCCAGAAAGTACCTATGTAGCAGGAGAAGCAGAGTACGTATCCTTGGAAACTTTCGGCAATCCAAAGCCTCCAGGAAAACGCAGAGGATGCCCACAGACAGGAAGGCAAAGACCAATGCTGTCTGCAATTCTACAGCCTCCAATCCTTCAATAACTGAAATCTTGCCCAAACTCCTCATGTCCCCTGAGACTGTGCTTCTGCAGGGGATGGGCTATCTGGTCCTTGCCAAAAGCTCAATCTAGTATCTCTGGCCATGGGAGGAGCATGTGGCTCACCAGGAGGCAATGTGACAGGCTCAGCTCCTTGCATGCCCACTAACAGTGATGCCGAGGTGGAGAGGTCTCTCTCAGGCAGACATCAGAAGAGGTTCCCAACAACTTGGAGCATGTGTCCCTGCTCCAGCACCAGTCCATAGCCTCAGGCTCCCAGTCTCCAGCCAGCTGTTCCTCTGTCTCCGGTTCTGCTCTCTCTGACCCCAAAAGTCTGCAGGGGAAGGTGCCACTCCTGCACACCCCAGTTCAGGATTGCATTTCTGATTACAGCAGAGACTTGTTGAGTAGCAAACACAAGTGTATTATACCGCATGTCTTGCTGCTTTCTCTTCCTCTGCCAACCCTTACAGCAGTGTGAAGGTTAATCCTTTATTTTCTTCTGTGGATTGTGTCTTCTCCTTCAGCACTCCCTGCCCCAAACCTGGTTGCATAGCCAAAGTTAAACACCTCTGTGGGTTAAGTCCTTTCAGTTCTCTGGGAAAGGAAAGGATTTACGCCACTGAACAAACTGTCTCCTAGTCAGGAGCCATCCTTGTGGCACTTGGCTTCATCCCAGCTGCTTTGAGAACCTGCATTACCAAAAGCAAGGATGTAGCCAGTCAGTACTCACTGTGTGAAGGACAGTTGCCCCTGGAAGAGATCTGGGTCTCAGCTGAGCTACTTGACTGTGGAGGTACTTGTCTTATGCCTGTTACCAGCTGGCTGCAACATACACAAGCAGGGGCCATAGGTGCCTGAATTCAGGTGGCAAGCCCATGTCTCTTGTGGCATGGTGCTCCACATGCATCAAAGGATATGGCTATAACATGCCTACAAAAGGGACTACATTGGCTCAGGCTGGTTTTACAGAGCTCTATAGCCCATGGCTTGTCTGTAAAATTGGCAAATAGACATATTCCTTATAGAAAATCTTACTCCAGAAGCAGGTGATTTCACAGCAAATCAAGACATGGTGTTGCAGTGTCCTCTTCAGCTGAAAACACATGTGGGAGAAGTTTCCTAAGACTCAATATTGAACATCAGTGGGTTTAGATAACATCTGTAAGTAAAAACTGCATGTATAATGCTAGCAAAATAAAGAGTGGAGGAGCAGTTTGGATTATAATCTTTATGTGGGGCTGAGTGAAAATATCTAGGCTAATATCTGCCACCGGAAATTTTTAAACTTGGTTGTAAAAATTTCCTAATTCTGTATTTATACATATACTTGATTAAGAAGTCTGAATGCCAGCAATGATCAGAAATATGTCTCTGATGCTGTTTCATAAGATGGTATACTACCCTACAGGTTCACCAACAAAGACAAATTAGTTTATTTGGACTCAATTTTTGGTCTTCTTCAGCATCAGTCTGGATACTTTGCTGTAAGAGTCAAAAAACCTGACCACTTTGTATTGTTATCAGTGTAACTGAGTAAAATGCACCATTCATGAAACACCTTCAATTTATTAGCAAACAGAATGCTAATTTTGAATTTGGCTAATTTCCAAGTCAAATAAAAATGCTTCATATTCACATCTGTTTAATTTTCATTTATTTGATACCAAACTAGTGCTAGTTCAAAGTATGTTTAGTTTTGTGCTGGGTTTTTTTACTGTAGACAATCATCTACTTTTTGTCTACTTTGGAAATTTAATGGGGCTGTCTTGTTTTTGATGTTAATACATTATCTGACACTGCACTGCACCATCTGCTCTCTGAGGCAAAAAAAGGTCCTTGTTTACCTTTCTAGAGGTGTTTTCAACTTCATATGTGTTATCAGATGACCTCCCTGACCTTTTCCAGCACTCTAAATAATTTGTCAATATAAGGAAAGAATACATTTTCTGTACGATTTATTACCTGCTGTACTGGTTTAATTGATGAAGCAGGGTGGATCTTTGCATCTAGATTGAATTTTTGCAGCCTTTACTGATTTAAAACATAACATAGATACTGTTGGACAATGCCATGTTTTAAGTGATTTGCCAGATGGCTACGTGCACTGAGATATAATTTAGATGAGTCCTGCGTTATTACATTCCTTCATGTACGTGTTTTATGAAAGACCTTTAGTATATTGTCAGTGGATAAAATAATTAGGAAACTTTCAGGCAGATCAGTATTTAGCATTGTCACAGATCGATTCTTTTTTTTCTTTTGTTCCACCAGTTAATGATTTTATAATCCTGTCAGATAAATACTAAATCACAGTTCAGCAACAAACCAACTTGGTTTGCTTATGCAAATGTATTCAAAAGTCCTTAGGTCTGGAAAGAAGCTCTGGGGTCTCAGATGAACAAGGCTTTTGGTTTGTTGTTCCAGATGTAATCCAGAAGGTGCACAGACATGCAAGGCTGGAAAGAAGAACATTTGAACATCAAGTGTCCTGGTTTCAGCTGGGATGGAGTTAACTTTTTTGCTAGCTGCTGATGTAGTGATGTGTTTTGGATTTGGGATGAGAAATAGTGTTGATAGCACACTGGTGATTTTGGTTGTTGCTAAGCTCTCAAGACCTTTTCACCTCCTCACACCGCCCTGTCAGTGAATAGACTGGGGGTGCACAAAAATTTGGAAGGAGACACAGCTGAGACAGCTGACCCCAACTGAGCAGAGGGATATCCCATGCCATATGACATCATGCTCAGTATATAAGGCTGGGGGAAGAAGAAGGAAGAGAGGGATGTTCAGAGTGATGGTGTTTTGTCTTCCCAAGTAACCATTACACGTGATGGAGCCCTGCTTTCCTGGGCATGGTTGAACACCTGCCTAACAATGGGAAGCAGTGAATGAATTCCTTGCTTTGCTTTGCTTGCACGCACGACTTTTGCTCTATGAATTAAACTCTCTTTATCTCAACCCACAAGTTTTTTCTCACTCTTCTGATTCTCTCCTGCATTGCAACTGGGGGGAGTGAGTAAGCAGCTGCATTGTTCTAGCTGCTGGCTGGGGTTAAACCACGACAGCAAATGAATCTCCATTTCAGGCAGAGATTCAGGTCAGATCCCATTCCATCCAAAGTGGTTCACCCTGTCTTCACCTCTAGCCTGAATATGAAGAGGCAGGGTTTTGCTTTGGAGAAGGATTATTGCACTTCTCATCGAGAATGTGTGCCAGGGGGAAGAAACCTGGGTATACGTGACTGATGAGACTTACAGCTTTTTCAAGTGATATCACTGGCACTCTGTGTGTGAGTAACAGAATGTGCTTGTCCTTTTATCCTGAGAGAAACCCAACAACCCCTTTGCCTGCTGGCTGCAGCGGGTTCAGCTGCCTGCAGCCATCTCAGCAGGCAAGCTGAGATAGGAGAGAGCAACCCGTGCCCTGCGCTGCCCAGTCTGAACTGGGAGGGAGGTGCTGCTGCATTGGCAGCCTGCTGTCTCGGGTCCTCACCCCAGCAGCACACCGCTCCCAGGTGCCACGGACCTCAGGGACCGTGGGGGAATCCACGCTGCCCCCTCCCCAGCCTCAGCTGGGGGTGAAACCTAATGCACTTCCACCCTTTCATCTGGGCACGCTGTGTCCTTCTGAAGTCCATGACTAATTTTGCACCTGTATTAGAGCTTAATACTGACCAGAATTTTATGCTGGTTCAAGAACATGTTTACGTACATTTTTGCCTCTATCTACCATATTTTAGCATCTCCCTAAGTACAAAATTAGTTGTCAAAGGACCTATTTTACTGCTGACAGAACTGCATATCTGCTTTTTTTCTGTAGGACTAGGGACACATGAAAGTGCCACTTTGTGCCTCAGTTTCCCAAATCATATTTATCCATTCAGGTCTGTCTAGAGTACAAGATCCTCATAGCAGAATCAGCCTCTTACAGTATTATTGAATGCAGTCACAGACAATAAAACACCAGTCTTATTTAAAAGGCTGCTATGGTAGCTCTAATACCAATAATAATATATTCCATCTTCTGACATGGAAATATTAGTTACGAGGTCCTTAGGACAGCCTTCACTTATGGCCCCAAAAGGGATGGTGACAGTAATAGACGGGAAAGGTGGGGTAGTCCACACTGTGCAAAAGAAAGCAGATGAAAAACATCTGAGTGCTTCCCTACCCCCAGGAAGGATGCAACCTGAGATAGGACCATGTGTGTGCTGATTTAGAATAACATTTCCTTCCTATGTTAGTCACTATGAAAATGCAAACAGGTGTTAGAAAGCTAGTGTTACATTCTGAAAAAATACATTTAAACAACAGGCCTGGGCTTGCCCCCAGTCAGGGATGGTGGAAGGAGCCAGAAGAGATGGAAAATAACAAGCAAGCTCCTCCTAGAGGCACTCTGCAGCTCACCCAGGTTTTAGGGATCACTTTCTTTCCTTGATTTGCTCCTGTCCTCTCCACCCCCTGGATAACACTGCGCATCAGCAGTGGTCGAAGGGAAAGGAATGAGACTTTGGGCTGTGTCAAGAGCTGGAAGCGTGCCCGCTGCTGAAGCAGAGGCAACAGACTCCTGCTGGGGTTGTCAGCCTTCCCCTGCTGCCAAAAAAACATGCCAGGGAATAATCCCTCGGGTACGTTTACCTGCCCCAGGGCCAAATCCTGGTGCAGGTGATGTGTCTGAGCAAGAGAGCTGGGGAGTGTGTTTCATAATGCTCTTGCATCAGCCGTTGGGAGGAATGGGGAGGAGAGGAGAAGCAGGTCCTTGGGCTTGCCCCTCCATACACACGGCAATTGAGGAGCAAACAAGAAAAGGCAGCAGCTCAGCAGATGTTTGGGTTGGCAGCCTGTCCTTGCCTAGCATCAGGGTGGTACCTCTGTGCTCATCAGGGAACAGACGTGTGTGGCTCCAGACACGTCAGGTGTATGTGTCTGTCAGGAGCACGTGCTGGGAAAAAAGGGATATAACCCACCTCCCTGGTTTCCTAAGCCTTATTTATGTAATACAACAATATACAGCCCCACACATAAGATAAATGGTGGAAATTTGGTCTGTAATTCTAATTTTGAATTTTTTTGCCTTCCCTTGCAAGGTAGTCAGCCCCCAGAGGCACAACAAGGGGGTAGGAATTCAGCCTGTGGGTTTATGGGCTTTATCCACACAAAACCTGTGTCAACCCAGCACCACAAACCTTGAATTTATTCAGCCCAATGACTACCTGCATCCATGAATTCCACCAGTGAGGGTTAACTGTTGGTAAAATGGGGAAAATATGTTGCCTCATGCACAAGATGCAGCCCATCACTTAGCAACTCTACACCTTGACCACTTGCAGCATTCAGTGTTGCTTACAAATACCAGCTTCTGAAAAGTCCTTTTCCCCTTGCAAATTTATATTGAGGTATTTTGGGAAAGGAAGGAATAGCATTACTTCCCCAGATCTATGAGTGTAAAAGGACCAAAGACAGGTTCCCAGTATTGAAACTGGCGAACATCAGACCTGCTAATGGACTTATTACAGCTTTGTATTTACATTATTTAACTGAGAACATAATTTAGCCTTGTTATTTTATTATGTAAAAACTTACTGGAGTCCTAGATGAATGTCTGAACACTCAACCCAATTTTCCTTTAATTATCGGGCGGGGGGAGGGAGGGGGAGTGAGAAGGATAGTGCTTTAATCATTTGATTTTTTTAGTCTAATTGAAACTTTTTTCTTTGTGAGAGGGGAGAGAACAGGTGCGTAATTAGAGTGCATGATAATTCTCACACACATATAATTATGCAGGAAGATCAATGAAATACTCTTCTTCCTGGACTGCTGCCATCTTAGAATTGTAGAATGATGGAATCATAGAATGGTTAGAATTGGAAGGGACATTAAAGATCACCTCGTTCCAACCCCCCTGCCATGGGTAGGGACACCTCCCACGAGACCAGATTGCTCAAAGCCCCATCCAACCTGGCCTTGAACTCTTCTAGGGATGGGGCCTCTGCCACTTCCCTGGGCAACTTGTTCCAGTGCGTCACCACCCTCACAGGAAAGAATTTCTTCCTAATAGCTGATCTAAATATACCCTCTTTCAGTTTAAAACCTTTACCCCTCATCCTATCACTACACTCCACGATAAACAGTATCTCCCCTGTTTCCTGGAGGCCCACCTTTAGGTACTGGAGAGCTGGAAAGCTACTATAAGTGCTCCTAGAAGCCTTCCCTTCTCCAGGCTGAATAATCCCAAATCTCTCAGCCTGTCTTCATAGGAGAGGTACTCCAGACCTCTGATCATCTTCGTGGCCCTCCTCTGGACTCACTCCAACAGGTCAATGTCCTTCTTATACTGGGGGGCCCAGAGCTGGAGGCAGTGCTCCAGGTGGGGTCTCATGAGAGTGGAGCAGAGGGGCAGAATCACCTCCCTTGACCTGCTGACCACGTTTCTTTTGATCCATCCTGTGATGTGATTGGCCTTCTGGGCTGCGAGCACACATTGCCAGCTCATGTTGAGTTTGTCATCCACCAACACACTCAAGTCCTTCTCCTCAGGGCTGCTGTCAATCCGTTCTCCGCCCAGCCTATATCTGTGAATGGGATTGCCCCGACCCACATGCAGGACCTTGCACTTGTCCTTGTTGAACTTCATGAGGTTCACACAGACCCACCTCTCAAGCCTCTACAGGTCCTTCTGGATCACATCCCTTCCTTCCAGTGTGTGGACCTCACCACACAGATTGGTGTTGTCAGCAAACTTGCTGAGGGTGCACTCAATCCCACCATCCTTGTCACCAACAAAGATGTTAAACAGCACCAGTCCCAGTACTGAGGCCAGGGAACACCACTTGTCGCTGGTCTCCCTTTGGACATCAAGCCGCTGACCTCAACTCTTAAGAGTGCAAGCATCCAGCCAATTCCTTGTGCACTGGGAGGGCCATCTGTCAAATCCATGTCTCTCCAATTTAGAGACAAGAACATGTCATGCAGGACAGTGTCAAATGCTTTGCACAAATCCAGGTAGACGATGTCAGTTACTCTTCCCTTATCCACCAATGCTGTAACCCCCATAGTAGAAGGCCACCAAATTTGTTAGGCACGATTTGCCCTTAGTGAAGTCATGTTGGCTGTCAACGATCAGCTCCTTATTTTCCATGTGCCTTAGCATAGTTTCCAGGAGGATCTACTCCCCGATCGTGCCGGGCACAGAGGTGAGACTGATCAGCCTGTAATTCCCCTGGTCTTCCTTTTCTCCCTTTCTAAAAATGGGGGTTATGTTTCTCCTTCTCCGGTCAGCAGGAACTTTGCCGGACTGCCATGACTTCTTAGATATGGTGGATAGTGGTTTGGCAGCTTCATCTGCCCGTTCCCTCAGGATCCATGGATGCATCTCAGTAGGTCCCACGGATTTGTACACCTTTGGGTTCCTCAGGCGGTCTTGAACGTGATCTTCTCCTACAGTGGGCAGTTCTTCGTTCTCCCAGTCCCTGCCTTTGCCTTCTGTGGCGGGCAGTGTGACTAGAGCACTTGCTGGTGAAGACCAAGGCAAAAAAGTCACTGAGTACCTCAGCCTTCTCCATACCCCAGGTGACCAGGTGTCCTCTTTCCTTCAGGAGAGGGCCCACACTTTTCCTAGTTTTTCTTTTATCACCAGCACACCACAGAAGCTTTTGTTGCCTGTGACATCCCTGACAGATTTAATTCTATCAGGGCTTTAGCTTTCCTAACCTGATCCTTGGCTGCTCTATTTTGGGGATAGATGTTTAAGGATGTAGAAATAAATTAATTCCCTGAGCAGTACATGATAGTGTTGTTTTGGGAAAAAGATTTTACTTGATTTATCTTTGCAGTGGCTATGTTACTCATGAAGAGTACTGGCCGGCATTTTAGAAGAAAAAGAGTTTTGCAGTTACTGAAAAATTGCATGAGTACATACGGGAGTTTTAATCTATAAGCAAATTCTGTATGAAATTGTTGGCCTTCCCAAGATCTTCTGGAACTTTTTTTAAAGTGTTTTACAGAAATTTTATTTTTAATGTATTCATGGAGCAACTAGGGATGCCTTAAATGGGTCAGAGTGTTTGGTCCTGTCCTGAGATGGTGGCTGGCCAGTGAATCCGGCTACTCTGAATGTGCATGCGTAATGCAAAGGAGAGGTACAGAATATCATCCTTCAGTGGCAAACAACAACAACAAAAAAGGTAAGAGCCCATTGAACTGTGACTTACTGTGCTGGACACATCATTTGGAGGGCACAGCTAACAGGGAAATAACACACAGATGGATAACCTCTCAAAGCAGCAGACCAGTTACATGTCCTTTCTTTTCGGTGTACTCTGCATGAATCCTTAATTTTTGTACCCTCAGACAACGCTGTAGTGAAAAGAAAGGTCAGTGAAGAAAGCATAGTCAAAGCAAGTATAATGAAAGAAAATACCTGATCACAAGATTAACTTTATATCGGGCCACACCCTCAGAGGTAAAGGTACTTGTTTTCACAGTCAAGTTTGGTGCTCTACCTACAACAGTGTATTCCATGTGTGTCCTGGATGACATAAGCGTGAATACATGGTTCACCGGCTGCCAAGTCCCTCCATTCCTAATATATCTTCTGAAAGTGTCTTCTTTGGAAAGTGCTATAGTACTTCTGGTAATGGCACCACAGTGTCTGAAAATGCACTTTACCATAATGACCCAGGTAATGAAAGCTGAATTACAGTGAAAATCCTGGAGAAGTGCTATGACAACCTCTACTCATGGCAAATGTGTTCTTCCTGATTAATGCTCTTACAATAAAACACCATGACAATTAGGCCATTAATTTAAAAAATTCCTAAAGTAAAAACCCAGCTGACTGACTGATGATCTGTGGCATCATTTGTTGAAGTCTTCTCTTCACTGAAAAGACAACCACAGAAATGGTAGCAGATCTCCTAAGCTAAAAACTTACTATTTCATTATTAAAAGAGAACATAACAGTGTACATCAAATCCAACATTACATTATTAATGAAATTACTTTCTGCTATAAATAAGATTGGCTTTGAATACAGTACTGGTATACTTAACATTCTTAAATAGCTCATCAAATAATTCTTATTAACTGTTGTCCGTATCTTTTTGCTTATTATCAAAAATCTATTGGCAAGGAAAGTAAGAAGAACTAATTTGTAAAATCTGAGATTTATATAAAAAAAGATATACACAAACATTGTGAACAACAGCTCCCAATTTTGTTTCAGCTTGACTCCTTCCTCCTATACACATATTGAAGGAAAGTCGTAAATAAGCAGCCTGAAAGGCCTGGCCACGTTGTCCACAAATGTTGTGGTAGTGGAGCATCTTTAAATATAGAGATATTTTGTTATTATCCTTACAGATTGCTCATGATTTTATGTTTCCTGTAAATTGCCAGCCTTCGTTATGGGATGACATAATCACATTACTTATCCTTTATAGGTTGTCTAGAAAATCCAAAGAGTGAGCAAGATCTTTAAAATGTTTCTGAGGCAGCTGAAGATCTGATAGAAAGATAGAAGTTAGTGCTTTTTTTCCCTATATCATTTCTATCCTCTGTGGGAGAAAGGCTCCTCTCTGGCTATTGTTCCCTCCACTGCTCCTCTCTCCTGAACATCCACTGAGCAGAGAAGCACATGTATCAAAGTGCCTAAGAGTCAGGCTAGGCACAGAGCAGTGAATAAACTCTGCATTGTCCTAACTAAGAGGAGGCAAACACCTTTTCCTCATGTTTATCCTCAGCTGCATTACTGCTCTGGTGAAGGCTGTGGAAATTTACCTTCTGCATCTTTCTCAGGCCAAGCGGTTTAAGTTACCTTTGATACCACAAGCAACCCCATAAGAGAAAGAAAAAGGAAGAAGTCTCTGGTAGTCTGCACTTCAAGACAAATGAAAGTCATGTTCTGCTGCTCTGCGTTTTAATGCTTCACCAAAATCCCTAAAGGGTATTCTACTGGCCCTTTTGATGTTTGCTTGTAGATCACAGCAACCAGAAAATGTGTGCGTAATAAGAATGATCAAGGTTCATCTGAACATTAAGGCTGCTGTTGCTGGCAAGTAACTGTGTAATACCACCTTTGGCTGTGACTACAAGTGTCTCATGAATACTTGAAGAACTGGGTTGCATTGTCAGCACAGAAAAAAACAGTGCCTGCATTTGGTCCTTTCTGCTTTTTTTTTTTTTTTTTTTTAGTTATTATTGGTAACTATTTAACTGAGAAAAGAGGAACATGTGGAGAAGGAAATGTGGAGGAATTAACATGGAGGTAATGACTGCTGTGAGGCAGTTCTTAGCGCTGATTGTACTGCAGGTTTCTCAGCCAGGCTGGAGGCTGTGGGACAGTCTGTTTTAATGTTGTTGGTGTTCTCTTTTCAAGCTGGATCAGAAGCTGTGGAAATTATTCAATTTGACAAGAGTATGAAAACTTGCTTGCTGCCTTTGCGCTGATGCCAGTTGTTTTGTAAGTTCAGTTGGACTACTGTAGAGTGAAGTGAACAAAATATGATCTGGTTTTTCCTAAAGAATCCTATACAATCATTCTAGTCCCCACCTAAAGTGCTCATGTGTTTTGGGAAAGCAGGTAGTTTGCTTCCTCTTTCTATTTTTTTCTACCACCACTTGTTAGAACATAATGAAAACGTGCTCGTCTTGAGGGGAAATCTGAAAAATGGAAACTGTACAGATTCTGGTGGAGCATTTCAGCTGTAGCCCTGAGGAAGCAGCATTTAGAAACTACAGAGATGAATCCTGATCAACAAAGAGGGTTTCTGCCCATCTATTTGCAAAGTTTAAGTTTGGAGAATTAACTTCTCAAAGTCAAGGAGAATTTGGGAATTAAAGGGTAGGACTAAAAGGACATCTTTTTGTGCCTAATACTCTCTATTTTTATCTTAGTAAAGATTTTTCAGGCTCACAGTATAATCCTACACATACAGAGAAAATGTGATGTAGCTTCATGAAAAATGGCCCAGAGAAGCGGGATCCTGCTCTGACCTGTGGCTTGCTTGCTCTGGATTATGCTACTTAAAAGTTGACTGTGAGCCAAGGATACATTGCCTGGTCACCTGAGGACAGTCAGTTTGGTTCCTCATTTCTCCCACAGGGTTTCCACTTAGGAGTCTCACTTTTCTGGACAAAGCTCCCTATAAGCTGTGGTTATCTTGATGGTGAGTGTCATCACTGCCAGGACTATGGCAGCTGGTACAGATCGGAAAAATCCCATTGAACCCTACCTAAAGGATAGGCAATCGGCACAGAAAAATTACCTTCCATTTCTGCCTCCCCCTAAGAATGAAGAAGAGAAAACAAGGCCACAGGGTTCAGAACTAGAGATGTGAAGTTATTGCAAATTTTTTCTCCTCTGCTTCAACCAGTGTGTCCCTTCCACAGCCCACAGCAGCCAGCTCATGTCTGCAGTCTTTCTGCAGCTGACCTCCTTGATGACCACCAGGCTTCCTCCCTTTCATCTGACTTGTTCTTTTTCACTTCTGGCAATACCATCCCCAGGTAACCTTGCTGTTTCCAGGAGGAAGTATAGTGTAACGTATTTTTTGATTTGTTTGGATGAGTTCAGGAGAAATATGTAGTTAATGAACACTGATTGTACAAAAGGGTAGTTGACTTGGATCAAAGTTGATCATTGGGAAGTTGATGAGCTTGCAGGGAGAATTGCTGTCAAAACACCTGTGGGGGGTGTTAGAGAAAACAGAATTTCATGAAGGGAAATTGGAATTTGACCTTTCAGTTATATGTTGTTCGATGGCTTCATGCAGGTAGGTGCAAATCAGAGCATTTTCTACTCTAATGTCAGTTTGCTGGGTGGTCACCTGTTGCGTGACAACCTGCTAGGTTGTCACCAGACACAGAGCTCTGTCACAGTCAGGGAAGCTGATACTGGTCTCCAGAAATATTTGAAGAGTTAAGTTCAGGTGCATGCTTCTTGAGATAAAAGTGAGATAAAAGCATGCTGACAACAATGGGAACAAGGCCAGTACCTCATCCAATGATTTCCTGCCCTGCCCACATGAAACACAAATGAACGAGTCAGCAAGCAGAAGGCAAGACCAGCACTGGAAGGCATGTTCAGCATGGCTATCATATTTTATTTGCAGGATGATTACTAAAACCGTTTGGAAACATTCCTTCTTGGAAAAAAGCAGACCAGTAAGTGTCTTGTCAACTAAAGGAGACTGTGAACTATTGAGTGCAGGTACCCAAGTATGCAACTTGCACTCATACCCTGACTCAACCATTTATGTTGCTTCCACCCTGTCAGAAAAGTTAACAAGCTACTAGCATAAGCAGCCAGCCTCAGCTGACTAGCTTTCTAAAAGGTTGGCTATTAATAACATAAAAGTTAAAATCACGGCATAGGTGGCTCCTTTGACCCAGTCACCAAAATACCACAAATTACCAGGACCATTTATTTCACTGCAGTTGCAGAATTGCTAATGGCACACTTTGGTAACAAAATAACTGGTGCTTTACTGATAAAAAGCATTATTTAAATCAATAAATGTGCTTATCTACAGTGGCTACTATGCACAGCTACTAAAAATATTGTCTACCTTCACAATATGATGCTTTGAAAATTACCAGTAAGCTGACTGAGCTATTTTAATCAACAAAAAGCAGATGAATGAAAATGATTAGCCCTAGCTTCTGAAGGAGTAGGAGCTTAATGCATCACTTTTTCAGTCACCTGCACTCTGATACCTTGAGAATAGACTCAAGAAAATTTGATAGGGACAGGTTTCTCAAAAATAGCTGACTGTATCGAAGTCTTGTGGGAAATTGAACAGCCAGCTTTCAATTTGCTGTAGAAGACATTTTCAACTGGTTTCTCCACTAACAGCAGGGGAAAAGTGATGTTCAACCACCACCTTTTTGTCTGGCTGGCCATTAGCTGTCATCATGTAAGTAGCCTGGAACTATGTCATTTCAATAGTACAGGAGGGAAGGAGGTGTTCCAGGAATGCTGGGAGAATCTGAAGGCAGTACTGAGCAAAGGGTGGAGGGAAAGAAAGCTAATTACTGTGGAATTGTGACTGCAGATGTATAGGACACAAGCCCATACAAAATTAGGCTTACTTCCTTGTTCTGGGAAACTTCTTTTAAAAGCAAAATAATAGGTATCAGAAGCAAAATAACAGTTCATCAGATGGTACTCCAGTTGTAAGGCACTATATATATATTTAACTTGGAAGGTCTGTAGCTTTTAGACTTTACTAGCATAGGCTTTTCTCATGTTGTTTTGTGTGAGCAGACGTTGTATTACTATTTCGTGATGTTATACTGCCAAGTGCTAACCTTTCTGAGACTACAAAATGCAATTTTAGGGAAGACAAAATTCCCCTGAAAGCTGGTCGTATGTCTTTCAGAAAAAAAAAAATAATTATCATATGTATTTCATTACACTTATCCAGCCGAAGGGCATAATTAACCTTGAATATAGGTGATCAAAGGCAAGATATCTCTTGTGGCAATGGTGCTCTGCTTTCCTCAGAGGACTGGGAGCTGGAGATCCAGCCTCCCAGATCTTTGGAGAAAGGACCAGCTGCAGCTTGCAGTCACTGCTGACTGCCCTTGCTCTAAGGGAAGACTGGCAGCCTAAACAGCCTTCTGAAACAATGTGAACAGCCTGTTAAATGAATAATTGAGGAGGGATACGTGAAGGCTTAAGCTTCTGTTTTTCCCAAAAATTTCACATCCTCTGCCTCTTTCTTGTGAAGGGACTGACCCTATTACTGCCAAGAATTCTGCCTAAGATTTGAATGTCCTGGCATTCATTTCTGTTAATTTTTTAAAATGGCTTGACCACTTCCAACACACAGACAAGCTTCTGTATGTGTCAGTGGGCTACTTTGCTACAGAGCTGTAGCCCACTTACTAAGTGTAGCTAACACTTAATACTTCTGGCTGGGGAACCCAGTAGTGAAGAGCTACTCAGATCTAGGTGCTCTTTATTTTTGTCAGTTTTATGATGCTCTTGTCATGAAATATCCAATTGCTTTTACTCATGCTTCTAAGGTTTTTCTTTCAACTACATTTTGCCTGAGCTGAGCTAGGTGGTCCAGCACATGGATTTGGCTTTGAAGGAGGCTTGAGTTTGAGTTTGAGGCTAGCCCTAAGCTGTGTCTAAAGAGTGACTAGAAACAAGTGGGAAGTGGTCAGATCCAGTGAAATTTACCAAAGCTACACATTTCCTTCTTTATCTCAGGATTAAATAATAACAGTTTTCATAATTTTTAAGGAAATGGCTTCCAGAATAGAAATGGTGATGTCAGTGCTTAGCTGAGATGTAAGCAAACTCAGGGTTAAGTCTTGTGTTCAAATCAGGCCTTTGAAAATATTGTTGCGAACTGTAGTCTGAAAGCGTGTCCATACAGTATGGTCACCTGTCTCCAGTGATTATTCCAGCCTTTTATATTCACTTTCTCAGCGTGATTCACAAAACTGCGCTCTCAGTTTCCAGTGTTTCTGCAACAGAAAACTGAGTCTGTCTTACTGATTTCAGAAAGTGCTGTCCCATCCAGTTCTTCAGCCAGAACACCTGAAGCACTCAAATTCCCTTAGTCTGTTTGCTGTAAATCCCACCCACTCACTCACCACCTCTGCTCCGCAAAACTCAGGCACTTAAAATACTCACAAAATGAGAGATATGAAATAACCTTGCCTAACTTCACTCTTTCTTTCTAAGCAATCAACACCTGGCACTTGTGTCACTAAAAAAATGCAAGACATGCTCTGCCCCAGAAGGCTAACTGTGCTTGGCAGCACTAACCAATGGACAACAGAAAACGCCTCGTGTCTCACCCTTGTACTTCTTAACCTTGTGCATGCTTTGTATCCTTAGAAAGAGCAGTAACTCCTAAACCTTTAAATAATGAATGACCTTATTCCTTTTAATGGGATCATTAAGAACTCTAACATTCCAGGTATAAATTCCTGCTACTACTGTGCACCTTAATTTACTATTCATATGTGTGTCCCTTTGGGTTCCCAATTACTATCCAGCAAGAGCAACTGGCTCTTGAAATTATTCCCACAGGACTGACTTTGTAAAGGACACTGCAGTTTACATCTTAGTTCCCTAATTAAAGACACAACGCTCAATAAAACTTGAACAACTAGTAATTGGAAGCTAACAGTTAGTCTCACCGAATCCCTGTTGACACAGGTTTTGTTGCCCAATAACTGACCGCAAGTGGGTCATGTGAGGAGTGCAGAATGAACATTGAGGTCACACGCTAGTGAAACTAAACCAGTGGGAATTGACTAAAAAAGGTCCCTGGTGTAGATGGTGCCTTAACATACGCAATTTGTTGTGACTCAGTGCACAACATCTGAAACACCACAGGTGCTGCAATTCCAGCCACCAGCTGGGGCACAAAATAGCACGTGAGATTGGTGGGGGAAGGAGGGGTGGGTTTCAAAGAACTTGCCATCCTGGTCAGTGTGCTGTTCTCTTGTCTGCAAGTGCAACTTAGCCATAAAACAGTTCATGCCAATTTAATCAAAGTCTTGGCCTTGATGGTATTTCAGGAGCAGAAAGTTCTTGTTGCCTTTTTTTTTTTTTACTTCAGATTCAAGCCCTTTAAAGCAACTAAAAGCATAACCAGGATTATAATTTATTTGACTTTAGGAATACTCCTTTTCAGTAAGTGCAAAGCAAAACATTTTTATCACAATAACCTTTATTCTGCCCTGCATTTAATACTGTTCCCTCATCAAAGTACAAGTGCAGCTGGCTGAAAAAGAGACACATAACTTCACAGATGTTCCAACCAATACAGTATAAATACTGTAAGATTACTAGTAAGAAAGACTGCAGGTGAAAAGCAGTATTGAGCAAGGGTCTGAGTTAAGGTCATTGTGCTTTGATGAAACGTGCTTTTCGTTATGCCAAGTAGGAAAAATGTTTACATGGAATTACCTCAGAACTGCTATCCTACTTTTACTACTTTCTTCAAGCAGCAGCTTTCATAAATTAGTCAACAGTTAAGTGTCAAGTGAAAACAATAGTAATTTTAAATAATCCATAATTTCAATACTGCACCTATTTTGCATCTATCCCTTTACCTCCTGCCATTAGGTTTGTCATGATAAAAGGACAACATAAGAATGGCTGTGCTTTCTCGAAAGAAGGGTGCATGGAGCCCAGCAGCCCATCTCCAGCATTTGCCATTAGCAGATGTCCAGGAAAACATAAGAACAATACAAGCATATTCCCCTGCCATGTACCCAGGACTCTCCCATCCTCCACCTATTTTCTGCACAGGCTATTTCCTGAGCCTGATGTGATTTGCTGAGTAACCTGCTGTCTTCTAAACATTAATCCCATCTTCCTCTGATGGGATACAAATGTTTTGTATCCACAGCTTCCTTTGGGAAGGAGCTTCACATATCTACTGCCTGCTGAGGAATAAAACACCTCCTTTCATTTTTTTTAAACTTAATTCCTTTGATAGCCTGTAGTTTCTGTGTGAAATAATGTTGTTTTATTTCCAAGGGAGTTTAGCAATGTGTTTTTCAAGGGTCTGACATTACGTTTCCTGGCTCTGGTACAAGATAATGTTTCCCTTTTATGCAGACATTCACACCCATGGCATGTGTCCTAGCTGGTGGCTTGTTACACATGCACAGCACTGCTACGCCTGGTACAAAAGCTTACACCAGGGTGGCAGAAAATAAGGAAAACCCAAAAACTCTACCTGTGACACTCGCTCCGTCTAGCACTCTACTAGTTCCAGCTACTGATAAGTTTCAGGTGTTTGTTCCTCTGGGTCCGGGACTGACCACGGTCAGGACTGCAGTGCACTAGCATCATCCTCCCTGGACACCAAAACCAGTGCACATCCACCAGGCAGGGGCCTGCCTTTAGGTGGATTAGCTTGCTTGGTTCAATCTTAAACACTCTTATAAGCTGCTAAAGCTGACTTTTTTTTCAGCACCTAATTGCTATTGAGAGGAGTACAATATTATAGTAAGTAAAAACACCAAAATGCTTTTATTCCTTAAACCCCAGAACAAGGTTCTTTAATGAAATTCAAAGGTAGTAGAATGACAAACAGAAATGAAAATACTACATCTCCAGATGGCAGTAAAGTTCATTCAATTTGAGCACCTGAGGCACAAAGTGAAAAAGGAAAGATGGATATATCAGAAGATCACTGCAATTCTCTCTTTGCCTCAGAGAGGCTGTTCATTAAAAAGTGAAGCAATACGTCTTTAATAACAAAAATAGCAAAATAGTCACGAGCATGACATGACCCAAGTGAGGAGCAAATGGAAGAGAAGCGTGCCAAAAGATCTGCTTCACTTGGTGTCTAACTTGCAGCAGGTTTAATTGAAAGAACAATTACAGGAATGTTGCAGCAGATCCTTGGCTGTGCTGGGTGATAGCGGCCACCAACATCGGCACATCTGCTGTCTTTTTGCCCCTTATATTTTTCCCTCTCTATGCTTGGTAGGTTGAAAGCATGTTTTATCCGTGGTGCAGGAGTGCAGAGCTGGCTTCCTCCACTGTGCCAGGCGTTGTATACACAGACACATGCAGTCCCATCTCTGTGGACTTTCAACCTTCAAAAATACATTGCTAAACTCCCTTGAAAATAAACCAACATTATTTCACACAGAAAAAACACCAGAGGAGACAGCAGAAACAGGGACAGCAAAGAAAGACAAGGTCAGTATGTAGGGTGTAAATACAGAAGGACTTTTCTCCCTGTGTCTCCCAAGCAGTGAGCTGTTTGACAAGAGCACCAAGTACTGCTAGCTATTCAGACAGACAGAAAGTTATTGTGTGGTACTGGAAAAAGGTGAGCAGAAAACTTTTTATAGGTTGTAACCAACCTAGGTCTTTGGTCCAGAAGTCCAAGGAGGTCTTGAAAGTCCTCTCTTGTTTGGTGGAGTTCCATTTCTGGACAACCCCAAGTCTGCTCTGACCAGCTGATAGAGGAGCAGCTTCCCAGACAGGAAACAGCAGGGAAAAACATGATTCTTTTTCTGGGCCCAGTGTGGATGCAGCTTCTCAAGTGTCTGCATGGCCCAGCTGAACAAGCATGTCAGGATGCTTGTAGGGACCGAGGTTATTCTGACCTCCTCAGAGTAACGGCTGCCCTTGCAGGACTGAGCCACCTCTGTTGAGCTGGGCTCCAGGATCACCAGAGGCGTGCTGGCACGACACGTTATCTGGCGCTGTGTTGTCAGGGAAACATTACAGTTGTGCACACAGGGCACCATACTGCTGCAGCCCATCTACCAGCAGTGCCACTGCCAGCTGGGAGAGCCTTGCTCCTTGAGGAGCTCCAAGTCCGGGCTACGCTGCACCTCAGTGCTGTGGGTCCTCTGCCTGACTTGGCCCAGGCCCTCAGCTGTGGAGGAAAAGCTACTTTGCATTGGCATAAGTGACCACTCACGGTTAAAGCGCGGGGTCAGCAGCACAACGCTGCTGGTGCTGCAGAGCTCCTCTTCTTCTCCTGGGTGGGAGCAGGGGGACTCCAGCCACTGCACACAGAAAGACTTATCCTTGTTGAAAAGGCTGAACACAAACACAATTTCCTACTCCTAGGCACTTGCACGGAGTCACCTATCTGCTGGCCACACTATACAGCAAATGATGCCACTTTTTCTCTTAAAAGCAGAACAAATCTATTGTCTGGGGTGTCCTGCCAAATGAGCACTTTGGATTTGACTGACTGGAGTAAAGTTGGCTGTACACGCTACTTTGCTGAGGGGCTGTGCAGTCTGAATAGTCAAGGACATAACTGCACATGGTTTGACAACTAATCAGCAGTTCATCCTACCAGTGCTGTTCTGCAGCAGCTGAACACAGATCCCAGACAAGAGTTTGCTAACTGCCCACCAGCAATTGTTGAGCGGTAACACATGCAGTTACCCACATGTTTATGCAGATACTCAGATTTATCTGACAGTTTTATACCCAGAAGCATGATACACAGTAATTAAAATTAAAAATGTTTTGACAGGCAAAACAAATGGCTATATAAATTAGAAAGCTGTAAAAAGCAACGGCATCCAAAAATAAAGATCTATAGATAAATCAGAACGTTACAACAGAGAACATTTTAATACAAGTGTGTTAATGTAAAGCAGCTCTTAAGTATAGGCTCAGGTTCTGACTGGGAGAAGAGTAATTTTCAGAACTATAGCCAAGGGAAGCTGTGAGAGATTAAAGCAAAAAAAAATCTGCTTGCTAAACAAGAAGTGAAGGGGAAAGAAAGGACAGACCCTTCCAGTTGGAGGTAAAACCCCCAGAGAGGTGATGGGGTGGGGAGATATGTCGCTGTTCAGATTTTTCTCCCCAGTTTATTGTCAGGAGAGGTGGGGTGAGTGTTGCAGCATCAGGAGAGGGCTGGAGGGTGCCTCAGCCCTTCATCTTCTGCAGAGGGGAATAAGGACCAGTGAGGTCCCACACTCTCCTGTTATGCTCCTGTAGCCATGTAGTACTCTGTGTTGTGTCCTCAAAAGCCAGGCACCGTCCTGACTCTGGTTCTTACTCGCACAGTTTTGCACCACAGGGGGGGTGAGGGAAGTCTCCGTGTTAAAAAAAATAAATAATCCCACAATGACTAAGCTGCAAATCTCTTAGATAAATCCCCCTTACTTCTCTCAAGAATTTGCAGCTCACTGAGTGAGCAAGGGCCTGACCCTGAGCCCTTTAAGCAGACCCTGTGGCTCAGCAATAGCTCAGCAACAGACCAGCAGGTCTTCTCTGCTGCTGGTTTACAGCCAACATCAGTCATGCTGCTTGGAGTCCTCTCCGTGCAACTGCTCCTCTGGCCTCTGATGTCAGCCTGGGAGCAATGATCTCCTCAAGGCAGAGAAGAGCCTTGGTAAAGAAGTTTGCAAAGCTGAAAGCAGCATTGCCAGCTGTTTGAAAGAGTACTTTCTCCCACAGTAATATCTGCACTTTTTTCTGTTTCTGTCCCAACTATGGAACTGTGAGGTCTTGGGATGACAAGTGGGTTCAGGAATGGCAGCCTAGAAGGTGACTTAATGTCATTCCCTGCTTTAGTGGGATTGCACACTGGGAAAGTGACCTCTCACCAATGCAGACTTCTCTTCCCAAGATGCTTTTTGTGTTCTCAAAAATGCGAAATTAGAGTTATCTGGGGCTTTGGGTGCACAGTTCTGTCCAATAACGATGGTAAGGACAAGGAAGATATAATAAAAAACATGAGTGTACTCATATCAAGGAGGAAGGTAGCTTTCTGTGGCAATTAAAACACCACTATCTGAGACATACTTACTATCCTTGCCCCCAGCTGTATGAAACCCATCCCTGGCCCTTCATCAAACTGGCAAAATTCACTAGAATAGACGTGGTCTGTCTCTGTTTTCCTCACGCTGGCATAGCTCTGTGTAGCTTCAGCAGGATGACTAGATTTACTCTAGTGACCGGTGAAAACAAAACCCACCGCAGACTATGGAGCTCAGAGTTGTTTGTGCTGAGCAACAATCTGACAGAGTGCAAAGTCTGACTTTCCTGGTTTAGTATCTCTCATCAGGTGGTTCTTGGAAAAGCACAGCTTTTGGGGAGCAAGGCAGGAGTGCTGTGCGGCTGTTCCTGGAGAGATACACTTGTGCAATGCTTGTAAGGGCTTCTATTCCAGGAATAACATGTATCTGCATCGGATTTACCAGGAGGGAGAGTAGGGCATTTTTATCCCTTTTGGGAATAGCCGGCACAGAATGCACGCCTTCCTTTTCAGGCCACGCAAACAAATGAGTCATGGTTTTTAAAAAAATCAAACTCAGGCTGTATGGTGCTGATTCTTCCTCTCCTGGGAAATGAACCTTCGAGGCCACAGAATCTCTTAAAACCATACTGATGACTTGGAAGTGTAAATTGTGTTTGTTTCTGCGTGCTATCAAACACTGGGGGACTGACTGGCCACTGCATTAACTCCATTGGCATTAAGCTGCAAATCCATAGCATTGAGTGGAGCTTCGTAGGTGTAACTCTGTGGGACTGCAATGAATATTTGGGTCCTCTGAGCCACATTAACCTGACTTTTTTATTATGCTATCAGAAACTGCGGTTATTTTTTGCCTTGTACCCACAAAAGCTTGAGATTGCAAAACAAACCTGTACCACCTTCTCTGCTTCTGAGGTGATATGGCAGTGGTCGAACATAGCAAGTTTTGTCTCCTCCATGGCAATGTGATCTGGTATCTGCTCACTGTTATGCTGAGATCCAGGAGCAGCATTTCATTGTTCATTCAGATGGGTTGTGGTGGTTGCCTTGGGTTCACTATGGTCACATATGGTCTTGCACATGAGGCTTTCTAACAGCTGCAGCATTTTGATTGTTCATTATAGGCAACACATGAGGGTGACTTTAAATGAAATTTAAATGTAAAAAATGAAAAAAACAGGTGACAATCTGTAGCTAAATCATCCTGGAGAGAAAATGATAACCAAGGTCTTCAGAAGATTTGTGCTCAGGGGCATGCAGCTCCACAATATGTCTATGGAGGCACAATTTGAAGGACAAGAAGCCCTTTCAATTCCTACCATGAGGTGTCCTGGGGTCTATCTTTCCACGGGAGTGAGCTTCTATGCTGACAAAGGAGGTGGTGAGACGGCACCTCTGTGTCCTTCGGTAACCACTCAGAAATAGAGAACTAAAGCCCTCATGCCAGTCTGCTCTGCCCACTGCTTACCCAGAAACACATGTGGGAGGCAAATGACAGTCCAACAAAAATCCAGGGCAGGAAACGAAAGTGCATAGCAAAATACAGCGGGGAGCCTGAGTGTTGTGATTTGACTTCGCACCTATCATGATCAGACTGTGGGGAAAAGCAGGGGGAAGTGTCTTAACAACACAGAGATTATTTTCAGAATGTTTTCATTCTTTTCTTCAAATGGTCCAGAGTTTCAAGTATTTGGGGCCCCCACTCTCTGATGACTGTTTAGAAAGAAGCCTAGCTGAAATTTCAGGGTGTTTGCTGTAATAAAAGAGGAAATGATTCACAGTGTTGGAGGGAGCAGAATTCAACTGCGGTCAACCTCCATAGAGGATATTCTGATTCTTAGGGTACTGATGAACACACCCAACATGCTTCTGCCCTCCTAATCCTTAACCCACCTCCTTAGGAAACGTCTGTCTGTGTGGTTCTTCTACTAGCTACAGCCTATACACACAGTTACCTTTGATGAGGCTTAGATGGGTTCACACTGGGGGAGAACACCTATCTTTTTGCTCTTTGACCGAGACATTAATTGTCCTACCTGATCCCATAACCTGTTACACACTGATCAAATGGCAGAAACCATATCTAAAGGCATCAGAGTGAAGAGGATGCTGCTATTTAATTTTACTCTGCCTTTCTCCAAGAAAAATCGAGTTATTTCTGATAGCTTTTGTGATTCCTAAGAAGGAAAAGTGAGTGGCAATCCTAGACTGTGCCATGTGGTGTTTTCTTCAGTACTGCCTCTTGATGATGAAGAGATGCTATTCAGTGGTAATGACTATTGTGGGATACTTTTAAATTAATAAGGATATGGACAATGGATATAGACAAACTTCACAATTCTTCCTTGCACTCTGAAATATAAAAATTGTTCTACTTTACCTCACAGCAATGCATGTCCCTAAATGACAGATCTGCAACTGAAACATCTGCCAGGTTTACGTATGTGCTCAAACCTGCCATTGTTTTTGTATATTGAAATACTACGAAGTGGTTAAGATGAATGTGGAAAAATCCTAGAGGAGAATGCAAGAAAGCCTCTTAAAGACTGGGGTTTTGACGTATGAAGACTTACTACCTGTATATGCAAGCCTGTTCTTACAGGTTCTTACCTGTCTGAACAGGATTGAACACAGATGGTCACCATATCTGTGAATAATTTCAGACACACATACCACTGTGGTGTTTTTAAAAAAGTCCCTGTCAAATATCTACTGTCTTTAATTTCAAAGGAAAAATCACATGAAGTGCATGTGGTCTTTACCACTAAGCTTGGATGCCACCAGATCCCTTGTAATAAGTTCAGACTAAACCACTATTCAAATTATTTCAAGATTAAATTCCAAATGCAGCAGCATTAAAATGCATGATCTCCAGCTGCATAATGTTCTTCCAGAAATGGCTCTTCCTATTTACAAAGTACTTCTATTTAGCAAAAGTGAAAAAAAAAAAAAAAAAAGAAAACCAGTTTTTAATTCTCTAGGCAGGGATCGCTGAATATGCACACATCCCAGAAAGTGAGAGACTGGCATTTCAGGCTGTGTAAAGTTAATAGTGTTGATTCACTTGGCATTAACAAATGTTTATTTATAAGCAACCTGCATGACTGAAAATAAGAAAGTGTTGAGTAGTAAAGTATGTGAAATAGACGTATGGATAAATGAAATTAAATTAACCTGCTACAATGAAAAAATAAATCAGGGCTTTTTGTTAATGGATGGGGGATTGCTTCTATTTTAGAATCATAGAATGGTTAGAGTTGGAAGGGACCTTAAAGATCACCTAGTTCCAACCCTCCCCGCCATGGGCAGGGACACCTTCAACTAGACCAGGCTGCTCAAAGCCCCATCCAGCCTGGCCTTGAACACCTCCAGGCATGGGGCATCCACAACTTCTCTGGGCAACCTGTGCCAGTGCCTCACCACCCTCACAGTGAAAAATTTCTGCTTAGTATCTGATCTAAATCTACCCTTTTCCAGTTTGAAGCCATTCCCCCCTCGTCCTATCACTACATGCCCTTGTAAAAAGTCCCTCTCCATCTTTCTTGTAGAGTCCCTTCAGATACTGGAAAGCTGCTATAAGGTCTCCCTGGAGACCTATTTTGTGATGGAAGATTTTCCTTTAACCTGGAAAGACAGAAGAAAAAGGAATTCCATGAATCTGCCATCTGACTTTTTTTTCTTTTGTTTAAAAAAGTGCGTTTTTTAAGGTGTTTTAAATACATTTAAGAGTGACTTAAAGCACAAAGAAATTTCCAGAATAGATTCTGCAAAATCCTGTTAGAAGGAGTAACCATTTGCATGACAGTAACCAGCACAGAGGGTAAAATAACAATAACCTGGAAGACAGACCTCTCAACAGACCATTTGTGAAAGAATTCACTTGCAGGTATCTGATGCCACAGTTGTCTGAGTAAAAGTAATAGAATTTTCAAAAGTCTGGAGCATCTGCGTATCTCACAGTATCACAGTATCGTCAGGGTTGGAAGGGACCTCTGGAGATCATCTAAGTCCAACCCCCCTGCCACAGCAGGGACACCTACAGCACGTTGCACAGGACGGCGTCCAGGCGGGTTTTGAATGTCTCCAGAGTGGGAGACTCCACAACCTCTCTGGGCAGCCTGTTCCTCTCATGGGAACTGACGAAAAATGTGGGTGTTTAGTATTTCTGAAAACTGGGTCATTTCTATTTAACCCTAACCACTGTGGAATCTTTACTCTGAGCTCCTACAGGTTGTGTTAAACCCTGAAACTCACGCCTATTGCAGACTGATCAGCATGTTCACAGTATGCAAATCTTACTACACCCCTGTGAAACAGAATTGCATCTTATAACTTTAGTTTAGAGTTCAAAATCACTTTCTTTGAACTCATACAAACAGAGTAACTGCTTGGACCAGTGTTGGCCTCCTGAGAAATGTTAAGTTATGCCATTTGACCTCATACTGTCCCAGAGGCTGGAAGTGCTTACATCTAGAGTGTTAAATTAGATGCAAGGCGTCCTCGTGGGGAAAATTTTCCTCCTGGGCAACAAATGGAAAACAGAGGTTTCTGCTATAGCTAGTATCTTTTTTTTCTCCTCTCCTCTCCTCTCCTCTCCTCTCCTCTCCTCTCCTCTCCTCTCCTCTCCTCTCCTCTCCTCTCCTCTCCTCTCCTCTCCTCTCCTCTCCTCTCCTCTCCTCTCCTCTCCTCTCCTCTCCTCTCCTCTCCTCTCCTCTCCTCTCCTCTCCTCTCCTCTCCTCTCCTCTCCTCTCCTCTCCCTCTCCTCTCCTCTCCTCTCCTCTCCTCTCCTCTCCTCTCCTCTCCTCTCCTCTCCTCTCCTCTCCTCTCCTCTCCTCTCCTTCTCTGCTGCTGCTGTTTTGGTTTTTTTTTTTCAAGCATCACAGATATCACCCCTGAGGCTGCTGTTAGGGTATATAGGTGCTTTTCTCCTGCCTGCTTCCCAAGTGCAGAAACCATGTGCAGCAGAAAACAGTGACTGGACTTTTGATAGCTCCATTGACTTGGCAGGGAAGGATAAGTGCTGATGCTGGCTCAGAAAGAGGGACCTCCGAAGGGTCAAGGGTAAACTTCATTACCAGTGAGCTGCTAAAGAGTCTTATTTCATGTTTTTCTATTTTATCCCTGGAAAGTAAAAGGAGAGGCTTCAGGAAAACAATTAACTACATGTGGAACTCCTTGTGCTAGCTGAGTCCCATTGACCAACATGGGTCTCCCCACGAGGCAGCATGAAAAGCTGGTTCTGACAAGGCACAGCAATGTCACACCTTTGGATGGTCCTGGTGTGAAGCGATGGGTCTAACTGCAGCTGTCACACAAGTAGGAAAGAGTGACTGAGCGAAGAAGAGGGCAATCACCAACAACGCACCAGCCAACAGGAACCAAAGCCTCCCTGCAGAGAAAGGGCTCTGAAGCCCTTTGAAGGGGGATACCACATAGCCCAAAGTTTGACCAATGTCCATTTCAGTGTCATATTGCTCAGCGTCACCTGTGGACCCAGGCACCTTTGCCCACCATGTGCCACAGTGTGGTCTTCAGCTCCCAAGCCACTGCTAGCCCTAAGTATGCAAGCATTTGGGAGGGGGAATGTTTTCAAAATGCACTCTACAGTTGCCATATGCTATTGAAAGAACTGAAATTGAGGTGGCATGAGGGAGGGAAAAAAGTTAATTAAATTGTTAGTAAATAGCTACTGATGTTTGCATTATAGTCATTTAAACACAGTATGTTATCTCTTTTGTATCTCCTGCATCTGTTCTGCCATTCTATTTCATTGTAAATGTACACAACAGCGTAAGGTAAGGCAACTTGTTCATTTTTGACAGGGATGAATTCAAAAGGCAGTTGGTATTTTTGGGTATCATTTTGTTGCCATCAACATGAGATAAAAACTTGTTTGCTGTATAGAGTTTTCAGGCCTTGCAGGTGCTATGGTAAGGATTCTGCATATGGGGCATTGCACCTTTTCAAGTGTGGTCCACTTTTACAATCAGTAGTCAAGGACCACTTTTTTGCCAGCTTTGGAGTGGAGGGGAGGGCTGTATTGTAATGGCACCTGGAACCTTCAGCTTGCAACACTGCTGTTATGCCAGACACTACCAAAAATGAGAGAGAAAAAAAGAGACAGTCTTTGTTGCAGAGAACTTAAAACATATCAGACAGGGATGGCAAGAAGACAGACAGGCAAGAGCAATGAGATATGATGAGACAGCCTGAAGGAGCAATGTCAGGGAGCCTGGTAACTTATTTGAGACTTTTTTAATGCATTTTGTAGAACACAAGTGTTCTAGTTTTGCTCACAGAAAAAAAAAAAGACTCCGCATGATGCTGCAAAGAACTTATTCAGAAATCTGCTTGCAAGTTAGTCAGGAGAAATCAGCTTTTGCCTTTTAATGAAGAATTAAAACAAAGCAAGGGAGTCTGGAGACATTTTTCAGTCCACCAGAAAATGAAGAGAAAGGCAAGAGGAGAGTTAGATACTACTGAATATTCTCCCTTCAACTGTTGAAACCCTTGAAATAAGACCCTCCTTGCTTTCCACTCTAGAAGCAATCTAAATAGACTTCAGCCAAAGATGATATGCTAGGGCTAGCAAGGAGGACCTAAGAAGGTACATCATGATACCTGACTCAAAGGTGTAAAAGAGTAATTACGGAGTAGCCAGCAGGGAATAAGGCCTTCAACTCTCTGCAGTGCTGAGTGAAGAAAGAAAATAGGATGTAAGTCACAGCATCCCATTTTCCATGCTCTGGATTACACTGGTAGTGACCTGCAGAAGGTCTTGGAGGGTGGTGTTGAATCAGGCCCATACATGCATTTCCCTGGGCGCTTCCAGCGCTCCCTCCAACCACTGCATCAAGGTACGGTCAGACCCATTATCCACAATTCTACTGATCTGGGGAATATGGCTTTGGACCAAATGACTAATGATTACACTAATTTTGGGATATTCAGCTCAAGATACTTTATAATGACCTGAGCGCTCACCTTCAGAAATCAGGCCTCTGGGAACATTTCAGACTGAGCAAGCCAGAAATACAAGCCACTTCAGAATCACTGCAAAAATCCTGGTGAGAGATTTCAAAATACTAACTGTTCATCCTCATTTGTGTATTTCCCTTGAAATCAGGCATCTTGAGGATTTTCACTTTTTGCTAGTTAAAAGAGTGCGATAGGAAGATTTTTTTGGTGTGTGTTTAGAAGCCATGTGAGCTTTTACACCTGCATGCAAAACAAAATAAATGTATTTTGTTACTACTTTGAACCATATAGCCACTTCTATTAAAAGCTGCATGCAAATAGCTATCTTTAGTGTGCCATAGATTAGTCATATTTGTTTCCCAAGGAAGATTATAAATAGTGTTTAGGGGGAAAACAGGGAGTATATTGCAAATGAGCCCAGATGGAAAACTAACAGATGGTCTAGTACTGTATTTTGTATGCTCAGCCCTACATTTAAATTAAAAATTTTCATAATTAAGAGGAAGGTCTGTAACAACACTTGCTACTTTTCCTGTGGCACCATCATATATCATGTATCACAGGTATGAACTGCAGACTTTTCATAAAATAGTGGTAAAACATACATACAAATTTTTCTTCCTACTTAGTTAAAACAAAGGGAGGGAATAAAATGCAATTCATGGAAATTAAAGAAAAGGGAAAATAAAAATCTTTTATACAAACATACATCATATAATAAAGACGTCTACCACCATCTGGCCTTTTTCCACTGCAAATTGAATGACCCACGACCTCACTTGGAAAGGGAAGGAGAAGGATCACCTTTGTTATGCGCCCTTAGCCAAGAACCAGAAAGCCGGTAGGACTTTCCTATTGCATTACCTGAATGAAAAGGGGTTCTTGAATTTTAATAACTAGAAGCTCAGGAGAAGACGGTTGATAAACTGTGGCCCTATGCACACATCATATTCTGACAACTGAATCAAGAGCAGTGATTTACATGATAATATCTTCCTCCCATAAAGTGGCATCCGTGTGCATGTAGGTGTTACTACCAGAGACTTGGCTGCTAAAGCAAGGTCAGTACCTGCATACAGTCTGACAGATCAGGGGATACAGCTGGCAGAGCAGGGGCTCTTTTCTCAGCACGCAACCCCAACTTGTGCTCCACACCACCCACAGCATTTACGTGGCATGAGAGAGATGGAACACCTGCACTCACACCCAACATCCTCTCCACATCTCCATTGCTCATTTCATGTCATCAGTGAAAGGAGGGAAGAGGTGCTCCTTCTACAGCGGTCTATAACTAGGCTGCATTTAGGCCAATTGCAACTTACACTTGTAATTGGGCCACCCAGGATTCAGGAAGAGTAAAAATGGCTTCAAAGCAGTTCTATCTTCCTGCTGAGCTCCCCGAGGTGTTTTCCTCAGTTGTCCCAAGTCAGAAGCTAACCATGCAGGCATAACCTTGTGGCAAGAGGGACCGCCTCTGTACAAGGCACAAACACCACCCAAATCTACCTGCCAGGCATTCTTGAGTATCAGTAGGGTTCAATAAAAATGACACTACTGGGAGACCCCAGGCTGCAAGTCAGCAGTGCACCGGGCTTACAAATCACTTCACAGTGGTAGAAAATATGTGCTTTGTTATCAGATATCTTCTTTTATTGCTCTCACAGTCATAACATTTAAGTGCCTTACCACAGCGCATTAAATAGTGTGACTCAGAACTATCATCATCTGGCTCATTTTCCAGCTTAGCCTGTCCCCACAGAGGGAATTCGATGTACAGTACTGTCTTGTTTTGCTAGGGTAAATACTATTTTTTGACATGTTGCTGTGTATACATTGGCAAAGGAAAGCCTGAAGCTGCATGCCTTGGGTCGGATCAGAGCAGGGGATGCTTGTGACAGTCCATCACCACCTGTAGGAGCTCATCCCACATGCACAGGTCAGCTCCCAGGATGGCAGAGACAAGCTTGCCCTTTTTGATAACAAAAACAGCTTGAAAAATACAGTTAAAGACACCAAATCTAGGAACTTACTATTCCTGACTAACCAATCTGGTAGCAGAGAGTTCTTAGGCATTCATGTTACTATTTGTAAAAGCAAGCAAGAGGCTGTTTACCTCCTAGGGAGTGCTGCTGTAATGCTGTCAGTCTCTGACTGCTCTTTCAGAATTTTCTGTGTAGGTTTGATGTTTCTGGAAGTAAATATTTAAGAGAAATGCCCACTCGTTAAATTATCTCCCTCACTGCTTTTCCTCATGTGTGTATTGCTGATCAGGTGGATGCAGAGACATCTGCTGGTTGTTACACATTTTGAGTATTAATTAATTATGAAGAAGAGGGAAAAATCCCCAAGTCATGTTTAGATTCCTTCATATCTTTCTCTGTTTCCTGAAATTTGTTGAAATCAGATTTGGTTAACTGATGCAAGGGAGGAGTAAAGAACTAAACTGGTCTGTTTCTGTGATGAGATTTAGTAAGCTTTCTGAGTTACAGGAAACCTAGTTTGAGCTGTAGCTCTGATTTTAGTGATTGAACTCTTGACATTAGCAATAGCAGAGCTGGGTTCATCTAGAAGTTTATGATGACTCCCACATCCTACGTGACATTTCCTAACATCTTATCTATGTCACAAATAGTCTTTTGTCTTTAGTTATGCATTCGAAGTGCAAATTCTTCAAAGAATATTCTTCATCTATTGGTACACTATTTGGAAAAGTCACACTGCCTTGAAGGCAGACATTACATTCTACTTCAGTAGTTTATATGGCTTGCAGTTCCGTGTCTTAGTGTTTGGGAAGATGCGCTCCCAGGTCCTGCAATAAGCCACTACTCCTCCAACCCTGTCCCGCGTCCCGCCCCCCGACATTGACACTGTTAAAGTTTAAACCAATTCCACCTTAAAAGGTTGACTCCACAGTTACCAGCTAATTTACACAAGTCTGCAGACCTGGTGATCCAAGGCACTGACACACCAGTTTGATAATCCAGCAACATGCAGTCTAATCTGCGTTTTCAAGGCAGGTGAATTTGACTGTAAATCAGTTCTGCACGCAGGTTTGTCTCTTCTGTTCTTAATTACACCTGTGCAAATTTTCATTTGTTTATCATTGCCAAATATATTGTGTGGGCTATTTGCATTCCCAGAAGGCACATTTCCATATCGAACACCTCTCTGAGAACGAAAATGTCTCAGTTATTAATTCAAATGTGACACACAAAATAGTAGTATTCTCTTAGTTTGTGTTACCTGAATTTTCAGCCCACAGCTCTAAAAAAACCTGTGTGGCTATAAAAGTAGCAGACTTAAAAATCCAACTGCTTATTAAGGATGAAGGAAAATGCATTTGTTTTCACTTGAGTTTGCTTTGTAAATTTTTACTGTGTTTTGTTATTTTTTTCAGTTCCAGAAATCTTTAAGACTGTGCTATGCACATTTGCCACTGATGCTGTCCTCACAAGGAGGAGATGATGGGATGTTTCCTCATGTACATTTCCCCAGCTGGGAAAGGACACACAATAAGCACATGTGCTCAACAGGGCTTTAAAACAAGCTTTATAGTCTATGTCACATTTCATGGAAAGCTTGTAAATAAAAGGCTGGAGTTCAGTGCTATAACTCTTGTGCACATGGAAGAGCTCCAGAAGTAGCCTGAGGACTCCACCGGTGGTGGCGTACGCCCGTGGCTGCAGAGAGGCACAAGGTAGACGATGTCCGGCTGCCCAACCCACGCACAGCCTCGCTCTCCCCCTCCACAGCGTGTTGCATAGTGGGGAACCCAGCTGGAATCTGGGTTTGGTGCTGTGATAATATTTTTCAGAGGTACAATCTCTGGAAAATATTCAAGGGACCAAATACGAGGGCAAATTGCTGAAGGCTACTGACATGATACAAAATCACAGATAGCAGAGAAGAAGGAAAGGAAATGTCAGTATTTCCTAGCAGTAAGGCATATGAAGGAATTTGTGATAGGATTTGCACTTACCTCAGCCTATGTTAGACTGAAGAAGACAATATAAGCACAAGATCTCCCTACAATTCTATACAGTTAGTGTACCAGACCATTGCCTAGGTGACCTGTCCAGGAGATGGGCTATTTCTTTCAGGTAAAAAAAACAGATTTGTCTTTTTTCCTGTCCCTTTTTTTTTTTTTTTTTTTGTAAGTATATCCTTCTCAGAACTGCAGGAGGGTGGCCTTTCTGTGTCTGCCGTTGTGCATAAAATGACTCAACACTTTTACTAGGGCCCCAATTCAAAGGAAGCTGCTTCACCACTGCTAAGATCTGGACCTCGGAGATGTCAGTCCCCTTGGCTGACACTTCGGCGACTTGTATGGTGGTGGACCGGCTCTCCCAGAGCAGGTTGAAGCAGAGGTTAATAGCCACAGGTATATACATACTGTGGGAGCTCATGCACCTAAGTCTTGAGAGTAGACCCCCATGACAGAGCTCTTTCTCAAGGGCTGCTCAGACCAGGAGTTTGATTTAGATGCTCACAACATTAGAGGCAAAACAGTGTTTTGGGAAATATGTGCTGGAGCATTGTATGGGAAGTCCCCAGTCACTGGTTAGTAGAAGGGAGGAATTACCAGTTAGCGCCTTTTCCCCAGATAGATTCGGAAACGGCTATTTTAGGTCAGGTGTTCAAATACTCATGCTCACAAAGACTCTCCTGCTGCCAGTGGACCCATTGGGTGCAAAACTGTCAGTGTGACAAATGAATCTGCGAGGGAAAGGTCGAGGACAGCTGTGTATTTTAGAATATTGACCCCAACACAATGGCACAGATGGAAGCAGTCACGGAGAGGCAGGGAGACGAGGTATTGCTGTGTGCACGAGTTTAATCATGGGAAAAACGTAAGGCTCGACAGCAGATGAAGAGAATCGGGGAAGGACCACTTCCTTCATTTTAACCTTGGGATGTCCTCTCTCAAAGCATTCCCAAGCTGCTCCACTTTACAAGTAACAAAATGATGATTTTCAAGCACGACCCCTTTCCTGGAGTTCTGCACAGGAGAAGAATTTCAGTGGCGACTAAAACTGGAGTCCTGACCTTGATCTGGCAAAAGGAGGAAAATGAGGATGAGAGGACAGTTGTTTCATGACTTGAAGCACACAGCAGAGCTCCGAAGCATCTGCCTCAGCCCTTTGCCCTTGAACTCGCACATCCTGACCAAGCCCCATTGTCAATTTAAGAATGTAAATCTGTCATGATGATCATTATGTTTTCTTGAGAGGAGAATTTTGTTTCCACAGCACCTCCATGCTGGTAAAACTTTCTCTTCCTTAAAGAGATTTGTTTTGTTTTGTCTTGTTTTGTCTTGAGCAGATTTGGGGGCATCTTTAATCATCAGATCTTGAATGTGTGCTTCAAGACCTTATTACAAGCACTTTAACTACTGACAGATGAGAAGTAAAATCTGTAAGTGGATTGTTTCACAGTATGACATAAAACACAAATGCTAGGGGAACCATGGGGCTACTGCTTTGTATTAGTATATCTAAGAAAAAGAGGGTTTCTTTCCAACATCTGTTCTCTGTTTACTGTGATGTCCTTCAGCTAGCACAGAAGTTTCTGCTGCTTGAGTAGAACAGAACAAGGTTTTTTTGGGTTTTTTTTAAACTCCTTTCAAGTACGGCTCTATCTGATTCATTTTGTTTCAGGAACTGAAGTCAACAGCCTGTCTCTAGCTGGAATTTATATGAGAATACATGACTGTGAGCATTTGTTAAGGTTAGCTAGGATGAGGTGAAGGCTTCCTATCCTGGCCTGAGGGGAGGGTTGTACTCGCAGTGGGCAGGACTGCCTGCAATCTTGCAGCTGATCTAAAATTCACCAGGGCTCAACCCTGTTCCTGCTTGCTGCAGCCAACTCCAGTTCAACACACTGGTAGGACTGGTGCACAGGTTGGTGTTGGAGGCACAGCCCACTGTTGCAGGCAGGTCTAATAAGGATTCCCTCTCCTGGTGCATCATTTTGGGAGCCTGCAAATACCAGGTGAGGTCAACACGCTTGGCAACAGCAGGCTGCGTGACTGATGGGCAAGTGGGTGACTGTTGTACTCATAAGCTTTGCTTGTGGTTCCAGAGCCCTGGAAAAGAGGGCTGGAGTCTGTTCACAGGGCTTATGATGAGCACAGGGTTTCAAGCAGATCTTGATGCATAGGCTTGTCTTCTTCAGCAAGGTGAATGTTGCTCAGTGGGAGAGTTTATTCCTTCAGCTGTTCTGCTCTGTTGTCATGCAGGCACTGTGGTACTGCTTACAAAGAACATTCAGTATTGCATCTTGAACAAGGAAGCCACTGAGACTTAAACCTCCACAGCAGTGAGGGTAAATGCTGGCTATGTGCAGCACTTCTAAATGCTCTAGAAATAACGTGGCACGCAAAATTAAGCACAGGAAGATTTATGCATAAAGCATTCCCCACTGTTTAACAAGAATGCAGTGAAAATCCAAGACACTGCAGTTGGGATTGTGTGACCGATTATGATACAAATGGACCAAACTTCAGCAGAGGGACTGAGAGTTGTTTTGTTTCCTGAAGCTGAACAACAGATCAGTGGAAATATAACAGTCCTACTATGGCCAGGAAATGAAGGCTGCAGAGGAAACAACTTCTGTGGGCATGTTTTACAAGTCTTTTTCAAATTCTTAGAGCAGGAAGAAAATTATTCTCTCCTGTTGTAATGGGAGAAAGTAGGTTCCCTGAATTAGATCCTGAAGCCATTTTTGTTTACTGTTTGGGAATCTGCCTGAGGAAAAGCTAAGTAAAAAAGGGGGTTTAGGGCAGTAGGATTTTACCAAAGTTTCAACAAAGTGATGTTGAGGATCATAACTATCTGAAAAAATTCTTGCCTACCTTGGTCTGGGACAGGCAGTTAAATGAATTTGTGTCCTCTTTTCAAGGTCCTCGGGGAACATGTATGTATACTCTTATGTATTTCCTGAGAAGGTGAATTCTTGGGCTGCGACCAATGGCTCCAGAAAGAGCACCAGGGTCTCCACAAAACTCGCCTGACGTGACGCAGGCTGCGTGTCTGACTGAGGTTGCTATCGCCTCCTCTGCCTGCAGCTCTGTGCTTCTGCAGCCAGACCTGCCCGTGTAGCCACAGAGGGCATATGCATGCTTGTTCTGTGCTAGCCCTGCCCAGTTTCTCCTATTTTATGGTGGGTTGGCTATTTGGCAAGGGCAGTTACGCAAGGCGTTATTTCTGTGAAATAACACTGCCCTAAAGATACCATATTTCACTATTGCTTCAAGCCACATTCTCAATATTGTCCTTAATGCATACAGTTCCACCGCCACGCCTGAAGGAAATTCTGTCCTGACCTCCTTTGTAGTGCAAGGCTGTGATGGATAGACACGTAGCATGCTGAATGCAGTACCTGAAGGCTTACACATTGGTAGGCTTACTGCTGTCCCCAGTCTTCTGCAGTTAAAGAACTGCAAAAACTTGCACAGTTTTGTTGTGTTTTTTGACTCCACTTCTGCAACAGATGTGTAATTGAATTGTATTCCTGGTGTGTCAGGTAACTCCATCTCTCTGCCATAAAAATGTCTTAAGGTTTTCTAAGTACCTGGGATAGACATCTCAGACAATCTTTCCACAGATAGCTCTTAAATCAGGGCTGCAGAAATAGTTTTCTAAGTCCTGTGTCATAGCAAGGTACTGGAGTTTATAATAGGTAGAGACTAAAGAGACAGGAGCAAGCTGTTACCTTGTCTTTGTTAGGATATTTTCAAACAGCTGGGATGCCAGCTTTTTAAAAGCTGCCATTTTTTTGTCCTTTTAAAAAATGACCTTTCAACATGCAATAAGGAAAACAGTGATGGTCCTTGTTCCTGCATTGGGCAGCACCACTTCTCTCCGGGGTTTGGTCCAGCTGAAGGGGATGCTGGGCACCAGCTCTGCATCCCTTAATTTTCCCTTGCTCCCACACAAGATGTTACAGAGGAACACAGCTGCCTGCGAAGCACTATTATTACAGGGCTGCAATCAACAAGGTACTTTGAAGCCAGGAAAAAGCAGTCACCCCTGGCTTCCCATTGTTCCTTGGGCCTTGTGCTTTGCCCAGTGGGTTACATCATGATTTTGCACTGTTTCTTGACAAAATGTACTAAACACCTTAATAAGAAGCAGCCAGATCATCTCTTTTTGAAGGGCTTTTATTCCTACTGTCATAGCGGCAGCACAGTTATCAAAGCGAAGTTCTTGCTGCTGTCGCTGACACTTAGTGCACTGCAGCATCGTTACAATGTGGTCTGTATTTTAGGGTAGGAGATATTGACAGAGCATGAGCTGCAGGGAAAAGCAGTGAAAGGACAATATCCTGTTCAAAATTAGCTTTGTTTGTACAACGCAAGGAAAAGCACCATCAAAAAAATAATAAGCACAGCTGGTGCTAAACCACTCTGGTGTGTGTCTTTCTCTGTTTCTTGTGGAAACTGCTCTTTTTAGCGAGCCGCAGTGCAGTCAGGCTCTGCCCTTCTCCTTGTGCAGCTGCGCGCATCGAGTCCTCACTGCCACCGTGCAGAACAGAGGCTGTGCTGACCTCTTCTTTTCCTTCTGTCTTGGCGCAGGACTTTGGCTTTCCTTGGTTTTGAGACTTTTGCCCTCTTCCTTTTCCCTTTTTTCATGCTTCCAGCACTGCACCCTCTTTCAGGATCTCCCGGTTTCAGTTTGCTTGGGTGATTGTTCCTTTTAACGTTACCTTCTCTGCAGAAAGCATTGAAATCTGTTTGTCCTGTCTTCCAGACTGCTGCCATCCCATCTTGTCCCAAGGATCACATCTCCCTTCTCTGTTCATCCTTCCCCCTTTATTGTCTTTCAGCATCCTCACATCGAAGAGGAGTGGCTCTGGCATCCTCTCCATTTCTCAGTATCACCACTTTTGTTTTCTTCCTGGCGTCAGGTTTAAAACACACCTACTGAAGCAAGTACCTTTTTTTTTTTTTTTTTAAAATCTAACCATCTATGCAGAGAAATCCAACAAACAAGTAAAATCATTCTGGTTGTTTTCTCCTCCTCCTATTTTCCCCGGGGCAGGTAAAAAAACTATTTATATAACTTTGTGCCACAATGGAACCTGGCTTTTTTTCTGAAGGAGGAAAATATGTGGATGCCTGTGACCCTGCCTAAGCCTGAGATATAGAAGACAATCAAGTCCTTAAGGATATAAACCTTTGAGCCAATCTGATTGTAGCTTTTCATTTCTGGGTCTTTTCTTTTTTCTAATTGTCTGCAGGTGTTTTATCCTTACTCCTAAGTGGTAATGAAATGTTGAAAATCTATCTGTCTTTATAGGGAAACAAAAGTGCTGATAGATCACATCTACCCTAGCTCTCAAACGCAAATTAGCAATAGTGGAACAAGATTATTTTTTAACTCCATCTTTCCGCTACATTTATAAATCTGAGTAATATTACTGATTCTGCAGCTAGAGAAAGGCATTACAAGATTGTTTTCCTCTCTGCTTTATCACACAATTTGGTACTTAACAAATTGTAATGAGCAAACTACCCAATTGAAAGCAGTCTTTTCTTCAGTTTGCAAACGACGTATGCACTGGCTTACATTCTGACAGATTGTTTTGTTCCTAAGAGTTTGAAATACACTTTGTAGACATATATAAGTTCATTATTTGCCTGTGAACTGTTTTCTTCAACTGTCTGTAGGTTGGTCATCCCTTACTAGTGGGTCTGCAGCAAAAAGTGCAGACAAATAATTAGTTTTCTTACTCAGAAAGCAGAAAAGAATAGCAAACCATACACAGCACTGCTTAAATATCCAGGTATTCATAAATACAGCAATGAAAGGCCGTTTTGAAAAAAAACATAAGCTGTGTAGGAAAGTGAATGTGATATAATCATTGGGTAATTCAAGATTTAAGAAGGAAATGTTTATTAACAGTTATGCCTTCTCTTCTTTTTCACCCCACTTTAGTGTACAAGACACTATCTTTCCTCTGATCTGCTGCCCATATCTGCTGGGTCTCCCTGGTTTATTATAAAGTAACCCCTGCAGGATGGAGGGAGGAACCCCTGCAGGAGGAGCACAGAAAAAGCACTCTTTGTATAATAAAAACAATGTGAGGGAGTCATTTATTGGATTGGCATGTTGTTGGTTTTGCTGCTTGAATGGCAGATTTACGGGCCTTTGCTGTGTAGGTATTTATTGCAGAGATGGGGGAGGAAACCGAATCATAAACATCTCTGTGACTTTGAATAAAACCTAAAGAGGTGCTGAGGTCATTCTAGCAGCTTGTGTTTGCAGAGAGCAACAGAAGGTGTTCAACAGAAGGCAAATACTTGCCTCGGCCAGCTACACTAGAAATCTGCTCAATTCACGCTATTAGCTATTATTTGTTTCTATGGATGAGGTACAGAAAAACAGTGCTCTTCTCACTAAGCTGCTTCACCTGCAATTTACTCTTCCCAGAAAGATCCTCGTGACTACAATATTGAAAAAATGTGGTGGCCAAAGTGTAACTGAGACCTCGTCCCTCTACCTAGCCAAAAATGTTATTTTGTGTAATTAAGTCTCATTTTGAGAGGCATAGAAAACCCTACATTAAGTTGCTTACCCACTCCAAATACTCCCACTCCAGCGTAGGAGGTGGGATTAGGACCGGAATGAAAGAAAACCCATCAAAGTCAGCTGTAGCTGCTCTACATTTCAGGCTCGTGTGTGCCTTCTTGGGGCACTCTCCTCACCCACCAAGATTTGCCTCCCAAGAGACCCTTGGCTGCACAACAAGCAGAGCACAGACCTTTCTTCCAGCAGGCTGAATGAAGGGGTTGGAGGAGAAGGCTAAGGATGCAATCCCAAGCACAAATACAGGCTCGGTGGGGAATGGATTGAGAGCAGCCCCGAGGAGAAGGACCTGGGTGTGCTGATTGATGAGAAGCTCAACGTGAGCCAGCCATGTGCTATCGCAGCCCAGAAGGCCAACCGTATCCTGGGCTGCATCAAAAGATGTGTGGCCAGCAGGTCGAAGGAGGTGATTCTGCCCCTCTACTCCACTCTCATGACACCCCACCTGGAGTACTGCATCCAGCTCTGGAGCCCCCAACATAAGAAGGACATCGACCTGTTGGAACAAGTCCAGAGGAGGGCCACAAAGATGATCCGAGGGCTGGAGCACCTCTCCTATGAAGAAAGGCTGAGAGAGTTGGGGTTGTTCAGCCTGGAGAAGAGAAGGCTCTGGGGAGACTTTATTGCGGCCTTCCAGTACCTAAAGGGGGCCTACAGGAGAGCTGGGGAAGGACTTTTTGCTAGGGCATGTATTTATAGGTTGAGGGGGAATGGCTTTAAACTAGAAGAGCGTAGGTTTAGATTAAATATTAGGAAGAAATTTTTCATTTTAAGGGTGGTGAGACACTGGAACAGGTTGCCCAGAGAAGTTGTTGAGGCCCCATCCCTGGAGGTGTTTAAGGCCAGGTTGGATGGGTCTTTGAGCAACCTGGTCTAGTGGGAGGTGTCCCTGCCTATAGCAGGGGGGTTGGAACTCGATGATCTTTAAGGTCACTTCCAACCTAAACCATTCTATGATTCTATGACTCTATGATTTTGATGCAGCATTAGCCCTATGTAAGATAGGAACAGCTGCTTAGAAAATGTTTTAAAATCTACAAGTGGCTAATACATCTAATTGTAGGAAACTAGGTATTTTGCCAGCAAAAATAAACACCTCCAAACACTCCTTTATATTCCTACCAGGAAGATGACAAAGTTCAGGGTTACACATTAACACTTGGACTCTCAAAGTCTTCGTAGCAGAGCTCATGATCATCTTATGACAGCAAATGTTATCACCAGAAAAAAAAATAAATTATAAGAATGTTCATTTTTGCTTAAATATTTTTAACTGTGATGCCCCCACATACAGGCATCTCAAGTAATTTTAGTAAGTGCATTAGCACAAATACTCACACAAATACTGACAAATATTGTGATGTGTGCCCATCACTGAACCACATTTTATACACTAAGGTGAACGGCCCTCTCTGCAAACACAGGTCAGAAAGATGCCTTGGGTAACTTAAGAAATTATTTGAGCTTGTATTCATTTATTCAGCAGTCAGTGTAGAGTATGCTTATTTTGTATTTACTATATGACCAGTGTTCATCTTCAGCCCTTCTTCGTCCTGATGTAATCCTGATATAAACCCATGTAAGGATTATAACTTCTGTACATTCAGTAGCTTCACTTTCCCATAGCTCCACTACAATAGCGATAACTTAGAATCATAGAATCATAGAATCTTACTTACTTACTAAATTTCTGCAGAATACCAAAATTATTTCTATTATATTATAGTATAAAGTCCATTCCTGAAGAACCTAATCTTCCACTAGTTTTGTCTGAAGGTTCTGTATCCCAGCATTTCCCACACTTGTACTGATACAGGAAAGCAAATACACCTTTCAAATACAGGATTTTTTTTTTTGTGGCTATGCTGAAAGCCTATTTCTACCTTTGTCCCAGTCCTCTCTGAAGTTGAAAAATTAACCTTTTCATGCTGCCTTCGCTGGGGCATGACAGCCCTGTGTCCCCATCACATCGCAAGGGTAAGACACACACCACAAGCTGGGAAGACTCCACAAATGTGGTGTCTTAGGGTTCCCACACGGTTTTAACTGTATAACTCAAGTGCCCTATGTTCACTCTAGGAAAGAAATAATTTATTTAATCCAGTCCTCCTTCCAAGCAGCAACCCATGCTGGGGGGCGTGGGGGGAAAGCTACAGCTTATTGACAGCTTATTGATGGTGTCTATGGCCTCCCTGAAACCAGTATATCATTGAGGGATGGACCTGTCAAGATTTGCCGGAACTGCCTGTTGCGTGTGATATGTAATCTGCATTTTCCATAATGACTTTGAGGAAGCCTGTTCAGCAGCTGTTGTGTGACAGTTATGTAAGATAAGAGAAAGAAAGGAGAGCATTTTCCCCATCACTCCCGCCTCAAATCAACCCTCTCAAATCCTCAGCTGTCTAAAACAAGAAAGTGTTAACCTGAGTTGCCTTTGGAGCCCTGGGGGTCTGAGTTTGCCTGCTGGAGAGATCATTTTTTTCCTCCAGGCAGAATGTATCACTCACACTTCCCAGTACAAGTGTTCTTTTAATCTCTTTTTAAGGGAAAAATATACCAATTAGCTCAGTTTGTGGTTTGCCAGGTCTTAATCCATGAGTGGAGACAGGTAGCTCAATGCCTGTGAAAGCTAATTTGTTACATAAAAAGCTGGATGCTGGACTCAGAATCACGTATCAAGGTTCTCAGGTTCTATCCACAGGTCTGCTACTGTGTCCCAGGAAACATCTCTTGTCCCTGACTCTGACATAAAAACAGTCCCGGCACTGACTCCTGAGATGTTGTCGAGACTTCAGGAGTGAAAGTCTATAAAAGTGCCTCTCTTGACCGTAAAGCTTGATGTGCTCAAACCAAGCTCCTGAAAGCTGAAGGGTGGTGCAGCAACCACAGCGCGAAGCAGAAGTACACCATTACTACGTCACATGTCCGGCAGGATTGCCCCCAGGAGTAGACAGGTGCTCACACCACCACAAATGTGTGTATCCTGAGCTAAAGCCAGCCTACCACTCCCACACCACACCAGCTGCATCCTGGCACAAAGTGATGAGTCATGGCATTGTGCTGCCACACCAGGTGCAGGGGTTAAGTCTCACTCTGGATTTGCACCCATGGGGCTCCCAGTCCCCACCATAAATCCAACTGACCCCACTTGAGGATGTCTGAGGGATAGATATGCTGTTTCCCCTTCCGGTTTTGTAGAATCTGACTTGTCTTACTTGATGCTGGCTTGGTGTCCTGTCTCTCATGTCTACAGAAAGCATTAGGTTTCCTGGCACCAGCCCTGCGAGATTCCTGGTCCTCTTCAGAAGGACACTCCTGAGAATCTGAAGTTTTGCCAGCAAATTCGATCAGGAGATAATTGAAGTGACGCTTGGTCATTCACAGACTCCAAAAAAGCCTCACAACAGGTAAGTAGCAACCCAGGCATTCTTGTTCTGATATTTCTTGGCCCACAGCACGTGGGAAGCTCACCCTCATCCTGCCTTTCTCTTTTCTCCAACACATACAGAGCAGCTGCTAGCCATACAAACCTGGAATGCCTTAATGCAAAATTGTCCCATGGGAATTCATCCACACAGAAATCCACTGTGCAAGTGCATGTACTCCCATTGCTACTTTTGTAAGGTTGGTATGCTTCAATAAAAAAAAAAAAAAGAAAAAGAAAAGAGGAAGAAAAGAGGACCACCAGGGGAGCTGTTTAAGCTTGACTGAAAGGCTGAAAGGATTCATATGGTTTGTGCCAGACATTCCCTTTGGATGGAACACAGTTACATGGTGAAGTTCCTCCAAATATTTTGTGTTTTGAAGGCCATTGCCTTCATCTAGAATACAGGAGGCCATGTTCAGTTCCTCCATCTACTGAAATGGACTTGAAAGAGGTGGTGTGGAGAGTGTGGGTGGATGCTCTAGCTAGATATTGCCCTTTGAGCACAGATGTCTCCACTGAGAGAGAATAGATGGAAAAAGGTATGAAAATCATGGACTTCTGACTTAATGTCAAGGAAAACTAACTGAGGGTGTCACCGGCAGCTGACTAAAACAGATAAACAAAGCTATGTCTGAAATTTACATCTGTAACTATTTTGAAGGGTGCAATCAAAAGAGGTGTCATTATTCAGTGGTCTATTCAGCAGCATTGCTCCACCTCAACTACTGCCCATTTGCAGCAGCAGATCCAGATACACCATGGGAACAACATATTCCACGTCTGCTGCAAGCCACTAACCCAGAGCACCCAGGGGCAACTGCAGAAAGGTAGAAAGAGAAAGGCCCTGGGATAAGACTGCTCCCGTATGCTGTAGCTTGGCACAGTGGGTCATATAGGCAGGGGTGGCTTGAGGACTCTTTTCAGTGGTGTTCAGTGACAGGAAAAGGGGCAACAGGCACAAACTGGAGCACAGGATATTCCATCTCAACATGAGGAAATCACACAGAATCACACAGAATGGTCAGGGTTGGAAGGGACCTCTGGAGATCATCTAAGTCCAACCCCCCTGCCACAGCAGGGACACCTACAGCAGGTTGCACAGGACGGCATCCAGGCGGGTTTTGAATGTCTCCAGTGTGGGAGACTCCACAGCCTCCCTGGGCAGCCTGTTCCAGTGCTCCGCCACCCTCAGAGTAAAGAAGTTCCTCCTCATGTTGAGATGGAACTTCCTGTGCTCAAGTTTGTGCCCGTTACCTCTAGTCCTATCACTGGGCACCACTGAAAAAAGACTCTTCTCATCTACCTGGCACCCTCCCCTTAAGTACTTATAAGTATTGATAAGATCCCCCCTGAGTCTTTTTTTCTTTACACTAAAAAGCCCCAAGTCCTTGAGCCTTTCCTCATAAGAAAGATGTTCCAATCCCCATATCATCTTTGTAGCCCTTTGCTGGACCCTCTCCAGCAGTTCCCTGTCCTTCTTGAACCGGGGAGCCCAGAACTGGACACAGTACTCCAGATGCAGCCTCACCAGGGCAGAGTAGAGGGGGAGGATGACCTCCCTCGACCTGCTGGCCACACTCTTCTTGATGCACCCCAGGATGCCATTGGCCTTCTTGGCCACCAGGGCACATTGCTGGCTCATGGTAATCCTGTTGTCCACCAGGATTCCCAGGACCCTTTCCACAGAGCTGCTCTCCAGGAGGTCAACCCCCAACCTGTACTGATGCATGGGATTATTCCTCCCCAGATGCAGTAGCCTACACTTGCCCTTGTTGAATTTCATCAGGTTTTTTTCTGCCCAACTCTCCAGCTCCATGCTTTACTTTGAAGATGATGGAGCACTGAACAGGCTGCCCAGAGAAGTTGTGGAGTCTCCTTCTCTGGAGATACTCAAAACCTGCCTGGATGCGATACTGTGCAACCTGCTTTAGCAGGGGGGTTGGACTAAATGATCACCAAAGGTCCGTTCCAGCCCCTACTGTTCTGTGATTCTGTCTGGTGGCTTGTTGCCTGCTACCCATTGATCTGTTGTCCTTCAAATGCCCTCTACTGGCTATGGCTCTGCCTAGGGGCCACATCTCCTTGGCACTGCTGGAGCAAATGAAGCACTTTGCATGAACATGCAAAGCATCAACTAAAAGCACACATGTGGAAAATGACCGGTGTTTGATGAAAGCCCCCAGCTCCCCTGCTTCTGGTGGTGCTGTACATAAGGTAGCATCCAACAATGCAGCTTTCTCTTTCACTAAGCAGAAGAGCCAGGTTGGGAGGGAACTGGCGTGCCTTGTATTTGCACAAGATGCAGTGCTATTTTAAAGAACGCTGTCTGAGGGGAAACTTTCTCTTCTGAATGTCTGCGTAAATGGAGATGTAGCACCCCAGGCACCAGGGAAGGAGATGAGGCTCCATGTCATCCCCTGAGACAACACAGTCAGAGGCCAATGAGTAAAGGATCCAAATGTAAACATCTGTGGGGTCCACCACAGACTCAGAAGAGTCTTTGGACAGTTAGGATCTACTGCTGAAGGTCCTAAAGTGTAACTGGGGAATCTTGTGCAAGATGTGCAACCTGGCGAAGGAATTCAATGCGCACTGGGAGCTGCAGATTTACTTGAAGAGAGTAGGAAGGAAATGGCAGCCCCCCCTTCCCTGTCATCATGGAGAACAGTGCTGGTTTCTGAGGCCTCTGATATGGCTGTGCAGACTCCACTTTCAGGGACCTGTCTGACCTCCATCTGAAGGTTTTAAAGGCAAAGAGCATCTTGGCCTGGCTTCTGCTGCAGAAGATCATGAGAAGTCAAATTGCTGTGACAATGAGAGTTAAAACAATTGACAGGGAAACCAATTGGAAATCCCTCTCACAGTCTCTAGTGAATATTTTTCTTAAGGCTTTTGTCCTCTTATTATTACAGAGCTGTTATTTTTGTCTTGCAGACCAGTATTCACTGGCTGCTCCTTGATTGCCTCCTACGTAGACAATGTTTGGGAGCAGCACAGCTCTTGCTTTGGTGGGTCTGTGACTGCAGAGTGGTTTTGTAATGCTGGGTTTGGTATTGCTAACTTCTCACACCTGCTGCAGGCCTCCATACATGATTTTAGTCAAGTCATTTCAAACAGTTGCACTGCTTGTGTGTGAAGTGGCCAAGTTAAAGAAATACTATCTCCTGTCCTTGTTCTCTGCAGCTGTATTGGGAGTGTAAGATATTTGGGGCAGGGATCACCTTTTAGGGCATTTGTGCAGCACCGTGCACAATAAGGTCCAGGAGACCTAATATTTTCCAGCCCAGAAAAGCAGAGAAGAAGAAAATAAGGCACTGCATCCTTATGTGAAGACTACCCTGATCTATGCTGTGTGTGGATGTGTAAATTACAACAGATGATGTGCTTAGCAATTATGTTCTTTGCATACATAAGCAGGAACAACAGCTCCCAAACTGCCAATATCTCTCTCAATTCTCACCGAATGGCTGCGTGTCACACGGTCACACAGCAAGGGGGCTCGAGGAAATGAGAGGAAGGAATGACAGAGGAGGGAGCTTCAAATGGGGAGATACATCCCTCTCCAACAGGGAAATGAAAAACAGCATCTTTTTTTTTTAAGGATACTGAAATTCACCTGCATTTCAAGCCCTCTCTTGTTTCAGGGAGTTTGGTTTGAGCAACAGACATTTTAAACTAGCTTTGAAAGCAGAAAAGTGTCTTCAGCTAACCATGCCTCAGTGTGTGCAGCCTGGGGCTGTCTGTGTGGTGGGTTGCCTTTTTGATCAACTCTGTTTTCTGCCCTTCCCTGTGTGTCTTCTGGATACTCACTTAAAAGAAAAAGCAAACCAAAATAAAACGAACCCAAAACAACAAAAACAACCCCCAAAAAAGGGAACAACTCTGACTTTTCTTTTCTTTTCGTAGACCACTCCACTTCTAAGAATTTCTGCGCTTAGGCCCCTACACTGAATTGCACCTCTCCGCTTATGCAAGCACCATGCAAAACAGTAAGCACGAGTGCAGAAGATGTTACCCTTCCCATCCATATTGGCGGTCTATCGACTTCTTCCTACAAGCTCCCAGACAGTTAGACAGAGAGTACAGGAGCTGCATGTGGCTCAGGACTCCCAGTTTGGCTTCTCCTAGCAAAGGGTTACTCCAGCCCTTGAAAGTCTTCACACTGACATGCTGATGAAGGAAGACTGCAGTTTCTACGAATGCATAGATATCCAAATAATGTTTTATGTCACCTGACACACAGCCTCCCCTGAATCATGGCATCTGCTGTCTTTTCAGCTTTCCTGCAGGCTTCAGGAGAAAGAAACTCTTGGCTTTGTCTGCATGTCAAAATAGGTTGAGACCTCCAAACTCAGACATTTGGAATATGACATAATTTGACATGAGTCAGCATGATTGGCAGGTCAAAGCATAATGCTGGCTCTTGCAGCTCAAAAGCCCATGGTAAATTGGCAGAGCTGTGAAGCTCACCATGCCACAGTCTATGTGGTGCGTTTCCTGATATTCCCTCTCTACATATACCCAGAATAGTTATTTGATGGTTCAGACCACATCAGGGCTCAGAAAGGGAGCAAGAAGACAGAAATGGAGGTGACCTGAGCCTCAGACAGGTAGCCAGTGAAGCAATGACCCCAGGTGTGAAGTCACTGAGGGCAAGCTTTTGAAATGACAGAGCCTGTTGCGTGGTGCTGAGCTCGGTTTAAAAACTGGGCCAGAATTATTGCAATGGAAACAGCTGGATGCAGAGTGATTTTAAAAATCTGGCTCTTGTTTAGCTGCCTCCATGGGAACTGAGCTAAATTGAAAACCTGGCCCTGACTGGGCATGCTGAGAACTTTAAAATTGGTCCTTCTGTTCTTTGGAAATTTCAGCCTATGTGTTCTGCCAGTAGCTGAGACTTCCTTGTTTTCAACGGGATACTTTCTGAAGTATTGCTGTTCTTTGTTCTGCATTTTTTGTTGTGGCTTTCTTTTTCAGCTGACGCAAACATCAATGCCTGTCAATTTCAGAGTCTGTTCCAGGCTCTGCATGCCAGTGTGGTTACAGCCTGCTAATTCCTTTGCTTACATACCGAAAGGCAGAAGTAGGTATCTGTCACCTTGCTATTTGTTGACTTTGAATCCTAGAATGAATGTGTGCGTCTTTCAGCCTGAGTCCAGAATAATGCTAAAATTCAAGCCTTATCTGCAGGAGGGACTCTCTCTACCAAAAGCCGTAGCCAAGTTTGGGGCCCTGTTTTGCAAATAAAGCCTGTATGTTCTCTGCAGAGTAAACAGACAATATTGACATGAAGCAGCAGGAGAAACAGAAGGTATGAAGTGTTGAAGCAACTTAGATAAGGGTGCACAAAGCATGGACAGCCAAGATGAGAACAATACTTAGATCAAATTGTGTTTCACAAACACAGCTGGACATGTGTTTGCTGTGTACCACCAACTTTCAGCAACTAGTGAAGGGTTATTAACAATTAGTGATAAAAACAAGATGGGGGATTTCAAACACAGGCATAGGAGCATATGATAAAAGTCTTTTATAGAGCTGCACCCAGTTGTTTAGCATGGATGGCTGTCGGTTGACAAGTAAGCTCTTTTGACAGCATGCTCTGATGCTCTCGTGGGAATGGGAAAGGTGTCAGGACAGAATACCTCCATCACCCGTGTCAGCTGCACAATGTTGGGAAATGGTAATCGGTGCTGTGTAGAACATTAGTGTGTTTGGATGCTCTTGCCTCCAGCCAAGGGATATGAAGGTACCAAGCAGTACTGGCTAGATGATTATGATGTGACTTTAGGGCATAGTATAAAAGCCGTGGAAACAAGTTTTGGGGTCTTTCAGTGATCTGAATTCAAAGAGCCAAGGTAATGCAGCAAGCAGCAGGCTAAATTTGTCTTCCCATGAAGCCCTGGTCTTTGTATGGGCAAGCAGTCATTTACTGCTTCTCTGAAGCTGAGGAGTGATGGTAAATAGAGACCAAATGCCAGCTGGAGAGTACACAGATGTTTCTGCTTTCATATAAAAGGTATGAGACTGGTCTGAACCGCTTGACTGTCTGGGTAGAGGACAAATCTCCCTTCTGCTAACTCCCTGTTGGCTTCCTGGATCTGAAAATGTCTCCTACTGGGCAGTAAAGTCAAAGCTAAGAGTTTGGCAAAAGCAGGAGTGATAATCCTCCTGCTCTCCCTGAATCTGCGAGCCTCTTGTTGCACCACTCCTCTCTGTTCAGAAGAGAGCAGCCAGCTTCTCCTTGCCCCATACCCCAACAGACTTCATTCCTGTGGTAATGCTGTCTTCACATTTGCATGCAAATTATGATTTGCACTGCACTGAACACTATTTAGATGGGCTATTATGTGATAAAATCATTCCTGTGGGGTGGGGGGGTAGGGGAGGGAAATCCCATCTTGTTGTTTTGCTTCTGCTGCCTGAGTCCTGAATGGGTTTCTGAAAAAAAAAGAAATAAAAATTGTGCCAGAAAGAGGAGAGCGAGGACCAACACTGGCTGCTGCTGGGGAAAAGAGCCTTTTGTTGAATAAACTTCGTCATGAATTACACACTCTTCTTCCCATATTAAAGACTATACTGCCTTTTGATCTTGTGCCTGTGACCACAAACTTGAGTGCCAGAGAGGATGTCTCTCTCTCTCCTTTGCAAGAGCTACCTCTCATGGCACAGAGTCTGTTCTCTCCTCTCTGGGTGGTACCAAGGACAGGCTACACCCTCAACAGGGCAGATGGTGTCTGAGTGATCTGCACTGTGCCCACTGTTGGGAAGGAAGCCTAATACTTTAAAATGAAGCACTGTTTCTGTATGAGATGCTAAATTCACTGTCTCCTTGATATTATAGTCTCACTACATGTTTTGTTTGTGAGTGAATCCTAATAAAAGCCTGGCACAGATGAGAAGCTGGGCTCCAATACTGGGCATTGCTGATAGCCCCTTTCTCATGAAAGATTTGCTGTGGGTGGCTTGGTTCCAGTTTGAAGGAGATTTTCCCTTCTGTTTCTTCAGTATCTCAAGGGCGGTGGGAGGAATGTGCTCCCCAATGTGCATTCTTTCCCACTGCTATTTCTGTCTCTGCACAGTCTGCCGCTTCACAGAGACTGGACCAGGACATTTAGTTAGTGAATAGTCTGTTATGGGAGATTAAACAGATTCCCCTACAGTCAGAGAACAATAATCTTGTGATCATTCACTGGTTGGTTGTTCTGGAATTTTTTTATTTTTTTTTTTTTTTTGTCCTGAGCAGTTACATGCTACTAGAGTTACATGTATCTTAAGCAAACAGAAATCCATGAAGTTCCAAACATGCTTCTGGTTTTGTGCAACTTTTGGTTACAGCATGAGATCCGCTTGTGAAGATGGAAATACAGACATTTGCTGCATATTCTGTGGAGAAACATGGCAATGTGACATGAAATCTAGCATTCAAGCTATGGGAGGAAATGTCTCAGGAACAAATAATCTGCCTCATGCTTCATCTTCATGTCTTTCTATACTTACGTGGTAGCCATTAGATATTTACACATGGGACCTGAGAGCCCACCCTATAGATTGCATTCAGATGGAAGCAAGAGTGAGCCTTGAGGGACTAAGAAGTAGCAAGCCTCCTCCAGAAATGATAGGAAACCATGAAACAAAGCGTGGAAAAATGAATCCCTTCATCTTGAGAAGATTTACCACTCCCACCCTTGCGGTTGCTGAAAATGAAATGTTGTTTGTCCCCCTCATTTTGCTTTTCCACCTACAGTTTTTTGCACGCGAACAAATGGCCGTCTGAAAACCCTCAGAAGCACAGTTATTTCCACTGATCCACATTCAGCACTGCCTCTGCAGTGCACCCTCCCACCAGTGCGCTAAATAAGGCGCCTTCTGCTCTCAAAGGACTGCTCCTGGGACAAGAAAGGTGGCAGAGCCTGCATGCCTCTTCAGCCTGCGTGCTGCTGAGGGAGCATGCTATTGAACACCCCATGAGCAGCAATGGTCAGCGTGAGGTGAAAGCATGTCCTGCAGAAGCCTCAGAAGCTCCCTTCGTGCCCCTCTCCCCGAGCTGTCCTCGTGCACAAACACTGCTGCTGTTTCATCCGCGTTAACCAGGCACAGGTGCTGCAAAGCCAGGCTCAAACCAGACCCGGCAATATCCAACAGTCAGTTGAGGAGGATGACTCATGGATGATGGCAGGTCTGCAACTTAAAAGCTTAACTTAAAAAATAGTTGTTAAGGCAGTTCTTAATCAGTGGCAAAAGCATCCTCATGGGGACTCTGGCAATTAGGAATTAATCTTTGTTTGAAACAGGAAAATATTTTCCACCAGTGCATCAAAACCTGAATGTAAACTAGGCAATAGGTGGAGAGATTTATTTTAATGACCTCTCGGTTCCTGTTTGCTCCTGTCAGGATATAGCTAGCACCAAAGAAAATCATGAATCCATGAATCAGCCAAGTGACTGCTACTACAGAAATTAAAATCTCCCATCCCTATGGTGCAAACAAATTAGGGGGTGAAGTGCATAATTTAGGGTCTTTACCCCAAATTGTATGAGGGTATTAGAAATTACATTGCCAAGTCATTGGGATCTGGAGACACACAAGAGCAGTCACCACAGTAGATCTCACAGATTAATAATCTTTCTGTACCTAACTGAGATGCAATATAACAGTAAAAACATAGCTTCATGGATAAATAAAACAGTAACAAATATGTCCATGCGATGAATTAACAGGGAAAATGAGGTTTGCACATATACAGTAAAGTAGGCATATGTTGCAAATTTATCTGTCCACACTCTGTTATTGCCCAGAGAAATGGGCAGTATATTTAATCCAGCTCTGCTGCACATGACAGGAATTCTGCAGCTGTCAGTGATGTTATGTACTGCAAACTCCACACACCCATTGTAAAACTGTGCTCATTATAAGAAGTAAAATACGGTACCCGAATCTTAACTGAAGTATTAATAATGAAAATGGATTACATGCATTCTGTTTGCTGAGCAATTATTCCAGGGAAGGGATTGATTTTAGCTTTTGCCGCACTGACTGAATGGCAGAACAGGTATTTGCATGCAGTGTCTCTGACCTGGAGAAAATGTCAGAAACTTTATAAGCTTCAAGGAGAAATGCAAGGGTTTTTTGCTTTAGCTATGTGCAAGTAAAACTGTATTATCTGTGTTATTTCTTGGGAAAAAAAAAGCTTAGAAAAATTTAATATAATATAACTTATTTAATCAGAAGCCTTCATAATCATAAAACTCTCTACACTGGAACGTGATCCATTTTCAAGTGTGTATCACTGAGGATTTGTTGACAGGGCTGTTAATGAGAACCCTGATTCTGGGTAATGGCCACACATTGAGGAGACACAGTAGTGTTTAATTTTAGTGCAAGCTTCAATTACATACTGCTTGAACCACATGAAATAGCTCATAGTACCTGCTTAGCTGTTATATGTGTTAAAAATGTATGAAACACTTCACTCCTGCCTGTGTGTGATTGTGGGCCTCTATGTATGTCCCAGCCATTGGCACCGTGCACATCCTAGTGCAGGCAGCCTGGTTCCTTCAGCCTCGCCTTTGAAGAGCCTTCTTGCCTAGACAGGAACATTGAAATAGTGTGTCCTCCAACCTGGGAATCGTGCTGAATGAGGACAAAGAGTATCTTCACTATACAGTTTCAAGGGCAACGGACCCTGAAGCCTTGAAAGTTATCCCTTTGAAGGAAACTGGCCTGCTTTAAAGAGCAGGGAATAGAAAAGCCAAAAACTGTCATGACAATAGCTGATTGCAGGGATCCCCCATTCCTCCCCACAACAGCCAGAACCTATATGAATTCATTGGTGACATTTCTTGTTGTAGGAGGTGTTTGGGATTTTTTCTAAACTTAACCTCAAATGTGGTTCTAGTCAGAATAATTTCACCCAGGGCCAGGAAAAATGTGGGGACTTTCCTTCCATTTGTGCCTTTATTGTCTGAAGCCGCAACTGCAGAGCAGCAGCATGATCCTTGAAAAGGGCCGTTTGTACCTGAAGGAGCAAAAACTTCGAAAGCAGGAAGGAGAAGTGCCTTTGCAACGCTCCCTGCCTCCAGCGCAAGCAGGACGGCGCTGGCAGCGGAGGGTGGAAACATCCCTCCTGCGGTCAGTGCCCTGCGATGAGTCCGGCACTGCCTGTGAGCAGGCTGCTGTATCCATGGCAATGGGCAGTTCAGCAGCTAACTTTTCAATGCATTAAAAAGGGAATTACATTATTTCATACCTGATGTAATGACTGTCTGGTTGGACACTCACAGCCAATAAATAATAAGCTTGGGGTCACTTATTTCTTGGCAGCTAATGGCCACCTGTGCTAAAAGCTATTGGCTGCTGCAGTAATTCATTAAGCGATGGGAAATGGCCTTTATGTCAGTCATTATGGCACCAATAGAAAAGTCTTGTTTCAAAAGTAATCAGTTTTATGACACTAATGCTGCTTCTAAGTGAAAATGGGAGTAGCCTAATATGTGGAGAAATGCGGTGGACACCCAGCCAAACTTCTGTTTTTGCAGGGAAGAGACTAGGCTTGTGTGAAGTGTGTTAACAAGTTAGTGCCAAAAACAGAAGTTTGAAAGGGACAGCTAGCATTATCTTTATAGATAGAAAGCACTATGTGTGCCTTACAATGTACACTTTTTCTGGGAAGCCAGGGGAAGAGGGAAACACAGGACCCCGCTTCAACACTTACGGCAAAAATTCCACATCTGTAAAACTATGGATAAAGTATACTTCTTATCAGGGTGCGAGAAGCCATGAAAAAAACAGAAGTCTTTCCCACAGCCAGTGCACAATGCTGATAAGAACACATGTATGAGGTTCTAGTTGAAATGACAAAAGTCTCATAAGTTTCCACATGTGCCCAAACCACATTTTTCTGGGTGCACCATTTGTATTGATAACATCCCCTAAGAGCCTGAAACTTGGGACACATCAAAAGGAATCTATTTTCAAATTTTAGTAGGTGCCTAATCTTTGCTCTCACGTGCAACCTATAAACAGAAACTGATTTGTATGCAGATGAGAATTTGTAATAAAGAAGGGTGGGAAATCAGTCATCCTCTCTCCTCTTTCTTCTTCAAAACCATTTGTTCTGCCTTGCTGAGGATAATACTGCACTTAAATGGAGCTGTAGACTAAACATAGGCACAGTGTGATGCAACTCTTAGGCCCAGGCTAGCCAGAAGGTCAAACAAGGGGATCATAACAGCCTCTCCAGCAACTTTAAAATCTGTGTGTTGGCTGTTGGTGTTGAATTCAGAAGCTACTCATCCCTCAAAACCCATGCAACGTGGACCCGATACCAGAGGGCAGAGCAATTCATGCCACCTTTACAGTTTGACAATTAACAGGCAATTGCACAGCTGACAGAAAAGCTAGTGGGAGCCATCAGGTCTGGCATCTCTTTACGTTACCTGAACTGAGTGTTGGAGGAGTCCCCCTGGCTAGGGCAGCTGGTATTTTCCAGCTGCAGCTTCCAAAGGGCCACCACCCATCAGAAACGTTCAGGCTCCCACAGGTCTATGTGGAGCTGCTTCTTCAGGGGCAGTCAGCAGCAAAGCAGGGCACAACTGGGCAGATATGCTGTACAAAGGAAATAGAAAGACAATTCACTCATTACTCATTTGTTTCATTCTGCTCCCCCGCCCCCACCCCTCCAAAACAAAAGCACACAGAGGTATTTTTCCACTAATAGAAATAGTGCTGATTATTTACATTAATGAGGAGCCAGTGTCCTCAGGAAACAACTGAAGGGCATGGAATTCAATGGGAATTTTATCCCTGATACCAGCAGCCTAGGATGCTACCAGTGGGCCCCACCTGCATAGCTTAATATCTATCATTGATGTGCACATGTGAAAGGAAGAAGGAGGTCCATCAAGGATAAGAGTCATGAAGGACCAAGAAGACAATCACACCTGCACTATTACTTGACCTCGGGCTTCTTTCTTGGGTTCTATTACTGTTTTTATCATTTGAATCAATGGGAAAGCTTTCACCCTTGTTGCCAAAGTTGAAATAGCAGGCAAAACTCTCACTCCCTGAAAGTTTTGCAGCAGCAAAGGAGGGGTCTTTGCTTTTATATGTGGAACGGCAGCATGGAAAAAAAATAGGGATGATCATGGGAGAAAGAAGAGCAGCAGAATGAGGTAGCCACACTGGCAAGTAGAAAAGAGCAGGTAATTTGAAAAGAATTACATTACACAGGGCAAATTAAAAGATTGAACTTGCAAACAGAAGTGAATGGAATGACCTTTGGAAGAAGGGGCAGGCAACTCAGGAGGACTACAAGGATGCTGTGAGCTTATGCAGAGAGAAAATTAGAAGGGACAAAGCCCAACTAGAAGTTAATCTGGCTACTGCCGTAAAAGAAAATTAAATGTATTTCTATAAATACATTAGCAATAGGAGGGCTAAGGAGAATCTCCATCTTCTAGTTGATCCAGGGGGAAACATGGTGACAAAGGATGAGGAAAAGGCTGAGGTACTTAATGCCTTCTTTGTCTCAGTCTTTAGTAGTAAGACCAGTTGTTCTCTGGGTACCCAGCCCCATGAGCTGGAAGACAGGGACAAGGAGCAGAATGAAGCCCCCCCATAATCCAAGGGGAAATGGTTAGCGACCTGCTACAGCACTTAGACACACACAGGTCTATGGGGCCGGATGGGATCCACCCAAGGGTACTGAACGAGCTGGCAGAAGCGCTCACCAAGCCACTTTCCATCATCTATCAGCAGTCCTGGCTAACTAGGGAGGTCGCAGCTGACTGGAAGTTAGCACATGTCAGGGTCCCCAAGAAGGGCTGGAAGAAGGATCTGGGGAACTACAGGTCTGTCAGACTGATCTTGGCACTGGGGAAGGTTATGGAACATCCTGAGTGCTAGCACGTGGCACGTACAGGACAAGCAGGCGATCTGGCCCAGTCAGCATGGGTTTATGAAAGGCAGGTCCTTTCATAATGGAGTTTCATAAATGATTAATCTCATCTCCTTCTATGATAAGGTGACCTGCTTAATGGATGAGGGAAATGCTATGGATGTTGTACACGAGACTTTAGTAAAGCCTTTGACACTGTTTCCCACAGCATTCTGTTGGAGAAACTGGATGCTTGTGGCTTGAATGGATGTACTCTTTGCTGGATAAAAAAGCTGGCTGGATGGCTGGGCCCCAAATGTTGTAGTGAATGGAGTTAAATCCAGGTGGCGGCCAGTCACAAATGATGTTCCCCAGGGCTCAGTACTGGGGCCAGTTCTGTTTAATATCTTTATCAATGATCTGGACTGAGGCAATCAGGTGCACCCTCAGTAAGTTTGCAGATGACACCAAGCTGGATGGGAATGTTGATCTGCTTGAGGGTACGATGGCCCTACAGAGGGATCTGGACAGGCTGCATTGATGGGCTGAAGCCAATGGTATGAAGTTCAACAAGGCCAAGCCTGGGTCCCACACTTGGGTCACAACAACCCCACGCAGTGCTACAGGCTTGGGGAAGAGTGGCTGGAAAGCTGCCAGTGAAAAAGGATCTGGGAGTGTTTGTTGTCAGATGGCTGAATATGAGCCAGCAGTACCCAGGTGGCCAAGAAGGCCAATCGCATCCTGGTGTGTATCAGGAATAGTGTGGCCAGCAGGACTAAGGAAGTGATTGTCCTGTAATTGGCACTAGTAAGGCTCCACCTCAAATACTGTGTTCAGTTTTGGGCCCCTCAGTGCATAAGAGACATTGAGGTGCTGGAGCATTTTCAGAGAAGGGCAATAAAGCTGGTGAGGGGACTAGAGCGCAAGTCTTATGAGGAGCGGCTGAAGGAACTGGGATTGTTCAGCCTGGAGAAAAGAACGCTGAGGAGGCTGACCTTATCACTCCCTACAGCTACCTGAAAGGACATTGTAGGGAGGTGGGGGTCAGCCTCTTCTCTCAAGTAACAAGTGATAGGACAAGAGGAAACGGCCTCAAGTTGTGGCAGGGGAGGTTTAGCGTGGATATTAGGAAAAATATCTTCACTGACAGGGTGGTCAAGCATTAGAACAGGCTGCCCAGGGAAGTGGTTGAATCACCATCCCTGGAGGTATTTAAAAGATGTGTAGATGTGGTGGTTAAGGACATTTTTTAGTAGTGGACTTGGCAGTGTTAAGTTAATGGTTGGACTCAATGATCTTAAAGGTCGTTTCCAACCTAAATAATTCTATGATTCTATGATTCTATGACAGTGTAGAAAGAATTAGAGAAAAACTAAAAGAGAGGTGGAAGGTGGTAAAATATTGCTTTCATCTCCTAGTGCAAAATGTATATTAATGTTTCAATAAAGGGGCAAAGGGTAGAAGCATTACATCATACCATAACTTTAAATGAATCAAGGAGCTCTTCTAGCAAATTAATATATATTTTTGTGTGTGTATGTAACAAATATGTGTAAATTCACCCCCATTGCAGAAATCCCTGTCAGATCTACCCAATTCTGCAGAATTGTTTCCAAGTACATCTTTCCTTTACTAACAATGGCATCTCTAGTGCTCATAGTTTCTGAGATGAAAATGAAAATGTGAACCATATGTGAATCACAATGTCTTTAAAAATTTGCTGGCAGCCTGAAGAAACACGGAAAAGGTGTGAACTCCCTGAATTCTGAAATCTGAAGTTAATAGCCTGCACCTTATTAAAAATAAGGACAATATAAAATTAAATATAATGCCCCATTATTTTGAGATTTACTGAACGCATAATTACCCTACTGAAGCATTTCTGTATCCTCCACAGTGTTTTGCAACTCCAGAAAACCATCTATGAAGACAGAACTGGTTGCCAGTGGAGCACATTAAGACCTGGTTGTTTGGAAAACAAAGGTTGGCAATATTTTTATCATTGTGCAATATAGTGTTTTCATGCAGTTACACTCACTGAAAACTGTGACCTTGAGCAGATATGCTCACAAATTCACACTCCTTGTCTCCTTCAAGATGATGCACTGGATACTTTTGCAGGGAGACTTTAAAATACAGAGAAAAACTACTCAGACTTGACATTCATTTTTGTTTCCTTCACAAAAAAAAAAGGACTTAAAAGGTCCACTAATGGGGGCACATGTCATCCCACCAACAAGGAAAATGACTGAAGCAAATTATAACAGTTATTACGAAAGTATGAGGTCAAGAATTGCCAGTGTTGTGGAAATGACTTATGCATGAGTCATTCAAAGGGAAAATTTTGACCGAAAGAGGAACTATGACAGGAACATAAAATGCCAGTTTTTTTAAACCCTTAAGACCTATTTAGTTTTAAGCGTGGAATAGGATTAATGTTTTATAAATGCAAGAAGGAATACACAGTTTTCATCTCCAATTTTTGTCCAAGGGAAACTACTGAAAAATAAGGTAGGCATTGATTTTAAAGCAAAATCCACCCAAACTCAGCATATGGAATCATATGTTTTTCTAAGTGCTTAGTGGTAACTGGGCTTTATCCACCTCTGAAACAGTCAAAGCTCAGCCTATGCAAAAGCTCTTCTCATCAACATCCTACAAACGAACATATCCAAAGAGAAGAAAATGAGTGCATCTGCAAAAAAATAATTATTGCAGATGAGGCATTTGGGCTAATTCTATGTGAAGACAGGGGTGGTGGGGCCATCTGTGCTGTACAAATAAAAATTAATCCTAAAGTGGATGAATCCTCCAGCACCTTTAAAAAGGGAAGTATTTTTTCATGTTTTGGAGGGCAAAATTGGGCTCAAGTTGTATTACCTAATGGGCATTATGCACTACCTAATAGGCAAAAATATGAATAAGTCCAAAATCCCCCGAGTACATTGTTTTTAGTGACAAGAACATTCTCCCTCTCTCATGTCACTGATAGCACCAATTTCACAAAGAAAAGTAAGTAACGAGTAATTTTGAACAGCAGGTAATGACAGTATTGGTCTTTATTCTCACTTGCACCAAAACCCCTTTTACACCAACTTGGGAGACTAGAAAGTCCTAAAAGCAGCACTTTACCAGGTGTTGAGCAACCTTAATGAACATGAAAATCAAACCCATTACTTGAGAGAGGGTACGATAAAGTGCCTGGCTGCCAATAGCCCACACACAGCTGCCTCACTCACTGGGAAATAGAGAAAGAAACACATCAAAGTAACTAGGACAGGAAATTATTCCATTAGCTGCAGAAGTCAGGGAAAACCACTTCCAAGTAAGGTGGCACTGTGTCCTTGGAAGGAGGGAGAGCCTCTCTCCCACTCAACTGTTGGTTTTGCAGACAGTAAAAAGTGGTGGGGAAAAAAAAAAAAAGGGAAGGAGAAGGTCTTTCTAAAGCTTGAACCCCGGTCATATGAAGGATCTGCTAACTGCAAGATAGTGCACTGAGCAGACAGGGGAGCTTAAAGATGCCTGGAGAGACAGAAGAGGATAAGAGAAAAGAGGAAAAAAAAACCACAAAAGCTGAGAATATATTACTAGAGGAAACTTCTAGGGGGAAAAGAATCAAAAGTAAAAGGGAGAAAAATTAAAAGAAAAAAACCCAAACCCACCAAACTCAAAGCAGATGCCTCTAATAGGAGTCTGGGCTGCCAATACAGTACAAGTCTGAGCCTAAGAGAAAACACAAAACAAGACACAAGGGAATAATTTTTCTTCCAATTCATTCTTGTTTGTTACATGTCCCGATTTTACTTCTAAAAAGGGAAACTCTCTGGCTGAGAAGAAAACTCACCTTTTCTCTACTGTTGCCACTTACTTTCTCATGTCCTACCCCCCATTACTGGAGTTTTTTCACTTTGACTATTAATGTTTTCCCTATCAACAAACAGCTGCATCCAGAATGCATCACCTGGGTGCAGTAGGATCTGGGGGATGGCACTGGGGAGAAATGGGTGATAGCGACACTCAAAACCCTCTGTGGTCTCAGAGGGATATTTCCCATGAGAAAGGCACACAGTCGTCATGCACCTGCATGGAGACTTCGTAAAGAACAGGGATGTAAGAGAATCTGATGTCGGTTGCACTGAAACATTTCGTGGATGTGCCTTACGCTGAGGACATAGAGGCAGTAATTTCAGGTAACTTTAGTGATGTTTTAGTAACCCGGTGCAGCATGGCATCCCTGCAGCTCTGCTGTTCAGCGCAGCCTCCATGGCACCAAGCCTGGCCCTGGTGATGCTTCAATACCCTGCTCCACCTCTCTGTTCTACCTACAGAGGGCAAGGGGAGTTTGGTCCTGCAGGGTCCTCCAGATTGCACATCCCCAACCTCTGTCACTGGAAATCCTCTGAGCCTGGCCTTGGAAAATGTGCAGCACTCTTCTCCTCTGCAGGTTTCTGAGCTGTGGGGGTGGCCTGAGGCTGTGGTTTTTACTGTGTGAGTGATATTCCCCACACTTGTAAAGGACAAGCATTTAAAGCACCATCTGTCTATGGTCTTCTCATGGTCTACCATGTTCCCGGCAAAACCCTGGCTCCCATCATGCTTTTACCTCCCTTTTCCTCAGATTCATTAAAGCACTACCTGTGTGATGTCAAAATCTTGATGCAATAGGATGCGACAGAAAGGGCTGTGAACTGAAGGGGAATGATACGTATTTCTGAAATGGTAGCAGCTATCGCTTTGCATAATGCCTACCCAACTCCAAATTAATGCGGCAGATGGAGGACGGGAAAACAGGTTACATGCCTGCAGTGTTAGTGTACTGACAGGCTTTGCCCTGCCAACTAGCTCAATGACTTGCCATGCCTCAGTTAGAGTGGTTTCTAAGAGGATGTGAAATTGCAGTTTAGATTGTAATTTCTGAGTGCTTTTCATGTCAGGAGAGTGTGCTGAAGCACAAGTTTAGCTGCAGGTATCAGCCTTTGGGTTAGGAACGAATTATTTTGTAAAAGGCAAAATATTTACCATTTGCATATAGAGAGTAAACAGCAAGCCTCACTCTGAATCTCCTAATAAGAAGCGCCTTGAAAAATCCCATTATTTGTTATAATTATGTTATTTGTCACTCTGTGACTTTAAAACAAAGAAAATTCAAGTCAAAATTGCTCAGTTTTATTTGCCTCCAAATTAATGTTGCCGTTCGCTATTTTATGACTTCATATGCTGCTCTGTTCTTTGCTTTCACACCAGCACACACAAGACTGGGATAACTTAATTTCAGTTACTACTAATTAAATTTCCCATTACACAGCAATAATTACTTCAGCAGACTTTTTCATTTAAAAGGCAGGTGTATAAGATAACTGAAGGCTGAAGCTGTGTGAAACAGGCTGAGGTGCAGAGTTTACAGAATATTGGCCTAATATATGTTGGTTTATACCTGACAGAGTCTGTAGCTAAGCATGTACAACTAACACAATTTAAAGGTGTGAAGCTCTGACTAGCCAGGAGACAAGCTGTTTTAAAAGTGTGTTGCTGAATGCATTTTCTTAAAAAAACCAAAACCCACCTGTATTCAAACATAGACAAATCTATATCTGGATAATTTAGGCAAGAAGAAGAAAATGTTTTTGTCCCACCTTGAATTTCTGCTTCCCAGTTTCTTTCCAGTGTCCTTGACTGTAATCACACCTACCCTCTCCATCCCAGGGCTGTGAAGCCTGTCCTTGCTGACGGCTGCAACACACTATCAGTCAGGGGGTGCTACATCCCCATCGAAGCGGCAGAAACTCAGGCACAGGGATGCAGCTGCAGAGCCTGGGAAAGCTTTTGGGACCCTAGATGCATGTGCTGGTGAGGTGTCTATTTCTTGGGGAACGCTGTCATCCCATACCACCATGGTTTTCACAGAAAATATATTGAAATGAGAGGGTCTGAAAGAAAACAGTCTATTCAGACCTGGACAATGAAGGATTGGGTTCCTTCAAGACTTTTTGAGGTATGTACCCAGTACCCACCATCCAGTTTAGATATGCCCAGAGAGACCAAAGACATGCTGACTCCATATAGCACAGAAGTGTTCACATTAGCTCCAACCACTGTTGTCACACCTGCCTGTTACAGCCAAGAACAAGGACTTGCAAGCTCCATGATGAACATGATGAGGCTCCTTGTCTGAGTTAATAAGATTTTTCCTGCTTCTGATGGTGAAAGCAGCATAATAGGTAAAGGGGCTCCACATCCCATCACAAGACATGCACATCAGCATGTTCACACAGGAGTTGTGGGATGGAGCAATGAACTGAAGGTTGGTTCAACTTGTTCCACTAAGTTGCAGTTGTTGAGGTGCATAATGGATGTAGCAGAACTGCTTATGCCTCTTTGACCAGCCCCTGAAGTAACCTGCGGTCCATTTAAATGATACAGTCCTTTTGTGTGATGATTTGAACTAGCATTACAAAGAAGCCTGTGTTTGCCTGGAATCGATGTCACTCACCAGTACTGGAATGGGTTTTTGGTAGGTAGGTACCACTGCCTGCTTTACTGCCGTATGCCCAAAGGAGCACAGCAGCACGACTCAAGGACCCAGTGCCTGCCTTCCTGCTTGCCCTGCTCACAAACCTATGATCACCATTTCCTTCTCCTCCAGCATTTCTACATCTCTGCTGCCACTCCACACAACCTGGCAGCAAAGACAACAAACTGTCACCACTGGACCAAGGCGCTTCATCCAGGGGAGTAATATACCATGGCCTCTCCCCAGTTTCTGGTATTTCTCCCTCATTACTGTTGCCTTCACTGATCCTGTCCATGTCTGCCCATTCACCTGTGTCATTGTCAGCCTTCGGTGACATGGTACCAGCCGCAGACCCTCACAAAGCCAGTGCACCAGCTGACTCTAACCTTTTCTGTCCTGATGTACTCTTTGTCCTTGTCGAGGATTTTAAATTCAAATTAAGTATACCCTCATCAGTCTTCCCACCTTTGAGGGGATACTAGCAAGTGGATGAAAGCAAGTGGACTAGCTTGGTGGATAAAAGCCTAGACATGAACTGGCAATGTGCACTCACAGCCCAGAAGGCCAACCATATCCTGGGCTGCATTGAAAGAAGCATGGCCACCAGGTTGAGGGAGATGATTCTGCCCCTCTACGCCACTCTCGTGAGACCACCTGGAGTACTGCGTCCAGCTCTGGAGCCCCCAGCACAGGAAAGACGTGGACCGGTTGGTGCAGGTCCAGAGGAGAGCCTCAAAGGTGATCAGAGGGCTGCAGTACCTCTCCTATGAAGATAGGCTGAGAGTTGGGGTTATTCAGCCTGGAGAAAAGAATGCTCCAGGAGATCTTATTGAAGCCTTTCAGTACCTAAAGAGGCCTTATAAGAAAGGTGGGGACAAAGTTTTTAGCAGGCCCTGTTGCAGTAAGACAAGGGATAATGGTTTTAAACTAACAGAAGATAGATTCAGACTAGATATAAGGAAGAAATTTTTTATGATGAGGGTGGTGAAACACTGGAACGGGTTGCCCAGAGAGACGGTAGAAAAATTCAAGGTCGGGTTGGACGGGGCTCTGAGAAACCTGATCTAGTTGAAGATGTACCTACATATTGCAGGGGGTTGGACTAGATGACTTTTAAAGATCCCTTCCAACCCAAACCATACTATGATTCGATTCTATGATTCTATGATTCTAAGTGCTGTGGCACCTGCCAGGGGGTAGCTAGACAATTATAGGGAAGCAATCCGTTCTAACTCTGATCCCTTGGAAACACTGCTTCTTTTTGCACCGTGTGTCACATTTAGCTCCTTTGTGTGTGTTTTGAAGATCTCCCCCTAAATTAAAAAAAAAATAACCCCTCTGGGATGAAAGCATCCTGGTTTTGCAGACCTCCAGCTGCTGTACTGCCACTGTAAATCAGTAGGTCACACGTCTTTTCTCCCACACATCAACTCAGCAGCAACAACGAAGCCGAATGAAGCTTTTCTACGCGTTTGGTTTCTGTGGTCTTATACCTGCCAAGCGTTTGCCCACAGCTTTTTGGCTTGCATCTACAGCCCCCAGGATCCTGAGCAGACTTGCATCCAGCTACTAGCTGAGCCTGCAGCAGCTCAGCTGCTGTGGGCAGCACAGGCAGCATGCATTGCTTACTGAGGTCATAGGCACATTACATTCAGGCTGTATCTCCATCTCGCAACAGGTCTTGGGTGGAAATGGAGTCCATTTGGGAACTGGTTTAGTTTTGCAGAAATACGTAACAGCTTTTTTTTTAATTTCTGCTGCCTTTCCCACACAATCATTTTATGTAGGGACATTATAAAAACACTGGTGTACTTGAAGGTGATTTTGGAAACCAGGAGACCTAGCAGAGGCAGTTTAAAAAGCACACCGATACACCAACTGTATTGAGCTGTGAAAGAGTAAAGTTTTTTAAACTGATTTTAAATAGTTTCCAAGTCAGTGGAGCATAATGCAAACAGAAATATAAAAGAGCAACAGAGCAAGAATGGACTTTTTTGCTGCAGAGACAAGTGCATCCACATCAGCCCTTTAGTTTGGATCAGAAGTGTGCTGTTCTCCATCACCCTCACTTTGGCTTCCATCACAGAGCATGGATCAGACTCCCCTTGGATGAAGCCAAACTGGAAGTTGCACAGCAAGAGTACACCTAACGCCCTCCCGCCCCAAATGTATGTTCAGTCTGGGGGATCAGAGTAAAGCAAGTCCAAAGCAAAAAAAAAAAACCCACCACCCTGAAATGTGCATATGTGTATGCGGGCCCTTGGCACCAGCAGTTTCATGCTGTAGAGTTTCTCCTAGAGCAGTAGAAGCAGTCTGCACCACTTTATCATGCAAACATAGCCTATCACAGCCTCTTCCGTTAAACCGAAAAGTTGAAAGTATAAACTGAGCAGTGCAGGAGTAACCTTTAGCATCTGCTGCCTGTGTGGGAAGATACAGCTAGCCCACCACTGGCATTCCAGTATTGCTACTGCCATGTACAAGAGTAGCACCTGGAGGCCCTTGACAGGGATTAGGCCACGATTATAGGCACTGCTCGGACTTGATAAAATAGTGCCTATCCCAAACAACACGAATAGAAAAAGGATGCTGAGATACAGTGTATTTGTAGAGGGAGCAAGACAGAAAGGTTAGTGCTGTAGCTATATACTTCTCCAGACCAGGCATAAATGGGGTCACAAGTGAAAAATTACTTTGGTCTCATCCTCGCCCAGATTCGAGCTCACCACTAAACTGCAAATAATCCAGCACAATTAGTCAGCTCATCTCAGCTGAGGCCAGTCCTGAGAACGCAGAAATGCTGGGCGTCAGGAGTGAGGCAGGATGGCCAAACTGGGCAGGGAAACTTCCTGCAGCCTCTCTCTGCCAGCTGCTGGCTCTGAAAGCCTCTGCTGGAGGACCTGCGCCTTCCTAAGCACTAAATCCACCCCTGACAGCAACTGAAAGTCTTTGATTTGTATGAATAAATTTCAAAATGTCCTACGATTACAGCTTTGTAATATTCTGGAAGCAGATGGCAGGCACAGCTGACAGTGACAGTAGTTGTAAGTGCAAATAGGAGGTGGCAGAGAGGAGGGGGAGATACAGAGTTGGCTTAGGAAAACAGTGTAAGAAAGGAGCTCTTATTTTGAAGACACAACTGAATGATGAAAGCAGGTAGGAAGGATTCAGTTGCCACTGAGAGAAAAACATCCAGCTCCAATTCTTGAGCATAGTACAGTGTGTGCTTAAATGTCTTACTAAACAGACAAGAGAGGGAAAGAGAGAGAGAGAGTGAAAGGCATTAATACATTCAGCTGCACTTGACCCTTAGGAGTGCCACTCTGCTCTCCTAGGAAATAAACCGCAGTAGGCATTTCAGAAACCAACACTCAGTGCCTGGATAAACACACACAATAAATCCCAGCTACCCCAGGACACCTCCTCGCTTCTGGGTCAGGTGCTAAAGTTCACGATTCTGAGATAAAGCTCTTACTTTTCTAAATCATGTCAGGAAACAAAGTAGCTGGCATTTATCAGCTGATCCTACCAATGCTTTAAAAATCATTACACCCTCACTGCAATCCTTGAGGTGATGCTTACTTCATTAAGATGCAAGAGAGAGTGTGAAACCATCCATGGTGCCAAATGAAGTTCTTACAATGTCTCTTCAGAATACTTCTGTTCTCACTCCAGGCAGCAAGGAGAGATTATTTCCTTCCTTCTGTCATCTAAAGAGTTAAGCAATAGAGAGGAAATCTCAAGGAAGACACTCAGTGCATCTTTTTCCTCTCCCTCCCCTCCCCCCTGGCTTTTTTTTAAACATAGCACACATCAAAGTAAGAACTGACATGCGGTGCCCTGAAGCTCTCTGCAGCATGCTTTTAGGTTTTGGAAATTTCATTTTCTACCTTATGATGATTACACGAGAGAGGATGAAATGCTTGCTTTGAGGTTCATCTTAGACAGAGATGTAATAAACGTTGTGGCTTCCCACTGCAATGGAACAAATTCTTTTGTAGATGGGCAGGGGGGGATTGTGTGGTTTAGTTTATATTTGAGCACTTGGATATGGGTGGAGATGCCATATGGGGAGTATTTGAAAGAGCAGAGTGGGGGAGAAAGAGAAGAAAAAGAGGAACTGGTGGCTTAGCCAGTGAAGTACTCTCTTGTCCTCTAAATGCAGTCCACCCTCATTGAAAATTAGTTTGTCAGTCCCCACTGAACGGCATGTGTCCATACACAAACACACACACACAAATAAAATCCCAACTCTATAATACATAAGTCGTCATATTTTACAGTTTCTCCTCAGCTAAGTCCCAAGAGTGAGACAGCATGAAGACTGAATTACACCTGTCTTGTAACAAAAACTTTGTTCCTCCAGGTACACAAGACAAGATGGACATAATTTTAATCATGCCATGCTCTGCTGGATTACTTGTTTGCTTTTTGTTTTTGTGCACCACTGTTGTTCAGAAGGGACCACACTGAGGCTGATAAATTCACTTCACTTCCAGCTGCTAAGTAGAAAAAAAAATAGCTTTGTGTTGCCCTGTTGTTCTTTTCATGAAGTTAATAAAAATTCCTAAGTGCATTCATACCTAAAAAAGAGAAGGCCATCTGGTCAAAACCTCTGACTTAGACATGTTTTCACACTGATCCCTGAGTGAAAGGTCCTGCTCAGGTTTATCTGTCAAGAATGTCCAGTGCTTTGGCTCTCCTTAAAAAATGTCTTTTAAATTACTTTGGTGTCTTGACATGTAGGTCCACCCTCAGTGCCTGAATAGCCTTCCTCTACCCTATCAGAGTGGGGAGGTGTTAATCCCAGAGATACTGAGGCAGAACCTGCCTGAGAGCACAGTGAGGTCTGAGATGGCACTGGGAACAGGACACTCCTCTCCTGGACAGTGCCACTCATTACCCTCCATCATGCTCCTCGTCTGCTCTGGCTTTCCCAGTTAGCCCAGTTAGCTAATAAAAATGTCACTAGATCACTGACAGTGCAGAAATCAGACACCTGGAGTACAGTTCCTCTATGCCCTGAATGTGTTGAAGATCAGAGCATATCAACCACTGAGAGCAGCGTGCAAACTGAGGGACAGGGTAGAGCAATGCTAGGCAGGGCAAGCCTGCCTAGGTGGGGATGACATGGACAAGAAAACTTGTCAGGTTATCTTTTAAGGCCATAAGCAGTAGGATTCATGATAGACTCATTCTGGGTACCAAGAGGTGGCATTGATGCTGAGCTCCAAAGTGGGCACTCAGCTAGATCCACTTCATCTAGGTGTGGTGGGCATCTGCGTGGGCATTACCTAGGTATCATGGTGACAATTATGTGTTAGCTTCCCACTTTGCCTGTTTCATATGACCCATTATCTTTTGGGAACTTAGTGACACTACTTGAGAGTCTTTGAAGTAGACATGTGGCACTTGCATCGAGTAAGCTGGTTGGTCTGTGAGATTGGAGCCCCTAAATGTGCTGTTTAGCTTGTCTGATAGCCATGGCAACCTGCGCTCTGATGCTATGGGCAACCTATCTTGGCATTTTGCCTGTCTCTATGAAGGATTTGGGTTATGGTGGATTGGTTTAAATTTTGCATTTTATACCCCAGCTTTGACCTTTGGCTGTTGGCAGATTGATTGCTTCTCAACAGCTCTGTTCACCCAGCATTTAGACTTACATCCTGGAAGTAAAGGTTAGGAACCTCTTCTTTCAGCTACTCCTACAAATAAATAGCAGTATCATAAGGAGGCAAGAGCACTCTGAAAAAACTTGAATCAACCCCAAATGCAGCCAAGTCTTTCACACAGTGAGGCCTACTTCCATCAGAGCTGGAGACAATCTTACCCAGTTAAAGGCCTCTTCATTTCACGTCCACTTCTCCTGCTTCTCTAGCATACTCAGTCACACCTTGGGAGGCGGGGGAGGAAAGAGATAAAGCCCGTTCCAGAATGGATGTATTTGTATGATTTTAGCAGCTACAGAGCTAGCAAATTTGAGTGACATTCACATGTGGCCCTGCTATAATGTTGGGAAAATATTGTCAAGCACCAGACTGTCAGAGCCAAGGGATTATTTGAATGTGAATTGTCCCCTTTATCGGTTCTCCTGGGGACTGCAGTATCACCTTGTGAACAATCGGCAATGTCACCTATGCTGATTATACCAGGGAGTTGAAACTGGGTTTTCTACTTGAACAGTTGTACTGAAACACAGACAAAAAGGGATTGCTTCTGGGTATCAAGACATCACTAGACTTTAACCTGTGACCCAAGAGCTGTTTGATGCACATTAGGGAAAGTATTGAGCGTATTGTACTTTTGCCACACAGAAGCTTAGGCTACTTCTGAATCACTATATTTCAGTTCAGTTTGTCTTGGAAATAAAACGTTGTGAAGTAGTTAGCATTTTACCTCAAAATAATTGGACTGTAACTGCTAGTGATTCAGGAGCTGTTTTACACACAGCTGAGCTGTAGGTGGGGAAGGCATGGGATGGTTAGCTGAAGAAGGTCATCTTATCAGCCCTCCCATCAATAAATACTCCTTACAAAAGTCATCCTTAGCCCCCACACACTTTGCTTTTCAGTGTCCTTGTTTCAGTTAGGACCATGATTTTCCTGAAAAAACAGCTTGGTCAGTGCAACTGCTATGTGAATGTCTTTTCCATAGCATATGGCCTGACAACCACTTGGGCTGAAGCAGCTCAGTAAACTAAGTTTTAAGTATAAGTGCTGCCTTTTTGAAGCCTGAAAAACCCTTATAGGTAAATGTGGGGAGAAGAAGAGAAATCAGCCATGGAAGTTAATCCTCTGGCTTTTCCACCCTGCCTCAACGTTTGTCTCTGCTACCTGGTTCGCAGCAGCCTGTATTTCTCCTGGTTTATTTCAGGTATGTAGGCTGTCCTTCCATTCATGTGCAAATCAATGTTATTAATGTAGCATTACAACATATGTGCCTGGTCTATCAGGAGAGTTTGCTTCTAAAGACTTAAATCTTACAAAAGCAGTAAATCTTCAATATTAAAATTCCACAGTATACTGGCTAGTTAGAAAGGCAAAATCTTATGCTGGTTAGTGTGAGTGTCTATGAATAACAGTCATATCCCATTTACTCTGACACCTTGTTAGAGTTATACTGGGAATTAACAAAATAAACAGCCTCTTCCTCTCCATTTTCTCTGTTTGCCACAGCATTTTTTTTCATGCACTCCCTATAAGTTGGATAAGGCAATGGTAGACTAACAGGAAGGAAATAATGACTGATAATTTCATGTTTCGCTGTAGGAGTATCTCCCTTGAATAACTTGCCAATAAAGTAGAATGGAAGCTCTTGTCTGAAATTTTATCTCTGTCAGCAATAAATGAATAAACAAGACAATATTTGCATGAGCAGAAGACGTGTACCTTCGACACCAAGAGAAATGTGAGGTGGTTCACTGTAAGAATATTTTACCATCTATCAAAAATTAATCTAGAGTCTTAATTCAAAGTCATAAAGTATTAGGGCTCCGTCTAAGATATCAGCAGGTATCTTTGCTTGTCAGCAAGGTGAATCCTCCAATGTATCCTTCCTAGTCTCAACCACGTTGTATGCTCCAATATGCATAGGACAACACACTCGTGTGCTTTGGACTGCCTGGTTTACATTAATTTCTTGATGTTCTAATTGTTGACAGAAGAGCCACCAGTCTATTTTTCCACGTTTTCTGGTGACACCACGTGTCATATAATGTTCTTATGTTGAAAGGAGTTCTTACTCACCATAATAGGCTTGTGAGGCTTTCTGCTGCCCTTCCTGTGTGGTACTCCTGTATCTAACAGCCAGAATTTAATCACGAGGTTTTACATCAAGATAAGAAAACCACAAAGAGATGGGCTAAGCCGAGTAGAGTCAAGCTCAACCATTTTAGCTGATTCCTACTAGACATACCAGGCCTTAGCCTTGAATTAAATCACCTCAACGGCATAAGTATAGCCTGAAAAAGAGATTATTATAAGGTGTGTATTAACATATTCCCCATGCAGACACATGATTTTTGTGTTTTGTTATTTTAGAACTCCACCAAGCCAAAACTACATGAAAAATATATTGGACTGAAATGATGTAAATACAAATCAACACCAGAGCCCTGATCTATTTGAATAGAAATCCAAGGTAATTTTAAAATAGAGGGGGAATCTACCATTTAGGATATTTTGCAGTGTCACTTCCTATTTTGCCATAAGCTCTCACTGGAGTCATTGCTAACAAAGGTCTCTTAAAACACACCTTCTATACCCAAGAAACCATGCCAACAAACCAACAGCTTTGAAACACAGCTCTTTCAGGAACTCTCTTTGGACTGTGCAGCTGACCACAGTGAACAACATGGACCTTGTGAATAAAGGGAACAGTCTCAGCTTTCTCATTTGAAAGTGAGCTGTAGCTCTGGAGAACTGAAGGAGGAGCAGTTAATTTCAGATGTCTGTCTGTGGGGAGCATTTTAGTCTCAGGGCCTCAAAAATGTCTGACTGAGGCCTGTATAAACTGGTCCTGAAGAAAAAGTGATAGCAATATTTAAAAAAGAGGTCAGGAATGTAATTTTCTTTTTGCGTTCATGGTAGGAAATTCCATGCCTTTTTATTTCAAATTCAGAAGGACAGACATCTTGGGCTACAGGTTATTCCCTCTGTCACATTCTTCCCAAAATGGTGTGGGCTCACAGGGACGCTCCACACTGCTTTGTGGATGTTTTCAAAACACTTTCACCTTTAACACCAGGCAAGGTGGGCTGAGTGACTTTGCCCCACATTGTTCCCATAATAAGCAAACAATCACCAACGCATTCATAGAATCATAGAATCATAGATTCTTAGAATCATGGAATCATAGAATGGTTTAGGTTGGAAGGGACCTTGAAGATCACCTGGTTCCACCCCCCCTGCCATGGGCAGGGACACCTCCCACTAGACGAGGGTGCTCAAAGCCCCATCCAGCCTGGCCTTGAACACCTCCAGGGATGGAGCTTCCACAACTTCTCTGGGCAACCTGTTCCAGTGCCTCACCACCCTTACAGTAAAGAATTTCTTCCTGATATCTGATCTAAATCTATTCTCTTCCAGTTTGAAGCCATTCCCCCTTGTCCTATCGAGGACCTATCCTATTAATTGCTAAAGTGCTCTTTATCAATTAAGTCCTTACCTGTCATTGTGAGTGTGCATGCTGTTTCCAGTGATGAAAGAGGTACAAGGCCTTGCCCCAAACATTTTTACCATCTAACTCTCATTTACCTGCGACGTTATGAAATCTCGATAGCTCACTTGGGTAGCTGGGATAGGGGAGGGCGCTCAGCATACTTACTGTTGTGCAAAGCACACTGAACAGCAATGGTCATCACCAGTTGGGTAATTATTCCTCCAGTTTGTCATTTCAATATGCCTCTGATGTTGCACGGAAAGCTCTGCTTCTCAACTATATTTATGGGTATTCTCAGCTGTTTGCAGTTATTGTGTAGCTCTGATTAATACTTCCTCCTCCCTGACACAGAAGGAGATGCATTCTAATACTGTCTTTATTATTTTCCATCAGATTCCATACTTCTGCATTAAAAAAAAAAAGAAGTGTAAATCAAGGAAGTAATGTTGAAGGTCCATAAAATGTGCGACCATGAAAATGTCATCATTGTACATTTTATTTTCCTGTCTACTCTGAATCTCCCAAATGTTGTTAGTTTATTTATGGCTGCATTGTTCATTTGGGATACCTTATTCTTAAGAAGCAGTCTGGCCCAGACCTCCAGCTCCACTTACATGGTTTAGGTTGTATTTGAAATGGTTGTTCCAGCTTCCCTCTTCATGTGCAAGCTCATGTCCATCCATCAGTCCCTCTGGTAAACTTAGAACATGCATTGAGTACTGTTAATTGCATTTTTCCCAAGTCTAGCAAAATCATTATACCTTCGTCATGATATTTCTATGTATTTTAATTTTCTTCAGTGACCTACGCTATTTTTCTTTTGACAGGAGCGGGCAGTAACAGGCTTCATAGAAGACCTTGGCAATGAAAATCACACTGTGCAATTGATTTCAGTCCAGCCCTGTGTGAATGATTTGTATGAATCAGCTTGCCTTGCAAAAAGATGGAGCAGCTATCACCTGGGTCTTTATTTTCTTTTATAATCAAATTTGTATCAATTAATGGCCAGGGAATTTTAGTCTCCTCTTAATGGGAAGTTACAGCCTAGTTCTACATTGGCCTGTCTCCTCTTGAATCACAGAGTGCAATCAATACAAGCATAACTCTTGGTTCAGCCTGCAAAAAAACAATGGCAATTATATCTGTGCATTTCAGTAACGAAATAAATTTTTTTCTCTTATTCTGTGGTCCTCAGCTTAATAACAGCCTATAGGACTTATAATTTCTAGCTGTGAGTCCTTTATAGGCTGAAGGAAATAATTCAGATCAATTTCAACAGTTCTGTGATGCCTCCATGATTAAAATGCTGCTTTCAATTTATATTAAGACAAATTTTTTTCAGATTTATGTTACTGTGTACTTCAAGGTAGTAACTCACCTTCTTTAACAGGAGTTGCCACAGATTTGTTATAACTTATCTGAAGGAAGGAAAGTGTTCTTTGTCCAGCAGCTGAGGAGTGTTCCCTGTGTTTGTGTGAGTGTGTGCATATGTAAAACACATCTTTTTCTATATTTCCGTAACAACTGTTGATGGAGGGGAGAATGAAGGGAACAAATAAATCAGGCAGAAGGTAGCTCCATCAGGTTTGTCTTCAAAAGGTGGACAGAGACATTGCCAAAGCATTCTGAGTGACTCCTCCAAACCCATTTATTGTAATACCCAAGACAAACATCACAGCTTATATCTAACATCTGAAATGTCAGGCCAAATAAAATGATGTAATAGTAAGGCCACGGACACAATAGTAGAGAGAAATTGAAGTATAATGGTGCCAGAGATAGTCCAGGTTGCAGAAAACGAAGCTGGAATGGAAATAGCAAGAAAGCTTTTAATAGATTTCCCAAATGGGGAAAAAGATTAATTCTGCTGTTTAACATAATTATTAGTGTTTTGTCAGTTCATTTTGGTGAATGCAGCACTACCTAGACTGTTATCTTCAGCCAATTTAAGCTTTCATTTGTTATCTGTACTGTAACTTATATTTCGGGAATAATGCATGAAACAACAAACCATGTACCATGCAACACTATAACTATAGGTAATAATCACTATGCGTGTATTTTCCTTCCTCATTGTGGATATGATGAAGTTAATCCAGTACTTTCTGCACGAACTGTTGTAATACTCAGAGCAAAAGTACAATACATTCTCAAGCATAAGTGTGCTGATAAAAAATCTAGCACCGCAGAGCTCATTTATCAGAATATGTCACCTAGTGGGTGGTGTAAATACAGAAGGAATTGTGACAAAGGCACTTGTCACAGTGTCAGAGTCATGTCTGATCCAACACACTACATTTTGAAACACAAGGAGTATACAGTAATGACGAGTCACCCCGTGTAATGTGTAATAGAAAGGATATAATCAAAAAAGATTTATATTATTACCATAAAAAAGTGTCTTATTATTTGTACTGTCTTTGAATCCTATCTTGACATTTTACAACGCGTGATGCAATAATGACTAAGGAGGAAGAAGCACTGATTAAAACAAAAATCACAAGGCAGCGGCCAGGTGATGTTCAGATGCAGAGGATGGGTGGAGGATGTGCAGATGGAGAGAACGGGAGGGGGTATGCCCATGAGCCAGCCCCCACGCTTCGCCCACCCCGGACAGCAGAGGTGAGCAGGCTGGCTCCCAACACCCGTTCTCTTTCCAGGAACAATGCTGTTGGCCAGCCTGGCAAAGACTCAAGACTCCAAGACACCCACACTATTGTCTGAAAGACTGAAGCTTTGTACAGCCTTATGCAGATGGACCTGTGGTATGGACATGTTCAGCCCTTCCGTCTCATGTAAAGGAAACATCTCACCTAGGCTAATGCGTGGTGCAGGCTTACACTTTTTCCTTCAAGTATTGTGGAGGTAGGTCTAAATTGGCATTGTAGCACTACCTTACAAACGAAATGCTTTTGCTGAGCATGCCCGGGCAAAAAGCACAATAAAGTCTATGCTTAATTCATAGCACGGATGTACCTTAGCTCAAACTGCATGACGCTACACCCTTTTCAGTGCCAGCATTCAGTGCCTGAAGCCAGTTATTCTTCAGTTACACCTGAAGGAATGATGAGAACAAGTGTGTTTCATCTTGTTCTTTCAGTAATTCTGACCTTGTGTGGAGGAGGAAGCACCTTCTTCATGGTGGTGCAATGGTCACAAGTCCACAAAGTTGCTTGGAAGCCCCAAAGAAATCTGACAGACATTGATCCCCTCTCCCAGTGATTCAAATTCCTCCATTAGGCTCCCTTTCACCCTTAACAGACCTGCCAATAGGCTAATTTTGTCCATAAGCATCTACTAAAATACCCCAAAACCATGGAAAACATTTCTATTGCTATTCTCCACATCTTTTTCATGCATCCTAATGATAAACAAAGAAACAAATAAATAAATAAATAGCCTGGAAATGCAAGTTCTCTTCTGTCATGGTATTTACAAGCACAGCAAGAGGAAAAATACTTATTTTTTAAGATGGCATCCTTAAAGCCATTGCCATCTCAGATTCTATTGCATCATCAATTTAGCAGCTTTCTTCACAGTTGTTAGAATTAGCGATAGAGGCCTCAGCTCAAATGAGCACATGCTTCAAGTCTCACTGAGCACTGGGGGATTTAAGCACATACTTACAGTTAAACACATGCTTATGTCTTTTCATAGTGCCACATTCATCACTTCTGTAAGCAGGTATGTCTTCATTAGAAAAAAATGGATTTGCTTTCAACAGAGAGGATTTGAACCTGCTCTTCTGAGTTTTCATACCAGCATTGATTTCTAGCTCAAATTGTTTTATCAAGTGACTGGTAAAAGCATCGTATGTCACAACTGAGTGGGAGGGGACAGAAAGAGTAAGCAAGTAATCGGGAAGATGGGATTTTATAGATTTACAGGCCGCTGTGACAGGGAAATGAGACCCAAGTTGAAAACTCTCTGTTACCATCTCCTCCTCTTATGAACTGGAGCAGGTTGAAAGTAAGTTTGTCAGCCAAGCTCAGCTGACACAGGAGATGCATCTTTCAGGTGAGAGCCCATGGATCACTTTTATCTTGGTAATTCAAGACAGAAAACTCTAACTTCGTCACGTTTGTAACCAAGTTCAATTCTGAACCCCTAATTAAAACCAGCACAGGATCTGCTGAACCACATCCAGCTTAGTCCTGATTGATTTTACATATTCTGATCTTTAATACAATCACAAAACCCATGCAGCATCACTGGTTTATGTTATAATTCATTTACCTGTCATTTAACTGCACTACTGTCCCAAGATTATGTCTAATACTGTCTGGAAATTGGCAGCCATGTCAAAGTACCCCTAGTTCATCATATGCAAGTAATCACTGATATTAACAGATCTGTGTCTGCCACTCCAAAGAGGTATTTCCCATGCTTAATATCTGTAGTCTTTGGTAAACTATTCATACCCTACCTCTTCTCAATAGTATTGAAATATTTGTTTACTGACATATATATGCTGGTGTTATCTGCATTCAAATGCCAGTTTGACAGAATGTCAGCTAGAGCATGTTAATTCAAACAGAATAGGGTCAAAGTGATATCTCAGCTTTACCAAGTAGGAAATATTTAAATTTTAGTATTTCCTTTGATAGTGCACCCAAGCTAAGGTATTAGTGGCCGTGTAACACACTAATGTAAGCAGTTACTGGGAAATGCTTCGTATACGGTGCTATACTATGGCGGTATTGCATTCTATATATCACTGTCTTCTCTACAGAACTGGAAAAATGCAGTTAAATTCCAGTATTTGCTCAAGTTCAGCACTTGAGTTTTCTAATAATTATAATTAAAACCTTTTATTTAAAGCCAAATTAGTTTTATCTATTGTTGTTGGTATATGGCTCTTCTGTCCAGGAGGAAGAAAATATTAAAAGCTTTTAACAAAGTAGATGTCCTGGTGCCTTTTGAGATATCAGTCCTTCAGGCATACAGTTGTTAAAAAATGCTGTCATTGTAGAGATACTGGTCACAACTCAATAGACAAGGTTTCCAATAAGACTTTTCTGGGGAGCAAAGAGTGAAATCAGTACTTATGGCTACATGAAAACCATATCCAAAAGTCAGTCGTTACAAAATGGTTTTGGCTGAATATTACAGCACTCCTCCATGCCATCTTCCCTCTCAGAAGGCACGATGCCTCTTTTATCTTTTGGGACCTTATTCAACAAACACTTTTGCCATTAGTAACTTTATGCGTGTCAGTGAAAATCAGCTCGTGTGTGAGTTCTGCATGGCAGGTGCCACAGGTTACTGGTACTTTAGGAAGGATATGTGTTGTGGCTTAACCCTGGTCAGCAGCTCAGCCCCACACAGCCACTTGATCACTCCCCCCATCACCGTGGGTCATGGGAGAGAACAGAAAGAATAAAACCACAAAAACTCAGAGACTGAGATAAAAATAGTTTGATAAGTGAAGGAAAGAGGAAGAAGAAAGAAAACAACTATGAAACAAAAAAACCCAAACTGCTGAGTGATGCAAAGGCAGTCACTCAGCTCCCACAAGCAGGCTGATACTCCAAGCAATGGCTACCTTCATTTTTATTGCTCATGATGATATTATACAGCATAGGATATGCTTTTGGTCAATTTGGGTTGGCTGTCCTGGTTACATCCTCTCCCAACTTGTCATACTCTCCCAACCTACCTGCTGGGCAGGCAGAGGTGGGCAAAGAGAAAGCCCTGAGGCTGTGTTAAGCACTTCTCAGTAGCAGCCACAACACTGGTGTGCCATCACCACTGCTTGGGTCACAAATCCAAAACACAGCACCATACGGAAGAAAATTAACTCCATCCCAGCCAGATCCAGCATAATATGTTTACCTTAGTACCTGTGCTTCCCATATTTAATCCTTAGCAAGCATGGGGCTTGACCCTGCAGTCAGATCACGCAGAGTGGAGCTGCACTGGCTTCAACGAAAGGGCACCAGAGCAGCTTCTTATTCAACAATCAGATCCTTGGGGTGTGAACATCATGTAAGTAACATTTCTTGCTTCCTTAACCAGCTTTTTATGGGCATGGCACTCACCTCTGAAAATGAATTTTTCCCCAGCTAACAGAGCAAACATTTTGAGTATTTGATATTCAAAATCATGATTATTACAGTTTTCCCCACATTTCCAGCTTTCTCTTACAAAGGAATGCAACTCTTCCGTGAAGCATGAAAACCACAAATGGGCAATAAAAGTTTTTTTTCAGGTGAGAAACAACACAATGGGTTTGAAACAAGCAAGCAAAGTGCTATTAGCAGTCCTCATGCCTCTTGACAGATGTCTTGTCAAGGTGTCTGCAGCTTAAAGACTGTCTCGTCAGTCACCACTATTGACTAATGAAAGACAAGGAAGACAAGCCCAGGGCTGGAGGGATTTAGTGGTGCTCCCTCAGTCCACACTACGATCTCCAGACAACGTAGGCAATTTCTCTGCCTGTTTAATGGTCCCCGCTTTCGTGGTCTTTATAGCACAAACCCCTGATCCAAAAAAAGCTTCAATTCCATTAGTTCATGGGTTTTAAACACACACTTAAAGTGCTGTCTGAAAACTGATATTTAGATGAGTTTTACACTAAAACACTATTGTGGGTTAACCCTGGCAGGCAGCTAAGCACCACACAGCCACTTGCTCACTTCCCCACCACCAACACCAGTGGTACGGGGAAAGACAAAAAGGAAGAGTAAAATGAAGAAAACTCACGGGTCCAGGTAAGAATAGTTTAACAGGTGAAGAAGAAGTGGAAGAAGAAATAAAGAACACCCCCCCCCACCCCCCCACCCCCCTCTGTTTTATTGCTGAACATGCCACTGTATGGCATGGAAAATCTCTGGTAAGTTTGGGTCATCTGCCTGGTTGTGTCCCCTCCCAACCCCTCACGCACCCCAACCTATTCACTGTGGGGGGCAGCATGAGCAGAGGTGGCTTTCACACTGTGCCAGCACACTGTCCAGCAGTACCTAAAACATTGGTGTGTTGTCAGCACCACAAAAGCTGCTACGGAGAAAATTATCTCCATCCCCAGCAGACCCAGTACAAATGCTTTCAGCCAGTAACTGCCCACTGGCAGACGATCTTAACTCTGGCATACCTGGCAAATGCATGAGTCCTTTCAGTCTGCCCTTTGGCAGTCCCATGCTTTCTACTGTTATCATATGTTACATTTTCAAAACAAAGACAAATACCTCTCATCTCTCCATGCAGCGACTGTAAGACAAATTGTTTTTGCAATGAACAGATGTAAATTGCTTGAAATTAATTTTCCTAACATGGCCTGGTCTTGCTTTCCTGGACAGGATCTTCTGTTTCTAATGGAAGCTCCCTATAGGGATTTACCTGTAGTGGAGCCATTTCCAACTTTCACATCTTAATAAAGCAGTAAAATCAGATCGATTTCCTATCTTCAGTTCACTTATCATAGCTATGACAAATAGGTTTAACTTGTCCAGTTAAGTTCTACCAAAAAGCTTCTCTCTAAGTAATTTGCACTTGATGGGAATTATTTCACTGACACTGAAATAGTAACTTCAGTGAGGGTGACAGTGAGACAAAAACTCCTTTGAAGTCACTGGAGTTGCAGTTGCTCACATCAGGCTTAGTGCAACCCCTAATGTTTACTGGAACTTGCAAAGCTTCAGTAGCTCTGGGCAACAGGATGGCTCAGGGTCTTGCGTTTCTATCTGTCTTATTTATCAAGTGACAGTTGCCATGGTATCTGAGCACCACTGGAAAGGCAGCTTGTTGCTGCAGGCCTACAAACAGCATCCAGCCTAGCTGAGCTCTTAAAAGTACCTATCATGCCAAGGCTGTTCAACAGCATGTATGCACAGGCCCGAAAATAAAATGAGTTAATTTGAACTTGGGTTCTCTGGAAGCTGTGATTTTGAACTTCCTGAAATACTGCCAAAAACCAAGAAGCTTGGTTCCTTGCTTGCTGGGCAAGTCGTGTTGCAAATAAGAAAAAAAAAAGATGGATGTTACGTGGACTGCCAGCCGTGTCTAAGAATGAAAATGACGGCAGCCGCTCTCCTTGGGATCATCCTGGGATGATTCATTGACAGCAGTATACATTCAGGTGCATGACATAAACACAGTCACAGCACTGGGACCCTTTGGAGTTTTAGGCACAGTATCACTTATCAAAGAACCTCTGAACAGGCTCAGGCATGACCTGGAAAGCAGAGTGCTCAGACCTGCCAAGCCAGCTGCAGCCTAGACACAGACAGGTACCTAGAATACCTTATGATGAAAACTCAGGTGCCTATGTGCTTGGATGGGTCTATGTACAAACTGGACATAAAGGAGTCCACCACACAGGGGGACTACACAGAAGGGGCTGAACAGCTGGAGAGCAGCTTGTCAGAAAAGGTGCTGGAGGTCTTGGTGGACAAGAAGTTGACCATAAGCCAGCAATATGCCCTTGTGGAAATAAAGGCCAGTGGTATCCTGGGTTGCATTAGGAAGAGCATTGCCAACAGGTGAAGGGATGTGAACCTTCCTCTCTGCTCTGCACTGGTGATGCACATGCAGATGCTTCATCCAGGTCTAGACCACCATGAACACCCTGGAATGAATCCAATGAGAGGCCACAAATGTGATGAAGGGACTGGAGCACCTTTCATAGAAAAGAGAGGCTGAGAGAGCTGGGACCGTTCCACCTGGAGAAGAGAAGGCTCAGGGCAGTCTTACAAATGTGCATAAATGCGCAAGGGGAGAAAATAAAGAAGATGGATTCAGACTCTTCTTGGTAATATCCAGTGAAGGGTGAAGAGGCAGCGGAAACAAACCAGACATTCCATTTAACCATGAGGAAAAAAAAATTACTGTGAGGGTGATCAAACACTCGAACATGTTGTCCAGAGATAATGCATAGTCTCCATCCTTGGAGATACTCAAAACCAACCAGACACAGCCCTGAGCAACCTGCTGCACCTGATGTTGCTAGAAGCACCCATCATCCTCCGCGGCTGTGGTTCTGTTACCCTGCTTCTGTTACCTGCATGGTTTGCAGGCTTTCATTTATTTTCTAGGTGCCTAAACTCTTCCACGTTAAGAGACTTAGCTACTCTGTCCTGACTGCCAACCTGCAAAACAAGGGCAATACTTGCTTATTCTATAAAAATTAAAGGGAAGGGGCAAAAAAGCTAGTTAATATATGTATCCCAATCTGTGAGTGAAATTTTACTATGGAAAAAAATAATATTACGGTTGAACATTTGCAAAAGTTAATGAAATACCTGCTCAGCATACAAAACAAGGTGTAGCACACAGTTATACTATGTCACATGATCAGAGAGACACTGTAAGTTGGATATACTTTCTATAAGGACAGTTCACAATGGAAAAAATTGAACAGTGCGTGAAGCAAATTGTCACTTTTTAACATTAGAAGAAAAAGGACTTGTGTAAGCCTGAAGACCGTGGAAAAAGTCATCCCAAGAGCAGTGAAGAATTTCTAGGGAAGGAACAATGGCTGGCTTTCAGCCAAATTTAGCTAACATGTTTCAATTAACCCAATCTAAAGAACATATTTTCCCTATTGAAAGTGCAAGTTAGCAGATTTTATTTCATTTTCACTGGGTAAATGTTAATCTTCAGAGAAAGCATAACAAGTCCGGCACCTCTATCACTTCTTTCAAAAACCTTAGACATCTTGTGTAACATCTCTCAGATGAACACCTACAAGGATTGTTTTTCTCTGTTGAGGAAGCACTTTAGCATGATGCATGCCCAATTTTCAGCACCTGCAGACTTGCCAATATTTTACCTGAAAGCTTGTTTATACACGCACCTTCCTCCAAGCACCACCCAGTTTATCATAAACAATGGAAATAGGATGAAAGTCTGCCTGTTTTCATCCACAGTTTACCAGCTCAATTTGAATCACTCTGCAGGAGGGAAACCTTAAACAGTCAGTGAAAATTGGAACATCTGAGCTCTGGTCAGCTTCAAATTTTCTCCCAGATCTTCTCATGAAACTGCTTCTAAGCCCAAATATCTCCTTGGTGGCTGAAGAAGGTGAAACAGGCTACTTGAAAGATTTGTCAGCATCTATGAATGGATCACTTATGGAAACATTATAAATAATATAACTGGAGCTGTAAAAATCCTGGGTAGCCATGTAGCTGCAAGTAAATCTGAGGAGTATCACCACTGGTAAGTTGTGGCATAGGTGCCCCTTTTTTAAAAGCAGTGTTTGCCTCATTAGGTTTTTTTCTCTGGAAATGAGAAATTTGCTTTAACTACACTGTTTTGCATTGCTGGGGGAAGAATCTATCAACCACAATGTGCCCTGCTGCTGAGCTCAGCCAAAAAACTGTTAATAACTCCAGCAGATGTTTCTGCTTCTTAGGCAACAGGACTCCGTTTCTCCCACTGCTCTCTTTTCTGAAAGCAGACACCAATATGACTGAATTCCAGCATCCTCCACAGCTACTGCTAAAGCAAAATCCAATGTTAGCCAGCCAGTGGTGATAAAAATTCTGTGCAGAAAGTCAGCGTGAGAGTAAAATTTGGTCTCAGTACATTTACTCTGGTGAGCACTGTTAGCGTAGCCAAGAAAACTTTCCTTGTGAGAAAGATTGTAAGATTAGGCCCTGTATTTCCATGACTAATAGTTTGCACTTTTAAAAATGTTGAACTTGATTATTAGTATTAAGAAGCTGGGGTTACATATTTATTCAGGCATTGTCTATTGTTGAGCACATGGTCACTCATTCAACAACTTTCTCACCAAAGAGAATGGGCCTTGTTAGGGCTGAGGGGGGCTCAGCACAATATTGCTTCCTTTCTTTCATTTCCAGATGGTTTTTCATGCTCTGGCCTTCAGGGTTCTGCAGTATTGGGACTATATTTTATAAACACTTCTACATCTCCGTGCTGTACTTAAGCAAGCCTTGGCACTGAAGCGCTCAGACACTTATTGTCAGCATCTTCGTACTGTTGTGAAACTGAAATCTTTTAACCTAAATGTCTGTTCTATGCTTCTTCTAATGTAAAGGAAAAATGATGAAAGAAAGACTTCTTTGCTTCCTTCTTCTTGGAGTATGGAGCTTAACAGACATTCTTAAAGCAAGATGTACTGGCCAAGGAAATACAGGTGTCAACATATCAATGGAAAAAATATACTGCATACTTCATATCCATAAACAAGGAAGCAGCGTCTTGATGTTTCAAGAAGAGCAAAATGAAAGACCAATTCCTGACTCAGTATGCATTCTGCTGTTATTTAATTAAAAAATAACAATGGTCTGGGCTCAGTAGAACACCATCATTCACCAATTGTACTACTTGGACGCAAAAGTGCTTATTTTATAATCTCCTGTCAGAGGTAAGAATTGTTAGGGGTTTTTGGATTCTCTTCCCTACTCGTTTTCAAACCTATGATTGCCAAACTAAGTGAGGTCCATGAATCTGTCAGAAAAGATTCTAAGCTACGGAAGAGTACTTCTGGTGACTGAAACTGTGGGAGTGGTAGTCTCAGTCTCATAAAATGACTTTGCTCTCTTTTTTCAGAGATTTCTGCTGAGCAACTTGCATTCAGATGGTTCTCAATGTCATTAATGCTCACAGTCTTATGCAAATCAGTGTTCTTTGCTGTAGTCAAACCAGGTTACATTTCCAATCATAAAGCTTAAAAAGGAAAAAAAAAATTTGCACAGGTATAAAAATTTCGTTTTGCTGTGCAATGGCAGGTGTATCAGAAAAAGCTACATGACATAGTGGATCAAAAGCTGTTGTTTAGGTATATTCAGTTTTCCCCTTCATTCGCAATGCTTACGAAAATGTTATGGGAAAAACTCTACGAAATGACTGAGATTAGGGAAAAATAGCATAGATCACATTCTGATTATATTTGGAGGTGTAGTTACATTTGGAAGCTGAAAAATCTTTGATTCTAAAAACAACTTTAGGCTTTGAGAAACACATAGCACAATATTTTATTTCTTTTACAAGAGTGCAAATCCAGCTTTTGAAGAAAACGGAATTACAGTTTCTGGACAAAGTGTGAACCTGTTACGGGCAAACCACTTACACCAGCTGTGAAGCATTATAGTTGTTTGCATTGAAGAGCTACTTCCAAGTCATTGTGGGAAAACAGCGGTAGCCTTATTTTATCAGTACACTCCCTTACACCACTTCAGTGACACACAGAATATGCCAGACCACCAAAACTCTAAAGCAGTCTGAAGGGATAACTTCTGCCTGCAACCAAACCTGTCATAAGGTGAAGAAACCAGAAATACAACAGGTTTCATAGCTTAGCTATGAATATTTAACATATAAATCCAGTTCCTGGAGGGTTCAAAAAGCCGTATGAGCACCTGCTATATATCAGAAGCATCTCTGAATTTCTGTTTGCATTTAAAGCATGCCTTGCTGTTTGTCTTATTTCAAACCATGGTGAAGATTAAAACAGACAGATTTCAACACTTCTTTTACACTACTTCCAGTATTTGCAGCACATTACCTAGGAACATCTGAACTACAGGAAGTTACAGGAATGTCTAAGTGACTGGATTGAAGAACCATCAATGAATCAAATAATTTTAACATGCTGGAAAGAATAAATTACACTTAGAATTTATTATTTTATATTGATATTGTTATTAACATCACATCAAGACTGGCATCAATTCCTACATCATGTTACATAAGCGCACTTCCTAAGATTGTACAGCATCTAGGCAACTTAAAAGAATATTGTGCTTTGATTCAAGCTATATAGAGAGTGCTTTTTATATCAACCTGATTTATAAAGGAATGAGGAACAAGCAGCTCTTCCATAACTATACCAAGAAATCATGGGAATTTTCCGAAGCAATTTCCCATGCGTTGTCTGACTGTGGTTTGTAAGCTAACACAAAGAATGTTCTTGCCTGGGGAGAGGATCAGGCTTTTCCTGTCACTTTTACGAGCTAGAAAGTTGGGTCTGAAGTATCAATTTCTTTACTCTTATTCTTAGAGAAATTGTGACAGAATACTGTACAAGCAGATGAATGAAAGGAGAATACTATGCACAACTAGACTACACTTTTTGGAGAAAAGCAGGCATTGCTGGCAGAAAAATACTTGTTTGGACGATGCTAAATTCCATTTTTTCTAACAACAGGTCAAATACAATTTTAGCCTCAGAGAAAAAAGTTTTTGAGGCATTTCTGGTACATATATTTCACATTTGTCAGATATCATTCTTTGCTGCAGAACGCAGAGCAGAAAGATTTTTGTTAGGGATTTCAAGGTCTCATCTCTTTACTACAAGGAACTTTTACTGCAAGGAACTTATCTGCATGCATTCTGTAATGTGCAATAAATCAACCTTGCACAGATTACAGCAACCCCACCACTATGATGTCAGTGGTACCATGATCCCTGCTCTCATTCGTGTCAAAGGTGTCACCTAATTTCCTAACAGTTCCTTATACGCCCTCGCTATTCCTGGCTGCAATCTGCGTATCAGGGGAATCTTCTCAAACGAGATATAAAGGGGATGTTAATAAGAGACTGAAAAGAATTTCTCAAAGCACTTGTTCGACACCAGATCATTTGAGAATTACGACCCTATGTCATTAATACACCTTCTTAAGCATTCCTTTTTACTAACAAATGGTGGTAATTTATTGGTGAAACTGTAGACTCAGCTTTGAAAGATTATTATTTTTATTTGGAATCAGCTGAAGAGGAACCAAATCCTGTTTGGGCAAGCATGGTGCAGAATGGGCCTGACCTCCAAGCTAGTAGCTGGGAGGACTGCAAGATAGGAGAGGATGAACTGTTGAGAGGGAAGCAAGGAGGTGTGCTTCATACGATCATCCCATGACACATCCTCCCAGCAAAATGGAGAATGCTCTCTTGACAATGAACAGACTTTTTGTTTAAGACATGATAAAGAATAGCCAATCAAGCTTGATGGGAAGAAACATTTATAATCACATCCTGGGCTTCACCCATATTCGCTAGTGAACGTACAACAAAGTGCAGATCACTCTTCCAAGGAGGATCACTGTGAGGAGATCCTTCATCAGTGGACCAGGAGAGAAGCTGTCTTGGTAAGAAGTTGATTGGCTGCACGTATGGCACACTGGAGTTTATACTAGCAGCTTAGAGTAAGTTTCTGTCACTAATGCTTGTGGTCGGATGAGTTCTTAGACAAGCTATACCAGGAAGACATGGAGTGTAACACAGCTGCAGCTTCTGTAAAGGGAAACAAAATTTATTTCTACTGAAGAAACATAAGTACAGTAGTGAAAAGCAAAGCACAATTATATTTATTTTTCCAAAATAATAGCATTAAAATATTTTGTAAACTTACTACAGCAAGACATCTCACATTCTAAAATTTCTTCAACTTTGGAACGGAGTTGCAAAACTCTACAGATGTTTTCTAAACTTATACACAAATATTTGCCGAATAACATGATTTGACTTTGATTACAGAGAATCATACAACCTTGCTGACTCCCTTAATGACTCTTCTTGATAGGTATCTATCCCTACTGAAGCTTCTTCAAATTTAGAATGAACTCGTCCAGCAGTATTAAAAACTGGGGTCTGTATGTTATACAGAGAATTATATGCTACATATTCAAATGAGTTTTTGAAAAGCTCAGTCAGCTGAGCTCATTCTCTAATCATACACCTGCTTCAATGAAGGCTCCAAACTGGAAATCTGTAAACATGACAAGTGTTACATACTGCAAGCAATCCTACTGAAATCACAAGGACTGTCCTGCGCGAGCAGCAGTTCTACAGGGGCTCACGTCTGAGGCTGTAAGACTGCTTCCACCTGCAAATTTAGGTAGCTGGTGTAGTCTAGGATAAGAGAATTCAAACTGCAACAGAAATACCTGGAAACGGAAATTTCAAATAGCTCTTGAATGTAAGCTCTTGACTTCAGATTACAATTTTGTTTCTTGGGGCAGGTCCATGATTGTAATATATTTTAGTTATGACTAAGACTGTCACTAATTGGAAGTAGAACTTTCTTTGCCTTTTCTGTGGGAGGTTATTTTTCAACCTTGACAAAGTTTGTCAGCTTCAAGCCAAAGACAGGCTCCTTTACATTCATACTTACAAAAAATTCCAGCAAAAACTATTGCACTTTCCAATGCAACAGTCAGAAAAACAATATAGCACATCTTGTGGCTAGATCAGATCTCTAAGTGTCTGCACAACAAGAGTAGGAGACAATGCCTCCTTTCCCTCAGTTCAGTGGGACTTCTCAGACACAGTACTTCTGAAAAACCAGGCTGCTATTCAAATAATGGACAAAGAATTCCAAAGCTTTATTTTAGAGAATGATGTCCTCTTTAATCAAAGGCAGTAACCAAAATGTGATTTGGTATTAAAAAGTACATTAACCCTAACTGTATCTAGACACATGAAACTGGCTATTGGCTCTGCCTTAGTTTTATGACTGCAGGTTAACCTACCCAAAAAATTTTGCTAGGGCAAATGTTTGTAAAATGAGAGTTTGGAATGGAGTCATTATAAGCAAGTAATTCATTAAAAATAACTTTTATAGCTTGAAGAGTATGTGGAAGCAGATGATGGGTTCTTCATGCATACTTGTTGTCCTTTATTTTAGAAGACTAAAAACTACTTTCAGAACAAATAGTCTAGTGAAATAACTAAAAAATCCTTGCACCAAACATAACGTTTATTTTCATCTATTTTGACTTGCCAATAGAGTTCCAACATACCAGCATTTTCAAAAGAAAATATTTCAGGAATATCAGGTTTTTTTGGGTTTGTTGGATTTTTTTTTTTTTTTTTTTATTTTTGAGGAGAATGTGTTCTAAAGTGTAGCTGAAGCTTTGAAAAATTAAAAGAAAAAAAAAAAAAAGCACTTCTCGGTATTCACCTAGCTTTAAAGTACCAGCAAATCAAGCAACCTTGGAAATATGTAAAACATCACAAGAAAGTAGGTCTTAAATATAAGGAAGTTTGTTACCACAGGATTTCACCCGAAACATGAGATTTAAATCTTTTCCCCTTTATTAGATCTGTGCATGTTGCCCTTCAGATGGATCTGCAGCTGAGTGTGTCACCAGTAAAAATCACTGCTGGAGCTGCTATGACAGACAAGCCAGTCTCTTGTAAAGATTTTATTAATTCTGTGCTCTTGGCCAAGTAAGAGGCATTAGAAGTGTTAAAGCAGAGTTGTCACTGAGATTACAGTTGAGACATGATTAATTATCCCCTCGCTATCACCTGTGCTTGTCTGTCACCTTTCCCTCTGACCTGTTTCTATTCTTCTTTCCCCAGCACTCTGTGGACCAGATTCTCATTGGTGACATCAGTGATGCTGAGATCAGAAATTGGCTCCTTGCCTCTATTTTTCCCTTGCCTTCCCTCTAATTTGCCTTTCCCTGTGCTTCTCTTCAAAGACTCTTCGCTGCAGCTCCTGGTGCTTTGCAGGTATCCTTGACTACAGCTCACATTCCCCGATCTCCGGCCAGCTGGAGCAGCTCCCTGGTATGATATAATCCAGACCAAAGGCAGGTGGCCAATGAGCAAACGAGCAACTTGTTGGCACAAAACAGAAGTGACTCAGCCACTATCTGGTCCCCTCTTTTCAGTCTTAAGTTTGGCCAAAAAGTGGGTGGTGGATCTTGAAGACAGTGGATTGTGAGTCATGGTGAGCTGTACCAATTAAAAACAAAAAACGGCTCTTCTGGAACAGGATGCAGTCACAGACTTACCCGATCAGCAATCCAGCTGCAAGGCAAGACCAGCACAGCCCAATACTGCAGCAGACTTGTAATGTGCTTTTTGGAGACGGCAACAAAATAACTTTGTAATGCAAAAAATCTATGATCGGATGGATAGTAGAACTTCTATGGGATTGGAAAGAAAATTGCAAAATATCTTAACAAACCTTTAAAGATGTTAATTGCATAATACTGTAACTGTAGCATGAGGTTTGTACTCCATTTATATATAACCCATCTGGAGTACAACCAGAGCCACTGTGTGCACAGTGATGTGAACATGTTTACAAAGCCCTGCTTGTATTTGAAATCAAAGTACATCCTCCTACAAACATTTCCACCCCATGAAGTTACTCAGCAAGTTGTTACAAGGGTAAGTCAAGTCACTATTTATTTTCACTATCTATTTCTGGAAGGCTTGGTTTTTAACAAATTTTTTACTAAATGGAAACCAAATTCAAGCCCACAAGTTTTTAAACCTACCTGTCGTAATTATTGTTGACAGTGGTTGTTTCACAGAATGCCTTCAAAATATCCCCTTTCTTCCCATCGAATAAGTAATGCAATGTATCAAACTACAAATTCACCATGTGAAAGATTAAACATTTCTACCAGTCAGATCATTGGATAAAGAGTTGAACTCTGTGTGCTGTCCGTATCTCTGCCACTAGTTTATTCTCTTTCAGGGAAATTGCATGCTGCCTTTGTGCTTTCAAAGCGGGTACTGTCTGTCTTGCAAGAATTTGGGTGCCTGGTCAAATCACACTTGCAACACAAGAATATTATTCTCCGCAGTATACTTGTAGACATAAGGAAACACTGGGGGAGAAAATTTCACCGCTGCGGCATGCTGAGCCAGAAATTCTACCATCATGTGTCAACATGGCTCCATATGCCAGGAGTACGTAATAAGGTGGCTAGTGTTAGGGATCTGAACGGGAGTGTTGGTACAGTTTATTAACTCAGTTTAGCATCCAGTGCAAATTAATGCTGCTTTCTTTAACCCAAGGTACAAAAGAAATGAAAGCAGTATTCCTCAGGAAGAGAAAAATGTGGTAGCTATGTGCAGCATAGTTCCAGAACGCTTTGGCAACAATTCACTTGCTGTTATTTAAGCTAAAAATGAAAGAATTTCCAAAGAGGGACAAACTCAGATCACACATGTACTTTCAGAAACAAAGTAGGAAAGGTTCCACCCATGACATTTTAGGTGCCATCTACACTTATATCTTTGCCAATTCTTGAAATCAGTGCTTTGTTTTTCCAGAGGGTCTCTGTTAAAGCCTGGTCATTAGACACAAAACCCAATATGGCTGCAAACCTCCATTCCTGACCGTTTGATCTGTGGGTTGTTCTGGTCTCTTGTAGGGCTTCTGGTAGCTATCACAGTTCTTTCCACAACAAATTTTCTACTCACCAGTGCCTTCTAACAGTCAGCGTGTTTCTTGAGTAAAATTACCCAACAATGTAAAAGAAATAACACACCTACATGTTGAATAACCCTGCCTGGAAAATGGCACTTTCGTAATGACTGAAATTTGAGATCTTCTCTGAAGGCTGACTTCCTTATTACTCAGTTCAGCAGTAACCTCTCCACAATCGCAGCAGTGTTAAGGTTCCTTAAATCAGTTACCACTGCTTTAACTATAACTGAAAATAACAAAAGTGTACATGAGCCAACGTAGCCTGTTAAGAGGGTTACTTGTTTACAATCTCTGCGCAGTCTACTTTATCCCTGAGATCATCCTCTAACCAACTACAATCATATCTGCGTCCGTATGAAGTTGCTTATGCAGGATGTTCCAAAAACACCTATCAGATGAAACAACATATAGAAATTAGTTTTGAAGTTATACACCAGCAAAAGCTGTAGCAGCCATGAGGCAAAAGAACTCAAACATGCTTCCCACTAGCTGCCAGGAACCTCCATTTCATATTCCTTGGCCTGCATTTCTTCCCATCGATTAGTTTTAACTCTGCTTGTTTCTCATTCGCATTATGGCCTCTCTCTCATTCTTACCTCCTCTTGTGCTTCCTCTGATCCTCACTACCTTTCCTCTGCTCCTCCCTCAAATAAACAAAAGCCCATTTTTCTTCCAGACAGACCATGCACACCAGCTAGGAACACAGAAGTAAGCTAACAGGTTTCACGTGCATCTGCACATTTGAAGGCATTTAAAAAAACAAAACAAAACCAAAACAACCCCTCCCTAGGAATTAGGTACAGAAAAAGGAATGGGTATTGAGAAGGAGCAACATTCTCTATTGGGATCTTCCATTCTTCAGAATGGCCAAAATTTTGTTTGGTTTGGTGGGTGACAGGACTGGGAGCAGTGACTAGCTATGAATATATTCACGATGCTGATAATGGAGCCTCTAGATTTGGCAGAGTAATACAGTACCACACCCTGTGAATATTATTCTCTGTGGGTGCTGACTACACAGCAGTGAGACCCACCATCTCCAGTGTATTTGGGTTGTTCCTCAACAGCCCAGAAGTTTTTGGTAACAACTTTACTGCCAAATTGCCCATGGGCTGAAATGAGATCCTGCTGCTATCGCCCTTATTCATGCACATGGTTCAACACCTTTCTTCCAAAATTCATGTGGTGACAAACACAGGTTCACAGGCCTGCTGCGCAGGCCAACTTGCCAGGCAAGATGAACAGCTAGAAGTCTGTCCAACCAGCCAATTGGTTTTCAAGTGGGCAATTTCTATTTAACTTTTTGGGATGGTTTCAGAATCTACCACACTGCTGGTACAATTAGGGCTAACCTTCCACTTTGGATCTGTCCTGAGTAAGGATCTGTGCCACACCTTTGCCCTCTGGGGCTCTTTGGGAAACCCCTTGGTGTAGCAGCTTCAGAAGCTGCCATAGTTGTGCATTCTCTACTTGGATTACTCTGAATTTAGCTCTTCCATAGGTTCTAAAATGCAGCCTGTTCAGAGTCTTGCAAGTGAAAAGGACTAGCTTTTGGCCCAGGCAAAGAAGGCAGCGACTTTGAACAGCAGGTCTACCTGCTTTGTCTGGACTAAGACAGTTAAACAATCAGTTGCTCCAGCGGCCTATACAACCTGAAGAGTCAGTTCTACTTCCTACTCGCATAACCTTGGCTTCTGGGGAAAACGTTGAGGGATGCAAGGCAGCAGCAGAAAGAAACATTAGCAAAACAAAAGCAGCAAGTCCTTGTCTTCTCCTGGCTGTCCTACGCAATGTCAGAAGTAGCAAGTTTAGTCCCTTCTCAGTAGCCTGACGGGCAGGCCTGTAGCTGGCTGTAGTGGGAGGGATGGAGGGAGGAAGAGCTGAAACAGGGAAGAGAGGCACACCTGTAATCATTACTTCAAACAAATTTTTCCTGTTGCAAGAACCTTTACCACATACCCCCCAAACAAGAGAAGGTTATGATCATAAATCCCAATTTATTAACTAACAATAATGTACCACTCTTTCCTAAGTACAAACAAAATGGTTCCCGTTTGCTTACTGTGGTGCAGGATAATGAATGCTTTGCAAGGGATTTCTAGAGATTTCCATGTCTTTCGTACCTGTTTCAGGCCTTACACAACTGCATCTCCAATTACGCTGTTGCTAGCTTGCTTTATTTTGTCATTACATCCCTTACAAGTAGGGCTATATTAGCCTACTTTTTGTAACTCATTATGTTTGTTTTCTTGTTCTTGGGGCTCTGTTACACAACAGTCCAGTACTGGTTTCCAGTTATCTTTTAAATGTGACCTTATCTGGTTACTGTGGGGATGGCTGTCTTATTACTCTTCTAGCTCAGACTGCTTGCATCTACCTACTCACAAATTTGTTTTCTTCCTTGCTAATTATTCTTAATGCATCCAGTCTTAGTGGAGGTTCAGAAGTTCACCAGCAAAACGCAGGTTCTCTGTGCGTTTTGAAAGGCTTCTGATCAAGCTTAATACAACCATGCACCTGTGCTGCTTACCAGTCTGTATACCACACGCAGTAATATACAGCATTAAATGCTGCTAACACACATGAACTGAAACTTCAGCACACACTTACACTCAGGCGTAATTTTTCATAAAAATCTGAGTGGCTTCCACAAGCACCAGACTTCAAGCTTCCTCTGCTTAACGATTTGTTCACAGCACTGGGTCCAGCAGGAAGGCAGATGGCACTCGGCGCAAAAGGTACACAGCCATAGTCCTTAATGTTATCGTCAGCACATATCAGAATGGATGGAGGCAATGCTGAGGCAGGGGACTGTAGCCCTGACATCCCTAGAAAAATCTGTTTGTTCTGCTAAATAGGAGGTAAACACAACGGGACGATAAATAATACCGAAAACAATTCATAAAGTTATGGGCACTATTGACAAAATAATAACAACATATCTACCCAGTTTCATCCACCAAGATATTAGTATCAGGCTCTTTTCAACTATGGAGTGTAAGTTTACCTAGCTCATCAGTTTCCCAGGAGTGGAATCACTCTGCTTTCAAAAGCTTCTAACCAGAGATGATCCATTTAAACACATCCCTTTATATTTACTGAAACTAGCAAGTGCACTAGAGTTGAATCCCTGCTAGGCAAACACCGCTCCAGTACAAAGCCACAGTCACCTGATGGTCTATTTTCCTTGATACTTTCATCTTTTACGCGGAACAAATGAATTCTGAGATTTTAAACTTAACTACTTTCTTCCAGATACTGGAACGTTAAGAGTCTGTGGAATCTTTCTCCTCAGTATCTTATATCAACACTTTTCAAGTACTTTCAGGTTATTTAAGATTCTTTATGACCCCAACAACTACCTCAGGTAACAAATTATAATCAATTTTTTTCCCAGATTTCCCCTCCCTGCCCCAGGGAGTGACCTGATAGCTAAGGTTCTTTGCTTTATTTTGTTATTGCCCTTAGCAGGTCATTCTATACACGTTTTATAGAGAAAAAAAGTCATCATTAAAGTAATTTCACAGAAAAGTCCTAGGTATTTTTAGAAAGTGGTAAATTGTCAGAAATTAAGGAGGCTTGGTTAACTGCATGTTTTATACAGTCTAGAGGAAGTCAAAGAAAAAAATAGTTTGTTTCCTGACAGTTGCTAGCAGAATTATTTGAAAACCATTGATATCAGCCTGTTACACAGAACTTAACTCCTCTGAGTATCTTCTTATCATAAGTGGGTTATTTTTACACTGTTCAAACCCAGTTTCCAATTCTGCTCCTTTAGCCACAAAAATGTTAAAAAAAAAATCAAGTTTGTAACCGTATTACCAGTTTTTTCATTAAAATATAGTTCTGATTATTCTCTTAGGAGAAAAGCGCATGAAGCTAGATACATCCGTTTGAGACACAGAAGCTTTCAGGCTGATAAGGGTTTTTAAAAGTCCTAGAACAGGTGGACCAGAACACAATGTTTTGAATGTGATAGTGGTCTCTCACATTTATTACATTTTGCCTGAGCATTAAAGAGTGCTTGGAAAGAGATACAGGGCTCTGACTCACAAGCACTGCAGCAAACTAACACACGGACTGTTCTGCCTTCCGCCAGCCAGGACAGTGGAGTGTCCCAGCCACTGTCATGTAAAATCTCTTCAGCAGGCTTTATTTTCAGTTCAAGAAAATAGCAGGGTGACTTTGTAAACAGGATCTATTTTCTTCTTTGGGTCAGGCACCACTACCCTTTAGTGTTGTCTTAGAGGAATAATTTTGCCTTTGAAGCTTGCATGTTTACTGATTCTCCTTTTGTAAGCCTTCAGCATACACATCCAGTTCCATCCTACACCTTCTCAACTGGAAAGCCATTTAACTCCACGGAAGTCAGATCCCCAGCTGACCCTCAGAACAAGCTGCTCTCCCACATTTTTGCAAGACCACTGCATCCTGCTCCACATCCACAGACATCCACAAAGCGCCATGGCAAAAATCACTTTATGGTTTTGGTTTAGAAGCAGTGCCATGTCCGCACCTCAGCTATCACAGGTTGCACTGGAACAGCACAGTCAAGCCTCTGCCAGGAGTTTATCTCCACAAACATTTAAGAACCTAGTAGGCCAATTCCAGGAATATGCTCTTTTCTCCTGGACCTACACCAAGGGTTGGTAGTGTGGCTGATGGAAGAGGGAAAAGAAGCCTACCCGTGGGAGAGTGTCCTATTAAAATATTTTATATGAACCTATCAGAATGTGTGTCAGAGCTGAAATAAGAGGAACACTACTTGAACCTACTGTAACCTAGAGGAGCTTAGTAATTTCTCATAGGAGGTCTCTGTCAAAGCTGAGGAGAACAGTCCTCAGTGTCAAGTCCCACAATTTCACATACTGCCACTTTTTTCTGCATTTATGCCTGAAGTTTCTGAAATTGATAAACACCAGATTTTCCAGGGCATGAAGACAGTATGTAGCTACAGCTGTTCCAAGAACTTTCTTTGCCAAGGCTAACTGCCCCTAGCTACCTCAGCTATTTAATTTAACACTCGTTGCACAAGACAAACTGGACAGTAAGTATCATTATCACTATCCCACACTGAAGCTTTCAAGCACATCATCATGACTTACACAAGTACGTGACTCAGGCAGATTAAAACATTTTGTATTAGAACAACACTTCATAAGTGTTTTTTAAGTTTAACACGTACAGGTCACTGAACAAGATGGTAAAGGGTGAGCAGGCTCTTATTCTCAGAGAGACAGCGGGCAAAGTCAGTGCAACAATGAACATAAACCCCATGCAAGCTAAGGTAGTAGAATTTATGTGATACAGTAGGAAATGTATAAAGGGTTTCTGAAAGCAGCACACAGACCTTTTTAACATAGAAATGTCCCTCACTTAACTAGAATACATGAATTTAAAATTATTTAACTGAATTATTAATCCCTTGTATGAATTCCTGTTTATGGATGGATGTCCCTTTCTGGATTCAGCTGGTTTTTTTGGATCGAATGTTGCCTTCACCCATCACCACATTTCTTGCAAAGAATGAAGTTCTCTGTGATATGTTGAAAACACAGCCTGTAGCAGCATTACTTTGGCAAAGTCTGATGGGTTGGCTCACAGGATCTACCTTAGCAGTCAAAATTAACCCGATTTATCTGAGTTTCTTGTCCTAGAGAATGGCCGTATGAATTGCTGTGTCGGCAAACCACTGCAAGCAGTGACTACTGTAAACAGCAGTGGCAGACAGCTGACATCTACTTCCCCCGTTGGTACAGCAGAATCTAGGGGTGTCCTGTACACTGTCCCATGATGAGTGATTTATTCTGGCTTCAAGATCAATTGACCAAAGCTAAACAGAAGCAAATGATTCTTATACCCTAACCAGGGTGTGAACACGGAATTAGGAAAAGTCTGCATATCGATGAGGCTAGTATATTCTAGCTGAAATCAGAACTCCACACCTTAAATCCCACACCTTCCTTATCATCCAGCCATATTTCATGTTCATGCATCTGATTTAGTGAGGAACAAGTATAAAATAAAAACGTGAGTCCTACTTACCTGTAACTGTTGACAATGAGCCTGTAAGTGAGCATGAAGAGAACAACCTTAAGGCTATATCTTGCCATTATTCTATAAGTTGAATGGCAGCAGAGTTGGCCCAAATTTATCCAGGCGTTTGATAGCCTCTGGAGAAGCTTACACATCCCAGGTCTGCTACTTGCCTTTGGCCTTTCTGATCAGGTTGTGTAACTAAGCAGATAGCTGTCACTCACCTGGGGAAACTGTGTTATAGTACACATGACAAAACTGCCCTTGTACGCTGAAAATTTATTTAACAAAATACTGAAACAAATCTCTCTTAATTGACCATTACCCTCCCATTTTACTGTTTTGTTTTCCCTTATCATCATACCCACTGGGTTGATTTTTGATAAAATACATTTTTGAGATACAAAGGTTAATGAAAAGTTCTTGAACTTGCATCAAAAGTTCCACCTTTGGGTAGGAGGGAATCTCAACATACTCTGCTACATGATACAAAACAGGCTTTTGTGTGGTTGACTTAGAACATACTGTTAAGTCTTGTAATTTTATTTGATAGCTGCTATTATATTAGGCGGAAAAAAAATATGCCATGACTGAGAAATTGCAAATATATTCTACTGCTCAAGAAAAAAAAGAAGGAATTATATTGATATACCTGTGCTTTTCTTGTGGATTCACAACTTTGTAGTTTCAAACTTGAACGCACATGAAACAGGCAATATTATCCCAAAATAATACTGTGAAACCAGTATTTTTTTCTCTTCAGAGTCAGTTACATTTTTGTCTTTGGTATTTATTTTTTTTTCCTGGTTGCCAGGACACAGATATCCCATCTTTCATGCTATGAAGTTTTGTATGTATGTTAAGTATTAAAGAAAACGCATATTGAGGAAGGATGTAAGTCATGTTAGCAGCAGTCAGAAAATTTAGGCCAAATTCAGCCTCATTTTGATCCCATTGTCTTTAACATGCCTCTATCTGGGGAAAACCAAGTCTGTATTTCAAGAAGCGGAGACAGTACTCATAACTGGTTCTCAAATTTTGCATAAATGGCAAGCAGTAGCTTATTTAATGAGTATTTCTTAGGTAGTATAATTCCACCTTGTAGTCACTATGCATAACACTGGCATGAAGAGCACTGATGCAGGAACACATATACCGGAAGAAAGCATAACACACATGAAAAAAGTAGGTAACTATAAAAAGGAAGAAGCTGTGAAGTGAAAAGTTAAATACTTGTGAGCAAAGAGAGAGGAACACAACTCTCAAAAATTAGATGAGAGAAAAGTACACGGAGGAGAAAAGAGCGAGCTATGGCAAATTCCACTAATCTGAGGATCCAGGCTTTTGTGATTGTGTCTTTGTGACCACCATGCTTGATATACAGAGCAGTCCTTAGATTTCCCTGGTACGTAACTGTGACTTATCCAGACTTCAAGTGCAAGTCACACTTTCCAAAGGCCCCAGTATTCATTGTCTAAACAGATCTCCTGTCTAACCCAAATTCATACCGCAAACTAGAACTGATCCTGTAATATATGCCATTCTTTGAGCAGTAGCCTAGCTTGAGCTGAGTGTTATCAGAAGAAAACAGCATGGTCCTCTATATTTGTTTTTCACTTTGACTGAATTGAATCACCATAGTCTTCATAATCATACAACAAATAATTTCTTTTTCCCAATCTAGTACATTCAAAACCTTTGCTGCTTATAGGATCAAAATTCTACTGTCGTAATTATCCTTACACGTTCCCCAACTGTCCTGCAATTAGCACAATTCTAATACTGGGAACACAAGAATAAGCAAATCACCGTAGATTTTACTTCTGTTTCTTCTACTTCGAGATAAACTTGGAGACTGTTTGAGGATGGGTAATTTCATGTTTGCAGTAGGAACACTAATAACCACAAGAAGCACAACAAAAGGGACTCTCCAAGAACTACTGGCACCTGTCCAGCATTCTGGGTTTGCCCCACTGAGCAAAAGTTGTTTGACCGCTTTCAGCAGGCAGTTTATAACAGACCACGAATAGCCAAAACTAGAAAACAGATTATCTTATGAAAAACATGCAAAAAGATAACTGGCTGCCAGAATCTGAACAGGTTAGCACCCAGGAATGAACGCTCAGTAACCGAGGACACCTCAGAGTCCCAGAGAAATCAATTCTGGGCACGGTTCTGTTCAATATTCTTTTTAATTGCTTCAGTGATGAGTTTGTTTATAAAATCCGCAGCTGACACAAAGCTAGTGGGATTTGGCGAGCACCTTAGAAGAGAGGATTAGAACTGAAAATGATGCTGAGAAATTGTAGAGAAGTTCAAAACCCACTAAGACAAGATTCAATAAAATCAAGTCTAAAGTGGTAGTCTTGCAAAAACAAATACAAAACTGGGACCACCTGGTTAGGAAGCAAAATGGCACCCTGAAAAAAACAAGGAGAGAAAAGGGATCAACACCACAGTGTGCTTCTCTCCCTTAAGATATGACTTCAAGGCAAACTCTGGAATTTTGTGGACTATAAAATAAATAGGAACACTAGCACATCATCACTGCAAGCCAACCCACCTTTCTCACACACAGACTTCATTTTGGAAGGTATTCAGAAAGGCTTTTTAGACAAAGGAGATAATTATTCTCCTCTACTTACCCTTGAGAAGATAACACCTGAATATTACCTTTTTGACACCACACTCACAAACACACCTTGAGTGTTTAGAGCAAATGAAACTACTTTGAGAGGGACTATCTTTTGAACCTATGAAGGCAAATAGATGAACATGTATGTCTCCAACAAAAAGGCTGCGGGGAAAAGTGCACTAGTACCAAGCACGTTCAAGGAAGTTGTATGGGAAGAGACATTTTACTTTTAAATTAGAAAACAATTACATCTTCCATAAGAGAAGGAAAGACTAACCAGCTCTAATGATTGCTTTGTTGCCAATCGTATCAGGCTGATATCCACCTTTTCAATGCAGTACGGCACACTCATAATATTATACACTGTGGATCAACAGATGGGGAGGTAGAGAGTATCCTTCCCTCTACGATTCCTGTACTTCAGGAAAAGTACTGTTGCCAATATACAATGGATAGGGCATGAGAAGACTTTTGCCGAAAGTACCAGCAAAACAGACACTTTCCAGCATTTCTTATCTCAATGATTTACTTCATCATCACAGGGTTTGCCTTCACTGCTTAATTAAAAAAAAAAAAAAGAAAGTCTGCTTTTTCTGTTAGTTACCCAAGACACATGAACTATCTTGGTATAAAAGACAAAACGCTTCCACCTTACTGCAGCAAACTCAATGGAGGCCAGTCTTATTTGCCCACCTGATGGTGATCTCAATGAACATACCTCACCATAAAGCTGAAGTATCTTGCCTCCACCCCATTTTCACCTTTGAAGGCTTTGATTAAAGTTCAAACAAGTATGATTTTTCTCTTTGCTTTTTGGGGCACGCACTGTCCACCAAAGCAGCAGACATATGCAAAAATGTTAAGCGTTTCTGTAAGGCAAGTCTTCAGTTTTTTCACTTACGACTTCCCTGGGCATGTAAAAAATTCTTCTTGTTCTGTTTTGTTAGTCACATAGAAACCTGAGCACGAAGCCATCTTCATGGAATATTCTAGCTTAAACCCATTTTCACTGGCCACTTACCCTAAGCAGTTGGATTGCTAGGAACTGGCTGAGGCACTAAAAATACTCCTTTCTGCCATTTCTGCTGAGTTGGTAGAAAACAGAGAAATACCACCACCAAGCTGTTACAGCAGAGGTTTTGAAGTGGTAACAGTGAGGTTGCTGTAAACATCTGCAACTCCCTGATGGTAATGACCTGTTTTTGGTGTAAGAGTGTCCCTGCAAGAGTCCCACCAATGTGTCTGTTTCTAAACAGTTTTAATTATGTTGGTATCATTCCTCACATAAACAAGCTTTAGTTCCACAGCTAAATGGTACCTCTTCTCATTGTAATACTTCATCTAGTTTGAAAACTTTATGTGCAATTTTACTGTTGTCAGCATCATCCAAAGCATTAACTCAGTTAAGGGCCCTCATCTTTTTTTCCTTTTGCTAACCTAGACAAATCAACCAGGCAAAAATAAATTTATCCTTTAGCACGTGATTATTCACCGTGGTTGCATATGCACTACGTGTGAAGCTTCAGCCACTCAAGTCTCATATAGCAAACCCTTATCGATCCTACAAATTTCAGTAAAATTTTCACGCGAGTTGAACATGCCTGCCTTGACAAAAAAATGTTTTCCGACCCCTCAGTACAGGCTACAATGAGATTAAATGATACTTCACCAAAATACAAAAAGATAAAGCCTTCAGATTGACATAAGCAACATGCCCATTCAACTGGATTTTTTGTTGCCCCACAATGAAACCAGCTTCTGCAGCCTTCCCAAAATAAACATAATTGTTAACAAAATATAGGTGCATTTATCCCAAAGTTAAGTTAACATTTTTTTCTTTTGTCCAAAAGATTAATTTAATATTCCTTTTTTCTTCTCTGTATGCCTTTCACCAAAAAGAATGGCTTGACCTGGTTTAGAATGGTTTGAGTGCTGCCGAGTCAAACAAGCAGTTGAGCTGCCTTGCAAGGAAGCTTCCCCTCCATTATTTCAGGCTTGTTTTGTCTTCTGGAGAGAGAAAAGGCTAAGGGCCCTCAGATGTACCCTGGGGAATGGTGGAGGGGGAAAAAAAAAAAAAGACTGCCTAATGAGAATTACAGCAGGGTATGAAGGAAAAAAAAAAAAGAAAAAAGAATCTTTTTACCCCTTTCATTTCCATTAGCGTAATTTACAAGAATGTAATTCTTTTAGCTCTAAGACACCTGGTTGCAACATACAGTTTAAGACAAAACTAAACCCAAAATTATAAATTACTCGTGGATCATGCATTTTACGTAATGATATTGGGTATTTTGTACACACAGATCTGAATGTTTCCATTTCTTTGATTTTCTTCCCAAGTAAATATTTTTCACAGACAATGGTGAACTGAAAATATAGCCTTTTAATTGTTTTATTGATTTATTGGATACTTAGTGCTGTCCAGTTTGCACTAATTCTTACACACTTACCTTTCAGCATTTTGGTAGTCACTTTACATAACAAATAAGATGAAGCTAACGACTAAGTAATAACGCCTTGGAAAACTACAGAAACAGCAGTAATTAGCACTGTATAGCCAGCATTGTAACTTGGTGATTACTGGTCCTATTCAACCAACAGAGAAAGCACCAAGCTAAACACCACGTAAACAATAGCTGTCACTTAATGACCACAAAGTGCATTTGGTGCTCCCAGCATTGCTTCAGGTCCTTAACTACTCCACCTGGCCACAGCAGAGGAACTTCAGGTTAAAATACTGTCATCTGCGCTTCTGTAGTAGTTACTGATTTTAATATTGCAGTACCTCTTTTTACTCCAGTGAAAATCCCTAGTAAGAGTTACATGAGCTTCAGAATAGCAAATACCTCCCATACGAAGAGATAGGAAAAAAAAAAAAAAGATAATTACCTACACCACCACCTATGGTAGCTTTGCTCTATTTTTTTTTTTTAGTGTTGACTCTACAACCGATGTTCAAAGAAAAGAAAACAAAAACAACCCTCAGACTGGCGGGTCCATTACTTTAATGAAGTACTTAAGTCGTTTGTTACATAAACAAGTATACCTTCAGCAAACAACCATGAGCTCTGCCGCGCTTGGCTGCGGATCAGATAAACGATCTACAACGTTAAAAAAAATAAAAAATAAATAAAATACAGCACCAGCACGCACAGTCGAAAACTGTACTTCCAAACCAACCGCTAAGAAACTGAAAGGACGGAAGCAAGCAAGACGGAACAAACATAATTGCACTGTTTACCCTTCCTACCCCTAAGAAACACGAGATCCACCTCCGCTCTTCACACCGCCGTGTCATATCTGGCGACAGCTTCAACAGCCGCCTCCAAGACCGGCGACAAAGCAGCAGCCAGGTCTCCCGAGAGGGCCTGTGGTAAAGAACCGCCCGCCAGCCCCGGCGGTGCCTCCGCGCCGCGGCCGCCGGCAGCGGGAGCAGCCCGCCCGCCTGACAGGCCGCTTCGGCCGGAATGGTCTCGGCAGCCTCCTCTCGTCCACGACGGCACCCTCTGCCATCGGAGACCGGGGTGTTTCGGGATGAATGACAACGCCCTTCCATGCCTTTTTTTTTCCCCACTTTTTTTTTTTCTTAAAAAGGCGGGGAGAAAGCCGGCGCCCCCCCCCCCCAACCGCCAGGTACAGGAGACCCCAAGGCTCGCCAGGCCGGCTCCTCCCCGCCCCAGCGGCGGCGGGCTCGCCCCGGCAGGCTGAGGCAGCGGCACGGCGGAGTTCCAGCACCTTCTTCACCTCTCCCCAAACTGCTCCCGCGGGTACCGCCGCCGCCGCCGCCTCACCCTCCTCCCGGAGGGCGCTCCCGCCTCCTCTCTTCCCCTCCCCTCAGCACAGGCGAGCCGGGGAGGGGTGAAGGGGCGCGGAGGAACGGCGAGCGGCAGCCAGGGCTGCCCCGCCGCCGCTGGCCCTGCACGGGAGCGCGGCCCTCGGCGCGCGCACACACGCTGGCTCGCGCTCACACCCACACAACACTCCCCACCCGCCACGCGCCTTGCACACCTCCTCCCCTCCCCAACATCCCGGTTGAGCGACAGTTGGCCGGCCCCAATAGAGCCGCCTTTTCCGCGCCGGGGGGCGGGCACTCCCTCGCCTGCGGGCCAATGGGAAGGCCGCTTCCTGAGCGGTGGCGTCGGTGAGGGGAGGCGGCGGGAGGGGGCCGGAGGAGGGGCAGGAGTTTAGGAAGAGGAGGGAATGGCTGTCATCGGTGAAGTCATGTTCATAATCTAGTCCCTCGCTCCGGTTCCGGACTCGGGTGACTCACCGAGGGGGAGAAGAGCGACATCCAGCGCGGCGCTCCTCCCGGGCGGAAGGTAAATATAACTTACAACTCGGTCCGCCCGCCCCCCCCCCCCCCCAAAAGCCTCGCTCCGCTCCGCTCCCCGTCCCTGGCACGGCGGTGCCTGCGCCGTCCTTTATTGTTGGTGATCGCGCCGGCACGCACCGTGCCCACCTTCCCTCCCCTTCCCCGCGCACGTCCCCGCCGGCCCCGGGCGCCGTCGTGCCACCTGCTTCCTCTTCTCCCCCCCCCTTCTCCGGCGCCCGGCCCTCCCCAAATATTTATATCCTGCGGTGGGTGGAGAGAAGAAAGTTTTGATCCGGTATTTCTGGAATAATCACGATGCAAATGTACGGGGAGGGAGGGGAAAGAAATAAAAAAACAAAAACCAAAAAGCCCCCCCCCCCCCCCCAAAACCCACGGCGTCGCCGGTGGCTGACTTGTGAGTCAGCGGCAGCCGCGGGAGGGGACGGGGGAGCGGCGGGCCGCCCTGCCGGCGCCTCGGTAGCCGCCGTGCCGCGCTGCGCGGCGTGTGTCACCGGCGCGGCCGGCGGGATCGCGCGGCAGCAGCGGCAGCGGCAGCGGCAGCAGCAGCAGCAGCAGCAGCTGCCGCCAGCCCGCGGCACCCCGCCGTCCTGCCGCCGAGCCGGCCTGTGGCGGGCTGCGGGCGGCGCGACCGGGAGAGAAATGGATCCGGGGGAGCGACAGCCAACAAATTCCGTGTTTCACACTCCCCCCCCCCCCCCCCCCCCCCCCCGCTCCGGGGCAGCTCCGCCGGGCGGGGGGGGGGCTGGCTGCCCCACCTGGTGTGTGGGCCGCCCGGTGGGCTGCGTTTCGGGGGTTGGCAGGGTGAAGTTGACGGTGCCCGGCGGGGGGGTTGTTTCTCCGCGGTGGCACACGCTGGCGTAGACCCAGCCGAGGAAGGGGAAGTGGGGAGGCAGGAGGAGGGAGGAAGATGGTGCGTGAGGGAGCGGTCTTGCCTGTTGCGAGTAGCGGCGTTACCCGGCAGAGGCAGGGAGGCCATGATCCGGATAATCTCCCCGCCTGCCTGTCACAAGCACCACACACACACACACACCGGGGAGGGGGGAGGAGGTGGGGGCTGGGACTTCGCCCGACAGGCTGCGGCTCCTGTTGCTTTTCAGTCTCTGTTTATAACTGTGCAGTCAGTCACTCCCGCTCTAAAGGTGTCGCGATTTACTTCCCGAAATAGCTTGTCTCCCCCCGCCCCCCACCAGTTTTCCATGCAGGAATCATGTGTGTCGTGTCCCTGTCGTGTGTCGTGTCTGTCCCCCCGTCTCCCCCTCTCCCCCCCCCCGCCTTGCAGCAGTCGGCGAAGCGGAGTAGCACAAAACATGCGCTTGCAATTTTGTAATCGCCTTCCAAGCAAAAAGCATTTTATTTCCGGTGTGCGCGGAAATTTTTTTCTTTTTTTTTTTTTTTTTTTTTTTTTTTTTTTTTTTTTTGATCGGGTCGGGCGGGAGCGAGGATGCGTACACACGCGGATGCTCAGGTAGGGGCGGCTCGTTTGCCCCGTCGGGAGAGGGGGACGGCGGTGGTCGGCACCTGGAAAAGTTCTCTCCCCTGCCGGAGGCGGGGGCAGGCAGCGGGGCCGCTGCTACAGCCAGCTCCCGGGCGGGGCAGGAGGGCAGCGGAGCCCGTCCCCGGGGCCTCGCCGCGGAGAGGGAAGGGAGGCGGTGGCAAGCGCCGGTGGCGGCCGGGGCGGGGGTGGCGGTGGTGGTGGTGGGTGGCGGCCTTTCCCGTTCTTCTGCCCCAGCGAGAGGCGGCGGCGGCGGAGCAGAAAGTCACCGCCGGCACACACAGGCGTACGGACATGTTTGGTCGGCGTGACATGGTGGCGGAGGGAGGGAGCGGCGGGGAAGCGGGCCCGGCCCAGCCCTGAGGCATGCCCCGGCTGCTTGCCTGCCTGTCGCCGCCGAGTTCCCCCCCCAAGCCCGCTCCGCCGTCGAGGTACGGGCCCGTGCGCGGCCCGCCGCCGGGAGCGGCGCAGCCATTGCTTGGTGGAGGGGAGGGGGAAGGAGGCAGCGGGGCTGGATCTCCAGGCAGGGGCGGTTTAGAGCCAGTCGGCCGGGGCGAAAACTTTGCAGAAAGGCCGGAGGAGGAAGGGGGAATAGGGCCCTGCTGGTTGTGGGCGACCGCCCCGGGGCCGTTTGCGGGAGGAGGGGGGGGGGGAAGCGGCGCGGCGCCGAGGCCTACGGCGGGGCCGGAAAAGCCGCGCGGCGCTGCCGAGGCCGAGCGGGGCCGCGGGGGGAGCGGGCGGCCCCCGCTGCCGCCGCCGCCGCCGGTGCTGGGGAGCGCCTGAGCGCCCCGGCCGAACGCGTGGTGCCGCGGCACCCCCGCGGCCACGTTTCGTTATGTCCGTGGTGCGGGGGGGAAATGGAGATTTTCGTTCTGTCTCCTCCCACCTCCAAATTTATGATGGTGGAGCAACAAACTGCGCACGGGTGGAAAAGTTACAGCTCTTCTAAACTTGAACTGAAGTTACTGTTAACTGTTGTTTCGGGGTTGGGTTTTTGCTGTTGTTTGCTTTGTTGTTTCTCACCCCCCAAGTGTTCATTATGGTTAAGTAAAGAGTGGTTAAGTGTCGGCATGACTGCATAGATCGCACCAAAGTTGGTTTTCCTTGGTGTCTGCTGCTTATGTTTGATAGTCAGACTTGCCAAACTTTAGGTTAACGCTGTTCTTTTTAAGGTGTCTTTTGATTAATATTGTAGATAGGTAAGTAAATAAATAACTGAAGAATTGAAGCTATGAAGACTTTTTTTTTTTACTTTTACCATTTTAAGTATTCTGCATGTTTTCTGTAAAAATATTGGTATGGGATCTATGACACGACATTATTCTGCTTCTATTCTTTTCTGTTTTGCTTTAGATTTCTGCAGCGTTACTTGGTTTTAACCCCAGCCCTTAACACCCAGAATGTAAACATTGTACCAGAATTTAATTTCTTTAGTAGTATACCAGGTACATGTTCGGAGTCTCGTCTCTGTGAGTTAGTATTGTTGTGCAAATAAAGGCACACTTTCTCTTTGGGAACCTAATTGCCCTGTTACTGTCTTTGACTTTGTTTCTTTTGTCCTTTTGTTATTCTAAGGAAAAAAGTGGTGCACCAGAAGGATAGGATTGGAGGCAGATTTTTATGCTCATATATGTTAGTGATAGAAAGCAAAAAGATTGTATGGGTAATGAGCATTTGAAAATAAATCTGAAGTGAAGTGTATCACACAGCATATGTGGACTTGACAGAGGTGAGAGTAAAGCTTCATTAAATACAGTATTTCTCTCATGAGTTATGTCTCAGCTTTAGGACTGGTATTTCTGTGGTGTTTTATAGAACATGCGCCAGAAGAGTGTGTTCAAAGCAGTCTTAGATCTTTTCTTTTGTTCATTTCTGAAGTGGTCTGTGAGCGTTTCTTGTCAAGTTTGAAAAATGCTTTCACCGACACCTGAGGCATGAAAATTGACAAGAGAAAAAGTGCGCCAGCTATTCTTATATTAAATATGTTCTTGACAAAGGTCTGTATGAAATTAATATCTGCAGATATATTTTCTCAATTTTTGTTGGACTTTTGAAGTTAAGGTCAGAATGTGCACAGTAGCAACTTTAAAAAATGTCTGCACTTGCACCTCCAATTTTCATTGTCCTGATTAGTAATACTGCTGTGAACTAGTGATCCTTTTCAGAAGGAGACTTTTCATTCTCCATATGACTGAGAATATTTTTGCAAATTACTTGTTAAAATGCGTACAATACTTTTTTGTGTTTTGTGCTGCAATTGAAGTTCTCTCTATGTAAGTGTTTCCTGGACCTCCACCTCTTTTGAACTTTCTTGGTTTCGTTTTTTATTTGGTTGGTCCTCTAGTGGAGTAGTAAACACAACGTTATGACATAAAGATTGCTTGTCATGAAAATGGCAGCAACATTATGACATAAAGATCACCAGTCATGAAATTGGCAGCAGAGAAGAGCTTATGCCTTATTTGGAAATAATAAGGGAAAGAAGTAAGGTGTACTCAAACACAGCTTTGGTAGTTTGCAAATACAGCAGAATAAGAAGACTAATACTGAATTTTTTTTTTTATTTGTTTCTGACACATGCAAAGTCACAACTTCTTAAGTGTAAACATTTTCCCGTTTGTCTCTACTTGGTAGAGAATATTTCCTATGTGTCACTGCAGGGTGTGAGCACCCAGGTGGATCATTTAGAGCTGGGACCTTTGGGAAAAATGTTAAAAATAACTTTGTTGTTACTGAAACAATACCTTTCTCGTATCTTTACTGATATTTTACCATAAGTAACTTGTATTTAAAACAATATTCTCTCTTCTTCCTTCGCTTGTTCCCCATCTCAGTAAAGACGGGGCCTGTCAGTAATATGGTGAACTCCTTTCCTTCTGCCTACCTCTCATTATGGCTTTTGTTTTTCAGAATCTAATGTGAAGATGGTGTTCAGTAACTGTGATTAATACCTGTAGTAAAGGTCACAGTATGGAAACTTAATCCGTAAGCAGTCATCGCTGTCATGATTCAGTTTTCTGTGCCAAAACACGTACCGTGGAGTCTACATACGTAGCAGACATGGACTTGATCTTGGGCATTGTCTGCTGTGACTGTGGCTTTGGGGTTAAAAGGCAATTAAACTTCTGACTGCAGCAGTCTGCCCTCTGTTTTCCTGAAGGCTAGTGCCTTCTGCTGCAAAGCCATCAGAAAGGATCGTATGTCTGTGCCGTAGCCTCTTCATTGAAAAGTCTGGCAGCATAGCTTAGCCTAACTTGCGTGAACTCTGACTTGTGATGATGCCTTTTGACTGTCTGTAGTACATTCAACCCTCAGCTGTTATCCAGTCATTTCTTGATGCTGATTTTAGTTTTTTGTAACAGGGTTGGCTGTAAGTTAGAGTAGTTGAGAAGTTGCTTTATGAAAAATTGAAACAGCTACACAGTAGGAATACGATTTTCTTCGAGACTTTGAAAGGGGCTGAAGGTGGGGGGTATTAGGACTATCATCCTGAAGTAAACTGTCTCTGCATGGGAAAAGGAGCCTTATGCTACATGACTCCAAGATGAAGTTTGTGGTGTAAGCACACTGCCTGTTCTGATGATTCTGCTGGGGTGCATGCAGACAGTCTTTGATAGACAGCTAGACAAGCAGCTAAAGCAGTGTCCAGAGGTTTTTGTCTCTGGCCTAAGTGTCTGGATAAGCAATTACAGTGCAGCATTGCTCATTCTGTGGTTTGCAGTTTAAACTGCAAATTCCCTTCCAGAAGGTTTTGAAGTTACATGCATGAGTATGCAAAGGCAGACTCTCTCAGCCGTTAGTGTGTTTGGCTTCTCTTATGTGAACTGAATAACTCTGATTTATGCTAGTTGAAGATTTGACTCTTCTCCTTACTGATTTTTTTGCTGTTTCATGTAAACCTGTTCATTGATTGAATCATTGTTTGATGAAATGACAATAGTTAAATCCTGATAAATGTGTCCTGTGGGGTTGTACGATAGCAAACACTGATTTGTTTCTAAGTATTGTAAGTTATTTCATTATGATAAGCTGCTGTCATTATTAATCAGTTCTTAAACTTTGAACATCTTCATTTGTTTGTGGTTAGCAGATTAAGCAAATACTATGAATCACTGACAGTATCATTTCATGTTTTCTGTGGTAGTGTAGTAAAGATAATTCCTTTAGCCTGTAGTGAATTGCAATTTCACAGTATATCTTTTCAAAGCCACCTGTGAATCATGACTTCAGTTGGAGATGTGTGGGGAGAAGTAGACTGTAATTATTTTTCTGTGAAGGCAAAGTTGCTGTGCTTTGACAGTGTGTATGTGGCTGTTGTGTGGGTCCATGTTTCCTTTTCATCAGATCTAAGTGGTGCAGTTTCCTTACTTTCGGCTACCTATCCAAGGCAGGGGATCTGGCCAAAACACCCTGGCTGAAGTTCAACTTAGTTTCATTCAGTCATGGAAAGGCAGAAGTTATATTGGATGGTGAAAGGAAACAGAATAATTATAAGTAAGTACTGCTCCATCTGTTCCTAAACTAGTTGTGTGACCTGTGTCAATGCAATCTATAATCTCTGGATCTTTTTGGGTGTTCAGCTGGTCTTGCATTCCAAAGTATGGAATGCGGGTGGTTTGTTACCTGCTGTGTTTTAGTTTTGAATCTACTAATATTGCATACTTTCTTCATGTGAAGGAAATCCATGCCTTTGTTACCTTTGGGTTTGTAGGAAGTTTATACCAAAATATGTGCAATGTGCTTGGATGTTGTGGGTCCTGAAACATTGAGCTGACAGAGACCCTATTATACAATGAATTAGCTATGTCTAGAAAACCTTCTAGGTGCATAGAACCTTGACAATGATAGATTTTTTTTCCTCTCTGTCTCAATTTTGGTGTGTCCAGCAGATGTGGAGAAATTCTCTGAGACCACAGGAGGAACTGTGTGATTCACCACAACGAATTCAATCCCCACAAGTTCCATTTGGGGCTCTTCACAAAAGAGATTTGGTGATGTTGATGTAAATAAACCTATGAAGTGGTGAGGGATTACAGTTCAAGAAGAGCTATGTCTTGTTTGAAGTCATGTGGATAACATTAGTCCCATGAGGGTTTTGAAGAAATTTTAAGATTGGACACTTCAGAAACAATTAAGACAGCATGTAATGCATTTGAGAATCAGGGCCAGCAGCCTTATAATTTGGGGCAGTGAGATGGAAATTTGTTTTTTTTTCATTTTATTAAAGTCCTTATAATCTGTTAGGAGCATTGTTTTTCACTCCCTCCCTATCACTATAATTCTAACAGGCGCTGCTCATTAAAAAGCAGTCCAGACAAGTGGGTCAGCACTGGCTTTGGCAGGGAGTTGGCTTCATTTTGCTTATTTTATTGTAGGCACCAGAATTTACCCAAACTAATACCAATGTTACCTGGATGGAGCCTGGCCACTGTTGCACCTGTTGTCTCTTTGTAGATTTTTGTTTTGACTTTAATGAGACTTTTATAAGGGCCTAGAGGAATTAATTATCTAGCTGTTACTGAATTTTAACAAGAGCAGGGTGCCTAATTTTTGTGGGCTTTTTATACAATCTCGGTCTTAGTAAACATAAATGAAGCTATTTTTTAAACATTTTAAATCATAAGCTTTTTAGCAGTTCTGTTCTGTGAACTGATCCTTAGTTGGGAGGGCCATGTCTAATGTGTTCTGGTTTATGGCAATAGCTGTTCTTTTAATCTTGTGTACTACTATTGCCAGAGAAAATTGCTTTGTCTCTATGTCCGTGGGTATCTTTGGACAGGATTTATTACTTGCATTCAGGTAGTATTTTCCAAGATTTTATATTCCCCTGATATAGATCTTACAAGTTACTTCTTTTTTTTTGTTTGTTTTTCCATAGAAGTATGTTCTTTGACATACAAAAATCTATGAATACAAATCTGTTTTAAGGCAATTCACAATTATGTAGAATTGGGTGAGTTTATCTGCTCTTAAAGATAATGAAAGGACTTGATGCGGTGTAAAGGGTGCGACATTCCCCTCTGATAGTTACTGTTTTTCACAGGTTGGGTACTTGCTGGCCCATTAAAAAGAATTTTAAATTTTCCAAATTTGCACACGGGACATATTTAATGTATATGTAAATGGCAGTGTAGCTAGTGGAGCTGAGACTGGAGCCAGTTAATTTTTATGAGAACTGCAAGTTGAATTTGAAATAGAGGTGAGAAGAGGGGGAGATTTTGTTACCCATTTTAATGTGTAGGTGTAGGTAGAAGTCTTTTGTGAAATAGGATATTTTGGGATTCTTTATACTGATAGTAGTTTTGTAATTGGTTGTATTGTGGTTCTGTATAAATTTTTCTGTGTGGTGGTGGTGGTGCCAGGTTTTGCCTTGTTAAATGGATTGAATTTGGTTTATAACGTGCAGAGTCACCTGTGAAAGTGTCAGTCTTATATTTTGTAACATAATGATTGACTCATATAAAAACTCTTTGTTGTGTGGAAATGTCTGTTGTCCTTCATACAGCCAAGCTGTGGTCCTCTTACAGGAAGCTATGGCACGGTGTATGGGGTTGTGAACATTTGAGAACTTGAATCCTTTTGTGGTAACGTCATGGGGTTGTGGGGGACTAATTAGTGACTGCAGTGTTTTGTTTTGAACAGAGAAGCTTCATAGGCATCTCCCTGTTTTACCTTGCAAGGAAATAGGATCCCAAGGTAGCTTGTTTCAGGTGAGGATATTTTATTTTAAAGAAGTTAAGCATTGTTCTAATTTGTTGCCTTTAGTCAAAAAGGAGTAGTAGCTGTTAAAACATAACAAAAAGGAGTTTATAAGCAAAAGCTATTAAGCCAATTTTGATCTTGACAGAATGATGAGGTAATTAAGGGTAAATAAGTGAAAATAGTCTTGCTATAGTAGCAAGTATTTTATCTTCTGTGTGGGTTCTGGTACGTAAAGACTCTTGCTCCTAAATGAAGAAAGATGGTCAGTTCTGTAGGCTCTGAATTCCCTGATTGCTAGCAGAAAGCACCAGTCCACCTTTTTTCTGACGTGTCATGCAAATAGGCCTCCTTTCTGCTTTGTTGGGAATCTTGGGGGAGGGTACTTTTTCTTGAGTATCTGTTTCTTAATTTGACTACAAGCCAGGGTGTTTACAGCATTACGGTGTGGCTTTATATGACCAGTGTCATAACAGGGTTACACCACTTACTCATGTTAGAAAGTAATTACTGCTAACTATGGACAGTGATAAACCCAGGTGTAGAAGGTGGAACGCTCTTCTGTGATAAATTTTGTAAGGAGAGAGACTAGGACAGGGAGTCGTCTTAAGCCTTGTAACGTAACATTATATTGTAATTACCTTGTAATGTACCAAATTAGAATGCTTTCTAATAAGTCTCATTTTTCATTGTATTGGTTTTATTATTATGGGACAAGTAATCATGGGCAGGTAACTGTACTATAAAATTACACCCAAAGTAAATAAAGGGCACAGGCTGACCCCATCTAACGGTCAGCTGCTGCTGAAAGTGGTGATCCTACTTGCTGGCACTGGGACTCATCTGTCCTTTCAGAAAGTCAGTTCAGTAACCTGAATCACTAGATGGTTTGGTGGTTTTGGGGTTTTGTGTTTGGTTTGTTTTTTTTTTTTTTATATAGGGTTACATCTCTGCTGGCTTAACTGCTCAAATAACGAGATCACTGTGTGATCAAACACATGAAGATGCTGCTGTTGGGAGTGGGGAATACCAAGAAACATGGCTGATCTCGTTGGCAGCATCAAAAAAGCAGTTTACAAAACCATCAGTTTTGTAAAAATATGGCATCTGTGTTGCTGCGTTACAATACTCTGACATTAGTAAACAAAAAGTTCCCAATATTAGACATTAATAAAAGTTCTCAGAAAACTGAAGAAGAATGATAAAAGTTCTCGGAACACTGAAGAATGTTTCAAGCCTGTAGCCTGCATCAATTTGTTCTACTAAGAACACAGAAATAAAAATATAGTAATAGTTGGTTTTTAAGCCTGTAAAAGCCTGTCATTTGTTCTTGGGGCACTTACTGTTTTATAAGCCACTTGAGCTGTACTCTTCTGGTTTGTGACATCAGCAGAACTCCTCAAGTGAATTTATAACTCTGCAGTCCAAAGTAGTTGTCTTTTTTCTGTTGTCTGTTTCATTTGATATTGTGATTGCATACAGGGATAACCAGAGAGGTCCTACATTAATATCTAACTTTTTTTAAAAAGTCAGAAAATAGTCTTAATAATCCTTTTAATACTTGTTTTCACAGTATCACAGTATCACAGTATCGTCAGGGTTGGAAGGGACCTCTGGAGATCACCTAAGTCCAACCCCCCTGCCACAGCAGGGACACCTACAGCACGTTGCACAGGACGGCGTCCAGGCGGGTTTTGAATGTCTCCAGTGTGGGAGACTCCACAACCTCTCTGGGCAGCCTGTGCCAGTGCTCTGCCACCCTCAGAGTAAAGAAGTTCCTCCTCATGTTGAGATGGAACTTCCTGTGCTCCAGTTTGTGCCCGTTACCTCTTGTCCTATCACTGGGCACCACTGAAAAATGACTATTCTCATCTACCTGGCACCCTCCCCTTAAGTACTTATAAGTATTGATAAGAGCCCCCCTGAGTCTTCTTTTTTCTAGACTAAAAAGCCCCAAGTCCCTGAGCCTTTCCTCATCAGAAAGATGCTCCAGTCCCTAATAATCTTTGTAGCTCTTCGCTGGACCCTCTCCAGCAGTTCCCTGTCCTTCTTGAACCGGGGAGCCCAGAACTGGACACAATACTCCAGATGCGGCCTCACCAGGGCAGAGTAGAGGGGGAGGATGACCTCCCTCGACCTGCTGGCCACACTCTTCTTGATACACCCCAGGATGCCATTGGCCTTCTTGGCCAGCAGGGCACATTGCTGGCTCATGGCCATCCTGTTGTCCACCAGGACTCCCAGGTCCCTTTCCACACAGCTGCTCTCCAGGAGATCAGCCCCCAACCTGTACTGATGCATGGGGTTATTCCTCCCCAGATGCAGTACCCTACACTTCCCTTTGTTGAACCTCATCAGGTTTTTCTCTGCCCAACTCTCCAGCCTGTCCAGGTCACGCTGTATGGCAGCACAGCCTTCCAGCGTGTCAGCCACCCCTCCCAGTTTTGTGTCATCAGCAAACTTGCTGATGGACCACTCTATCCCTTCATCCAGGTCATCGATGAATATATTGAACAGGACTGGACCCAGTACTGACCCCTGAGGGACCCCACTAGTTACTGGCGTCCAACTGGACTCTGCACCACTAACCACAACCCTCTGAGCTCTGTCTGTCAGCCACTGTTCAATCCACCCCACTGTCCATTCATCTAACCCACACTTCCTAAGCTTGCCTGTGAGGGTGATGTGGGAGACAGTGTCGAAAGCCTTGCTGAAGTCAAGGCATACAACATCCACTGCCCTCCCTTCATCCACCCATCCAGTCACGCCATCATAGAAGGCTATCGGATTAGTCAGACATGACTTCCCTTTGGTGAATCCATGTTGACTACTTCTGATAACCTTCTTTTCCTCCAGATGCTTGGAGATGATGCCCAGAACGAGCTGTTCCATCATCTTTCCAGGGTTGGAGGTGAGGCTGACTGGCCTGTAGTTTCCTGGGTCATCCTTCTTGCCCTTTTTAAAGACTGGAGTGACATTGGCTTTCCTCCAGTCCTCAGGCACCTCCCCTGTTCTCCAGGACCTTTCAAAGATGATGGAGAGTGGCCCAGCAATGACTTCTGCCAGCTCCCTCAGCACTCGCGGGTGCATCCCATCAGGCCCCATGGACTTGTGGGTGTCCAATTTACTTAATTGTTCTTTAACTTGTTCCTCTTCAACCAAGGGAAAGTTTTGCTTCCTCCAGACTTTCTCTGTTACCTGCAAAGTCTGGGACTCCCGAGAGCTGGCCCAGGCAGTGAAGACAGAAGCAAAAAAGGCATTCAGCAGCTCTGCCTTCTCTGCGTCATCCATCACCACATCACCCATCTCGTTCAAGAGCGGGCCCACATTTTCCCTGGTTTTCCTTTTGTCTCCTATATACTTAAAGAAACCCTTCCTATTGGTCTTTACATCCCTTGCCAGGTTCAATTCCAAGGCTGCCTTGGCTTTTCTCGTTTCTTCCTTGCATACCCTGACAGCGTTCTTGTACTCATCCCAAGTCGTCAGCCCCCTTTTCCACATCCTGTAAACTCCCTTCTTCCACCTGAGTTTTTTCTGAAGATCCCTGCTCAGCCATGCAGGTCTCCTTCCCTTGCCCGATTTCTTGCTCTTCAGGATGCACCTATCCTGAGCTTGGAGGAGCTGGTGCTTGAATATCAGCCAGCTCTCTTGAGCCCCCTTACCCTCTAGAGCCCTCTCCCCTTTGATTTCTCCCATCAATTTCTTGAAGAGATCAAAGTTAGCCCTCCTGAAGTCCAACATTTCAACCCTACTTGTCATTTTGTGCATACTGCACTTAATGCTGAACTCTATCGTCTCATGATCACTACAGCCAAGTCTGCCCCCAACCTTAACATCCTCCACCAGTCCCTCTTTGTTTGTCCCATACTAGGTCCAGTAGTACACCTCTTCTTGTGGGCTCTTCCACCACCTGAGTCAAGAAGTTATCATCAATGCACTGGAGGAACCTCCTGGACTGTGCATTCCTAGCTGTGTAGCCTTCCCAGCAGATACCAGGGTAATTGAATACCCCCATGAGAACCAAGGCCTGTGATTGTGAGGCAGTTCTCACCTGTCTGTAGAAGGCCTCATCGACTTCCCCATCCTGATCAGGTGGCCTGTAATAAACACCCACAACAGTGTCTCTCCTGTTACCCTGCCCCTTAATCCTTATCCACAAGCTCTCAACTTGCTCATCATCAGCCCCCAGGGAGAGCTCAATACATTCCAGTTGCTTTTTCACATAAAGAGCAACTCCCCCACCTCGCCTTGCCGTCCTGTCTTTCCTAAAGAGAACATAGATCTCCATGACAGCGTTCCAGTCATGCGAGCTATCCCACCATGTCTCGGTAGTTGCAATGAGATCATGGCCCTGTGACTGCACACAGATCTCTAACTCCTCTTGCTTGTTCCCCATGCTGCGTGCATTGGTGTATAGGCATTTCAGAGAGGCCAATGAGTGTGTAGCCCTAGAGAGGTGGTGGGCCTTCCGATCCTTAACAGCTCCAACATCCTGCCCCACAAGTGCTGAGCTACTACACTCAGGTGCCTCTCCGGTGAGCCCAGTTACATCCCCATCCCCCTTCCAATCTAGTTTAAAGCTTTCTCGATAAGCCCCGCTAACTCTAGTCCTAGAACCCTCTTCCCCCTGTGAGATAGGCTTTTCCCGTCTGCTACCAGCAGCCCTGGTGTTCTATAAATCAGGCCGTGATCAAAGAACCCAAAACCTTACTGGTAGCACCAGGTTCGGAGCCAGTCATTGACCTGCTGGCCTTTCCTGTTTACCCCCTCATCATTCCCTGCAACTGGAGGTATAGAGAAGAACACGACTTGTGCTCCCGATCCCTTGACCAGTCGTCCCAAGGCCCTGAAATCTTTCTTCATTGCCCTCAGCGTTCTTCTCACTACGTCGTCACTTCCTACCTGAAAAACTAAAAGCGGGTAATAGTCGGATTGTCGTACTAGGGAAGGAAGCTTCCTCTTAACATCATCAACCCGGGCCCCAGGGAGGCAGCAGACCTCCCTATATAGCGGGTCTGGTCTACAAATCGGGCCCTCCGTGCCCTTCAGAACTGAGTCACCTATTACAATGACCCGTCTTTTGGTTTTTGCTGAGGCAGTTTTAAGTCGGGGGGTGGTTCAACGAGGCCTCGATGGCACCTCCATACTGGGAGGATTATCATCCTCACTGTTGCTCGGTTCCTCTTGCAGAGCACTATATTTGTTCTGCAATACCTCAGACGGTATAGTGGTTGGCAGACTGATGTGCCTGCGGCGCCTGTTGCGTCGGGCAGGAACACCTTGCCATTGTCCCCTTTCCTCTAAGCTACCCTGTTCAGCCGGTTGGGGAGAGGAGTAGGATTTCTCTACAGCAGGGGCTCTGGCTGCCTGTTGGGTTTCTGTAATGGTTAACAGGGTATGACTCCACGCTTCAATCTCCCTCTCGCATTCCCTGATGTCCCTCAACCTACTTACCTCCTCCTTGAGTTCCATCACTAAGTGTAGGAGCTCCTCAACCTGGGCACACCTGCCACAGGCATGCTTACCATTACAATCTGACACTGGTGTGAGAGTAGGGCATACCCTGCAGTCCAGTGCCTGGGTGGCAACATGCTCACACAACAGCTCTGTCTGCGAAGCAGCATCAGAGCTGGTGCGTGCACGGTTTTGCTGCATTACCGTAAATTTTGTAAGTACGAATTTCAGTGCGGTCACATCTGTTTAGGAAGGGATTTTTGAACACGTGTTCAGAAAGTGTGCAGATGTTACAGAGGTGCCCAGCTATCTTCCTTGCCTTTAGTAGTACTGTGCTTCACCCCACGTGATACATTTGATGATAACAAGTCGGTTGAACTACCATTGTTTCTGGTAGGTGTTTCTCGTAGCATACCAGTTGCTTTGTGCTGTGAGTAACATATAAACATCCAGATTTTGACTTAAGTATCAGGATCCTTATCCTGCTAGTGGCCTTTTAGAAGGATGGTCAAACTGATGTGCAACTTTAAGGATCATTTAAGTATTTTCTGCTGATGACAGCTTGCATGTGTATGTGCGTGTGTCTGTGTGTAATGACTGCCAGTAGATTGTATTACATTTTTTCAATGCCCCTAAAGTCACATAGAAATTCTGGTTTTGTTTTTGTTTTGTTTTGTTTTATTAGAGCTATTCTGCTAATTGAAAAGGAGACAGAAAATAGATGTCCACGCCTACAGACCCTGGCGCCATGCCTCATCCTGGTCCTTCCCCTGGACCAGGACCTTCACCTGGACCGATTCTAGGACCTAGCCCAGGACCGGGGCCATCTCCTGGCTCAGTTCACAGCATGATGGGGCCAAGTCCTGGGCCGCCCAGTGTCCCGCACCCAATGCCGACAATGGGGCCTACTGATTATCCGCAGGAAGGCATGCACCAAATGCATAAGGTAATAGTTTATTACAAGTGGACCTTTTTTTCCTAGAGCTCTCTGTACTGATTAAAAAGGCTATTTAACACTAGGTTTAGACCTGCACATATCTGCAAAACTGCAGCTACCCTCCCACTTTTGTCTTTTTTACTAAAGATGATGCATGTATCAGATTAAACATAGTTTCCTTGTTCTTAGTAAAGTACTTTGAACTATAGTGTTAGTAGTTTGCCAGTCTTCATGTGTAAACTGTACTTTTCAGGAAGATAGGCATTACTAGGGAAAAAAAAAAAAAAAGAATTATAGTGTTAAAACCTTACGATAGACCATGCTAGCCACCTTTCTTTTTTCCTTTTCTCTTTTTCTTCTTGTCTGTTTGGATGTATCTTGTGTTTTTCTGGGGTGGTTTTTAGTTTTGCATGGATTTTTAAAAAAACTATTATTTTTAACTCTTAGAGGGCTTGTGCTTAAGAATTTTTTTACTCTTCTGTGTTGATGAAAAAACTGGTTTCCAAGTTATTTTATAAAGGCTTCATCTTACTAAGGAATTTAAAAATATGTAACGTAGAACATATGAATTATTGGACTTCAGTGGTTGTTGCCGTACCCTTAAAAAGACACGCGTGCTTAGACTATCATTAATGTCTTTTGCTTTAAGGAAATATTTGCTCGTGTGGAGTTTCCTTTATGAGAACAGTCTCTTTATGTATTGACATTTTTATTCGGTTGTGTACCAGAGATTTAGAATTTAAGATAATTTCAATTTCACTGATGTTCTACTCTCAGAAATATGCAGTAACAGATTACAGAGCCAAGATATTGAAAACGTTTTGATAACTATTATTGATTCCACATGGAATTGTTACATGCACATAGAAAAAAAATTACAATAAAAATTTAGTTTTAAGTAATATATTTTAATTTTTCTCATGAATTGGCAACTTCTTCATGTTGCCATTTTCACATATGGATCAGTTTCATTCGTTAAAACAAGTGTCCAGTCACTAGGAAGATGACACCACCATCCTTTGCGTGAAGAACTGCATCATTAAAATTTCTAACAGCACAAAGACAGCTGAAGTGAAGGAGGCCATGATCCGGCTGCCTGTTTGTACTGAACTGTTGTAATTTCTGAGACGTCAGTACATTCAGTAACTAAAACTTTTGCATTTGAATCTCAAAGCATGTAATTTAGCTATTAGCCAGATTAGACATTTGCAATTGGCATTTCCTTGTTTGTGGGGTTAGTTACAGCCCAAGCTTCCATTACTTGTGTGAATGCCTCAGACTTCATAGACAGGCAGGGTTTTTGCATCCTTCAGTGCTCTCATTTCCTTCTGTTTTTAAGAGATTCTGTACCTGCAGAAGAACAGGACAGCACCCGGTATTTTCCATTAGAATGGTTGAATGCTCCTTATATTATGTTTTTAACTGCTATATCCCGTTTCACCTTGTGCGTTCTCCAGACACTATGCTATGTTATCATTAGAAACAAAACAACAAATGTCATCCCGCAAAGTTCTTTCAGAGACTTTAGAAGCATCTCAGAAGTTCTGTGAGCCAGAGTAAAAATTATCCCATTGAGGTGGCATTGAAATGTTTTGAAACGTGCACCGTGAACGTGAAAAGTCTGGATAGCTAATTCAAAGATGACCAGTCAGTATCGTTGTAGTAAAATTACTTTCTCTGTTCTGTGCCTTGATTCTGATAATGGAACACAGGCTGTCATTTCATAAGTGTTTATTTTAGTAGCAGCAGCCTTGCTGTTGTGTAGGTTGCCATGTCACTGTGTCCAGTTTTGGGCTCCCCAGTCCAAGAAAGACGAGGACTACTGAGAGAGTCCAGTGGAAGACTACAAAGATGGTCAAGGGACTGGAGCACCTCTGTTAGGAAATGCTGAGAAACCTGGATCTGTTTAGCCTGGAGAAGAGGAGACTGCAAGGGGATCTCATCCATGCTTATAAATATCTAAAGGGTGGGTGTCAAGAGGAACGGGCCAGACTCTTTTCAGTGGTGCCCAGCAACAGGACAAGGGGCAATGAGCACAAGCTAGAACACAGGAAAATCCATCTGAACATGAGGAGAAACTTCTTAACTTGGAGGGTGGCAGAGCACTGGCACAGGCTGCCCAGAGAGGTTGTGGAGTCTCCTTCTCTGGAGACCTTCAAAACCCACCTGGGTGCATTCCAGTCCAGCCTGCTGTAGGTGAGCCTGCTTTGGCAGGGGGGGTTTGGACTAGATGATCTCCAAAGGACCCTTCCAGCTCGTACCATTCTGTGATTCTGTGAAGTTCTGTGAAGTTCCAGCATACCTTAGTGTATGTGTTACTAAGCTAGAAGACGGGTCTGGTTTAGGGATGTGGTTTGGTAGTGGTAGGCTGATGGTTGGACTTGATGATCTTAAGGCCCTTCCAGCCTAGACGATTTATGATTTTATAACTGATCCAGGAGAAAAAAAAAAAAATTTTTGTTATTTTTTTAGTCTGTCAGTTTTCTGGTTTGTTTTCCTATGTAACCCCAGAAATAGTGTATTGTGACAGCTGAGGGAAGGCTCTGTTTAAGAAATGCTGTGGAAGGGTGCCTCTAGACTATTTTGCAAGTACAACTTCAGTGTTGTTCCATGTAATTAAAAAACTGGTCAGGCACCTGCCCTTTGACCAAGTAAACGTTTTCTTTCTGCTTAGTGTTATGTGAAGCAGTTTTACTTTCAAGTAATGATGTAACATAACATTTTTTTTTTTTCTTAATGAAATGCAGTAAAAGTGAGAGGTGGCACAAGAAGTTTCCCAGTTATGCAATTGCTTGTGGGCTACACATACTGAATATACAATGGGATGTGGTGCTTCATTTAAAATGTAAAAACTAGGTAGTGAAACAACTTCATTGTGTGTTAGATGTTTGACTAACTTACAACGAATAGTATAATGCATAAAAATTAAAAAAATTCCAAAGTATCCAACATTAGAGAAAACACTGATGGATACAATTTGATATGAATAAATCATAATTCCTAAAGTATGTAATAACCAGGGAACCCTTCCACAGGAAATTTTATTACTGATTTACGTAACAGTTTTGACAGAAACAATTAATTAGCTATCTTTCTTCCTACTTTCTTAAGTAATCTTTAGACTATCAATGAAATTGCCAGGGGAATACTTACAGTTCCGAGTTTTACTGAAGTATATCTTGGATGCAAGACAGCTACATTTAAGGAGAAATACTTAGAAGTCTGTCATGGGGGACTGCTAAATGGACAAACCGTAACAGCCTCAGAGAGTCTGGTGGGGTGAAAATACTGGGAAGATATTAAAGGAAAGCATTGTTACATGGTTGCCCTAATCTTCCTTTTCCTCAGCATCCACATAGGAGCTCGTCTGGAGGCAGAACACAGGGTTAGGTGCGCAGCCTTCTGTATGCTCTTACGCACCAGCTGGGCCACATGATTTTAACTGCTTAACTCTTAGTTATCACAACAGTATATCTATTTAATTTGCATGATTCTCATTTGAGGGATGGGAAGAGTACTGTGAGCTCTTGGTTTATTTTCTCTTCCATTGAATTGTAACCTGATGCATAATAATTTCTTTTGTGAATTTGTAATAGGGTGTACTGTAAATGATTACTGCCTGTGGAAAAAAATATTATGATGTCATGGGCAATATTACTGTTTTGGGTGAGTGAGAGAAAAAGTGAGTGACAGAAAAAAATATTTTCCTACAAAAATGGTACTTTTACTAAATATATTATTTGTTCACTCAGACGTTCCATTAAAACAGAAGGCCAATGGTTCCCCGTTTCAGATATTGTTGGCTAACAGGTCTGTGCACATTAGACGTTCTGAGAATCTTAAAATTTTTTCAGGGTCCTGGAAGTAACACCTTTTTATTCAGCAGGCATATTTCCTGGATTATTTTTGTTGCATGTGTTTACATTAGTGAAAAAGAAAGAAAGTATTGTTGTCAACCTTGAGAAGTCAGCAGAGACCTTGTGTAAAATGGTGTTTTTAGTGATTTTTAAGAGATTAGTAGGAATGGTGGCCAAGTCCCTACTGCAAGGACAACCACAGTCAGTCTGGTTTTCCATCACTGATGTGTTCAGTTATGCTGTGCAGTTATGTGACAACATTGCTGTTTGGTCTATATAATTTTTGTTGGTATAGAGGATGCATGGTCTAGAAGAAATCTGGTTTTATACTCAATCTTAGCCTCTGACTTCAAGGCAGATGTTTTCTTTGTTTTTTTAAGAAGGGAGGAAACAAAACTAAACACCGTAATCTGATGGTTTACCTGGAAATAGGTGAAACTGTGATGCAGTGCTGTCTGTGAGTAGACCTTAATTACTAAATTCAGAATAAAAGCTGCGTAGGCAAAATGTTCCTTACGCGTTAGGCATTGTGTAAAGTCTGTAAGTCTGCCAAGTTTGTAGGTGTGGGCTTGCATACAGTTGAAGCTCATCCCTCATTATGTTTTCTGGAAGCACTGTTTATGTATCTGGCCTGTTCTGTGCTTGTTCTTACTTATGGGGATCAATGAAGATAGTAATGTGTACTCAAAGGTGAATATGTTTCAACTTCCATTTTCCCTACTGTTCTGTCATATTAAAAGAATAAAAGAAAAAGTACCCCAATGTGGTAGTAGTGCTTGGTAATACGGGTTAGATTTCTCATGCCAACAATGTCATTGTGGAAGATATCTTTAATAATTTATACAGGACTGAAGAATTTACAGAAATTGCATTGTGTGTAAGATCCTTTCTGCAATTTTAAACCTGTTACATAAATTCAAAGTTATCATCTAACTCTGTAATTACACAGGGATTCAAAAAGTTATGAAAAATAACTATTTTTCAGTTCTTGCAGTCCTCTGCTGAATTGTCTCCCCTATTTTAAAGGGTTTTTCCATAGACAGTAGAAGTGCTTTTAGATGAAAAATATTCTTGGAAATACAAGTCTCTTTGCATAAATTAGCAGTACTGTGATATTAAAACTAATTTTGTCTTCAAAGAATTTTATGACATCTTCAACTTTTGTAGCTTTGCTAGTAAAAAACTGATTAATGAGGTCTACCTTTCCTAATGTGTTTCTAATGAATTTCACTTTCAGTTTTTTCAGAGCATAATTTCTGCAAACATGTATAAGCAAACTGCTTTCTTGCTATATTTAGGCTCCCTTCCATTAGATTTGAAACATTTCAGTTTGCTACAGGTGTGGGATTGTTTTTTTCTTTGAATACTTGTCTTACAAAACTCTTCTTTTGATCAGTTCTTTCCTTCAGTTGATATTTTCTTCCATAGTCACGTCTTCACCCTTCTGCTCCTGTGTATTTTTTTAATTCACTCTTTTTGAAAGGCCGCATATTCGTTTTCCTCTTCACTGCTGCTCTTTGTTAATGCCAGCTCCTTTCCCCATCTTCTATACACTGGTACTTCTGATGCCCTGGGTATGCACGCTGTGTCCCATCGGAGTCCCATCTGAGCTGGCTGCATTCACAGAGGTTTCATGGTTGCCACCCATTAGTGCAGTGACACCCATCCCTGCAGTCACGCCACAGATGTGTACAGCTAGAGTCCTCTGTTCTGGAAATCAGATCCAGTTTCCTGCACAGTCTCCTCCTCCTTTTGGCAGCCTTAAAGATTGAGTCCTCAACGCATACTATGATAAAATAGGAATGATCTGGCTTTACAGGTTTCGGTTTCTGTAGTATTCAGCTCCTGCGGGCAGAATGTGAATTGAGCGTTCTCTTCTGTGTTGGTTATCTTTGTAAGTAGGGGCGAAGGGAGAGGGAGGGATCTTCATGCCTCAGGAAAGGGTGTTGGGATTTACTTAGTTAGCACAGTGGAACTATTTTTAATGTGTCAGTCATTTATCTCTACATTTCTACTCCATATCCCAAGTTCTTGTAATCAAAAATAGCTTCTTGAGTAACAGGTATTTTTCTGATACAAATTCTTTTCACAAATGTATTTATACTATCATGACAACTAAATGATTTGATGAAGCATAAAAAATCCATTTTACTTCTACTTTTCCATAACTTTTTTTCCTTTTAACCCTTTCTGATAGGGAAAATGGTAGTGAAATTCTTCAAAAATGCTGATAAACAAAAAACCCACCCCATGTGTATAAAGATACTTTCAATCAAATCTGATTATTGCAATGGAAAGTGGAAAATTTATATGCAGGATTTAGCAATTAAAATTTAGAATTATTTTTTCCTTTGTAGACAGAATGATCTGTGTTTAGTTCTGCTTACATTGATTCACATGCAACAAATCTCCTGAAAAGAGGAAATGTGACAGTGTCTTTTTTTCTGTGACTTGATATAGCTTCTTGCACACTCTTTTTGTTAACTGCCTGTTATTTTCTACTGGAGTAAGTTTTCTTAACTCTTTTTTAAAAAAGAATTCTGAAGAAATAGATGTGTATTTAGATAAAACAGACTACAAGGTCTCCATTCACAGTAGGGTTTGCAAGAAGGTGTGTGCATGCGTGCATGTGTTAGAGAGGGGCAGAGCTACGTATTTCTGTAGAGAAAAGTTAAGTGATGCCAGTTCCTCCCTAATACAAAGCCTTCCAGACCTCTAAGTTAATGACCATAATCTCTTCCCTAGTTAGGGACCTGACGTAATTTTTGCTTTCAGGTAAAACTTTTTAGTTTTCTTACAACATCTTCCTTCTGGTGTTACTTTTCCCCTGTTTTCACATTCAGAGTCCTTCAGTTTGAATTATGTAGCCTTTTCTAGTGCTCTGCATGCCTTCAGCATGTTTTTCTGACCCCAAGCTGTCTGTTTTCTCTTCACTTTCTGAAGAAGGCACTTGGCCTTGTTTTGCATTTCAAATACCATGGGAACTGTAGTTTTTGAGGAGTGAATGAGGTGACAGGAACTCTAGGTTGCACAAGTATTTGAGTAGAACTATGTCTTCCCTTGCCTTGACTGCCTATACCTGTTTTTGCCTGTAAAGAACAGGTTGCCTCCTGCAATGTCATCTTTGTTTTTGAAGAGAAACAGTGTTTGGGACATTCCAGTAGAGCAGTGACTGAAAGGGCAAAGTTTGGGCTAAAAATAACTCCAGCCAAGCCACAGGCTGTACTTTCATAAGTTGGTGTGTGTTACACTGCTTTGTAATACGAGGCCAATATGGGTCATGTGTTTCCATTTGGACGGTTTGCTCCCCTGGCATTGCAAAACCGTTAATAAGGATTAAAAAAAAAGCAAAAAGGAAGCAGAGGGGACAAGCAGTCTAATGGTGCTCTGTGCTTCCCCAGATATCTTGATTCCAAGAGTAAAGGTTCCTATTGTATTTATTTTGAATGACTGCTAAGAGAAGTTTTTATTCTTTATGCATGTGTTTAGATTTTGAGTTAAAGTTACTTGGATTTTTATAGTGGATTTATATACTATCTTTATATAAATACTTACTTTGTTTTCACAGTCTATTGATGGCTTGCACGAAAAAGGAATGGTTGAAGATGTTCATTGTGGCTCCATGAAGAGTATGCGACCTCCTCACCCTGGAATGGGCCCACCTCAGAGTCCAATGGACCAGCATAGCCAAGGTTTATCCATACTGTGCATGCTGTATGATTTTGAGGCCCCTGTGTTCCACAGAGTCAGTAGTTATATGTAACAGATTTCCAAGTATTTCCTTTCAGCTTTGTTTGGAAAGGCTGAACTGATACCACAGGGCAAGGTGAATAACTTGCTTTCTGGAGTGTGTCCATCAGTCACATATTAGAACAAAGCTAAGGTTCAAGTCTGTGGCTGGGGCAAGTAATTGGGCTAAGTCTGTTACAGATCTCAGTGCACATCTCTGAAAAAACCCCACCTAGTTCTTTCTATCTGATGTGACTATTGTAAATGTAAATGCATTAAATATGATTTATTTTAATCCCATGATGAAGGAATGGTAAGAGGTAAGAACCCAAGCAAACCTGGAGAAACCTTCTTTAATATCTATAATGTTTGGTCAAGGGCTGATCAAAGTTATTTTCAAAATTTTTTATGCCAAAAAACAAATTCTTTTTACCACATTGCTACATGCCTTCTTTGTGTCTTTTACTTTGCAACATAAGAGGACATGCATTCTATAAGTAGCTCAGTATGTTGGAGATTTAACTGGTAACACCTGCTAGTATTAATTAGTTCAGCAGATAAGCCTTTGTATATTGCATATTACAGCAACACCTGAAGAATCCCAGCTGAAATCAGGGTCCTGGTTTGACACACTCTGTACAGATCTATTAAGACATGGTCCCTGTTTGATGTATTTACATGTTTATTACATAGGATAAGAGAAATGCTGGAAGGAGAAAACAGGTACAGATCAGCAGAATGACTCAGCCTGAACTGCGTTATGACTTTTCAGTGGGCTGTGACTGAAACCCTAGTCTGTAATTTGTCAGCTGAATCCCTGTCTGGGACCTTGAACATTATAAAGTACTGTTGTTCCACTACAGCTTTCAGTATCAGTTAGGTAAAATAGAAGTGACTTTGCAGGAACAAATTCTCCGTCAAAACTTTTCCACTGATTTCAATGAGATGCAAGCATGATCAGCCGAGAGTAACATTTTACCTGACTTTGCATTCAGAGACACTCTTTTGCTTGTAATGAACTTGTTTCTTAAAATGAACAGAGCGTTTAGTCTGACAATGAAGATTGGTCCAATTCAAATAAAATGTGCTTAAAAGCAAGAAGCTTAAAATGCTTCAAATACAAGTTGCACTGAGTTGTTTTCTTCTTTCCTGTGCTGACTGAGATCAGACCTCCAGGTTGTGTTGCTCTGCAAAAAGATGATTGTATTAGTATCAGTTGTGGCAGGCTAAAAACTACAGATCCCTGCTCTCTTTTTGGTGTATGTCAGCAACTGTTGCAAGGTAAACAGAGAATACTGGAGTTTTAATGTAGGCAGGCTTTTTAAAGAAATGGTTAACACACCATCCACCCCCATTCGAATATTTTAAATACTCTACCTGACGTTATTGTGGAGTGTTTTAGCTTTCCTTGCCTCTACGTCTCCTTTTTTTTTCTTACACAATTATCTTTTCACAAAAAATGGTAATGGCACTTGAGGCTATTCTCATACATGCTGAGGAAAGTTGCATCTGCTAATCTTGTACTTTCTCCCCATTAGTGTACATATTGAAAATAGAAAACCAGGTTTCCTAATAGCCTTTCAGCCTATTGCCTGATTTACTGTGGGATTAGAGTCCTGTAAGACAGTTGTGTTTCTACAAGTGTTGTGGAAATAGGCAATGGGGTAAAAGAGAGTGAGTTTATCCATGCCCACACTCCTGGGGAGAGGACAGTGTAGGTTCTCTTGAGAATCCACGGAGAGATGCATGGTAAATCTTCTAATCCTGACAAAATCTTCAATTGCATTTGGAACATTGTTAGAAACCAAGACTTACTGTAAAGTTTAATTCCTTGTAGATTCTTGGATGTCTGATAGTTGAGCTTTTGTTGCAGTTACGTGCAGTTGTTAACAATATGCATGTCAAATAGAAGTTAGTTTTAGGTCTGTTTTTTTCACGGCTTATTGTTGTATGCCTCAAATTAAAGTAGATAAATATATGTGCTGATTAATGTTATTATTTTCAACTGTTTGGTGGAAAGTAGCTGATGAAGTTCAAAACCCCAGGGAATGGATGCCCCTCAACTTCTGCCATTAGTTTGAAAGCATAAGCTTAATGTCCATGTATCAGTAAATTTCATTTAGTCTAGCATTGGTTGTAGGTAAAATCAAAGAACATTGTCTGTCTTTTAATTCCATGTGGCCCATACAGGCCATGGAGAATAGTTTTGTGGAAAAATCATAGAATCATAGTGTAGTTTGGGTTGGAAGGGGCCTTTAAAGGTCAGCTAGTCCAACCTTGCTGCAGTAAACAGAGATATACTCAACTAGACCAGGCTGCTCAGAGCCCCGTCCAACCTGAATTTTAATATTTCCAGGGATGGGGCCTCTACCACCTCTCTGGGCAACCTGTGCCAGCATTTCATCACCCTCATAGTAAAAAATGTCTTTGTTATACCTTCTTTATACCCCTTTGTCCTATTGCTATAGGCCCTATTAAAAAATCTCTCTCCATATTTCCTGTAAGCCCCTTTTAAGTATTGAAAAGCTGCAGTAAGGTCGCCCTGGAGCCTTCTCTTCTCCAGCCTGAATAACCCCAACTCTCTCAGCCTTTCCTTGTAGGAGAGGTGTTCTGTTCCTCTGATCATTTTTGTGGCCCTCCTCTGGACACGCTCCAGTAGGTCCATGTCCTTCTTATGTTGGGGACTCCAGAGCTGGATGCAGTACTCCAGGTGGGGTCTCACCAGAGTGGAGTAGAGAGGCAGAATCACCTCCCTCCACCTGCTGGCCACACTTCTTTCGATGCAGCACAGGATGCAACTGGATTTCTGAACTGTGAGCGCACATTGCGTGCTCATGTCCAGCTTTTCATCCCCCAGTACCCCCAAGTCCTTCTTGGCATGGCTGCTGTCAATCCCTTCATCCACCAGCCTATATTGATACTGGGGGTTACCCTAACCCATGTGCAGAACCTTGCATATGGCCTTGTTGAACCTCATGGTGTTCACATAGATCCCCTTACCGAGCTTGTCCAAGTCCCTCTGAATGGCATAAAGTCAGCCTTGTCAAACAAATTTGCTATTCTTTTTGTGGAAACCATAAGCTGAATTGATTTAGACAGGTGTGGTACAGTACTTAGTGCAGTACAGCATTTATACAGTTATGAGGAAAAATGGATCCTGGCCCATGTATGGGGTTTCTCTATGTATCATTAAAGCCAGTAGTAATATGATAGACACAACATTGTCTGCTTGATAGAGTTATAGAAGGTGCTTGGCTTGTTGCTGTGGGACATTCTGATATAGGAGAAAGATAGCGCTAAGTGAAATCAATATAACCTATGTTAAATATATTAAGATAGTTGAATTAACAGATTATAAAACTAACTGTAAATAGAAGATGATCATACAATTGTGGATTTTTCTAATTAGTCTTGTAGGACTCTACTTTGGTTCAGTCCTGTTCAATGTATTTGTCAGTGATCTGGAAAAAGGCGTAAAATCAGCACTGATAGAATTTGCATACAACACAGAGGTTTAGCGGTAAAGAACAAACAAGTTGGTTAGGAAGGCTGATCAGGATGCTCAGCAGAATTCACTTGTTTCTCTAGCATGGGTTTTAGCATAGCCAACAGCATGGTATGTCTTGGAGCTAAGTAGTTTATGAGGTGGTATGAGACACTATCATACAAAGCAGAAAGGCTGAAAAGAGTTTTGGTTATTTGGCAGAGTGAAATGTGTATTGCCATATACATATATGTATATACATATACATATATTGCAACCACGAGATGGAATGTACAACCTACACAGGGAAGCAGGGGCATATTAATTGAGGAGTTGTATCACCTTTTCTAATGAGCTAGCTGAAGGCTGTATCATAGTAGTATTATATTCCATTCTATGACAAGGTGACCCGCTTAGTGGATGAGGGAAAGGCTGTGGATGTTGTTTAGTTGGACTTCAGTAAAGTCTTCAACATGATTTCCCACAGCGTTCTTCTGGAGAAACTGGCTGCTCATGGCTTGGATGGGCATACTCTTCACCGGGTAAAAACTGGCTGGATGGCTGTGCCCAGAGAGTGGTGGTGAATGGAGTTAAATCCAGTTGGCGGCCGGTCACAAATGATGTTCCCCAGGACTCAGTATTGGGGCCAGTTCTGTTTAATATCTTTATCAGTGATCTGGACGAGGGGATCTAGTGCACCGCCAATAAGTTTGCAGATGACAACTAAGCTGAGTGGCAGTGTTGATCTGCTTGAGGGTAGGATGGCCCTACAGAGGCATCTGGACAGGCTGCATTGATGGGCCGAGGCCAACTGTATGAGGTTCAACAAGGCCAAGCGCTGGGTCCCTCACTTGGGTCACAACAACCCCATTGCCGCGCTACATGCTTGGGGAAGGTTGGCTGGAAAGCTGCCAGTGAAAAAGGACCTGGGAGTGTTTGTCGACAGCCAGATGTATGCAAGCCGGCAGTGTGCCCAGGTGGCCAAGGCGGCCAATAGCATCCTGGCGTGTATTAGGAGTGGTGTGGTGAGCAGGACTAAGGAAGTGATCATTCCCCTGTGCTTGGCATTGGTAAGGCCCCACCTCAATTACTGTGTTTAGTTTAGGGCCCCTCACTGCAAGAAAGACACTGAGGCGTTGGAGCATTTTCAGAGAAGGGCAACCAAGCTGATGAGGGGTCTGGAGAACAAGTCTAACGAGGAGTGCCTAAGGGAACTGGGGTTGTTTAGCCTGGAGAAAAGGAGGCTCAGGGGAGACCTTATCACTCTCTAAAGCTACCTGAAAGGAGGTTGTAGAGATGTGGGGGTCGACCTTTTCTCTCAAGTGACAAGCAATAGGACAAGAGGAAATGGCCTCAAGTTACGCCAGGGTAGGTTTAGGGTGGATATTAGGAAAAATTTCTTCACCGATAGGTTTGTTAGGCATTGAAACAGGCTGCCCAGGGAAGTGGTGGAGTTGCCACCCCTGGAGGTATTTAAAAGAAGTGTAGACGTGATGCTTAGGGACGTGGTTTAGTGGTGGTTTTGGCAGTGTTAGGTTGATGGTTGGACTTGATGATCTTAAAGGTCCCTTCCAACCTAGACAATTCTATGATTCTAGTATCTACAGTTTGGAAGGATACTGAGACATGTTTAAGGTAGCATCAAATGTTTGAAGTATCTTTTGTATGAGGAGAGGCTGAGTGAGCTGAAACTGCATAACCTGAAAAAGAGAAGGCTCGGAAATACCTGATGGGACGGAGTGACAAAGAGGGACCCAGACTCTTTGCAGTGATTATCAGTGACAGAAGAGGAGACAATTGGCACAAACTGAAACACATGAAATTCTGTTGGAACATAGGAAAACTTGCTTTTACTGTAAATGTGGCTGAACAGTACAGTACATTGCCCAGAGAGGTTGTCTAGTTGCCGTCCATGGAGATAGTCAAAACCCTGCTGTACATGTTGCTGGACAGCCTGTTGTAGCTGACTGTTTGAGCAGGGGATTGGCCTAGGTGATCTTGAGAAGTCCCTTCCAACCTTAATGGTTCTGTAAAATTGTGCCTTATTTAGAAGACAAATAAAGGAATGATTTGAAACTTGGAAGACTTGGGGTTTTTTGCCTGGAGAATGTTGAACTCCATTTTTTTTATTCTCTGTGAGAGACAATGAAAAGATGACTTCATCAGCGTGCACATTCCGAGGCGGTAGAAAGGCTTGTAATGGATGGATCTCTTGGAGAGAAAAAAAAAAAAAGGTGCAGTGAAATTTGGTACCTGCAAATTTAAATTAGGTGAATTCAGACTGTATTGAATATCTGCATCTTGCTTAATGAAGATAATTAACCTTTGGGACAAGGATTACCCAAGTATTTGGTAGCTTTTGTGTCACATGAAGTTTAAGTCAACACTGGATGTCTTTCTCATCTGTTCCATAGAATAAAGGGAGGAGATCGTTTAGAGGGTAAGAGTCTTTGTTTTGTTTTAGACAAGTTAGGTAGACTGTTGTAGCTGTAATAGTCCCTTATTGCTAGAAATCTGTGAAGTTGTAAATGGGTTCCAACATTCTGAGAAGAACTGGTAAGCTAGAGGAGGAAAATATGTTTTTAATTCTTTGAGAATGGGAAGATGGATAGTCTTCAGAAAATGCTGCTGCTCTTAGAGCTCTGAGTAGAACAGTGATGATAAACGCATAGGCGGTAGTCCTTCTGTATGCAGTTTACGGTTGGAACTTGTCACAAAATGAGATTTAATTTAAATGTTTTAATTATTTATTAATGCTTTTAATTACTTTAATTAAATCACACAGAATCACAGAATGGTCAGGGTTGGAAGGCACCTCTGGAGATCATCTAGTTCAGCCGCCCTGCCACAGCAGGGTCACGTACAGCAGGTTGCATGGGACGGCGTCCAGACAGGTTTTGAATGTCTCCAGGGTCATTTAAATGATTTAATTAAAATGTTCCAATAGCAGTCTTTTTAGTGATTTTTTTCTTTTTAAGAAGAAGGTCTTGCAAAAGAGTGTCTCTAAGTGCAAAAGCAGGAATTTTTATAAAATATGTGCTTACAAATGTGGGTGATAAATAAGAAATAAATTGACGAACTGCACATGCAGTTGTAGATATAATTTATGTAAATCAAACATGCAGTTATGAATGAACAATCGTGAAATAAGGACTACTGAACTTACAAAAAGCAAGATGACACAGAATTTTGGATGTAATGATTCTTACAGTCTGTATTAAGAAATAATTAACTGATGCTTTTTGAGGTGAGACGACTTACTTTGATGAGCAAATCAGAACCACTTGTAAGCTGAATCTGTAAGGACTGTCATTTTGCTCATATACACCTATTTGCTGTTTGAATGGCAATTACTGTTCTGAGATTTTTGAATTTTTTTAACTAACAATAATTACTAAAGATATACAACTTCATTATTTATATTCCGGATTTTTTTTTTCTTGGTGCTTAGTGGGGTGCTAGTCATGCAGAAAGAATCTGTTACTAGCTCAGACAGATTGTCACGTTTTTGTTGCATTTTTCAGATGTCTGATATTAATTTATGGGGGAAAATAGTCTGAATTGGTATCTTCCTCTTCAAAAGTTACTCCTTTCCACTCTTGCTACCAAATTGGAGAAAGGGTAACAATTCCTGACTATTTCTGGTGACCATTTTTCTTTTCTTGAACTTATGCACAATGATGTGCCTGTTTAGTCTTAATACCTTTCTTTTAATGGTTAAATGAAAGGAAAATCCATTGCTCCAACTTCGTATTTAGCTGTTTAAATCGTAATCTTACTACACTTAACTGAATTTGAATTGTGTTAGAAACTGCCTTCAGCCTCTGTGAATGCAGCGCTAAAAACCCCAGTATTGATATTAGAAGTATGAAATATACTGTAAATGGTTAAACTGCTAAGCAGATTTATCCAGAAGATGAAAATTATGTTTAGATTTGACTTTGTAAGAGAAATGGGGAGGAATTGCAAAGACAAGCCAAATATTTGTATAAAATAAAATATTTTTTATTAGAAAGAATTCATAAAAAGATACAAATGGACTGAAACAAACAATTTCTGTGTCTTTCTGGAATTTGAAACAAATTAAATGCAGTTACTGTGATACAGCAGTGAAATACAGACCAATTTGAACAATTCGGGTTTCTTTGCTTGCTGTTTGTAAGTGGAAACATAAGCACTGCAGGGGTTTAAGATTCTGGGACTTGATCTGCATATATTTTTAATTGTCATGCAGTATTTGTTGAACTTCTTATAAAGGTACACCAATTAAGTTTAACTTGCAGAATTCACTAGTTTACTGCTACTTGACAAACAACGTTGATTGTCCCTACTGTTCTTAAATTAGCTGCACTTCCTTTTCTGATTTTCTTCAGCCTTTTAAAGATGAGAAAAGTTCTGTCACCTTACACATCTGCCAGCCAGCGTTAAGACCTCTCAACAGTTTATTTCTACAGTCATAGTTTTAAATGACTTGCACACACGTGGCCTCTCTTTCTCTTTTTTGAGAGTTTCACAAGAACTGGTGTTAACCCTGGCCACACTACCAACAGGGAAATGTTATGTTTTGCTTACCTTAAGAAAATTTGTAGCATCGGTCCAACATGAACATATTTTCCCCTGTGTTCCAAGATGTTATGCTTTCCTAGTGTGTATTGTGGGCATGTACTTGATTCCTTTTTTTTAAAAAAACCCTAACTTTAATTGATGGTTGAAGTGATAGTTAACATAAATGAGTTACAAAACTGAATTTCCTCAATCCTATCTTCCTAATCCAAAAATTCTTTTACAGTCACATTTTTAAGTAAAAATACATCCTTGCTATCAGTTTTAGCAGAAAGATTTGACATATACGATCCTCAGACACTTTAATCATTAAAGTTTTCATAATTTTTAGCAGGGAGTCAAGACTTCTGTTGTATATTCCAGTGTAGGACTGGTAAAACTTCGACTCTTTCTATCTAATATTCATTACCAGGGTTTAGCATTCATGTGTGTTCTCCTCTGTTTAACTATAGCATTAAAAGTGAGAAAAAAGATCTCTCAATTTTTAGCTCTCTTGTTCTTCGGCTTTAAAACTGATGAGGAAGATGTTCTTCGTTTCTGTTAACTAAGGCGAAATTAAAAGTGATTAGATCAGAAGCTTTTTATACAGTCTGCCCTTCAAAAATACTTGTGTTTGGTAAAGTGTTATAACTAGGATTTCTTCCAGTGTCAATACTGTAAAGAATATACATTGTTTATGACATGTTGTCACGTATTTCTGTCAAACAAGTTGATACCAAAGTGGGATGAAAAGAATGTTACTAATTATGCGTACCGTTAAGGAAGCAGTGCTTTTTAACTGCTGAAAACTTGATCAAGATTTCTGATGTAGCCTTTTCTACGACACATTGAGGGATTATGGAGAGGGCAGAACCAGACTCTCCTCAGAGGTGCATAGCAAAACCACAAAAAATAATGGTCACAAGTTATATAAGTGAAATTCTGATGGGACTTACGGAAAAGAAGATTCACCATGAGAGTGATTAAGAATCACCATCATTGGAGATTTTCAGAACTCATCTAGATAATACCTGGAGAAACCTGATAAAGCTTTGGAGCTACCACAGCTTTAAATGATGGTTTGGGCTGTTTGCCCTCCCTTTCCTGGTGTTGGGTGTCTTCTACCCTGTATATTTTTCAGAACTAAAGGTTATCTGTTGTCCTTTGCTGACACACAGAACCCTTCTGTTGCGTGTGTTCTGCAACCTTATCATTCAGTGCTTTTGCCATCTTCCATTCTGAAGGTTAAATTAAACAATGGTTTATGCAGAAGAGCAAACACAATTTTCTGTGGAAAATCTAGAAGAAGGGGTACTCTGCAGTTCAGCAAGTCACAATTAATGAGCTAGGTATTTAAAAACCTGCTGAATACTGGTTGTGGAAATTCACATGTGCCACAGAAGAACGCGTTTGAACATTGGAAGTGCTTCATAGCAGATGAAAGCGTGTTTGCAAAGTTCAAAAAGGTGTCTGTCTTTGCCTGTATATTAAACATTCCTATGGACTATGCCTTTAATTTTTTTTCTTTTATGACATATGCTGGTTAAACTCAATCTTTGTGAGTCTTCATGTGTCCTTATTCAGAGACCATGTGTGCATACTTACCTGTATTAGAGTATGTGTAATAAGATAGGAAAAAAGCAAGTGGTACAGAGACTATTAGGACAGGCTTGTGGCTGTGTGTATTGTCACACTGTTAGATCTTCTGAAAGTTTTCAAACTTAAAAAGGAAAATTTCCATATAGCATCACAAAATTTAGGTTCTGTAAATGGCGCATTATTAGAGCCTTTACAAGAAGTTTGGAAGGCTTTTGTTCTTTCCTGCGATATTTTATTGGAATTTTGTTTTCATTCTTACCCTTGTCAAGCCAGTTTCCTATTGCCAAGAGTCCTAATCCGAAAGGACTTTGAGGGAGAGAAAAAGTGTAATACATATCAAGAAAGCTCAAAAAATGCCTCCTACTAGAAACTCTTCTCTGCAAAACATTGTCACAGAGTTGCAACTGGCACTGTCAGGAGTGGAAACAACTGCTCAATATCTTACACTACAGTTTTAGATTTTTATAGTCCATATGGATTTCAGGATCCTGGGTCTGAAATCTATCAGTGATTAAGGAATATATAACTTGGAAAATATAACTTGAAGGGGGAAAGAAAACTTTCTTTGAAGGGCAGTTTTGAAAGCAATGTAATTTGAAGTATGTGCTATTTTAAGTAAATTCTGAGATTTAGAAATGTAATAGTAATGGATAAACATTGCAATAAACACCATTCTGTAGTATAAAACAATAATGCAGTTGTATATTTTGGGTTTTGTTGTGGCATAGTGATTGTTCTTTTGAATCAGTGTGCTCAGCAAAGAGGGATTTGTAGCTTCCCCTCTTAAAAAAAAAAAAAAAAAAAGAGGCAAAAATAAGTTAGTGAAAGGAGGTAAGTGGAGTAAACTTACTAATTGTAGCTTTTATCACTGCCAGTGGATGTATAAACAATTTTTATATTGACCTAGTAAATAACATCAGTAATTTTAACTTTTTAAGGTCTCTTTCTCCCTTTTCCTTGAACTCCTCCCTTCACTTCCCTATTTTTCTCTTGAACTGCCTAATTTTTCTTATTCTCACTACAGTCTTCTTCCTTTCCTGTCATCTTTAGTTACAAGATTGAACTCAGTCTGTTTCTGTCTTGTCTTATCTGATCTTTTCCCATCACAAAACCTACTGTACTTCTACCTTATTTTCCTTTTTTAGAACAGCTGAAATCCTCTCTTTTTTGTCCTTTATCTCAGACATTTACAACCTTTACTTTATTGTAGAATACTTTCATCCCCAGACCTCAGCATTGATGGACTTTCAATTCTTGAGCACTCTCATCTATGCGCTTGTATAAGTTCTAGTGACTTACAGCTGCTGTCATCTCAGAATAGTTGAGACTACTTTGAGATTTTGCCTATGTTGCCCTTACTGAAGGGCTAATAAGAACAGTGAGGCTAAAAGGAGGGAAAATTACTTGCTTCTGTGGTCTGGATTATGTATAGATGAAATTGATGTAGTTCCACTTTAAAGTGTCAGGAAGAATGGAGAAAATAGATTTGGTGTCACAGAACCATGAAATGTGGCATGAACTTTGGAGTTCAGTGATCCGTGGCTTGCTAAAGAATATGGAAGTGAACCAGAAGATTTCTTGATTTTTTCTTAAAGTTTTTTTAGGCTTTTCAAATTGATAATAGCATTGTTTGTGCTCCACAATAGCAGAATTAAGTGGGTATGTATCGTTAACCTCTTTTTCACTCTTGGTGGACATCTTTAAAATCTAGATGTCTGTTGTGCATTACCTGAAGGATTGCTCTTCGTATTTTGTCTCTGACATACTACATATTCTTGGAAGTCTCACCAAAAATCTGTGCCATCTCTTTTCATGGATGTATTGTGGAGCTCAAGGAAATACGCTTTAAGTGTAATTAAAATTCAAACTTAAAACCACTGCATGTGGAAGTGTTGTAATAAGATACAAACACTGTTTGCTTCAGAACTGTGCTTGCTCTCCTGGAACTTTACAGACTAACACAGTCTTCAGAAGGTGATTTTTGTGCTTGCAGTTGATCTTCCAAGTTCTTGAGCACCCAGATGGTAAAAGGTATTGAACGTTCTTTGTGTGGCTCAAACCTTTAATCTGTATAAATTAAAGAGCAATTATATAGAAATTGAATACCATCTGTTTCTATTTTGTATGTTGGTGAGTTTTGGCAAAGAGGGCTTGTGTCAGTGAATGGCTATTCCTTGATGTGTGTACATCAAAATAAACTTATAATATTAAGCCTTAGAGTAGCCAGACTTCATTGCATGTATTCCACAATGAAATATTTGTTCAACATTCTAGTGAGACAGTACCACATCCTGATGCTTCTGTATTGTATTTCATGTTTTAGTTTGTCTTACTCCAAATGTGAGGGTAACTGTTACTTTTAGGAATTATTGGACTATATAATCATAGTTCTTCTCAAAGAATAGCTCATGAGGCTGTTTTGATATCCCAGGGAATTCAGATTGCACTTTTGGTCTTGCAGAAAATACTACAGCTATCCTGACTTGAGAGAGACGTTTTTATACTCTCTGTAATCTTAAAGAAATTTGATGGAATTTAGATTTGACTAACCAGAGAAGTAAGTTTGTGATCCTCTTACCTGTTTTAGGTTATATGTCTCCACACCCATCTCCACTAGGAGCACCAGAGCATGTGTCCAGTCCAATGTCTGGAGGAGGTCCAACTCCACCCCAGATGACTCCCAGCCAGCCAGGACCCATTATACCAGGAGACCCACAAGTTATGAATCAACCTAACAGAGGTCCTTCCCCTTTTAGCCCTGTGCAGCTGCATCAGCTGCGGGCTCAGATTCTAGCATACAAAATGTTAGCTAGAGGCCAGCCGTTACCAGAAAACCTCCAGCTTGCTGTTCAGGGCAAGAGGACCCTGCCTGGCATTCAACAGCAGCAGCCTCCTGGTGCCTTCAACAGACAGTCTGGTAAGTGAATCTAGGCCTTGTGTCATTGTGCAGGTAATTCTTGAAGTCCTACCTGTATAAAATTAAAAAACAGGTGCTGTGCAGGCCTATAATTTGGGACTGTATTCTAGCATCTAACTGAACAGCAGCCTTTGGTTTTAAGTTTGAGCAACATCTGTTATGAGTGGGAAGTTGTCAAGACTGAAATACAAGTCATTTTACTGTGCAGTACTGTGTCCGTCCTGATTATGCTTGATATTTTTTGAATGTTAATCATACTTTACTGATAGCAATTTAATGTTTTTTCTTAGAGTGAATTTTCAGTCTCCTGTCGTTATGCAGAAAAGTAGATAAAAAAATCTGGAGAAAGTTGACTGATTATTTTAGGTTGTTGAGCAGACTATATAGTGTGCTGTTAAGTGAGAAACAAGGAAAAGAAAATGTCGTTATTTTTTTCTCCTAATGATAATAGATGTTATAGTGCAGTAAGCAAGCACATTTTGGTCCTAAGAAAACTGTGTTGCATCAAACAGCCTGCACCTGTTAGTTTCTGAACATTTCCATTACTGAGTTTGCATTAGAAATCGAGGGTTAAGATGGTAATATTTTCTTCTTAGTAAAGTTTTAATAATTTCACTGGTCACTTCATTTCAGTGGATGTGGCTTTGCTACCGAGTAAGGTTTATTTTAGGAGACACGATTTTAATATGCCGCATTACATCTATTTTTTCACAATAAAAACTACTTAAATCCATATTTAATGAAGAAAAATACGACTTGCCTTAATAGACTAGTATACTAGAAAACAGAATAATTTTTGAATACTTGGAAATGCTTTGTATCTTACTAAGTTTCTTTCCTTTGTCAAATTGCAGGTATTGGGTTACATACAATGAGTGGTGCTGCAACGGGACCAGGGCCTGCTCCAGGAATGCCTGGACATACAGCTGCCATTACTCCTAAAACTTGGACTGAAGGTATAGCGGAGTATAATGCTAATTTTATGTAATGTACAGACTTATGGTTAAACAGTGTGGGTGGAGTCTGGGGAAAAGATGCAGGGATAAGAAAAAAAAAGAGAAGGTAAAAATGCTTGAAAAATAGTGTGACCTTTACTGTGCCTAGGACTTGAATCAAGGAGAGTTTAACCATTTATCCCTCCATGAATGATGTGACCATGTGAAATTACTGTGTTAGGCAGCCTGAACATGAAGCACCTTTTTACAATCAGAATGAAATACGTAAGCTGCCTGAGGGACACCTACAAAATCTACTTAATAAGTTATGTTCTGAGCGTGCTTAATTGCAGCAAGCTTGTCTTTCAACTATAGTCCTTGCTACTGTAAACAAAAGTTTTCAAACCATGGTAGCATTAGACTGCCTTTTTTTTTTTTTTTCAAGTTGGCTTGCTTTGGAAGTTCAGTGTAGTCTTTGAGATCTAATGAATAGTGTAACTTCTTTCCCTGTGTGATGATCAGGTTTTGAACCAAATCATTCAGGTTTGGGTTTACAGGCTGATTTTCTTACTTGAAAGCGGAGTGGAAGTAGTATGGCATTGAAAAGAATTAGAAATCCCTAGTCATATGTATTATTTGAAGTTTTGGGTTTTTTTTTGAGAGAGGTTTAAAAATAAATACAATATTGCATGCTTGCGGATAACACAGGCTTCTCATACAATAGAAATGTTATGCTGTGTTGTTGCTTGTGGGTAAATTTGGGGACAGTGATGACTCCATGATAGTCATGTCATAAAAAATTCTCTGTCATTAGTCAGCTACTTAGGGCAACATAAAAAGAAAATGAAATACTAGTATGTAATCAGATGTAGAATTGCTTTTCTTGGAATGCTCCCAAAGAATACTTACAATTTGAGCAGTATAACAAAGAGGGGGAAAAGTGTTTCTTGAAAGGTTGTATATATGAGTTTAACAGGCACAGTGCCTTCTAGCTCAATACTGCTACTAAAAAATTCTGGCAGGTATACAGATTTGCTAGATGGGTAGTTTTATCTAAATAATCCAGTATGTCATAATAGTCTGTCTGTCGTGTTTAACTATAAGCTGCTTACTGTTTGTCTTTTTTCATTGCTGTTTTTTTAATAAGAAAAAAATTGTCCTTGCTGTATCTGTTTGGAGGTTTTATTTGATGTATTTTTAAAGATTATGCTTATTTCTTTAAATTTATTTTTCATTCATTATGCAGTTGTTCATGGTAGTGTTTGTTTTACAATTCAATTTATCATAGAAACATAGAATGGATTAGGTTGGAAAGGACCTTGAAGATCACCTTGTTCCAACCCCCCTGCCATGAACAGGGACACCTCCCACTAGACCAGGTTGCTCAAAGCGCCATCCAGCCTGGCCTTGAACACCTCCAGGGATGGGGCATCCACAGCTTCTCTGGGCAGCCTGTTCAAGTGCCTCACCACCCTCAGAGTAAAAAATTACTTCCTAATACCTGGTCTAAACCTGCCCTCTTCCAGTTTAAAGCCATTCCCCCTCATCCTATCACTACATGCCCTGGTAAAAAGTCCTTCCCCAGCTCTCCTGTAGGCCCCGTTTAGGTACTGGAAGGCTGCAATAAGGTCTCCCCAGAGCCTTCTCTTCTCCAGGCTGAACAGCCCCAACTCTCTCAGCCTTTCCTCATAGGAGAGGTGCTCCATCCCTCTGGTTATCTTTGTGGCTCTCCTCTGGGCTCGTTCCAACAGGTCCATGTCCTTCTTATGTTGGGGACTCCAGAGCTGGATGCAGTACTCCAGGTGGGGTCTCACCAGAGCAGAGTAGAGCACGATTCCTGCAGAACTGAGACTACACAGAGGCTTTTGGGGGGCTTGCTTTCTTTCCTTATTTTCAATAAGCTTAAATGCAGTGTTGCTAAATACAGAAAGTACAGCTTGTCCTGAAGTTCCGTGTATGGAGTTTGATGCAGATGCGTGAACGACAAGTGGTGATCTCTGAAGGAATCTTTTTAGCTAGATTTCAGGACGTCGGATTTGAATTAAAGTTGATTAGTGTGTCTTTTGTCAGTGACAATGTTTGAACATCTGAATGCATGGGTGACTTGTCATAATGGCATACTGAAGTCTATGACCTTTAGTGTCTATGAATGGCAGGTACTATTTTAATTTTAATTGAGGCATTAATTTTCAAGACTATTAGAATGCCATAATATAAAACAGTAATCACATTCCTGGTATTTTAAATACTTAAATACAATTAATAGGAGATAGTAATGAAACAAAGGCTATTTATATATGACAGGTACTTCTAAGTAGTTGTAGAAATTTTAATATGGCTATCTAGTTCTGGTAGAGCTCTAAAAGCAGACCTAGTTGTGCTTGTTGTCAGGTTGTGTTTAGAGTGGTGCACCTTCTAAGTGGTGCAAGGATAGTGAACAAGAGGCAGAATTGGGTCCTCCGTTTGCACGAAATCGGTTCTGCAGCTGTTTTACTTCTAATGCTGGAATTAAAAGTCAGCAGGAGTGGGAAAAGAAATGGCATTCACCATAAAGTTTCAGATGTTTTGTTTTTCTTTGGACCATTTCCTGCAATGTATGGTATACTAGCATGTTAGTAAGTTTTTTAAAATACGGAGTGTAGTCTATCTCAATGTGCTTTTTCTGGTAATTTTGAATGTTTACCTTAGCTTCATGTTCTGTCTTCAGAAACTGTCTTGGTGTTCCTGTGTTCCATATTTCATGTTATGAATAAATACTTTTTATGATTCAGGTCAAGCTCCAGATATGAGTGTCTCCAATGCGCAGCAAAAGCTTCCCGCGCCACCCCCTAGTGGGAGGCCTTCTCCTGCCCCCCCTGCTGCCCAGCCTGCTGCTGCCATGCCTGGGCCCTCTGTACCACAGCCACCACCACCTGGACAGCCTTCACCTATCGTTCAGCTGCAGCAAAAGCAGAATCGGATCAGCCCTATCCAGAAGCCACAAGGATTGGATCCTGTTGAAATACTCCAAGAACGTGAATATAGGTAAAAGCGAATAACAAGATTCAAATGCGTATGCAGACTGTTGTTTTTCACTTGCCCAACTGAAACTCCTTGCAATCAACTATTGTAGTGACAATAGTATTAACTGAGTTTCCAGAGAGAGAGACCATGTCAAAGAGAAGTATGGAAACATCAAACCAAACAGTGATTTAATTCTACCCTATGTTATGAGCTAGTAAAGCATACTGGCAGTATCATTGCAAACCAGATAAGCTTAAAACAGGCCCAAGGACTCTGCTGGGTTAGTGTATAACTTGGATGCTGCAGACACACCAAGTTAGGAAGTCAAGATACTTGTAGTCTACAGAGAAACGAATTCAGTGCAGAAAGTTTTTGGAATTGTAAACAAAAGGGAAGTTGGAAGAGAACAGGGGAAGTCAAAAGGCTGATGAGTTAGTGGCCACCGCAAAACCAAATTTTATTGGTGATGATGGGGTTGGCTGGACTACCAAAGGGTAGAAAGAGTATTAAGGAGGTCACAGGCAAGCTTTTAAAAAAAGGTTATCAGGAAGCATGATCTTTAAAAGTTGCCTCCTGAGTGCCCTAATTACATGGTGAATTATACTCATTACAAAGTATAGAGGATGACATTTCTTGTGGAGTTAGAAAGAGGCTTCTTCCCTCTTCCCATTGACAAGGCTATTAAACAATTGACGTTGAAAATCTGGTGGGCAGAAGGATCTTGACCTGAACCTAAAATATGTTCTTGATCATGCTCAGTTAGAGGAAAGAAAGTGCACTTAGCCTAATTGCGTGTTTTGGACTGATGATGCATCTTCCGGTTACTATAACAATGAGTTTGTAGGGGAAGGTAGCTAAAAGGGATGGTGATCTCACTGAAGACTGGTTTAATGACTTTCGCTTTATGAAGGTTAAGCACCATGAAGTGTTTTAGGATGTGGTGCCGTGTCTAGAATCCAGGCCTTGATCCCACAAAAGCTCTTACTTTTTGTGTAAGATAATGCTTAAGTAATTTATTGGCATGCTGATGTGGTCATTCTGTCAGTCTTCCCCTTTTTACCGTAGGACTGAATGGCCATAGCTATTTCAGTATGAGCAATCACTATTTTCTAACGTCTTTTTCAGAAAGTGTTTAGAACACAACATTATATGGTTTCACAGTTGCTGTGCCTGAAGAATTGCAGCACTAAGCTGAGCCAAGAGTCATATGGCCAGTATAATGTAACCTTTTCTGTATCAGTTAAACTCAAATTGGTACTCCTGTCTTTCCAGCCCTGCTCCATTGCACTATTTGTGCCAAACTATTATGTCTTAGTATGCATAAATGGAGGAAAGTGAGGAGTGACAGAAAATAGTGGTGTTGCATTTACTAATGTAGAAAACCAGTTGCAGATACAGCATATTCATTAGGTTGTAAATACCTAATGAGTATTAGGTAGAGTAAGTGAGGTGGAAGTTTGATAGAGATTCTGCAATAGAAGGTTTCGTGTGGGTTTTTTGGTGGTTTTTTTTTTGGTTGGTTGGTTGGTTTGGGGTGGTTTTTTTTGTTCTTATGGTAGCACATAGATACTAATCCATAGATACCAATCCAAGCTTTTTCAGTATTGAATACTGCTGGAATTTGGTTGGGCTTTGTGTATCAGAAGGCTTAGAACTTCTGGAAGTCTTTGAATTATTTAAAACTGTATAAGTAACATCAGACAAAAACTTTGAAAAAAGCAGTTTAACAGCTTTTGCACTTTGGACAGTGCTAGACTTAGTTTCAGTATAGGCAAGTTTAATACAGAAACGTGATGTATTCTCACTTTCTTCATAAAAAGGGAGTAGAAAAAAGTGACTATAAACATGTGTATACTGAAACCAGTGAAGTTTGTGAAAGCTTTATGAAATGGTTGTCCCTTGAGATCTTTCGGTAATTAACTTTTTTAATAAAGGGGCATTATACTTTGAAATACTTAGAAAACTGTTTGAATTATTCATTTTCATGAAAAGACAGAATTACCACCTAGGTATTTTAGGGATTCATATTTCAAACATATAGGTAGACCCAAAAGGTAAAATTTTGGTATACTGCCTTATTGTGGGAAAGTGTGAATCCAATAAAGTTAGGAATTCTTGAAAATTACAGGCTAGGTTTACTCACTGACTGTACTGGTTTTGTCTGGCACGGAGTTAAATTTCTTTGTAGGAGCTTGTATGGGGCTGTGTTTTGGATTTGTGCTGAAAGTAATGTTGATAGTACACTGATGTTTTAGTTCTTGCTGAGCAGGGCTTACGCAGTGTCAAGGCCTTGTCTGTTCCTCACAGTGCTGCAGCGAATAGGCTGGGGGTGCACGAAAAGTTGGGAGGGGACACAGCCGGGACAGCTGACCACAACTGACCAAAGGGATGTTCATACCAAATGACATCATCATGCTCAGCAATAAAACTGGGGGGTAGGTTGGCAGCGGCCGGGTCTTCGGGGACTGGCTGGGCATCAGTTGGTTGGTGGTGAGCAATTGTTTTCATTTGCATCTCGTCTTTCTTGGGTTTTGTTTTCCTTTCTCTTTCTTATTTTTCTCTCGCTTTTCATGGTGTTTCTGGACTAAAGGTGCAAAGTGTGCTGTTGGGGAGATGGTAATTTAGTGCTAATTTAGGAGCTACACGATAAAAAGTTAGTTGCTGAGGTGTTTGGCCATTTCTCTTGTTGTATACACACCTCTCAAGTGCATAATGGCAGAATTTTTGGGGAGAATACATGCTACTGCATACGCATTTCCATTTCTTAGTGCATCATGTACATGATTTAATTATTAGAACACATCTTAAACACAGAACAATATTGTAAACCTGAAATACCTTATTTTTTGCTGTTACAAAGTTAAATCTAATTTTCTTTTCAGTGATAGCAAGTCTTTTATCCTTTCCTTGTTACTAAGAAGTTACACAGTTTGTTTCATCAAACAATTCATCATAGGCACTTAGAAGTACAGTATAGCATTCCTATTCATTAACCATGTGTTAAATAGACCAGTACAGACGGAGAAACCGTAAGGCATCTATTAACATATTGCAGGATCTGAAAAAGCTTTGAATCTAATGAAACGTCAGCAGACTGCTTTTTCTCCCTGAAAAGCCTTGATCCGATTATAAAAAAGCATCCAGTGTATATTAACAAAGAGAAAGAAAATGAAGAGTTAATGTTGCTGTTACATTCATGTGGTTGTGTGAGAAGCTATTTGCAGCGTATGTTGATTTGAGATAAGATTATTTGATAATTATTGTTAATCTCTGTGTGACTAAAGGTGGACAAAAAGAAACTTGGGTATTTAAAATTCTTACAAATATGAGAAATTTAAATTATTCATATGTGGAGGGCTATTAAACTTGTTGTGTTCCTTGAAATCTGGCCAGACTGAAAAATTCATACTGTGCTTTTATAAAACTCTCCTTAACACTTCCGTCAAAATAAAGTGCTGCTTTTTAATCTCACTGAACAGATCTCTTAAAGCTAATAATGTGTGTAATTTAGAGTTGTTCTGTTATGTGGAAGTGCTTTTTTCCCCACCTTCTCATTGCTAATTAAAAAAAAATACACTTGCTAGTGTCCTGTAGATTGTCCATGCTTTCTTTCTGTTACCTGCAAATTCTCTTTTTATGTATCTTCATGGCTTACTGCATGGCATCCATGCTGGACGGGTTTGAATGTGCAAGCATAACCTCTGATGTCGACCCCAGTTAATGAGGAAGAGGTGTGCATCACTTGTTTTGCAGGTATCTCTGTGTAGATGCACTAACCACTTTCTGCGTGGATGAAGATAAATTACTGAACTGCAAAGACTAATTAAATACATCCTTCAAACAGTGAGATTATATCCTTGAAGTGGTTGTAAAAAGCATCTAGGAAGCTTTTTTCTTTGGCTTCTGTTTACTTAATAGCTGTTAGGTTTTTTTCCATGAAGATAGCAATAGTCCAACAAACTGCAGTCATTCTTTTTAAAGATGAGAACGTGGCTGTGGTGAGACACACCTCAAATAGTAGTTGCATTCACTTGAGTTGGGAAGTCTGTCATGGAATTATTTTAAAAATTCTACTGACTACTCAGGAAAATACTGCTACTACTACTGTTAGTGCTGTACACAATATAATTAGTACTTCTAGGAAAGTGTGAAATAAAACTTCAAAATACATTTCTTTTTTTTTTTGTTTTATATGTAACCCATCTGGCTGCCATTTTTCATTATTCTTCCACATGTGTGCTATAGGTTTTCATTAGTATTTGAACTTTTTTGACCAGGGCTTTATTTTAATAGAGAATAGAGTTTCAATAGAGAGTTTTCTGAGGTAGTATCTGTACTAACTACCTGTCAAAATATGTAATAAGTAATGTAAGATTATGTACTAAAATAATTATTTTTTAATTTCCTAGTCCTTCCCTCTGGCTGGATTATAAAAGGAGGGTAATCACCCACAAAAGCATAGAAGTGTCATTGTTTGTAGCTCAGTACAGACCTGTTTTTGCAGTCACTTCAAAATATGGAGGAAAGAAATTAGAGGAAAAGTTATCCTGGAAATACTAATCCGCTTTATAATTTAATGATAAAATTTCCTGTGCATTTATTGCTGATCAGCCTTTTTATAAACCAGAGTTGAGAAAAACAAAGAAAATGATTAGCAGTGTGAAGAGTCTTTTACATGGGGGTGGGCTGCTTAGTGTGATGATGGGACATAATAAGAACACTGTATAAGCTTGCATTATGTTTAGTCATATGTCAAGAAAGTTGTCTATTTGGATTTTTATTAATAATTTAGATGACAGAAACATAAGCCCCAGCCCAGCTTTGGCTATTGCTTGAATTTCTACTGTGTAAACTTTTACATCAGCAGGCATTTTCACCTATGTTCTACCTGGACTTCAATTCTGGCACAATGAGTAAGTGAACATTTCACTTCATGTTTGTGAAGTGACTCATCCATTTAGTTATCTAAAACCCTAAGCTATGTTAGGAAGAACCTAGCTTAACTTTTTGGGCTCATCTTCTTGTGTAGTAGAAGAAGGAACACTCGATGCAAAAAAAAAAAAAAAAAAAAAAACAAAGGGAAATATGTTCAGTATTCAGATGCCTTACTAAGTTCACAGCTCAAAAGAGAAGCTTGCAAAGGTTGTGACTGCTCCCCTAAAGTTTCACTGAAGTCAGTGAAACCAGGATTTGGCTACAACTGTTTTGTAGGTGGTGGTTTCAGGAGAAGCGTTGCAGGTATTTGGGGAGTGAAATAGAGTAATAAATGATAGTTGTGATGCATTATTACATGCATGTGTGAATAAGCAACAGGCAGAGCACACATCGGTGATTTGGTACAGTAGTGTCTCTCTGTACATTTTGGATTTTTTTTTTTGTATGGCTGTACAATAGTATATCTAATCTCAAAAAAGCCTAATTAATTCTCAAGATTTCGTATCCTTAGGTGCACTAAAATCTCTTCTAAATAACTGGAATGCCCAGTGACAGGTGAAGTTGTACAAAATGTGGGCTTTTTTAGTGTAGTACATAATTGAAAGAACAAAATATGCCAATGGCACTTTCTGAATGAGTAATTTTCCTGCAGGAATCATGAACTTCTCTGGGCCTGGACAAATATCTGTAGCTTTTAGTGGAACTTTCTCTTATTAGGAAGTAACACTTCTTGATTTTGTGAAATGTGTTCACCGGATTCGTGTCAATATGGAACAATGCTAGGGCCGCGTAGTGAAATGTGACCCTCTCTGTTCCTTCCTGCAGAAGCCACCTAAGGAACGTTCTAGTAAACCGTGTTTTTTTTTCTGTTAACCGCATGGTGATTAAGCATAGGGCACATGCGTGAAGTCGAGGGTCATCCTAAGGGCGAGCCGAGGTCTCTAGAGCGCATGCGTAAAACCTAGGGTGATCCTAAGGGCGAGCCGAGGAAGACTACTGACTTCATCCACCGACCACCAGATGGGAGTCAAGAAGACCCCAAAAGGTGAAGAGGGCATGCGCCAAAGAAGACACGCCCATCATTAGCAACTCTATGAATATGTATTGGTAGCTATGAATATGTATTGGTAAACAGAATATAAACGGGGAACGGAGACTGTACGGTGTGCGTCTTGGTTGAGCGGAGGCTCTTGGTGCACCCAGCGCTGTTTGCTTGTCTTTACTCATTTAATAAATTATAAATTTTTGATCATTTATCACAATTTACTTTTCAGTCTGTATGAAAAGCTTAACTAACCTAATGCTCCTTCAATTTTTTCCTCTCTTGAGAACACTAAGTTAGTCTTCTGCAGTAATGCAGCTTTACCTCCTTTTTGTTGTTCCAGGAACTTCAGAAATCTTTTGCTAATATAAAAAACGCATAATTTTGGGAAGTTTAGGAGTTTTAGGGTGGAGTACTATTACAGAAGAGATATTGTCAGCAACTGTACAAGTGATTCCAGTTGCTTTTCAAATTATAGATAAGTCAGCTACTGTGAGGTACAAGTACTTCGATTTGTTCTGGCTCCATATATCAGGTGCAGCCATTTTGTCTGATGTGTGATCTGCCTTCCAGTTGTGAGGCTGACATGTTGAGAGGAGGAGAGTTTATGTCACTATGCTAATACTGCCATCTGATGAAGGGGCAAAAGGGCAGGGGAGGAACGATCACTGTATGTGAAGAAGCCTTACAGAAAGTGTTTTCTTTCGCCCTTCATGGCAGTTCCAAAGTCCTCATTGCAGGAAAAAAGCAGCAGACACCTTTTCCTAACGTGATCTGATGTTTTGTGCTTTGTGAAAGTAAAGGGAAATTTTGTGAGTCCTGTGCACTATAGGGAGATGAGATACTTTTCTGTTCCTGGGACTGTAGGTTTTTGTTTTTGGGAGAGAAAGGACTGTCTGGTCTGTGGGGGTGGGGGCGGGGTGTTGGTTTTGGTTGGGGTTTTTTGGGCTGGTTCTTTTTTTTCCTAAAGCATGTGGGAAATGGAGGGCACTGACTCTGTTAAACTTAGATGCAACTTTTGGATAACTTAAAGTTTTGGGGTCTTTTATTTTAGTGCCTTGGCAAAATCTGCAGTTCACAGAAGTACTTACTTGTAAATAAACCCACAAAAAATATGTAACTGTAGCTCTGTGATCTTGGTTTTTCAATGTAAAAAATAGAAAAAAACAAGTTCTGTCTGGCTTGTCCATTATTCTGTCTTTCTCTCTCTCTTGAATTTGCAAATGAATGCAAAAGGAGCTTGTAAAGGAAGAGTGATATAGAATCTGATTTACAGTGTAACAGCTATGTAAGTGTGAATACTTTACTAATGAACTTTTCATTTGTCAATAAAATAAGCAAGTAGAATTCCAGATATTAAGGAAAGTTCTGTCTGTGTCATCACTGTCTACACTGTGCATAAAACAATACCCATCAAAATAGCTTAAAAACAGAATCCTGTCTAGTATGGGTAAAATAAAATTCCCAAGTTTCTTTTCATGCATATAATTTTAGTCAAAAGCAGGGTCAAGGGGTATTTTCATTATTTGACAATTTATTTTCAAAGAGGAAAAGGATACCTAATGTCATCTCTGCAAAAGCCAGTTAGTTCAGAAACAGTTAGTAAAAGCCAAATAAATGCCTGAGACAAATAGCCTATTTTTACTGTATAATTTTGATAGTCACCTACAGATTTCTTCTGGTGTCTTATCCAATTTTCTATTTACTTAGGCTTCAGGCTCGAATTGCCCACAGAATCCAGGAACTGGAGAACTTGCCTGGTTCTCTGCCCCCAGATCTGCGAACCAAAGCTACAGTGGAGCTGAAGGCACTTCGGTTACTGAATTTCCAGCGCCAGGTAATGCCTTTTGCTTCAGAAGAATTCTCATAGAGGTCACAGTCAAATGTGTTTATGTAGCAAAGAGTAAACTGGCAAGAGATTTTCAGCAGCCCTGAGCCTAAGCAGGAGGTTTTGCGTAAGAGCAAAATGGACCGATAAGCAAGTCACAGAAATGTTTACCCTGAATTTTATTTTCTTTTGTTAATGAAAAGATGCAAATGTTCTTGTTGTTTCCTATTTTGTCTTCCAGTCTAAAGTGTAACCATAGAACTGTGTCTTTCATAATGAACATGGCATTGTCACAAAGACAAAATAAGAGCTGGACAGGCGGCAAGCTGTTTTTCAACACAAATCCCAGTAGACACCTCTTTCTGGACATACTTCATATTTGTCACAGTTGCCCTTGTTTTAGGAAGGGTTGTATGTTGATGTTGTGTGTGGTGTTTCTCTGTGGTCTGTTTTTAGGATTTCCAGTGTGGCACACAGACTTTGAAAATTAAGCATAACAAGATAATACCTAAGTTGGATGTTGAGTACATGTATCAGCAAATGAATTTCAGAAAAGGAATGACACTGCCAGACTCTTACGGGCATCTTGCCATTGGCTTTTCCAGCTAGTTTGGAAGAACAAAGATGTGATTTGGCAGGTCAAGCAAAAATATTTCCTGACAGAAGCCTTGGCAGTAGCTGTACCGTGATGTCCAAGTCTTCCTTCCCTCTACCCTTGGCACTCCTTTATAATTAAGTTTTGTCAGAGGTCAGATGAAAAGCAGCAGGCCCTCTCTGCTGTACTGCTGGGACTGTGCAAGCCCTTAACATTTACCTCTCCCTGCTGTCTCCTGTGCAGCTGGCAATGAAATGAGTTGTCAGGTATATTCAGGTTCAGCTCTAAAAAGTATGCTATGTATCTTGTTTATTCGTGTTTTACTTCGGTGGTGTAACAGTTTGGCTAGCCCCATTCGTTGCAGCAGGACAGTCATGTGCAGCATCTTGTAAAGAAGGAAGAAATTATGATTAAGAGTAATTAACACTTTTGGCCATCCTGTGGAGACTTAAGATTTGTTTAGGGAGATGGACATAGCTGCCGCAACTGTATAGATGCTGGATCTTTTCAGAACTGTAATGGAAAGGGAAGAGGAGGCTGGGACATCTTCTGGACTGTTACTGTTTTGCTCTGACATGCCACTGTTTTAAGTTCTTTCTCCATATATTAAAAATGATTTTTTTGTTTCAAGTGTCTCTTTTTTCCCACTGGTAGCTAAGACAAGAGGTGGTAGCTTGCATGCGTCGTGACACAACACTGGAGACAGCACTGAACTCCAAAGCCTACAAACGAAGCAAGCGCCAGACTTTGAGGGAGGCCCGTATGACAGAAAAGCTTGAGAAACAGCAGAAGATAGAACAGGAGAGGAAGCGTAGGCAGAAGCATCAGGTATTTAACTTATTAGCTGTTTGCCTCATGGCAGAGATGCACTTTGCTTTGCTGTGTGGGTCTTCTCTATTATGTATTTTATTTACCTCTGGAATTTCTAAGATTAAAAAAAGTCCAAACCATGTGATAAGCAATTGGAAAAAGATAAGACTAGAACTTCTGTATTCCTGATTTCAAATCCTGTGCTTTTTCCACATGTCTGCACTAACTTGTTTCTTTTTCTAGGAATACCTGAATAGCATATTGCAGCATGCTAAAGATTTTAAGGAGTACCACCGGTCAGTTGCTGGGAAAATCCAGAAGCTTTCTAAAGCTGTAGCAACTTGGCATGCCAACACTGAACGTGAGCAGAAAAAAGAAACAGAGAGAATTGAGAAAGAAAGAATGAGGAGACTAATGGTAAGGAGTAGAGGAAGGAATATGGTTATTTTAGCTAAAATTACATACTGTATCCTTTTAATATTTCATATACAGTCTCAGCCACACCCATGTATTTCCTTAGCAGAATAAAGCCTCTGTAACACAAAAAGTATAAATCTAAAACTGCTGCAGTTTGATTATATGTATTTCTGATGATGGTAGTGAATGTGACACTGTTCATTTTATCCTATAGCTACTTCTTTTTTTTACATTTTTTAATAAGGATAATTGTTTTTTCTACCAGCATGGAAACTTAGCACAGCCACTTCTGTGTAACATCATTTAATCTCATTAACATCATATACTGTTATATAGTTATAGCAGTATTGGTCCATTATATAAATACTGTATTTTATTACTCGTTTATAGTTTTGAAGATTCCGTATGAATTCCACATGTTCATGGAATTACTATGCAACTTTAAAGTGAAGCTGATTTCACATGCGAAAATGCATAACCAGTTGCAGTAATGCATGTATCTTGAGAATTAGTAGCAGTCAGTTCTACCCATAAATGCTCCAGGACCATACTCCTCCTTGCTATTTCATAGTTTTCCCTTCCTTGCACCTGAACAATATCCGTTGTTATATTCTTAGCACAGAGTAGAATGTGTTTGTATATAACCATGTCTTTTCAGAACACTGTGGAACAAGTCAGTGGGCTTCCTACATCTCAGGAGTTAAAATAATTCTGGAATTTAAAGTGTAGACAGATTAATGCCTATGTACAAGTGTGTTAGCAAGTAGCATTGGAAAAATATCTTCAAGACGTTGGTTAGCTCTTTTTTAACACTTTATTAACACTTTACCAACATAGAATTGAATGGGACTTGACATGCCTACTTTGAAACATGCTCGTAAAAAACCATAAGTATCTAATATGGGTGCAGATGTAATGCAAAACTCTAGTCCCTCTCCAGAATGAATCTATTTCCACCATGAATAAGGACTGAATAGTTTGGTTTTGAAAATCACAAAACGAAATGGAGAAATAATTAAATATAAAAATGATAAAAACGTAGAACTAAAAGTGCATGTAAAATGTAAATGAAGGACTTGCATAAGAGAATAACAAATGTTTAGGCCCTAGAGCATTTCTTAAAATTACATAGTAATCAGCATTATAGAGCTTTAAAAAATTAGAGATAATTGCCAGCAGTCTGTCTAATTGCCAGCTCGTAAAAATGTTAATTTGAGAAAAAAGAGCTGATTAAAAAAAGATAATCGTGATATTTCAGAAATATTTTTGTACATTGTGAGGTTGAGCATATGTCAGTCTGACATGTAGTACAATAAATAATGATGTCCACTGCTAAAAGATATGAAGTAGATTTGAATGTCCAGAAATGGCACAGGATGCCAATGCATCCAGAATATCAGTGCTTTCTCCTAAGACCCCTTCCCCAAGGCTGTGGTTAAGCTCTCACCATAGATACATGACTTCATAGGCATTTTCAGTTTCAGGCTTTGCACTCAGAAGTCTTTGTCCCTACTGCTCAATTAAATCCTTCTGCAAAAGCTAACTGTGTTATGTTAGTGGGGTTATTTTGCCTGTTTAGTTTTAGTGCAGTTGTGATAAATTCTGAATTTGCAGATATGTACTAGGGGATTTAACAAATATCTCCTCTCGGACTCTTAGTGTGGTCTAGAAAAATGTGCTGTGTCTAAAACTCTTCATGTATCTTTTCAGGAGTGCTGAATCCATTCCACAGATTGTCCTTCATTGACTGTGATTAGAGATGGTGATTGTCTCACAGCTCATTAATACTAGTATATATAACATGCTGGAATGGGCATTGGTATGATTTAAAAAGATAAGACAAGCTTGAATGTATAAAGGAAGTACCTTGGTTAGATTCCAGTGACTGTGTATCCAGTAATAATGATAATAATAACTACTATTATTATTATTATTATTATTCTAAAAATGTAGGTTTTGATTGTTGTAATTCTGATCGCTTGAACATTGCAACTGAATTTTCCGAGCGATTTTACAAGCTCAATTTGAACATCACAACTATTCTTGCCAACTTTCTGCATTTCTGGTATCTCTCCGGAAAGGCAGAAAATCTTTTGTATCTCCCAGAGTGCTATCTTTGAAATTAATCATCTTTAAAAAATTTCTTACTCATGTTTTGTTTTTATAAGACATTGTATACTTCCTTTATTTGTTGTTTTAGCCAAAATTGACAAAGATGTCTCTGCTGATTTTCTTGTATTTTCTGACATGCTAAAATTCTGCATTATATCATCACAGCACATAAAAATAGTATTTCCTGGTGTGTCTTACCCCTAACAACACACCTAAGCACTGCTATAAGGATGCAGAAGTTCCCAGAATGCCTCAGAGATGTGGCTTATCTGGTGAAACCTGTCTCTGATACTGTGACCTGTATCGAAGATGAAATAACACCAGAGTAGAAAGATGGTAGATAATTTGCCCCAAAGCAAATTTTCTTCTAACACCTAAAAGAAAAAGATTTTGTATTCATACTGGAAAAAGGAGTAAATGCAAGTTCAAATCCAGCTCCCATGTTCTTCCTCTGGGTGTGGGCTACCTGCACTTCATGTCTTTGAAAAATCATCTCCATAGGAGACTTACCAAGAATCTCTGTTTTAGGACATTGTAATCTGTTTGATGTGGCATTAAGTGATTTATTTTCCCCCCCTTACCTGTCGTAACTGCTGTAGACTTTCCAGTCATTAGTCCGTGAGAGTAGGAGATATTTAGAATCATAGCATCCCTGAATCCCAGAGTCTCTCAGGCTGACAGGGTGCTCTCTAGGCCAGCCAGTTTCCCAAAGCAGTGCCAACATCAAATTCAAAGCAGGTTACCCAAGGCTTTTTTCAGTCATGTCTTGAAAAGCATTAAGGTCAGAAATGGCACAACTTCTGTGCCTGTTCATCTCCATCTTAAGTGCAGCCCAGCCCTCAAGCATATTGACTAGTATCCCCTAGTTTTCTGTCATCTGGAAACTTGACTAGAGTGCCCTCCATTCCTTCCTTTGGGTCACTAATAGAGATGTTAAACACAACATGCTCCAGGATAGACCCCTCTTTGTACTGTCTCTAGGTAGAGTATGACTCCCCGCAGCTCTGCGGAGAAGGACTTGGGGGTATTGGTGAATGAAAAGCTGGACATGAGCCGGCCATGTGTGTTTGCAGCCCAGAAAGCCAGTTGCATCCTGTGCAGCATCAAAAGCAGTGTGGCCAGCAGGCCGAGGGAGGTGATTCTGCCCCTCTACTCCACTCTGGTGAGACTCCACCTGGAGTACTGTGTCCAGCTCTGGAGCCCTCAGTACAGGAAAGACATGGACCTGTTGGAGTGGTTCCAGAGGAGGGCCACAAAAATGGTCAGAGGAATAGAACACCTCTCCTACGAGAAAAGGCTTGAGAGAGTTGGGGTTATTCAGGCTGGAGAAGAGAATGCTCCAGGGAGACCTTATAGTGACCTTCCAATACTTAAAGGGGGCCTACAGGAAAGGTGGAGAGGTACTCTTTATCAGGGAGTGCAGTGATAGGACAAGGGTTAATGGTTTTAAACTGAAAGAGGGTCGACTTAGATTAGATATTAGGAATAAATTCTTAACTGTGAGGGTGGTGAGACCCTGGAACAGGTTGCCCAGGGAAGTTGTGGATGACCCACCCCCAGAAGTGTTCAAGCCCAGGCTGGATGGGGCTTTGAGCAACTTGGTCTAGTGGAAGGTGTCCCAGCCCATGGCAGGGGGGTTGGAACTAGATGTTCTTCAAGGTCCCTTCCAACCGAAACCATTCTGTGATTCTATGATGATTGTATGACCCATTAGCACAATGTATGACCCTCTGGGCCTGATCATCCAACGAGTTCTTTACCCATCTAGTTGTCCCCATATGCAGATCGTAACAACGTAACTAAGGTAACATATGATTATTGACAAAGGAGTTGGTTGGTGTTTCTTTGGAAGCATTTCTGTCATGGCTGATGTCCATTTTGTATTGCTAGGCTGAAGATGAAGAAGGCTACCGTAAGCTGATTGACCAAAAGAAAGATAGACGACTGGCCTACCTATTGCAGCAGACAGATGAGTATGTGGCTAACTTGACTAACCTGGTATGGGAGCATAAACAGGCACAAGCAGCCAAAGAGAAGAAGAAGAGAAGGAGAAGAAAGAAGGCAAGTAATTGCAGCTGGTATTTTTAGGCCATCTTTTCTATGAATCCAGTTTTAATGTTGATAGATGTAGTGATACCCAATTGTCATACCCATACCAGGGTATCTAAAATCATCTATGCTGGCAAATTCTTAACACTCATCTCTCTCTACTGAAAAATACAAGAATTTTTTTTTTTAATATATGTATGGTCTTGTGCAAAGCATTTGACACTGTACTGGATGACACGATCTTGTCTCTAAATTGGAGAGACATGGATTTGATGAATGGACCACTCGGTGGATAGGGAATTGGCTGGGTGGTCACACTCAAAGAGTTACGGTCAATGAGTCAATGTCCAAGGGGAGACCAGTGACCACTGGCATTGCTCAGGACTTGGTATTGGGATCGGTGCTGTTTAACATCTTTGTCATTGACACGGACAGTGGTATCGAGTGCACTCTCAGCAAGTCTGCCAACAACACCAAGCTGTGTGGTGCAGTTGACACGCTGGAGGGAAGGGATGCCATGCAGAGGGACCTGGACAGGCTTGAGGGGTGGGCCTGTGTGAACCTCATGACGTTCAACAAGGCCAAGTGCAAGGTCCTGCATGTGGGTCAGGGCAATCCCAAGTACAGATATGGGCTGGGCAGAGAATAGATTGAGAGCAGTACTAAGGAGAGGGGCACGGGCGTGTTGGTTGATGAGAAGCTCAATATGAGCCGGCAATATGCGCTCGCAGCCCAGAAGGCCGAGCATATCCAGGTCTGCATCAAAAGAAGTGTGGCCAGCAGGCCGAGGGAGGTGATGCTGCCTCACTGCTCCACTCTGGTGAGACCCCACCTAGAGTACTGCATCCAGCTCCAGGGTCTTCAACACAGGAAACACGTGGACCTGTTGGAGCGAGTCCAGAGAAGGGCCACAAAGATGATCAGAGTGATGAAGCAGGGCAGGCTGAGAGAGTTGGGGTTGTTCAGCCTAGAGAAGAGAAGGGTCTGGGGAGATGAAGGAGAAGTTGTTTACAATGAGGGTGGTGAAACACGGGAACAGGTTGCCCGGAGAGATTTTAGATGTGCCATCCATGGAAACATTCAAGTTCATGTTGGATGGGGCTCTGAGCAACCTGTTCTAGTGGAAGGTGTCCCTGCCCATGGCAGGGGAGTTGGAACCAGGTGATCTTTAAGGTCCCTTCCAACCCAAACCATTCTGTGATTCTGTGATGAAATTTGCTATCATTAATTCCAAAGAACATGAGAAGGATTGCAGGATTAGAAAATTGTGGGTTGTTAACATTGATTTGCTGATAAACTTTCTACAGGCAAAATTGGACCAGACATGTAAATTAGCGTTAAAGTACCTAAAAAGGATCCAGTGGATCCAAAATATATTGCATGAAGAAGATGGGAAAAGTCTGGTTTGTGTAGCTGTTTGATACAGAGTAACTCTTCTAGACCTTGACATTCTGCACTTGGCTTAGTCTGATTTTTAGGACCATTGTAAACGAGTAGAGTGAAAGAACTTGGGTACCCGTTTTTTTACAGTATATGGGTAATCTGCCAGCAGAATCATTCATTGTGCATTTAATTGAAGCTTTTCAAAATTACCTTTCTTTGTATGAAGTATTTTACCCTTTGAGAGAGACTTGTGGAAACTGAACTGTGGTATTTTTAAAAAAAATAATTCTGGTTGTGAAATGATCATTAAGTAATGATTTGTCATTTTTGTGACCTCTGAGTAACTTTCATCTCTTGCAGGATGTATAAGAGGATTTTTATAATCCATTTCCATGCCTGGTTTGCTACTAATTACTGATACAAATATAAACATTATATTTACATGGTTTACAAGCAGCACTCTAAATATGCTACTGCAGACCAGCATATAAAAAAACCCTGATTTTGGAGTTTAACGGCCTAAAAAATCCTCCATGTTTTCTCCTGTCCCTCTCCAAAACCTCTTTACTTTTTGTTGAGAGTATGTTCTTAACACAGAAACAATCACCTGCCTACAAAGTTAAGATGTAACTTAAATGGTGTTCTTGACCTGTATTACCAGTGAGAACAGACGTGATTTAATGTACAGAAATCACGGTAGAGATAATCCTTAATGAGATAGTGTTTGGAGTAAATGCACTGCTCTAATGAAAAATACTAATTCCTTTAACAATCCACATCTGTGATATGGTTCTATTTCTATGTAGATTTAGCTGAAGTATGTATGAGGAACAGAGTATCTTCTGGTCTTGTCAGTAAAGAGATAATATTCTGTCACTGAAGTAAAAATGAAATATGCCCCATAAATGTTCAGTGCTTATAAATATCCCAGCCTAAAACCTAAAGGAAGATTAGCAGAAAAAAATCTCAGCTCTGTCTTGATCATCTGCAGCTTTTTGTTTGTAATTAAATTCTTTCCACCAAGCTTTTGCTCATCTATCAAGGATACAGGAGTGCACACGAATATTACCCTTTGTTTTAATTTATAATTCTATGAATTCATTGTTGCATGGTTGCATACTCATTGAAGTTAGTGAGCACTGTGTCTTTTTCCTAGTCATACACTTCTAATACTTACCCTTTTATGTTCTGTAATCCATTTAAAACATAGTTTAATCTACTAATGCCTGTAGTTAAATGTTTTGTACTTACAGAGAAATGAGACGAGAGTTCTTAGGATTTTCGCCTAGAAATGGCAATGAGGAAGTACATGGTGAAGAAGTACTTGTCTTCGTTGCCAGGTTCACATTATATAATATCCAAGTGAACCCTGTATTCTTACAAGAATAAGATTTCGTATTAGTCCATTTTTTCTCTGGGATACAGTTTGGGGAATCTTTATGGTAGATTTTCCCTCTGCACTTTTCTCACATACCTGTGAGAAGACTCATATTGTGTCTTCTGTCTCCAGCCCCTTGTTCAGCTAGTGTCCCACATCCCCACTGCAGTCATGGATTTAAAAAATCCAAAAACTGCAGATGAAATTTTCATCTGATAGGCCAGGTTAACTTGGTATGCAACCTTTCACCTTTATCTGTAGGAGTTTTTCTTGTCATTATACGGAGAATGAAGAAAATGTAGCTTCCTACTTTTATAAAATTGGTGTTTCCTTGTCAGGGATTAAGTTGTCGAGATGAAAGACATCTTTGCATATCCCAAAATACAAGTGCGAGATATCTTTATTTAAATTTATGTCCTTTGTAATATATGTTTCTGCTTTCCAAATTTATTTTTTTTTTAACTATAGGTTGTCAATGTTTCAGCTCTCACAGCAGGGTCTGATCTTTGCACAGTGAACTACTTATTTGTGGTGGTGTGTTTGAGTTGTAAGGGTCTTTCCATTGACTGTAGCTAAGCTATAACAATCTATGTATTAGAGAACAGTCTCGTGCAAAAGAATGGACCCCTCCCCTTGTTGTTCATCCAAGGGAAAAAAAACCTCAGTCGATGTAGCTTGTTCAGTGGAGGCCAGATACATACTAGTGTAACTTATCCTGCCGTTCTGTTTGTTTAAACTCTTTGATTCTGGTACAGTTCCTTTCTTTGTCACCAAACATACCTGCTGCTCAGGAATGCTGAAGCAAGCAGCCTTCAAGCTCATATTGATGTTGCTGATGCGTGTTCATTTGAAGTTCATGCCTTGGAAAATGAACTTCAATGGCAAAGACGAAGGCTCAAGGCTTGATCTGAAGCAGATATTGAGGATTATATCAATATTTGGAAGTGCAGCTATTCCTTAAGTATACTTCTTTAAAAAAAGAAACAACTGGATTATTTAAATTTATCACACACATTAAGAATACTTGGAAGTTGTTTATCTATAAAACACAATTTAAGAGATCTGTTATTGTTGTTGGTCTGATCTGTTTATGTTGGTAACCAAAACAAAACTGTGCTGTATTACTACAAACCCAGCACTGTAACAGGAGCAGAAGCTGTATTACATCCTTTCTTGCTCATTATCAGAAGTGTTTAGGAAAGTTCCAATTCAGAAGCAAATTATGCTTTCCATTATCTCATACTGTCCTGATATTTTTAAGTAGGGTAAATGAGGACAGGCTTTGATGAAGATACTGCTTATTTCTTGGAGTGGTGCCTCAGGAGAAAAAAAATCTAGCTTACTCCGTCTAAGAACTCTGGGGTTCTTTTTGTTTGTAATTTGAGTTATTGTGGTCTAGACTTAGTTGAGATACAGTGCAAAGAACTCCCGAAATACCCCTTCTGGTTAGTTGTTACACCCCAAAAATTGTGTACATGCCCAAAATAAAAGTGCCTGCATGAATATACAAACTGTGATGCCTGGTGACACCTCCAAAACTGAGATTAAAGGACTTTAAAGGAAGTTAATAGTAAATCACATGAAAATTAATTGCTATTTTATTTGTATTAGCACAGTATGTAAGCAATTGAGCTCTGAGTCTGGACCAGAAATTCAGTAGGCCAGCCACTTCTTAGACGCAGGTTTATTACGGTGACTAGAGGTGTTGTAGGTACCCTATTCATACTAGTAAATGGTTTGTGTGCATGGCAGTAACTCTGTGCTTATCTCTACCTATATCCACCCACACCTTACATTACGTGCGTCCCAGGCTATTCAGAAAGAGAGTGAAACATATTAATGGTCCAAAGTTCTTAGATCATATAAAGTATTCTCTCTATGCTTGTAATCTGTCTGTGATATTTTTACTTCTTCATTTGTTGTAGAAGGCTGAAGAAAACGCAGAAGGAATGGCATCTGGTCTTGGTCCTGATGGAGAGGTATGAACTTTACAAGGTGTTTTATTTCTTGGGGTTTTTTTTTAAACTTTCCAGTGATTACTCTGTGTTCCATTGCTGTAGCTTAAAAAAAATAATGACCATAAATGTTTTAAGAAGAGCTGTTGTTGATAACCAGGAATGAAAAGTAAGCTTAATTAGGGAAGTCAGGGCAGTGAATCTTTATAATAGGCCTTCTTTACTTAAAAAGTTAGCTAAATTGTTACATCCTTGTTTCTCCAAATAAGAGAAAAGGTCATAAGCTCAATGTATGGGGATTTTTTGTTACAGGTGTCCATTGGTATAGATAACACGATTAAATGCCTTTAAGCATACATGCCTTGTGTCTTGTTTCACAGAAGCCAACAGTGTATTCTTTTCCATGCTGCTCTTGTTAATTTATTTGGAATACTGTGATATATTTGTGGATGTCACATAGAATATGTTACACACAGAAATACTGTGACTCAGAGTTTGCTTGATAGCCATGTGGGAAAGTGTGGCTTCTAATAGCAAAATGTCACTGCTTGTTCAGATCTGGAATTTGGAAGATGCTATTCATTCTTTTTGTTATGTGTGGCAAGCATGAAATTCAGTTGCCTTATTGTATAAAATTTCATTTGAATTTTTAGCCCATAGATGAGAGCAGTCAGATGAGTGACCTTCCAGTCAAAGTGACTCACACTGAAACAGGCAAAGTTCTTCTTGGACCAGAAGCACCAAAAGCAAGTCAGCTGGATGCTTGGCTGGAAATGAACCCCGGGTAAGTAGTCAGCATACAAGTGGCCTGCTTTTTCTATTTGCATTGATATTTTTCATGGGCTTCTCTTAGTTATTATTTTTTTCTATTCTATTCTATTCTATTCTATTCTATTCTATTCTATTCTATTCTATTCTATTCTATTCTATTCTATTCTATTCTATTCTTCTTTCCATTTATTAGGTGTAAGCTGAGTAGTAGATGTGTTGAACCTAATCCCTCCTCTTGTTATCTGTAATTCATAATCTTTCTGCCATCTTTGCACAGCTATGAAGTTGCTCCCAGGTCAGACAGTGAAGATGAAAGTGGCTCTGAATATGAGGAGGAGGTATGTGTCTTTAAAAAAAATACCGTGACAAGCAATACAGTAAAAACAAAGTACTTATTCCATATGATATTTACTCTTTTCCATAAGGAAGGAAGGGAAGGCGATTGCAGGTGTGTGGGTGTTTTAAGAATAATACAAACAGGAAATGTAACTGGTTTTGTAATTCTTCTCAGTTCATCGGAGTTGCCCTTCATATATACTGTAAATGCTAACTGCTAATCGGGGTTAGGAAAAGTAAATATTTCAGTTCAACTATTAAGAAGCATGAACCAGAGAATATAAGCAGGTTTCTGGTTTAAAATGTATGTCATAAAAGGCTGTATTGTGTCTTTGTGCTGAATTAAGTTAACACCTTCAATGTTTATGCATTGGAAGTTTTATTGTCAATTCTGAATAACACAGTTATTATTTATGTATTATATTTATTAAAAAGCTAGGGATTATGTCAGGGATTTACGTTCAGACTGTTCAGGGTAGGCGTATTTGATTCAGGGCTTTAATGGTAATTTAAATACTATTATTACAGAAATTCTAAAAAGAATCTTAACATTAACACACACAAAGATCCTGACCCTGCAGGGTCATAATATTAGATACTGTGAGTAATCAATACAGATACTTGAGTAGCATTTTTCAAACAAGTACTTTCTAAAGGAGAGGAAACCTGAGGAGTAGAGAAGGACCATGTTCAATCAACAGGCTAGTAGCAGAACTAGGTATAGAATTCAGAGCTCCTAAGTCTAGCAGTCTTTGCAATACTAGACAAATGACCAATGAATCTGACTGGACTTTATGATGTTAAGGTACATGCCTTTGTAGGGCTGATTACTGCTAATGTAATTGTGCAAGACCCTCAGCATTAAGATAGGAGGCGAGGGCCTGATACCTGTCAGATTCTAGGAAGAATGTTAAAAGAGATATGCCCGCATTTTTAGCACAGACTCTTCAGTAGCAGTGTTGTTCAAAGCTGGGGAAATCATTCTTAGGAGAATACATGTGCAGAACTCAAAGCAGTGTTTTGTTCAGCTTCATTAATGAGATTTTAAGTTGTTGATTATCCATTGCAACTGTAGCTGGAAGACAACTTAAGTTGCTTTGAAAAGAGTAAAACTGTGGTCTGTTTTTAAAAAGTTAAGAAATTAGAAGCCTAAAACAGCAACTTTTGGCAGTTTTTTAAGCTTTATTAAATCATCACACATCTGGAATATTATATAAATATATATTTATTTGTATTGGAATCCTCTCCATGGACAGGGTAGACAGAATAAGGCATTCACGTAAGGTCATTAAAGGGGAAAATACTTCTTATTTCAAAGTATCATGACTTCCTGATGGTTAATATATGTCAAAAATTATCTTCTTGTTATGCTGCAGTGCAGTTCTGTTGCAGAATAGGTGTAAGTTGAACTTTGTGATCAGGTTTCTCTCATAAAGCAGTGATCAGTGAAAGCTACCAACACATGAATGACAGTTGAAAGTATGATTTAGGAAGATGTTACACTTCCCAGCACCCCTGTTTCTTTTTCTGTATTCTGTAGGATGACGAAGAAGAATCAAGCAGGTTAGAAGCAGATGAGAAGATACTCCTGGATCCTAACAGCGAGGAAGTTTCTGAGAAAGATGCAAAGCAAATCATTGAGTGAGTGTTCTTCAGGTGCTGGTTTTTGTTAGGAATTGTGGTGTCTTACAGTGGTGTTTCCCAAGAGTAGCTTGCTCTAGATTACATTGAATTGTGGTAGGTCCTCTGGCATGAACATCTGCAGGAGAAGGAACATGATCATTTTGTATTAATTGCATACTGTTAATAAAGTAGCTTGCACCCTTTGGTGTACTCACCACAGCTGGGGATTTGCACTGTTTCTTCAGACATACATATGTGGGCTGTGGTCAAAAAATCTTGTTCGTGGGAATTCACTTCAGTTCTTTTCTGATTTCCAGGACAGCCAAACAAGATGTGGATGATGAATATAGCATGCAATATAGTGCTAGAGGGTCTCAGTCCTACTACACTGTTGCTCACGCGATCACAGAAAGGGTGGAAAAGCAGTCTTCTCTTCTTATTAATGGCACACTAAAACATTATCAGGTGAGAAATCATTAAAACATTAAAATATTTAAAATTTGGAATTATGCTCGACATTTCGATTTAGTATTTCAAGTGGCAAACTGAAAATTTGTTAAGAAATACAAGATCTCCAGTAGGCTAGAATTTGGGAATTACATGGACAAAGCAATGACAGTTACCTATCACAGATAACATTTCATACATAGTGCTTAAATAATAATACCAGCTTTCTGCATGTACCTGTAACTTCTTTTTTCATTGCAGACCAATAACATTTTGGTTTTGCTATCCTTCTCATTAACCTAGAATTTCAGTTCTACTTATTGTTTTCAGTTGTGGTGGGTTAGCAATTATCTTTCTTCTTGTAATATTAAAAAGTTTAGGATTTTATTTTTTAATTAATATCCTAATATTTCACTGCACTGATAGATAAAATCTGAAAAAAGAGAAATATTCTACTCTGGAGGTTGATGTCTCCTATTCTTTACAGATGTCCAGTGGACTTAGTAACTAGGAATTTCTGTATTCTGGCATAAACTAGATTCATGTATGATTGAAAATGTCGTTGGTATATCTTTTCAGCATTTCCACTATTATACAGCTTTCTAGGAAACTCTGAGCACTTGCTTCTTTTCTGCAGTCAGAACGTTATTTCTATATCCACATACAAGAAAGAATTATACTTACTCAACAAGATGTTGTAAAGATGTATATCTATTTTCTTCTTACAGAGAACTAAGAGGAAGACTGTTTCCTAATTGTGCAAAAGCATTATGATTTCAACCCCTGCTTCCTGTGCTTCTCAGCACTGCCATCTATTACAGTAGCTTGTTTAAATAATTTAAAATTCAAGAGATAAGCTGATTTGTCTTTTCAGAGCATTTTAGTGCTTTTATATTGGGTTCCTCTCTGTGGGACGTGGTGGGAAAACAAGAGATGATGAACAAAAGTTGAAATGGGCATTGAGACTGAGTGTACAGAAGAGGGCAGCAGCGCTCTGGAGCCGGGGCTCAGAGAGGTTTTACCTAGAAGGTATTCAGCCACTGACCATGTAAAGCCTTGAGCAACCTAGCACGAAAGCTGGACCTGCTTTGGGCAGGGGATTGGCCTAGAGACTGCCTGAAGTCTGTTCCAAACTGAATAATCCCATGATCCTACTTGTTCATAGCAAAACGCCATCTGAATTTGTATTCTGTTGTGAATCCTTAACACTCCTAGGTGTCTCACAGTGAACCCTCAACAAACAGAGGAACGTGTCATTCAGGGACTGATTTTGAGCGTGATAGGTTAAATACCTTTTCTGGCACCACTGAGGAGCACTGTGACTAAGGCAAGATTGAATCCAACCTGACAGAGAAATATGCCACTTTCTTAGCTGTGACGCCCTCTGTATTTTTGCTGCCTCATTGTCGCAATATGTTGTCCAGCTTGTGCACCCAATGAGAGGGAGCCAACAGATACAGTCAGCAGCCGCCTTTACTGCATAATCCTCATTGTCTGGGAAGGTTTACCTGATGTACTAAACGAATAGTGTATAACAATACTAATATGATGGCCATATTGGCTTAAAGTGCTCGTGGATGGGGAGATTAAGATTGTGATAATTCCTTTACTTCCTGAGTTGTAATTACTTACGGAACACAGAAATATTCTTAAATTATACAGATCTGTGTTTTGCAGTGCAATTTGTTTGTGTGCCACGTAGCAAAATAATTCAGTCTGTGGAGTTAACAGACATGGGGATTACCAATTAAAGCAGGTCTTTAAGCTGCTCAATATATCTAACAATTGAATAAGTAGATTTGTCCTTCATGGTGTTTGTTCTGTATAGTAATTGCATCAGAGGTAAGAGGCACACTTGTTTAAGGAGCTTTATGTCAGGAGTATTGGGGCTTGGCATTGGTTCTAGCAAGAATGTTCTGAAGGAGGCTGTTCTGTGACTCTGCCCTTCACTCCCTGTGTTTCCCTGTACTCTAGATTTTACATTTTACATCCTTCTCAACCTTTTTTTCCACTTTTCTGTGTTTCTTACTGTCAAGTTTGGTCTCTTTCTTCATATTGGTATATGTCAGTGGAGAAAGTTCAATGGTGTAGAAAAGACAGTTTTTCTATTCTCAATTCTGAAGCTACTTTTTAAGTGGGACATGCAGTTGCAGAACAAATTCTGATGGTGGCCTGAGTATTTAATAGCTATATATAAATCAATCAGCATATACATAAAGCGAGTAAATTCACAACATTATTTTGGATACTGCCTCGCAGGGATAACAGAAGGTTACCTCAAGCATGTGGTGCTTTCTCTCTGAACTTTCTCAGGCCTCATAATTTACTTCTCTCCCCATTCATGAGACGCACCAGAAGTCTCAATGTTGGAAGCAAAAACTTACTTTGCACTTGCGTGAGTAATGTGATACGTGCATATGTGGAAGTCTATGTGAAAAGGGAAGAATCTGAATCAGTGCTTTCTAGCAGTGCTTCTTGGTGTGTGAAACTCTGTTATGTACACATTTCTTAGCTTCAGTAATTTGGCTTCCTTCCAGCTCCCAGATTTTATATACAAGGCATAATTGAACAAAGGAGGTGTACTCTCACATGTGGAGTTATGGACAGCAGACACTAAATGGATGTGTTACAAGAGCTTTAGCATTCCCGGGGTGCAATTGGAAAGTGTGATGCTTGCGTGTTTTGTGCAGACTTGATGGGTTTGATTTTGAAAGATTTCAATTGACACAGGCAAGTGACATGAAATGTACACAGAAAGATTAACATTTTGACAGTGTTGAAATTGAAGAACAAATTCTTGTAATGTTAAGTATTCATCAATCTTACATGTGAGTGCCTGTGTTTCTTTATGTGCAGTCCAAAAAAACCTCCATGTATGAAATCTGACTTCTTATTATGAGCTCTGCTACACAGGAGTGATGATTTCCGTATAGATCTTACCAGAAATTTGTCGCTTTGGGTTTGTTTTTTTTTTTTTTTGCGGGGTGGGGGGGGAAGGTGTTAAGATCGCCAGAGGTCCTCGTGCATATCATATTACTAAGGAAATCTCGCATCTAAGTAGGCAGGGACATCAGAACCTTGGTAATGTAGTACTGGTGTTACTTGATTCTGTGGGTTTTAAATAACTGAAACTATTATTTTTCATTTCAGCTTCAGGGACTGGAATGGATGGTCTCACTCTATAATAACAATCTGAATGGAATTTTAGCTGATGAAATGGGACTAGGAAAGACAATACAGACCATTGCACTCATCACTTACCTGATGGAGCACAAAAGACTCAATGGCCCCTATCTCATCATTGTTCCCCTTTCGTAAGTAAAGGATCCCTTTCTGCTATTATCATTCTAAGCATCTGCAGATTGGTTTATTCGGAGCACACACTTGCTTTTCATGGAATGACCAGATCAGGTACGCAGTGGGATTACACTGAGCATGTATTCAGTGTTTTCTTTCATCATTTCTTCCCAGGTAATTGTGTGGCATTGGAAGGGTGACCAGAAGGCTGATAAAGCTCTTGATTCTGTTAATTTCTCTGTCCCCTCTTTTCGCAAACCGAGTAGTGAATTTACTGTAATTCACTCTGAAGCCACAAGAGGGGGATGGTATTTCTTTCATATTACATGCCTGCAGTTCCCCATTCAACTTTTAACTGTGATATTAAAAATCTCTTGCTTAATTCTTTAAACAACTGGTGCCCCGTGTGATACCAAGTAATCATGCTTTAATGAGGTTGGATGATCCTTAAGGCCTGTATAACTAGCTGTGGATGTAAGCCTTGATGAGTGATACTCACACTTTGGACAGGTGTTCAGATTGTGATTGTTTATTGTGCTGCCCTCTTTTGCTTTTCCTTAATTTTCCAAGGTGCTTGTTTTATATATTTCTTTTAATGCATTTTCCTTTCTCCAAAGATGAGGTGTGGGTTTCAGTGATTTGAAGTGCTGTGTCTTAAATAAAAACTGTCGGACATTGTAAAACTGATGTAGGATATTGAGGAGTTTGGTTTTTTGTGTGTGTGACTTGATTGATATGCAGAAGTTCATTCCCTGGCCTTTTCACTAGATAATTTGTCCACCAGTTTTGCTGAGCGTGCAAATGTTTTGTAGGATTGGGATAAATTTTATTTGTGGCCAGCTCTTGATTTCTCTCTAAGTGTCCTGTCTTCTGGCTCTGCTGCAGTACTGATTGACTAACATAAATACCACAGCTATGCCTAATTGTATGAATACAAATGATGAGCTCTAGTGTGAAAAGAAATGGCTGGGAGAGGGCCTATAAAGTAAAACAAAGTTAAAAATAAAAGGAGACTGTTATTAATGTAAGATTTCACACGGGCACAGTAAAAATACCAGATTTCTTTTAAGTGCTCTGTAATGATTTTTTTCTTATGTTTCTAAAAGAGAGGAGCTGAAATTTCTTTCTTGTATACATTTTAAAAGCTGGCTTTCCCTGCCTTTTCTTAATAGCTAGTACTGCTGCTGTCACAAGTCCAGTAAGGGGAAAAAAAACCCAGCAAGTAAACAAAAATCCTCAAGGTTATTTTTTGCTGCTGTATCATGATAGAAACTAGCTTAGTCATAAAAACCTATTTGTTGTGATGAAGCAGCAAAAACACAGTGCAAAAATGGACCTGCATAGTGGCAGTGTGGGTAGTTCTACTTGAGTAGAACACAGATGAATTCTGTTATCAGCTTCATGAGGCTGTATTTCAAAAGTTGTCACGTCCGTTTTTGGATGATAAGTATTACAAAAGAACTTAAAAATCTGTTTTTTGTTCAGGTTTATCTTTCTTATCCTTAATATGGTCCAAAATACGCACATAAAATACTACTCTGAGTTGGTTTCAGAGACCCCTGAATATGAGCTGAAAAAGGGTTTCACACTTTTTTCTGTTTACTCCCCTCTCAGAGATGCCTGTATTTTGTTACATTATATTAAAGGCATTAAAGGTAAATATACTGTTAATTATGGGGGTTGATTACATGAAATGTGTTGAGAAGTTGGCAACCACTTGGAAACATTTATGAAGTTTGTGCAAATGATGAAATATATTACTTTTTCTTTATAATCTCTATGATAGGACTTTATCCAATTGGACATACGAATTTGACAAATGGGCTCCTTCTGTGGTGAAGATATCTTACAAGGTTTGATTTGCTTTTTATATGATTATAGAGTTGAAGGAATGAGAATAGACCTAGTTTTTCCTCTGCCTCTGCATGCATTTCTAAACTGTTTGCTCATGAATTTTTGTCATGTGTGTCAGGTACTAAGCAGTGAGTTAATCATACTAAGACTGTTATAAACTGTAATTACTTTCATATAGTGAAATGCAGAATAAAATTGTTAATTATCACATTGGAAGGCTTCTGATGAGAGTAATACAAATGATAACGACTTCGCATTTTATACATAGCTGAATACTTTGCTGTTTGGCTACTGTAGTAGTGGTACGGTCAAGTAATTTTTAAGGAGACTAGACCGCTAGCTACATCTTTCCAGTGCCCCATAAACACAGCTTTACAGTCTAGCAACAGTTTAGGGAAAGCACTTTGAAGAAGTCTGGAAGACATCGATAATACTGTTTGCAGTACTGTAGGATTACAGTTTCCTGTGGTTGCTCTGTGCCTGCTAATTCATAAAAATGATGTATTTTCTTCATCAGAAGAAAGAGTAAATACTCACTTCTCTCTCTCTTTTAGGGTACACCTGCAATGCGCCGCTCACTCGTTCCTCAGCTTCGAAGTGGAAAATTTAATGTTCTTTTAACTACTTACGAGTACATAATAAAGGACAAGCATATCCTTGCTAAGGTAATATGACTGTCATCTCTTAACAGCAAGACCTTTAAGACACCTTCAAATGGTGCATAGCACAAACCATAGTTTTGTTTTATAGGGAAGTCCTGAGTTGTTATTCTGTCCTTTGAGAAAAGTTAAACCTTTCATTTACTTTTCTGTTCCTCTGTTTTGATAGGACTTCTCAGTCATAGGTCTCCTACCTGTAAACACCAGCATTTTCCTGAATGTGGCCAGGAGACTAATTCCTTTGTGCAGTTCTGTCAGTACTGTACACCTGCCTATCCTTGAAAAAACATGACTTTTCTCCCCTCTGCTTAATGGCATATAACCTCATCTGCAGTCATGACTAATTTTTTTCCATTGTTCCTGACCTGAAGCTCACTCTTATTAGAGCCTTTTCAGCTATGTGGTCACTTTTCCACAGATGACTAAATAGTTAACTGTATCACGAATTTGGTATCCAGATTCTTTATTATAAATGGCCCCGTTCTCAAAGGCTCGCTGTCAACAGGTGTGCCTCAAACGTAATGAATTAATTTGAAAGCTGCTGTACTGTAAGACTGTTTCATGTACATACAAAGCAGACTAAGGAGGTGTTTCACCATACAGAGAAACCATATGGTCCTAGTGTCCCTTTGTTGTTCATTTTCATTTTATTTCATCTTACATACTACATATTTAAGTTACGTATATTCCCTCTCTGATACAAAGGCAGTGCATTTTCTTAGCATAGTTCTGAGCACTTTAGAACAGTTTGAGACTGCAGAGTTTTCCTTCCCCTTTAGTTTTTGACCACCTTTGATAAAAGATAGGAAGGACAGCACTATGCCAATCAACCTGTCCCGGGAAATGGAATTAGTTAGCATCTATGAAAGTACAAACCAAGGCCTTCCTAGTCGTGTGGTCAGTGTGGCATGTGTTGACTGACCATGTTGTAGTACAGGTGGTAACAGAGAGCTTCAGTAACTTTCTTTCAACATCTGCTGTGACTCCATTTAAGCAGTCATTTCTTTCTATTAAGAAATAGAAACTGAGATGATCTTAATTATGCTGGTTCTTTCTTGAGTAAGAACGTAGGATTAGCTGAAACAAAACAGAGTTCAGGGTTGCTGTTGTTTGTGGGCATAGTTATTCTGTCTGAAAATGCTTTTGTCTCCTCTCAAGGTTCTTGTTGCAGACAGGTTTATTTGGAGTTCGTGTGGTTTCTTTCTTTCCCTGTGAACCATGTTGTGACCTTGCAGAGCCAGTCACCCTAATCTCTTTCCCAGAAGTGGGAGGAATCCGCTATTTGCTGTTGCAATTCAAGTCAAAATTCAGCATCAGATTCAGCATACCTAGTGTTTGTTTCTATTTTTGCTGCGTGCAAAGGCACTGGTACTTGGGTAATGCTTGATGAGGCTTTTCTCATAAATGAGAATGACTGATGTCTCAGGCTTGAAATGTTTTTGTTCTGCACCTGTTGCGAAGAATTTTACTAAGTTTGACCTGCTCTAACTTTGCAACTTTTCTTCTTTTTCTTGCAGATTCGATGGAAATACATGATAGTAGATGAAGGCCATCGAATGAAGAACCATCACTGCAAGCTGACTCAGGTCTTGAATACTCACTATGTGGCCCCTAGGCGAATACTGCTGACTGGGACTCCGTTGCAGAACAAATTGCCTGAACTTTGGGCTCTTCTCAATTTCCTCCTCCCAACCATTTTCAAGAGCTGTAGCACCTTTGAACAGTGGTTCAACGCTCCATTTGCCATGACTGGAGAAAGGGTACTGTGGCATTTTTTTTAAAAACTTCAGAAACAAACCACTTTGATGAAAACAAAAAGGAGCTTTTACAAATGGATTAGTCTTTGATCTCTCCCTGGTATTTAGTGAATTGATGTAACTAAAAGCCATCTTTCTCATAATGCCAAAAAATTTTAGTATTGGTGTCTTTTTTAACTCTGAGTCAGTTTGGTTGTAACATGCAAGTAATTATTGCACATACCTAACCTTTCATGTGAGAGAAGACATTACCTAGTATACTGAGTTGCCTTGTAGTGACTTTTATAAACTTCTGTAGGTTGACTTAAATGAGGAAGAAACTATTCTGATCATCCGTCGTCTCCATAAAGTGCTCCGACCCTTCTTGCTGAGAAGATTGAAGAAGGAGGTTGAGTCTCAACTGCCGGAAAAGGTTTGCAATGAGAGGAGTTGTGGAAGGGGTTTAATACTTTTTTTTAAGCATTATGTAATGTTCATTTTTCAGATTTATTTTACAGAAGAGGACTTCTTTAGCATCTTTTATTTCTGTGGTTTGTTTATTTATAACTCTGCAAAGAAGGTTGGCCACTGAGGAAGCCTGAATACCTGAAGTTTCTGCATTCTTAGGAATCCTCACCAGTCTTACAGCTTTAATTCTGTTTGTAGTCATCCATATAAAACATGCAACTTACTTCCATATTATCTGGTTTCAAGTTGTGAGTCAGCCATACACTGAGGATTAGATTTTGTCCGGTCCCATCCTTCCAGCACTGGTTAGAACCTTAGCTCTGTTAGCTAGTTCACTGCAATTCCTAAAGAGCTACTGGACTTTATAAAGCAGGCAGATTTTGGTCCTGTGTTAATATTTCAGGAGTTGTGTGAAGTGTCTTGTTGAAATTGCACAAGTTTTTTTAATTCAGAACATAAAATTCTTTTCTGACTTGAAAGATCATTGTTTTTGTCACTGGGCAACTTACCTTGCCCCACCCTCTCCTCCTCTGCAATCCTGCATCACTTTTCCCAATAGCCCTTCCCAGAATAACAACAGCAACTGAATTAGAAAGTAAGTTTGAAGGTGTACATGGGAAAAATTGGTGCTAAAGTGATCTGGGTTAAAACCATACCAAAATGAAATTTTTCTAAGTTGTGTTATTAGCTAACTAACACTGGCTGAATGAACATAGAGCTCTGTGCAAATGCTTAGTGACAGTACTCAAAGGAAAGGCTCTTTTAGAATTTCTTTTTCATCTTTATAATATTGTGAACACTATTGCCGTTGTGACTTTCTGTTCCTTCAAATGTTGGATTCTCAGTATCCTCAGAAGCATTTATTTGAGAATGAAACCTACTTGTATTTAAAAATATTACTGAAATATTTGTTTCTATCAAATTTGCCAGTTAGAGCCACTGTATTTGATGTATCCATTAGTAAGCATTGGAGGATGGTGATTTAGAAGTTGCATACATACTGGTACTCAGAGGACCATGTTTCTTTTTGTTTCCATTTTCTTCTTTATGAAAAAAACAATTAGTCCAATCGTAAGGACTGAACCTTTTGACTGAAGCCTGTTTATCAGTTTCATTAGATCTTATAAATCTTTAAAATCTTTAAGTATTTTTTAAAAATATTTTTTTAAATTGTTAAAATTACAGAATGAGAAAAAAATATGTTTGGCAATTCTGTAGTTACAGTCTTAGGATCCAACTGTCTCGTTGTAGTTGTGACTCTCACAGATAATCTTTTGAGATACTCATTGCTGTGCTTGCAGTTGCGTTGCTACTCACTGAAACCATATGTGGTATTAGGGTATGGATAAAAAGATTAGTAGGTTTTTGGTTTGTGTTTTAGGATGACAAGAACGTGCAGTTGGATCCCACTAACATTATGTCTGCGTGTTTATGGTTGTTTTTCTTTTTTTAAACTAGGTGGAATATGTGATCAAATGTGATATGTCAGCTCTTCAGAAGATCCTGTACCGTCACATGCAAGCCAAGGGAATCCTTCTCACAGATGGTTCTGAAAAAGACAAGAAGGTACAAAGGGAAGACTAAAACACGTAGGAAACAATGTATTGTGGTTAAACACGTTAACAATAGGATTTTTGGTTTATATAAAATTAGTATGTAGGCTTTTACTGCAGGTATCTGTCATGGGAAAAGAAATCTCTATCAGACATGCTTTGTTTTACAAGACTGCAGCTTGTGCGATCTGATCACAAGGAAAAGATACTGTTTGTATTCACAGTAGTTACAATGCCTTTCTGCAAACAGGCAATGTTTGAAAAAACCCAGCATTTTCCTTTGCCAAGTTTAATCTAATAATGTACCTTCCACTGCATGGATTACTTCCAGGTCTTCCTTTTTCGTTATGGAGCATCCTTATGAATTTATACAGTCAGACAACTGCACAGTAGCTTCTGGTTTTTGCTGATTTTTGGTTTTTGATGTTTTTTTTATTAGTGATGTGATGTTCAGGTTTGGGGTAGAAGTATGTTTATGACTGCATTTAAAAATACCTTTCAAAAGCTTCCTTAATAATGTAAGAAATTAGATTAATTGTTTGATTTGCATTGTTTGTACCTATAGGGAAAAGGCGGGGCAAAAACTCTTATGAACACTATCATGCAATTGAGAAAGATATGCAATCACCCGTATATGTTTCAACACATTGAGGTAAGACCAACAGCTTTGATTTTGAGAGTTGTTTTTATTCAGATGGCTAACATAACAGAAAACTGCTGTTGAAGCTTATGTGTGTGTTGGGGGAACATCTCTGTCCACATCATTTGTGCTGAAAAGGACACATTTGAAAAACACCATCATTGGGGTCCCTTATTTTATAAATGTGTTAAAGGAGAAGCTGCTGCCTGAGCATTCACACACCATTCAAGGAGTCTCACACACACACCACCCAAACCTTTAACTGCTAGGGCCACCAGAGTCTTTTTGCAGTGGGTGACAGTGACTCCAGTGAGCTGATGGGTGCCCTTTTCTACTCCACACACAAATGCACGCACACACAATTAGTCTCAGGTGTGCATGCTTCCTCTTTCTTCAGGCTTGACACCAGGTTTCCCACAGCAGATTCTCAGGTGTCAGATTTTATAAAAATAGTCTAATTGAAAGGTACAGTAGCAGCATCAGCCCGGGCTGGTTACTTCCGAAGAGGGACTTCAAACAAAGAAATTCCTGAGCAATTATACCCTTATGATCTATACACCTGCCCTTCATGGGCTTTTCACGGCTTTTTTAATCTAATGGTGAGTTTTGGTCTGGGGTCTTCTAACATCTTATTGGATTCTTTCTCTGTGTCCAGGCAGGCAGGCTGTTGACTGCTCTTATCTTGTTAATTTGCAGTCTCTGCTGATGGTTGTAGCCTCCTTATCTTCTGGTTCATACTTTTTGTGCACCTGCGCTTACTGGCAGAACATGGGGAACTGAAAAGTCCCAGACTTAGGGAAAACACTACCAAAACATCAGTGTGTTATCAATACTTTCCTCATACCAAAAGACTAAATACAGCACTGTACCAGCTGCTAGGAAAGTTATTAAGAAAATTAACTCCATTGCGGCCAAAAAGCTTCAGCAAATCTAGCTACTCATGCTAAATAAAGCTACGCAAACAGCATAAATCACACCATATTATAACCCTACGCAATTTATTCTAATCAAAACTTACTTATTTAAGCTAAACAAGTAATATCTCTCCACAAACAGATGGACCAACTACCAGTTTTTTATTGGCAATCTGAAATCTAGTTTTAAAGCATTTAATCTTGTGGAGACAATGTCTTTAAAAAAGAAAGTTTTTTTTTTTTAATTTAAGATGTTGCAGAGCAACTTAATCTATACTTAGACCTAATTTATGATGTAGACACACTAGTTCAAAATGCCATGTGTAGGGTCTTTATAACTGGCAGGCTGCTAATCTTTTACAGTATCAACAAAAATTGTCCTATCCACCTTGTTTTTTTCAGCAAAAATGTATTATCTTTACAGCATCTCTCATTAGGACCCAAAATACCTAAATATAATAATATATCTGGAAAGATAGAAAATGTAAATATCTGGAATGCAGTTACATTTATGAATTAATAATTAAGTACCTACTGTGATGTATTATGAGTGTAGTTGTCACTCTTTGTTCTCTTGTATGCTAATTAATTAAGTAATTTGCAAATAGATCTTCCAGTAATTAGTATAAATTAATTAGGTTCTGCTGTATTTGTAATCTGGTAAACTGCGTGCTGACAGAAGTTTCGTGTGCAAACCATGAATTTCAAATTGTAGTAGTACAGGAAAACATTAAGGAGAGCACCATTGCTACAAGGTAGATTCCAAAAGTATGAACTCAAACTGCAATGCTTATGTATTTAATTTAATTGATATAAGAATGCATAATTTTGGGTTACTGTGGAGTTTGTAATAATCTGTTTATTGCTTATAACTGCAGGAGTCCTTCGCTGAACATTTAGGCTACTCAAATGGTGTCATCAATGGGTAACTCTTTCAGTTTTTCCTCCTGTTCATAATGTTATGTTGGAACTAACTTCTTTTTTCTAGAAGATATATGCTAACAGACTCGAGCAGTTTATAGAAAGGCAGAGGAGGCACAGGGCACATATCTAAAGCAAAAGACAACAGTGCTATAAGTGTTACATGAGCTTTTTATGATCCTCCATCTCTTTCAGGAGCACAGACAGAGAAGATTGTAAACTTATGTCTTCCTTTCCCCTTATTTTGAAATAGCTTATGTACCATCTGAAATTAATTGGAATGACCCTTCAGAGATATCAGTTGGGATTTTCTGCTCTTTCTTATTACTTTTGCCTTCTGCTTTTCCCTCTTTACCAGCTTTATTCCGAATTAAAGTAGCATTTCTTCCATTCTTTGAAATTAAATAGATTTAAATTTTGGTTTTGGCACTTCTTTGTGCAACTGCCTAGAAATGGATGCTTTCTAAAGGAAAGGTGTGTATCTTCCATCTGACCCCCTTCCTGTTCAGGTGTTAATGACATTTCATTTTTTTCCTTAACTAGTATACTATTTGTCTGTTTAGCTAGTATAACAGACTACTTGTCTCCTAAACAGTTTAATCTTTTGCTGATTATGTATATATGAACATCAGAAGACCACGTATCTTGTGGACTTAAGTATACTGTTCCTAATGATAACTTGTATTTTGAGAGTACAGGCTCAAGGTTAGAAAGAAGTTACGTGAAATTTATTTTTGTAAAGCATATCGCTGTGATGCTGATGTAGACATCCTGTTTACTTTTACTCATTTTCTCAGTTATGACTTGAATTTCAGTGATAAGAGCCTGTTTTGCAATTCATAGCATTGAAGACAGAAAAGCAGCTAATCAAAGAAACTAAACATTGTTGAGGACTACTAAGGTTATATGGCTAAAGAGTATATCCTCTGTCAAACTCCACCAATTATCTCAGTATATTAGTTCAGTTTGGAATATTTCACTTTCATGTGCATAGTAGTTGAGTGGAAAGGGATTTGTTTCTGACACGTGCCTGATGAATAGAAGTTACGGCTGCATTAAAAGCCAGTTGAAAGCAAAACTAGCAGGTGAATGTCTTAACTGATAAAATGTTTATCTAGCTGGGAAATAATGCTTGTTTTGATACACAATGAAACAGAATTAAGTTTCATATAGGAAGGTGTTCTGTGTGGTTGAAACTCCATACAGTTTTTGTAATTGAAGAAAAATCCTTTCCAAACCGGAATTCACATGGGTGTTTATTTCTTTATTTTAACCAACATAAACAATTTTAAAGAGAGAGAAGTGCTATTAGTCTTGTTTATCTCAAGTACATTAATCTCTCTGTTATACTCTTGACGTGATAATGACTGAAAACTTTTCTAAATGAGAGCTCATTCTGACATTTACTGTGCTTTTTCTCTTCAACAGAGCCGAACTTTATCGGGCCTCAGGGAAATTTGAGCTACTCGATCGTATTCTACCAAAGTTACGAGCTACTAACCATCGTGTCCTTCTTTTCTGTCAAATGACATCACTCATGACCATTATGGAAGACTACTTTGCCTTTAGGAATTTCCTTTACCTGCGTCTCGATGGTAAGATACACGAAAAAAGAAGGATAAATAACCAGTTAGGAGGTAGCACGCTTCATTAGTTTGGGTGTGGGAGGCCTGGGTTCTCTTTCTGGTGTCTTCCTAGTACACTAGTGCTGTGAAGTGACTATACAAGAACGTAAACAAATTCAAAAAATGATTTGACAGATCCATGAAGGAAGAGTCTGCAGGGGTATTTGTTATGAAGGTATGGCAGTAGACCCTTAAGCCGCAGCTTACTAGAATTTTCCCTATTCTTACAAACTTACTGACCAAGATGCGCTCTTGTCTCTCTCAGTAGAGTTGATCTTAAGTAATTCTCTGCCTCCCTCAGTTGTCACTATCTAAGTTGCCTGAAAGTAGTCTCATGATGAGAGATGATAATGCCAGTGGAATTAATTAATTTGTACCTGTTTAAAGTTCGACTGCTGTTCTCCACAGGATAGCTGAATTTCAGTGACAGGTAAACTAGTACCTGTGGTTTTCTTCCTGAATTTCACGGGAAGATCAGTAGCCTCAATTACTTTAGTACCTTTGAATGAAAAGATGGTTTAGAAACATAGTGGAGTAATACTGAAAGGGAAATAACTAAAATAGCATACCCCATCTGAGGCTTAAACCTGTTTGAAAGAAGTTTTGATTTTGGCTGCCTTCCATGTTAACGATTTCTGCCCTATACTGACCTTCTTAAATATTGATTATTTTTACTTATTGTATTTATAGCACACAGTGTAGGATTACATAGGGCCAGCAGCATTTAACAGAATACCTTTTTAATAGAAAAGCAATGATTTAAGAAAAATATAAAGAACAGCATGAATAAAGTGAGAGTTTAAGGTCCTTTTGAATATTCTTTTTACAGCATTTTAATATAACTCTTTGCTTCATGCTTTGTTTAGAAGCAAAAGTAATGCTGAGAAGTATTCTCATCCTTTACAAATATTAATCAACATAAGCTTGAAACCTTGTTATTCTCAAATGTAAAACTGGGCAATGAAACTGAGACACAAATGAGCTGTCTCACTGTGTCACAGGATGTCTTGGTCAAAACTGGCTGAAGAACATAGTACCACACTAAGAAAAGCCTCCTTACGCCTCTGGCCTGCAGGTGTTTTAATGCTTCCATTCAAGAAAGATAAATTATATGACATTTAAAATGTTTTAAATTACCTTACATCATGTATTTTTAAATGAATTCTTTTTCATGCTAGAATGTCTATGGCGGTACGCAGTATGATAAATACCGCTCCTTGTTTTCTTTAAGGTTTTGCAGGTAATTCATTAGTGAGATGAACCCTTTTTTCTTCTTTTCCAGTTTTGTGATGACAGATACCTTCCATGCTGGAAAGTAATATATATGTAGATTCTGTCCAGCTGTCTACTCACATAGAACGTTTGCTACCCAAGTCGTGTGTTTCTTAAGGGAATGGGTTTTTGTGGGGCAGCAGTTTGACTGTTTGATCATACTGAGACTGGCTGGGATGAAGTTAACTTTCCTCCTAGCAGCCTGTATTGTGCTGTGCTTTGCATTTGTGGCTAGGCAGGGTTGATAACATGTCCAGTGATAACACTGCAGTGTTTTGGCTATTGCTGAGCAGTGTTTGTACAGTGTCAAGGCTTTCTCTCCAAACCACCCCTCCACCCCCAAGGCCAGCAGGCTGGGGGTGAGCCGGCACCCAGCTGGGACAGCTGGCCCAAACTGATCAAAGGGACGTGCTCAGCAATAAAAGCTGAGGGGAAGGAAGAGGATGCAGGGACGTTCCTCATTACAGCAATCACTATGGATGGGTGCTGAGGCTCTGCTTTCCAGGATGTGGCTGGACGTCTACCTGCTGATGGGAAGTAGCAAATATATTCCTCTTTTTGCTTTGCTTGCATGCACAGCTTTTGCTTTTCTTACTAAACTGCCTTTATTTCAGCCCAGGATCTTTTCCATCTTATTTTCTCCACCTGTACTGCTGTTGAGGAGATGGAGTGAGAGAGGTGTGGGGAGGGTGGGCATCTGGCAGCCAGTATTAGAAAAACTTAATCTTTTTGTACATACATCAACCTCTGAATAAAAATAGCAGACTTACTTTTGCTTTCAGTTACAGAGAGAAGTGTAAAAAAGGAAAGGCAAACAGTGGAGCGGGCTAAGGTGATCTATATAGATTGTTGTTGAAGTACATGAAATTCATCCAGTCACCTGAGTGCGCAGGGTTGGGTTTTTACTTAGAACTTTGTCTCTGTTTTCACGATGTTTGAATTCCTTGCCTTCTTTCTTTTCCCTCAGCTGTTATATACCATCACCCTCAAGACAGGACATTTTAAGAATTCTCAATCCTTTCGTATTAATTATGGCTCTGAAGGCTAACACTGACATTTTGATAAATGTCTGTATTAATCACTTTTAAAGATATTTAGATGCTGTTGTGGCCAGAAGGCACTAACTAAAACTGGACCTCTCTCCTGTTTGTGTATAGTAACTTCAGCTGAAATTGATGTGAGTCATAAAAAGGTATAACAATGTTAGCCAATATTTTAAAGTCCACTCTTGAAATGTCAAAAGAAATACTTAAAAGAGGTATTTAGAAGTCTGTCTCTTAGATGTGATAGCCAATTGACCAAAACATTCATGGCCAGTGTTTATTCTGTATTATGGAAAATGTGGCGGCAGAGATGGCAAAGAGCAAGTGAGCTAAAATTTCCCTTCCCTACATACCTTTAGCAGCTGACATCATATTGATATTATTTCAATTCACTTGTTATATGGTCTTTTTTTTATTTCTTGTCAGGCACAACAAAATCAGAGGATCGAGCTGCTCTGTTGAAGAAGTTCAATGAACCCGGGTCACAATACTTCATCTTCTTGCTGAGTACAAGGGCTGGAGGGCTAGGCTTAAATCTCCAGGCTGCTGACACTGTTATAATCTTTGATAGTGACTGGAATCCTCACCAGGTTATTTTTATTTACTTATCTTCATGAAACGTGCAAAGAAATCATGATGCTTTTTTGGATTGCTTCTTTAAATTGGTATAGCCTGGGGTGAAAGGCATAGATTTGGGTAAGTCGTAAAATGCTGCTTTGAGAGGAATTAGTGAGGCAAACTGCTACAATCAGGAAATAATTTGGTTTGAATCAGTGAAGTAATTCTGTGTCTGTGTATATGTTTCATCTGAGTCTCAGGGAATCCTCAGAGCTAGGGACCTTATAGACTGGCTTCATTTGTCTAACTGTACTCATTCTTCAACCCTTAGGACATTAATAAGTAACTCCCCATTTTGAGTCTTCAGTAGATAGGTTGCAATATTTTAGTAAAGGGTGTGCAGAGTGCTGCTTGTCTCAGGAAATTAGCACTTAAATGGCCTATTTCCAGAAATATAAACTTCTGTTTCCTTGCTTTACCATTTTCCTGTGCTTCTGAGAATGATTTTATAGACAAATTCATATTCTAGCTTCAGCTTCAGTGTTAGTGCAAATTTCAAATACACCATTAGGTTGCAGCAGCTGCATTGTATGTAGTGCTTGGGAAGGGAATTGTAGAAGGGAAGCAATAACAACAGTAGCAAAAGCAAGGTGCTGGGCTGAAATAGGCAAACTCATTGCCTGTTTTTTTTTTTCCCTACATTAAAAAATTTCTGTGTTGTGAGGTAGCACAAAACTGTGATAGCATTCATTATCTGACTATGCTGAAGTAGAAACATGTAATTTATAGGAGTTAATAGGCTTCTCTGCTCCCCAAAGAAAATAGATAAGATTTTGAATTAATAAAAGAAATTCTTTACCTTTGACCTGCAGTGTACTTTTTACTTCCACCATTTCTAAGTGCAATCATTTGACCAAAAAATAGTTACATTGATTGTCACAGTCTTGTATATATGAACTTTCAATCAGGAAGATCATATTTAAGCTGTTTTAGCACAGATATTCCAAGTTAAAAGCTGATTCAACAGATCAAATGATTTTTACTCAACATATTTAAGAACTAGCAATGGCATTTAGTAGATAAATTTATGTATGGGTTTTTTTCCTAGTAGTTTTGTTGTTTTCTTTTCCTGCAGTCGAGAGATACTTTAGGGTTCATTCTGGCTTGGAAGGACATGAGCTTTGAACAGAAGGGAAAAAAATAAATACATTAGCACTTCTCAGTCACTACACATGCTTTCAAGAAGTTTTTGGCTTAATGCATTTACATCATACAGAGCATGTCCATGCTTTTTCCTTTTGGTTTTCCCGCTGCCTGGGTCTGATGAAGTTTTGGGAAAGAAAACAATGAAGAATTAACCATGTGAATTGTGGTGGACTGTTGTTTGAGTACTTCCTTTTTGTACCATAAAGAATTCAGCATTATAATACCCTTTAAGCAGAGAACGATTTCTGTAGCACACTTACAATAGAAATCACTTTCTGTGTTCTTTGGCTAATAGGACTTACAGGCCCAAGATAGAGCTCACCGAATTGGTCAGCAGAACGAAGTTCGAGTCCTGCGACTGTGCACTGTGAACAGTGTGGAAGAGAAGATACTTGCTGCTGCAAAGTATAAGCTGAATGTAGATCAAAAAGTTATTCAGGCTGGAATGTTTGATCAGAAATCCTCAAGCCACGAGAGGAGAGCCTTCCTACAGGCTATATTGGAGCATGAAGAAGAAAATGAGGTAAGGTAGTTAAAAATAATCACTAAGAGCATGTTTCAGGAAGTAGTGAGTTATTTTTTTCATTAGTTACAAAGATTGTCATCTCTTTTGAAATGAGAAATGTCATCATATTCTTACCATCCGGTGAATGAAACAGCTTCATTTTTCTCTCTTTTTTGATCATGGTATAGCTTGTAATGTAATGGTTATGATTAAATCTTAGTGTAGAATTGGGCATTGCAACTTAAACCCATTCTGTCCTTTCATAATTTTGGCAAAAAATTGTATTCAAACAAAGATTTTTTTTTTCCAAAACAGATTGTAAAAGAGTTCCTAACACATAAGTTGCCATTTATGTGTTAAAATGGGTAATCTGATTTTCAGACAGGCTGAGCAACTAGCACTACCTAGGAGACCCTGCTTACTGTGCTTCCTTTGGATCCTGGTTAAGATCTGCTTTGATGTGCTTTGGGCTTAGGGCAAGCCAGCATAGTAACTGTTTCCTTCTGGTGCTATGTCCAACCTGGACTTCTGGTTATAACTTCTTTAATAAACACTTAGGTGTTTAAAAATAGCTGTCAATTTTTTCCTTTTAATAGTGGGAAGTCAGGTTATAGAATCACTGACTTTATGCCCCTGTCTTTTCATTGTGTTCCCTGGAATTGTGATTGTGGAATGGTGAGCCCCTTCTTTTGCCTGCAGACTCTTCTCTTAATGTGAACAAAATCCAGTGTTTGGATGAAAGCCGCATTTGGGAGAGAGTGTGTAAATGTGTCAATTACACTGAAGATACACACAAAAAAATCCCATTCTGCAATGACTTTTTCCCACCTCGAAAATACGCTGTACTGGTTAAAGATGCAGAGATTTGAAACCTAATTTTGCCTCTGAGTATGCCTTGTACACCTGAATATGGTGCACACTGAAAGAAAATAAGATTCCATAGTCTGTGTTTCACAGGCATCCTTCGTTATGTGGTGTGAAGTTTCAAAGACGAAGGAGTTTACTTCTTCAATAATTAAACCTTTTGTGTAAACTCATTGTCTTACTGTGCATTTAGAAAAAGCTAGTACATCATTAAGATAGAATTTTGTATTGTAGTTTCAGTATTTTTCATAATAAATCAAAGAGCGTCAAACAGTCAGTTTTATCAGTAATTGTCTTTTATTTAGGGTGTGAATGCAGAAATGGGATGATGTATATGTACCATTTTTGATTAAGTGAAACTGTAGTTCTCAAGCAGCCAACACCATCTGTATGGTTAGATAGATGAATTTGAAACCAATAGAAATTTTCAGTAAGCCTGTGGATTTGTTTTTAAAATTGACATACCTTAGTTGTGTTTTCAAAGCCCTAGAAAATACTTACCTGAAAATGTTTGAAAAGTTGGGACTGTAGTTCAGGCCTGCTTGACATGCCTTATATCACAGATGACTTCAGAACAATCTGCTTCTTGCATGTTGTTCAGATACACTTGGTCTGCCATCCTGGAGCAAGCACAGATTCGACCAAGGTTTGCTTGCCATAACGAATCAGTCTTTAAAGCAAGCATTGGTATTGCAGTCTGATGCCTAACAGTCAGACCGAAGCTGAAGCTTTCAAGTAAAATTTCTTTGTGAACACACACTATGCAAAACTTTGCCTGAACTCTGAAACTGTGGAGGGAGTAAGAGGGATTGAATTTGCACCACCCATCCAGCACTGGTCAGTCATTGCTTCTTCGTTGCAACAGCACTGGAAACAAAATTTGAGTATCAAATGAGCGATTGACAGGAAAAAGTAAATCTCTCAGTTAAAAGTTATTAATATAAAAACAACTTTGACTTGCAAATACAGACTAGCACATCTAATAAAGAGATTGTTTAGTGACCACCTAGTTAAATATTCCCATGCTAAGCATGCTTTAAACTTGCATATCAAAGCTTTTCACACTTGTATGTAGAGCACCATATTCTATTCACACTTTCTTAGTAGTTTCTGTAAATTCAGCATCAAAACTCCCTGTATTTTTCTTTCTTCTTTCCTTTTTGCTCTGTTTTTTTTTTTTCTTTTATCAGTACTAGATAAAGAGATAATTTCTGTGTATTTAGAAAGCTGTATTAGAATAATAGGAATGTATGGCAGGTGATTAGGAGTAACTCGTTCACGGAGGCATTTTTTGTGGGCAATGGTGTTTATAATTTTTTCTTCTGCCAAGTCTACCTGGTTGCAACAGGATTATTCAGACTAAACACAGATGATGCAGACACTGTTACAGCTTCTGCTGTAGGATCCCTTAGTTTTTTCAGGTGACAAGTTGCTCTGTTTGACATGACAGGAAGCATGTGAAACTTTAATGAGGGTCACATTCTTCACTGATCATAAAAAATAGGGGTCTGTACTCTTTTTTTCTCTGTGTATGTGTAACTATGTAACTTGCTTTTCTTGAACATTGAAGGAACACTGACTAGAAGTGAGAAGAACTAGCCCTCTGTCATTTTCCCAGTTGCCTTTTTCATATTAAAATTTAAATTATATGTACATTAAGGTACAGAGGTTTTTGTTGGGAATTGCATTAATAAGAACTGTATTTTTCTGAGGTGTAGAAATCTTGCCAGTGGAGGGAAAATAAGATATGTGTACATAGATAAAGGACTTCTGTGTTTATTTCTAGAAAAAAAGAAAGCTACAGAATGTTAGGGTTTTGGGTGCTATATGCAGCATTCTATCCTCTCATTTCACTGAGTCCAAAACATGAGTTTTTATGAAAAATTGTAGGTCTGCAGCATATGGTAACACAGGTTCAGTAAGCCCTATGTAGGACCCAGTCTGTAGTTCTATTGTTTCGATTGACCTGTTGTCAGATTTGAAATGCCATGTGCTTTCAAAATAATTAAAGGAGGGAAACTGAACACGATGGACTCTTGCCTGTGTTAAAATGGGTGTCATAGCTGTTTAGCTTTAACTTTTTTAGCTGAATTGTACGGTTCTAAGTTGTTTTTCCAAGGACTGTTTCTGTTTTTATGAAATTATTTGTTTCATCTGAAGTCAGAGGTTCGCATCTCAGTTTGTACACAGATGATGGTCAAGAGAAAGAGGCATTCAGCAGGGTTTTTTTCCAGTATAATGATGTGTTTCATTTTTTTCATTTAATCAGGACTTTTTCATTCTCCTAGCTCTGACGGCAAAGGCCTCATAATGCAGAATGGTAGCTCTGAGGGAGTACTGTAGAACAGCAGAACGGAAATGCATATATTTTAACTGAAGCACTAACTGTGCGCCTGACCCAGGAAAACCACAACCCAAAATTTCCTGGTTGCTTATTTGCTCATTTCCTCATTCTCAATTTATGAAGGTGGTAATAGGTCCCAGTCATCTCTCTAATTTTGTCTATTTTGCATTACTTCTGAATCGCTGAACACTTTAAAAGTTTTAGTTTCACTTTGAGTGTTTCACACGTGTAGTGACAGAAGGAGGGTTGCTGCAACACTGACCTGATGGAGTTTGTTACTTCAAGTTGCATGTAGCTTCTTTCTAATACCTTTATCCATCTGTGTAACCAGGAGGAAGATGAAGTTCCTGACGATGAGACTCTGAATCAGATGATTGCTCGACGTGAGGAAGAATTTGATCTCTTTATGGTAAGGATGATATGATCATAAGTAGAATATCTTCTCTAGTGTTTTTAACAAAGGCCTTAACCTTTTGTCATTCAAATTTTAGAAAACTTTGTTGGAGGAATAGGCTTTATTTACTGACATTGTTTATCTGGGGAAAAAAGGGTAGTCTATGTAAATACAGAGTTCCTCATATGACAGAAAGAATTCAGAGATCCTTGCAGACAGTATAGTGGAACGGTGCCAATCTGGAGGAAGAGTCTGGCATGACCTGAGTAATTTACAGTGCAAAACTGATAGTCACAGTTTGGCTTGCTAAATCTACAACATACTTATATTTTTCAATTTCTTCCCACTGTTGGGCTGTGATAGTGGCAAGGACAACTACAGGAACTTAACAGGATAGTAAATTAGTAGACTGACAGTGCTGTTTTCTTTGTGAGTTAACTGGGGTTTGCTGATGGTTTTGTCAGGCTGCATCTCTGCTACTACAACAGTTGTACCAGGACACAGTAGTAGAGCTAGTGACAGTGGTTCAAATGCGAGCAACTCATTTTGTTGGTACTTCCCTTTTTGTTAGTGCTGCTACAACACTGGTGGAATAATTACTAAAATGTCAGTTTAGGCCTGGCTCTTGCCTTTTAGTGTGTGTACAATGTGAGGATTGCTGAAGGACCTCTGGGAGTCCCTGACACAGCAACAGGAGAATACTTAAGTACAAAAAAAAGCACCATCCCCTCTAATTCTACAGGGGCTGCTTTGTTTTGCAAGGTGGAACAAGACAGACACTCACATGTGCATGAATGAAATGTATCAGGTGGTATCCACAGAAAGAACCATTGGTAGGACCACAGGTTTTTAATCCATCACCATCTTCTACTCAAGGATTAATCTGTAAAATTTCACTGTTACACAAGTGTGCAGGAGCCCTTTTTATATAAGTGACAGTTGTTCAGCGGCACAGTTGGCAAAGGCCATATTCCTCCACATGGCCGTGCCTTTTGTCATTACTTACTTGCCAGTTTAGTCCTTTTGTGCTAAGTTTCATTTAATGTTACCTCAGAAGAACTGAAATCGCTGCTAGGCTAGGCTGCACGGAAAATGAGCGCTTACAGACAGCTGTCTTTTTAAACTTTCCTTCAGTGATGTAGGTGCAAAGAGATTTACATGACAGAAACCAAGAGGTGGCCATTTAATCCAAATCTCAAAAGCAATATTTTCAGCCAAATTATTGGCTAAAAGTACCCTGAGTTCTGTGAAAACAGATTTGCTGGTGGAAAAAGCTTCTCAGTCTTTCTTGTTCAGACCCAGAAGGAAAGAACTAATACATGAATTGAAGTTAGCTGATGAATTTATGTCTGTTTGCAGGAAATTTCTACAACTTCATTTTTTTGTTTGAAGTTTGAAGGCTATCAACAGCCATTCAGTAAAACACTTGAGGGCCCTAGAGTGAAGGCAGTTTTAGCACTGTGTGAGCTGAATTTATGTTTTTCATATTAATTTACATGGAAGTTTTTAAGGGAGAGTAAAGAGTTGGTAGTAAGTAATAAAAATTTGAAGATGCAAAGCTAACACACTTTGAAAGCTAGGGGTTTGAAAACACTTCAGATAGGAACAGTGAAGTTAAATATTAATGGCTAAGAAATAATTTTAATTGTTAATACAGATTTTTTTTTATTATTTTAGTATACTGTTTAATTATAAAAGAAAAGTCTGAAAAACAAGTTTGGCAGTCAGGGTTGCCTGTCTTGTTTTTATCAATATTTTAGGTCTTGCATAGTCAGATAAAGAGCACAAAGATAGGCTTGTATTCTCCTTACCTCAGGGATACCTGTGCCACCTCATTCTCTCTATTAATCATAGAATCATAGAATGGTTTAGGCTGGAAGGGACCTTGAAGATCATCGAGTTCCAACCCCCCTGCTATAGGCAGGGACACCTCCCACTAGACCAGGTTGCCCAAGGCCACGTCCAGCCTGGCCCTGAACACCTCCAGGGATGGGGCTTCAACAACCTCTCTGGGCAACCTGTTAAGGTTGTGCAGCTGTAATCAGAAGTCAGCAAACTGCAATATCCAAGAAAAATGTGGTTTGCGTTGTTAGTTTAACTAGGCTTAGAGGTGTAAAAGCATGTCGTTTGCTTGTTTAAAGCGAGCAGTTCCAAAACAATAGGCAAAAGCTCAGATCGGTTCCTTGAGAAGCTGTTCCGTGAATAGAGTTATTCTTTGGCGTAGATCCCGAGCTGTAGCTGTAGAGCTAAATACACTGCTCAGAAAGAGGATGTGTACAAGTGGACTTAGTTCCCCTGACTGTTAGAGGCTCTGCATATAGAACAACAGGTAAAAACTCTAGATAGCCTCAAACCTCACACTGTCTTTCCTTTCGCATTCGTTGCAAATGATGGCACTTCCTCAGATAGTAAAAAAGTTTGGAAAATATTCAGAGAAAAGTCAGTGTTTCAGTGTGATCTGTACAACTCTTGTCATTTTGTAATAGTGTGCTTCAACAAGTGTTACTCTTCCTGGAAAAAAAACTAAGTTATTTTTAATGTTATATTTAGTTAAATAAAGATTCCTGATGTAACAGCTGCCTTTCTAGTGGAAGAGTGGCTTTTCAAGGAAGGCCTCTCACCAAAATGGGTGCCAGTACTCTAGTTGTGCTAATACAGTTTATCTCCTGGAATCCAAAATGGCAATATGGCAGCAAGTGAGTGTATAAATTACTGGTTTTATGCTGAGTGGATTGGGTGTTTTTTTAAGGACTATTTTAGTTATAATTTGGAAAGTTTAAGATAACCGTTCACAGGATGGCAGCGCTATGCGTTTTTTCTAAACTGGAAGTTTTAGGCCTTGAGTGTGCCAACACTGTAAGTTCTTCACTTATGTGTAAGCATTGATAGTGTCAGTGTTTATTATTTCCAGCATTTAGGCCTCATTGAGGACAGTTTAAATACAATTACCTTATTAGTTACAGTAAAATAAGGTAGATCTGTTTTGGAAATACATGTTTTGACAAGACATGGGAAGATAGGACCAGAGGTTTCCCAGAGGTAAAAGTGGCTTGAGTAGCGTCCTAAGAAAAAACAGAAGGCTATTTGTATCCCTTACATCTCAAATTAACTGAGAGTGGTTTAATTTTCTTTCCCATGCACTTTTATTTCAGAAAACAGCTATTAAAATATACTACCTTAGTGTTCAGTCTTTTTCTTAGAGGTAAAAACATGGTCATCAGTGAAAAGAATGAAGTTTCAGCATTCACTTTGTATATTTAATGTCATTATAATATGATGTCCCTGACTTCACTGAAGTTCTCTACTAAATAATAGAGAAATCTATCCCATTTGGGCCTTCTCTCAGTGCAGCTTGCTGGTTGCCAAGTTAACAATAAACCAAGCCACATGTCTGGCTTGAATCAGACGTTGCCTGAAATGAATTCAGATTGAATGAGATGTGCTTTAAAAGGTGAAATATGGAAGTCTTCTATAAAAAAACCTAAAAGCTATGCAGCCCATTCATCATTGTCTGAGGTAATGGAGGGTGAGGAAAACCCGCATGTATTTATAATTGCTTCTTGAATGTGTTTGGACCTGCAGACTGAGGACATACACCTTATGTTTTGCTTTTCGCTGAGTTTAGAAATCAGATAGAGCACAAGACAAGATGATGAAGATCACTTGTAAGACGATGTGCCTCAGGTAGTATTTTGGGAATGCTTGTGTTTGAGAAGTGCCAAGATGAGAGAAGATTCAGCATATTCAACAGTGCCATCACTGAGCTTCAGTTAGTGAATTTGGCTGGATTTGAGCTGCTCTGACAGATAGATAATAGCTCTGAATTTGTGCTGAATTTGTCTGTGTCTTGGCTAGAGGTGTAAATGGATTATATGTCTAGTTGGCATCCTGTATAAGTGCAGCATCCTGCACACAAGGGAGGGGTTTGTGCAAAAGTGAGAATGCTTTTTACAAACATTTGCTCGCCAAAGCAGTAGCCTGTTGTGATGCTACAGCCAACTCTGGTGCTAGTCTATTTATGTGGGTTTTTAAAATATGAAAATTAAAGGCTTGGTGGCCACCTGTTTGTTTTCTCTGCTTAGCAACTGATTGCTGAGTGTTTAGGTACTGCATGACTCTTCAGAAGGCCTATTTGAAAGTGGCTATTGATATTATCTGAATCAGACTACTTTATAAAATGCAAATGGGGTTCACAGGACCACAGAAGCCTAGGTCAGCGTATAGTCAAATAGCAAGAGGTGGATGCTTCCGCAGAAATATTATAAAGCACCTCACTGATGAGTCTACAGTAGGTCATGGGAATGTATCCTCAGTATCCATATTTGTTTTCTGAGGTAATTGCTCACCACACTTGACATTAATTTACATGATTATTTCAATTTCAGCTTAAACTTTAACATTACCTTCTAATATTCGTAACGCTTTACCTAATCTTACCTGATATTTTTGTATGTGTTTTGATTTTTGCCTAGTACGGCAGTAGATCAAGAAAAATTCAGTCATTTAAGCATGTTAGCTTTTTGGCACTATGTAGGCAAGTTTTTCTCTGAATTTATTAATTCTGTCTCTTGATTCCTTTTTTATAATGCCAACTTTTAAATTTTCTTCTTCTGATATCCAGGCTTACAAAACTAGTGTGTTTTCAGTTATTCTTTTTAGTTACATAACAGTAACACCTTACGGGGATATTGTCAAGGAATGATTAGTATTTGCAGATCACATTTATGAATAAGAGAAAACCATAAAACCTGTGCAAAAAGGAAGAGAGTTGTTTAATTAACACAGCACAACAGTGTTCTTGTGATCTGCTTTGTATCACTTAGCCGCTGTCTTGTCTCAGTTGTCTCACTAGAAGCTAGTTGTGGAGTAGTGAACTTGACTGAAAATCAACCATCAAGTGTAGCTTCTTCTTTATACAGTTGCACTTTAGAAGTGTTTGGGAGTATCACAGAAGGGAAATGCCTGTGAAGGACTTGGTTTAAAGTTTCAGGTATCATTAAATAGCCAGGAATTTCCACAATTCATTTCATCTTTGCCCTTAAAACTGTGTTATCCTTTCCCAACTGCCATTGCAGCGCATGGACATGGACCGTCGCAGGGAGGATGCCAGAAACCCCAAGCGTAAACCCCGCTTGATGGAGGAGGATGAATTACCATCCTGGATTATTAAAGATGATGCTGAAGTCGAAAGGCTTACATGTGAAGAAGAAGAAGAGAAAATATTTGGAAGAGGATCCCGTCAACGCAGGGATGTGGACTACAGTGATGCTCTCACAGAGAAACAATGGCTGCGGGTAGGTTTTGGGTTTTTTTTTTTACAGTTGAAATTTATTCATTTGTGGTGGGTTTTTTTCTTTTTGAAGACTACACAGTTGCACTGGGGAGAGCACAATGTAGTAGTTAAGGCCTAAATATCCATATTATCTAGCTTTTGCTGCTGTGTTGAAGGCATAAATAAGTTTTAAGCTGCATTGCTGAAACTTAGAATGCTGAATCAGGACTACGATAGGTTTATATTGCAACTATTCTGTTGCCATGCATCTTGACATATTTCTTAGGTCTTCGACGCTTTCATAAGTGTCATCTTTAAGATATATGAAGAATTATTTTACAGTGGAGAAGTTCAGTGATCAGTGTATATTACAGCTTTCTGTGCTACAGAAGCTTAATTTTATTATTTTTTTAAATACCTGAATTTAACCCTTTTAAGAATTCGGAAACTTTCACATAAGTTGTCTTTCTCTCATGCTGTTTCATTTCCAAGTCTTGAACATTTCTTGGTTCCACTGAGATCAAAGCCTTTGATAAATGATAAAAGAATTTAAGACCTGAAAGTAAAGATTCCAAACTTAACTCACACCAAATCTGTGATTTTGTTGTACATGAGAATTCCTGCCGTTCTTCTGAGAAATACACATCTAATGTAATGCATGTGCCTTTTCGGAATGGTAGTAACAGGGGTGGTAAGGAGGTGAGGACTGATTGTTGGAAAGTCTTTTCAAAACCAGGAAATTTGATAATGTTATGATTTCCAAAACATAAAGTATTCTATTTGCAAATCTAGTCTACATGGTTTTGACAGAGTAAGTTTTGTTGTAGAATAATTACAGATTAATGCCAACATGAATATACAGTGTATAATTTGCTAAAGATAGGTAGAAATCTTACTGACTTCTGTTACAAATGTGGTGTTTGTGAGGGTGCATTGTGCAATACTATACTAAGAGCTAATCCAGATTCTGCTGCTGGGTGAAAAGCTTAGGGGAGCAAAAGTTTGAATTATACATCAGCTGTAAATCTAAACAAGTGCATGAAACAACCGGGGTTTGATACTTGACATTTTCAAGTAGTCAGTGGAGAAGAAAGACCGAGAAAAATAAACTCCCATCTGGATTCTCAAACATTTACCTTCTCCTCCAGTGGAAGTGCTTGCTGTATAGTGTACGTTCTACTTAAGGTCATTTTAAGCTAATTATTTTTAATGATGGAATACTCTGGCTGTGGCAACATAGAAATTGGCTTCAGCTTGCATGTTTTGTGTCTTGAGTTGGCTCTGATATTTGTGTTAAGCCCTTTACTATAGTCAAAAATGGCAGCCGTAAAAAAATCATCTAATCCATCTTCCTACTCAGGGTGGAATCAGCCAGTCCTGTGTCATTTATAATAGGTGTTCATGTGATCTGTTCTCCAAGGCCTTCCCTAGCAGTGAACTTAGAAGTCCACAGGGGAATGTATTTAACTGCTTGGATTTCCATTATATTTTATCTAAATTTTCTTGTTGGATTTTAAGCCAAGTACGTCTTCTAATCATTCTGGTCATGCAGAACAGGCTGCTACCTTTCTTTTTTTAACATATCTTTTTGTCATAGGAGAGTTGTTTCCCTCTTCAGTCAATTCTTAAGGTTAACAACTGCTGCTCATTCAGTCTTTTCCCATAGTTCTTGTTTTCTAGATCTCTTGATTGTTTTCACTGATTTCCCCTAGCTGTGTTTCCCCTATGTGTGACTGACGTCTTTCTGCAAGTTTGGTCAAAAGCTAGACACCAAAATTCCAGGTGCAGCCTCATTTGAATAAGGAAGTGGAGTTCTTTCGCATAACTTCTAGAATCCTTACACCTCACGATCCAGTATTTCATTTTCTTAACAGTAGAAGTATTGACTCGTTGAATTTTTGATCCAGTATAAGACCTTAATCCTTTTCTGTACATCAACTTCCTGGCCAGTTTTTCAGAATCGTATTTTGTATAGTCGATCTTTCCTTCCTAGTAAGAGGATTTAGCATATGCTTTTGTTGAATGATATCCAAATTTTCTTCACCAAAATTATTCTGAATTTTAAGCCTGTCCTCAGGTGAACTTCGGGTCAGCTTGGTGTTCTTTGGACATTTAGCAGGGATGCTTTCTATTCTGTCTTCCTAAAGACACTAAAACCACTGAAAAGCACTGGACCACTTGATAAAGAGCTGCTAAGGACTATTCTGAAAATAATTTCTTACCAGTTCTCCATTTACTTGATAGTAATAGTTTTCATTGTTTGCTTCTGAGACTGTTGTGTGAAGCCAAGTCAGAAACTTTGCTAGTCAAGATGGTTCATATACAACCCCTTTTACAATGTGGCTTGTTACTCTGTTGAGAAAAATTAGTCTCCCTCCTCCTCCCTATTGAGTTGTTAAGCATGTTCTCAAATGAGCGAAATTAAAGCTAAGTCAGCTTGCTTCACGGTACATTGCAGTCACTACTGTGGCTCTATTGTATACATATTTTAACCTACTCTTTCATGTGGACTTGAGAGTGTTTTGAAACAAATGCAAGTTTAGGAACTACTAATACTGTTTAGACTCTTTGTTCAGAGGAATTATGTTTATAGTGTAACAACGCTTATACAGGTTCAGAATAAAAACTCCTCTCCATTGGGTGGATACTGAAATCTAAGTCAAGCCTTTTCAGTTTTTTCATGATCTTATATTCCGTGTGTGTAAAACAGAGTTCTTTGTTGCACCCATTGGCCTCCCACCACCATCAATTTTATGTCGTCTTTGAGAATTTTAGTGTTTGTCTTTTCCTGTAATGACATCTCTGGAAGATTGTAGAAAAAGTGATAATAATCTTGTACAGCATTTTCAAGGGAATCTTCAACTATATAAACATAGAAAATTGTGGGAGATAGTTTATAAGCATTTGAATCTTGTGGCTTTGTCACTGTAACTTCTAAGGTGTTGTGCATATTGCATGAAAACTTTGAATTCCTCATTTCATGTTTACTTGGATGCAGTGAACTCCTTCTATCAGTGAAACTGGAAAAAATAGAAGAGCCGGTAAGTTCTGAATTAAGAGTGGTAGCTTAATTCATAAGACGCCCTCTTACCCATGTTCTGTTTCATGTCAGTCTCCAAAGGTAACTATAGATAGTGCTGTTTTTATTGCAGTGTTACCGAAGAATGAGATTTATTTACCAGCAGCAAGGGATGCCTCTCATTTTGTCTCCTGCTGTGGCTGCTGTTACAGCTTTATAGCTATCTTCTAACGGGCTTTTCTGGAGTAAAACTTTGCATTTCTGACTAATAAGTTGGTTTCATAGTATGAATATCCAGTCCTCAGCTGTCTCTTTTCCTTTATGTGTCTTGGGGAAGTTGACTAGATGTCATCTTTTCTGAGGAGTTTTTGCGTAATCAGCAGCCACAGCTTGGACTGTGTAGATCAGCTACCTTCTCCTTTTCGGTTAGACCCTGACCCCTCTGCTGATACACCGAACACTGGAGCCTAGTTAAGGTCATGGCAGATCCCCACAGAATCTGCCATGTAGCTCAAGGTCTGTATGTATGCATGTATACTGACAACTATGTCAGCTCCCTCCTTGCTAGGAGGTCAAGAACCTCAGTTTGGAAGCAGAAGACAAAATAATTACAGAAGGCAAATCTATGGACAAATGCAGCGTTTAGTGAGATTGTGCTGCTGCCCTGCACAACCTGTAATTCAATACCAGCCTCCCAGCGGAGCTGTAAGGCACAAGCTGTAAGACACGTTTGTGTCTTCATCACTAGCTGTCGCTGCAGCCTGCTGTTCTGTAACTGTTGGCATGACAACTGTATTTCCAAAAAAAAAAAAAAAAAGAAAAAAAAAAAGACAAACCAGGAAGGAGGAGTTTGCTTCCTGATCCTGTGAAGCATTTATATTCTGGAAGTATTTCACGCTCTAGCAGATTCTATCCCTGCATCACTTCTAACTGGACTGCAAAATACTGCGCTGGATCCCATGGCAGTTTATTTTCTAGACTGGTCATCTACTAAGGGCTCCATCGCTTAGGGCAAGCTTCAAGAATCAGAGGATCTGTTTGAGTAGTTACAAGACTCTTAAGACAGTTGCACCTGGATTCAGCTTCTCATTCAGTTTAATTGCTGGCTAGGTGACATGAGTAACATTTTATTCCATAGTTGTGTGGTTCATTTGAAATAGCTTTGGACATTAGCCAGGGAAACATATTTTAGTCCAAAATGAGCAGTGTCTTGTTTACCTCATGCAGACATGCAAAAGTCAACTATTGTGGATTATTTATTTTGCTGATTTAAAAATTGTAAGCGAAATTCAAGCATTTGGTTTTCAATTAGTCAATCTTACTTACTTTTAAAGAAAACCAGTGCTGGGTTTCATACATACGGAGTATGTGGTGAATACTGTCTAACATAATCATGACATAAATTGTATTTGCTTTTTTTGTTTATGTTTGCTAACTAAGGTAAATAATGTTTTAAAACAAATCAAACTACCTAGCAGGAAAATGTTGGGCATGTTTTCAGCTGTTTTCTGGTCAGCTGGAACTTTATATAACTTTCGATTTTACGCACTCTCTAATAGTCTTAAAAGTTAGGTCTGGCATCAGAGGTAGTAAAGTTGCGCCAGCTTGTTACTACAGGTTGACATAAATTACTAAAAGTTTTTCAGTTTGGTTTGTGTTTTCTGAGGGAGCTTCACTTTTATGTCTACAACTTCAGAATCAATACTAAAGATATTTAAGATGTGGTTTTGTAAACTGTGATGGTAGAATTTGATCTTACACTAATCTTCGTTAGATACTGTAGTAGTTGTGTGGAAAATCAGCATTACATTCAATAATTGTTTTTGCTTTGCTTTTCATCTACTGGTTTTTATTTTTAATTGTAATGGAGGTTTTTTATGTGGTCTATATTGAAGGCTGAGATTCTGTGAAGGAGAAGAAAAGAAATAGCCTTTTAACCCGTGCATAGTTTTATTTGCATAGTTCATGTACATGATAGCCCCCCACCCCTGGTTTTCTCTCTTCCTGACTCCTCTATACCATTTCTGGTTACAATTGCAAAGTCTCCTGACTTGCTGCTAAACCTGTTTAGCAGTCGAGTAGGTGAGTATTTGCCCAGGGCATTTGAAGAAAATTGCAGTCTGATCTAAACTCTGCTTTGTAATATTGCATTGCAGATCAAATTGAGTTTGTTAAGCTGTAGGGAAAAACAAGTCACATTTAGAAGACTTTGTCACTGGAGGCTTAAAAAGTCCACTGTCCCAGGGTGTTGTCTATTTGTGACCAGCAATCACCAGGATGCCTCAAGTACTATTTTTTAACATGCAAGGTGAGGCTGTTAAGTTTTATGCATGTGGAAACTGATTTGTTGAAGGATTAGAAGTTGGACGTGACTTTAAGGTCTCACAAAGCCAAGCTGTTGTTGTATTCTGGATATTAGTATCTATCTTTCATGCCCTTTTCAGGAAATCCAGTTCAAAATCTATTTAAGAAAATGACAAAAATAGCTGCTTTTAAGTTGCAGTGAAATTAAAAACAATGAAGCAGTTTAAATGAAAGGGGCTTGTCTTGGCTTTTGATGTAAGAGAGGGAATTTAAAGGCATCTATCTGATAGGTTTCGTTCTCTATTTTGGCGAGATGGGTTTATTAGTTTATAAAGAAAAGAACCTGATTTACACTCTGGGTATCTTTCAGAATCTGGAGGCAGGACTGAAAGTATTAATTTTGGAAATTAACAAAATACTTTGAAATGCCTCTTCAATATTTGAGAGAGATTGTCAGTATGCAATTTCTGGTGTTCCAGAAATAGTTTTTGTGTGAGAAGACCTCAAGTCAGGAAATCTGATCAGCTGTTTCAGAGGATTACCTATCAGTAGAACATCTTGCCATGTTTTCATAGGATTCTTTTTTTTTTAGGCTGTAATTTTGTCCATATGATGTTGCATGTAAAGTACCATAACAAATATTAACACAAGTTCGGTTGGAATTGTACATATATTCTCCCCATGAAAACATTTGAATAATAGCATCATAGAAACACCTTTCTGTAGTTTTTAAAAATGTGAGTAGTATTGATAACATTAGACTAAAGTAAACTGCATTTTCTTTGAACTACCTATACTTTTCTGACATACCAAGTTTATTTAGGCTGGCAACCATGAGTTAAAACTCTAAGTTTCAGGCTCTGTTATGTTATTCAAGTGCAGAACTTTGCATGCAAAAATTATAGAATCGTAGAATCATAGAATTGCTGAGGTTGGAAGGGACCTTTAAGATCATCAAGTCCAACTATTAACCTACCCTGACAAAACCCACTCTTAAGCCATGTCCCTAAGTACCACATATACCCTTTTTTTAAACACCTCCAGAGATGGTGAATCTACCACCTCCCTGGGCAGCCTATTGCAATGTTTAATAACCCTTTCAGTGAAAAAATGTTTCCTAATATCCAGTCTAAACCTCCCCTGACATAACTTAAACCCATTTCCTCTTGTCCTGTCACTTGTCACCAGGGAGAAGAGGTCAGCCCTCACCTCTCTACAACCTCCTTTCAGGTAGTTGTAGAGGGTGATAAGGTCTCCCCTCAGCCTCCTCTTCTCCAGGCTAAACAACCCCAGTTCCCTCAGTCGTTCCTCGTAAGATTTGTCCTCCAGACCCCTTACCAGCTTTGTAGCCCTTCTCTGGACACGCTCCAACACCTCAATGTCCTATTAGGCCCTGTGTTAAAGTGCCTGAAATAATCTTCATGTGGAAGGTTAAAATTTAAATGAACTTCCAAAACTGAAACACAAACAACTATTAAATACTTCACAAAATCCACAAAAAATGAAAGTCTGTGTTAAAAGTTTAAAACATTACTGTTGCTAGAGTCATTTGGCAATGGAAAGAGCAGTAGCAAATATTTTAATACTTGGGTCCACTGCATTGTTATGTTATCTGACATGCCTTAACAATGATGATGATAGGTTGTATGCAGTAGGTGACTTTTTGTCACCTATCAAACTTTTGAATAGAGGAAATAAATTTTCCTATGTTGATTTGCTTTTATGACACAGGTAAGAAGTTACCCATACCTTTCCAAGCGTATATTGTGCCCAAAGGATTTATTCACTCTGCAAAAAGGGGACCATTTAATATTTTGCCTTGTCATCAGGAGCAAATTGAGAGACTGTTATTGTAAAGTGCCATCTTTTGAAGGCATATTGGAGAAGGTGATGCGAAGCTTCACACTGATGTTTTCCATGCAGCAGCCATGACAGGCAAAAGTAATCCTTTTGATGGATCAGTGTACATATGCAGAGCTCTGCTGCTTCTATAGAAATCTGAATTTAAATGAAGGCAATTTGTCTCTTCTTGTATGTAAGCAAGTATGGAAGTACTAACTTAGCAAATATGGAAGAACAGGAAAGTTTCAGACTGAACTTTTCAAAATTACTCAGCCTATCTTAAGGCATGTTGTGAACCTTAGACAATTAGCTTCCTGAGACATCTTGAAGTACTGTGCTTGATGAGTGGAATGGTGTATTTCCTTACTCTAACGGAATTTTTACTTTAAAAAGGAAAATCCTGCAAAAGTTTTCCAGTAATTGTAACCCCATAATTTCAGCCTGTACTCTGAAATTGTCAAGTTTAGAGTGTTACAGATTACAGTTTGATGGATATTCATTACATATTCTTTTCAATTGCAGACAATGTAACAAAATATTTTTAGCTGGATTTCAAACTCGGATCCATAGGACTTTGTCACTGCTTACAGCCTTGCTTTAGTTTTTCATATATGTACTTATACTATACTATACATTATTCTGTTGAGAAACTTCACTTCCTCTTAAGTCTCATTGCCTTTCCGGGAATCTTCTTCGTATTCTTAAGTTAGCCTTTGCTTCGGTAATAGTTTTTGCTTGTCAGACTGTGATTTGCATTGCAGTTTATTCCAGAAGACCAAAAAGGCCTTCTAGACAGATACTGTTCATGTTAGATTTTTATTTTTAGACTGTGATATGCGTATTCATAGAACCGTAGAATCATAGAATAGTTTGGGTAGGAAGGGACCTTTAAAGGTCATCCTCGTGAGCAGGTCATCATCAACTAGACCAGGTTACTCAGAGTCCTGTCCAACCTGATCGTGAATATTTCCATGGATGGGGCATCTACCGCCTCTCAGGGCAACCCGTTCCAGTGTTTCACCACCCTCATTGTAAAAAATTTCTTCCTTACACCTAGCCTAAATCTATCCTTTTAGGTTGAAGCCATTACCCCATGTCCTATATTAAAGGGTCAAGTTATACTGTAAGTCCTTCCATATACTGATAACTGCAGCTTTAGAAGCATCCTGAAAACATGGAACTCACTGCATCACTGCTAGAAGCTGGCCTCACAAAATGTTGTTTTGGTATAAAATGCATAAAAGATACATATAACTTAGCTTTTCTTGGCAAGTTGTCCAATGTTTGACCTAGTTTCATTTTATACTATCTTCCTCCAAATTCTGCAAAGTTACTAAAAAAAAATGTATTGGAATTGTCTTAAAGAGCTACCTCCTACTGTTTATTCTTCAAACATAGTCTATTTTGATGACAAAAATTTTTTCCTCTGTCAGCATAGGAAGTAAGTAGTCTAATCTCTTGCCATACATTTTCTTGTGTCATACTCTCTTAACATTGCTTGCTTCCCATTCTTAATTTCCTCAGATAGTGATAGATCTCTATAACCGATTTACCATGGTATTGGAAAAATCCTTAAGCCGTTTTCTATGAATAAGTAGATACGCAAGATCCTGTGAACATCCACTGAAAAATAATGAAACTATAACAGTTTCTGAAAGCTGTTCTGTTTTTTTTCTTTCCATTATATTTCGTAGAATCATGGAATGGTTTGGGTTGGAAGGGACCTTAAAGATCATCTAGTTCCAGTGCCCCTGCTATGTCCAGGGACACCTTCCGCTAGACCAGGTTGCTAAAAGCCTTATCTAGCCACACCTTGAACACCTCCAGGGATGGGTCATCCACAACTTCCCTGGGCAACCTGTTCCAGTGTATCACCACCCTCACAGTTAAGAATTTATTCCTAGTATCTAATCTAAGTTGACCCTCTTTCAGTTTAAAACCATTACCCCTTGTCCCATTGCTACACTTCCTGACAAGCAGTCCCTCTCCATCGTTCCTGTAGGCCCCTTTAGGTACTGGAAGGCTGCTATAAGGTCTTCTCAGAGCTCTTTCTTCTCCAGGCTGAACAGCCCCAACTCTCTCAGCCTGTCCTCATTGGAGAGGTGCTCCAGCCCTCAGATCATCTTTGTGGCCCTCCTCTGGATTCACTCCAACAGGACCATGTCCGTCTTATGTTGGGGGCCCCAGAGCTGGATGCAGTACTGCAGGTGTGGTCTCAGCAGAGTGGAGTAGAGGGGCAGAATCACCTCCCTCGGCCTGCTGGCCACACTGCTTTTGATGCAGCACAGGATGCAACTGGCTTTCTGGGCTGCAAGCACACATGGCCGGCTCATGTCCAGCTTTTCATCCACCGATACCCCAAAGTCCTTCTCTTCAGGGCTGCTCTCAATCCATTCTCCACCCACCCTGTATTTGTGTATGGGATTGCCTCAACCCACGTGCAATACCTTGCACTTGGCCTTGCTGAACTTCATGAGGTTCACACAGGCCCACCCCTCAAGCCTCTCCATGTCCCTCTGGATGGCATCCCTTCCCTCCAGCGTGTCAACTGCACCACACAGCTTGGTGTTGTTGGCAGACTTGCTGAGGGTGCACTCAGTGCTGCTGTCCATGTCAGTGACAAAGATGTTAAACAGCACCGATCCCAATACCAAGTCCTGAGCAATGCCAGTGGTCACTGGTCTCCCCTTGGACATCAATTCATTGACCGCAACTCTTAGACTGCAGCTGTCCAGCCAATTCTTTATCCATCGAGTGGTCCCTCTGTCAAGTCCATGTGTCTCCAGTTTAGAGACAAGGATGTCATGTGGGACTGTGTCAAATGCCTTGCATATTTTTTTAATGCAAGATATTTTATCTACTTTGTTTTGAATTTATTTTCTCCATTTTGCTCCTATTTGGTTATCTTCCACATTTTAAACTTCAAATAAAAAAATGTCTATTTGAGAGTGTATGAATATACTTAAATATATGGGAGAAAGAGAAAATATGAAAGCAAGTACTTAATGGTATGACTATTGGCAGAAGCTGAGTTTACTTTGACATGCACAAAAGTGCCAGTTTAAGGTTTGTACTATAAGCTTCTCATGTTGTGTCGTTAAGAAAGCTAGTGTTTCAGGGCACACATAAAATTTATGCTTACCTGGAAAATAGAAGCCTTTTGTTTCTGTTAGTCTGTTGAATAAAAAGAGAGAAAATTTTAATATTTTTCTAAGGAATTTGAAGACATCACTGGATATCTGTTCACTTGAGAGCTAAATAATTCACTTATTTTAAGACTAGAGGTTTGACTTAAAATGAGTGATTTCACACTGGAAGTCTGCTAGTCATCCCTCTGTGTTATAGTGCTCAGCTGTGTTGTTCCCATAAGAGAAGAAAACGCGGCTTGTTCTTTATAGGAAACTTTGTGCTCGGATATGGTACCCCACTGTTGGCTGTGTTGCAGAATGAGAGTTGGTCCAGTCTACTTACTTTTATGCAGTGCTTAGAATTGTCAAATTTATTTTTACCATTGAAAAAATAATCTGCCACTGCAAATTTTAGCAAGGTTCACTGGAAGCAAATGCCAAGACTGCAGTTTCTTTCCAAAGGACTGATCTGGTGAGGATATAAACCCTGTCTTTATACCAGCTATCTTTCTGACTGAATTAGTAAGGTCTCAGACAAAAAGGCAGACAATGCTCTTTGAATGAAGAAAGGCTAAGCCCTAGAAAGTTTTTAAAATAAATTTATAAATAATCCATTCATTCCCGTTCTGAAGGATTGAATTTTGAGAAGTTTTTCATAAGGAATAAAGTCAAACGTTAGAGGTTTGTCTTTAGTTCTCAGCATTATGAGCTGCTAAACATTAGCCACACTGCGAGTCCGCCAGGACATGTAACATTACAATATAAAGATTTCCTACCTTTTTCTGCAACTGAAGAATATAACGTTCATTAAAAAAGGTAAGTGTCCCTAAAAACAGCCCTATTATTCAAAGAAAAAAAGATAAATTAAGGTTGTATGGTTGTAAGAAACCAAGGGCCTTTGGCAACTGCAACAGTGTTTTGTGAAAGACAAGGTAAACAGCAATGGGAAATACTTGTCTCAAAACTGGGAAGAAAAGCCATCCTGTACAACTGTTTATTAATGGTTATATAGAAAGGTGTTTCTGATTGTTTTCTGTATTCATGATCTTCCTTGTAAAATAAACAACGTCTTATCTGACTGAGAGACAGTAAATCCTTGGAATGTTGTGGAATTCCTGTTTTTCCGTGGTTTGGGATCTGGTCTTTATTGTTGAGTATCTTCATGACTTCATTAGAGCTTGTTTCCTCCTGCTATGCAACGTTTGTCTTTGAGCCTGACTGGAATGTGGTTGTTACCAGAAAGAGTACTAAATTGTCTTAAACTGTGTTCTTAAGTTCTAAACTAATTGATCAAGTGTTTTAGTAAATCATTAGAAATGGAAGAAAAAAATAATCTCAGAAGGACAACAGAGTGATACATCCACCCAGTAAAAGATTTATTTTAGACCGAAGAAGGAAGATCTGGAAGCAAAACCCTCAGTACAAACTAAGCCATAAGAACCTTGGTTTCATTTTGCTTCTAAACTGTGAGATGCCGAGGAAAATGGAACTTCTCCTGTTCTAGGGCACAAAATTGTTATGCTATTGACTAAATTCCATGCTTGTTATTTTAAAGGAGTTTAGGAAAAAGTGAGAAAAGTCATCTCTCCCACGTCCCCTGGCACCTCTCAGAAAAGGTGATTTTCTCGTCCAGTTTATTTTCCTTGCCCCTTCTCCTAGGGACGATAATGTACTTGGTCAAGAAAAAAGGCATAACTGGAGTACCAATTATCTCACAATACCTTTGTCAGTATACTGTCATCTACACTGCTGAAAGAGGCTTTTCTGAGTCAGAATTCTGGATAAGTCAGGGAAAAAATGCTGATAAAAGTAAAACAGGAAGAAAACCTTCCCCTTCCACTCTCCCTTACTGAAAAAATCCAGTCACTAAATGCTCCAGAATCTGGTCTATGCAACTAACATATGCATCTCTGTCATACTGAACAAGATAAAGGGGAAAAAATGAGGCTTCTCTGTCGTGTTAGATTTTACTTGTTAGATTGCTTGTGAATCTGAAGCCAGGAAACATGTATCTTTCATCAGCTGTTTTTCTGTGCTGGTGAAAATTACATGTAATAGGTCATTCACAAATGTAAAGACTGCAGCAGGTACCAAGGAAGACTTGTTGGCAGTCAGAGGCCTTTTTCCTAGTGTGAAATAAAATGCTACCTACTTGAGTTCCTGTGAAAGGTTTTCTTGGGCTTCCTGTTCACCCATTTTACTTCAGCAAGCCTTTGGCACCTACAGTCATCAAAAAAACACAGACTTTTGCTGTCTTTATTAAGCTTGTTGGGACGTTCTTATAATTCTTCGTCTTTGGTTTTTGATCTGATTCACTTTTGGTAAGGGAGACTTGAAGAAATCAGGACCTTTGGTACAAAAGAAAGTGTGACAAATCATGACTTAATAGTGTTATTTATAAATGTTGTAGACAAAAGAAAATGTACAAAAGTAAATTGCCATTCTTATGCATCTCAGTTATATCGACTGAATATTATCTTCATGTATGCACATTAAATAATTGATCATTTTCTCCGGACAATTTAAAAAGCAAATATAAAAAGCAAGAAAAATAAATAACATATTAACTTCAAAAAAACACACTCCACGGCTTAATCATAGTTATTTCCTGTTTTGTTGTCACTTAGTTATTTGAAGCTACAATTGCAAACTAAAATTAATTTAGTTAAATCAGTCTTGAAAGATAGTTTTGGTCACATGAAGTGTATTCCTTTACAACTATGAGTCTGTGAAGATTGTTGGGGTTTTTTTTCCCCATAAGTTTGCCTGCGGTATTTTCATAAGTGATAAGTCTTGAAGTGTCTTTCTTAAGTCAGTTACGTCTCATTCATTCCATAAATCTTACTTCCAGAGGTACCTGCAACTATTTCCAATGCCAATGTGTTAACAATGCTTACTCTTTGAATCATTAAATTGCTGTCAGGTTCTGAGCAATCTGAAGGCAATATGAAGTGCACAGCATACCATCTAGTTCAGAACTGCTATTGTAACATCCGTTTCAGAATATGTTTGTTAATCATCTGGCAACTTTCACACACAATATTTCACATGTCCATTACATATTGTCCTCCAGTCTTGAATGAGAGAGTTTTTTCACTGTGTTTTTAAACAGCCTGTTATTCCAAGCAATAAGATTTGTTCAGCAGGTGATTTAGCTTTCTGAAAAGAAGGGGAGAATATTCAGGGAAAAAGACAACCAACCAACCAATCAAAAAACCCCTACCACAACAAAACAGTTCAGCGATAAAGAGTAAGAGGTTGATACCAATAGTTTCTGATATCAAATTTATTTGGATTTTTTTCCCCCCCTCTTTCTGCTGCTCCTAGGTTAGGTTGGCTTGGTCACAACACTGTTCAAATTAAATCTTACAAGACATAAAGTGCAACTGTATGTCAAGTGGGAGGGGTAAATCACACTTCCTTTTGAAAACTGCATAAGGAAATTAGAGATACTTCTGTAGATCGTTAAAGAGTGTGGCTGAGTAGCTGTAGACCACAGAACAGTGATGATTTTTGGTAGTTCCACATTCAGTGACTTAATATAGTATGTATTTTCTCAGTGCTCTAATTGGTTAAGCAAAGTAACTTTATAGTCAGCGTAATACAGTTGTTCTTCTTATCACCCAGTTTCTTCCCCCTAATGGAGCACTTTCCTTGTGCTTCCTGAGCAGGCTGTGGGTCCTGGTATCACTGGTAATTATTGTGCTCTTCAGTCTCTCTGTCCCCAAAGTTTATGAAAAGCTCATAGGTGCAAAATCTGTTTGATTGTTTCCATTTAAAATCATTGTTTGCCTTTTAGGAGAGGGAGGAATGAGACTAATTATTGATTTATATTTCTTTAAACCAGATTTCACTTCTGAACAGAAGAAAATTTATGTCCTTGCTGATTTTGCATCAAGTTTATCAGTGCTGGCTCTGCATAGTACTTTACTTAGTAATTGTCACATTAAAGATTGAGCTTAAGCATGAAGATATTTTATATTAAGTTTAAATATTAGGATATTTTATCTGAAATAATTTTCTCAGACCAGAAAGAAAACACTGAAGATAAAAGCTTTGATCCTATAAGTATTTTTAAGTAGATACTTTTTTTTCTGTTAATGTTACACTCTACTGCTTTGGTTGAAACCATTTCTCTTTAAAGGTATGTATGTTCTTGCATGGTTCTGTCAGGTCTTTTTGGCACCAGTCTTTAAATCAAAATGCAAGGAGAACCTATTTATAATTTGCATTATTATTTCCTTTAATGTCTAATTAAAAATAGGCATCTGAAGTTTCTGTGCAAATAATTAAGCAACTATTAATAGTTTTCAAATACAAAACAGAAAATGATCTTATCTTCTCCCACTTCTCAAAAAGAAGCAAGTTTCAGTGATGTGACGATGCAGACCCTGACTGACAAACACATGGCTACAGGATTCCTTTTCCTTGTTCTGTGGAAGTTCGGCGTATCTGAGAAGACCATTTATTACAAGTTTATCTGTTTTTGCAATAATTGCATTTTGTTTATGTTTTTCAAAAAGACTACTTTCATTTCTACTTAAGTGCTGGATGGAGACTTTTTGGAATTATCCTTATGTGGAGGAGAATGAGTCAGCAGTGAAAGTAAGGAAAAACTGGGTGTATTCACTAATTTGCCTTTGGCAGATTTTATTCTCTAGTCTCTTTTAGTTTAGTTCCAGCTGTCATCGTTTAGGCAAACAGCAAAACTGGTCTGGCAAATCTGTTGTGCCGTGCTATCTGACTAGGAGAGGAAATTCAGTTAAAATAACTCTCTGTCATCCTTGTAGTTATCTTCAAGTATTTAGTCACTGCACTGTTGATAGAGTATTTTATGCCCTTTCATCTAATTGTCAAGTATTATAGTGTTCTTCTTTACAGTCTTTATCTGTAGTATACTGACCTCTATGCTGTAGCAATTAGTTACGATGTAAGGGAACTTACTGCAGAGAGCCAAGAAATAATTCCAATGTGTGGAAATTAGAAACAGTCCCAGGAAACTAAGCAGGAAAACTGGATTTTGAAGAGATCTTTTGGAGAAGATGAACTTCAGATTGGAAAGTTGAAGTCTTCGTCAGTTGTCAGGTATAATCTAAGAACAAAAATGTAAAATAGAGAGGGGTAGGATTTCCAGTAGAGCAAGATGGAAAAAAATAAAGTGGAATTTCTCTTGGAATAGCAGTATAGGTCTTGAAGGATTATGCTGAAGAGAGAAATTGGTAGGGGCAGGTAGATGACATTTTAGTGCTTTCAATGTTTATTATTAGCCTTCTGTAGGGTTCTTTTACTTCTTTCTTCTCTTCCAAATTAGTAAATTGGAACTTTATTTTGCATAGCAGTCATCTGATGTTCATTACTGCATTACTGACAACGTTTTTTGGTTTAAAGTGCCTTACAGCCCTTAAGCTTAGTGCCTCCTGGCCAGTAGTCAGTACAATGCCCAGGTAAGTTATTTGTTGTTCCCAGAGAAGGTCATTCTTTTGGAAACTTTGCATGATGGGGTTAGTATTTATGTTTAGGGAGTTGTGAAGCTGACTTTTCTTTCTGTTCACCTGTGTTTTGTATGCTTTCTATGGAAACATGGAATTTAATTAGCGCGCTAGTCAATCTGTTCACATGGTGATGTTAGTCACAAGAGCTCTCTTCTAACTTTGGAGGTTGGAGAGACACAGGGCGTTGATGTCTGAAAGGAAGGGGGCAAGCTATCTTAATGTTCATTTCATTAAGGTAAAATCAGAGAGGGACGCAGGAAGAGATCTGGTGTTCTGTGCCCATTTCCCATTTAATCTGAACATATTTTCAGCATTATCAAGTAGAACTATTACATTGCTCCCTACCACTTTTGTTCTGTGTGTACAGTGTCTTTGGCTATAAATAGTAGCAATAGCTTTCACTATGCCTTAGCTTTCTCATAACAGTATTATCGTTATCTGCAATCAAAGGAAAAATAACTATGTCTTAGTGTTGTGTCATCTAAATATTAGAGGCAGCTCTTGGACATTAAAACTAACTTTATGCAGAGCATCTCCATTTATTCACTGTGTGATGACACTTGAGTTACCTGATTCCCGTAAAATGAATTTAAAACTAATATAAGACTAACATGATTATTGACTTGCAGAAGGCAGTCCTGAAACAAAACTCAGAGCTGTAGCTCTTAGTGCTTGTTTAGGTCCGTAATTCTCAATTGAAAGGATGTTCAGTCCTGGTGCTGTGTCATGCTCTCAACAAGATGTTAAGAATACATCCATAATGTACTGCGTTTCAAATAGAGAAACAGTTTCCATTTGATCTTTACTGTGTTTCTGTGGTGCTGGTGTAGCTGTATCCATGTTCACTAAGAATACGTCCACCTCAAAACAGCTACTTTCCTTTACGAAGAGGAAAATTTCCTTTACGAAGTGTAATGGCAAGCAGCAATAGGAATGCCAGCTGTCTCAGAAGTAACTTATGCTTGCCTCCTGAAAAATCCTGGTTTGGTTTGGTTTGTTGTTTTTTGTGGGTTTGGTTTTTTTTTTTTGGTGGGGGGGGTTGCGCTTCTTTTTGGAGGAAGGCAGTTTGGTTTCTTTAATCCATGGTCAGTATGCTCTTTGTTAAAATTCCAATGCCCTGAGAAGCCTGCGTGCTCTTAGCTGTTTAGCAAGGAAATTGTTTGTGTACGTGGACCAGGATACAGCAATAAGATTCAGAAAAGCAGGAAGATTTTGTCAGTGCTGGACTTGCCACTGGAAGTGTGAGGACCCAATGTTGTCTCTTGCCTTTCATGAAGTGCCCAATCCTTTGCAAAATTTGACGTTAAATTTTCATAGCTTTCTTTTGAAAAATGAAGTCTCCAAACTTTATTGTACGCTTCTGTCCTGTTTCCTTAAGGGAAGGAAAGTGTTAAATTTTTATTTGTGTACTATTTTCCTCGACTCCCTTGCTATTCACCTTACTAATCCAGAGGCATTTGAGCATGGGAGATGTGTGTGCTATCTTGCATTCTCGCACAGCCCATCATCTGTCAGGAACTGGAGATTTGTGTCTGGGATTTGTATCATTATCATACTGGTAAAGGTTTGGAAGGGCATTCTCTTTGGTGTGGCACTTCAGTCCTTAAATAGTAAGCTTTTCTAAGAAAGAGCTCAGTCAGATGAGTTAGTTTAATAAATATTTTGTTGCTGATACACACATGAATGGTTCATATGTGTAGACATATACACAGAGCATTAATATCTCTGCTGATAATTCATGTATGTGATACAGTTTTAAGCCATCTTTTGAGGCAGCATAAATCTTACAGGTTTAGTTTTAAGTATTAATGTTTATAAACAAAATATAAATTTGCCACTTGAGAACTAATGTTAGGAGTCACAATAACATTTTTGGACTGCTGGTATTTTCACACTGATTTTCAAGTGGTGTCACTAAAGTCTTAAATTAAGGAAAACTGTCCGAGTTTACATTCGTGCATGTAAATTTTGAAAGCTGAGTATAGTAATCAGTTGATATATTACCAGCTAAGTGGACAGTTTAATATTTGTTTGCAGATCTGTAATATGCTAAGAATTAATTTGCTATCTGCTAGTCACTAATTTTAAGAGTGGAAAAAGTATATGTTAGTTTACTTGGGTTTTATTTTGATTTTTTTGTCTTTACTACATTGCTATATGTAACATTGAAAAAATCTTTTTACTTTTATCTGTTCTCTTTGTGCTAATATTTTATTCCATTATATTACCTACTCCAAGCAAGAATTTTATGCAGAATTCTAAAATAAGATGTTAGTAAACTCTGTGATGACAGCACCATAACTCTGTGATGTTATTTTTTGATGGTAGAAAATTTGTCAAGCAATCAAAAAGACAAATATATTTTAGTTAAGTGAATACCAGTTTTCTGAAGGACAACAAAATGTTACCAAAGTTAACAAAATGATAAGTTGCTTTGGTTTTTTAGTTTCTTGTAAATCAGAATAGATTTTTTTTTTAATCAGTTTCAATAACTAAAATCTGATCTGTTCTCTGCGGAGCAATAGGAATACATTTTCTGTAATAAATGCATCTTTAAAATGCATGCAACCTATTTCAGTTTTAAAATCATACATGAAATTGTCTAGTTGTGCTATTATAATTAAAATGCTAACAAGAATCAGTAACTGCCCAGCTAAAAATCTAATTTGGATGCCTAGCATAATAAGGGGAGAAATATGATAAGTAGTTGTCAATATTAAAGCAGGCTGAAGGAGGAAGGCTTCGGGCCTTGTAGTAGGTAGAATGAAACAGCAGATTTGAGTATCCACAATCCTTTCAGTATTAAATTTTCAGTAAAATAAAATTACTTGTATATGAAAACATAGCCTTTCCCCAGCTCTCTTTTTTTTCCTGATCAGCTGATGAAGAGACTAGCAGCTCGCTGCTTTGCTGGCTTGTTAATTTTATCCCCACTAACTGTGATTTCCGATAGCCGGCCTGCTGATAGTGGTAAGGTAAATATCCTTTTTCATTGCCGTCTTGAAGATTCAGTAGAACTACATCACAGGCATGTGTAGGTGTGTAACACATCAAAAGTCGGTGTTCTCCGTATTTCAGTGTACAACTGAGTGCTTAAGGAGAGCAATGACATTAACTGTTGACAGCCTTGCATGCTGTATTTATTATTAGCTTTTCTAGCTTCCAAGATATGCAGAGAATTTTCCTTTTCTTAATTTTCGTTAGCTGCAGTGGTTTATAGTGGGTGTCCTGCTTTAGCCAAATGAATATTAATGAATTTGTGTGCAGATTATTTTTTTTTCCTTCTTTTTTCTTCCTAACTCATCAGATCTCAAGCCTCCTTCATAGTGGTTATCTGAACGCTGTGGAAGCATGATGTAAATTGTCTTTTGATTATTAAGGCCTAGTTTCAGGCTGTCCCTCAGGATTCTGTGTTCGTGTTTGTTCTGTGGATTTGCACATCGGAGGATGCATAGGAAACAGATTTCGAAATCCCAATGGTGTTTTTAACATGCCAGGTTGTTTTGTGTTGTGCATCAGGTTTTGTTCACAAAATGTTTTTCAAAAGACATTGTACACAATTGAGAAAAATTATGTCTGGGCTGTAATCACTCTTTTTATATTGATTGTTATGCTCACATGATCATAAATATTAGCCATGTTTGGTGCTGTGGAGAAATGAAGGTAATTGCCTTATGATTAGAGCTCTTTCAGCTACGAGAAAGGATTGATTAGCATTTGCATGTACTCAAGGCAATATTGAGAGGCAAAAGGGACAAATATCAACATCAGTTATGTTCTGAGAAAGCATTAATCAGAAAGCCTAGTTTTAAGATTTTTTTCATTTTTTTTTTTTATTTTTAATTTTAGTTCTCTTATGACCCGGTATTTTTATTTCTTTTCCTTTGTTGGCTTTCCCAAATCAAGAAAAGTTCAGCTTCTTGCTTTATCACATGGATCTGATAGTCAGTGTGTGAACAGGTTCCCTTTATTCCTAGTTCGGTTTTTTGTAGCGATTTTTTTATCCCTCTGCATAGTGCTGCTGATTCTGGTTAAAAGCATACATCCAGGTAATTGAAACTAGTGTTCATTGTTTGTGACTATGTGTGTGGTTTGGGGTTTGTTTGGGTTTTTTTGCATCCCATATTATGAGCGCTTTTTACATAAAACACTGTACTGACAGTGCTTCTGCCTATCTGTTGGTTACTATTCTAAAAGAAAATCATACATTTTAGAGTTGACTTTAACACTTAGGCAATTTGGAAGTTGCTTAAACTGTTTGGAAGAGAAATTGAGTTGTTACTGTGTAAAGTACCTGTGTGGTGTTTGTGTGCACAAAGAACTGTGTGTGATCTGGCTTTGAGAGGAAGAGCAGTTCAGACTGTCCTGTTTGAAAACATGAGCTATCAAAGTCTGTTTTGCATGGAACTACATAAGCCAGAACTGCCACTGACGTGAACAAATGAATGTTTGTTGTACACTTAGTGACACAGTACCACAGGCCATTATTGTGTGTAAAACTATGAGTTGGTGTGGAATTCAGGGTTCAGATAAACATGCATCTGTTTAGATGATAGTGGGATTCTTAGAACAAATTAATGTTTAGTGTCTCTTTGATTGCCAGTAACTCAATTTCGTGTTGTACTCTTGTTTATAAATAAGCTGAACATTTTGAGTTGAATTGGCTGCATCCTGTGGGGCTGCGTTGTTTGGTGTTTTTTTTTTTAATACAGTTTGTTATTTCCCTTTGCAATACCTCTTTTGTTTAAAAATCATATTTTCTGAATCCATGGTTGTCAGGCAATTGAAGACGGCAATTTGGAAGAAATGGAAGAGGAGGTCCGGCTTAAAAAACGGAAGAGACGAAGAAATGTGGATAAAGATTCTGGGAAGGAGGATGGAGAGAAAGCAAAGAAGAGAAGAGGCAGACCTCCTGCAGAGAAGTTGTCACCCAACCCACCCAAACTGACAAAACAAATGAATGCTATCATTGATACTGTGATAAACTACAAGGATAGGTGAGCTTGCAGACCGTCTCTCTCTGTTGCATGTACTCTTTCCCTCTTTGTTGATATCTCTGTGTTTTTAGTGGCTTCATTTTTGTTTTCAGTCTTTAGAAGGATTTGCTGACACAGCATTTCTGAAAAATAATTCACTTAGGGCCTGATGCTGTAAGTCTCACTCTTTGTAGAGGGTTTTTTAAAGACCCATCTGATAGGGAGTTGTTGAAACACATACAAAAAGTAGGCATAGAGCTCCTGCTTAGAAGTGAAGTCATTCTGCTCAGGAAGTGTTCTTAAGAACATTTAGCTTGAGTGGCATTTTCCGTCGGTTTAGTGATGCAGCATGTGGTATAGTTAATCTTTTCAAATACATGGCTACAGATTTATTAATGCAAGTTAACATGGGTCTCACCATAACCTGAAAGACTGCCCCAAAAATGTAAGGCTCATATCATGAGCATCTGAGCTGCCAGAGGGAAGACTAGAAATACTGACGATAACATGTTGCCTGCAGGTGAGATAGAAGCCTATGTGTCAAGAAAGCCCTATAAGAAAATCCTAAATAGCTGGACCTTTGGAGAAAATACCGCTTCTAATCTGAAAAGTCATTTGAAGACTTCTGTTTTGCATGTTTTCAAAATTAAAATCATCTATGCTTCATGAGGAAGAAATTGAGAATTAGTTAATAGCATCTTTGAATCAGACTTGTTTGAGAAAGTTGTATTTTTTAACTCAACTTCTATTTGCCAAAAATCAGTAAAGCCTTCTTGTGTACTTATACCTTCTTTGCTGTACACTGAATTACTGAAATCATATATGGGGCAATTACAAGCTAGATGAATATTAAATGCATTCAGAGAAATAAAGAAGTATTTGTACTAGGTGACCTGCACAGGCATAACAATGTAAGTTTTGCATGTAAACAGCTTCTAGTCTGTGACTTCAAATGGCAAGTTGCACTTCTTCCTTTTTTGCAGCTGCTGTTCTGGGTCTGCCTGTACAAGGTTAACTTGGGCGGTATCTGTTGAAGCACACAGAGCTGCAATGCCTGACTTTTTTGGCATGTAACTGTTGAAATGAACCATTCTGTGATCTGTGGGCTCTCTCTACACCAAAAAGTTTACTGCATCGGAACAGGATTCACAGCAATGAACATGATGAGCAGGAAGCCGATACAAACAGTGTATTCAGCTTGCTATGACTCTCAACTAACAGAATGGTTGAGAAGGGAGAAGTGTTTAAAGTTCAGGTATTCCAGTCAGGGCTGCAAGGAAGCATCCCTTCATTTTGGATCCCTGGCCTTGAGCCTTCTCCCAAAGCCAGACACTTCTGATCAGGGAGCCTACTTCTCTTTTTTGAAATACCGAAAAAAGTTGCTTCCACTAGCCTCCAGTGGGGGATAGCTACATATAGTAACTGATAGTTACTGGGGAAGTTAAAGATTTTTGCCTGACGCTTGTGCCCCAGGAAGCTCATATCTGATCTCTGTCAAACAAGTTAATCACTGTGTTATTATATAGCGACAAAGCATACTATTCCTCTCCCAGGAACCCACGTTTATGCAAGACAGAATTGATTTCCACTTTAAAAAGTATATGGAGCTTATTCTGTTAGGAATTAAAAGTGACTGTTAAACTGAGCTCTTCAGTGCAATGAGCTATGCAGAAGAGTTCCAAGTTCCTGTATTCTGAAATTTTGTGAGCTAGCATCAAACCACCTATGAAAGTTGGGACAGAACAGAATTGTAAATTTAGGCATCAGGAAACTTTATTATCTTAAAATCTTTGGGGTTAAGGTTGTTCTAGAGTTCAATGTACATTTTCAGGATTTGAAGCTTTAGAATTAAGTGAGTTTTAGGCATCGGAACCCTTCAGGTTTGTCGGAGGTTCGTGTTTGTTCAGCTCTGGGCTTTTGTGTGTATGAAGGCAATTGGGACACGTATAGAGGGACAGGTTAATTGGAAGAAAAGTAGGGCATGAGCTTCATCTGGGGAAAAAAAAAGATTTTTCATGTATTTAGTATTTGAATGCTTGAAATCATCTTTGTCTTTAGCTTATTGTCAGTGCTAATAGAAGTTTCATCTCTCTTTTATGAAAGTCCAGAAGGCTGATTGTATCCCAAAAGGTGGTCAGGTGACACCCATCCAAAATCTTACTGACTTTGGCCTGAGTTTGTCAAAACCAATTCTACAATCTTTAGTAAGTTTTGTTGCAGTTAGGAAGCCAGCAGGCAAAAAAATCAAGAGAATGCATTGTTAAACTAATAAATCTCTGTGTGCTGTATCTCATTTTCCCCCTTGCATTTGAGAAGAGCTCTTTGTAAATACAGGACCACTTCTCTGTTCGTGTTAAAATCTTTCTTTTTAAGAAGAAAGATCTTTCTTTTTAAAATGAAAGATTCTTTTTCCTTGGTGCCCACAAAAACCTGGAGTACGAGTTGTCTGCTTTTGAGTGGCGATTCTGTGTAATGTAGATGCAGGGAAGGAGCCTGCAAATACTTTCCTAACTGTCTTGTATTTGACTTCTGTTGTAGGCATTTGGGGACAAGTGCAATCCTTTCCTCCCTTATTTAGAAGGCATCCAAAAAAATAGGCTGGGTTGTCTATGTCTAGGAATGCTAATTAAATAATACATTAAATGATACAAGCCATAAGCTCTAGTAAACTGAAGTTTGAGCAACGCAAGTATTATATAAAGGTTAAAATAAGATTAAACAGACAAATTAGCAAATTTGAGGTAAATGTTCAGTATAGAGAAATGGAGCATATGATTCTTTGAAAAGGAAGTTCAAAGGTAGATGTCCAGCTCCTTGCAAACCCCAGTTAAAGAACTCCATGCAAGACAGTGGAAGTAAGCATTGAGGTCAAATTACTCTTTATGTCTGTCATGTCCTCAGTGCAAATGGAAGCTTTTTCTTCAGATTTTCCTCTTTTATGCAGTACTGTATAGCAACTCACGTATTTCCTTTTATTCCCATCCCACATCCCAACACGATCCTGATTTTAATGAAACATTCCAATAACAATAAGTTTAATAGTTCTTACAGAGCAATTTATAGCTACAAGCTGAGTTTCTTTGGATCTTTCTAGAGAACTGGGACCACACCGAAGGAGAGAAAACTTCAGTGTTTGTGCTGAGATTTGACTTGACTGGCAGCCTAACTGTATTAGTTTCCCGGAATTTTTGTGCCTGGGGTATCTCCCATGTCATAAAGGAAATAGTAAAAAAGGAGAAAAATGACAGATGTGAGGCACCGTGAAAATGTTCAACTCAGACTGTTTGGACTCCTTTGGTGTGAGAGCTGTTGAGGTCCTTGTCAAGTTGACAATACTTGCTTTCTTGCAGGCTGCTGTGCTTTGGATTCCAGTATTGAGTCACGTGCTTTAAGCTTTCCTTCATGTTGATAGGCATTTCACAGAATCACAGAAGCTCCTAGATTGGAAAAGACCTGTAAGATCATCTAGTCCAATCATTAACCTAACGCTGACAAGCCCACCACTAAACCATGTCCCTAAGCACTGTATCTACACAACCCTTAAATACCTCCGGTCGTTACCCTTCTTTGCATGTGCTCCAGCACCTCAATATCCTTCTTGTGGTGAGGGGCCCAAAACTGAACACTGTAAATTTCTTTATCATATCTTTGTATTTATCTTTGTTAATCTTGAAAGAAATAGACATACCTTGATTTGAAGAACTGTGGGGTAAGTGTTCCAAATCATTAAGAAATAAAAATACTTGTTGAATTCATTGCTGTCCTTTTAAACTGCACCCGTGCTCTTGTTACTCAGTTTTAAGTATCAAACCATAAACGATGTTGCCAGCTGTCAACACTAGGTACAGAGCAGTACTACAGATGCAGAGCCTTTTTTTCTCTTCTACACTGCTTTGCTATCATAGGTGAAGCTGAGTTGGTCTAGGTTTCGTCTATAATGGTTTAGAATGGAGAATAAAACTGTAATGAAGCAAAAGTAAGAGAGAAAAGATAATCAGAATCCTGTGACTTCTGGTCACCTGATCTAGTGGGTGATTTCCCTGCCCACCCACGGCAGGGAAGTTGGACTAGATTATCTTCAAAGGTCCCTTCTGACACAAACCATTCTATGATTCTGTGATTTTAGTAAAGCATTTGTTAGGGTACCACAGGAAAATTATAAGCTAATACGAAAGAAAGAGGAGGTCTAACAAGTAAGCTCTCTAATCTGAGTGAAAACAAGGCAAAAGATGTAACTGAAGACACTGTTAAAAAAGGAACTACTAAACTGGAAAAAAGTTACCACGGAAGTTCTTGAAGAATTGGTGTTGGCATAGATCATAATATATTAATGACACATATTAAAATATGAGGAGTGTCCTAGCCAAAATACAAAGGTACAAAATACCAATATTGGGGTGGTAGTCATGGAGGACTGAACACAGTTAAGTCTGGAGTGAAAGAACCGGCATGAAATACAGTACCTCAGAGTGCATTATAAGGTGCTTACAGAGTAAAAATAGGAAATTTTTCTTTGAGTTAGAAGCTCATCATGTGGAACTGACAGAAAAAGAATGACCCGGGCAAAGAATTTATTGATCAAAGCTAACTGTGAGCCATAAGTATTTTCCAGCTATAAGAAAATAGGAGCCTGGCCCTGAGACTATTGCTTGTGTGAATGAGGAAACACTCATTATATGCATATGCCATTATATTTGACACCATTAATGCTTCTGTGTTGCTGTATATAGTACTTTGAATACCTTTTCGTTCAAGAAAGATTAGTTTACACCGAGACACGTGTGAATAATTATTTCAATGATAAGTAGCATGGGAGAGTCTTGTGAGAGGAAACAGGTTGGTTTGTTTATCCAAACACAGCACAGTCTGAGAGGGGAAGATGATTTCTGTCAGTAAATTCACCTGGGAAAGAAGGGAAGCATAAACACAGAGAGAGTGCAGAACTATGTAAAATACAGGATGGTTGGTGATCACAAAGTTATATGAGTGTAAACATTCATGAATACATTCAAGTAATTAATTAAGAGTTCTGGAACCTTTCCATATGGAATAGTGGGGCAGAAATACCTAGATAGATTTGGGCTGTGTTCCTTGATTAAACAACTTTTATATGGTTATTTACAATACCAAGGCCCTAGATTCAAGGACCTGGAAACACCTTTCCAGTTACACAGTTGATCCTGATTCTCCAGTGTAAAGTATATGCATCATCTTTGCAGCCTCCTTTTGCAGTAATACACTGTAATCTGGGATTTTGTTGAAATTATTTCCTAAACTAAGATTTAGGTGCCTTTGCAGCCTTGTACCTTGTTCTAGTCTTGCAGTTTAAAACACCTGCGGAGAAGAGAGCGAGTTGAAATGCATCAGTCCAGCATTATTGTCACACTTTTTTCTAGTTCCAATTGCTTTTCCCCTGTCTTTCCTTCCTTCTAAAATTAAGAATGCCTGTAGCAATGGACATTCAGAGAGTCATATGTGTAATGCGTATGTTACGTTTTCGGAAAGCAAAACTAGTTTGTATGTGTAGTTTAACTGCTTTAGCCTTTGGAAAGCAAGGACAACTTCACTGGAGGTAGATATTCTTTTCAGAATAAGGAATTTGTATGTCAAATCTGAGGCCCAGCCGCTGATCTTGCATCATGCACATGCAGGCTTAGTTCCTCAAACTATCTTTTTCCTCTTTTGAAGGTTTTCCTTTATTTTTTATTTCAGAGGAAGAGAAGCTGTAAGAGTAGCTTCCCTTTCCTGATTGTTTAAGTGGAGAAAAAGAATGATGCTTCATACTTTGTAATCCTTCAGCTTCCCTACATATATATCCACTGTCCTCTTCTGCCATGCATTGCCGTTGGATGTTTCCTGTCTAGGTGTCAGTTTGATGCTACTGCTAGTTTGCATTAGCTGTGTTTAAATAGCACAGCTGACTTCAAGAGTCCCAGGATGCTGATAGCTCTATTACATACAGTGATTTTCGTTTGTGATTTACCTGCTCTGTGCTCTGTCTGTGACACTTAAGGTAAGGACTTGCATAGTGTACCGGTTAACTTCACAAAGCTTCCTCACCCATAGCAGGTGCCTGTTGACCACGTTTTAATAAAGTTGGGAAGAAAATTGGAGGGTGGGGTTGTTGTGCCCTGTCCATGTTTCCTGCTTGGCAAGAGACTTCCCCTGTCTGTGGTGCTTAGCATTTAGATCACTGCATCATTAAAGCCAAAAATGTTTAAATTTGTGCCCATAGTATTCTAATTTTGACAGGACATAGGTCAGGAAGAGAGTATTTTTCTCTATGTGAAATGAATTTTATTGAGACTATTTCCAGCTGTTTTCTCAAGTTGCCAGTTTTTTACTGTTGTAAAATGGTGAGTAATGTAATTAGCCATTACTAATCTAACTGGTAATTAATTATGCCAACTGGTACTCTTGAGTATTCAAACACGCAAAGCAAATAATTCTTATTTATAGCTGAGCCAAAGTTATGGAGTACATAGCCGTATGTCAAAACTAGAAATTATGTTTTTAAGTATTTTTACCCGCTCTCATTTTGATGATGGGTACAGGTCCACCATGTATTACTGCTGGCAGTTCCAAAAAGGAAGAACCATTAAATACATTTAATGAATCATCTTGCTACATAACTGGGTTAGTGTTGGAAGTTGTTAAATACAGAGGAACCACCTCTCTATGTAAGCTCTTTTAATTCTTCTCCCCCACACACGCTTTTTTTGAAGAGCATCCTTGTGAGTTGCATTTGATTAGGAGTTTTAATTTGCACGCAGTGATTCTGGCTGTAAGTACTCTGACTATGGCAAGCGCGCACGACTGTTCATTCTATCCACTCTAGATTGAATTGCAATATTTGTTAAAAGTCTGAAATTTGCCAGAAATACAAGAACATCTTGCTGTTTCAGCTTCATAGTTGTCTCTCCTTTTGATTCCAAAGGAGAAAGGTAATACTTTTGACAGGTCAGTGGCGGCTTGCTTCTGGACACATACTGCCAGGGAAGACAAATACAAAAGGAGCCTCATACAAGTGAGGCCTAATTGTTCCTGCATTTAATTCCACTGAAGATAATACTGACTAAATGGGTGGGAATATATGCTTCTATGTACCTTGTAAGCGGTTTGACAAAAGTGAGAGAAAGTCAGAAACACTGAACACAAACATTTTCCTAAGCAAAAATATTTTAAAAATGAGCAGTATTTCTTAGTGGTCTTTAACTCGCACAGCATGCAAGTATTTGTTACGTGAGCCCGCGCAGGACCAGCGTGTTGAGCTGATACAGTAGCAGTGAGCTGTCACTCACAGTTCTTTTGCCGTCAGGTCTTTTAATTTATTCTGGTCCTTCTTCCCTTCAGCATGTATCCCGCTAGTTGCTAGGCAACCATAAGTGATTTTTACTGCGCATGATTTTTATGTGGTAGTTGTTGTGGTTATTATTTTCTCATTACAAAACTGGGGACGGGGATTAAAATCAGAGTTGCGTTAATAATTACTGATTTTCTCCTGTTGTATCCACAACACAGCCAGTTGAGATTATGTAAGAAAAGATCACATTAATTTACAGTATAGATGCACATATACAAAGGGAGCAGAAGACAATACTTCTTTGTGAAAGGAGGTTCTATAAAAATGGTAGAACAGAATAAGCTGTTACTGATCTGAGTAGACAAAATCAGGCGCTAGTCTTTTGTTGCATATTTCATGTCCTTAATGCTTTTTCTTTCACGGCCTTAAATGATTCTCAGTAATTAATTATATCAAGGAAAAGCTTGAAGGTATTCTATGGCATTCTTAGTTTAATAGAATGTGTGAACAAATCACAGTTGGCTAGACTTATGTCTTGAAAATAGGATATTGCTGTTTAATAATTTACTACCATTATATTTTTAATATTAAATACAATATAAAGGTGTGTGTGTATGTGTATGTTAAAAGGGGAAAAATTTTAAGACACCGTGTGGACACCAGAGATCTGATTTCTCAGAGTACTTAGTGTTCTGTAGGTTCAGAACAAATTTCATTGATTTCAGTTGCAGCTGTGAGGGCTCAACACTTCTTATTATTAACAAAAAAATAATAATAAATACAGTCCTCAATTTGCAAAGTAGAAACGTTAATTTAATCAGTTGTGTAGTGTGTACCTAATGCATTGCTTTTCCTTGTATTGCTGCCAGTTTCTCTTGAGAGGGCAGTCTGAGATGAAGGCAAGTTCTGTTACATGGTATGACATAGTCACTCACATAGATCATTAACAAGATTGGTGCCTTTAAATCCATAGTATAAACACCTCCTGTTTTGACAGGGGAAGTACGAAAGTAATCGATTGGCCTTTTTGGTGTGAATCAGTACCAAAGGAGATGGGAGGTGCAGTGGCCTGAGTTTCACAATTATTTGCTGGCAGGAGAGAAATAGTAAGACTTCGGCTAACAATTATCTAGTCATTTTATGATTTCCTCTATTTCAGTAACAGCGTGCTTCCAAAATAAATTACATCTGTGGGTTGAAATTGCCAGTAACTGCCTGGAATGTGAGGTGCAGGTGGTCTGTCAGGTTATCTACCCTGATGGTAGCTGCATGGGGTAGACAGACTTCACTCTCACCTTCCCTGACAGAGATGCCCAGTGTGCCACCTTGTCTCACCGTGCGGCAGCAGCAGCACCCAGAAGTGCATTCGTGCACGTGGCGTAATCTTGCTGTAATCTAGGGGGCAGCCTGGCAGTGACTGCTGAGGAGGCAAGGGGAACAGCTTCTGCTGCTGGAAGTCAGACAAAAGTTGTCAGGATGAGACAGAGGCTTTTGGTTTCTCGCTTTACATTGGATGGAAGAATACTCTAGCTGCCAGTTTGTGCCTAGAATATTGGTTCAACAACACTGATTAGCAAGCTGCAATTAGAATGTTTACATTGTTGTCTTCTCTTATGCAAGGTCTTTATAAGGAACAGCAGTAACCCAGGACTAAACAGAGAACAATAAGAAATCTTGGATTAGATGAGCAACAACTACTTAGGAAATGAGGAAATTCTGTTTATACCTAGTTGTTCATTGGTCTGTGGGATCCATAAGAAAAACAGTATCTCTTCAAATTCTGATGCTATTTCAGGCTTTAAGAAATGCCTAAGATATAGTAGGCATTCATGATTTTCATAAAGGGCAGAGCTCTTCTGTGCTTTTTATCATCCTTGTCGTCCATGGCAGAATTGCCTCCGTTGACCTTGTATTCAGTATTAGTTTAATGTGTCTGATAAGATCCCACACCACTGTGGAGGGTGACTGCAAGACAGGAGCTCAGGTGGAGACCAGGACTTAGCAGCCTTCTTGCCCAACTCCTGTGAAGATTTGGTATCCCTGAGTTACCATCTGAAGATGCAAATGAGGGTGTTTTTGGAGTAGCTGTGAGAGAAGGAAGCGTGTGAATGTGGGCTGGGAAATGCTTGTGAATGCTATGTGCAGTGAATTATGGTTCCTGTAAGCAGAGATTTTCTTCTGCTACTTAGTCTGTGAGAAAAATGACACGCACACGGGGGTGGGGGGAAGGCTAAGCCCCTAAGTGCCATCAGCAGATTCCCTCTCCAGGTGACTTACAGCCATGTATTGTTTGGGAAGCCACAAATAAGAGGATGTAAAAAAAACCCCTGAATTTGGAAGTGTTAAAATAGCTATTAATAAAGGATGAACAAAGGGAAATCTGTAATTCTTAGAAATTGTGAACACCTGTAAGTGATAGGCAATGTTCTTAGAGTATGAAAGGTTTTTAGATCACCCATCACTTTATTTCAGATGCCTGAAGAAGTACAAATGGCAGTAGTGATTTTCAATACAGTTACAATGATCTTCCCAGAAATCTAGCAGTCATTAATGGAAGTTAGTAATTTCTTTTTCTTGTAACATCTGCTCATCCGATAGCAATCAGCATCTGGTATAATGGAAATCAGTATGAAGAAATAGTTTGCTATGACGAGGAAGTACAAAAGAACTATAAAATGACCAAGAAGAAGATAAACTTATAGTTACAGGAGGGACACTTGCTAAAAATCTTAAAACAAAACTGAGAAAATGGTAAGACTAGTCAGCAAACTGCTATGGAATTCAGTTTCAAATCATGACCCTGTTTCCATAAAGCCTTCAACACATATGATCCTATAATGATGGTGATATGTTAGGACAACAGTACAAAGGATATGTTTTAAATTGTAAATTAGTTATCTGTACCGAATTAAAAAATCAGACCATGGTTCAATTTCTAACTCTTTGAAAGAAAAAAAATTGAGATTTTTTTTTTTATTATTATGATTTTCCTATGATTAGATTTTTTAGGGGGGGTTGTGAGAAAGTTGTAGTAATTCTTTGCATTATGGGTTTGTTTTTCTCAACAGTTCAGGACGGCAGCTAAGTGAAGTCTTCATTCAGCTCCCGTCTAGGAAAGAATTACCAGAGTATTATGAATTGATTAGAAAACCAGTGGACTTCAAAAAGATAAAGGTAAGAACATTTCTTGGAAGTGGAGATTCGTCCATTTCTTTTTGTTGTACAGAAGGGTGAGCATGAAGTTGTCACCAAAATTATAACAGCATGAATATTGCACACACCTGTATTTGTGGCTTAGATTTTAAACGCTGTTACACACCTTGTTAGCAATTTTGTTTAGTGTATATTGCAGTATATCACTGTAATTGCAAAATCAAACCAAAATGTATCAGTGGGATGTGAATGACACTTTCAGAGATGACATCTCAGTGTGGTTTTTTGTGAAAATCTTTTTTCACAGTGTTTTTTTCAGTGTGGTTTTTGTGAATCTGTAAGCGCATCTTTGGTAAAAACACAGTGTTTGCAAAGGTTTAATGGTTCTAGGGGAATGTAGCCATCCCTAAACTAGCATCACATCTTGGAACAGCCAGGTTTGTTCCAAACACAGTTTGACAGATGGGTTTTAGGCAGCTTGTTGCACATTAGGTGATGTCATAACTATGACTTTCATTCATGTCATAGCTTATTTTGTTTCTGGGCTAGCAAGAAGAAACTGGAACTCCTTTACCAAAAGAGCTCCATTTCTATTGCTTTTGTGCCTCCCAGCTCACCAATTGCTTAATTTTTGTTCTATTAACCTGGTGTATTTTTTTGAGTAATATGTTAACAGTACGTTTTAAGACTTTGTTTTAAACAGATACTTGTCTTGATGCTTAGGTAAAATTTTTAAAGAAAAAGCTTTTAATGTATTGAAATCAAATATTAATTCAGTGTCCTTTCTGCTGTTTTTCTTTCTGCACCACTGCCCATCCATACATCTCGTCATTTCCTCAACAAATGCAACAGGAAAGAATTCGCAACCATAAGTATCGGAGCCTTGGAGACTTGGAGAAGGATGTCATGTTGCTGTGTCACAATGCTCAGACATTCAATTTGGAGGGATCACAGGTCTGAATGAACCAGTTTGTGTTAAACATAAAAGATTCCCTTACTTAATGTTGTCAGTGCTTCTGGATTATCATATTGTGTATATAAACCGTGTGTTTTAATTCTTACTTCAAATGGAGAAAAATGCCCAGATTCTTAGACTCATCCAGAATTCACTGGACACAGCTGCAGTGTGTGCACGCAGAGAAACTTGTTTTGACTCTAATTCTGAGATCAGTTTTTTCTGATCTGTGTGTAGTTAAGAGCTGCTGTAAGACTATTTGGATTTATGGTCAAAGACAGTGTACATCAGCTTGGGTTTACTACAGTGGATGACAGAAGGAGCAGATGTAACAGGACAGCTTAGGATGGGATGTTAAGGAAATACTTCGTAGTGAACTCTTCCGTTCTGCTGATGGAAGATACAGATTCAAGGTTTGTCCAGCAGTAAAGCTTTGTGTGTGACGCTTTATACTCTCTGAACCCTCTGGTAATTTTTTTTTTTTTTTTTTTTTTAATTTTGAAAGATCAGAGGCTGTTTTAGGAGACAGTAATAATAAATCCCAGACGAGTCTCAGAGGTTTAGAAACCAATCTCTCATCTCAAACAGATGTTTCACACACGAGTGCGCTCAGTGCTGGGAATTCAGAACAGGACACTGACACAAAAAGAGACACTACGAAATCTGGATGACAGATAAGAAAGTTGTCTCACAATACGGTGAAACATAGTCTCAGGTGATTATTTTTATAGATGAGGTCCAAATAGTGTGATGCAAACACAATATTAAATTGAAACAGAGAACATGAAGATGACAACTGTAATGTGCAAGAGGAAAAAAATGATGTTAAAAGAAACCTTAGTAGAAGTAAGCTTGAAGGCTGATGCTGCCAATACTAATGCATCCTTCAAATTCCTAAACAAACCTCATGACCTGTAGCTAAACTGGGGAGTTTATATTAAAATTTAAGAACTAAAAATTAAAATAAGCATGCAATTAATTATGAAAGATTGTTGAATCCAGCTCATCATTTTGTGATTATTTTTACTATCTAGAGACAGAAGATGTTTTCTGTAATATGTACATGCGGTATTTTTACTGTCTTCAGTTATATGGAAACAACCTATAAATAAATCAGTAAAAAAATATTTTAATGAGAAAATTAATGAAGATAGGAAGCATGGGACAAAATTTTGCTACATGTCCGAATGTAAATTGCCAGTTTACTGCTTAGTCACATGGCAGTAAAACAGCTATAAATATCTAATGATAACAAATGCAAAAAAAAAAAAAAAGTGCAGGAAAACTAATACCAAAAAGTATCACTGAGACTGTAGAAAATAGTAAAAGTTGGTAGAGGAGGTAAAAAGAGGTAAAGAAAAATCAGTAGCTAAATGGGAAAAATAATGAAATTATTCTTACCAGGATGACTAAAGTTGCTAATGAGAAACTGGTCTTGTGTTAGGCAGAGGCGGTAAAATTGACATGAATAATCCTGAGTGGATAGAAATCTTCAGTAGATATTGCTGCTCTGTTTGGAAATAACCGAACCTGTATCAAACTGTCACAGTATTACTTTCCATTCCAATATACCAACATTGATTACGAGAGCTACTATTACTTTTTATAGCATGAAGCCCAAATAAGTTGTATCTAAGATTTTTTTAGGTTTCTTTCTGGTAAGTTCTCATACCATTCATTTTGATTTCCGGTGAATTGCGGGACACTTCAGCAGCAGTCCTCCAGTTTTTAAGGCTACCTTATGTTTTTTGTCATAGATTGGGTCCACTTTTGCTCTGACATACCAATTCACTTCAGCATACTAGATTATTTGCATGTGCATCTAAAACCAAAAGACTAATTCAGGCAGTTGTTTAAGCACACAGTGACTTCAAGTTGTTAGTTTGATGCATGCTGCTTTTCCTTGGAGCAAAGAAGTTCCATCTGAGTTGGAACCTTATGAGGGATTTTCAGGGGGAGACAGACCCTGTGTTTTGAGGCTTTTGTCCTCAATGCAACCGCAGTGATTTGAAGTGTCTTTTATGTTCTAATGGTCAAATGAAACACAGACATGTAAGGAGTTAAAAATACTATGTGTCTATTGAAACAGAAGATTTATCATGAATGGTGTCATTTGCCGTGAAGTTCTGTTGTCGTTGCTTCTCCCTTTTTGAAGGAAGTTCCACTGTCATTGCTGCTTGTTTTTTTGAAACCTGCTGGAATTGGATTTTGGTCAAAATAAGAAAACTTTTATTTGCACAGCTTTTCCTGAGGCAGCCCCGTTTTTTTTCTGGATCAAAATAGATACTGAATATTAACAATAGTTCCACATTAAGAAGGTTAAAATAATTTTTAAAAACCCTTTATTTCTGTTGGAAATTCTGTTTAAAAGTCTGGGTCACAGTGATACATTAAATAGATAGTGAGCAGCATTAAAAAAACCAGTGTTCTATGCATCCGTAATTGTTTTTGTTTTAGAAAAGTGTTTGATCTGAGAAAGGACATCAAGGTTAGCTGAAAGAGCCATTCCTAAGAACAATGGAATATGCTAGGCCTATGCATAAGAAAAATAAAGTCTTCAGGAGAATTCTACTCAGGGGCTTCTGTCGATAGCTAGCTTGAAAAGAAGTAGGCATAAGAGAAAGTCAATAATCATTTGACTTCAAGGAAGGAAGCTGTGGGGTCTCATAGCCCACTAATGTCGTTAGACAATAGCAGAAAAGCCTTTTCAAAACATTCACGAGCATTATATATATGTCAAGAAATTTTACCACGGTCAAGAGCAGTCAAACATCTCGTAACAAGAAGCACAGTGGTACTTACAGAATGGGGAACAATCTACAGTGAGAGGCAGTTTTTCTAAAAAGGACTTGGCAGTCAAGTGAAAAAGGAAAGATTGCGTATTTTATGTAAAGTGTTCTGAACAAAGTTTTTCTAATTCGTTTTGTTGAACCTGCAAAGTATTAGAGCAGTTTTATTGGTTTTAACGTAAGAGCGTATAATGGCAGCCAAAAATCCTTCCATTATCTTTCTCACAAATAGCCAGTGTCCCTTTGTACAAGGAAGTCTGTAATTTAGCCAAAGGAGTAGTATGGCAGCCAAGGTAGTTCAAGTGACAATGGTGATAAAACCAAATGCGGTCTAGGACTCTGTGCCCTTCTATTGACTATTCTTAATTGTCTAGGGCTGAATTGTCCAGTGTTTGGCTTCTGATGTTTTGCAAAACGAAATGTACAAGCTCATTTGTTAAGGTGATTATGAAGTCGCAGATACTTAGCAAGACAGCAAGATTTTTACTGTGTTAATCTGAGAAATGTGTTACAAACCAAATGCAGTCCTCTTACTCTTGAGTGTCCCCTTATGCTTGCGGTTAAAGAGAAAATCTCATGTACCCAAGATACTTAGCAAGCTACAGAATGTTTGAGAACAGGTGCTATGTTTAGAACAAGCACTGATTATTATTTTTTTTCAGTCTTTTTAGATCTTAGAGGAAGGAAGGAAGGAATGAGCTGCTTGGGATAATTTATTTTCCTTGTAGCCGCTTTGGATTTTAGAAAAAACTAAGGTTAATTAACATGAGGGTTAGCCATTTGTCATTATCAACTGCATTGCTAGACTATAACCCAATTTTTAATTAAGGTGCTTGCTGCTGAAGTCTGTTGCTTTGGCAGTTTTTCAAGGCTGTTACAATCTAATGAAAATACACAATAGTTCCTGTGGTAATAAAAATAATAAGAAAAACACTCTAACTGAACATTTTAGATGTAATACATCTTAGGAGTTGTATTTTTATGGCTCACTATTGACAAATTTCTTCATTTAGAGCATGAAAAATTAATGTTGGCATTTCTTGTAAAATTCATGCAACAAGCATTGTTAATCAGTATTTGAAAAGGCCGTATACTCTGTGGGTTTGCACTGGAAATGGAAGTCTATGCTGTGAATTTTTTATCTTGCTTGAATTTACAGTTCTGACATAGGTTTGTATTCATACTGTAGATCTATGAGGATTCCATTGTTCTTCAGTCTGTGTTCAAAAGTGCACGACAAAAGATTGCCAAAGAAGAAGAAAGTGAGGATGAAAGCAATGATGACGAAGATGATGATGAAGAAGAAGAATCAGAATCAGAATGTGAGTCCCCTGCTAAATAACGAAACAAAAGTACATTTGGGGGTGGAAGGGGAGGTTTTCCAGTTTGTGCATGGAGACTGATTATAAGGTTGTATTTTCTGTTGGTGAAAGTAAACGTCTTACTAAGTTTGCTGCTTTGGGTGTTAATGTTCAGCTTAAGTCTTCCAGCTGTGTGTTCTGGCTATACCTCTTTAAGTATACTAAACTATTTTTAAGCCAGAAATGAATCACAGAGGTGCTTTGTGGGAGCAGATCTAACTGACCATGAGTGTTTATAAACCCTTCTGGTCCTGTTCATGTTATCTGTACATAGAAGCACCTGGGAAGGCCAGAGATGGTCTTTGTCTATGGGTGGTCAACCTTCAGGCATGGTATGACATATAAAACTGGTTAAGAACCAGAAGATGTTGCAAATATTCTTCAGTGCGACAAGGACTAAGTGAAACTCTGATTGCTTCAGAAGCAGGAGGTGGCACTCATTCAGTCGCTGCAGGCTTGGAAACATGGTACAGTGGAAAAGGAGGGATCCCTTCATTCCACTTTCTACCACCAATACGTTTACCCATACTCTTCAGCTACACCATCTGTCTGGTTACAGAAACTGTTGTGCTTGGCCCTGAGCTACTCTTCCAAGTACATCACATGGGTGTGCAAAGCATGCAACTTTAGCAGTTCATTTGGGAATGAGTGGGTATTCTGGACTCAGGAATTTAACATGTTCTTCAGAAAGGTGTCAACTCTAAATTTGCCAGTCACCTTGACGTAGCATTTCTGTAGTTTAAAACCAACAAAAAAAATGTCTGTTTGTACAAAGGATAAACATTTCTGTGTGCAAGGAAGAAGATACTTTTAGATCTGTATCTCCTCACAGGACCATAGACACCGTGCATTCTGAGAATGGAAAGAAGATGCACATGGTCAACTTAAAGTTAGTTATTCCTTATAGTTTAATACAAATTATTGTTAAAACTATCAAGAAGTAGAGAAATAAAAGCAAATACCTCTGCTTCATTGTGCCACAGTCCAGATAAAGAGCAGAAGGGAGTATCTTTTTAGGCTGCTACCAGGGGTGAATTTCTGTGAACAGAGACAGACAGCATTTGAAAGTTGATAAGTGGAAGTTACATTCGTGTATGCTGTTAAATTTTTTGCAGCAAAATCAGTGAAAGTCAAAATCAAGCTAAATAAGAAGGATGAAAAAAGTCGGGAGAAAGGAAAAGGCAAGAAGAGGCAAAGCCGAGCAAAAGCCAAACCTGTCGTGAGTGATGATGATAGTGATGAGGATCAAGATGAAAATGTAAGTTTTGCTCACTGAGACTGTGGAAGTGGTTGCAGTGATTGCGTCTCTACCCTGTCCTGCTTGCTGTCAGAATTCTCAACTATTCATGCTTAAGCACATTTTTAATCTGTATTGATCATCTTGAGAGAATTGGGTAGGGCTGTTAATTGTATCTGGGTGTGCTTATGAGATCTGGTGCCAGCGCTGAAAGACAAGAAGTCTAGAGGGTTTGGAGCTTATTTCTTGGAGCTGTTCCTACTTTCATTCAGCCTTTAAACCTCGTGGTCTGTTTGCTTTTGTCCACAGATGAAAATCTCTTAGCTTGATTCTTTTTTTTTTTTTTTTTTTTTGTGGGGGTGCCTCTGCTATTGCAACAAATGAAAACAGACCTCTTCCCAGTTGTTTTTAAATGTCTGGGTAGAAAGAAAGATCTGGTGTTTCCTGACGCTGTGTCTTTCCTTCTCTAAAGAAGTCTACAGCAATTAAATGAAATGTCTTGAAAGAGAGGTATTAGATAACATAATACCTTTCTTAAGGCTATCTTGATTTGTCAGTTTGTCATTTTTCTTCCTTTATTTATTTTTTTTTTCCTTTAACAAATTCTACACAATAGCTGGCAAAGAATTTCTGACTTGTCTTGTGTCTCTTACCTCTAGGACCAGTCGGAAGCAAGCGGAAGTGATGATGAGTGATCCATAGGGTTTATTTTCTTGGCAGAACTGACCCTTTCCCCTTCTCTTCCTCTCCTATTTTACACCCAGTGAATTCATTTTGTCAAATAGACATTGGGTTGTTTCTGTATTCTCATTCTCTATAAATTAGCTTTAGGATAGTGCCAGACAAACATATAATATCATGGTGTAAAAAAGGAAAAAAAGTGTAACATATTGTGACCAAATGGGCCTCAAAAGATTTTAAAAAAGAACAACAACAAAACAAGCTCTTAATGGAAAACGTGGGTTGATAGTATATTTCTATGGGCTGGTTTTAGCTCAGTAATGGTTTGATTGTGCCTGGTTTTGTCATTTGATAGGATGTTTTTCAGTGGCATCAGAAAGACACAAAAAAAAATCTTTTGTAGCATTGATAACCAGGAGAAGCCATTAAAAGCCACTGGTTATTTTATTTTTCATCAGGCAGTTTTCAAAGTTTTTATTTGTTCTGTATTGGTTTTTTACACTGTGGTACATATATGCAACTTTGTTTAATAGCTTATAAATGTACAGTAGTTAGCCTTCATCCACCTTGTCCCATATACGTTTTTCCACTTTACGCTTGACGATCTTCAGAAAAATGCTTTTTGAATTGTATCAAATTTATGTCTACTGTAAACTTTGCTTAACTTTTTTTTTCCTCGATTAAAAAAGTTGGGTTAAAAAAATGCTATTGAATATTGCAATCTATATAGTGTAATGGATGGCTTCTTTCATCAGACTGATCTTCTATGTTACCAATGTGGATTATCACCTTTTCCCTAAAGTGTACTTAATCTTTGCTTTCTTTGCACAATGTCTTTGGTTGCAAGTCATAAGCCTGAGGCAAATAAAATTCCAGTAATTTTGAAGAATGTGGTGTTGGTGCTTTCCTAATAAAGCGATAATTTAGCTCAATAGATGCGGCCTTGTGTTATGAGTTCCACAAAAATCTTTTTGTAGTAGGAATGAGAGGTCAGGAACGTATCCTGTAGAGAGGTCCACTGTGGTCTGTCCTGAATGTAAAATAAGAACTCATTCAAATACCATAGAAGTGTCTTCAGAGGTGGAGAGAACATATGCAGTACATGTTAAAATAAGAATAATAACATTGAAGTAGTAAAAATAATACCTCGAAGTAAAAGTGTAGTTCATTACCTAATTACAATTGAAATGATTAAGCTATAAAATAAACATTTCTTTTTCTTTCAGGAAATATATATCCATAGGCCTCAGTGAGCATGAATACAATTAGTTATGCAGGCAGTCAGCGCACCTATAAGTCAGTTTACTTTAAGTATTATCTTGAGGTATCAGGGTTAGGATGCACTAAGATGTGGTAGTGTAAACATTTGAACTACATATCTACAGTTAATGTTGCTACTGTGCAAATCAAAACTTAGATATGAACATATATTGACTAGAAAATTTGCAAGCCTAGGAGTTGATTTGTAAATAGAGCATTTCTTTGTTGTTTGAACTGTGTGTTTCTCATCTCTTTTTATACTGCCTTGCAGTATGTTAACCACTTCAGATTTTTATAGCTCGGTTGAAAAACTCTGATTTTTTCTGGGGCCCATTTGTGTGTGTTAGCCCTGTGCCGAGATAAGTCAGCTTTGCTTAGTTTTAGCAGTTTCAAACATTTCATTCCTAGTGTGTGCCCCATCTGAATGGAAGACCCTGTATTTCACAGAGAGATACCACTGATCTCAGAGGGACACATTGATGAGACCAGTGTCTGAAGCAGCTTTGCAGAAAATGACCTAGTAGTCCTGGTGGACACCAAGTTCAACATGAGCCAACAATACACCCTTGTGGCAAAGAAGGTTAACAGTATCCTGGACTGCATTAGGAGAAGTGTTGCCAGCAGGTCCAGGGAGGTGATACATCCCCTCAGCACTGGTGAGATACATCTGGAGTGCTTTGTCTTGGGGTGGGCTCTCCAGTAGGAGACAGACATGGACATACTGGAGCAAGTCCAGCAAAGGGCCACTAATATGGTTAAAGGACTGGAGCATATGACATACAAAGGGAGGCTGAGAGAGCTGGGACTGTTCAGACTGAAGAAGAGAGAAGGCTCAAAGGCACCTTATTGATGTGAATTAGTATCTGAAGGGAGGGTGCAAAGAGGGCAGAGCCCTGCTCTTTCCAGTGGTGACCAGAGACGGGACCAGAGACAATGGGAACAGACTGAAACACAGGAGGCTCTCAACATCAGGAAAGACTTTACTGTGAGGGTGACTGAGCCCTGGCACAGGTTCCCCAGAGAGCTTGTGGGGTCTCCCTTCTTCGAGATACTCAAAAGCCATCTGGACATGATCCTGAGCAACTGGCTCTAGGTGGCACTGCATGAGCAGAGGGGTTCGACCATATGACCTTCTGAGGTCCCTGCCAACCCCAGCCCTTCTGTGACATGGCGTACTTTGATTTGCAGAAGCCATTCTGTCTTCAGTGACAGTTTCATGAGACCACATATAAATGTTATTTTCTTCACTGCAAAATGAACTGAGTCTACTGACCCATTATCATGACACGAAACATCTGGCAGTAGGCTTCAGTCGCTGCTGGCCTAGACTGGATTTAAGCTGGCAGCTTAGATGTGAAAGGCGCAGTATCATGTTACGAGTCCTCAGAGTCCCTGATGACTTTGCAGTGACCCAGTTTGATTTATTTTTCAAGAACTCATTATTTACAGATGAGTGTTCAGCTGGAGAATAAAAATTAACTAAGAAGACCCAACATTTCTGTTAAAAATGAAAGTAACCTTTCTTTTTTTTTTTTAGTAAATAACTATAAGCCATATGAGGATATCAGTTTGCGTGAAGAAATATATTTGAATTCGTAGCTGCAGATTTTGTTTTGTCAAGTCTAAGTACTTTAAAAATATTTTCAATTTCCTCTCTGAGTTTCAAGAAAAAATGCAATTATTTTTATCGTTAGATTAAAATTGATTTATGACTGTTAAGTCATGCCTATGCCTCTGCTGCAGTTGGTCCTGTTACTTTTTTGGATTTGAATTCGTCTCTGCCCAGAGTAATTTTTAATCATTATCTTGCTCTTTCTCTGTATGAATTTACTGCATTTTTCAAGATGAGGTTTTTTTCTGGTAATCTCAGCACATCACTATATGAAGAAAAAGGTTCTGGGTAAATTGTTATCATATGCAACCTTCCAAAGTGTTTACAAAAAAGAGAGGAAATCTTTTAAGGTATGTACAAATCCATGTTAAAGATGGGAGCACACTTTGTCTTTTACAGCATTCCCTTTCTAGTATAAATTTATGTGGACTTCAAATACCTTTTGGACAATACACAAATGAAAGCACAGTACTGCAATCCATATTGAGGGAAGTTAACTCATTTCCTACCTTAATTTCAGAAAAATGTCTAGTAAAATTGGAAACGGTATAGCTTGGGCCCTGAGGAAGGTAAGCAAAGTGAAGTGAATAGCAGGAGGTTTTCTTGTTGCATCTGCTTCTCCTGGGAAGTATGCAGCAGTGTAAGTGGGCCAGATGAATAACATTTAACAGTTTTTATACATTTCAGATGCTATTAACATTCTTTCTTTTCCCTTCACACACCTTCTGAAAGAAACAAAGAAAACACAAAACCTTTTACTCATTTAATATAAATGGCTTCCTGCATAAATGTGTCTGGTCCTCAACACAAAGTCTTACACTAGCTGTGTTTTCAGAAACACATAGATTTTCATTTTCCTTGTCTTGTATACTGCTTTTAGAATAGAAGTGTCAGGGTGTCACCCCACCACCACCTCTCTGGCCCTGGAGGTGTACTGTTCACTCACTCAGCTCATCGATAAAGCTGGCAATTCAGTGCTTGTTGAGGCAGGGAGACGTGGCAGAGTGTATCATGGCAAATACTGCCACAGCTTCTGTGCGCTGTAAGGCAAAGGCACAGCCGATGCAGTAGTAAGCCTCAAAGTAGTGTGCAATTATTAAGCTGCTGGTACACACTTAGTCCTGTCAACTACCCAAGGAAGGCATTAATAGCTCTATTAATAATGCACAATCGCTGATCTCATACTTTCCCCTCTGCTCATCCTCTGAAAAACCTCTGAAATATTTCAAAATTCCTGAAAAAAAAAAATCCACTTTTGATTTTGAATAGTGACTTGAACTGTAAGCTGGAACATGACTGAATCAAGTTCTGTGTGTTCACAAAAGGGGCTGGCAAAAGTAGTTCATGTGTCTGTGTCTGCGATAAGGAAGAGGGGGAAGTAGCTTCAGGGCAGGTGAAGAGGTGAACGATACGCAATTTTGCCTCCTTTGTAGTAGAATTGTATTTCATTTTAGGAGTCCCTCACCCCTAATCTTGCAGTGCTGAACAAGGGACAGAAGGTAGATGAGACAGGTTTATATCTGCCTGTGTTATTGATATTATGGTTTATATCCCATTTTACTGTGTTAGTGTCTGTTATGTTCATTCTCCCTTTGGGCTTCCAGCATAGTTGCTCTTCTGTCCATCACCTTCCATTGAAATAAATTTTATATGCACTTGGATGCCTTACAGACTTGAAGCAGTTACTACTTCATTGTGCAGCATTACTTCCCATCTCCTTTGTCCTTCTAACATGAATGAGGTGGAGGAGAGAGGCATTGTCTGACCGTTCACTTAGGGCTTCTCATTTTCTGAGACCAGGACACCTTGTTGCTATTAGTGCTGTTGTCTGCTGGCGCAACCCTAGGGGCACATCAGTGCTCCTGCAGTTCTTGAAGTTCCTTAGGGCAGTCCTTATGGCCAAGGAACAAAGCAGTGAAGCTGAGCCTGTCTGACATTCTGCAGATGCACAAAAAACGGTAAGTATTCCATGTCAGTGCACTTAAACCCTTAGAAGCAGTAGTTAAAATAGGTATTTAAAACTTCACAATTCATGTAAACTATATAAGGGGCAATCTTACCAAAATAAAAGCATTTTACTTCTGCTTTGGAAACCCTTGTTAGACCAACTTTGATTGCACCACTGAATGTAACTTTTGGTGCTGTTTCATCATGCCATCCTTATATCCTACTGTTTCTGTGTGACAGTCAAAATTTAAATCCTAGTCGCCTTGAGAGCTTACAAGAAAATCGTTTACCCCCTGCATCATTAATCAAATATTTCACTACTTCTTGGGAATCTGGAAGATACAGAGACACTGTGTAGCACGGCCCATACCAGAATCTAGATACGTTACAGTGATGATTTCCGTGAGATGGACAGGTTGTTTTTTTTTTAAAAAAAAAAAAAAAAAAAAAAAAAAAAGCTTGCCCTGTATCTTGCAAGTTGATAATTTCTGCTCCGAGGTAAACAAATGGAAAAGGATATTACTCTGTCTTTCTCCTATGTCACTCAGACTCACTTCAAAGCCTCCTCCTTGTTCCCAGAACACATTCAGCCCACTTGAGACCCAGCCACCGCGCTGTAGGTTAAAGGGAAAAGCTTGAGTTTATTTTTCATGAGCACTTGAGTGACACATTTTTTCTTAGGAGGTACCATGCAGTTATTCTGTCATTCTGACTACGTCTGGGGCTGGTGTGCTCTACCTATCCAACTGTGCCAGGTCCTGTTGCAAGTTAGCACCTGAGAGACATTGCTGTCACAGTCCCTGGAGTAGAAACTAATTCAAAGCAGCTCTTCCAGGTGAACATGTTTCCCTGGATGGTGCACAGCAATTAGTAAAAGTGGCAAACTTTTGGTAGGCCCAACTGTGTGAGTGGGCAGCTCATCACCTCTCAGAGCTCAGGTGGGCGTAACCACCTCATACCTGTTTGTGGCATCCCTGCTGAATTCGGCAAGGAGCCTTGCTGCCTGCTCTGCCTGTGTCACTCCTCCTCTCATCACAAGCGTGCTGCTTTCTTCTCTGAGACTGCTTGTTTTAATGGCCTAACATCTGTCTGAGAAGAGATTTCTAGCCTTGGGGAACAATCCTGTTACCTCTCTGGCTGGCTTTCTCACCGCTTTCCAAGAGTTCATGGCATTCTCTCCAGAGACGTCCGCGTGGCTGCTTTCCTTACTGCTGGCTTGCTGCCATGGCCTCCTTTAATGTAACTCTATGGGATCAACCAGCATAACATTAGGTGAAGTGACTCACAGACATTGACCCTACAAAATAACAAAGGCATCATCTACGCTGCCTAGCGGTGTGTCTTTCATCTCCAGCCACCTCACCGGCCTGAGGCACATCAAGTGGTCTCCCTGAGGCTCTTCGGCCTTTGGAGTCACTAAGGAAACAGTGATCTCTAGTTATTTTTAAACTAAATGAGCTTGTACAGTGAAATGTTTTTTAAATTATCCCAGAATTGTTTCTGTCTAGACACAGGATGAACAAACACAGTGCCAGATAGTGACAGCTTCATTAAAAAAATCATCATTTTAAACTCCAAAACATGCCTACTGTACAGAATTCACACACGTACTGTTTCAAACAAAGAGATTCTTCGTATGAGACAACTTCACAATTTGCCGCTCAGAAATAGAGCAAAAGGTCCCCTGAGGACTTGCCAGGAGACCATCACCAACACATCATGCCTCCTACCATCCTGTCACCCTTTTCAGCTGTCAGCCCCCGCCTCAGCCTTAGCGTATACTTTGGTAATACGCACTGGGACCCACCAGATGACAGCCCTGTTTGAGTAAGGCTGGACTTTATTCGTCTCTCTGGGTTCAACTGCAGCGCAGGGTGCGGGCTCTTCAGTGAGCGCAAGGTCTGACAGTACACGCCATGTGATGTCACTGTTTGACTTAACTACAGCATTCAGCCCTGAAAAATGCTGGAAAGGTGAACATGACATTTCAGTACACGTTTTCTAACCTCAGTAATACAGAGAGATACAGAAAATATTCGTGAAGGCTGCGCTCACTGCAGGTGTGAACATTTCCAGGGAGGTCACATGTGTATTATCTTTTTGCATGTTCACTGGTGGGGCCTATTTTCCCCTCTAGTTTTGCCAGAAAATAGTCTCACATAATTGTGTCAGCTGTCTTCTGATAGCCTTTACCCCTAGTAGCCAGTGTCAAGGTTTACACTGGTTGTGTCAAAGGCAGTTGTGTCAAAGGCAGCAACCCATCGACTGTGTATTCAATGATCCCTCGTTGTAGAGGATTGTATTTTGCCTTTAAGATTTTAGATAGCAAGGACAATTTGAATTTCCTAAGGGCAAATCCTGGTGAACTTTTAAATGAAAATGCAACTCGGTAGGTGAGGAATGAGTGAGAAGTTTAAAAAATACCTAATTTCATGATCAAGAAAGTAATTTTTGAGATCTCTGCTGAAGCATCTCTTGCTCTGTAACACAGAAATGAATTTCAGCCTGATGAAAGGTCTTGCAGACATGCCTTCAGAAGGCTGTGAGGAACCGTGTTAGTCTGTGGAGTCTCTGAAGGCCATCTCTGGCCACGTGGTCTCTCCATTCCAGCAAGGAGCCTCTTCATCGCTGCAGGGGAAGGAGGGGAGGAGAGCCCAGGGAAATCTGCTTTCTCAAGCAACAGACCTCAAACAGGCAGTTCAAGCAGCCTGTGCCTGGGGGACTTCAGGCTGGGAGACAGGCAGGTAGAATTATACTAAATGGAATCCTTGGTCCTATTTACGTCAGTATTAATGCTTGCATAGATTATTACAAATAGGCAACAAAACGTTTGTTGTAGGAGATTCACAGCTGAATTTTCATCTTTTGCCTTTAAATGATCAGGTACCCGTGAAAATATTTCCAAGTCTGAATGAGAGGAACCACTGTTAAAGGCTAAAGAAATATTGTGCCCTTTGTGCCCTTCAGTCACAAGCGTTTTTAGATGTCCAGTGCATCTCAATCACTGCCAGGTTTGCACTGAGGATACGTGTCCAACAGGAATTTGAGTTGTGCTGTCAACATTTCATGTAAACCAGCAAGCAAAGGACTAATAGTAGCAGTTCTTGTCTGAATAAATTCAAGCGCATATTTTAATTCCTCCAACCTGCACCAAGATGAACCTGCCAGGTCTCAGGTCTTACTATTGATCCTTTGAGCTATGCAATAGCCTGTGTTTATTTTTAATGAACAATACTTTCTTCTAATTCACACCTGCATGACTGCCCCTGCTTTCATGTGAATAGTCATGTAGCATAAGCAGAGTCTAAATTTCAGCATCACAGGAGGAAGCATTTCGGGAGGACCAGCAGTGGTAGGATCTACCTGCAAGCATACAGTTGAGTGGAAAGCGGACTCTTTTTAACGCTCTGGAGGAAAGAAAGAAAAGTCAGGCTGACTGGGATTTTGTCTGAAATTCATGTTCTTCTCCTGCAAAGCCTGCTGTGATAAGCTTCCATTATGAACAATAAATTGTATAATGTGTGAAAGGAAATATTCCTGTACCCTTCTGTATTTGTATCTCTATATCTCCAACATGCAATTTTCTATTAAATCTCTGAATCTGCAGATCAGGAGTCACACCTCAGCAAAGCTGTTCCGCAACCCCTGGCACTCACTGAAATCCTGATGTAGAAAAGGAGTGAACTACAGCTAACTTGAAGAGATGCTTATATTATGTATACCATTCTGCAGTTTTGTCTTTCCTCAGTCTCACTTGTGGACTTTGTACAGCTTTATAAGGCAACTGTCTACAGTGAGGGTTTAAGTTTGGTTTGGGCTTGGGACATATGCTGTCCCAAGGCAGATAAGTGCTGTGCTCTTGCTAGTGCTCATTCTTCATCAGAGTTCCACTGGATCCCAAAACTCCTGTCCAAAGTATCCCAAGGTTTGGAAATAAGTATGTCAAAGATATAGGAGAAATGGCTGAAAAAAAATAGTCCCATCTGAAAAATACTAGAAAAAGCAGTATCTTAGAATCTTTACTGGAAGACATGCTACAATTGGAAATAGCAATATTTACATACATGTATAAACCCCATTACAGAATCAGCCTGCTCCACCCTGGATATCAGATTTACATCCTTTCCTTCCCTCTGTTTATGTTTTTGCTAAATGCCATATGATTTAATTTCCCTTCTCAGGCTCCTATGAACTTTTACAGACCTCAAAGTCTTGACTGATCCTACTCATTGACCTCCTTTCCTCCCAAAGCATCAGGAGACAGTTGTAGCATGGTTCTGGTTCAATATGTCAGAGTTTCCTAAGAGGCCAGAAATCCTTTGCTGCTCTAACTCCAGATATTCTGACACAACGCAGACTGTTGCATTTTTCACTGAAAAATAAATAAAGCTGTGGAGCTGACTTACTCTGTGATATGGGTGCTGGGGGCAAAAAAAACCCAAAGCTAAAACAAATAAAAAACCCAACCAAACCAAACTAACAAAAATAAACAAAACCAATGAAATGAGAGAATTACACCAGAACTGCCAGAAACATGCAGACAATGAACGTGAGGACATGCAAGCTAAGACACAAGTGACATCACTAGATGCTAGAAAAGGTACTTACCTTTTGCTTTATAAGTGCTTAAATGAAAGTTTAAAAAAAATAGGTTAAATGCCTGTTTGCTCAGTTGTTGGCTTCAATGTTTTGCTTATGTTTCATTGCTTTCCAGTGTCAGAATAGAATAGAATAGAATAGAATAGAATAGAATAGAATAGAATAGAATAGAATAACAGAACAGAACAGAACAGAACAGAATAGAATAGACTAGAATGCAATACAATATTTCAGTTGGAAGGGACCTACAAAGATCACCTAGTTCAACTGTCTGACCACTTCAGGGCTGACCAAAGGTTAAAGCATGTTGTTAAGGGCATTGTCCAAATGCCTCTCAAACATTGGCGGGCTTGGGGCATCGACCACCTCTTCAGGAAGCCTGCTCCAGTGTTCAGTCACCTTATCAGTAAAGAAATGCATCTGTTGCCTCCCCAATAGTCCAAAGCAGAGAAACATTTCTCCAAGAATCTCTGAATAGCACTGGTGTATCCCAAGCCCGATGGGAATCTCTGGATGATATCAAAATGGAAACATTACCAAAGAAAATTGATTTAAGCAAACAAACAGAAAAACCTTTAGGGGATATAAGTACTTAGCTTTCTTGGGTTTCGCTGGGAGAAATATGCTTTGTAGTAATACTTCCTTAAGCAATCCATCAGCTTCTTGGTTTTATGACGGAGGTGATCCTGAGTTTAAATACATACATAACAATGGAGTATTTTCATGCCATCTCAGCATGTTGGAAACATAACCCAGGCTTTGGTATGGTGCAAAAACTGAAAACATTAGCGAACTTAAAAGAAGGTTACATAAAACAATGTCTACTGCATGAGGAAGGCATTTGATTAATGACCATACACTTCAGGGTCTAAATATTTTTTCTGCTTGTAAATTAATGCAACTGTGACATATTACAGGTAGAAACTAAGGCATAATTTGACATCTCTGGGACAGACAATGTTTCTGGAGCACAGGAATAGGCCTGTCAGGGAGGGAAAATGAATAGCGGGGCAAGGGCAGGGGAGCTGGGAGCTGCAGGTGGTGGCAGGGCAGGCCTGTGGCAATGGACAGGGCCTGGCCACGGGGTCTGGGACACAGCCAAGGTCAAGCTCGGACATCAGCCCACAGGTTACCCTAGCTTAGTGGGGCCCATGGCCAGGCAGGTCCCAGTGGTGACACAGCTCAGGCAGGGAGAAAAAGCAAGAGCCCAGCTTAAAAACAGGTCCCAGGGCACGTGGGGACATTTCCCTTGCTGAGGCTTTGACAACTCAGGGTCTTCCAGTTTACCAGACTTTTGGGGTTGGTTTTTTTTTAACTTTTCATATAGAAAAGAAGTAATTGCTCATGCTCTTTCACCTTGTCCAGAGGACCTGAGAAGATGCCAGCAGGGCTGCGCTGTGTGAAAAACAAACCATGAGAGAGCACTGACCTGTTCCCTCTGCCCCCGCAGCACTGCCTCGCCGCCGTCCTGGCACAGGGTGGAGTGGTCTTAGGATGCACACAGTGCTCGAGCTCCTGGCTACCTTGAGGCAAGGATGGTGGCACCCATTTCCCAGGGCTTGGAGGGAACCCCAGTCATGGGCAAAAGTTTGTGACTTGCTTCCAGTGCCAGGTAGCAGAAGGGAGAATTCAACTCCAAGGTTGTCTTCTCTGTCTTCACCTTCCATGTGTTGTCACTAATAAATTATTTTGCTGGTACAAAATCTTTCATAATGTCTCCTCATGAACTCTCAGTCACAGTCCCATCCTGGTCTGCTTAGGATGTTTGTAATTAGAAGCCTAAAGTGAAGGAAAACAACAGAGTTTAATTTATTAAACTGTACCACTGAAGCGAGGGGGGGGAATAATCTGAATTTCTGAAGAGCTCTACCCTGCAAACTCATGCACTGACCAGTCAATGTCAATAACTTGCACTGATGAAACAGTGAAGTGAGATATAATTGTGCATTCCCTGAACAAACCCCCACTGGCCGCTCACACTTTGAGGCAGTGCAATGTCTTTAAAAGCAAACCGAGAATAGCCTTTTTGAAACCCTTCTGTGGGTGGCAGATGTGTGTAAAACCAGGCTGATTGCTGCAATCCTAAATTTTACATCTCTGTGGACAGGTTGAGTGTAGAACCATAGAATTGTTTAGGTTGGAAAAGACCTTTAAGATCATCTAGTCCAACCGTTACGATGCAGTGTACATGCAGCTTCCTGTTCAACTAGTGCCCTTCTACATAAACAGGTACAAAGAGACAGGTTTTCTTTAAACACAGAATCACAAAATCACAGAATCTCCTAGATTGGAAAAGACCTGTAAGATCATCTAGTCCAATCATTAACCTAACGCTGACAAGCCCACCACTAAACCATGTCCCTAAGCACTGTATCTGCCCGACCCTTAAATACCTCCAGGGATGGGGACTCCACCACTGCCCTGGGTAACGCGTTCCAATGCCTGATGACTTTTTCAGTGAAAAAATTCTTCCTAATATCCAATCTAAACTTCCCTTGGCACAACTTGAACCGATTTCCTCTTGTTCTGTCACCTGTTACTTGACAGAACAGGTCAACTCCCACCTCTCTGCCACCTCCTTTCAGATAGTCATAGAGAGTGATAAAGTCTCCCCCTGAGCCTCCTTTTCTCCAGGCTAAACAATCCCAGTTCCCTCAGCCGCTCCTCCTAAGACATGTGCTTCAGACCCCTCACCAGTTTTGTTGCCCTTCTTTGGACGCGCTCCAGCACCTCAATATCCTTCTTGTGGTGAGGGGCCAAAACTGAACACAGTACTCAAGATGTACCCTCACCAGTGCTGAGTATGGGGGGACAATCGCTTCCTTGGTCCTACTGGCTACGCTATTCCTGACACAGGCCAGGATGCCGTTGGCTGCCTTGGCCCCCTGGGCACACTGCTGGCTCATGTTCAGCCGGCTATCAGCCAACACCCCCAGGTCCCTCTCTGCCGAGCAGCTCTCCAGCCACTCCTCCCCAAGCCTGTAGCGTTGGCAGGGGTTGTTGTGGCCAAAGCGTAAGACCCGGCATTTGGCCTTATTGAACTCATACAGTTTGCCCTGGCCCATCAATCCAGTCTGTCTAAATCCCTCTGCAGAGCCTCCCTACCCTCAGGCATATCAACACTTCCACTCAGCTTGGTGTCATCTGCAAACTTACTGAGGGTGCACTCGATCCCCTCATCCAGATCATTGATAAAGATATTAAGCAGGACTGGTCCCGGTACTGAGCCCTGGGGGACACCACTTGTAATGGGCCACCAACTGGAATTAACTCCATTCACCACCACTCTCTGGGCCCGGCCTTCCAGCCAGTTTTTTACCCAGCAAAGTGTACACCCATCCAAGCCATGAGCAGCCAGTTTCTCCAAACGTCTGTTTTTAGAACCTACTTCCTTGTTTTCATTAATACAGAGTCTGTTTCCATGGAAATAAACCTTTAATAGAGAGCAAAAGCCAAAAGCATCAAAAACCTAATCAGCAGGGAAGTGCACAAGTCCCCAAGGTCAGTGTATGGCTAGAAATCAAATTTATGGGCTCTTATTCGCAAACTTTCCAGCTTAAGTTAGTCTTGGGCTGTTTGTGGTTACTTTCTCTTCTCTCTGTTGCTCATCCTCAGATCCGGAAGGAGAGGGTTTTTCTCATTCTGGTCTTGTTTTTCACCAGCAGGACAGCAACAGTAATCGTAATGCAAAAGCCAGCCTATGAAATATTTTAAATTCTTAACCAAGATAGTAACTTCAGATGACCATGACTTCTCATTGGAGCAGACTCCTTCCTTTTAACTCATAGCACACAGAATGTAAGCCTTGACTTCATTGTGAAGAAACGCAAAGCCACTTTACTATATCAACCCAAAGAAATAAAAAGTCATTTCTTTCCTTACTTCCAGCTCAAAAACAAGCTGAGATATTCCTTCCAGGACAGAATTGCAGCTGGTGGTTGATCAAGGAATAGCGCAGCAAAGATGGCCATGGTAACCTATAGAGCATTTGAATCTTTTAATGGTACAAAAATCTGAAATCTCAGACAAGAAAGGGAAAGGCAACCTTTTTCTGCTTTTGCTTTTTCTGCTTACATTCTCTACAAAATCTAAGAAGATAAAATGCCCGAGGACATCCCTGCCCAGGGCCAGCAGCCTGCATGTGGATGTGGGTCACCATCAGCCCTGGAGTCTCACCCCGTGTGACTCGGTACAGTCTGTTGAATCCTGTGGTGGGATCCCGCTGCTTGAGCAAAGCTTCATTCTGCCTGTGTCTTAATTAGTTGGCATAATAAAGTTAGCTGACATTCAGATCTTGGAAGAGCCTGCTCAGGCTGAAAGAAGTTCCTTCCTCTTCAATTGACCTCGAGTCTGGAAAGAAGTATATCTGCTGTTTCCTTTTTCTCTTCTGGCTGCAGCGAGTCACTGAAATAAAGTGCTTTGTTTGTGGCAGTGTTTTTGTCCCTTAGTGCCAACTAAAGCCTTTCTGGGAGGTCTCTAAGTTTTCTCCATGAAAGCCATGAAGTTGGCTTTCTTGAATATTTATGTTTAGAGCTGTATATATAAAGTAATTAACAAAATAAATTAAGTCCATACAAATCAGTTCTGTTAGGAGCCACAATAGCCCTGAATTTTTACTATGTGTTTCTGCCCAAGTTTGGTCAGAGGGCTTGGTTTTCTTTTTTGTAAGAGTTCAGCTGAGTTGTTTAGTCAGGCATTATAAGCAGGTGTCTTTCTCTCTCCTTTCCACCGCCCCCTTATGCTTTCTTTCAGCCTACCATTTCTCCTGCTCTGACCTCTTCTCCCAATTTCCCACAAAGTGCCTTTGGGAATTAACTCATTTATTTGGCATCTTTGGTCAGCATCACAGCCTGGGGCCAACCAGGCTTAGTGCTAAGTCCTTGGAGCATACGCTAAACATCACCACCAGACTGTGACCTATTGAAAGGCATCGTTGCGTACAGGCCCCTTGTTGATCCTGCAAGAGGTAATTATACCTCTAATGCAGCAAATTATCAGACAGCCTTGCTTTTGCTGTATCCCCATGTTTAGGCATTTTCATTCGTAGCACAGATCTTACAATTTTCTTTCTTTGCTGTAGAGAGGAATTGGCAGTGCCTGAAAGAGCGTTTTTTAGCAGTTGAAGAATGAAACGGCAGGAGTATCCAGCCCATACTTCCTTCCTGGCACTTCACCCAGCTTTTCCGTACCTATTCAATTCAGTTTAATAAGGAATTGCATTCCCACTAGAATTGCATATGATGGTTCAGTAACCTACAGCATCCTGTTGAGCTTCTGGTTTCTATGTCCAGGAAGTGGCAGCTCTTTTCTGCCAGCGAAGACATGCAAGTTAGAGGAAGGTTAACTGTTAAAGAAATTTCATCTTTCAGTTAAGTAGTATTTTGGGTCAGCTGAAAAAAGCAAAACTAAGATTTAGCCCCTGTGTCAGAGTGTCCGACTGATCAGATGTCTTTCTATGCATATTCTGACAACTGATGTATACCTTTCATTTCTGTTTCCACAAACTCTGACATTGACTTGCAGACTTCAGGGCCATTACTGTTTGCTCTGAGAAGCACTGACCAAATTCTCTTTTGTCTCCATACCTCCTGGCCATTCTAAAACTTCTCCTCAGTTTTGCTGACTCAGTTTGTTAAAGCAATCATTCCTTTTTTCTTTTCCCCGCCTTGTAGACGCCCCTCTCCCAGAGTCCAGTACATATGCTATATGAATGCATTAATTCTTCTGACTACTCTGTATCTGTAATGCATTTTTGTATCATCACATCTATTGGTTCATCTAGTTCACAGCCAACCAGACTGAATAAAAAAACTGAGTTTATTGTGGAATGTGCTCTCAAGAGAACCCTACACTGTCTTTGTGGCAAAGCTAAGCCAAATAAATCCTAGAGTTGTTGTTTGCAACACAGATCACAAAGAGGTTCAAAATGTAGCTGCCGTGAATGTTACATGACTGGCATGAAGAGACTGACTTTCAAGGAAAATGGATGACTGAGTGTCATCCTACAGCTGATGAAGAGCTTGTACGGTAATAAATGCAGATAACAGAGGGAGCCAACAGAGAGCAGTGGTTTGTGCAGAAGAGTGCACGACTTGGTCCAAGAGCTTTTTTCAGAGCAGCATAGCTGTGTCTCTACAACGGCAGGGACACCGACATAAGCCTGCGTCTGTGAAGTAACAAGCTGTTCTCTGCAAAAGGAAGTGTTCTTTACCTACTGTGTTTCTGCAGCAATAGACTTGATGTTCAAGACATTTCCAATGCAAGAACAAACAACAGCTTCCCAAAACAGATGATCAGGGAGCCAAGGAGCAGAGGTGCTCTGTTGGACCTGATACTTACAAACAAGGAGGTATTGGTCAGGGATGTGAAAATCAGGGACGAGCTTGACAGCAGGGACCTTGATATGGTGATTAGGATTCTGAGAGGATGGAATGGGACAAACAGCAGGACCACAACCCTGGAACTCTGGAGAGCAGACTGTAACCCCTTCAGAGATCTGCTGCGAAAAATCCCATGGAAGACAGCCCCAGAGAGAAGAGGAGTCCAGGAGAGCTGGTGCATTTTCAAAGATCACCTCCTCCAAGCTCAAGAGTGGTCCATCCCAACAGGCAGAAATGAAGCAAAGGGGGCAGGAGGCCTGCATGGATGACCAAGGAGCTCCTAACTAAGCTCAGACATAAAAAGGAGATGTATAGGAAGTGAAAGGAGGGACAGGTAGCCCAGGAGGAATACAAATATGCCGTCTGACCATGGAGGGATGGGCTTAGGAAAAACCAAAGCTCACCTGGAGTTGAATCTGGCATGAGATGTGAACAGCAACAAGAAAGGTTTCCACAAGGATATCAGCAGCAAGAGAAAGACTAAGGAAAATGTGGCCCCACTGCTAAACTGGGCAGAGGGGCTTGTGACAAAGGACACAGAGGTGGCCGAGGTACTCAATGTCTTCTCCACCTCTGTGTTTACTGTTAAGACTTGTCCTCAGTAATCTCAGACACCAGCAGGAAAGTCCAAGGCAAAGCACATATACTCTCAGTGGAGGATGATCAGTTTAGGGAACATACAAATAAACTGGACCTACAGACATCCATGGGCCTGATGCAATGCATCCACAAGTGCTGGTGGAGCTAGCCTGTGTCATTATGGGCTGCTTGCAATCATCCTTAAAGGGCGTGGAGAAGAGGGGCACGACTGGGGAGACATCCTGAGGACTGGAAGGAATCAAGTGTCTCTCTTGTGTCCAAGAAGGGGAAGGAGGATCCAAGGAACTACAGGCTGCTCAGCCACACCTCAATCCCTGGGAAGGTGATGGAGCAGCAAATCCTGGAAACCATTTCCAGACATTGTACAGGACAAGAAGGTGACTGCAAGTAGTCGGTATGGACTTACAAAGAGGAAACCATGCCTGGCCAACCTGATGGCCTTCCACAATGAGGTGACTGGCTTGGTGTATGTACATACAATAGGAAAGGAAGGCTGGGAAATAACTACTCAGAGCAATGACCAGAGAAAAACTAGGTTCCTGCTGTATGTAATAGACTCAAGAAATATTTACTTAGCATAAATTTGGATGCCTGTCTGTTAGGTAATTTTTATACTAGTGCTGACAGCTGCTTGCTGTAGCAGATGAAAGTACAGCGCTGCTGCCCTCTTTGTGTTTCTTTCTTATTCTGGTGCTGAGTCTCCATTAGCATTTCTGGAGGAGGAAATATGTTGATTAGGAAAAGATGGCTTTCTTTTAAATATTTGACATGGGAGTGTTACCGAGACATCAAGAGGAAAACGCGAAGATAAAGGAGGTGCTGTTTTGTCAGTATCTGCATCTTCAAACGCCCACCACTACAAGCAAATATACTTTATTTTTAGGAAGAACCATAATGGAGCTGACTGCCACCAAGTGACATCCCTTTTATGAGTGAACTGTTTTCAGCAACTGAGGTGACTTTTCCTGTAAGAGTTGAGGAAATATTCCTCACCTTGGACCACTTCCTCTTTGGTCACTCTCCCTGCCTAACAAAGCAAGGCAAACACATGAGTAAAAACTACTAAACTAGCCACATGCAGCCAGAGTGGGTTGAACCTGTCCTGCTTCTGTCTGTTCCTAACAGAAGCAAGTATTATAAAAACATGGAAGAAAGACTGTCACTAACTACTCAGCCCAAAGGGGAAGTCTTTTATTATTTTTATAATTCTCGTGGTGATGGCACAATGATTTTTTGGATAGTAATTAGTCTTCACCAGCTTCCTGTAGCAGGATGCCATGCTGCCAATATCTGTTATTCAGTCCTTCCATAATCCTCCTAAATTATTGGTTTCATTTTTATTTTGTGGCAACGGGTTCCATATGCGTTTGTTATCTGTATGAAATTGTTTCCTGATACTGATCTGAAACGCTTTTCCTTTCAGTTTGTCCCTGTTTTACTATTACAAAGGCAAAATAGATAGGTAGCTTTCCCCAGGCTTATCATTAATATTTCACCTTTGTGTGGATCCCTCTTTTTTGTCATGGGTGAAATCCTGCCAAGGGAGAATTACTACAGTGACTTCTTTGGGCCAAAACCACATATCTTTTTCCATCGATTCTTAAGCTACTGACTTTCTTCTTGGAAAGAAACTTTGCTTAACATCCCATTTCTCTGTCAGTCCTTTTGTTCTTGTATTACTGCTATATCTGTCAAGCTACAGTAAGCAAAATCAAATGTTTTTTATAAACCATACCATCACCACTGTTAGCTATATTACTTGCTTGGAATTGAAAAAGCTGAGTGTGCCTGAGTGGGAAGTGAAAAAAGATAGACTATCAGGTGAGATATATTAGGAAGTATCTAAAAATACTAGTATTTTCAAGCTCAGCCTTTGATTTGCAGTGAATTTCTGAGGTTTTAACTTTATACGCACCTAACGGTGCAGAGGGGCACTTGCTGTGATTCCTTTCGGAATCTTAGTCTGTGCAGAAGCCCAGCAAGGTCAGGTGCTTCTGCCAAATCTCAGTAGGTATGGGACTTCACTATAGATGCCCAGCTAACCTGTGGCATTTCTGGCTTAACTGTGAGCAGCACGGAAGGCACAAAGGCTGGTAGTGCTCCGAGAGCTGCAGGCGCCTCACGCTTTGGAAAGTCATACCGCAGCTTTTCCAAGTCAGGCCATGGGAAACGGGGGAATCAGCGTACCAGCAGCCTTTGCCTGGAAATGTGCTGTTCAAAGCAGTTCTCAGAAGTTGTTTTTGCTTGCATGATGTTGCGTTTGTGAAATGGTAGAAGCATGATCCTTGTTCATACCAAACTCCCGGATGGCTGGCACTCATCTTTCTCTCACCTGTATTTTCATGATGAAGGACAGCTGCCACCGGAAAATGATGATAACGTGAAATGTTTTGTCTTTGTAGGTGGTTTCGGTCCAATTAACGAAGTAGGTTAATTCAGATTCTGGTGAATGCATTTATCTTTGTGACACATCCAGGCAACCTAAGTAGGACAAGGAAACTAATATACTTCTCTATTTCTTTACCCTGGTCCTGAGGTGACACTTTAGCCATGACATGCTTACCGACCCACTATCTAGTCAAGCAGTAACAACGTTTGACCTTACTGAACACCAATAAAACACCTTTTCTGCTGTGATTAGCTTGAAGTCTTCAAAACAGACACAGATAAAATTCACAGGGTGACCAAGGGAAATTTTTCTGGGATTTTTCTATGCTGCTCTTTCTCTCCTCTTATGCAGTGCAGCGGTAGAGAAGACATTTGGCAGACAGCGGACAGCAGCTATGAAAGAATTGAATTTCAGTAAACATCTGAGGGCATGACCTGAGATACACAGCATGGAGGACAGTAATTTTTTATGATACAGGTTTTTTTAACGAGGATATGCTGTGTTCCTCAGGCTACAAGCTAAGGAAACAGAAGACTGCTGGGAAGGACCCGCTTTGTGTGCACTGCTTGGGAAGCCCCTGCCCTGTCTGACATGAGTGATGCTCTGTTTGCTCTTATGATGACAGTCTAACGAGGAGGGAACAGGAGCACAGTGTTCCAGGATTAGAATGTTATGCGTTGTAGCGGGGACGTTGGTGGGGATATTGTATGGCTGTCAGCGTAGGTGTAAGAAAGAGACAGCAGAGCAGTAAAAGAACAAAAAATTAGGCAGTGCAGGTAGTTTACGCAGTGTCCTGATAAGAATTAAGATTAACTTCTGGCTGTAACTCTGTCATACAAGTAGTGGGGTAAAGGCCTGAAGAAAAAAAAAATGAAAGTCATTGCCAAGTGTTATCTATTTTCAGCTTTGTCTCCTAGACTACCTCCTTTCTTGGGAATTTATCTCATACACTGTGTTTAAGTTATGGTCATCTTAGACACAGATTCCTATGAGAATCTTTTGTTTTGTTGATCAGGTGCACAAAAGAGTATTTAGTTTTGGAGTTTGTGTCTTTTTTTTGTAATTTAGGGGAAATGTCAGTCCAAAAGAGTTTCATCCTATGCAATGTAATGTAGCTGGGTTTTGTTACCTGCATTTATTAGATCTTAAGCTTAGAAGGCACTACTAGATCACTTGCAGTGATTTCTTGCTGGATGTACACTATACAGTTCTGCCCAGTTGCTCTGTGTGGAGTCTTGCAATTTGTGTCTAAGGAAAGCATTTCCGTTCAGGAAAAAATGAAATCTATTCTTGATCAGGTGAGAGCAAGAAATGAAGAACCCATCATTTCTTAATAGCTGATTCTGGTAGTTAAGCTTTGCACTAATTACAGTAGCTTTACTTTTACTTTCATAAAACAAGCAAAAAAGAATCCCATGTCAATGAGCTTATAAATACCCTTTTACCTGAAAATTCAAGCAACACCATTTCAGGTGTATGATCTGAAAGCATTAGGCTGGGTTCACTCTCGGAGTACAGCTCTGCTGAACCCCACTGAGCAGCACCGGTCATGTAATAACCTCACAGACACGCACTGCCTCATGTCTTGTCAGAACAAAGTATACACAAGACTTTAATTCACACTAACCCGGTTTAAGTATGGCACAGCTGTGCAATAGTCCTTAGCGCTGCCCAGTCAATGCAACCCTCATTTGCTTTGCTTCTGCAGCATAACCTTGTTGATTAAAACTCCAGTTCATGCTAGCATACACCAATGAGAACAGCTAGTGATTTTGACTTTTGAAAACCGGTCTGCTGATGCATCTGTACGGGTTGAAAACTGAGTCTTTCCTTTCTGATCCGTGGAGGCAGGGAGGGAAAGAAAGGGTAATAGCACTAATGTCCCTCAGAAAAATGTTTAGTATGTACAAAAACAATTGTGGAGAAGTAAAGTTAAACAAAACATAGCATTATCGCAGGCCTCATGTCTTGTGCATTGCAGATAAACGTTATACCTTTTGTTTTGCACTAATCTATCAACAGGGAACCATTAATTCTATGCTAACAGCCTGTTGTGTTAACATTCTCCCCTGATTATGTCCACAGACACTCGTAACAACGTGCTGAATACAGAAAAGATCTGTACAATGTTTTGACTTCATTTCAGCTGTTTAGTGTCAGACTCACTTTTCAAATTAGAGCAGGTAGACCAGTCCCGCTCTCATTAAGCTTAATGATAATTTAAACATTGATTTCAAAGGAAGAAGCACTGGACTTCCATGGAACATGAAATCTAAGATAAAAAATGCTGATGAAGTAAGGCTCTCATTCTTTCCTGCCAGTCTGTGCAGTGCATGTGTGAATAGAAGGTAGGTTATAGTATCTTGTCACTATGGAGAGAAAATTGTGCACGTCTACTTTCTGGTTTGATTTCACACACATCCTTCATAACATTGTTCAGTAATGCTTGAAAAGATCCTGGACCACATCCTCTGCTTATGTAACAGGCGTAAAACCACTGACTTTCAAAGAACTGTTCTAGCACAATACTCTCCAGATGAGGATACAGGCTGTGAGATAAGTTGCGCTAAAGGGGAATAAGCATTGTTGTCCTTAGAAGCAACAAACTATGTGGGTTTTTTGTATAGGATTAATTTTGCTGAAAGCAATACAGCTTTTCACAGAGTCACAAAATGGCTGAGGCTGGAAGCAACCTCTGGAGGTCATCTTGTCCAACCTCCGTGCTCAAGCAGGGCCACCTGGAGCTGGCTGCCCAGGATCATGTTCAGATGGCTTTGCTCCCTTCAAGTATTTATACACACTGATAAGATGCCCCCTTTAGGTGTGTGTGCTTCACCGAACACTTTGCTGCGTGTATGATGTGTGATGCTTTTGTTGCTGTGTATTTCCTGGCAAGCCAGCACTAACACCTACTGATACGGGCTTAATAAATACACTGGAAAAACATTAAATAAGCTGTGGGTTGTAACTTTGAACATCCCATGTGCAGATGTTTCAACACTGCAATCTGAGTAAAAAGACTAATTTACAGGATGTTTTCCACAGACGAATTCTGAACTGCTGCCATCTTTTGTGAAGAATTCACTCTCGATTTTGGCCGCCTTATTGTAATCCCAAAATAAGAAAACTGATCCATTCCTTGGTTTTCTCACAGCAGTTCTGTTTAAGAAGCTAAATGCTCATATAAAAGCCAAGCGCTGATTAATGCTCTAATTGCTATTATGACAAGAGAGATGGACTAAGGTAGGTCCTGTCCTACCTTCCAGAGCATGAATGAAATTTTTGTTTGAAGACAAGATACTGTTTTTCAGATGCCTGTCTATGAGCAGGCTCGGAGATGCTGCCCTTTCCAAGGGAGCCTCCAGAAGGAAAGACGCTGCATATTACTTGGGGACTTTACAGTGGTTTTCCTAAATGCCTAGAGCTGGTCCCCATAGCTCCATCCTATCCCTAAGACAGCATTGCAAGCAGATGCCTTGTGCTTGGTTTCTGACAGCAGAGCGAATCAAGGCCAAGTGGTGTAAACTGTTCCCAGGATTTCTTTCCTGGCCTCCATCTCTTCTGTCAGTCCCATTAGACTAGATTGCCTGGAAATGTTAAAGTGATGCAAGCTTGGCAAACTCCCCCCCTCACCTTGGCAAACAGCCTCTCCAGTTGCTGTTAGAGCTCTCAGAGGTCCCCTTTCCAGGCATGAGTATTCAGTTAATTAATTGGAGAGATTTAAATACACGATCAGACTGCATGAAAGGGGGAAGCCCCCAGGAGAACCCAGGGGTGGGTACAGCTTACAAACAGAGCCCGCGTAATTCAGCTCTTCAGGGCAACCTTTTGCGTAGTTTAACCCCTTGCTAGTACAGATGGACTGAGAACTGTTCCCAAAGCTTTAATGTGCAAACAGTTAATGTAAAGCGAGGCTAAAACTGGCAGATAAACCCTTCTTTCTCCAGCTGTGCAGCTGCTCTGCTGCTGCTGTGCTCGGGCCAGCCTCCTCTCCCACTTTCTGCTCCCAGCTCTCCATCCATCACCCACACTGGTGTCCCCGAGGGCTTTGTGGCTCTCAGTCCCAAAGAGGGCACCAAAGAACATCGCATTTGGGTAGCTCCCGAGCCGGCTCACCCTAGCTGACAACGTAACGGGCATTTTTAGCAGAAAAGGTAACTGTTAGAGGTGGGGCAGTGTTCAAAATGCAGGCACAGGACTTGAGAAGAAGAAACAAACTAGACCCTGAATTGCTACCCCTGCAGGTAGCGTCTCTTTCTTAAATACCAGACAGCGAGCATAGTAAGGAGCTTTTGAGCGACATAGGGTTTATCCCTAGAAGCATCTAATTACCATAAGAAGAAATGAAAGTTGTTTTTTTTATTTTCCTGAAGTGATAGTGGCACAGGGGACACATAGGCATATAGTATGTGCTGCCTTTTGGATGAGTGTGAAAGCCAGATCTTGGAATCACTGCTTCTAACTCATTTTCAGCGCTTAACAATGTTAAGTCCAGTTTGTCATTCGGTCCCTGTCAGGATGCCATCTGATATTCTCCTTCGGTTATTGTCCAGAAATACAGTATATTTCTGTCACCTGCTGTCACGTTTTGTTTCCTGAGGTGGTGGTGTGCTCTTGTGAGTTGTGATATAAAAATCTAATCTTTACCACAACTCTCTCATAAGGTACTATTTTTGCTGGCTAACCAGGGCCAGTGTATGATGTAAGGTCCTTGGCATGGTAACATTCTTTGCCACCCCAACTGAAAGCTGCTAGGAGGTCTTATTAGACTCCAAATACTGTGGAGTCTACAATAAGCATAGTGTATATTAAAATAGAATAGTTTTCTTAATAAATTACTGGGTACAGAGAGATTGAATGTAGGAAGTGGATGAGTACCTTAGTTAATCAACTATTATTTTTCAATAGCTGCTGTTTTTTAAGTTATTTTCTATGCCGTTTTATTGATCTATTTCCATTTGTAGGCCCTTTATTTGGCTCTAAGCTCTTTACTGATACTGTTGTGATAGGCAGGAAAGAAGTTTCAGCAATCTGTAGAGAATGCTTAAAATACTGAGGGCCAGCAATGGAAGGCAAAATCTAATTATTTTGGATATGACCACAATTCTGTTACCACTAAGGTTTCTTCAGAATAATTCACATCAAAGGCTAGAAGAAGTCCTATGTGTAGGTATAAAAATCTCTGAAGGCTGATGTGGAAAAAGTGTCCTTTTTTTCTTATCAAATGTCATCTAAATTCCACTTGTACTCTAGTCTTGTTCTACTTCTAAGTAGCAAGTCTCTCTGCATATCCCTTCAAATCAAATGAAAAATAAATGGTGTGGCCTCTAATGCACACCAAAGAAGGAAACAGAGTTGCTTCAGTGAACATCTGATTTAATATAAGAATGAAGCCAATTTCAAGAATTTAGATACCCTGGGCCTGGTCTTTACACCCAGGGAAGCTTTCTCTTTGCTGTCACAGGGACCTGCAAACCTCCTATTCCAAACAAAGCCAAAACAGATTAATTTCCCCTGCTCTTGTTAGAGAGATTGTTTTGTTATATTGTGAAAACACAAAGAGAGCAGCACAGCATGAAGGTGTTACTCCTTCTTTTTTCTGGTGCGAGGACACTGATGGGACTGTCTGAGACCTGGGGACGTGATTGTAAAACAAATTGCCACCGCTGGGTTTTGAAATCTCTGCAGAAAACACTCTATCACCTTCCTCTCATGGTATGTTTCTCATTGATGCTGAAGAACTGACCCACGCAAGGCTGAGTGACCACGGTGACTCGTGTGCGACTGCAGACTCCCAGCCAGAGATGTGGGGAGCCTGTGCCCACACTCCTCCTGCTTTCCTGCCGGCGCTGCTCCGCTGCCAGGAGCACCCTTTCCCTTCTTTGTGCCAGCAGGAGCCAGTGAAAACTCCAGCCTGACGCATCTACTGCCTCACACACCAGGCCGAATAGCATTAATTAGGTTAATCAAAGAATCTTCTTGGAGAGTAAGATGATGTTTTGACACTGAGGAGATGATGAAGCTACTTAATATTCAAGCTGCCATCCCACAGCCTTTCCTTCCCTACAGAAATCCTTGCGTGGGAGCTTCAGTTCGAACACATGCTATGTTGCGTGGACTTACGTGTTCTGCTGTACAGACAAGTAAGTTTATGTGTAAGCCGCGTGCATGTTTGATCTCCCCTGCTTATTCACACGAGCCACTGAAGTCGAAGACCTGCTTGCACAAGCGATCTGCAGGGAGCGGGGGGGGGGCTGAGGTGTGGGCAGCTCTTACAGCCCATTTAGTTTGTTGGCAACAGGGTAGTTTTGGTATCCCCTGAGATGCAGATTTTTTTTATACTCCTCTGCTGGACCCTGGTATTGTGACGGCCGCGGTTTCCTGGTGAAGGCTACAGCACGGCAAAGCCTGATCTAGCTGTCTCTGCATCTAGACACAGCTGACCTAATTATTCCAGGCGTTTGTGCATCTTGAAGCTTTGCTGGTCACAAGTGGTTAGTAATGTGGCGTGCAAATGAAACTGGCTGTCTACCCCCTTACTGTTTTTGCAGGCAGCGCTTACCACGGCATTTCTACTCTCTCACCACCTTCCCCAGCATGCACCCTGGTCTGTGGCTGCCATACTCCATCTCATTCTGTATTTTGGTGCTTTCTTATTGCATGGCTACTTCTAAAATGCTTAAAAGCACAGAGTAACTTCCCTCCATTTTAGTTTCACAGCCTTCTCACCGTCTGCTGTTATAGCTGTTAAAATAACTGTGTTGTGAAAGTCATTCTCCTGAGCTGTGGGATTTGAGCAATTGGTTTCTTCATTGAATAATGTATTTTTTGCACATCTCAATACTGTTTGCATAAAGAGGTCAGACGTAGGATGGTGGGCAACAGGCACACCACCAGTGAAACAGTTTCTCTTATCAAGGGCAGCACTTCCTTACAGTGTGTGAGACTGAGGTTCAGCATCTTCCTCTGATCCAGGAAACTGCTACAGAAATTCTGTGACAGAATCTCTAATGTATCGGTGGAGCTGGGACACAAACCCTCATGTTCTATCTCTGTTGCTAGTGTCCTAACCACTTGCATGCTGCTGCTTGATAAGTAACTAAAGGCACCAGACAAAGTGGGAGGACTCCCGGCGGAGGAGGGCAGCCCCACAACCCCTGCAAGAGCCCTGCCGCAAAACCAGAAAAGTATGCTGAGGTGTGAGGAAGCAAGGCACTGAACGTGGGCTTCTTGTCCCACGTTAGGGGGTTAGGAAGAAAGGAGACATTGCTTCTCTGCTGTTCTGTTCACCCTTGAGCTTAGTGCTCTTTCCACTGGTTTTGTTACACAGGCCGCAAAATTGAACATTTTCTTTTGGCTGGAATGAAAAATCTTTTTGGTACAAAAGGGAATTTTTCAGGTTTATACTTAACTGGTAAGAACAAATGCTCAAGTGAAGAATGACATGTTGGGACTGGCTACCAATTTAAGGATGAGCAATTGCAGTGCCCGTTCAGCAGTCTGACTCCTCACACTCCCTTCTCCCCTGAACTCATTCTCTGGCCTGCAATGACCACCTCTCCCCACTCATCCTCCTTGTTGTCCTAGCTTGTGGAAATGTGCTAGCATCAGCTATCATTTCACAACATCCCTCCTTCTCTCTCCCTGTGCTGGTTCTCTGTCTCTGGTGAAGTTCCTGCTGACTGGAAAAGGGGAAACATAACCACCTTTTTTAAAAAGTGCAAAAAGAAAGGCCTGGGGAACTACAGGCCAGTCAGTCTCACCTCTGTGCCTGGCAAGATCCTGGAGGAGATCCTCCTGGGAACTACACTAAGGCACATGGAAAACAAGGAGGTGATTGGTGACAGTCAACGTGGCTTCACTAAGGCCAAATCATGCCTGACAAATGTGGTGGCCTTCTACAATGGGGCTACAGCGTTGGCAGATAAGGGAAAAGCAACAGACATCATCTACCCGGACTTGTGCAAAGCATTTGACATTGTCCCACATGACATCTTTGTCTCTAAATTGGAGAGACACAGATTTGATGGACCACTCAGTGGATAAGGAATTGGCTGGACAGCCGCAGTCAAAGACTTGTGGTCAACAACTTGATGTCCAAGGGGAGACCAGTGACCCATGGTGTTCCTCAGGGCTCAGTATTGGGACCGGTTCTGTTTAACATCTCCATCGGTGACATGGACGGTGGGGTTGAGTGCACCCTCAGCAAGTTTGCTGACAACATCAAGCTGTGTGGTGCGGTCCACACACTGGAAGGAAGGGATGTCGTCCAGAAGGACCTCTACAGGTTTGAGAGGTGGGCCCATGCAAACGTCATGAAGTTCAACAAAGCCAAGTGCAGGGTCCTGCATGTGGGTCAGGGCAATCTCATGTACAAATACAGGCTGGGCGGAGAATGGATTGAGAGCAGCCCTGAAAAGAAGGACTTGGGGGTGTTGGTTGATGAGAAGCTCAACATGAGCAGGCAATATGTACTTGCAGCCCAGAAAGCCTGCTGTGTTCTGGGTTGCATGAAAAGAAGTGTGGCCAGCAGGTCAAAGGAGGTGATTCTATCCCTCTACTCTGCTCTCGTGAGACCCCACCTTGAGTACTGCATCCAGCTCTGGAGTCCTCAGCACAAAAAGGACATGGACCTGTTGGAGCGGGTCCAGAGGAGGGCCATGAAGATGATCAGAGGGCTGGAGCACCTCTCCTATGAGGACAGGTTGAGAGAGTTGGGGTTGTTCAGCCTGGAGAAGAGAAGGCTCCAGGGAGACCTTATAGCAGCCTTCCAGTACCTAAAGGGGTCCTACAGGAAAGATGGGGTGGGACTCTTTATCAGGGAGTGTAGTGACAGGACAAGGGGTAACAGTTTTAAACCAAAAAAGGGTAGATTTAGATTAGATATTAGGAAGAACTTCTTTATGTGACAGCGGTGAGGCACTGGAACAGGTTGCCCAGGGAAGTTGTAGATGCGCTATCCATGGAAGTGTTCAAGGCCAGGCTGGATGGGGATTTGAGAAACCTGGTCTAGTGGAAGATGTCCCAGCCCATGGCAGAGGGGGTGGAACTAGATGATCCAACCCAAACCATTCTACTTTTAATAAATGCCATGGAGTCACAGTATGTATCTGAAAAGTTTCTGGATTCATTCTCCCCTTCCTCTTCTCTGCAAACTGAGATTTTCAAAGTGATGCAGAGGATTGATTTTAATGGCAGATGCATGGCTAATACAATGCAATGCTTTCAGTTCTCAACCTCCACTTATTGGTAACTGGCTGGAAAAGGCTGCGGAGTTAATCTGGGAGGTAGGGAACATGTTTGCTAAGCATTTCTTTTCAACACAGACATCTGGGCAGTGTGTACTAGCGGCCCAGGAGGGCCAGGGGTCTCTTAAACACGGGGCTCCTGAGGGTCTGGCTGCAGCATCACTGCCCCCCTCTGCAAAGCCCTTTGGCTGGGGCTGCGGAAAGACCCTGTCGCTGAGCTCCCAGGCCTTGGAGGTGGGATGGTACACACCGTGAGTCTATGTGTGTACATAGGTTCAGCCACACTCTGTGGACGAATCCATAGTTGCTGTTAAAGAAGGGCCTGTGATGTGCCCCATAAGGCTCCCAAAGCAGCTACAGGAATCTGAGCCCCCAAAGAGCTCCTTTTTTTCCCCCAATGGAGCTCTGCACTGGACTGCTTGTCCACCACACGGAGGTGCAGCAAGTCTACTCAAGCAGCCCTTATCCCCCTTCAGCTCTGTGGCCCCTCTGCTGCAACTGTTTTGGCAGCAGTGCCTTTAACTGGCACATGCAGGTCCCACCATAACCTGCCCATCTCCCACTCATTGTGTCTGTCAGAGCTCAGGAGCACCCTGGGTTCAGATTGTCTGAAAATGAGCTTTTGCTACATTTTCCTTGAAGGATGTTTGTGGGCCAGTGGGGAGCACTGGTATCAAAAGGAGGGCTCCAAGTCCTTGCTTAGCTGCATGTCCTGGCATGGTGATTTAAAGCTGCAAGAGAAAGTCACTGTTAGTAGCAAAGCAGCAGGAGGGCAGTCTTGCAATGAAATAGGAGTTTATGTTGCCTGTTTGCAAGTATGACATTTAATTGTCACTAATAATGTCATGAATCATAATTATGTCTTTTGTAGAGAGGCTTGTCTCTGATAAAGGAAAGCAACAAATGATATTAGCCTTGGGGATATCACAGCGTGCATAAATCTTTCTGTTGGAGTCTGGCTGGTGTGCAGGTGGTGAGGGGCACAAGGGGTGACCCAGGCTCCAGGGAGTGCACCTGGGCCCTGAGGGAAGGGACAGGAGAGACCCAATGGAGGCAAATGGGTGGGGAGGGTCCTCCCTGGTGCTGTCGGGGTGACCGCCCTGCCTGCTTACCCCTCCAGTGGCTCTGCCCTCCCAGCTCCCAGGGCAGCCCTTGGAGCAGGGCGCTGTGGGGGCTGCTGAGATGGTGGGACTGCAGGCAGTGCGTCAGCATGCAAACCTGTTAATGGGTTAGATTTCCCCGGGAGCTCACGGGCTGCAAGGAGAGGTAGGTCAGGTGAGATGAAATGCTCTCAAGGGCCACTGCAACAGCAGTTGGATCCATGTCGCCAGGGTCTCCTTATTCCCTCTTGCGGTGGGCAGGAGAAGACCCTAGACTTGAACTAGTAGGCCTCCCTGTGGGGCCAGAGGAGACAGCCACAGGGTCCTTGGGAGCAAGTTGGGGTCACCCCTTGGTGACCTGCTGGGATGCACAGGCCTGTCGGATAGAGCACAGGCAGCAGGGGAAGTGGGGAAAACCTGGTGTCTGTTTCCTACCCAGCTCCCAGTGCTCAGCACACTTGTAAGAGCATCAGTGTCCTTGAGGTTCCCATCTCCTTATTCAGAGGTGTTTGAATTCTGCCAGAAGGCTGAAAGTTACTGCAGGAGAGGGATTATTCACAGGCAGAAACAGCTGGATCCCCCTTAGGACTTATTTCTTTAGGACTCAGGCTTAAAATATGCAATTTTCAACATCTGCACCTTTTTTTTCAGATCAAAGGAAACAGCTATAAAGCTAGGATGGGTAGAGCACAGTTAATTGCCTCAGCAACCTGCCTCCCTATGAAATGAAATGCCAGCCACCTCAGAGATGACTGTAAAGCAGATGTGGAGGCTTGCTCATGTCTTTTTTCCCATTTTTTAATCACTGAGGGGCCACAAGTGGTGCATGTTGTGGTGCAAGGACAAGATCAGCTGCTATCACATTTCTATAATTTTTATTTTTTATTTGGTTTTGTTTAGGGGTTTTGGTTGTTTTGTTTTTTTTCCCAGACTTTTTTCAGCTGTATGGATGTATGAGAGACACTTCCCTCACATGCCTGGCTGATGGGAGTTTTTAACATGGACGGAGCACAAGATATGTAAGGTGCTACAGACAGAACTGCGCATTATCAGAGGAACAGGTAATTTGAAAATGGTCTTTACCCCCTTAAAGTATGTTTAAGAACAGGGAAATGACCGTGTGAGTGATTCCCAAACTGCACAACAAAAGCCTCAGTATAATCTTAGAATGTTTTTTCCTGAAAGTTGTCAGATGCTAATTAGGGAGACAAACGGGCATTCACCAAAGATGTCTGTATTTATTTCAGACTTAATTATGCTAACCTAGAAACAGGCAAAGATAATCATCCAGCGGCTACTCTACGGCTTGATGTTCAGCTGGCAGCAGATAAACACACTGCAGTGCATTATTTAGGATATAGAAGGGATTCAGAGCGATCAATTCAGGCTTTCTCTTTGGTGTTGCTTTTTTCCTTCTATATGGAGAGATCCTGCCTCAGAGTTTGAAGGAGGCATGTAATCACTCACTGCGAGACAAGAAATTATTTTATGAGAACAAATGCTCGTTGCCATGGTTTCTGAGAGGCAGATACTCCAAGGTCATTCCCTGAAAATTCTTCACAACCGCAGCTAGCAGCGAGGATACTCCCTCACCTCGCTGAATAGCCTTCCCTTGCCTATCAACACAGTCCTCCCATCTCCGCTGGTATGCAGCTTCCTGTTTAAGCCACAATAACACGGATAAGAACACGATGTGAAAGACCTGCAATGTGTCTGAAAACAAACAAAGTCAAGCCTGGGTTTACAAGCCTGTGGGTTTTCCTGGTTGGCTGTTTTCTGGCTCCTTTGTGTGTCTGCTGGAAAACCCGACCCACCTGCTGTGTTTGCCGACCAGGGAGTTGCAGGTGCAACTGCAAAACTTTCACCTGAAGGAAATGCCAGAATAGCCCTGCACGGAAGGGATGACTCATGGACAAGCATGGCCTGTGGCAGGGGGTTGGAACTCGATGGTCTTCAAGGTCTCTTCCAACCTAAACCATTCTATGATTCTATGGTTCTATGAAATGGAAAAAGCACCAAAGATGGGACCTTGCATTTGCAGTTATGTTAGAAAAGTCAAATGCTACCTTTCATGGGTTCCCCCTCTAGGTCTGAAGTGCAAGGAAAAATACATTTCTTCCCATGACTGAGCTGTATGGCATCATTACTGCTCCTGAATGCCTTAGCACAGACCTATGTGTTACTGACTGTAAAAAAGATGTCTTCAAACACACGTGCAAAATCCAGTTCTGTGACCCTTCAGCATCCCACCAAAATGCTAGCAACTTTTACAATGCTGAAATGCTAACCTGCCAACATAGTGATTAGGTGAAGTCTCCCCTTACAGTGAAACAGCCAGGGCAAATTAATTAACAGATAATACTATTCAGCCTTCTGTTTAAAACCACGAATTTTCATTCTGTCACAGATTTACAAGGGAAGGCACATGAGCCTTCTGCTTACCCTTGTACAAATGCGCAAAACTGTGCACTTTATGTCATAACAAGCTACAGTTTACTAAACTTGGCTCATGTGAAAAGAAAATGCATCCCTCTAAGATGTGTCCAAAGCCTTATTAGTGTAGCAAGCATATTTCTTTGCATGATGGGGTGTGTACATGGTGCCTCAGTCAGCAGTGCCATGAAATCAATGACCCTTGAGGACTTGCTAATTTCCGGTTTTGTCAGTTTAAAACCAGAAAAAATTTATCAAAGATTAGAAGTGACCCAGGAAACAGCTACATTTAAATGATAGAAATAACGTTTTGCAGTGGATGACTGGCTGCTCTGTGTGCACAACCGCAACTCTCAAGCTGCCAAGCCACCGTCTCAGCAACTCAGCATCTTGTGCAGAGGGAAAAATCTTTGTTATTATACACTGGAGAGTGTATAGGCTACCGATGCAATAAACTCCTTTGTGATGAGATTCCTGGGGCAAGATAGGCAAGAACTCTGTGAGTGGGACTAGACCTTCTTCTGATAGCTTGCTATTCAAATAAGAAGAGATTGATGCATAAGCCTATTACAGAGAACGAGAAGCATAGATGGAGATTCAAGGGCTGAATTTTACAAAGGATTTAAGGACACAGTCCTGCTTTCAGCATCTAAATTCCCAACTACATTCCTAATACTTCAGCACAACTGTCACCTCTACTGGAAGCCTGTTCCCTCCATAGCACCACAGTTTTACCTGCCTAAATGCACAAAGCTGTGTTTCTGCATTTGTGTACTCTTGCCTCAGTGTAAACAGCTCTTTAATTCACTAACACTTAACTCCACTTGCGTATTGAGATGCCTGAGCCTGGCTTTGGGTGTTTGGAGGCTTTTATCAGAAGTGCAAATAAGAATTCCACAACTGGTAAATAATTAGAAATGTTCATCGTCTGGCACTGGCAAGGGAGTTGATGTACCCAATAGCTGTGACCCTGGCCTGGAAATCTGAAAAACAACAACACTCTGTGTTGATCCACCTCTGACTCATTATCTGTCCTTGAAGGAATCGTGTTGACCTCTCTGTGCCCTGATTTTCCCAGCTTTGAAATAACAATGATATGTTCCCACACTGAAGCTATGTGGTTGTAAAGTGCTAACAATTATTTCTCTGTGACCCCTTTGTGAAAGCCAGAGGGACCTCTTCTGTGGGAGTGCAGATGCTGACCCCTCTTAATTTCCTCACAGAAGTGTCTTTTGATCTGTCTTATCTTCATTTGCAGGCTCAGGTCAAAATTGTTGAATAAGTCAGATATATGGGTTTTGACCTGGTGTATCCCTCAAAATGATTTTTGGTGGGGAAATCCACTTTATATAGGTATAGGTACTTTAATTGATTGTATGTATTCATAACATCTTTACGGGACTTACTATCTTAAAGAAAAAGAAAAAGAAAAAGAAAAAGAAAAAGAAAAAGAAAAAGAAAAAGAAAAAGAAAAAGAAAAAGAAAAAGAAAAAGAAAAAGAAAAAGAAAAAGAAAAAGAAAAAGAAAAAGAAAAAGAAAAAGAAAAAGAAAAAGAAAAAGAAAAAGAGAAAAAGAAAAGAAAAAGGAAAAGGAAAAGGAAAAGAAAAAGAAAAAGAAAAAGAAAAAGAAAAAGAAAAAGAAAAAGAAAAAGAAACAGAAAAAGAAAAAGAAAAAGAAAAAGAAAAAGAAAAAAAAAATAAAAAGAAAAAGAAAAAGAAAAAGAAAAAGAAAAAGAAAAAGAAAAAGAAAAAGAAAAAGAAAAAGAAAAAAAAAGAAAAAAGAAAATGGAAAGAGGGGAAGGGGAAGGGGAAGGGGAAAGGGAAGGGGAAGGGGAAGGGGAAGGGGAAGGGGAAGGGGAAGGGGAAGGGGAAGGGGAAGGGGAAGGGGAAGGGGAAGGGGAAGGGGAAGGGGAAGGGGAAGGGGAAGGAAGAAAAATGAACTATAAACATATTCAAAAGATGTTATTGAGATATTTTTTCATTTTAGTTATGTTACCTCTGTCTGTGGATGTGAAATACTTAAAAATCTGCCCCTCTTTCTAAAATCAAACAAATTAATATTGAAGACTAGGTTGTATTGTTAAGCATTACCATAAGCATTCACATAAATTAGAAATCCTAAGAAACAGAGTACAGTCTCAGGCTGTCCATGTAATGAAATAACAGATTATTCTGATCTAAGTGTACGGAAGTTACTATTTCAGCATAAACTTTCCTTTCCAAACCTTAAAACAAATAAGTTTGCTTTCCTTAAGGAGTCTGCAGGAAATCTGTGTTAGACATTGTAATAGTACCTGCTATGACATTAGGGTAGGTAATTTCTCTCCCTCTCCGAGTACACATGTCCAAGGTGAAATTCCTGCAGTTTTCCCTTGCTATATTTAAGATTTGTATCATTTTTTTTGCTCAGCAAACCGTAACATTTCCAGGCTGTCTCACAGTCTGACACAAGCTGAGCTGAGAAGGGGAGGGGCGCATATAGAGGCCATCGTGACAGTGTAATGTTGCCACTTAATGTTTAAAATACCATTTTAGCTGTCTCTGTTTTTCCCTTCCACCTTGTTCCTATCCAAGTTCTCATTTTCAAAGTGTTTATTTTCCCTTGTTCCATCATATTTGTCGTTTTTGCCTTTTTTGTTCTTTAAAAAATCTCTCAATTTCACATCTTAATGTTTCCCCTTAGTTCAGTCTCTCTGGTAGCATTTTCTCACTGCAATAGTCCCCCTTCCCAGCATGTGCCTGTGCGCAACCCGTGGCACTCCCTGTGCCTTCGTCTCCACTTATTATCTCACTGTATCTCCAACTTTTCCCTCCTTCTGTCCTCAAGGCCGCTCCACTCCTCCCTGTCTGCCCAGCTGCACCTCTCCGCCCTCCTCCAAACCCCCAGCCTCTCTGCGGATGCTCGCCAGCTCATGGAAAGAGGGCTTGTGGGAAGAAGATGAAGAAAAAGGATGTGCCCACAGGCTCTCTTGTCTTCTCTGACTCCGGTATAACCCAGCTGGCTTTCTCCCACATCTCACCTGAACTGCAGCACAACAAACTGTTGGACAGTTTTTCATCACCAGCTACTTTTGGTGTAGTCTGAACTGATAAAGAGATGTTTTTGGTTCATTTAAAATTAAGCATGTAAACGATTTATTTTATCTAACTTAACTAACTGATGATACTCTAAGTCCAATACTCATCTGACACCTTCTTTGAGTATGTAACTGATTCTTCTCTGGGGAGGACAGGAAGAGAGCAGTGATACAAAAAAGAAAAAAAAAAAACAAGGAAAAAAACCTTTCCAAAGCAAAAATTAAACCCAGTCCAGGTAAGCGTTTATGCGTGTATATAATACCAAAAAAGCATGCATGTATAATACATATAAGTAAATTTTGCAAAGACATACATAATGTGTATACATACTTCTAATATTTTCCATCATACCTCTGACCAACTATCATTTGCTCACCACCTATACAAACTAATTTTCTTGGACAGATTACAGCTGTTTGCTGAAATTACTCTACTATCCAGTAAACAACCATCTGTATGGCAGTTAGGCTATTAAAAAGAAAATGTTTCCCACAGTTTCACAGTAACAATAACAGACTACATCTCCCAGGACAGGTTGTGGGCACGAAGCAAGACTCTCTCTCTCCAGCCACTCTTTCAGCATGTACTACAGAAACAAATGTTTTTCTGCATCCTACTAATTTACTCTCATTGTCCATGGTGGAATAGAAGAGAACTCTCCAGAAGCACATATCCTTGAGCTTAACTTCAGGAGGGTTTTATGATGCTGTCATTTGCATCCTTTAGGCTATGAGATTTTAGTAATTTAGATGACAATGTAATTCATGCCTTTTCTGGCCCTACTTTCCTCTTCTAGTGATGGCTTTGCAGAGATGTTGGCACATGCATGTAAGCAATGTGCATGTGGGGAAGATGGTTTTGTGAATTTATCTATGTTGCTTCTGAGAGTAAAATCAAAGGGCGTGAGAGACCAGTTGGGTCTGCCAGTGTTGTTGTACCGATCGTTCATCTATTCCTGTGGGGGAAGGCTAGCAAAATGCCATGAGACAACCTTGTACTAATAAATATCTTCTGATGCAATAAATAGGGAAATGTGTTTTCAGTTCCTGCTTCCTACATCAGAAAGACACATCATGTGGACCAAATCAAATTATGTATAAAAACAAGGCAAGAGGAAAGAGTCAAGTCTATCTGCTTTATGTTATCCCATAACAGAGGAGAATTTCCCCCATTTTTGATCAATAAAAGTTAATTCAGATGAGTATGTCATATTAATAAAATCATAAATCCCCATAGTTATTAGTTTAATCTTTTAATCTTTGTTTCCTGACTACAGTTTTGCTCAGCTGAACTTCAGCTGATTCTAGAGTCACAATACAAAATCTTTTTCTGCTTCTCACAGAAGCATTTTGGGAGTATCAGTAAGGAAGTCGGTGGAGTTACCTGGATGTACAGCAAAAGCAAGAGGGGAACCCACCTGTAGCCATCTTCTGTCATGCCTCATGTGAAGCTTAGCCTGGTAAAGAAGAGCTGCTTCTGTGATCCAGGCCCTGAGCACTCCTCTAGAGGTATGGAAATGTCTTCTCTTGATTTGACTTGATAACCTCATGTCAGACCTCAAAAGATAATTCTACCATTTTATCCCAGATGGTGAATTTCTAGGATGTTGTCAAGATTCACTCTTTCACTGGTGTTTCAGCCAGCCATTGTTGCTTCCTCTAGCAGCTGGGCTTTAAAATATTATCCTTCCTGCCCTGTTGGCCATGAATACACATGATTCTGGGACCAGGATCCAGGACAACAGTGGTCATGGGGAAAGGATCAAATCTAAATCTCGGCTGTACTATTCCAGCTGCCTGGGCAGGTTTGAGGGGATGTGAATCTCTGAAGGGGAACTTGGCCGTGCCTGTGAGTGTCGAATTAATTACTGCCTGTGAGGTGTAAATAGCAGCTGTAAAAGGCTGGAGGGCTCAGATGCTGTTGGAGAGTGACGGCAGGAATCAACAGGAGGAAGCTTTGGAATGATTAGGAGCCTCTGGAAGTTGAGCAAGGAAAGACAGTGTTTAAAACCTGTAGTCCTAGGGGTACATGAGGCCTTCTGCTGGTTTTGCAGAGCCCAGGGAGTCCCCAGATTTTCCAAAGAAGGAGGGTGGGACCCCATTGTGGATGGTGGATGTCCTGCCATCAGCAGCGTGAGAAAGGAAGGGGCAGGAGGCTGCAGAGGAGCTGTCTGGGAGAGACTCGGGTGATGCTAGAGTGTGGATCACAGGCTCATCAGGGCTTTAAGTGGTCTACAGCTAGAAGAGGTGAAGGTAGTAACCAGTGCTAGTCATCTGCCCATTGCGGGCATTGTGAGCAGCGATGCAGTCCCTGAGGGTGCCTTGTCTGTGACCCGCTTCTCTGAGCCATGCAGCTATAGGCAGCAGGGGTCTGGACGAGCCAGGTGATTAGATCTGCTGTCTGGTTCCCTTCTTTCCAGACATGTCCTTTACGCTGAACATGCAAAGAAAGGCTGCTAAGAGCAGCTCTGCCCTCTGGATGCCTCCTGGGAATCCCACCCCACTGACACATTTCACTGGCCTGTGCCCTATTGCCTAGGGGTACAAAGCAGAGCTCATGGCCCAGACAATCTCCTCTTGTCTCGCCCTTCTACAGGCAGCTGTTCCCCTCTTGGCTTGCGGAGCTCTTAAGCTGGCATTTATACTCCATAACAAAACAAGAAATATGTCCACCTTGGCCTCTGTCCAGCATTTTGTCCAGTAGCAGTGAAGGGATTTGTGGTGGGTATGGCTGGAGGTCAGGCAGTGATGACGGGGAGAAAGACCGTTTTTAAAACACAAATTATACTGTATGCAGCTCCCTCAGCGTCTCTGTCTTACATGCCTGTATTTCTGAAAAACCATAACCATCTTATTGTTTCCATCTCTACAGCGATTCCATTCTTTCTCTTGCTCTTTCTTTAGCACTTAACTGAAACACAAGCTAGAAGCTATTTGGCCTTTAGTGCTCCCTTGGAAGCTTTATTTGGTTAATGCTTCATCAGAATTAGAGACATTGTACTTGATTTTATACAGTTTTGTTTTTTTTCTCCATCTGACCCTCTTTCCTCTGGAACAAAGCACCAACCTGAAATGCCAGAACTGGAAGGACCCAAAGACCTGATGCAAATGGAGATAGTATGAGGCTGATGAAGCTAAAACAAAACCAAACACTGATCATGGTTGTCCTGCTGGACACCCCTCCCTTCTTCTTACAAATAACAAATTTTTCTCCTATAACTTTTCTGCTTTTCTGCTTTTCTGCTGTCTTTACTCTTGCCAGTTCGAAAGACAGTGGCCTGCCATTGGAGGAAACAATGTTTTGACATAAATGCTGGGTATGCACCCTTTGCTGCCACTATATCAAACTTCTTGTCTCAGACAGAAATCAGAGTGGATTTGAATCACATCTATCTTTCTGCTGTGTATACCTCCCTCACTTTGTGCCTAGGCAGGCCCCTTTGCCAGCTTAACCTCACAACCACAAAAAGATGCTTCAAAATATGGACTTGGGTTTCTACAGTTCTCCACTAGACTGGTTTATGCTGAGCTGACTAAATGGCTGCTCATCATCTGTCTCCCCTCAGACCACTAAGCTTTGAAATGACAAGAAGTTTCATTAAGAAGATGTAGGATTCCTGAAGACGCTCCATCTTGGCTTGAAACCAGAAGCAAAGGGAGTTGAATAACTAATGTTGGCCTGTAGATCCATGTGAGGCTACAGAGACAGGGCTGAGTGTGGAAAATCACGTCACTGTATAAACATTAACAGCTCTGTCATATCTGTTGGAACAAGTTCACTGAGGTCATGGATTAACTCACAAGGTTTTCCTATTCCATATCAAATTTTTATTTAACAAGACTGTATGTATGCCTGTGTGTTTCCACGCCAAAAAATATGTAATCTCCAGGTTAAGAAATTTGGAAGTCAGGAAATGAGAGCCTTTGTTCTTGGACCTTTCTTCAAACAATCATCAAACAGATCATCAAACAGACAACTCCTTCTACTCTAATTTGCCAGAATTCCTCATGTAATCCTGACTCATTTTCAGTGCAGTGCTTTGTCTATAAATCTTTGTCTCACTGCTGTCTAGAAAACAAGCTGAATTTTCAGGAAAATTATGTATAATATCAGGAACATCCTTGGGCAAATGATCCAGAAAATGAGGCTTCCTGGGCTGAGCATTGCTCTGAGGCTGAGTGCAAATACCAAACACTCCTGTACATTTTAGTGGCTCACGTAAACAAGGTTAGCACTTGCACTCGTATTGCCATTCCAGGTAAGCTTTCAATTAATATGGGTACCTTTATACATTAAAATCCCAAAGACAACTCTCCAGGAAAGGGTCTGTTCCTACATTTAGGTTCCCTCCTAGTTATTGTAATGACTCTGGATTAAGACGTTATGAATCCAAAATGTCAGCAAAGTTGTCAAGCAGCCAGTTTCAGATACACTAGTGAATTTGGGTATGAATAAAACTGTTTAACTTAAAATCCCACATGCTGCGAAGAGGGGGAGAACAAATAGCCGTGCAGTAAATCCACTCCGCTGTGTTATTGCACAGAGGCAACTGGGTGCATGTTTATCAGTTTCCCTCCAAGTATTAGGCCTGCTTAATTTAATATTTTTCTAATCTCTTTTAGAAGCCACCACTTGGTTCTGCTTTATTACTATTGATGAAATATGACTGTTGCAGCAGTCTGGAACAAGGCACGAAGCTAGCAATGTTCCTGGAGGATGGGGACATGGTACCAGTGGGTGGAATGAATGACCACTTCCCACAGAGAATCTGCAAAAGAGGAGCTCTGTCACAGCCCTGTAAAGGGGAATGGAGAGGCTGTCATTCAAAAGGGCCCCATCACAAAATGTCCTGTAAATTGATCCTGGCTTGTGTAAAGCATTTCTAGAACTGCAACACTGAAGTGAAGGGTGATGAAAGGCCTCAACAGAGGGCAGGAGGGACCCCACTGCCCCTGGGACAACGACTCAATGTGCAGTTGAAGTACAGATTGATTTCCCACACCAAACAACCTTTGCTCTAGCACCATGGGGAAGTTGCCTCTGGGAACTGAAGAGGACTATTTTTTCAGAGATTGATCTCAGTAAGACTTTCTGTTGAGCTTGTCTGATCAGTCTAAAAACCGGGATTTGTTCAAAAAGAACATAACCTGAAAATGCAACTATGCTATAATGACCCCTGCGTGCTGTTCTTGCATCTCCTGCAGTCTGAAGGAAGCAAGAGGTTTTGTAATGTATAAATCTAAAATGTAACCGTTACTTCAACAAAGGTCAGGTGTGTATTTATTTTGTATGCAAAGTATATGCTTTTCTGTCACCTTTTTCTCTTTGCAATAACAGCTGAAGGGGAAGTTCTGAGTTAGGCACTTAGAAATGTCCACTCAGACTTCAGTATCAAGTTCCTCATTGACACAAGCACATCCCTCCATGGTTTTAGGGTGCTGCTGGTTGGTCTGTAGTTTGGCATGTGTCTGGTTACAAATAGAGAAGCCCCAGCCTCCCTGGCTGCTGGTGGAAGCTGAGTTGATACGAGTGAGTGTGTGTAGTTTTTGTATGAGCCTTGTTAGACCCATGCCTGAGAACAGTTTTATCTGCGTTATGAGTAGAGGAGGAGGGGAAAGCACCGCCTGCCAATTTGATGCAGCTGTGTTTTGTAGGAGTCTGATTTGCCTTTGTGCAGATGAATTATACAGCCAAGGAGTTTCCAGCTCTTGGCACAGGCCGATAAAGCATGGATAAGCTTAGCATTTCTTTTCCCCCAGCAAGGACCAAGGGACAACTGTCCCATCTTCAGAAGCTGGAAAAATCCGATGTGGAGGGGAGGCCAAAGCCTGCCCATGAGGCTAACTCACAGATTGGAACTGATTCTCCCTGAAAAAGGAGAGAAATCCTTTTAACACCAAGCAATTAGCTCTCCTTGAAGAAGGGTGCCCATTGCAGTTGACTAGTCTGTATGCCTTGGGCAGGAGATGGGAAGTCTGCTTCACACTGATTTTCTAGTTCACCTGCGACTTGAACAAACATAAATCCTTTTAAACACCTTCACTAAGATTGTGTTTTGCTAAATATTTGAGGGCAATGGCTAGATCAATGAAGAAACTTCATCAAAATCTACCTGTCAAAGACTACGTATTGTGGCTGAAGTCAGTGTTTCCCTGAGAATATACTGGCTGCATCTCCAATAAGCAGTACAGCCTGAACGTTCAGGGTATCGTACAGTGGATAGCAAAGTTAGCTCAGTCTTGCTTGTCAGGATGTGTTCTGCTCAGCTTCTTGTCGGGATGTGTTCTGCTCACCCTGCGCAATGCTTTGGACAAAGGAAATATTACACTGTCACGTAAAACCTTAAAGGTTGTGGAAAAATATGTGTGGACAAATCCAGCAGAATTCATCTAGTCGTGGAATTTATTATCCTCAATTCGATCTGTTATATCTGCTTCATAGATTTGAGCACTGTGACTGAGGTTAAAGTATGTGGCACCTGTGCTAATCTCTAGGTTGTAAAGGAAAAACTAATTGCAGCACACTCACAGAGAATGAAACCTCTCTGGCTCATTGATGTCAGCAGCAACTTGAATGCTGCTTGTTCTATCTGCAGGGATTTTTTTTTTGGCTTTTTTTTCCTCTGTTAGAGGGGCCCTATGTGGAATAACTTCTCCTGCTGATAATGCAGATAAGAAAAGCATCTTGTATCTTAACACGAAGCCTGAATTCCCAGGAAACTATTTAGATCTTGGATGACTAGGATGTTTTGTTACAAATGTCACACTGACACACTAATGCATGCTAACAATCCAATGAGTTCACAAAGTTTGAAAAAGCACTAACAAAGGACAGCTGATACAAGATGGAAAAAAAGGGAGTAATTTGTTTTTCTCAATATAGTTGACAGATGCTTGGAAATTAAACATGAAATACTTGCTGGAAGCCAAAATCTTCCATTGTCCTGCTGATGTGTCCCTCTGTTTGCATTCTTTTCCTTATCATAAATGAAACGTTGGATTAACTGATATACTTGATAACTTACTGTTGTGTTACTGTTCTACTCAAGTCTTACAAGGGTTTCAAATTTCTTTTTTTGCCTGCTTAGCCTCAGGCCATGATATTCCTGTGGAAGAGGGGGCACAAGGCGGGCAGAAAAGCATGCACTCACCAGCATCACTCAATGAGCACAGAAGTGATGTCCAAGTCCTTCTCTTTCACTCTACCCTACTGAAGCCTTCATGGGAGCATCCATACAGAAGGGAAGAAGCTTGACACCAGGGAGTGTTTGGATCTGCACTATGTTGCTTTGTATACACCAGGATGAAAATGAATTTAGCGATAGTGCTTGAGACAACTGACTGGCTTACAGATGCCTCCTCTCTCCCAGGTTATTTCTTAAGGCTGCAACTTTTTCCCTTTTGGAGGCTAAGTCAGTAGGAAGTCAACAGGTGGAGTTTGCCAAGCAAATTCCCTCTTCTAAGAGAAGCGTTGGTTGTGTGGGAATTATGAGTTTTTCTCCCCACCCTCCCACCCCTCCCAGTAGGGAAGGGTTTAAATTAAATAAATTCAGCTTGACAATTCAGTTAGCTAGATGGAAATAATGGCTGAGTCAGAAATGTTACCCTAGAGCAACTCAGTTATTTTTATTCAAAAAGTCTAGCTGCCAGCTGCATTATGAAATAAAGAGTTGTCTCAGTCCACCTGAAGAGATGAAACACACATACACTTAGACTAGTTTAGGGCCTTAGCCAGTTCTGACAAAGTTTGTGAAAAACAGCATAATTTGAAACTCCTGACAAACACAAATGTCCCAAGCAGTGTGTCTGCATTGTGTGGTTTTTAAATATTCCTGTCACTCTTCAGAGGTGAATAGAGTCTGCCCAGTTGTGGCCAAAGCCTTTATACTTGATACTCAGTGCAAAACCTCCTAACGAGGATGCGTGCTTCAGAGGCAGGACCCACGGGAGTTCACAGCTGCCTGATTGCAGGGCAGCATCATAGGAGGCAGCACTCTGCAGGTGACCTTCCATGGTGTAATCTCTGTAACTGCTTGCTGGTCTACATTCCCTTCTCTTAGGTAGCTGGCTTACTGGGACCAAACCTCTGTTTATTCCTTGCTTTTTTCTTTTCTTCCTGTTGATAAAAAACCATACATGTGACACTCAGCAGTGAAGAGTTAAACCAGGCACCTAGTTGAGCTGCAGTCTAATCCTGTCTGCCCTGCAGGAGGCTTCCAGTGCATCTAGGTGAGATCAGAGAAGGGGACCTAACAACAGCTTTGCATCCTAGTCCCATGGGTGCACAATGCAGTCCTTCTTTTGTTTTCTGTCTATATCTGCTTGGTTACCTACTTGAGTCTAAGAGCTTTGACTTAAACATGCTAATTGTTTAGCAAGCGAACACTCTGGAAGGCTACTTTAATGGCTGTCAACTAAAACTCGGCAGCAGACTTTCTCTACAATTCAGTATACAAACCAATAAATCAAGGTCTTTGAATCCTTTGTCCTATCCATGAGTCCTCCTACATGTTCCCTCTTTCCTTTTCTCCCTTTGCAGGATTAAGTCTTTGTTATAATTCAAGTGTTTACTTGTTGGTGGGTTATACATCACCACTGAGTAGCCTTGCTTAAGTATATGAATATGGATGTTGAAGCATACAGGCAGCAGATGCTAAACTTTTTTTTTTAACTTCATGAATCTCTGGCTGGAAATACAATGCAATACATTCAGGGCAAGAATAATTGTGCCTCCTGTGCAGAACAAAACACAGTAAAATCAGTCTAGAAGGAACCGCTCTTCTTCTGATGCTATTTTATTCTGCTGATTCATTCAGCTACTTACCTCAGGACAGGACTAGATTATTTGTTTTAATCATGAACATTAACATGAAACACAATTTTACCTTCTCATAGGAGAGTCTCACTGGTCATAGCCAGGTTTTTCAATGTTCCTCACAATTACCAAAAATAATGATAAAATAAAACAGTACTCTATCTATGACCCTAGTCATTAAGTGAGTGATGAGGGACATACACCGTGTACTGACTTAAATGGATGCCCAGACCACATTATTGTCTGGGAAGGGTTAGAGGATATGGACAAAATGTTTACTGAAGTTAGTGAAGTTATAGCAGAGTGGCTAAAGTTGATCTCTGGAGCTGGAAACAATGGCAATAAGGGAATGGCTCTATCTTTAGCAGAGAGTAACATGCAATGTAAATCACATGCATGCTACCAAGTCAAATATTTAGGGTTCACACACAAGGAGGACCAGCATATCATGTTCTCTTTTTCTGGCAGAAAGCATTCAGTCCATGCTAAACAAAGTCTGTGCCAGTGAAATAAGCAGCAGCATTTCACATAAAGTTATGTCTAAGATACCACTCTTGTTCACTTAAGTAGTGGGGGTATTAAAGAGTAGGAAGAAGCACAGTTAAAAGGTCAGTGCACTGCAGAAGTCGCTGTAGGGGCTGAACCTGTCAAGGTTTGTGCGCACAGCCCCAGTGCTTTTGGAGGGGGAGCTACCATGAGGAAGGGCTCTCTAGCCCTTTGGGTGACCCTTCCAGTTTCTGTGGCATTGCTTCTCAATATTACTCAGAGTAAATATGTTTTAACAGCTTATACCACTGGCCTGCTGCTTCTTGGACATGGCATGGAAATATGTTTTCCGCTACCATTAGCTAGTGACAAATACTTGAAGTCATATGATCTTCATCAAATTCATCAGGTTTGTCTATAATGTACAGCAGTTTCTGTGCATGTTATTACCTTTGGCTGATTCCATAGTTTACCACTCTGAGCATTTATTCAGATGTCCTGAATGCCTCCTGAAGATACCTACCTTTCAGTAATAAGACTGAGATCTATGGCCATGTTTATAGGTTATAAATTTTCCCTGCAGAGCTAAATACATCTTGAAAATGGCACTCAGACCTGTACTAAGAGACATGTGTGACTGGCAGTGCTAAGAACCACCAAAAAAATTTTTAAACATGGACTTGCTGCTTGTTTCTATCTAAGAATTTCATTAGAAATTTTTTGTCCCATGCTAGTCTAGTGCTTTATTCTCAAGATTTTTTCACAGAGCAGAAAAACAATCTATATAAATTTTATTGTGAAGATGAATACAGTCTTGTCCAGAACGTCAAGAGTGGACCTTTATGTGGGGCGAAACTGAAAAGATCAAAAGTATAATTATGGATTAGGGTTAAATTAAACTGGGTTTAAGTATCTTTGAAATATTAAATAACTCTGTGAGTTAATGTCATATTTCAAAGTAGTTAGGGGGCCCTAGAAAGAAGTCCAGGGCCCCTGACTTCTACACAAAAAGCTGAAAGGATGTTGCTTGGGTAGATAATCCTCTTATTACATTGCCAAAATTATTTCAGGGATTGTTCTATGGAAAAATTTGACCTGGATTTATCTAATTGCAGAGAGTGAGATACCAAAGATGGAGAAAAGAATACAGTCCTGCATGAATTTACTACTAAACTGCAATCAGCTATTCATTTTGAAAGCTATTGATAACACAGACTGAATGTGTAGTAACTTTGTCACTACCTCCAAAAAGGTTAATGTACAACAAACTCTGTAGAAACATGAACATTTAATGGGAAAGGAAAATATTCCAGGATATATTAAAAAATGAATCATAATCAACCTAGATCTGTTAACTTTCAGAGAAGTTGCAGTCCATAGGCTTTGCTGACATGGGGACATCACTAAGACATCTGGAAAATATTTCAGTGCTTAGCCATAGCAACCATTAGATCAAATAAATAAAGTATGTGGTCACTTAAAGTAAGGCTACAGTGAATTGGAGACTGTATCCTACTTTTACCAAATTATCTTTCAAGGGGACACGCTACTGCTAAGCAATAAGAACTTGGCCTTAAGAACCCTCAAAATAAAGGCTAATTTAGAACTAACACCTAGCTTGCTCTCCACAATTCATAAATGTATGTTAGCTGCCCTGAAGAAAACCTCCTTCTTTTCCTGCTGATGATTATTTTTCTTTTAAAATGAAGTTGATGGAACTTATTACCTGCTGTCCTCGAAGTCCTGGTATTACAATGTGTAAGTCAAAGCACTCTAATCTAACCTGCTCTGTGTGATCTTTGTTTGCATTAGTGCTGGTCTAAAAGGCATTCCCCCCCACTTCTTCATGTTATACAATTATCACAGATTGCTTCTTTCTCTGTAGTCTCAGCCATTCATTTTTAAAGATTGTCTGAACTCACTTTGCAGAACATACCTTTTTCTGCACAGGTGGATAGTTGTTTTTTTTCTCTCCCCAGTTGTTTTGCACTTCTGTGGAGTGCTGACCTGCAAAACACCTCCAGTGAACAGACAATTGTACAGAACGGCTTACCTTTAAATCCCTATTTGTCATCTTTTGTTTGATGCAATTCCTGTTACAGTAGTTTGCTCAGGTTATTCCCGAATAGCCTATTAATTTTTTTGTCTGTGTCTTCATGATGAACATAACTTTCCTCATGTTTTGAGGCTGAACATACTTAAACACCTCTCCAACATACTGCAGCTATGTGCTACCTCTGCTCAAGGGGGCAATTTCATAGCACAAGGCCAGAGCAGGCAGCCTTTTCATACTCCATGCAATAGAAAACCTAAACAATCAGTGCCGTCTGTTCTGAGAAGCAATGACTAACAGAAAATCTCCATCCACAGACATTGTGTTCTGACATTTCTTCTAGGAGCTAGTACATAGAAATATGTCTGGAGGTCAATCAGACCAACCTTTTGGTTGAAGCACCAATCAGGTCAGCTGTGGATTTGTCTGGCTGGATCCTGAAAACATCTAAGGGCAGAGGAGGGCAAAGGACTCACTTGTGGAAAGCTGGCACAGCCTATTGGACTGTCATCTAAGAGTGATGAGAGAAGTGGCAACTGTCGTTGCAAGGGCACTTGTTACCATCTTTCATAGGTTTCTGAGCTCTAGGCTGCTGTTTCTTGAATCACAAGGTTTAAGGTTGAGTTCCACAGCTTAAAGCAAACTCGCTAGCAAGTCTGACACAAAAATGCAACAGAAATTAGATGTAAAATCAGAGTATAGTAAAACATATTTTAAGGTAATCATCCTGATCACTTCATCTGTGATGGTTTTATCAGGCGAATTCTGTGAAAGCTGACACAGCACACAGCTGTTGGGAGTAGCAGGGGATGTCATCTGTTAGTAGTGATGGAAAAGGACATTTTTCCTGCTGCAGGAACACAGATGGTGGTAAAGACATGCTAGGAAACATACCAGCAACCTTCTTGCCTTGATTCTGCCTCTGTTGCACAACACAGCTGCCCAGTCTTGCACAGGCAGTGGAAGCAGGGACAGGTATCCTGGGAAGAGTATAGGGATGCTGCCCAATTGTGGAGGGATGGGGTCAGGAAGGTGAAGGCACAGCTGGAGCTGAACTTGGCAAGGGACACAAAAATATAAGAAAGGCTTCTACAGGTATGTCAGCCAGAAAAAGAAGGTCAAAGAAAGCATATCCCCCATGATAAGCAAGACTGAAAAACTGGTAACAACAGATGAGGAGAAGGCTGAGGTACTCAACAAATTTTTTGCCTCAGTGTTCACTGGCAGCCTCTCTTCCCACACCTTTCTTGTGGATGGACTGCCAGACCAGGACTGAGGAAGCAAAGTCCCTCCCACTGTAAGAAAAGATCAGGTTTGAGATCACCTGAAGAACAGTAACATATATAAGTCTATGGGGCCTGATGAGATGCATCTCAGAGTCCTGAGGGAAGGGGCTGATGTAGCTGCCAAGCCACTCTCCATGATATTTGAAAAGTCATGGCAGTCCAGTGAAGTCCCCAGTGACTGGAAAAAGGGAAAGATTGCACCCATTTTTAAAAAGTTAAGAAAGGAGGACCCTGGGAACTACTGACCTGTCAGCTTCACCTCTCTGCCTGCGAAGATCATGGAACAGATCCTCCTGGAAGCCATGCTAAGGCACATGGAGGACCCGGACGTGATTCGAGACAGACAGCATGGCTTCACCAAGGGCAAGTCCTGCCTGACCAACTGCCTTCTATGATGGAGTGACTACATCAGTGGATAAAGGAAGAGCTACAGATGTCATCTATAGGGACTTCTGTAAGACCTTTGACACAGTCCCCCACAACATCCAGCTCTCTACATTGGCAAGGTATGGATTTGATGGGTGGACTGTTTGGTGCATGATGAATTGGCTGGGTGATGGAATCCAGAGGATAATGGTCAACAGCTCAATGTCCAGATGGAGATCTGTGACAAATGGTGTCCCTCAGGGGTGTGTGTTGGGACCAGTACTGTTCAATATCTTCATCAATGACATGGACAGCAGAATCAAGTGCACCCTCAGCAAATTTGCCAACGACACCAAGCTGAGTGGTGGGGTTGACACACCTGAGGGACAGGATGCCATGCTGAGGGACCTGGACAAGCTTGAGAAGTGGACCCATGTGACCCTCATGAGATTCAACAAGGCTAAGAGCAAGGTTCTGCACCTGGGTCGGGACAATCCCCAGTATCAATACAGGCTGGGGATGAAGGGATTGACGGCAGCCCTGCCAAGAAGGACCTGGGGGTACTGATGGATGAAAAGCTGGACATAAGCCAGCAATGTGCGCTGTTGGAGCGGGTCCAGTGGAGGGCCATGAAGATTATCAGAGGGATGGAGCACCTCTCCTATGAAGACAGGCTGAGACCTGGGGTTATTCAACTTGGAGAAGAGAAGGCTCCGGGGAGAACTTATTGCGGCCTTTCAATACTTAAAGGGGGCCTAAAAGAAAGATGGGGACAAACTATTTTGCAGACGACACTAAACTGGGGGGGCGTGTTGATCTGCTTGAGGGTAGATTGGCTCTGCAGAGAGATCTGGACAGGCTGGACAGATGGGCTGAGGCCAATGGTATGAGGTTCAACAAGGCCAAGTGTCGGGTCCTGCACTTGGGTCACAACAACCCCATGCAGTGCTACAGACTGGGGGTGGAGTGGCTCGAAAGCTGCCTGGCAGAGAAGGATCTGGGGGTGTTGGTGGACAGACGGCTGAGTATGAGCCAGCAGTGTGCCCAGGCAGCCAAGAGGGCCAACAACATCCTGGCCTGCATCAGGAATAGTGTAGTGAGCCGGAGTAGGGAAGTAATCATCCCCCTGTACTCGGCACTGGTGAGGCCTCACCTCGAGTACTGTGTTCAGTTTTGGGCCCCCTCACTACAAGAAGGACATTGAGGTGCTGGAGCGTGTCCAGAGAAGGGCTACCAGGCTGGTGAGGGGTCTGGAGGACAAGCCTTATGAGGAACGACTGAGGGAGCTGGGGTTGTTTAGCCTGGAGAAGAGGAGGCTGAGGGGTGACCTTATCACCCTCTACAACTACCTGAAGGGAGGTTTTAGAGAGATGGGGGCTGACCTCTTCTCCCACGTGGCAAGTGATAGGACAAGAGGAAACGGGTTCAAGTTATGTCAGGGCAGGTTTAGATTGGATATTAGGAAGCATTTTTTCACTCAAAGGGTTATTAAACATTGGAATGGGCTGCCCAGAGAGGTGGTGGATTCACCATCCCTGGAGGTGTTTAAGAAAAGGGTAGATGAGGTGCTTAGGGACATGGTTTAGAAGTGGGTGTTTTTAAATCAGGGTAGGTTAACGGTTGGATTTGATGATCTTAATGGTCCCTTCCAACCTCACTTATTCTATGATTCTATGATTCTATGATTCTATTTAGCAGGGCATGTTGTGATAGGACAAGGGGTAATGATTTTAAACTAAAGGAAGGTAGATTCAGACTAGATATATGGAAGAGCTTTTTTGCAAGGAGGGTGGTGAAACAGTGGAACAGGTTGCCTAAAGTGGTGGTAAATGCCACATTTCTGGAAACATTCAAGTTCAGGTTGGATGGGGCTCTGAGCTACCTGATCTAGTTGAAGATATCCCTGCTTATTGCATGGGGACTGAACTAGATGATCTTTAAAGGTCCCTATTCTATGATTAAATCACTATTCTGTGATTGATTGTATAGCGTTAAGGTGAGTGGGTGTAGCTCAAGAAGTTGAAGGTTCCCTGGGGACAGCTTAAAGCTGCCTTTTAAAATGAAAGCATGGGACTTTGTTCACTCTCACTTCAACGTATGTGTGCTGGGGAAAAGTACCCTGTGTGAAAGCCAAAAGGAAGGAAGAACATACACATGAACAGTAAAGAGAAATAAACAAAATATTTCAGACTGGACTAAGTGTTCTGGTTACTTTAACGTTACAGGCATAAGGCATACCTGATACTTAGGCAATACGTCAATATGCCAACTAATACAATGGCCGAAAAACCTACTTGTGTGTTGTGATCGCTTTTGTGCTAAGGGTGCAGTAGTGAGCTTTATGCAACTGGTAGATGCACTACAACGTAAATAAGGGTAAGTAAGTTGCTGGTTTTAGTAGTGCCAAAGTAGTGCTTTTAGTACTTACACAGTTAGCAAAGCAATCTGAAAATGGAAATGAGCGTGTCTGATGAAAGGATTTAAATCCACACCAGAACTCCATCAGTCCAAATGCTGGGTTGCCCCATCCTCTCTTCATGGGGTCACACCAGAGCAACGTGCTGATAATTTGGTTTTATATTTGAGAGGTTCTGAATCAATTTCAAGAATAAAAGTGTTAAAGTTGGTTTCCTGGCCATGTCTATTCATTTGGAATTATATGGAGTTAGTCTTCTCTTTTGTAATTTAAAATTGCTGGCAGGAGATGTGAAGTCCCACCACTTCTGTGGGTCTGTGGTTCTTCAGAAAAGGATGACACATAAACACCACCATTTAATTTCAGTATTTGTCTCTCAGATATATTTTATAATGATTAAGTGTAACTGCTCTGTTACCTCTAATAGTTCAATTACACCTAAAATAAAACAGTATTTTCATCCTGAAGTTCTTTGAGTCTAGTAGAAAAAGCAGGAAAATGTCAGCATGTCCCAGTTTGGTGAGGACATCCAACCTGAAACGTTACAATGCTATTCTACCGGGACTATCTGGAACACAGCAAAAAGAAAACTAAATTGGACTTTAAAATATTGAAAATTAGTTGGAGGGATAATGATTGACAAGACAAAGTCTGGACAGGCTTTGTTAAAATCTGGATAAGTTGTTAAAATGGGCTTGTAATGTGAAGCTATACAGTACGTGCTTGCGATCAGATAAGTAATGCTATAGAAACACCCTAAGCCATTTCTTTTATCTTTAAAATATTTCATCTACTTTTTCGTACTGCATCTGAAAACACTAGTACCAAAAGGATTAAAGGTTCTCAAGCTTCATTGGGAGTGCAAATATGAATGCCAAAAAATGCAAGCAGGATTACTTGTATCAAGAACACCTCGGTACTAGGACTACATACACTATGCCCATATTTTTTTACTTTTTAAATTATCTATTAATGGAAGCTTTGATGGGAAAAACCCGAAACATAACTTTGGTCTGTCTGTCTCTCTCCCTCTTGTAAAAGATGGTATAACTGTACCTTTCTCCCCTGAAAGACTGACACACTGGAGGTTATAATCAAAGACTAACCAGCAGAAATGCTCCAAGTTGGCCTGTACAACCCATTCAGCTGCCTTTGGCAGAAAGTGTGGAGATCCTCTGCACTCATGGAAGATAATACAAGATGCGTAGTGTGGCCAGACAAGTGGGTCAGAAATTTTTAATCCACAAAGTGTCTTCATTTGACTGTATTTCATATAAATATCTGTAATTCACGAAAGTACTTTGGTCAAGACAGAAATAAGATCATCTGCTCAAGTTGATGTATCCCTAGGTGAAAACCCCTGGCTTTGTAAAAGTGAAATGAACAGTTTCAAACATCCCACACATTATCTGCATGTAAAGTTCAAGCTAAGAGTTATAAAACTTCCATTCCTTTTCAGTTCAGTCATCTAGTTTGAAATAAATCTGGACAATGCAAAGCCAAATTGCAGATTCTTGTGTGCTGGCTTCCAGCTCCACTGCACTCCAAGAGGAAATTCCATGTTCTGAGGAAAATCTTTTGCAAAGTCTTGGATCAGAAGACCTCTAGAAAAAAGCATAGTGCTGTTTAAAGTAGGAAACAAGGAAAGCAGTGCTGCAAAATAATCTCTGTGCTGTTTTTAATTTCCTGAATGCAATTGTTCTACAATTACATTTTCTTCCTTTAGTTTGAATTTAGAATCATAGAATATCTCAAGTTGGAAGGGACCTATAAGGATCATTGAGTCCAACTTGAGTCCAACTCTGTCCAGTCCAACTCCATTTTCTATGAGTTAGTGTAATCTGGCATCAAATGGAATTTATCTATCTGTTAGGTCCCTGTCAGTTCTTAGGCAGTTCTGCCTGATGTCTAAATTGGACACAGTGCAAATAAGTGCTAAAACTCTTGAAATATTTCTGTTTGACTTTTATAGAGAAATAAGATGCTTCTCCAGGTGCACAATTTTGTACCAAAACTGTATTAGGACTCCTTGTTTTTAAAAACATCTATAAATATCTTCTTGAAACTGACACACCTGTCCTTTTTCACAGAAGGGCTAATTCTGCACTCCTTGGGTTACAAATTTCCTGGTACCTGTTTTTACTGATGTAAAGATGTTCTCATCTGCTTGCTCAATCATGCTTGCTGCTTTCCCTGAGCTTTAAACTGTTCTTGCAGAAATGAGTACAGCACTAAGGTCATATTAAATGTCAATAAGCAGGGGTACTTGCACTGCAGCATTTAAGAGAAAGAGGTGAAATGTATTTTACTGAAAACACTGCCATGCTCCATGACAGTGAGTTTCATTGATATGGAGGAGGGACCAGACAGAAGAGATGGAGGAGAGAGCTCCTGTCAGAGTATGGGGAAGTATTTAGAGTAGTGACTGCAGCTACCCGGCTGTTTTCAGTTGTGTTCTTGGCTATAGAAGTTAGTATGTCAGAGAAGAAGGCTAAGCCTGGATAGATGTTAAAAAGCTTGCATAATGTGTTAAGAGCAGCATGTATGAAACGTACCTGTTTCTCAGCTCTGATGCCACTGATAAATTTGTGGTTCTGTGAAACAAAGTCATAAGGACTTTACTAGCTTTGTCATGGGATAACTCTGTCCTGGAGAGACAGACAACACAGATTTGATCCTTCACAGAGCCAGCACCTAGCCAGCGCTAAGTAATATCAGTTTCTTGACTGTATATATTGTAACCCATAGCTAATTTTAATTTCCAGAAGTCCAGAATAAATGGTTCTATGCTTTGATTTCTATGCATTTCCCATCTCCATATAATTCTGTAATGTATATAACGTATACAGAGTTGGCTGAAAGCACAGTAAATAGGGAGAGAACAGACCCACTTCAGCGTGGTGGTGGCTGAATATTTCCATGAGATCTTACATGTTTAACCAGCTCCTGAAGCATTGCCTATATCTGACAGCTTCAGCCTCAACACTGCAGCAGGCAGCTTGTTAACACAGATAAAGAAGCCACTCCTTACTATCCTAGGTTTTTCCAGGAATAGTGTAATTTTGTTTCTGTTCCATACCAGCCTTGAATAGTGAAGACTTAACACAGAGATCATCTTTACCTTCCCTCTGTTCTTTTTTCACTGCCTTCCACCTACTTTCTTCTGCATGAAACCACTACAACGTCTATTTAGATAAGCAAGTAGAGATATCGATTCTAGATTTTTAACTTATTAACCAAATAAATTATTAATAAAATAAAATTTGTTGCTAAAATATTTTAAGTTGTCAAGATACCGCACAAGTCGAATGGGTGTATCAGTACATACACTTTGCTCCAAGTTTGAATACCATGGACAACAGAACCTGAGAAAATGGAAATTGTGATTAACTTTTCTATGCTAAAGAACTTGCTTGGAAAAGGGTTTAGATTTTGGACTCTTGTTGCGCATGTATATTAATACAGAAGCACTTCAAGTTATACATTTCTTTAAACTTAACAAGTGTCACCTTCTGTGTGAGAACAGGCACAGAATTGATTGTACTTTATAGCAGGAGCTGACAAGATGCCAAAGGAGCAAGAAGACAGGGAAATCTGGTGAAAATGGAGAACAAAATACCTCTTGAAGTCTTGCCGGGCAGCAAAAGCTGCATTGTCCTCTGCAGCCCTCATGATTCAGCGTATTTCAGCCAACAGGATGAAAGATTTTTTTGTAAGAAGACCATGCGAGCAAGGACTGCTCCCCAAGCAGCTGTTCCTAGTGTCACAGGGTTGAATCTATTTTACAGCATTAGGACCACCCTCTAAGCCAACAGCAATAGCACTGTAAGTGTTGATTTTCTGATGGCTTGTGGGATGCACCAGATCATTCCTGTCTCCGCATTTCTGCACTTGTGTTCCTTTCTCCTTTTCCTCCTCCAGTCAGGGCCTTGGAAGAGCACTGGGGAACTTTTGAGTAAGTCAAGACAGCAGAGCTAATGATGGTAAAAGAGCAATGCCCCATCCCACAGGGCGGTTCTGCACTCACTGAAATGAAAAGAATATCTCGTCCCTTATGCCAGATAAATTTGCTTATTAAACACAGATTGGCAGACAAACTGTTTTTAGAATCCCTCCATTTTGGTTTATATATAAAACAGTCACATCATCCCCCCTGCCTCTCCCCAAAAGTCCCAAACCAAAACCAAGCAAATCTCTTCAACTATGAATGTAAGTTAAAAAATAAGCAGGGACTGGAGCAAGAGTTAGTTCCATTTCAGAGACCATCACTGTATAATAACATCTTTCACAGAGGCACTATAGAAGTCTTCCTCACAGCAGAGCTACTATCACAAAAAGCAAATAAACGTGGTGCAAACAGAAAATTAAATGTAGTAAAATGAGATGGCAAATTAATATAGTAAAAATGTAAGTTTAAGGTCCGTGCCATTGGGTACAGATGCACAAATATATGCAGTAAACATCTTTCGGAAATGCAAAGATTCATTTACGTTCTTCTGTAACTCACAGTCCAGCAGAATATATGTCTTGCTCTTAAACTACACAACTTGCTGACAAACTGAACTGTCATTCCTCTGTTTGATGGAGTGGAAGAACTGACATCTGTGCCAATTTCATTTGAGGAATAAGTCACCGTAACCCTCAGCCCTGTATCCAAGCCTATATACTCCTGATTTGGGCAGTAAGCAAAAACTACAGATGTATATTTCAGGTTAAAGCCAACATTTACCCAGTTACCAAAAACCTATTTCTATGAAGCTACAAGCTATTACCTCCAAAAGGAGGTGTTCTTTACTTGCTTTTTTTTCAGCAATAGACCTGATATTCAAGACATTTTCAATGCAAGAGTAAACAACAACTACCTGACACAGATGATAAAGGAGCAAAGAAAAGAGGTGCTCAGTTGGATCAGACACTTACAAACAAGGAAGGAACTAACTGGGGATTTGAGGATTGGTGGCAGCCTCGACTGCAGTGACCATGAGATGGCAGAAGTCAGGATCCTGAGAGAAAGTAGCAGAGATCACAACCCAGGACTTTTGGAGAGCAGACTGTAACTCCTTCAGAGATCTGTGGGGAAAAATCCCATGGAAGACAGCCCCGGAGAGAACACGAGTCCAGGAGAGCTGGTGGATTTTCAAGGATCACCTCCTCCAAGCTCAAGAATGGCCCATGCCAACAAGCAGAAACCAAGCAAAGGGGACATGGAGGAGCAAGGAGGTCCCAACTAGACTCAGACATAAAAAGGAGATGTAGAGGAGGTGGAAGCGGAGGCAGGCGTCCCAGGAGGAACATAGAGATGCTGTCTGACTGTGAAGGGTGGGTTGAGGAAAGCCAAAGCTCCCCTCAAGTTTCAGTTGGCAAGAGATGTGAACAGCAACAAAAAAGGTTTCTACAGGAACATCAGCAGCAAAAGAAGGACTAGGGAAAACATGGCTCCAGTGCTAAACTGCGCAGGACCCTTGGTGAAAAAAGATGTGGAGAAGGATGGGGTTCTCAATGCCCTCCTCCTCTCTCCCTTTACAGGTACAACACCCTCACTTATTCCAGGATGCTAAAGATCAGTCATAAAGTCCAGAGTGATGTACACTTACCCTCAGTGGAGGACAATCAGGTTAGGAAACATTTTAAAAAAGTGGACCTACCCTTTGTCCATGATGTGATAGAGCAAGTAAACCTAGAAACCATTTGCAGGCAAGGTGACTGGGAGTACTTGGCATGGATTTATGGAGGGGAAATCATGTCTGACCAACCTGATGGCTTTCTACAATGAGGTGACTTGCTCATGGACATGGAAAGAGCGGTGGATAGTGTTATTCTGGACTTTGGCAAGATTACTGATGCTGTATCCCATAACATCCTCATAGACAAACTGGTGAAGTGTGGATTAGATAAGCGAATGATGAGCTGGACTGAAAACTGTCTGAATGGGCAGACCTAAAGCAGTGTGATCAGTAGCATAAAGCCCAGCTGGAGGCCAGTCATGAGGGTTGCCCTCCATGGCAATACGGCAATAAAAAATCCTGTTTACCGTCTTCATTAACGTCAAGGAAGATGGGGCACAGTGCATCCTCAGCATGTCAGCGCTGGAACAGGTTCCCCAGAGAAGCTGTGTTTGCCCCATCCCTGTAAGTGTTCAAGACCAGGTTGGATGGGGCTCTGAGCAACCTAATCTCATGGAAGGACATCGATGGAAAGTGTCCCTACCCATGGCAGGGACATTGTAACTAGATAATCTTTATGGTCCCTTCCAACCCAAACCATTCTATGATTCTGTGATCCTATGGTATGAAAATGTGAGAAGTGGCTGATGCACCAGTTCAATGTGCTGCCAGTCAGAGGGACCTGGACAGGCAGGAGAAATGGGCTGACACAGTGCCAGCAATGTGCCTTTGTGGCATAGAATGCCAATGGCATCCTGGGCTGGGTTAGCCACTGCCAGCATGTGGAGGGAGGTACTCTTTCCTTTCTACTTAGTCCTGTTGAAGCACATGTGGGTTCTGCATGTAGTCCTCAGCTCCTCAGTGAAGGAGAGACATGGACAAACTGCAGTGAGTGCAGTGAAGGCCACAAAGATGATGAAGGGACTGAAGCATCTGTCATATGAGGAGAGGCTGCAAGTGCTGTGTATGTTCAGCCTGGAGGGGAAAAGGCTCAAGGGGCTCTTAACTGCGTGTATAGATACCTGACGAGGGGTGGGGGTTGGCGGGGTAGGGAGAAAAGGGGATGGAGACAGACTCTTCTTGGTAATATCCAGTAATGGGCACAAATTGAAACACACGAAATCCCACTGAAATATGAGAAAACACTTTTTTTCCCACGAGTGTGATCAAACGTTGGAACAGGTTGTCCACAGAGATTGTGGAGTCTCCATCCTTGGAGATATTGAAACCTTAATTGGCACAGCTCTGAGCAACCTGCTGTGGCTGACCTGCTCTGAGCAGTGGGTTGGACTGGGCGATCTCCAGAGACACCTCCCAACCTCAATATTTCTGTGTTTCTTTAATCAGGATAACGTGTTTATAAACTTGTGATGAGACCTAAACTCAGTGAAGGTTATTCTTTCAGACCTTGCTTCAAGCAATAAAATGTATGTTATATCTAATTCCCAGGAAGCTTTCTCTTTTATCTCAGAGAAAGGTGTCAATAGCAACATTTTAAGAAACCTGGTGGGGGACAGTGAGTTGGGACAGATGTCCCAAATGCAGAGGTTTCTCATTTTCCAGCTCCCAGTGACTTTGACTAAAATCTTCCATAGGCTCATTTGAGTACTTAAAGAAAAGCCATGTAAGCAGCTGCTGCTAATCACAGGGGATAAAGGAAAAAATTTAAGCCTTGCAGAATCAGGGCCATGCAATATTACTTGGGCCTGTAATACAACTACTTGTCTGCTTGCAAGCTGGAAATGATTTCTGACCTGGCAAAGAGAGCCTGTACCTTGTGGATGAAAGACCCCACGTGAATGCAAAGCAATGCTGTGCTCTGGCATGTTTCTTGTTGTCGTTTTTTTTTTTTTTTTCAAAAGTGTTATGGACATAATGTCAACAGAATTTCATAGAGGGGTCACTTTCTATTTTATCCACAGGAAAAGTCTTCCACCTTCCTCAATTATGATGTTACACTCTTTTTTTTCTAGCCCTTAGATTAAAAAGGCCTGTCTGATCTCTCTTTGCAGTCTGCAGCCTAGAGGACAAAGCATTCATTGGTCAAGGCACACATATTGTTCGCTTAATTTTGGCTATCTGCCTGCAGTGTGGCTTTGGGCAAATTATTTCATCGTCTGAATTGCCTTTGTAAGGTGGGGACAGTGACATTAGCACCTTTTTGAAACGGCTTTCAGATGTACTCCATGTAGGACCCAGCTAGTAAGAACTGAACAAGTTGCTCTTTAGTGCCAAAAATGCAGCTTCTCTGTGCCTGGGGAGATCAAAAACTCTCTGACGCATGAATCAATTCCGGTGAGATAAGAACACATTAATGTCATTATACAAGGCATTGGCACAACATTTCCCCAGCACACTGTGCAAGTTTCTCATTGCCCATGCTTAAGAAAGATTTACCTAAACTGAAAAAACTATAGGACAGGATTGGCAAAATGATTAGGAAGAGGGAACATAAATGACTTCAACTTGCTTAGTGGAGTAAGACCTCTGTTTTGTTAGAGGTTATGACTTCTCTAGAGAAATCAACAGGAAAGGAGGAGGAGATCAGAACAAAAAAAAAGGGAGAAGAAATCAATTAAATGATGTTGGCATGGGAACAAATGGGCAGCACCCGCAGAACTAAACCAGAAATGAAAGGTTTCTCCCTTCCAGAAAAGTGAAGTTGTGTGTGCTTAGGCTAATGGCATAACGAGATCACAGGGAAGCACCTGATTGCTTTATAAACAGTACTGCATAATGTGATTACTGGTGATACCTGGGACAGGTCTCAGTGACAGGCGAAAATGTGTTATAGAGCTGTATTTTCTGTCCCCCTGCTTCTCCTGTTTGCTCTTCTTTCTCAGTCCCCACATTCACACCAGCCCCTACCTTCACGTGGTGGTGGTAATGACACTGACCGAAGCAAAGGTAAAATGGGGGCATCCAGAAACATGCTTTATTAAAGACCACTGTGTGGTAACATTTTTTAACAGTCTGCTCTAAAAATGTCTGGGGCAAGGGAGACAGAACTAGTTGAATGAAGCTTCTAAGCATTATAATGAGTTGGAATAAACGGTGAAAGCTTTTAACTGTAATTAAATCCACTGGAAATGTAATTTTTTAAATGTCTCATCCAGAAGGAAAAACATTTATGTTTATGTTTTGTAAGTGCCGAATTATTTGCACTAATCCTTATAAAACAGTCTTGTGTGATGACTAGGGTTTTACTTTCCCAGTTGATAAAATAAAAAGCAGATGGGATAAATGTGGCTGCCACAGATGTGGCTGCTATTTCTTCATAATCTGCCTGCCTTTGAGCAAACTGTAACATAGATGGTGAGATGCTGGATCCTGTCCAATAATGAAAAACTCTCCTCAAAGCTACAGTATGCTTTCAAGCTGAAAACATAGTCTGGGCACTGAAAAACCTGCTTCCACAATCTTGTTTAACTCTGTCATTGCTGGCTTTACGGTACTTAAGGTCCATGATTCATATGGAGAAAAATATGCATTTCCCTCTGCCTTCACCCCAGCGAGGGCATAGGCCGTCCTGGCAGTTATGTGAGGCAGTGTCTGAGGAGCCTGCACATCTAACCCTGTGCTGTGGGAGACCCAGAAGCTCACCATTCTAACGCTGCCCAAAAAGACGAGAAGGTGTTAAGAGGCTGGAGAGTAATGTGGTAGAACCAAAGAAGCATGTTGGACATACTTGTATAAATTCAACAATAAAATGGGAGGGACAGTGTATGGAAGGTGTGTGTGTGTGTGTGTTTTCCTTTCCAACTTCATACAAAAATTAGAAAACATAGGAAAACTTCTTAAACACTTTCAGATTTGAAACAAGCTCAAGTTATACCATTTTTTTTTTCATATGACACTTAAGGGCTTGCCTACGGAGTAGTCAATCTTTAAACCTGGATTAAAATTAACAAACGTAATTTGATATTTCCTGCACTTTATAAATTAGCAGATTAGCATCTAAGCATCCTTTCCCTGGCTCAGTGCCAGCACCCAATTACGGGGTGCTTCAAAGGAAAGTGCAGAAGTCCCAGTAATTGGTAATTATGGAGCAAGCTGCCCAGTGGGGAAGTTTCTTATTCACTCCTGTCATTTAATAGTTGGGTTACACTCCTAAGCACAGGTGCTTATACACAAAGAGTTTGATGTATCTCTGCTTCCACGGGCTGTGCCAGAAATTCAGAGAATTTGTTTGCTTAACCTTGATGAATGCTCTTAATTATCTTCTTCTTTACCAGACCTCCCTGGCTGTAGCCATGATGGAAAGAGTATGGAAGAAGCCTAGCTCAGCAGCCCTGCCTGAGAGAAACGTGCTCCCTCCTATTAAGCCAGCTGTGGCAGGGCTGGAGCTCTGAGCAGCTGGAGCACTCTTTACTCTGTCTCTACAGGATCATAAAATGGTTGAAGATGGAAGGGACCTTGTGTAGAGGACACATAGTCTACCCTCCCTGCTCAGAGTAGGGTCAGCTCAAGCAGGTTGCCAAGAGCTGTGTCCAGGAGGATTTTGCATTCCTCCACTGGTGGACACTCCACAACCATTGACATCAGACAGCTCTCTCAGCACCAGGTGCACCCCATCAGATCACATAGATTTGTGTAAATCCACTTTGTTTAATGCTTCCTAACCTCATTGTCCTCTAGCAAGGGCAAGTCTACATCGCCCTGGACTATCCGCTTGGTCTCAGGGACTTGGATTCCTGAAGCCTGAGGCACAGAAGGCACAAAGTAACTTTGGCCTTTTCTGTATTCTTTATCATCAGATCCCTGCTCCATGTAGTCACAGGCCCACGTTTTGTCTAGGGTGCCCTTTACTCCTGATGACCCTGTAGAAATCTTTCTTTTTTTACCTTCATATTCAATGCTAGATGAAACTTGAGGTGAGCTTTGGCTTTCCTCAACCCACCCTTCACAGTCAAACAGCATCTCTATATTTCTCCTGGGTCACCTGCCTCTGCTTCCACCTCCTCTACATCTCCTTTTTATGTCTGAGTCCAGTCAGGAGCTCATTGCTCATCCATGCAGGTCTCCTGCCCCCTTTGCTTGGTTTCTGCTTGTTGGCATGGGCCATTCTTGAGCTTGGAGGAGGTGATCCTTGAAAATCCACCAGCTCTCCTGGACTCCTGTTCTCTCCGGGGCTGTCTTCCATGGGATTTTTCACCGCAGATCTCTGAAGGGGCTACAGTCTGCTCTCCAGATGTCCTGGGTTGTGATCCTGCTATCTGCTCTGCTACTTTCTCTCAGGATCCTGACCTTTGCCATCTCACGGTCACTGTAGCTAAGGCTGCCCCAATCTTGACATCTCCGACCAGTTCTTCCTGGTTTGTAAACATGAGGTCCAGCATAGCATTTTTTCTGCTTGGCTCCTCAATCACCTGTGTCAAGGAGTCATTGTCGACACACTGCAGAAACTATTTGGACTGCTTGTGCCCTGCCGTGTTGCCTCTCCAGCAGATAGCAGTGTACTTCAGTGTCTCAGGACCTCTGAATGTGAGGCTTCTTCCAGTTGTTTGAAGACGTCTCTTGTCCTGAGCAGGTGATCTCTGTAGCAGACCCCCACTGCAATATCACCCACATTGGTCTGCTCTCTAATCTGTAAGCTCTCAGGTGCCTTTTTGCCTGTGCCCAGGCAGAGGTCCACACATACCCACTGCTCACTCACATAGGCAGAATGCAACACTCTGTAAGGGCTGAAAAACTCAGTTTTGATACAACAATGCTGCTTTCAAACTCGCACATGAGCACAATGTAGGCTATTAAGTCTATGCAGTTTTGATTATGGGTTGTCTATATTTGGCAAGATGACATCAGTGTTTTGATCTTTGTGGAGGGCAAACATTTCACTTTTCAGTACCCAAATCTTAAATGAAATCCTGCTGCATACATAAATTAAACCTCGTGTCTATGGTTTTGTATAAAGACAATGTGCAGTTAGCCTGGAATTTTTACCGCTGCTTGATAGCCTTAGAAAACAGTTGTGAAGTCTAAATAAGGAAAAGAAAAAGCAATACTGTCATTACCTGAATATTTAAAATCTGTTTTATGTGATTAAAGCAGCCATGCAATCCTGGAAGGGGTCTTCCATTTTACTGTCTCCCGGAGGATATGTGATAAGAGGTATCAAGATGGCAGCTTAAGATTATTTTATGAACAACACAATGAGGACTTTTGAGTCACTGTGAAACTAAAATGGCTCTTAAACATGCATCTACACAGCATGAGGCACCGAATGAATGAGTTCTGGCTGTGGCAGAGCTATCAGTGCCTGTGTTACTGTACCCTGCAGGCAATGGCTGCAAAGCTCCAGCTCCTTTGCTTGCTGTATTTGGACTGCTGCTTCTTGCCATTGCTTTGCACAGACATTTGTAAGCCACACACCAAGACCTTCTCACCTGCAAATAGCTGCCCTAGGGTTGTGACAATGTGTAAAGTGAAGGCACTTGTCTCACCTGGGATTGCCCTCCTCCCTTTGCTGAAGGGAAGGGGACAAACACTCATTGCAAGAGCCTTCACTCTCTGGGACTTGCCCCGTTTATTGAGTTAGTATCCAGTTCTCTGAAAGTCTTAGCCCTGAAATACATGCATATCTGTCTGGCTTTTTGTCACAAACTGTGTCATCACATGCCTTTGCAGCTGGTCAGGTGAGATAGCAGAAGATCTACAACTACAAAAAACATGTAAGTCATCCTGCTGCAACAACTTGTTTCTCTGTCCATCTGTGATGTGGGTTAACAGCCATAGCAATCAAAATGCTTTGGGAAAATTTTCTGCATAGCCGAAGACTTTAAAAACTCACTTGAATTTTTGTGCTTTTGAAGGGTGAGGGGGCATGAAGGAGTTCTCCTTGCCAGCACTCTCCATCTTGATTTCACTGACTTCTAGCACATTGTCATGTACTCCTTCAGATGTGTCTTTGGACTTAGTGCACATTGGCAATTAACATGCTGGGTGTAATGAGGGAATTACTGTTTCCAGTCTCAACTATATTTCTGGGTGTCACTATCTACATGTCACTGGCTTTGTATGCTTCATTTGGACTACACCTTGCCAGCCCTGGGTCTTCCCCTTCTCACGGTCAGGATGCTGTGGTACCAGCCAGCAGTTAGGAGCTGATTTTTTACAGCCCTATCCCAAAATTTCTTTTTTTCCTCTGGAAGTCTCAAAGCCCTGTAGATCTACCTAGAAACTAGCTCAGGGTAAAAATGGTGGATCCAAATTAATGAAAACTCTATTTTTTTCCCCCACAGACAGTTGGTACTATTGAGTCAATGTCAAAGTCAGAGGCACTGTCACCTTTGCAATCTCACCCAAACAAGGCTACAGAGATAATCAAAGCACAACAAAACCTTGTGGGAGGGATGGATTACAAGGTCAGACACTGGTGAAAAGAAACTTTTCTGGATAATGTTTGCTTCTCAATGCTACCAGTGGCTTTAAAAAAAAATACAATATTGTGGCTTCAAAGAGTTTGAGAGTATGCTGTAGGCATAATGATCTCTCTACTAACATTCACATCTTTAGGAATAAAGAGAAGGAAGGACAACTTTGATGGCTTTTTCTTGTTTAAGGAGTTAGAGCAAAAGGTTAGTGTTTAAAAATACCCTTTGTCAGCAGCCAGCCAGGAGCAGCTAGAAGACAAGGATGTTCAACTCTTCTCTGTCTTGTAGTCACTGATCTGTCCAGTGCATTTCTGGTCACACATAGGAATCAGTGCCACTGATTTTCAGGCAGCTTCGCGGGTAATAAATGGGTTCTGCAACAGCCAGCATGTGGTCGGCACCAGACTGCTGTCTCTTGGAAAGTCAGAGGCCCACCCCAAGCCTCATAACTGTTTGGTGAAAGTTGTTCCAATGAAAGCAGCCAGAACCACTAGCCTGAACCTTTTTTTGAATTAAAGTATTTCTTGGTCTGCTGGGGATGTTAATACAAAAGACAGCCAGAGCCAGGACTCAAATTAATCCCAGACAAGGTTGGTTTAACATGCCAGAGAAGTGATGGAAACAAGGAGCTTTCTCTCCCTCTCTTATGGTGAACCCACAAAGCCGTGCAATTCGCACTAAAATATCATCTGCTGGATTACCTGAGGAGTGCAGCCCTCTTTGCTCAGAAACAAAGAAGGGGAGATGTTCGTGTTTGTATAAGGGTAAAGCACTCTGTGTATTTAAATAACTGAGCTCTTTCTGTTTCTGCTGGTCTAGGGTCAGGGAGAGGGGCAGATGTGTTAAATTTCATCTGGTTTTGCTCAGTGCTACTCACAGCACCCCAAGACAGACTGAGTGAGAAAAGGAGTGTGAGGAGGCTTATTACTGCTTGTCTTTTCTTGGAGACAGCTTTTAATCAGCATATATTAACACAGCTACACCCTTAAAGCCACATAGGGTAGATGTGTCAGGCCGAAATGAAATATTGCTTCTCCTGGAAACTTGGGATAAATTCAATCTTCCTAATGAAATGATTTATTTCCAAAGTATTTCTATCATACAAGAACTGGTTGCTTCCCACAAGTTTATGACCCATACCCTTCCATTCACGTAAGCTATATCGTCTCCCAAGTTTATGACAGAAGGATGCTTCTTTACAGGAGTTGGCTATGTGCTTTGAACCTGTTCTGCCTGCCGCATCCTCTTTCACAGCAGATCCAGCTCTGCAGGTACCGAAGTCTTGATCAGTTTCACTGCTGGCTTTGCTGGGAGCAGGGTTAAGCTCAGTGTCCTGGAAAAGCTTCCACAGAGCCACCAGCCCACCTGAACTGGGAAGGTGTGTGGGGCTGTAACCAAGTACAGAGGGCCTCATTAACTCTTCTGAAAAGCAGGGGTGGTCTCTCCTGCTCCACACTGGTGTCTTTCCCCTAGTGCTACCAGTGTGAGGGTGGTGTGGGGTTGCCCAAACTTCCCCAGAAGCTGGTGACTTCCAGGGGCGACCAGGTGTGACACAGCACCACAGCCACCAGTGGGAAGCCGAACACAGAGAAAAACAAAGCTGCAGGGAACAACATGTCAGTGGCAAATACAAAGTGACTAAAGATGTCCAACAAAAGCCAAGCCAAAGCAAATGGCAAAACTGCCCCAGATTTCTGAGAAACAGAGTCCCAGTGGGGGCGATGCTCTTCACTGGGGTGGTGGTGACCAAGGCAGCCCTTACATCTGGGGCTGTGGGGAGGTGCTGAGCAGAGAGAGGGGGTCCAGCTGCAGTGGGAGCCTGGCTTTCATCCTGTGACACATGGGAAGGGTATGTACACCAGGGCTTGATATCAGTAAGGCCCACCAGAAATAATTAGAAAAAAAATTTTTTAGAGGTCACAGGAGTAGCGTTTCCCTACTCCTTCCCCTGGCCCCTTCATGAAACACTAGCTGCAGCATTCGGACTTGAGACTTATTGCATGAGACACTATTTGCCATAAGCAGCTCCCAGGAACATGCTGACCTCCTCTGGTACAGGGATGCTTTCTAGGACTTCACAGTTTTAGACCAAGATGGAATTGTCCTTTTACTGAACTATCAGTAATCCCATCCTGAACAAAATTTTGTTCAGGGAAGCATAAATTCAGCATCATGAACAGTGTATGTAAAAAGGTCTAAATAGCTCACAGAATAGAAAGCAGAGAGCATCCTGAATGTTTGGGAACTACATAGACAGCAGATTTTTTAATTCAAAGCATAAAGATTAGGATATTTGTCTCTAGCCTTTCAAATCCTCTTTTTAAGAATTTTACAACAAGAAGTGAAGCAGACAGAAAGCCCTGAAGATCTAAGTCAGAACATACCTTGTAAGTATTTCATCGGGACAGCCAGCAGTACTTTGTCACTTCTGGTGCCAGTGGGTTTTTTGGGGAGTTTATTTAACAGGACCAAAAAAGGTTTATATGAACGTATAATGCATAATGCATTATTATATGAAGATATAATGCATAATGTAGATACAATGCATCAGCAGAACATAAATTTATTCAGCCATGCTAGATAATTTAAAATAAAGGAAGCATCTCAATGTTTGCTTTCTAAGAAAAGAAATGAAATTGTATAATTCCTGCCTATGGTTAAAAGGAAATGTCTTACTTTTTCCTCCGTTCTCCAGTGGTATGTTCAGAAGAACCTGCAATGGCTAACAGGAAACTGTAAAAAAGAAACAGAAAAATAAAACCTTCCCAGGATTCCAATGGTATGTTTGAATGTTTTTAGTATCTTTCTCTGCCCACATTTGATAATACAAATTGCAATGTACCTCATATGTAATACCTAATACCTGATTACAGGCCTGGGGGGTTGCTTGGTTTCAGGGTAAGTGATGTATCTCTTTGCTTCTCAATCCCAACACAAGAACGGCAAACATTCACAAAAAAAACCCAGAAAGTCACTGTCTGCAGTTTCAGTCACAGTATCCTACTTCACTTTATGCTCTAAATGGAAAGGTGGCATTAAAGAATGAAGGTAAAATTGCACCAGGTGCACATCTGATGAGCAGTATCATGAAGGAGGACCCAGGCCAGCATGTATGCCAGGAACAATATCCTGCTGGGGACACGTTGCTACTGCTTGGAGGAGCAGTAGCACTAGCCTGTGCTTTTATCAAGCTTGTCTGATTTACAGTTTTTGTAAGTACAGTGCCTTGTCTTGAGGACTACTGAAAATTTTACAAACTTCTATGTGTTAAATATTTATGTGTACCTAACACTTGCATACATTTTGCTACTGTGAAGATAAGCCATCCTGGACTTGAGGACAGAGTTAATACCTTCAACTGTACGCTGTTTCCTGTCTTGTCTTGCTAGCTGTGGGGATCGTGCAGAATCACCTCCTTCACAGCGGATGATGTGTGAAGGCTGAAATTGTGTGTGTGGTACAATAAATACACTTTATTTTCCTATTTCTCTGGCTGGTGTGCTAAGAGGACTGACCTTCCAGAACAGCTTCTTTCTGACCCCAAACTATTGCAGACTACAAGTATCAACAATCAGAAGTTCCCACAGAGGCTGTGGCCGCCTGTTAATCATCCACTGGGAGTCATAACTCTTTCTGTAGACTTCCAGAAATGTCTATAAATTTGGGTACAGCAAGTGTCTCTTCTGTGTTGTCTTAACAATTGCAAAATGAACAACGGTGCTGCAATATGAATAAAGCCCATTTTAGCAATAATTTCAGTGTCCTGATTTTGATATGCTCATGTCTAATACAACTGATTTCATGGCAGATAGGAACAAATTCATCTTCAAATTCCTCCCTAATATCAGGAAATTATTCCGGTTTCACAGTAGAGAACTGCATCAGGAGATTGAGTAATTTCTTAGAAGTCAGTCAGAAAAGCAATGAAAAAGAAAGAATCCAGACCTCTAAAATCTTAATCTAGATCATAAATCACAGACTCATCCTTCATTTCCTCTTACAATAGACAATTGGTGTGATCCTCTGGATTATCATTGCATGACTTTATTGTTTAAAGAAAGTAAATATCTTAAGAAAGAGATGAATGTAGCAGGGTCTTGACTTTTAAAGAAATTTAGATACCAACTGTTATGTTGTCTGAAATTATTTTAAGGACTCAATAAAGTGAGTATATTAGGCACCTAGTCTACCTTCATACTTTCCCTACTTCCACTGGCACTGCATTTAAAACCTGCTGACGTGCATTTTCTCTATCACAGATAAATTCCCTGCAACTTCCAGATGTTAAAAGTTCACTCAGCTGGTGAGTGAACCTACCAGGAAAGGTGCCCTGCTGGACCTGCTCTTCGTGAACAGAGAAGGACTGGTGGGTGATGTGACGGTGGGAGATCAACTAGGGCAGAGTGATCACAAAATGATGTAGTTCTCCATTCTTAGAGAAGTAAGGAGGGGGAGGCAGCAGAACTGCCACCTTGGACTTCGGAAGGGCAGACTTTGACTTGCTTAGGAGACTGATTGACAGAGTCCCTTGGGAGGCAGTCCTGAAGGGCGTAGGAGTCCAGGAAGGCTGGACACTCTTTAAGACGGAACTCTTAAAGGTGCAGGAGCAGGCAGTCCCCATGTGCGGTAAGTCATGCTCAGCTAGAAATTAATCTGGCTTCTGCTGTAAAAGACAAAAAGAAATCTTTCTATAGATACATTAACAGCAAAAGAAGGGCCAGGGAGAACATCCATCCTCTATTAGATGCAGGAGGAAACATGGTGATTAAGGATGAGGAAAAGGCTGAGGTGCTTAACGCTTTCTTTGCCTCAGACTTTAGTAATAGGACCAGTTACACTCTGAGGATCCAATCCCCTGAGCTAGAAGATAGAGACTGGGAGCGGGATGATCCCGCCACAATCCAGGAAGAAATGGTCAGTGACCTGCCGCAGCACATAGACATACACAAGTCTATGGGACCAGACGGAATCCACCCAAGAGTTCTGAGAGAGCTGGTGGAGGTGCTCACAAAGCCACTTTCTGTCATTTTCCAACAGTCCTAGTTGACTGGGTAGGTCCCAGCAGATTGGAAATTAGCCAGTGTGACACCCATCTACAGGAAGGAAGATCCGTGAAACTACAGGCCTGTCAGTTTGACTTCGGTGCCAGGGAAGCTGATGGAGTAGATCATCCTGAGTACCATCACACAGTATGCATAGGACAACGGGATGATCTGGCCCAGTCAGGATGGGTTCATGAAAGGCAGGTCCTGCTTGACTAACCTGATTTCCTCCTATGACAAGGTGACCTGCTTAGTGGATGAGGGAAAAGCTGTGGATGTTATCTATCTGGACTTTAGTAAAGCCTTTGGCACCGTTTCCCACAGCATTCTCCTGGAGAAACTGGCTGCTCATGGCTTGGATGAGCATACACTTTGTTGGGTAAAACACTGGCTGGAAGGCTGGGCCCAGAGAACAGTGGTGAATGGAGTTACTTCGAACTAGTGGCTGGTCATGAGTGGTGTCCCCCAGGGCTCAGTACTGGGACCAGTCCTGCTTAACATCTTTATCAATGATCTGGATAAGGGGATCGAGTGCACCCTCAGTAAGTTTGCAGATGACACCAAGCTGAGTGGAAGTGTTGATATGCCTGAGGGTAGGGAGGCTCTGCAGAGGGGTTTAGACAGACTGGATCGATGGGCCAGGGCAAACTGTATGAGTTTCAATAAGGCCAAATGCCGGGTCTTACGCTTTGGCCACAACAACCCCTGCCAACGCTACAGGCTTGGGGAGGAGTGGCTGGAAAGCTGCTCAGCAGAGAGGGACCTGGGGGTGTTGGCTGATAGCCGGCTGAACATGAGACAGCAGTGTGCCCAGGGGGCCAAGGCGGCCAACGGCATCCCGGCCTGTGTCAGGAATAGTGTAGCCAGTAGGACCAGGGAGGTGATTTTACCCCTGTACTCAGCACTGGTGGGGCTACATCTTGAGTACCATGTTCAGTTTTGGCCCCTCACCACAAGAAGGATATTGAGGCGCTGGAGCGCGTCCAAAGAAGGGCAACAAAACTGGTGAGGGGTCTGAAGCACATGTCTTAGGAGGAGCAGCTGAGGGAACTGGGGTTGTTTAGCCTGGAGAAAAGGAGGCTCAGGGGAGACTTTATCACTCTCTACAACTATCTGAAAGGAGGTGGCAGAGAGGTGGGAGTTGACCTGTTCTGTCAAGTAACAGGTGACAGAACAAGAGGAAATCGGTTCAAGTTGTGCCAAGGGAAGTTTAGATTGGATATTAGGAAGAATTTTTTCACTGAAAAAGTCATCAGGCATTGGAACGCGTTACCCAGGGCAGTGGTGGAGTCCCCATCCCTGGAGGTATTTAAGGGTTGTGTAGATACAGTGCTTAGGGACATGGTTTAGTGGTGGGTTGTCAGCGTTAGGTTAATGATTGGACTAGATGATCTTACAGGTCTTTTCCCATCTAGGAGATTCTGTGATTCTGTGATGCATTTTTCCTATACACTGCCAATAGTGGGAGCTACACCAGGCAGTTGCTCTGCTAGACAAAGCTATGCCAGCCTTTTGTTTAATATGGTACTGAGAAAGCTCAATCTGCAATGGCTACACTGCTTGTTGTAATCTGCTGGATAAACAGAACTCCAGAACTCTCAGCACAGCTGAGAGTACAAAACCAACCTTTGCACAACCACGTTAACTGCAGCTGCACCTTTAACTATAGCGTGCATGGACTTCACTGCTAATAGACTGAAGAGTGCAACCAGTTTAAAGTTTGCTGTATCAGCAATCCCTTCGCGCTAGCAAACTTGTTCACTAGGATGATTTATCAAAAAGGTAAACAAAGAGAGAGAAAATACTGTTGACAACCATCCATTTAAAAATGTAAATAAATATTGCAGAACATTTTGCTTCTGTGTTTACCCTGTGCTGAGCAGGATCATCAAATTAATTTGAAGATTAAACGTTCTGGAAAGCTTTGCCAATCAGGCATAATCCTTAACATAGCTGCAGGGAATAGACCAGTTTCAGTCTTCTCCAGCTCTTCTGAGAAATGCATACTTATGTTTCATGGTCTGCCTAACCAAATTCTGACAGCAAAACACCAGCTTTAAGGCTCTGATTCAAAAGCTATTGAAAACAAATGGGAATCTCTCCATTGACCTCAATGGGTTTTGGATCACAGCCTGAATTGTTTCAATGCAACTCAGTCTGGACAGAAGCATCCAAAGCTGTATGCTTTTCCAGACGTTTGTGTTATTCTAGGAGGATAAAATATGACAGTGAAGATCCTAAGATACTTCTTGCTCTAGACTGGTCACATTCTCCCTGAACTGTTGCTGTAGAGACTGGCACATCATCTAATAAAGCTGTTTGATTTTCATCTTTATAAGAAATCTTAAAACTTCTAATTGCCTTCCAGTCACCAGCCAGGTTGAGCATATCTCAAAACTAGATCACTAAGGTATATTCCCTAAAGATGCCGATAAACTGATAATGCAAGGATTTTTTTTTTGAGGAGTTCTAAATGGGAAATTTATGATTACTCCTTGATTTATCCTTACCAATCAGGAAGGATTTGCTGCCTCACCAACACTGAGAATCATGATGGTAAATAAAGTCATCTATAGACCTAAACTAAGACCTTGTGTACCCCTCTCTTTCCAAAAATTTCCAGGCAAATTTGGAATTACACTTGTCTCCTCCATAAATTTTGCTTTATTTCTACTTTTCCTAATTGGTGTATTGTACAGTGCTTATTATTGTATAAAACGGTTTGTCAAAATACCTTTGAGGAAAGACGTATAGCTATAAATATCTGAAAACCGCTAGACCTTTGACAAGAAAGCGATTACCCTTATCTTAATATCTCTGAATGAATAAGGATTCAGTGACTTCACAGCACAAATTTCCCTTTATCTTACTGCTTCAGTTTTGCTTTCTGCGGTGGGAAGATCCATCCACTCCACATGGCTATAGCAAAATTGCCACTTTCTACTTACAGCACAGTGCATCAAATGCTGTTTGAGGAAGTTATGTTTATTCCAGGACCAAAGTAAATGCTATGTTGTATAATGCAGCAAGAGCAAGGAAACAGGCAGACCCAGGAAAACTCAGCTGTAAATACTAGATCATGTCCTTTCACTGGATCTCCCTGCCTCATCACCCAGTGAACATCCTTTACACCACCAATTTGTAAAGCAGACAGTAGTATTGCTGTGGTCTGTCTTAAACCCCTAGCAGCTTGGGTGTAGTTTTAGCTTAATTACAATTATTTAAAAAAAGAAAAATCAAGGTCTTTTAGAATATAAGGTATTGGCACATGAGAATGTTTAAAAGAAAATTCAATCATGTGGTCTAAAGAATTTCCTTAGAGACTAAATAGTAATGGCAAATAAATACATAAATGAGAGTACTGATTGGACTGCTGATATATGATCTTTGGATCATATATCCAAAGCAATGGAAAGATCAGGGAGAAGGCAAATGGGAGATCTCCATGTGGACTGAGGAAAAACAAGCGAAGTTTTGAACTGAATGCTGGCTGAAAGATGTTTATGGCTGGAAGCAAGAAAATGGTCCCCTGTAATTTCATGACTTGTGCTCCCAAATTGTGAATGGCATACATTCTTCACTTAGGGAAACAGGTTATCAGATGTACCTGATCGCCAATCAGCACCGATTCCTCCTCCCTCTAGGAAAAGACATGGGGGGTTCTGACCTTTGAACTCACCGAATCAAAAACATTATGGAGAAAAAGGAATTGGTGTCCTTCTGGAGTTCTACAAAAATACATTCCATGTCTTCCCATTTTCCAGACTTGTGTTTAGCGCTGGCGTACTTTCAGACTCTGGAAGTCTCATTCAAGCCATATATGGACAGTCTTCAAAACTGATTTGAACAGTTCACAAATCATGGTGGGCTTTGGTTTAAAGTGTCTGATAAAACTACAAGAATATTTTTTGCGTGCTATTTCATAAATCTGCACAAATACACACATACCAGGATAAGTGAGATTGTAGTGTGCTCTATTTTATAAAGATCAACACTTTAGCTGCATGGTGGAGCTATTTTTCAAGTAAGAAACGGGGAAAATGAAGTCATTAAATATTCAAGGCTAGGAAAAAAACTTAAAGGTAACATACATTTTGACAGCATGCTTTTAAGTAATTTTTGTGGTTTTCCTTGAACTACTTCATCAGTTATTTATAAGCCGTATCACAAAAATCATAAACCATATGAAGGAGCAATTTACAAGCAATGAAATCTGTATTAACATCTGAAAAAGTATGTTTTCTAAAATATCAAGACAAAAAAATGTGCAGTGCGTTCTTTTCAGGTTTCCTGCTCCTCCCTCTCCCTCCCCACTGCCTCCTTGAAAAAAGGGAAGAAACATTCACAGAAAATGTTCACTAGAAGCCCAGTTCTTCAAGATGCTGGTCGACCTCTGATTTTCTACATGGTGTCCCTTAACACACAAATCAGCAGATGTTCCCTGTGCATACAAAGAGATTTAGAAAACAGACTTCTGTGCTTTTGCCAATGTATACTTCTTAGTTTTAAGGGACAAAGTCCTCGAGACTTCAGTGCCTGCAACCTCTTGCACCTGCTGGAGTCAATGCAGCCCCACAGCAGCACATAATTCTGTCTGCAGGATCAGACAGAAATCCATCTGCATTAAAAGAGACATGTGACAATAACTATGAATCCTCCACAGAATTAATCAGTGATTACATGGGGTGATTGCCTTTTGAGCCTGGAGGATGCTTCATGGTCCTTAGCTACTCATTTACTAGTCCCCTTGTTGCTACTGGCAGAAGAGATACTACTGGGTCTCAACCTGTGTTACCACCTTGCTCAAATAAAGATGTCAATTCTTGCTGTATTTTTCTTTATCAATGAACCAAATTATTAGATGTTAATTTTTGTAGTCCTTCAATCTTGATAAGGCAGTTTTCTGAGACATATTTTACTGAGCCAACACTGGTGATATAGTAGACTAGTTCTACACTAAAGTAAAATTTGCTTCTTTTGTCTTTCTTTTCTACTGTTAAAAAAAAAAAAGAAGGGGGTGGAGGGGAGGAAGGCACTAATTATTTGGCTTTCAGTGGAACTGGCACTTGCAAAGCCCTTGGTCTTGTTCACGCCAGCAGGACAGAGTTATATGCCAGAAGACTAGTGCACAGCTCTTGTAAGTCTGTAAGTGTTATGGTCAAGCACAAAGCTGACAACATGAGTCAGAGGATAAAGCCTACTGCTTGGTTGGTTGAAAAAAACATTTGAAGCAGAGCAGTGCCTTGAAGCAGAGCAGTGCCTTGTAGCAGAGCAGTGCCTTGGCAGGCTGTAAGACATGTAGAGACTACTATTCCCTGCCACACAGCTAACAGAGTAACAAAAGCTGTAGGGAGCAAGGTCTCTGGTTTACAAATACAAATTATTCAGCATGGTGATCTCTGATGAGCTGCTGCTAATACCAAGCTTGTAGGAAAATGTTGTTTTATGCACAAAGAAATTCACTGAGGGATCCCCCTCCCTCATATTTTAGGAGCACAAAATACTACTATGGATTGCCACATGCAGAGAGCATTGATTGTATTGCAGCATATGTCTATCACCTAGTTTGAAGACATGAAATAGAAATGGCTTGTACCCTTCTGGATTGCAGTGAGTAATATTTCTCCATTAGATGCTGAAGAATTGCTGTCACCTCCCTAATTATCCAAGGCATAATTCAACCTGACAAAATGAAGATTTATTTTTCTGGACTTTTTCTGCTTAATTGCGATAGGGGTGCTGTATGACGAGAAACAGCTGCTGTGCTGAGAGCTATTACTCCAATTCTGACCAACAGTACCAGCACTGTGATGCAGTGGGGAAGCAAAGCGCCCAGTCTACCCCACCCTCCAAGAATACTGGTATCCATTTAAGGGTGCAAATAAACCTTTAAAGTACTATGTTGTATCACATTGAATTGCTTTTGTTCTGTGCATCAAACTAGAATGATCTTCTTGGCTTATCAGTATCTCACTAAACAATACACAGAATTCACTTGCATCTCTTCAAATATGAAAGATAAAGCTAGAACAAGGGAAAACTGGTGTGCAATTAATGCCAGCCTGCTAGGAAAGTCAAAAGGCAAAGTTAGATCATGACTAGCAAAAACTTAAACTCTTTTTTGCTGTATCTCTTAATTTTGCATGGGTTGATCTGTCAGACGTCCCACGTTGAACAACCCACAGAGTGTATAAAATACATTTTCAGTTAAGTATCTTCCTGACTGGTGTGGAAACAACATCTGACATCATAATCTGAAGCATCAGCCTTGAGGCTATGATGCTACAAAAAAATGCATATTTGCAACCAGTGAAATTATTTCACTAGCCTGTTGTATTCTAAACAGTCAGATGTATTTAAAAGATGAGTTTTCCACTTGGCCGAATACAGCAATATGCTCTCAAAACTCTTTCATTACATCTCGGATCTAACGTGTATGGAAACACAGCTGCAATGCAACAATTCTTCCTGTGGAACTATTCATGGACTTCTTGAATTCATGTAGCTTTAATATGATGGCTTACTTGCCATTAGGCAAAACATTGGGATAGGAGTAGAGTGGCAGCTTTATCCTTCACAGACACCTTGGGGCTGAGCAGTTGAGCTCTATAGAAGCATTTCCAGTTCAAAGATCTGACAGACCTGTTCTTGACAGCTTAAAATATTTGGGGGAATATCTGTTCTCCAGGATTCGAGTTGTCTGACCTCATTTTACTCTGTAATTCTAATGAATGGCGGGAAAGGGAGGATGATCCTACAAAAATTTGTGCCTAATCTGGTCTAACCCACACCTGATGTACAGTCCTGTAACACAAGGCCAGGACTGCAATACCTGCAAGGCCCACATGTTACGTCCACACTAACAAGATTAAGTTCTGACAGGCCATGGCTGTACCTTGCCCCTTTCACATTCCTCTCACTTTTCTGTTTGACTCGGATTCAGAAATTGTGCTCCAAACTATGTTGGGAATACATACCAGCTTCCATAAGTACCTTCCTCCTCCCATGGCACTGTATGTTACAACTACCTCTCTCCTTTTTTCTTGCACAGCAAATCTCAGTAACAAGTCAGCTGCGTTAGTTGCAAGTGTAACAGTAAGCTTAAGTGCATCTGTGGGGTACTGAAACTAAACTTAACTGACGTAAGTATCATAGAAAAATAAAAAAATTATATTTCAAGCAGATGTTTAACAAGAAAGAGGGAAAAGTTTATGACCTCATCTTCTTTGAACTTGTCTTGAAATGAACTTGTTTTTCTACATTGTTCTGTCTCATGTACCAGATAGTGTTGTAAGGGAACAAGCCACTTGGGAATGATGTAGCAAACTCAACCATGATTACTGCAATTCAGGAGGGAGTCGGCTGGACAGTTTCTATTGGCAACCATTAGATAGCTTAAAGGAAAAGTAATAGTCCTCCCCTTTGCCCCAAACCCTCCAGAAAACCCAAGCTCTTTTACGGGATCCAAGCAAACAGAAAGAAAGTACGTGAAGCCAATATTTCAAATCATCGATGTTCTGGGAAATATCTTCTTCTCTAGTTGCAATAGAGCTTCTTATTTAAATAAACTGTATGGTTGTAAAATCCAACATTGGTCCTCCAAGCCAGACTCACCAGGAGTGCTATCAGGTTGCTGCTGGCCTATGTCAACAGAAAGTTGTGCCATCTTTTGTATCATCTTGGTCAGACTGGTAACTCTTGGATTGAGGAGAACGTAACATCACTACTCCAAATGTCGGAGTTGATGCACAGGCAGAAATTCTCCTGTGCTTAACAGAGAAACCAAAGAACCTCAGCTGACTGTAAAATGAGCATTTGATTGTAGGCTTTTAGTCCAGGAGAATTTAACACCAAATCCCATCTTTCATTCATGGACTTCAAGGAGTTTAACTGAAGGAAGGGGAACAACTATTCATCACCACCTGTTGACACCAAACTTCAGTTAGGATCTGCCAACCAGCATGACCAATAGCCCTTCCAGCACACCGTATCCCAGAGAACTAAAAGAAAGGCCTTCTGAAGTCATGCTGTTATAAGAGGCTGTTCTCTGCTTCCAGTGAAGCTAGTGGCAGGACTTCCACCCTGACCGTTGTGAACAGGTTTAGATACCACGTGGGAAACCTCCCTGACTGGTGGGAGTCACCGGTGGGTGCTGAGCAGCTCCTTTTCCCTATGCCAAGACTGCATTGCACACCATTTCACAAACCGAGAGCTGAAAACAATTTGGTGGCTTATGCAGTTTCCAAATATAGACCTGTTTTAAAATCTGGCTTGTACATCTGCCAAAAGTTCAATTCACTAATTCAAACACCACACTCCCTTTCAGAGTACTAACAGTGTCAGGTGGCTGTGTGGTTAAAATCACTGAAAAACACAGAAGACTTATGACAAGTGCATGACCCGGTGCGAATGCTTGTCAGACAAGAGTACCAAAGCCACCTCACGTAGATTCCTAACTTCTGATGCAGGTTATGCTTTAACACAACCTGAAATCAGGAATGCTGGTACACAGCTTTTCTCTAGGCACTATTCTGTGTTGCCTGACACTGGTCCATCCTGCACCTTTGCCGAACGTTGTCTGGTCCCAGCAAAATGCGTAAAGGCAGACATCAACACTGATGGACAGGGGACTTTGTCTCCAAGCACTCAAGTCAGATTTATATGCCAGATTCTTTCAGCTGCATTTCACTTTTCATTGTGAAGTCTGTTTCTCTTTATTATTTAAACATAAGGAAATTCTAGAGTATCTTTCCTCTCTCTAACAGACAATAGCGAGAAGCATGGCATCTTACAGGGAGTCTGTCCGTGTGGTATAACTAATTTGCCTCATTCTGTCATGAGAATGCTGACCTTTACATAAAAGAGTCCTGGGCTCACTGTTCAACAGTGCAAGTGTCAGAGATGTAAAGGAGATTTTACTGAGACAGCATATGGGTGGTGTATCCAGTCCTGTGGCTCTGTAGTACAGGGATTCAATCCAGAAACTTTATTGCTAGGGATAAGTTTCATTATCATAACAGATGTTCCCAGGCAGTTCAAAGTTTCAGCTCTTGTTCGCTAGTTCTTGGTACAAACTCACTCCATCTCGATAACAAGCCTGTTACTCTTCGTATATAATCTGGGGAAAAAAAGTGTTTGAACTTCTCAGCTTTTAACACCTTTTTTAGAAAGAGCATGCTCAGCTATTTAAAGACTGTTAGTAAACGTAGCTTGATTGCTAGGAAACCATTTATTGCATTAAAATGCTAAACAACATGCACAGGCTGCTTTTACTGTCTAATCTGCAATTTCTATTATTTAATGTCTGTGTTAGCATACCCATCAGGGACTGATCTCATCCATTGCCAAAAACAGAGCGAAGCTTAACTTGTTCTTGGATGAGTGATTCTCCAGGAGAAAAAAATACAGGACTTTACAAGACAGCAATCTCTCAGGAGATAGTATTCCATTATAAAAGGCTATTCTATTATTAAATGTAGTAAATCTATGGCTACTGAACCTCATGACATGAGAGAATACGGAAGGGACCTGTTTATGGACAAGGTAGATAGCACACCAATAACTAAATAGTACGTGCTTAGAAAATACACAATCACCTATATGAGCAAGAACTGAGTAAGGCCTGTAGAATGAAAACTGATATGGCCCTAATAGGTGGAGATTTAACATTTAAGGAAGAAATCCTCAAGGTTTGAGCTATGCAATAATATTCTTTCCCCAGAGGCTGGTGTCAAGTACGCAGAAAGCAGAAGCATTCTGCTGATTGGAGTTTCTTCTGCCTCATTATCACCCTCTTATTTCAGGTTAGCTGAACTATAGCTTATCTGAGACAATCTTAATGAGGGACTGAGAAATTCAAGAGAAAACATCTTAACCAGGTCAGAGATTTAGCAGCAAAAAACCCTGCTTTTCTTGCTCTGTTTTCAGGTGTCATGCCACAACCTTAGATCCAATCATTACTTGCTCTAGCTTGCTCTGAAGCCAGGCCATTGGTGTATGCCACAGTAAATTGAAGCCCAGTTGGATAGGAAATGTAGACTTATTTATGTTGGCGGTATATACTTTGTATGTCAGACAGCATTAGTCTTTTAATATTGGAATTCACACCTTATGGGGAATAGTACAAGTCCTGGTAAACAAGCTTTAATAAGGAAGAGTCACACTGTTTAGGTATGATTAGGATTTTTATTACTATTTCTGAATGCAGTTAAAGTTCAAAGCTCGTAATGAAATTAAGTCCTAACATCTCCTGCTTTCTTCACTGTCTCAGGCCTTCTTACCTCTTTCCCTTCAAAGCAGTTGCTGATCTGGATATGAGTCTTGCTTTGCATTGCATTTGCAGTGGGCATCCTTCTAGGTTTAATATACCAAGAGAGGTATTTCTGCAAGCCTGAAGCAAAAAAAAAGGCAAAAACCAGAGCATTGATTCAATTCTGTGCTCAGCTTCTCAGCAGTGGTCAGGGTCTGTGTCACATATTTTCTTTTCAATATGACAGGACATTCACATAGTTTTAAGAAAGCAGTTACACTTCTAGCCCACAAAAGTCAGCTTTGTTCCAGGCATAGGCACTTTAAGAACATCATAAAACAGCTTAGGTGGAAACCAGAAGGTTTCAAAATTAGGCATTCATTCTGTGGCACGAATCTTAACATCAATTTCATTACTGGACCTTAACATATTTATATAAAACAGCAGCATGTGCTTGAGGTGTTTTAAGAGTGCAAGATAAGGCCTTCATTGCCCACATTACTCTTCAAGAGCAGAAACATAACACGTGTTAAATTTGATGTGCAGAACTAGGTTTTCTTCTATAAGAAGATGACAGCAGGGCTAGAAGCTGTACACAGGAGTCAGCCCACCCTTCCTGTCGCTACAGTACAGTCCCTAGCAAGCAGTCTAACACAAAAGTGGAGGGATTGACAAGTAGGTCCTCCTTTCTGTGCACAAGGCGGAGACATAGCGGATTGTCAAAACTCACAATCAGGCAGTGCCAAAGCTGACCCCACACTCAAGTAGTCTGAGACCAGTATGTAGCCACAAGACTCCTTCTTCCCATGAAAGGAAAAACCACTAGGAAAACGCCTTCCTTTAGATCAGGGTGCATACTTGCGAAGTCTTCATAGAAACATGACCTGGGCATTTACAGGCTGTGTGCTTCAAAGGCAATCCAACTAAACCCAGAAAATTAGAAAGGCAATTTGACCACCTGAATTGAAATACCTATTTTGTTCACTGCTTTCATTTAAACGCTTACAGCCTTCTTGTCAGTAACCACCTCCAAGGCTATTATTTGGACAGCAGTGAACTTGACATTGCTCATCTGCCCAGTGCTCTTGCAGTGAAGGTCATTCTGCAGCTCAGAGTACGGTGCAAGGAAGGGCTAACAGTATGCTCATCCTTCTCCCTCCCTCTCTGTAGGAAAGTTTATCACAGCTGGAGACATAAATCAGTCATCTAAGATACCACTTTTTTGTGGCAGGGAAGACAAAGGGAAAACAATTTTCCTGATTCCGCATTATTAAAAAAAAAAAAAAGTGGTTATCAAAGTCTGTTAGAGCTAACTTGTTCTGATTCACAATTGCAAATGACTGCATGAGAATGACACATTTCAAAATTGGTGATTGAATCAAAGACAGACTCTTGCCACATCCCATACTTTGTTAATTCAAGACTTTGCAGTATACCTGGTCTTCAGGCTGACACCCTAAGAGTCATCTCTGCTCTGGATATAAAAGGTACAGTGTGCTAAACCTTGACACCAGCAATCATCTGTACGTTTAATGTCGCATGAGCTATCAAGCAGCACAGATTAGTTTAGTCCACGGAGGACTGAGTCCTAATACAATTATTTTAGTGGCAGTAGAATTGTGGGTTAAGTGTTTAAGGAGGAAGAGACAAGCCACTGAATTGTTCAGCATGTCCCCCATCAGAGGTACCCGAAGACTATGGGTTGCCGACATATGTAATAGGTAGGAATGCATATAACACAAGATTAAATTGTTTGTTATGAACTCAGATGTTCGTGTAACCACTAAGGTCTACTCTGCTGGCAGATAATGTGTACGCCTGCCATGATTTTCAACATGTTCAGAAAATCACATTGTTCTGGACCGTCATAGTTCCCTGTAAGAGGCACATTTGCAAAACAGGTGATTAACCGAGGTGTGCAACCTGTAACATTTAAATTGTGGTTAAAGCAAATAGCTTTCCCAGATCAAGTACGCTACAAGTCTCATGGTATATTTCTAGTCCTGATCTCAGAAAAGATCTCTTGAAATTGCTTGGTTACCTTTAAGAACGGTGTGTAAAGGTTGATACCCTACCCTGTTCCTTCTTAGCAGTTAGATATGGATATAACAGTTATCACTGGACATTTCTCTTCATTGCAGAGGAATGCTACTTGTTTTAGAGGTGACTATAGTTGCATAAAAGGCTAGAATTTTTGCAGGGTTTTTGGATCTGTCACTTTCAAGTTTTCCCTTCCCTTTCTTGTTCAAGGCCTGTAGACTATTAAGGTATTGTTATACAGCTGACAAAATATACGTCAAGGAGAATGCAGGACATTATAAGATCTCCGTCACTGCAGCAGGGTTGCGGGGGGAAGGTTTTAAGCTTACCACCTTTCACTACTTCCATGTTGAGTCCAATCCAAAAGAAGAGAGTCCTTATAATCTCTTCAGACTTTTGTTTGCATTTGGTTTTTTGTTGTCAAACTAATGACCGTGAACTTTCCTTTGACTCTTGCCATAGGAGGCTGGCCAGAGGACAGGTCTATAAGAGCAATCCTTGGTTTTGCCTAGAGCAGGGGTTTTTGGAGTTCAGAAACCAAGATGCTATTTTAAAAGCAAGAGAAGTGCTCCAGGACAAACAAGGCATTTGTGTGCAGCACAGTATCTTCCTTTTATCTTCAAAAAAACAAAACAAAACAAAACAATACAAACTCTGTGTGCTTTGCAGCAAAGCATGCAAGCTTCTCTCTTACTGTGGACATGTATAATCCTAGAGACAGATCTCAAAAACTTTGGCTAAACTGATTTAATATGACAAGCTATAACGAGAAGAGGGGGGAAGACCCGTAGCAACCAATTCCAGTGAATTTTAATGTGGTTTCTGAGCAAGGGGAATGCATTAACAATACCGTCTGGTTCTGAAAGACAGTGGTTGATACATCTACAAATAAAGCTCATTTGGACTAAAGGGTTTTATTTTACGCACCAGAAGAAAGTGTGTGAAAGCAGTGTGGGAGCAATGACATCCTAGAAATTACCCCTGAGCACAGTATTGTCCTGATGGTTATAAAGACAGGCAAGAGAGTGCATCTGCTTTTCTCCTGGCAGTAGTCTTTCCAGGCCAGGACCATATAAGCACCACAGTTTTTCATAACAAGGTTAGACAAATTGCACTTTGACAGGAGTGCACACTGTGGACTGGGGGGTGAGGACACATATCCTTCTGAGACCACTAGTTTTTATCTCTGCACAGAGGCTTTCAAAGGGCCAGATTAAGCAGAAAAGTCTTGTGCACTGTGCAACGTTTCAACTGAGGCAGAGGCAATACCTGTTTGCAGAAGTAGGAATCATCACCAGGAGATTAAATAATCACAGGGAAGAAACTGTATCAGGGCCAGGATGTAATGATAAATACCTTATTCTAAATCAAAGGCATCCCCTTACCTACTGACCTCTGCACCAACAACCTTACAGCAGCCCAGGCAGCGTTTCCTGCAGTTGCAAAGTGATTTGGAGACCTCCCTCCCACTTCCAAAAAGGAAACATATAAATTGGTGAGGGGGATCAAAATCAGCCACAGGTTTTGGAAACTAGAGCTTAAGCTACATGCTTTCACATGCACAACATTATCCTCTTTGAACGTGGGAAAAGCATGTGTATACCTGCTTTTCCACAGACTTTCTGCTGTACTGCATAATGACATGGGTCAGTGAACCTACAGGTCAGCTCAGTGTGTTCATACAACTCCTTGCCCACCCCAGGGCCTTTGTCAGAGCTGAAATAACAAGGCTGAACATAAAAAGATGCAATATAAATGCAAAGTACATGTGTGGGGACTGGGTGGTAAAGATGGGAACAAAAGACATTAATCTAGAAATCCTTTTACAGACAAGATGCTGTTTCTTGGAATGATTATTTTTCTACTACAGTTTACCTACCACAGCAGACTCCCAAGAACATCCCTGGAGTAATATCTGTAGACATAATGTTCTATACATTATAATTATTACCTTGGCAAAGGTTACTACAGCAGAAATTGCTCCTGGCCCAACTGCAGAGAAACGTTATTCTTTCCCCTGCAAAGAGTGCAGCATTTGGTTTGTCTGTAGGACAAGGCAACAATAGCACTTCCACCCTCAGCCCAGTTCTAGCTTTGGAGAGCTGACCAGTTTTTACAACATAGTATTTCCCCGCAAAAAAAAATAAAAGAAGCCATCCTGAACAAGCAGCTGTCTTGAAACTAGGGAGCAAAATATCCTGATGAGAAGCTGCTTTGTCTTTAAAGTACTATCCAGGGAGATGAAGAGATGAATTAATTCCAGCCCTTTTCATAATGAAACGTTTGAAATTAATAGTCAGTTGCTTTGGAATAAACCTTCCAGACTAAACAACATGCTCTTTTGTAGCGAAGATCACCCCTCACATTTGCATCCAAGAGTTCCAGGAATGACAAGATTTCAAATGCTTCACACTCCAAAACAGCATGTGGCTTTCTAGAGTCACTGGAAAACATAGGGAGCCAAGACTTGCAGTCATGTAACTGGTCTATGGACAGGAAGACCGGTTTTCACTGCTGACCTCTGGCAAAAGCAGACCCTTTGCAAGGTTACATGCAGATTCACGTACTGAAACGGGCAAAATCAAGGTCTTGCATGCAAGAAATGGTGTTGCAATACTGCACCGGCCAAGTAGCAAATCTCAATGTGAGACCTTAAAGGGAAGCAAGGGTGAGCGGTTTTTTAAATAAAACTGAAGCAAAAGTGATTTTACTCTCTCATATCCATTTTCTTATGATCAGCAAGACAATCCTAGCAGAGTGGCCTGCCCAGCAGCCAAGGACTGAAGTGCTTGTACCCCAGTGTCTGCCAAGAACTCCTTAAAATTACATGGAACGTGAGGGATGCCTGCCTGCTATTGAGTCCTTCTCCCGTGCCCTGGATTCCTCTGAGTTTGGAAACCACGTGCCAGTCTTTGGTTTGCTCTTCTGTACCCATTGCAAGCTGATAGTCTGTCTCTCCATCCTGTTTCACCTCTGTAGATCATTACGATTTGCTTACCATCCTTCATATACGTTTTCTACCTGTTTTCTGCTTTTTCCTGTGATCTTTAAATGGCTTGAGTCTTTATTCTTGCCTAGAAGTAGGGTCTTCCTTCTTTTAGGCTGTCCTTCCCTCACTGTGTGCCCTGAGAAGCTGCACATACTGGTGCTGGAGTTCCAGTGACATGCCATCACTAGGTGCCATCAACCAACATATGCCATTAGTATAGCCCTTCTCCTGCTGTTCATTTCTGCTGCTGCTCCCAAAACTGCACACTCCCATTCATGTCAGTCTTAACATTCCTATCACAGTACTCAAACAGGTTTGTCTTAGTAGTGCTACCAACCTTAAAATGGTCCTCTGGGTGTCTGGGAGGGAAGAAAAAGACTTTTTACTTGCTTAAGGATTTTGAGAGACTGGTTTTGGCACTCTCCGAAATTTTTAAGCTTGAGTCAAATCTGTGCCTTAATTCCCTGCTGTGTAAATAAATCATAGAATCACAGAATGGTTTAGGTTGGAAGGGACCATAAAGATCACCTAGTTCCAACCCCCCTGCCACGGGCATGGAAACCTTACACTAGACCAGGTTGCTCAAAGCCCCATCCAGCCTGGCCTTAAAGACCTCCAGGGATGGAGTATCTACAAGTTCTCTGGGCAAGCTATTCCAGTGCCTCACCACCCTCACAGTGAAAAATTCCTTCCTAATATCTAATCTAAATCTTCTAGTTTGAAGCCATTACCCTTTGTCGTGTCACTACATGCCCTTGCAGAAAGTCCCTCTCCAGCTTTCTTGGAGGCCCCCTTCAGACACTGGAAGGCTGTTATAAGGTCTCCCTGGAGCCTTCTCTTCTCCAGGCTGAACAACCCCAGCTCTCTCAGCCTGTCCTCATAGGAGAGGTGCTCCAGCCCTCTGATTATCTTTGTGGTCCTCCTCTGGACCTGCTCCAACATGTCCATGTCCTTTTTGTGCTGAGGACTCCAAAGCTGGATGCAGTACTCCAGGTGTGGTCTCACAAGAGTGGAGTAGAGGGGCAGAATCACCCCCCTTAACCTGCTGGCCACGCTTCTCTTGATGCATCCCAGGATTTGGTTCACTTTCCAGGCTGTGAGCATTCATTGCTGGCTCATGTTGAGCTTGTCATCAACCAACACCCCCAAGTGCTTCTCCTCAGAGCTGCTCTCAGTTTATCGTCTATCTCTGTTCACTGTAAATGCTTTGGAACACACATTGTCTTGGTAGTGTGTGATAGGGAGCTGGGCACAAGGTGGAACCAATTTTAGCAGGTATGTCTCAGTGTTACAGACATACTGAGCTCTTGCAGGTAGTCAGGGACACGTTTGCAGCAGGGATACACTAACCATACAGACCCAACAATTCTGTTTCAAGACACTATTTCTACCATAAATGTTTAGGTGTGTAAATATTGGCAAACCATGGTTATGGTTCCTGTGCAAACACAGCTTGCTCTCCTAGTATGTTTTCTTGAATACAGAAGCAGCAATTACTAGCTTATGTGGTTCCTTGCTTTTTTGTGCCATTTCTCACTGTACATGCAAGCTAGGATATTTGAAGCAGCATGGGTTTTTTTCCCTCCCCTTTTAACTGAATGTAGTGTCTGAAAGGAGTGTTTGAAACAAGAGAAGAGGCAGATCTTCTATATTCACTGCACATTTCATTCCTGACCTAAATGAGCAGCCTTCAAAGTGTCGATGCAGTGTTTGTGTTCTCCACTCTCAAGCCTTGAAGTCTGCCTATGCGTCAGTCTCCATGGTGGTCATTTTACTCACAAGCCATTTAGTCATAAGGAACAGGCTAACGGTATTTGATTATTTCTCACTGGCTACTAAAAAGCCATCATAAGGAATTACTTTCTACCACTGCCAATAGAGTCTGGAGATGAACCATTGGATGTTGAGGTTATGCCAGGTTCAAACCCTTTCATCACCAGGTCCCATTAAAGACAAGTTAGGGGCACCAACACTCTGCTCATCAGAGATGGATGACCATCTGCACCTTGCTGGTTTTCACCCACAGTTCAAGTGTAGAGGGGAGGGAGGAAGGAGAGAAAGGAGCAAAGTACTGAAAAAGGGGTTTTGTTGTAAGTTGTCTTCCAATACTTCTCTGTATTTCTTAATTTTTACTGCATTCGAGCATTTTTCTTCACTTGAAGTATTTCAGAATTATTGCCTCTGCAATCCTCAGCTGTAATTTTAAAGTCTAGCTATATGAAGTGACATCATTTTAACTATGTATCGAGATGGATGTGGATACAGTAGGTGTGAACCATTCCATTAGTGCAAGGGCCTGCAGAAGCCATTCTGAGCACCACACCTGCAACATTGACTCAGACGGTTACTGCAGGATAAGTATCTAATGTGCTGAGTCAAAGTGACCAGAGAAGCTCTGAATACACAAAGTCAATGTCATAAAATTGTATTGGTTTATGCTGTCAAAGTATCACCATAGAAAAATTCAGAAGCATCAGAATCATAGTGCTTAAAGTGCAGAAGATAACTGGGCACTTGAAGGAGGAGTTGAATACTTGCTGACCCATCATGCTGTTGAATGTCTCTACCTTAATTTGAATTCTATTAACAGCTCCATATTAGGTATTTACTACAATGCACCAACACAAGAACACTGCTTTTATGCAGCCAGAAGTAAATGCTGAGCATCTTATTCTTGTTTTCTTCTACTTGGAATTGTTCACAAAAGCTCAGACTTTGATTAACATTTGCATGGAGGAGACTCTCTGTAGCTGTATTGAAGTTCTACTGCTTAGCATGCTCTTAATAAATCTTCCAGGAAGGGAGTCTAGCTTATATCTGCGTGAGGAAGTAGACACAAAAAACAAATGCTAAGAAACAGTGATGAATATTGCACAAAAGCATTGACATGGATCGCTCATCTTCTTTTCGATATCTGGAAGTATATCCAACTTGAGGCTATGACAATTAACTATTGGAAGATCTGAAAGGAAGCTATCTGATTGCCCACATGCACATAGAGCATATTCAAAGCGTCAGTATAATGTATGGAGATTCTGTGTAGCTTGTTTATAGATATTCTAGATTATAGAATTTTTTTCCATAGACTTGTAAATGTGCATGCATTCTTAACATGAGGACTAAATTTGTTGGCAAAGTTATCATGCAAAGGTAGTTTCACATGCAAAGCTGACTTTGCATATAACCTCATACAGAGAGGTATACAAAATTCTCTCTGTTTATTTAATTGTAATCATAATGTTGATGTGTTGACAATATTTGCGTAGAAGAATGTGCAAAAATCCCAATTTATGATGAAAACTCAGTCATGCTGTCCTATATTCAGAGCAGTTTCCATACTGTTATTGCCATAGAAATTTGTTTCATTTTGTCTATGTTTCTTTAAATCCGCATTATCTTAGGGCAAACTCAGCTGGTCCAGTTAAGATTTTCTCATTTTAGCTTGCAAGATCTATTCCTTTTTTCAACTTAAAATGTTGTGTAGAGCCATCATTGGTCTGTTTATTTAAGATGTATAAAAGCAATATGCAATACAATTGTTTTTAAGAAAAATAGCTTTGTGTTTTCTCAGGTACTCCAGGATCAATTACTCATGAATACAAAGGTGCCCTTACACTGCATGGAACAATTCAAGAGTCCTGCAAAGACATTAGGAATTAGGCCCAGGTATATTTTGTTTTTTTCCAGCCATACCAGTACAGAACTATGTGTTGCCAATTTATTATATTTGGGTGTTTGTTTGTGTGATGAAGTGATCCAGCAGTGCAGTTGAAACCAAGCAAGTTCTTCCATGCATTTGCTACACATTGACAAGCCTATTGAAAAGGAAAAAAGAAATAAGTTGCTTTTGAGTGATATTTTTCATTATTGCCTACTCTGCCAATATCTTTTGATACCTGATACCAGGGAGAACAAGATTCAGCCCATTTTGCAGCAATCATCTACAGAATCTGACAAGGTGCTTGCACAGTGGGAGTTGCTGGTGATGTATTTTTCAGTACTTGTTCCATTTGATTGAATTAATCTCAACCTTTCTTTACAGGAATCAATGGGGCATTTGACTGAATTGATCTTTCTTGATAAATATGCACACAAGGAGTATAGTGTACTTTTGCTAGCTCCCGTTCAACCTTCGAAATTGCGTCAGAAATACAACCATCTCCTGTAACACCATTTTTACAGATCAGAACACAGAGAAATTGAATGATAAGCACCTGAATCACTGTTACCCTTCTCTGCCAAGATGCTAAGAGGTAACATGGCTTTAATAGCAAAAGATCTCCCAGCATGGTTTCAAATGACAAGTTGTTCAGTCCTAGGCTATCTCAAGATCCACTACCTACACATTTGAGTTGAGTAGTTTCACTGTGTCTTGATCAGGCACTGTACTTAAACCTGCTGTCAGGTGTAAACAGGAAAGCAACATCACACAGCATAAGCACAACACACATGAATTGTTCTTATTCCTTCTCTAGCTCAAGTTTTCACCCTGGGCCATTTTCAAGGTCTTGTTTTTCCCTCTCTAATGCTTTTGTTACTGTTAATGTGGCCAGCTTTTTTTAAAGTAGGATTATAAAAGAGATAAGTCTTCATATATTTTATAGTCAAGAGTTTGATTATCAGATCCAGTTTTATGTTTCATGAGAAATCTCTGGAATGCCTTAGAGCATCTTTGAGTGGAGACAGCAAAGGTCACCAGACATAAAAATCTAATGCCATCTTGTTATCCAGTATTTTTGGCACTGATTTGTATAATCCACTTTTTGGCTATTTTAGAGTAAGTGTGAAAAAGAAACTGAGTCTCCTCATTATACTTTCCCTTCCTGAAGATGATTTAATAAGCCTACATTTTCTATTAATTTACAGGAACATAAGTGACATTCATTGGCTTCATACTTAACCTGCATCATTGTAAAATTTGGTGGTTGTATTAATTCCCTGAGAAGTGAAGCATCCGTGTCTTGCTACAGGAATGATCTCATTAGTAAGCAAAGGCCTGGCCAAAGGTAAAACTCTGCACAAGTAATCACTGGCAACTCAAGCTTCCTGACAACCCTGATCGCTTAGATCAGAAGGCAGAACACACCCTTGTGCTAAAATTCAGATTTAATATTCATGCTTCACTCCAGCAAAGCTATGCCTTAAAGGCTAGAATATACCTGCATGCAAAGGCCTTGCACAAGGTTCACAAGCCACTTAACATCTTCAAAGCGACTTGAGAAGAGCCCTGGCCTTGTGGAGTGTCTCTTTGCAGAGTATGGTAAGCACTGAACAGTGTAGCAAAATGATGGTCTGAAAGTTACTTTGATGTTTTCCCTTGTCTCTTCTATATTCCAGTGAAATTTTCCTTCTTTGCTTTCCTTTTCTTTCCAGTAAACTGTTTTGGGATTGCTAAAAATTTTGTTGTCACAATAGGATGCATATTCCATTGAACAGTTGTGTGTAAAAATGACATTTCTTTATCACACCAGCGGGATGTATTGGGCAACTAACAGAACACTTATTGGCAGAACAGAAGTTTCACTTAACTCCCCAGTAATAGATTTTGGCTGGTGTTCCTGGACACTAGGCTGGTGTTGCAAGCCTAGAACTCCTGTCATTTCACAATGCAAATACATCAGCACATACATTCATCTATTCTCCACCATGCCATAACTCATTCACTCTTCCCAAACCATCTCCTCCCTTTTCTCTGAGCTTTCTAGCTTCTCCTAACTCACTCTCCTATAGGCATTCAGTTGCTCACAATCTGCTTTCCTTTTCCCATCTCTCTTACTTACATCTGTTCCACAAGCTCCAATCTCATCACTAATCTCTCCTTCCATCAGCACATCAGCTTGTTTCAATCCCTTCATCTTCCTGCTACTCCATCATGCCAGCATGTGATCCCCAGACCAAGGATCCCACCCATCATTTACACCTGTCACCCTGAGGTTTCCTTCGCCCTTCTGTAACACACTCTGAGGATGTGCATGCAGCACAAGAAAAAAAAGTCACACACAAAATCGTAAATGGCTTCATTCCTGGGGGAACTATAGCATAAAAGATGGAAGAAGGTATGGGTAACATTCAGACTGTTTCAGAAACCTTCCTACTGGGGTCCAGTAGGTATCGCCAGTTAAACCTGTAGAGAGACTCAAGAGCAGTTTTTAATCAACGTATATATTAGAAACTGCGTGCAATAGAGTTGTAGCTGTCCTAGATGCCATTAAAACAAGAAAAGAAATAATCCCACTAAACCTATAGTTTCAAATTTCCTTTTGTTGGTATCCCATTACTTCAAAAGCCAACAAATCTTGCTGGAGACCACCGTCCTAGTCAAACACCAGCCCATAAATGCATGAGCGTAACCAAGTGAACATAAAGATTTCTTTGAACTTCAAAAGAGTTTGCTGACTCTCAGTCACTGGTTACAATGTTCTCTTCTGTACGAAGCACAGTTTACTTTTGCAGGTCTCCCCAGAATGCAGATGTAGACATTTCTGAGATGCTGATGTCTGATTTATAAAATCAGCAAAAGGTCCATTCACTCCTTTGATGTGGATTTCAATGCCTTATCAGTTTCTGCAGAGTTGGCCTGCAATGTCAAGTGTGAAAGTGCTAATCTACCGAAACATCTAGTGCCATTTAAACCAACTATCACCCTGCACATCTCCTGCCTTCTATGACAGACTTCTATTGGCCATGCTGGATCTCATTTAGCTTTTGATTCTTATTGTGTCAGAAATTACAAAGCGCTCCACACAGACACAAGTTTGGAAGTGAGTACCGTCAAATGGATTGCAAATTGAAAAAAGAAATGCAAACCCAATATAATTACCTGTGTAAGTGCATTTGTCTCATGAGGATGCACAAAGATAGATGTAGCAGGAAGCATGTGAGACCCAGCACCTGGTGTAACATTTGCATTATAGGCTGTAAAAGAAATGAAAGGACGTGCACAGCTGATACTAGTATTCATCACATCTATCAATTCAGTGAGAGGGAAGGAAATAGGATGGAAGAAAAGACAGAAACTAAAACAGAAAGTACAATGAGATCTTGTTTGAAAAAACACACGTTAAGAAACACGTGTTGAATAGGAATTAGCTCAAAATCTTTCAGAGTAACTCCCTTAGGATAATTATGGTGGCTTAAGCATGGGTCTGCTGCCAGAGAGAATGGAAAAAAGGTATTGTGCAACTTGAAGACACGTTGCCTCTTACCACTGCATTTCCATAGGGCTAAGAGCACAATTTGTCTCAATAAGAGTTCACAGCCACATCTTCCAGCTGCCAGGAGAGAGCTTTAACAGGTTCGGTCTAGTATGAGTGAGGGAGAAGACACCCTCAACTTTTCCTGTTGTAATTAACTGTGCCACTTGGTGTGTTATGAAAAAAAGTTATGACACTGGGAAAAGATCCTTGAACAAATGCATTGGTCCCTCATTTGTTGTGCAGGCTGTCAGGCCATCCAGTAAATCTGGGTCCAACAGAGATGGATGGGATTTCAAATACCCAAAGCATACCATGTCCTATTTGCTGTCTCTGTGCAGCCCCAAGCTGAGTATGCACCACTACCCATCAATATCCCGAGCAGGAACAGGGAGCACAGGCACCTTGCTCTTGGTCCCACACTGCAGGACCTCAGATCAGTGCCAATGTCCCTGGGACCCCAGTAGAGGAGATTAGATCTGGTTGCCTCAGTGACACAGATGTTCAAAGGGGAAATGAAATTTACAGAGCAACAAAGCATGTTTAGAGCCTAGCTGACCTCCATTATGGGGATGAGATGCAAAACCTCCATCTTTTGAGTCCTTTAAGTATGAGCCAGAGAAAAAAAACCTAACAATAAAAAGACATCCGAGGAAACATCCTGCGTAATGCTGGTTAATTTAACTGAAAGTGGTATCCATTTTTAATCCACTAGGTCATTCCAGACGTTTTATATCTGAGCAGGATTCCTCCACAACAGGAAACACGCTCCTTTGGAACTAGCAGAAAAAGTAGGATGGTTTTTTTCTTTCAGAAAAGCCCACTTACATTCCTGTAAGCCTTCCTCGAGTACCTTAAGAGCCCTCAAGATCACTCTGACTGGAGGAAAGAAAGGAACATTCAAGGTTTACAATAATCCTTTTCCTCAAGAGTAGGAGAAAACATCAGATGTGGCTGCAGCTTTCAATGCATTATTTATACAAACCACTTGGCAGCATTTGTTTTTGTGAGATAAATTTGATCTGTGAACACTAAAGAAAGAGAAGGAAGACAGCTGGTCAGACTGGTCACAGGAATACCTGCTGAGTGCAATCAAAAGCCAATATTTTTGCACAGGGACCCGTGAAATGTGGACATAAAACAAAGCGTAAAGAGTAGTAAATACTTGAAGAAAATTTATTCAGTTACCAATCTCAAAGAACAATTGTAATGTAAACTACAGCAGCAGTTCAGCAACAATGTAGACTAATTAAAGATATTAAACAATGTAAACAAGCCTCTTATCAAATAAAGCAGGCAGTAAAGGAGATCCTGAGGCATTTACTGTGCCACTGGGTTTTCTGCAGGGGTTTTCAATCTGTGAATGCCTAAATGCTTCCCAGGGAAGCTGGACACCTTGCATACCAAGATTGAACCTCCTGTGAGTAGGCTCTCTTTACTTAGCTACCTTGTGTGGACCATGCGGATGTAATTTCTAGATTTACAGGACTGGGATACACACAAAAGGAAAAAAAAAAAGGGGGAAACCTCTGATTTGGTGGCTCAAATTAACAAAATAGACAATAAACACTGATGCAAAAAGGGTGCAATTGCATGCGTGTGATCTGCGCACTGCCATAGCTCCATTTATCTGCTAGGGCCTGGACTCAAGAATGGGAAATCTGTGATATGACACGTAACAGCAGCTAGGGAGAAAAGTAAAATTAACCAGATGAGAAAGTCACAAAACTCTTGCATTCAAAATGTGTGTTTTCATGTCAAAAATTTCCCTGTGCCAGCTCAGGACTCACTTACTCCCAGAATTCTGCAGAATGATTTGATCTGGGGACATGGACTAAAAACTGAGATGCAATCAAGTGCCCGACACAGGCACCCAAATTAAGCAGGTGACACAGGGGTTCTTGTTTGCCTTTTAAAAATATATCACTAACAAAAGTAATAATCAAAAAACTCAACCAGACTTCTTTGTGGCATTTAGTGTGGGTTTGCTACACAAGGACTGTAGAAGTACATCAACTCAGAGTACAAATTAAGATCATTAACCCTTCACTCTGTGTAAGGACTCCCATTCACTCCTCTACAGTTGTTCTTCAATCACAGTGAATTTTCCTTCCCCTGAACAGGAGAAAGCTGCTGCAATCTAATAATGTGACACCTGAATGGGAGCTTCCACAGCAATATAACATGCTTTAATTCAACACTTCTTCTTCACACCTTTAGTTGACTGCCATAGCTTTTCTGACATGAAATTACTTTTGGGAGTGAATTGGTCAATGCAGTAGCCTGCTTTACCAGACAGAATAGGCGATGCCTATATCTGTGGAAGGAAGAAAGACGGTGGCTAGGAAAAGAAGTGGATCACAGAGTCTGGAAGCAAATGTGCAGCTTTCCTCCAGCCTTATGGAAAGCCCTATGAAAAGATATGAATGCTTCAGGCTCCACTATCTCATGGCAGGCCACCATGTCCGTCCCCATGCAGGCTCAAGGAGCAGCACTGCTGGCACAGCGATAGGGGATTCTGTTTGGGTCACTAGGTCAGGGTGAACTTCATGAGGGCAGCTAGAGTATCTTCAAAGCCTGAGGAGATCTGTGGCACTTTGCAATGTGCTTTTTCAAAAAACATCTCCTTGACTTCAAAGGGAAGTAGGGAGGGAGGAAATCACCCTAAAAACTCTGTACACTAGGGCTCAGTCTGTATTTTCCTTTATCCTACAGAGGGATGGAAATCCAGGTCAGTCTTCTCTACAATGAGCATTTGTTTTGGTAGTTGCAACTAAACTTACATCACTCAGTTTATAACCTTGGTCATTCGACTGTTCTTCAAGAGTAGTCATTTATTTTATGCAGCTGACATCCTCCTTTGATTTTCCCCTTCCCCCACCCCAGATTTCCGGGAGAAAGCATGACTCTGATATACCATCCTACTCACAGGAACCTTCTGTACACAACATTTACATAATCACCAAATGACCTATTCATCCCTGATAGACCTAAGTCTTTCTGTAATCAAGTCTATAGTTCCTCCATCATGTCTTCCTAGTTGAGCAGGCCAGACTTATCTCAAAATGTCAGGAGCTGCTGTGACTAATTAATTATTCTACCTTATCAGTCTTTTAAGAACAACTTCAAAAATCACAGACGATTCCACCTTGAAATTATATTGTCAACCAAGAAAAAAAAATAGCACAGAAAAGAATTGCAATAAAACTTCTTATTTAGTGCAGAAAGTTCACTCAGCCCAAGAAATGGTGTCCAGTACCATGTTATTAGCTTCACATGCTTTACAGCATTTTGCTCCCAAAAAATCTTGCTTTGTTATTTGTGGTTTCCCATGTCCTACCTTGCCAAACATAAATACACACTTACATAAACACTCTGAACAGAGAACTACCTCGTCAAAAACAACTGGCAGAGCTTCTTTCTCCCTGAAAGGAGGCATCCTTTTCTATATCTTTCCAAATCTTTCCCAGTCCCATATGGTTTTTTTTCCAGCTCCCCTTTCTGGTTTAGGAAGAATGCCATGTGTTTTGATCATCAGTCCAAAAAACCCTTTATAATCTCAGTGCTATTAAGAGCAATCAGACTCTGAATGGGATAAAAATAACCAATGTATTTGTACGCTTCTTTCTTTTCAAACTAGTGTAATTCACCAGTACATCGCCTACGTGCAAAAGCTGCATTTGGTCAACCATAATAAAGACAACCCATTCTTTGAGTAGTAGTGGGGAAAATGTCCATTTATGCCTGCCTCTGTCTTAAGGATTGAGCAAATGCAAAAACCGACATGAATTAGCGTTTTAGCTATGCTTCCTAACGTTTATCAGAGATTTCCAACTGGAGAGTATCTTACAAAAGAATTGGTTGAAGAAAACAAACTGTCCCTTAACTGATTTCCACAGGTGTCCAGCCAGACCATGTTATGGGTTCACACATATGTCCTACTGAACGTACTCAGAGCCATTCAAGATGCTTAAAATAAATGCCATAGCCTTTAACAGATGTTACAGTATTTGCTTAACTTTTCTATTTCTATATCTATAGGTTCTATACAACAGGTTCTTTTGTATTGATTACCTTCTGTTGACTGGGAGCAGTGCTGTGTTAGATATTACGGAGTATTAAAAATAGCTCATCTCCTCTACAAAATAAAGCATGTGGAAGTAAAGGAAGGATGTCAAAAACCTACATGTTTGTTTGTCATATGCACACATCTATCATTCTGATCGTTTTATGCTGACATTATTTTCCTTTGTATATGCAATAATTCTTATGGAGCGTGCATTATCTTCTACACAGAGAGATCTCATGTAGTTTATGTGGAACTTGACTGGAAAGATACTACATAAAATATACGTTTGCACCTGACTACAGCATTAAAGGGAAAACATTTTGTCTAATTTCTTCCTCTTCTCGTCCCATCCCTTTTAAAGACAGAACTGACCATTGTTATTTTTTCCATGTTTGCAAAATGCAAAAGCCTGTTTTTAGAACCCTGAGAGGTTTTCCTGCTGGAAAATCACACTGCACACTTAGGATATTTCTGTTGCCTGCTATAGGAAGCATCTGTATGCAGAATAAAACAATGCTCCTTTTCCAAGCATAGTGGAACTGCACATTTGTGCAGTACAGTGTTAAAATAATCAGATTTGTTTCATATCTTTAGTTCAGTGTTTGCAGCTAGAAGAAGATGAGCAAATGCTGTGCTCTCAGCAAGAAGAAGAGAGAGTGTTTCTTCAAAATACACTGATTGGTTTGTTAAATGTTTGAGAAAGGATTTGATGTATTTAATTGAAAAGGCATTCCCCTTACTATACCGGTTTGCTGCATGAAGTTACGACATTTATTTTTTTTTGTGCAAACCTTTAGCAACCCAATTTTGTTACAGAAATAGCTTAATTGCTATGATTAAGCCTGTGTGTAGCACTCTTTTCTTTGTCCAGCTGCAAAGACTGGCCAATAAAGCTGTTACTGCTCAGAAACGAGGTAAGCCACCTCTGGCTCTATGCTCCCAAACCCTCTACAGGAAAAGGGAAAGTGATACATCACAGAGCTGCTGTTTTCACTCCCAGGACTTCGATTAAGGACAGAAAATGGTGCTTCTCAGAGCAGAGGAAATGGCTGTCCAATAAATACATCCTGAAAAAAAAACGTACAGTGGTAGAGGCTGATAGCAATGAACACAATACACATTGCAACAGTAGCAGCATAACAGTGGTCTGGATATACACAGGACTCCCCCCTGGACCTCCACAGGCTGACCAAAGAGAGCAGCTATCAGGGGACTGAAAGATGAAAAGTGAGTGACAAGCACTTATGGAAGAAGACACTTTAGAGGATTGGGGGAGAGTCCGCACACCCTTGACAGTGTGGAAAATTATCTTACAGCCTGTAATACTGGATTTACTAGTGGTTTTCCACAAGCTGTGTCAGGGTAGGAACAGAGATGCTCAGCCCCTGGAGCAGCCACAGTAGGAGTGAGTCAGGCATTAATAGCCTTAGTTCTCCTCCTTTCCTCGGGGGAACATCAATTTTCTGCTGGCTCTGACTATCTTCTCAGCTCCACGCAGATGACCAACAGCTTGCCTGGGAACATAACCCAGATTTTAAGCAGTGTAACTGCCATGTGGGCAGATACCGTCCTTGTGTGCAAAGACCAAAAGAGGGGTCCCGGAGGGAGCAGAGCTAGGATTGCTTCAGGCCTTTCAATAATGGAGCACAACAGGACCCATGGCTACTGCCAGCGAACACTAAAAGTCTGTTCACCACCAGTGATGTCCCGCAGGGCATCAGCATGCCTCGGGGCGCATCTCAAGAGGAGCCTGTATGGCTGAGTTAATGCTGATTAGGGAGCAGAAATCCTTTGAAGAACTAGCTGAACTGACTGGCCTTATCCTCCATATAGCATCTCTCAAAGTGCATCGGTTAAGCCCTGGAGATATTTGTACCAAGCCTGGAAGAAGGCCTTTTATCACCTCCAGCTAAGTGGGAGTCATCCCTTCTCCCCAGATAAGCAATGGTCACAATGACCCAGGCATGATCGCTTCTGAGCTGGATTACTCTAATTCACTCTATCAAAGGCTGGATGTAGGCTGTGCCAAACTTCTCTGTTCCTCAGACTGTGAAGAGTAAACGAAGGCCAGTCATTTTCGGAAAATAGCTTACAGCTTTGCTCCTTGTACACCACACAGCTAATGTGTGGACCAAACAATTTGTAAACAGCCAAAGAAACCAGTTTTCAGCCCACTGCCTCCCTAGAGACTTCCCCATGCAATGCAGCTCCATGCAGGCAAGTGACAGCCAAAACCAAGAGATGCTCAAATGAGAGAACCCAGGTCTAGCACAAGGCACTACAAAAATACACTTAAATGGAGAGTCTCAAAGTTTTTAGGAAATTTTTAGAAATTCAGGAAAAAAAAAAATTCTCTGTTCTGGTGGTGCTGGGATATTTTGTGTAAATGAACAGCACCTTATCCTCAGAGATTTCATAGCCTTTTCCAAAGTTTGTGTGGATTTGCCCATACAATGGTGGACACTTCTGAACTGGGAAAGGGAATTATTCTGCACTAGTGACACAAGAAGGATTTCTTTAAGAAAGAAAACCTTGCCTTTCGAAATTCCAGGACAGATTTTCACTGGCAGTCTGAAATGAGGCCACACCTCTTCTCCCACATAAGCCAGTGCCAGTCGATGGGTGATGTGATCACCAAGGCAAGGGCACTCAGCGTCTGACAGGACCTGCCAATGACTGGTCCCGAGCCGTTGGCCCCATGCAATAAATTTGCTGGTTTCCTTGGAATGAGCTCCAGGATCTCTGTTAGCTGTGCAGTTTATAACAGAGTCAGAAGTTTATTCACAAAAGCCATCTCCCTTGGCTACTGTGCCTGGAGGACATCTTCTTGTTTGTAAGTATCACACACTGCATTATGAGGCCATGAGGTAGAGTAATACATGAGCTGAGAACATCATCTTTCAAGGTGTTGTGGATCATTTCCAAGCAGACAATGAACCTCTCTCCAAGTCCAGAGGACCAATTTGTTTTCAAATCTCATCTTTTTCTTGAGATTTGAAGTTTCTTGAAATTAAGAAGTTGCAAAAGTATCTCTTACTGTGTCAAGACATTGTTCTTGCAGAAGATATCACTTACATAGCAAGGACTTAGGGTAGCACTTCCAACAGAATAGTGCTTGCTACCTGAATACATTACCTTCCATAATTTCTTTTTTTTTCTTTTTAATTTACCTGAGTACTTTCTCCTGTTGCCTTTAAAACTCCCACTTATGTAAGTAACCTACGGTGTTTCCAGGTTTTCCTTTTCTTTCTCTCTCCCCATTTCAGCTGTTTTAGACATCTGTCCTGTGAATGTTCTTTGTGCATGTCAGCAGCAAGGTAAAAACTCTGCAGCAACACAACAGCAGATACTACTTAATGGAGATGTTTGTTCCACAGCATAATAAGCCACACGCAAGCAGCAGAGCTTTTTCCTGTACCCAGGCTCTTTCGTGGGGGGCCTCAGTGGAGGGGTTTGGACTAAGGGATGTAATGTCCTGTGATTGCGAGGACTGGAGTTATGCTGATCTGGGGCAAAGACAGGGTTCAGAGAAGACTGTGGTTGTAAGATTGTGGTTAAGTCATCAGAAGGTGTTAGACGAAGGTAACTGTACTGCTGGGCTGCAACAAGAAAGCAAAATGTGAAATGCACTGGAGATAATATTTCTTCCACCACATGCTCTGGAGTTTAGTACCAATAATTAATATAAATAATTTTAATCCTTCAGTTTAATTAAAGAAGAAGTGGACTTTCAGGTACATCTCCTCCTGTAGAGTCATTAATACCCAACAAACAATAGCAAATTTTGACAAATTGCCTGCCTAACATTAATTTAGCTAAACTAGGAGCGAAGCAGATCCTGCTAGATATAGCTGAGTTGTAGTCCATCCACAAGGACATTCAAACCTCAGATATGTTGTCATCCGATTCCCAAAGGAAATTAAGGACTTTTACAGCTAACCAGTGCTATTACTTATGCAGTTAGCAAGCAACTTAATGGGCTATGGCTTGAAGAGAATGAACAGCCCAGTTCCTTGAACAGCTTACATTGCTGGCACCCAGGAGAGTGCATGCCCCTGGGTGCATCTTACTTTTTTACCTATGCTATCTTAAACGATCCAGCACACATAAACCAGCACAACACTGTAACAGCACCTTCATTCAGCTACAGGGAGACACCCTTCAGTAAGTGGTAAGCACCTCCTCTCTTCCTTTCCAGAAGTAAACATCTTAACAGTAGCAAAGGCCATTCCTAGATTTCTGTTTATTCTTACACTCTCTCTGCCTGTATTCCTTTCTGTTGCTGAAATCAGAAAGGATCTTTCCTATGGAGAATCAAACCCTCTACACAGGCTACGATTTTTCTTAACAAAGTAGTTGTTACTACTGTCGTCACTACTGTTAAGTAACGATGCCTCACCAGTCAGCCACACTTTAAATCCTTGGGCTGAAGAGGTCTTGAGCAACTGATGGGCTCAGATATAAACTAGTGGGGTGAGGATCCTGGCTGCTGAAGTGCTGGAAACACCACTTCCCTTTGCAGCATTAAAGGAAGAATAATTCAATCTAAAACCCAAAGTATTCGCTGAGTAGCTTCTCCTATCAATATGGGCCTTGATGCCTCTCTAACTCAGACACAGAAAAACTATCTCCAAAATTCCTGGGATCCCTGAGGTCTGTAGCTAGTGAATTGTCCCTAAAATTGTAAGGAGCCAGCAAGGTTTGTCAATCGTTCTTGACAGCATTCTCAGCTACTTTTTGGGTATCTGTTGAAGTTACCTAGCAGGAAAAGCTGTAGAGTGTAAGCACTGTGCCATGGTCTGGTTGATAAGAAGTACATGAGGCAAATGCAGACACTATGACTTGATCAGCACTAATTTGAACCATATATTTTGGGAATACCCATAGGTCCATTTGTTCTGGAGAGGTACTTAATTACTGAATTAATTTTTCCTATCGGTTAGCTATCTATGTAATGTAAACCTTACAAAATGGAAACTGAGTAACTGCATTTTGGCTCACGCTAGCACTAATATTTGTCTGTAACTGCTTTAACAGGCTGGCCATCACACAACAGGTTGTATATGACAGTAAAAATTCCCCGGATAAAGATTTGAAGATACACGGTGTCTTTTCAAAGTATTTGAATAAACTTATTTTCTGTCTGATTCTCCTCTCAAGTACACTAATCTGTTTCTCTATAGCTCTATAGTTGGTACACTTAAGCAGAAACATCCCAGATGCAGCTGTGGTTTCCTTGGCGTACCCAGAAGGACAGCAGAGAAGCAGGATAAATTCCTTCCTCTGTTCTGTACCTTCTCCACCCAGACTGCTGGTGGAGTTGTCCTTGGCTCTTGGCAAAGGTGAGAGAAGCCCTAATGCTTGTTCAGTTTCAGTAGCATCATTTGCCAGCTCTGTACCATCCAGGTACGCTCTTCTTCAAGGGTCTCCTGTCCTGATAATGCTATTTCTTTTGAAATAGATTGATCAGAAAAGAAAGCACAAAAGAGAAGCCAGGTATGAGAAATTGACACAAAAGGGTCTGTTTAATAAACAAAGGCACAAAAGACACCTAAAAAAGAAGCTCTGCGCAGGTCTCATAGCCTCTGACTAGTGGCCTGTTTAAGCTCTGTCTTGGCATTGTCCTTTTCCACCACACATTTTAAATGATTTTTCCAGAAGTTAATAATTTATAGATCCCAATGCTGAAGGCTTGCAGTGCATCATCTGAGAAGATGAAAATTTTATAGCCAAATGAGGAGGATAAATGTATTTTCGTAATCAGTTCCTGGTCAATTCCCTACAATCAAGGCCAGATTGGATGGGGCTTTGAGCAACCTGGTCTAGTGGGAGGTGTCCCTGCCCATGGCAGGGGGGTTGGAACTAGATGATCCCTAAAGTCCCTTCCAACTTTAACTATTCTATGATTCTATGAACACTATAGTGAACTGAGGAATCTGTGGTGGGTTTAATTAATTTACTATAGTGCAATAGAGGGACTCTGTAATTTATTCTTCAAAAATTTGGTGAAGCTTGTAATAAAGCCTAAGTTGGTTTTTTTACACTGGTTTTAGACTGTGTTGTTAGTCCTCTGCTGTTCTTTGAGGGCTATCTGGATAGAGGGTCATCACAGCTCAGCAGCCGTTAAGTATGGCAGCAATGGTTGCTCTTCTGATTGAGGAGTCTCCTCTCGCCTTAGGTCAAGGAAGTCCAAGATCTGGTCTGTGAAGCTAGCAGTGAACAGTCTGGAGTTGCATGATGACACTCAGAAACACACAGGCAGTGTCTCATATCACCTAATGCATAAGTCACATTTTCCTACAGTTCTAAAAGTGATATGTGCCCTTAGCATAGGTGCCTTACAGTCTTACATTTGACTGCTGTTTGTCAGGGAGTCTCTGGTGACAGTTCAGCTACCTCTCCTATAAAATACAGAGGTAGCCTTTGATTTTCATTCTGCTACTGTTGGCTTCCCTAAAGAACATCTGACAAAGCAATTTGAGATAAACAAAGTCTGCAGCACACTGCACATAAAACCTGTCTTAAAACGCTTAAGAAAATAGCGAAAAATAGCACATCTACATGATGAAGTTTTGTTTACAAGCGGTGATGGTGGTATATAATAATAATAACAACAACAACAACGGTTGCTGTGAGATAGGCAAGGTTTGAGCCAAGAGAAAGAGACTTTCTGAAAGTTCTGCCCTGCAAAGAAAGGTTGTAAAGTCACCTCATCTCCTTTTTCAGATGACACTGGCAATATTAGACACAGTATTAGACATTTATTGTTATGATGAATGTCTTGAGACTATGGGTTCAATAACATTTTTTAAATCTTGGCTTCTGTTTCCCGTTGAGATACTAGAGGCTATTAAAGTACGTTACAATCACTTGCCAAATTTTATAATCTGTCACGAACAGGTTTCTGGAATTGCATGAGACAATACCCGCAGCAGTAGATGGATGAAGAGTGTGCCCACCAGTGTCCTCTGTTTTGGACAAGAGCTTTTTCACAAAAACCCTGCAGAAAACTCCTTCAAGAAGTATGCCTGGAGTTAGCTAATTAGTCCACTCTGGTGGTATCAAGACATCCTGTTCTCTATGGGTTGTGTATAAGGGAAACTAGGATATGAACTACCTGAGATCACAATTTGGTGCCCAAGTTCTTAAGGAAAAAGAAGAATGGAGACAACCAGTAATTTGGACTGCTTCACTGCAGACAAAATAATTTTATAACATCTAATACTGTATTTGGTAATTTTAGGCAAAAGTAATCTTTTTAATCTAAAGCCTGTTTTCACACAAAAGATTGGGACTGTAGTTGTAGTGTTCATCAAAACACCTTGCAGGGAAGGGGATTCAGACCCTGAAATCACTCAGACTCCAGTCCCATCAGGTACCCGCATGAAAGGTTATCTGGTGTGTTCCCAGCCAGCAAAAGACTCCTCCAGGTAAGAAGCACAGCCTTTTCCTCAGCAGAACAGTTGGAAGTCCATCCCCTCATCCTTGCCTCCAGCGTCTCCAGTTCACTCGCCCCAAAAACAAAGGTCCTTGTGGCATTGCTCGATTCAGTTCTTGTGCATAAGGACCCAATTTTTCCTTCTGCCTTGTCCCCTGAAGCTGCTCCTTATCTCCAAGGTTGGCTCCAGCGTCCTTTGCTGAGCTGAGATTTTGACTCCAACACACCCTTCGAATGTGCTGGGGAGGATGGGTACTTCTGGCCACGAGACATTTGGGGACAGGAACGCACCCTTGCAGAAAGGGGCAATAGATCATCTTGTAACAGTAGCTTGAGCCAAAAATGCCAAAATTTGGGATGAAGAAGTCTGCAGCAGCATGCTTAAAAAACTGTCATGTGTACAGAAACTAGTATTTTGCATGTACTGAGCCATTTGGTGTGCACCAGTGGGAGGGGTCTTAGATACCTCTGTCCGTGGATCCAGAACATACTCTGCTTGGCATGCCCTGCAAGCCCTTTCTGTAAAAAAAAAACCCACATTATTGCAGGCACTTCACAATTCATCCAAAACAGGACAGTGGGCGTGTCTCTGAACTTATGTAAAAACAGAACAAACAGGCTGATTTTGAGATACACCTTGTTTTCTAGCTCTGAGGAGAATAATAAAACGTAAAAATGACCCCAATATTAAATAAATATACCAATGTACCTAGAAACAATATCCAGAAGCTTATTGCTACAATTAATTACAGTGAAGGATGTAAGCTCTCTTCTTTCTTTTTACTATCACTATGCAGTCTAGTTATCCATCTGCAAAACCCAATATGTCAAAGATTTTGAGGTTCAGTATTACACAGTACCAGAAACTCTTTACCAGGGCGTGCTGACTGATAAAAGCAAATGGTAGAGTTCCTTCATCCCTGAATGGGCTGCTGTGCAATCCCATTTTATGCAGTAGAATCAGCTACAAATGGAAGCTACAGACAGAGTAGGAATTTAATGAGATCAATATTAAGAAAAAGAAGGAAGAAATAGCCATTAAACAGAGCATGAACATGTAGAAGGGACACTTGAGAAGGAAACACACATATCTGGCAATTCAATCAAGTGAGAAGGTGTTGGAAATGGAGAGGGAGCAGAGAGCAACAGCACACCCCAATAACCTAGGCAATTTGTGTGCCTTTCTGACTGATTTACTTTTGGCTGGTCCTCTTTTCACACGCAGAACAGAGGATGAAGGACATTGTAAATAGGGGCTTACTGTACTGATAAACACTGCTTTTTCTTACAGTCCCAACTAATGGTGGGTTTCACAATCAGTATAAGCCAAAGCAATGTGGAATGCTCACTAATGTTGCAGAACACTTATCCCACAAAAAAGGAAAAGCTTCATTTTCACAACACAGCCACGTAGCTGCTAATGCCAGGACAAAAGAGGCGGCAGGAATGTGTGGTGTGGGAGTTAAGACTATTGTGAACTTGCACACTGCTTATGGACAGGGCCATTGTACTCTCACTCCAGGAATACTGTGTAAACAGAGAAATGCATGACTGGCTTTTGAGAAGCCATGATTTATCATTTGCCAAATGCTGTTTTTTTCTAATGGAATCTTTCTCCTTGCTCCCCCAAGAACAGATGAAAGTGGCGTAAATCGTAAGAAAAAGAGATGGGGTTCATTTCTGTATAAATCAATATTGATTATGTCAATCTTTTCACCAGCAGGACAGGACTTGGAGGAAATTCGTATTTGAGCTTTTGAGCCTTTTGCAAGTAAGGTGCTTCGCTGTGTTCTTCTCACCTGAATGAGTAAGAAGGTACAAGCATTTGAACAACACTTGTGTCAGAAGTCCAAAGCTACCTATATTTTATTTAGTAGATAATCTACCAAAAAGCTGATCTTCATGCTCCTTCTGTATCAGTGTTAGAGGTTATTAAATGGATCATATTGCCAGTATGGAGGCATGCAAAAAACCTAAGTTTATGACAGCTTAAATGCTGTGGCAAAGATGATTAATTTGGTTAGATGCAAAAATGGACTATTTCAGGTGCTGTTTAACCTATTTTTACCAAGAGGTTCCAAAAGTATCAGAAACCTTTGACAAACAAGGTTTAGGATGGAGAGTTTCTGAGCTTCACTTCAGCATTTTGGTTAACCACAGATTTTTTGTGTGGAAATCATAAGCAAAGATGCAATAAAGGTTGTCTCATAACTTAGTTAAGATGTGTATAGGTACATATACACATATGTGTGTATAGGTATTTACACACGTGTGTGATATACACACATATATGCGTATATTTATAGAGAGAGAAAGTGAAATTAATCCAGTGCCCAAATCTGTGGTGATTACTGTAAAGTTATTGTCTTAGGCATAGACCAGAAATGAGACAGGAGGGCTAAGAATTTGAGTTAGGTCATGTTGCTAAAATATCTTTGATGAAGATGAAAGTAGCTGATGAAGGTGCCATGTGCCATCTGTTCATACCATATAGTATAGCTGATATATAAGATGGTGCATTTCCCTAAGTTTTGTCACCTCTGTGTGACAAAATGCCTGTAGATCACCATAGTTGAAGCAACACTGCAACTAAAATCTTTGGAGACCTCTCAGCATTCCTAATGGAGGATAAGCAGAAACAGCCCCATAGCTTCTTGGGCAGTTCTGCTGTCGGAAAGCTGTGTACGAAGGTGCATCCATTCACAAGCCATACTTATGCACTGTCTAACCCTAGGCACAGTCACGAATAGTACCATTTGTGGATAAGCTCTTAAATTGGAGGCCTTTGCTTGGTGTGTACGCTTTGGAAGTCTGGCTTAAAGTGCAGGCGGTGTGCCACACTTAAAAATTTGAAAAACTGGTCTCCTTGAATCTTAGCATATCAAGGCAGTGTGATACTTACACCTGGATTTGGAGATGGTTACAAGCTGTGGCAGAAAGCATCTGTTAAGCCATGCTTTTAGGCAGAGCTTTCTGTCCTTTTGCATTTACAGCCTCAGGGGAAACAACTGCTAGCAACTGTTCTCAGCACTGTGTGAACTTCCAGTGCAAACAAAAGTTGGGAAAAAAGCAAGCTTTTGAAATGGTGTCTTAGACTTCAGTTTTCCATTAAAAAAAAAACAAAACACAAACAAACCAATATGAACTCAGAAGTCTTTTAAGCAGATCTAGAACCTGAACATTTTTTCTGTCTTTTGTTGTTTTTTTGAAAAAAAGTGATTTAAAGCTGTTGTGTTGGTTGCACCCTGAGTACTAAATCATTGTGAAAGATAGCTCATGAGGACATGAAACTCTTGCTAGATAGAAACAAACCAGCAGTTTCCTTCTTTTCTTCTCTATTAAGGCTTTTAAAAATTATTTTTGGCAACAGAAATAATGCTATCGCTGAAAGGAAAATTGGTCTTGTAATAAAAACAACTCCTTGCTCATTCCACCTATAAAATTTTTCATTCTTACAATGAATTCTTCTCAGGGAGCTAATTAGAAATAGAAAGTTCTTTAATTGATGAGCATCTGACCATTAGGGCATTTTCAATTTCTCACAGCATCCCAGATGACACTGTTACAGAAAGGCATAACTGAAAAGAAAGAGAGAGACTAATTGGAACAATTAATTGAAACAACATACAGTTAATTTCAATTATAAGAATCCTGACTGCTCCCTCGTCCCTTGTCGTGTGGCCTGCTGCACTGGGGTGATGTTCTGACAGACTCCTCAGCAAAAGCTGCGTGAAGATCCCATCTGCTGCTGATTATTCCTGTATTTACTATTTGTATTATCATAACACACATCAGTTCTACTCCTGCACATGGTTGCCAGTGTAAGGTGCTCTATAAAAGCACAACAGGAAGATTCATGACTGTAGACACAAGCATGGCTTTGCATGTTTGAATTACCCATTCAGTCAGGAAAAGTTAAGCTGCTCACTTGAATGCTTTGGTTTTTAAATGTCCTAATGCAAATTTCCTCAAGAAATGTCAAAGAACGCCTCTAAGAAGTCTGTTTTCAGCTAATATCCAGCTCTGATACATACCAGACTCTGGGGAAAAGCTCCAAAATGTGCCTTTTACGGGCAAAGTTTTCATGCTCCAATTTGGAGACCCACAAACATACAGCTACAACGTCTTACCACCTGTTCATCATAAAGCAGGAGATTGCTTGCTGTCATTTTTACAAGAAGCAACTGCACACCACTGTTCGTGGCTAGCTGCAAAAGTTGGTTGGGTGCATACTCACGCCCTGTAGGCTGATCTGAAAGTGATTGCACACCCTTGCTCCACTAGCTCCTGCCAGCCATAGTGATTAGTAAAGTTGTGATCCTGTAAAATGCATGGCAAGGCTTCCACTCATTTCTGTGAGCTAGGATTTCATGCTGCATCTTTTGGTCAATGCAGTAGCTTTTGTAGAGGGTGCACCGATGCCATATTCACCTGCAGAAATTAGCTGAGTTGTAACCTGAAATAGCATATGACTCTTGCATCTACATACAGCTGGTTTTGGCCTCCAGACTTCAGCTGTGCTACCGCTTCTTATGGGAGAAACTGTTTGATTTTTTATACTAGTATTCATTCCCTATGCTATGACTCCTAAGTCTGCAACAGGGATCTTATATAAACAGCCTATTCAGCAAGTCTGTGCTGAGTTTGGGACATGACTAATTATAATTTTATATGGTTGAGTGAATCAGGACTGTACTGTTCAAGAAAAGGCTGTCTGGAGAGTTGCATTTATTCATAACATCCACCAGTATTTTACCTTGCTTTCTCACACATTGTCCTCCCTGCAACAAACGAGAGAAACTATACTTACTCTCCTCAAATTAATTTTTCCTTCTGTATGGTTCCCCATGGTTCCCACCCTTCTCATGTGGACTTTCACAGTTCCCTACTTCTAATCCTTTGCAAGAAATACAGTCTGAAGCTGAGTTTCACATTGACATAATCTCATCTGCTGGTACCAGAGTAAGCAAACCTCCTGATTATCGACTGTGTTAACAGCTCCTGGGCCTTCGAGTCACTGTGAAGACATGATCTGTGGAAAAGAAAAATTGAAAGCCTGAATAATGATACTGTCTGTATGTCAAATAATGTATGTCAAGTCCTTAATTTTTACTTTGCAGACCATAGACCACTATCTATTGAAAAAGTAGCATTTCTTTGTAAATGCGTTCTATGCAGATGGGCTTCACATTGAGATAATCTTAGTCCTGTACTGATCATCTGACTGAACAAAAGCTACCCTAATGCCCGAGTACCTGCATCAGGAGGGTGATCTGAACTTTGTACAACCAAGTGTGCCAAATAAGCTCATTGAGATTGGTCAGGTTGGTCCCATCTTAAAATACAGTCTTGTGTAAGACAATGGTGGTGGGTTGACTGTGGCTGGCTGGCAGATGCCCAGCCTGTTGCGCTCTCACTCCCCCTCCTCAACAGGGCAGAGAGCAAAAGTAAGATGGGAAAGCTCCTGGGTTGAGATAAGGGCACTTTAATAAGAAAAGCAAAAGCCGTGCATGCAAGCAAAGCAAGAAGTAGAATTTACTCACTGCTTCCCATCAGCAAGCAGATGTCCAGCCACTTCCTGGAAAGCGAGGCCTCAGCACCTGTAATGATTGCTTGGATAAACAAATGCCATAACGAGGAATGTTCCTGCATCCTCCTCTTTTCCCTCAGCTTTTATTGCTAAGCATGACGTCATGTGGTATGGAATGTCCCTTTGGTCAGTTTGGGCCAGCTGTCCCGGCTAGGTCCTGGCTCACCCCCAGCCTGCTGGCCTTGGGGGTGAAGGGGTGGTTTGGAGAGAAAGCCTTAACACTGTACAAACACTGCTCAGCAATAGCCAAAACAGCGGAGTGTTATGATTGGTGTGTTATCGACCCTGCCTAGCCATAAATGCAAAGCACAGCACAATATGGGCTGCTAGGAGTTGCAACCCGGCCAGACCCAGTATAACAGTACACCTAGTTATCAACTATGGAAGTGACAACATACATGGATAATGTTGCTAGACCAACAGAAATTACATGACTGCTGTAAGAACATACCCTAGAGCCTACAGCACAACAGAGAAGTCCCTCACTTGATGACAAATGGGGTCCTGGGAAATTTGTTTGTGGCTTTTGATGAGAACTTGAACCAGGAGGGTTTTTCTCTCCTCTGAAGCACATAGGGTTTTTTGGAGATTGTCATCACTTTGCATCTGGCAGAGGAGTCACGCCAGCCCTGGACTCCGCGAGAGCAGGCAGAGGTTCTTAACTAACACAGTGCACAGCAAGAAAACAACAAACCCTGCAGGCAAAGCAACAACCTACATTGCAGCAAACTGCGAAATTCTGCCTGCCAGAACTTGGCAAAGTTAAAAATCACAGAGAATTGAAATATGGGATATAGGAGATGGAAGCATTTCAGAGTTTAATTAAGTTAAGCCATCAAATTACAGGCTACAGGCTGCCAAGCAGGTAGCATATTGCACTTCTAATGCAAAGGAGTTTCCATTCCCTTGTTTCCACCATTACTTTTCCACATTTCTTTCCTAGTCGACTACATTTCTGTGGTTAGAGAAACCAACTGGGATGTCCGGTACAACTGGCCTATGGATGAACTTTGCTAAAATACCCACAGCTTCTGAGCCATTGAAAACCAGTAGGAAATTGACTGCAGCAAAGGAAACACAAAAGAATTGTGAACTTAAAAATCTAAATGAGAAATTTTATATTCTCATGTTCAGGAGTGCTTACAAGGGTTGGGGAGAGGGTCAGTGTTCTGTTAATCTCTTTGCTTCTCTGTTCAATACAGCCTAATGCTCAGGAGCTGGGTGGGAGATTTCACATACTGATGAAGAGTCTTACAGTGGCATTACACATAACCAAAATAGGCCCCACACATTTGTCAGGAGGTGTTTCTGTTCATATCTAGATATTAAACAATAGCACTCAGGAAAGGTTGGTTTACATTTAACTTATTTTTCTCCTATCAATGTGTTTCAGTCAGCATGTCTCTGCTATTCAGAAAAGAAAATTTAAAACTTCAAATTGTTCACACAAGCAGAAAGATAAGGATAATAACATCTCATTCATTGGCATAAATGACTTGATCACTCATGGAAGGAATTTGCTCTGTGATGTACTCCTGTTGCACAATTGGTTAGATGCAGACAACAGCAGCTGTCTTTTAAAACTAAAATATTGATTATAACTGCTAATGATGACTGGAATCAATAATCTGATCTGGAATGCCAAGCCATATGATCTTATATTTCCAAGGCAACACTGCCTTTTAACGGTGCTCACATGTTTATGTTTACAACATTAGATCCTAGGTACTAATTCAGAAATAACGATTTTTCTGTGAGGACTTCAAGTAACCTAAAATTTTAGGTATATATTACTTTCATTATAAATAGCCTTTTTCTACTAAGCTACCACAGCAATCACACCTCTGTGTGATCACCAGAACTCTGTAAAATGAAAAAATTCTATAGAAACTAGAATATTTTCAGATTTCATAATAAGCTTGCATGACTTTTGATAGTCTTAACCAAAATCGAACATGCTTTCTTAGTGCAGAAAATGTCTTTGTTTCAGCCCTTAATCTGTTTTATTTGGTTTGTGGGCTGTACGCACAAGAAACGGAACCTGGGCTTCTGGTTGCAACCCCAAATATTTATTGATCATTTATTGATCCAGATATAATGATAAAAAGTCGCCTAAGTGAGCAGCAAAACTGGACTCTGTGCAGAACTGTGCATTGAGTTTCACTTTATGAAAGATGCCTGTGTCAGACCGTAGCACGTGGAAAATGCTGGGAGCCTGGCTCGCTGTCAGATTGATGTTGCCTGGATTTGATGTGCGTCAGCCTAACATCCAGCTCTTCATTTATTCAAGATCTTAGTTACCGTGGTCCGCTACTAATCGTCTTCCTTCTCCACTGATGCAGGTGTAGGTATGAGTCCTCCATCTCTCCATGGCCCTTCTGCACTGTGCAGGCAACATAAAGGACCTTGATAATGTAAAAGCTGTAAACGTAATTTGACAGGATTTAAATGCATCTTTTTCCACCTTTACTACGCTGCAGTGATACAAGGTAACCTTCTTGTCAGTGAGGGTTGGTTACTATGCAACTTCTATGCTTGTGGGTAAGACATAAATAATAAGAGCTGAAAAAAGTTGCCCACAGAGACAAGCCAATATCCAGAACACAAGGCTAATCATGCTTTTTTGTTGAAACATATTACAAATACGAACACTATTAGATCAAGAGTCACTGCAGGAACTCAAATCTATGTGGAAAAAGAACAGTACAAAACCTGATGGAGAATCTGGGGCATTGTGCTGGCACTGCCATGCATAAAATTTCATTATTTTTTTGAGTTTCAATGCAGACCTATGACCCACTTCTGTTCCCACTGAAATCCATGGCAGATTTAATAGGTGCTCTATTTTTCCATTTTAATAGGCACTCTATTTATAGAAAAATGTGTAACTTAAAACTATGTGAATTCTAGTCTTGCTTCACCTTCTACTCCTCAAGGGATACTTCTTACTGAAGAACTAAATGCTATTTCACAGTAGTAACTGTGAAAGTAACCTTACATTGTACCTAAAATGCCTGTCATAGCATGTTTAGCAAATTATCCTACATTGGAGAACAGACTATTTCCTAGCTACTAAGATACCATAATCACAGTTTTTCAATAAGGCTGTGCCTGGTTTTGACAGACCATCCCTCAAAACAAAATCAAATTATTTTATACTTCCTTATCTTTGACTTCCACCAATCAGTATTCGTCAAAGTTTAAGGCTACCAGAAAAGGCACTGGTGAGGCATGAAAGCTGGAAAATGTGGAGCTGCTTCCCATTAGTCAATCTTCCGTCCTCTTCTGCAATGTCGTATGTTAAAAGTTGATTCTTTGATACACTTCACTTCGGGGTTTTTTTTTAAGGTGATCTGAGAAAAAAACCTTTCCTTCTAACACATCTGGGAAATATCAAGGTCATTTCCATTCAAAAGATTTCACTCTCTGATACCACGTTATTTGAGGTTCTGTTTCTATGATGGGCCTAATACAGCTTTCAGGACTTCAGCACAGGAAAAGTAACATGAGGCAAAAAAAAAATACATGTCTGTGTCATAAAACGAAGTGTATCTGTATATATGTAGAAAAGAAACACACAGATATTGTCAAGATAAACCGTGGTGGTACTTAAGCCTGGATTTCAGTTACTCCTATTTGTTGCAAATCGGTGCTGGGATCCAGTGTGAGCCAGACTGGGACTCAGAAGCGGTGCCCACAACACCTGAGCTATGATGTGCCTCAGGAAGGCCTTAGCAATTTAATGTTGAGCTATACAGGCATATTCAAAGGGTGGCAGGCAGTGTGCGGGGATGGTTGTAGAGGCAGCATCAGTGCTGCGCTGAAAGAAGTGGTCTCACAGCCTCTCCCTGTCCACATTTCCCTCTCGTGCCAGCGCTGTCGCTCACATGGCCACACAGCGGGCTGGATTGGGGAAGTTGCTCAGCTGAAAGCTAGCAACAGTTAAACAACTGGGTTTTAGCCAGGTTGGCCCACCAGCCCTGTTCTCCATGTAGCTGCGCAGAACTCATCCTTGCAATGGGAAGCCATGAGGATGAGCTGCCAAGCACGGTGCCACCCCTGTCAGAGCAGCCTGGGCTGCCGCTGATTAAGCAGCCAGAGAGTTGCAAGTGGGTAAAACTCTGCTGCAGGTCAGGTGTGCCTGCAAGCCCTACACTGGTGAAGGCTGGCACAGCAGTACCTTAAGTATGTGTTAACCTGCTTTTAAGTAAAAGACTTTAACTTCTTTTTCATGGCCTTTAAAACTATTTGACTGACTTAGTCCACAAGTAATTTAGAAGCTTGCTTAATTAAAGCAATTTTGTTTAAAAGAACTCCAGAGCATATTATTCCCTTTCCTTTACCTCAGTGTTACAATGGATGCTTATCCAGTCCTGGGATCCAGGTAAGCTCTTATGGGATACACATAAATGAGCTACGACAAGCAGATATGAGTTCCCTTTGCCTGCACACCAGTCTAATGGGACTCCAGCCAGCTCCAAACTGAAAACCCTTGTGACCTTGTTAGGGTGACACTGTGCCCGAGCTAATAAGCCGTGCTCAGAGGCAGAGTGATCTGGGCTGGGCTTCACAAACATGCTTTTGAACTGGGGCTGGCTTGTGTCCAGGCAGCTGAACACACAGGCAGAGGGAATTTGTGCATGAGTGCAACCAACCATGTAGACATATTCACAGTATCATCAGACTGAAGGCTACAGCTTCTTTCCAGAAGATCTGAATATCTGCAGAGCCTCTATTCTAGACTTCAACATATACGCGCTGTATTTCACTTAACCTTCCCTTCTGAGGCAATGGAAACCTTTTGCATTATACAACCTATCCAGTCATCTTCTGGTATTTTTTATTCCTAATAAATCCTACAATTGATTTGGCTGTCCTTTGTTGCAGGAACCACCCATTTCCATATGGTTTGGGGAATGTTCCTGTAATTACCTTGGGTTTGCAAGGCATGTAATACACCACTATGTGTCTTCCAGTTTTGTAACTGCCGTGTCTCACAAAACTAAAGTTTGGCCATGTTTCTTGTTCAAGAAACCTATGCACTAGGGAAGTCCTGTTCAGTTAACCTTGTCTTTTTAAGTCATCAATAAACCCATAAATATTTTGACCACATAACACAGCTAAAAAGTGTTTTAGTTCACATTACTTCAATCACAGTTCATCATACATAAAGGTTAATATTTTTTCTAACTTGTCCATTATTGGTTTTACCCAGTTCTTACTGGGTACTTCAACTAGGTTGATGCAGTTATTTACCACACCATCACTGACACGAAAGCAAGTATTGTTGTTACTTGCATTATTTTATGTATACAATTGGAATTTAATTCTGCTCTTTCACTCTCTTCCCCTGCTCTCCTCTCTAAAACTATTGTCAAAGCTGGATGCCCTAACGTTTGATACCTCTGAAAACATGTAAGGTCATGCAAACAGAAAGCAAAATAAGTGTAGCGAAACAAACGGAAAAGCAAGACCATCCTCTGTCTATGCATAAGAATAATAGACTATACAAAGTGCAGAGCAGAAAAAAACAGCTGTTTTTAGATGTTAGAGAGTACCTATAGCAGGAAAGAGAAATCTAAAAATCAGCACAGGACGGGGAGGGAGAATAAAGCCCACTATTGTGTAAGTCAGCTAGAAATCAAAATGTGGTATTTCAAGTGGGGTATAGGCACACCATGTACGTTAGGCAGGTATTCTGACAACTTAGGTGTGTCTGGCAAATATCTGCATGCTAGATGAATGTTGAATTTTCATTTGAGAAGTGAGAGTGTACAACTAACACATGTAATACCTCAAAAAGAAATTCAAAGACTTTTCTACGTTATGATACAATTCTGTGCCTTTACTGTGTAACATCTACCTAATGTTAAGAGAGGCCAGCTTTAATATACGATGCTAGGACCTATTTAACTTCATATATACTTGGTCACGAGCAGTCGCTTCTTTCTTTTTGAAATTGCCTATATTATTTGTCATTATACATCTTGCAGCCTTCTCAGTATTCATAACAGCTTATTTAAAATTTAATTAGGAAGTGTGATTCATAAGCTGGACACTGTGAAAGCAATACTCTGTTAAAAGATACCAGTATTGATGTGTCTTTAAACAGCTGGAAAAACTCTACCAGCACAAAAAAAATGTATCTAAGCATATCAACTGGCACAATGAAATTAGAACCTTTCAAATTATTTAATTAAGCAACTGAAGTTAATGGCCAAATGCAGTTTGCCTGCAGTAACGGAAACAGCTCAGTTACCCAAAATCCAATAGCAAAAAAGAAACAATCAATATTTTCCCCCTCTGGGAATGGAAGCAAGTACCAGCTGCCACACTGTATATATAACTGAGATCTGTCTCAAGGACCAGTATTCAGATTTTCATTAGAATGAGCAAGGAGTGTTTTTAAACTGCCTACGTGACTCAGGAACAGAAGTGCTTGTAGTGAGAGTTAAACAAGCAACCTAAACTTGATCTTTTAAACTCCCCCTGGCTACCTTTACCCAAACTCATTTAAATATGCCCATAGGAGATGGCCTCAACAGGAACAGAACAAAATCTGAGAACAATGAAGAGCTCACTACATAAATGGAGGGATTCCCAACACCTCCAAGGAGGGCAAGAGCTGAGCCTAAATGTACACATAAGCCACCTTTATTGTTCTTGCAAGATTTGCATGGTTTTGCAGCATTTGATGGTAAGAAATTCATGCTAATGTAACTTTGGTTATACCAGTGCAGCATACCGCATTAGCAAAAAATAGCATTGTGGCCATGTTTTTAAATATGCAGTACAGCTAATCTGGTCCATATGGGAATGTGCTCCAGCTCTTTATAAGGGGCTTTAGCTGTATCACTTGGAGTGAAAGGCTCTTAACTGCTGCTACCCAACTCTTTGCTCTGTCTCCCATGACATTGGGAAGGTTGTTTAATCTCTTGTGCCTTGAGATCCCTCAGCCTGTAAAGCTGAGGTAACAGAACATCCCACCTTCCATCGCTGCCCTGATGGGAAATACATGAGAGACTGTGAGTTACTCAGCTTGTGATATAGGCCATGGCATATCACTGCAGTTACACCGTTATCCTTAATCTAGGCCATTGCGAGTAAATTAAGGTTCTTCTGTGTCTTCAGCATTTCAAGAAACAAGAGTGGGTAACTATTCCTTAACTAACAAGCTGTTTTCAACATCGTATGCCTTTCAAATTTTTTAGCATTTAAATAACAACAAGAAAAAAATCAAAGTGAAACAAAGCTTTGCTAAGCAGTACAGGTGTGAAACACTAATGCAACTGAAACGCTGTACCAGTTCAAAATGGCAATTTAAATAACACTGAAACACAAATTCCTTTAAAAGCTGTCATAGATCTGTTTCTGTACTATAAAACTGCATTCAGTTATCCTACTGTGCTGGATGTTAATATGTAGGTCTTTTTTTACACTCAAATTAGATTACAATGTTAGTAGGTCATAATGGAGCTATTGTTCTCCTACCATGTACCTTCCTGTGCAATTCTGCTGTTGATAACAATTCAAATCGGGGAATTTAGGTGGAAGGAGAATGCTATACCTTTATGTCAAGCCATCTAACAAATGTGAGTGTAAAGAAATGATGCACTTTAAAAGAGCAAGCGCTCAGATAAGTATTTCTTTCTTACGTTGACACTGAAGACAACAATCTCAGGCATCTTTCTGTTGGGACAAACTCTGTAAAAACCTACCCAGTCTGGCCTTTCAAATCAGAGGTGTGAGGCTCACCCCTGGAAAAGAAAACAGGGGAGACATTTATGCAGAACCGAATTCGGCCGTGAATGCAGTATTACCACATTGACCCTGCACAGACAGTTTGGGATGTTCACGTTTCAATGACAGAAATCTTGCCTTCCCACATGAGCTTGCTGGAGTTCCTGGGAAAGGTGGGACTGACAAGGAAGAGAGATGTTTGTATACTGTGCCAGCTCTTTGCCCTGTGGCTGGGTGCAGCAGGGAATTGTAGTGCAGGACTGTATCTGCTACCACATGGATCAACCACTTGAAAATAATCATCTAGAGCTTGCAGAGGTCCCTAGTACAGGGGTAGCTGGGTAGCTGTCATTTGATTCTGTTACTGCTCTGTAATCAACAAGTGCAAAAGCATAATTTCGTGGAAAATTCTGCCCCAGAAACAAACACGGGGCATGGGCAGGAGCCTGGGAGGGGTCCGGCTCGTTCAGAGGCTGGAGTAGGGCAAGCGTGGAGATGGGCCTCACTGCTTCAGCAGGCAGGAAAGGGAGCAAGCTGCTGGCTGCCATCCCACTCTCTGCCTTCTGCCCTCTGGCTAGCAGAGGGTAGATTTCATCACCTGCCTGCGCCGCAGTGACTTTTACGTGCATGGAGGCCCGTCGGCAGTGTGTACACTGGGCATTTTGTTCACAGGCCTCAGATCCTGAATGACTTCTGGTGTGACGTTTTTGCCTGGTCACATTCATAAGTTGAATTTGTGCATAATCCTAGGACTGCTTCTGCCTCACAGAACAGCTGTAACTGAAGTTTTGACCTCTGCTAAGTGTCCTTGAAAATTTCTTCATACATTAGATAAGCATCTGGCTTGTTTAACCAAGAACAAAACTACGTAATTTAAATTTGCAAAGATACACCCACAGCCTCTCTTTCTTGTCTAAATCACGAGACAAAGGTAGCATCCTTAGCATACTGTTAACTTCTCCCCAATAAAGCTTAATGCATCTTAAATATGAGGAGGAAAACTGTAGATAACAAACTGAAGAGTCAACAATGTCTTATTGTTGCAGAAAAAGGCCTGGAGTCTCCATTGTTGTAGGGCTTTAAAGGCACATTAGACAAACATCTGTTAAGAGCAACATGGGAATATCTAAGCCTTCTGTAGAAGCAGGAGCTGGATCAGATGACTCTGGAGGGGCCCTTCTAGCAAAGTTCTTCTGTATGTCTGCCTTAAAATACTTACCTCCAGCTGCACTCTAGCCGGATGCCAACTTACAAAGGCAAAAGCTAACATCAGTCTTTGCTCACCCCCAAGTCTGATAAGAGTCTCACTGAAAGCCACAAAAAATTAGGTGAAGACTTTATCATTGTATTTACTACTGTCATCAGTATTCGTGATTAATAATAATTAACAATGGTGAAAACAGCTGCAAAATAATATCAAATAAGAAAAGTTAACTGTCATAGTAGTTAGAGAATTCTCTGCCCATTTACTTCATTATACTTCAGGTTTGTAAAGAGCAGCCACGCTGTATCTTTACAAACATTTATTTTTTTGAAGCTTTCTTTTCGCTTGGGATGATCTATCTCCAGATTATACAACACACAGAGTGTTACATACTTCCCCTACACAGGCAGATATACAGTTACTTGACAACACGTGTTCGCAACACCAACAGAATGTTTCAATTCATGGATATTATGAATGCCTTTTGTTAAAGTAATGGACTGAAATATTAGTAAACTCCTAAAAATTAGGAGTGAAACTAATTAGCAAAGTGTCCATATAAGTACTTCCCCAGCTGCTAACAAAAACCAAACAATATAATATCCTTGGCCAAAACTGAGGACTGAGAAGAAACTCTGTTGCTTCATTTATATCCGTACTAAAAGCAGAACCAGAGCAGCTAGTTATACCCAGGCGGCTGCCAGGCATGCCTTTGGCAAGATGCTGCTCTGAGAATTGTTACTGCTCACAGTTAAACAGGGGTAGAAAGCAAAAACCAGACACATTTACTGAACCAGAGGCCTGCAGTCAGGCACATCAAACTCCTTAACTTTCAGAGTGAGCAGCAAGATGCTTCTACTTAAGGTCCGATTATAGAATCTGGACCCTGACGTTATACACAGATGTATAAAAATATTTTACTTTATTGAAGAATTTGGATTCAAATTGAACTAAAGGGAAAAAGCGCACCAGAAACCACATAGTAAATACTCATACCAACATTTCCTTAAAAAGGTTGAAACTCAGATCCAGGCAAAGCTTAGATAGGAGCTCAGTTAGAAAGTGTCATTCCACTTCCGCACAAGAGAAATTCACCACTCTTCCCTTCACTGCCCAGGGCCCGGGGCTTGGTCCCTCAAACAGAGGTGTTCCAGTTTGACAGCCTCAGGATGTCTGGGAAGATTTGGGTGCTTATACTAAAGCCCATTTCTTTTTTAGCCCCAAGGCTTTCTCCCTCAGGTGCACAGCTCCTGGGGATCACTCGTCCAGAACCACCTTCTGAGACAATAATCGCATTCAGAAGTGGAAACAAATAAAACAGTTCTAGGGACTCCAAGGCGCAGTGAGGCAGCAAGAAGTGGGTAAACAACCAGGACAGCTTAACGTGGCAATCGCCTTCCTGCTGAACCAGTCCTGTGGCTGTCCCTCAGGCTCATCTACAAGAGTTCTTTCACAGAACTGTTGCGAAGCTTGAATTATTGATATATGTGGAGCAGAGCATGTCAGTAGGCACCAAAGAACTCTCTCCCTGCAAAATAAATAAGAAATAGAGCAGATCCCACAGCCACTAAGAGGCTGCTGACAAAGGGCTAAACCTTGCTCTGACCTTAACCCTGCAGATGGGCCTCCCAGCTCCAGCTGAAGAGCAGCATGCAGCACCAAAGCTGGTCACATTCCCATTTTGTAGTTAAACAGTCACATTCCCAGGTTGTAGATTTTCACTGGGGCTGATTATTTAGAGCCTTACACCATCTCTGAGCCAACTTTCAGGCTAAAAGCAAGTCTCATTGTTTGTTACTTGTTCAGAGCATGCTACAACCACGAAGAATAAGGGCAAACTATCAAGTACCAGTCTCTTGGTGATGCCCCTGCATAGCACGGAGACCAGTGCATGACACGCAAGACCTTGGGAACTCATACATTTTGAAACACGCATTTCCTGGCTTTCTCGCATCATAGGAATGGAGAATATTTGCATTAATGAAGACCTAGAAAAGTTGTTATACTTTTCTAATTCCTAGCATGAGAGGACAAAGGATACAGGAATTTTCCTTTTTTTGTGTGTGTGTGTGTGTGTGTTTTTTGCTGGAATGTTATAACACCACAAAGGCTTCTGCCATATCCAAGCCAAATGCAAGTAGGCCATAACCCTGATTTTTTTTCCTCTGACTAGCCCAAGTAAAGCCTAGATAAACCCCATAGCTGTGTACACCTGCTGGAAATAGTCAGAAAAATATTATGTCACTAACATAGCAACAAACGGAGTGACACACATAGAAAGAGGAAACAGGATACGGTCATACTGGACATTTTTTGCATGTTGGCTTCAGCCACTGCCTATAGCTGAATTATCAGAACAAGACATACCTTTTACTTCACCTCTTTCTTAACTGAAGGGGGTCCTTTGGCAACTTGCCACCAGCATCAGTGACACTTACACGCAAGATAAGCAGTGCACTTGAACACGACAATAAAGATGATAATGAGAACTTATTCACAAAGGGCCAAGTAAACAGCAGTCAGAAAGAGACGGGACATGCTGGGAAAAACAGAGCAGAAAACATACTTAAATTTTAACAGAAAATGCAATGAGTTTGACCCTCATCTCACTGAAGCCACTGGGACTCATGATCCTGGCTGCAAAGACAAATTTGACAAATTTCGGTATGATACCCCATTGGAAGAATGTGACTGGCAGCTGTAGAAGGATATGGGATTTTATGAAGATGATGTAGAGAAACAGACTGACTTTTGTAAGCTCTTGAAATGACTAGCAGCTGGAGAAACTCATCTACGTCACCTAATCTGTCCAGCTCCACTTTGCAGGAATGCCCATGGCCTCAGTAGCCCATCTGCAGTGATGCTGCACTGCCCTTTCCTTCACCGTCCAATTACTCTCATTCTAAGAAAGACTTTCTTAATGACTAGAGATTTTCCTGTTTCAGCTTCAGGCCATTGCACCTTGTCTTTCCTTCTTCTGAGAATGTGGGTAATTCCCCTCTTTCATTTATACTATTATCTCTGCAATTATTTATAGTCTGTAACTGTAAATCTCACGAGTCCTCCATTTAATACAGTTCCTTCGGTGTCTTTTTCTGCAGTATGTCTTACTTTTCTATCGTCATCCATTACTGGCTTTGTATCCTCTCTATTCTTAAAATAATTTTTACATTATGGGGACTAGATTGCATTCACATGCCAAATCCCACATCCTAAATTTGGAAGTATAAGAGCAAAGCTCTGAGTATTCCCAGCATGTTCAAAATATTGCAGGTTTCTTCAAACATGCACTAAGAAACACAAGAGCAAGCAATCCTTGTTAAATTAATAAATAACAATGAGAACATTAGTCTGAAAGCAGGACCCCATAATAAACTATTAACAAAACCTTTATGCGAGGTGAAAGTGATTCCCTTTTACATAAATCAATATAAATTTAGAATATAAATAATAAACCATATTTCCCTGAAAAAGGGCCACATCTTCCAATAAGAGTAAGTATTAGGAAAGGCGTGGGTAGAGTTTATTGTACAAAATTGTTGGTGTATTTTAAATTTTTCCTAAATTTTCATTTTTAAAAAAATCTGACAGTCTACTAAGTGCTATTCTGAAGATTCAACCATCCAGTCACTTGAGGATGTATCACAGGCCATAGACTGTCTCTATTTCCACACTGTTTACCACTAAATTACTTGAGCACTTGCCAATCATTAATAAGTATACCCCTTGGAAATGCCTTCTGATACAGGGTAACATTTTTATCTTTATTTTACCTGGTAAAGAGGCACAGAAGAACTGAGCCACACAAGAACATTTGAAAAAATTTCAACAAAGCCAAGCCATAAATTGAACCTAGATCTCCTGAGCTGCTGTTCAGTATCTTCAAAGCAATATTCTTAAGAAAAAACAGACAAGGTAGCTGCAGTTGAAAAGCCGAAGGAATCACTCATTATATGCAAATAAGATTTATCTTCTTGTATCAGGAGATGCTATGATGTATTGAAATGACTAATGCTAACTACAGAGATCATGATAAAATGGATCTCCAAGGAATAACAGAGACATGATAGAATAGCAATAATGACAAAAACACAGCTTTAAAAGGGTACTTGCCTGTATTTTAAAGCATTCAGCTAAAATGAAATAATGGTTATGACAGTATAGCAGTTTTGCATATTAATGATGTGGTAGACTTCAGGAAAGAAAAAAGAGATCAAAATCAGTCTGGAAAAGGAGGTCTCTAACGGGGTAGAGTTGGAGACTGCTATGGGCCACCAGACACAGTAACAGACAGGCATGGCTCTACAGTGTTACAAGGGAGAAAGGTGTGTCGGACAGTGTATTATTAGAGAAGACTTGAACTTCCCATACACAGAAAACAAATACTGTCAACAGCTGTTGGTTCTGGCTGCTTCCAGACCTGAGTGAAGCCTGTATCTTCACCCTGAAGCCAATGAACCCATACTGCTGTGGTTGAGTTTTTAAGTTTGTTTTCCATGAAGTTTTCCACATCAGATCCAGTAAGATCTGACCTGAATGATCATGGGCTGACCCACTTTAAACCAAATTAAACAATACACAAAAATAAGTTCTCTTCTGTAAAAGATCAAGTTTTTAAAAAAATCATAGAACTAGAGAGTTTAAGAGTTTGGAATTCCTTCAAATGCTCATCAAATATCTCAATAAAGAATAAAGAAAGTGCATTGCATATATATTGCATATAATACTAAGATTAAAGATCCTCTAAGTATAACTCTATAACTAAATCAATACTTGATTTGCTTTTTAACAGAAACAATGACTATACAGTCAAAGGAAGGATGGTTATAGCAAAAAGGATACAGAATAAGAATTATCAAAATGAAATAGAGGTGAAACTCCAAAGATCTTGCAGTGCAGTAGACAGTCTTTATCCTAGGACACATGCTACAGGAGAACAGAAAGAACATTGTTTGCATTTAAGGAAGAAAAGGGGAGAAGTTTCGGAAACTGCTCAGTCAGTCAGACCTCTAGTCTGACTTCAATAATGCTGAAAGTTTTAGGACAAATACAGAAGAGAAGACATCGTGAACTTCACTGTGCTTGGAAAATGGGAGAAAACACAACGTGGATTTACCAGAACTAGACTGTGCCCAGCTAACTTGAGTCCTTCTTTCCATAAGTCACCTGAATTTTTCGATAAACTATCTGGAGCAAGCCCACGCAGAACTCAGGTATCTGACTGAGTCCAGCACAGGAAACTATTAGTTAAGCAGCAATTGCTGGCAATTTGTACAAGAGTTGCTGAATGAGTAACAGATACCTTAAAGGGAACATGAGGAGCAATGTTGAAAAGAAAGCATTAGGATAAAGCAGGTTACTAAGAGAGTTCATCTGTGATCAGCCATGGGATCAATCTTATTTAATATCATCACCAACAGCCTAGCCACAGAAATTAGGAAGGGGTTAACAAAATTCAGGACATGAAATTGGACAGCACACTTAATAGACAACTGACATTGAACTAAATAACAGAAATTGCCTAAACGCCTGTGAATGGCCATGCAGAAACGTCTATCGCTCCCCTTTGGTTACACAGGTCATCTTGCATCTCAGGTTAAATACTTCAGGTAGGTGGATATTTACAACAGAGACCACACCACCATCTGATGCAGCTGGTAAAAGGGCACACAGGGTGTGAGTCAACGTATTTCTAGCAAGGAAAGTATTAATGCCAGCTTAATGTCAGCATAGGAGGCTGGTATGAGACCTCCTGCGGAGCTCCTTGCACCCTGGAACACCACCTACCTTTCTGTTCAGTCAAGGCCAGGAAAGGTGGATTCCAGCTGGGAGAGGAGCTGATGATCCCAAGCACAATGGTTAGAGGGATGGTCTACCACCAGTGAAGTGCTCCAAAGAGTTTAGCTAGTTTAGCCTGGAAAAAAAGGGGGCTGAGAGAGGACAGGGAAGAGTGTCAGGCACAGTCACTGAAAGTTAACATCAGTCTCAGAAGAAATAGAAACAAGATGAACAGAAATAAATTCTGTGTGGAAATTAGAAGATAACTAGGTATCCCAGGATACCTATCATCAGGGTACTCGTGATAAGGCTTACAGTAGATGTCATTGCAAAAAGAAAAAAAAATAATCAAGGAATCCTTCACAAACACCCCTCTGAAGAATTGCAACATGATGCATAATCAATTTACAGTTTAATTATGACTTAGCTTTCCACAGCACAAGACTATACTAGACTTCCCTTCCAGTCTTCTGTTCATTATAATAAAAACATACTTTTCCTTTTGAAAACAGCTGTAACTAGGAAATTATTGACTATGCAAGAATAAAACATAGTAATATCTATCCTATCCAGGTATGTCCTGAGATAGCCCAGGCCTAAGAAAGTCAATTTCGCAATCAGCAGAATGAAAGTTAGAGTCTATGTACTGCTATAGACAGACACATTTATATTATACTCTTGAAATAGATACAGAAACTGTATTTCATGGCATCATTTCATTTCACAGAAGCAATTTCCTTGTAAGCAAAATCTAACAATATTTCAGCATGCAGAACAATATTATCTTGCATATAAATGCAAAGACATCAGTACTGATAATTTTCAATGTAATTTAAAATTTAAAGGAAGTGCTGTTATACTGCATTTCCTCGGTTTGTAAATCTGTCTGCCACTTCTTGCAGAACACCACCTGCACCAGAGAAGGGCTTGACCACTTGCCTGCCAAAAAAAGACCATGAAACTCAAACATATGGGGAAGAGGAAGGGCTAGTTAATGAAAACGGCAAGAGTTTACAACACCCTTAGGGATGAAAAATGGAATTTATATTTAAAATATGAGTTGGCAATGCAGAGTGTGACAACAGATCATTTTTGCAGCAACTGTAGCACATGGAAAACACAACCTACTGTTACTCCAAATAAGCAATGAGCCCAGGGCAGCTCTCTCACCATGTCCCCTCAGTTTATTCTTTTTTCGACCACCAAGCGCCACAGCCTCTCTGCCCAGAGCAGGGAGAACTCCCTCAGGACGGTTCCCTGATGCTTACCCTTCTACAAAGGCATGCTCTGCTGTCACATTTGTTACCTTTATTGAAAATCAATAATATATTCAGAAATTTATATATTCAGGCTAATACCCTGTATTCTGTTTCCATAATATCCTCCAAATCAGAACATTCCCAAAATGTTCCAGATCATCTGCTCACCTGTTTGTGTGAAGGGAAAGTAATATTTATTTTCACACATCTGCAGTGACACCCTCATCACTTCAATATCTGATTAAAAACTTCTCTGCTAGCCTGCAAGAACATCATGGCCCACTCCAAACTTTCCAGTAAATTTTCTTTTTGTTCCCCATCCTATTTCCTATGCTCTACATGCACACCACTACAATCTGAAGTTTTAATCTGTTTAATGAATCATATTCCTTATTTTTAACACACTCCACCATCTTTCAACCTTTGCAAAGACGAACACTAACATACAGAGTTTTTAGGACACAAATGTCAGATTTCCCAATATGCATGTGGAAGCTTCAAATTCCACTTTTTCCACTAGAAAACTTTACAAACACATACTTCTGGAGGAATTTTAATGAAAGTTTGTATTAACAGATCTCACAGGAAAAACTCATCAGAATATACTCCAGCCTGTGTATACTGAAAATAAATCTTGCGATATCAGCAAGATCAATTTATATTTGGCTTATTACTAAGCATATAGAATTGATGTCACATGATAAAGAGTATCTCATTTCTAAAGATAAACATAAAAAAGTGGAAGTAGCCACACAGTTGCAAAATGGGGAAGGCTGTATTTTGAAGCCACATTCTGTCCTACATCTGACAGAAAGCGCTTTTTCCACCCCAACCGAAGTTTTATCATGTGTTACTGAAAAAAAAAGCATAGTGGAAGTTTTAGTTCCAAGGTATGACTTACAACTCTCTCATTTGCAAGTTTATGCACTGCACACACAGCACAGTACCACCAATGAAACATGGATTTGGGTTTTGAAAACAAATTAAGTACTTCCAGGTTCTGACCCTAGCATGACTTTAGCTACTGTGATATCTTCCAATACTGTAACACTAAATAAAATGTGTTCATGCTCATATCACACATACTAGATCCTCACAAACACGGGAAACCCATTAGTAAGTGACCATAGAAAGAAAACTGACTAATTTGTAGCACAGGAGAGGAAATCCTGTCCTCACAGAAACCAGCAGCAAATTCCAATTGATGTTGGCAGGTCAAGAATTGTATCCAATGTCTTTTCCATTGTGAAGAATACATCCAAAAGAGACAAGTATTTTCTAACTTCCTTCAGAGATTAACTATCCGTGTTTCTAGTACCACCAACGATAAAAAAATACCATAAAGATTTGTATTAAAATCACAAGCAAGATATCAGTTCTCTCTGCATCATTTTTACAATTCAGATGATGAAGATAGGAAGGTAAGTGGGACTTTTTTGTGAGTCTTAATTTACAGTTTGTTAGGTATCCTGAGAACAACACAGGAAAAGTGCTTAATTAGTGCAAATTTTTTTGTTTGGTTGGATTTTCTCCTTTTTGTCCCTAAAGCTGCAGGCAAAACATAGTACATGGATGCGAGTAGCACTTTTAACAGCATAAACTTTCACATAGTTTGTAGAGAAGCCCTGAAAAAAAAAAAAAAAAAAAGGCCAATTTGTCGTTTAGATATAGTCACACAATCACATGGATCACAAGGATTCATGCTCATACATATTTTAAATTATTCCCAAAGGATGCACTCTGTCTCTTTTATGCCCTGTACAACTCCTCTGAAGTCAGTAATACAGATCCTGACTCTGCACTTCCAAAATACAGCCATGAATACACCTCCTTCGATTACTGCCAGTTCAGGTATGCAATGATCTTATGAGCAGTTAATGTCTTTGATGGCAGCACACAATGAAGAAAATATTTTCGCAAGGGATCCTAGGGCAGGATGCTATCCCGTGATATGTAGCTGCTGCTTTTTCTACCCATGAGGCTTTCCTTTTCTTTATTAGATTAGGTTGCATACTGTAGACATCCTCACTTCATGTTCTTCACCAGAGGAGCTGGAGGCAAAAGTCTCATTGGTTTAAGACCTGAGGGTGAATTAGTAATCCCAGTGCTTCAGGAACTCATTTAGAAATAGAAGCTATAGGGTCTCTAAGGCGAAAAGAGAAAGGAACACAAAACACACTGAATTCATATTATGTGTACTCCAGAAGATCCTTTCTGTGCTTTATTTTCTCTTGTAAGTTGACGTTACAGTCTATAACCAACAGGGTAAATTAATTATCCCGAAGGATCCAAAACTATTATGAGTCCAAATGCATTACCAGGTGAACTGATGTTGGAAAGTCTCTGGGGCCCCAATATCCACCACATTTCCCAAAAGGAAAGGTAACACGATGCTATTTCTTGTTACTCCAGTCATTTTTTAAGGCAAAGGCAACACCTAACTGGTCCACCTAGCTTTTAGACAATCTTTTCCAGCTCTTTTCAAGGGAACATCACTAAATCTTCAAGAATATTCACCAGCTGTGAGTCAGGAAACGGGATGGAGACTTGAAGACTTCTCTAAAAACAATCAGCGGTAATAAAAATATTATGCATATTTAATACCATATACCACTTCACATTTTTCATTTCTTTGCGCACACATGAACAGATTGTTCTGAATACCCCCGTGAAGATGGCATGTCCTATTATCACAAATGAGAAATCTGCAACAAACCTTCATATCCCGTGAAACTCTACTGAACCCGAGTGCTCAGTACAATAGAAGAAGCCACTGTTAGAAATACGGTTTAGGAATGCTTTTCTCTGATGTCTCAGCCAGTCTGGTTAGTTAGAAACTACTCCTGCATAACGCCTAAGTGGTTTTGGAAACACTAGCCCTACACTCTACACATCATATGTATTTATAGTGCATATTTAGTAACATTACTACAAATATACATTAATGCAAATTATAACAGAAGACTACAGGAACTTGCTTAACTGAGGTGGCAGTGCCAGCTTTCCCTTCACACTCCCTCTCTCCGCTCCCTGAGGCTGCCTGCTTTCTCATCCACCTTCTGTCTGCAGCCTCCTGACTTCCCAACAGCTGAAGAAGTTCAAGTCAAATAGACATGGCAGAACCCAAAGGAGACTGAGGTCTGAAACAAAGCAAATGTTAATGCGTTCCCCACACTGAAGACAAAACGACTTACAGTTACAAAAGCCAGCTCACATCCCCTACAAAATTCAGAACGCTTCCTAAACCTTCAACCCTCCTGGACACTTAGCTCCTGTGTTATCACTAGCATAGCAGGACTTCTATTCTCCTCAGCATGCATATTTGCAACAGAAACCCACAATTTTATTCCAGTTCTCCTGCATAGATCTATTCTGGCTTGTATCCTTGTGTGTATGAACAAAGCGACACTAAAATTCATTACGCACACTGCAGATTCCCTCAGACACCTTCCTGTTCCCACACGCATCAAAGCCTTTGCAAGACTTTCACAAAGGCACAAAACCTCAGTGCAGACGGCTCCCAGCTCCCTTGGATCTCACAGATCTCCTTGTAGGGGCTGGTAGGCTAATTGCCCTTTTCTTAAACAGAATTCCTGTAAGGATGGTGCCAAGGAAGGAAAAGACCTTTTCTGCCTGAGATCCTTTTCTGGAGATTCCACCAGAGCCCATGGATGATCAGACTCATGCACTTACTCACTCATGCATTTTAACTTGGTTGAAATGCCAAAAATTGTTTTGCAGCAAGTTCTGCTTTGGGGCCCACACCCTCATGTGTGCAAAGAGCTAGGTATATCCAAGACAGAAAGTTGCTTCCCCATCTCAAAGCCAGGTGCAGGGCCCATGGAACAGCAATAATGCAGAGGACAAAGACTACTTTTCCTCCCTCCAGTAAATCTGTATCTTCCATAGACAAATAAGGAAGACCATCAACTACCAGCGTACACTAAGTTATGTCCAGCCCTGTATTTCTGCATGACTGGAGTCTTCTTGTGTATCGCTGCACTCAGTGTATGGCTTATAAAATATTTCTGTAATGATAACAGGACATTTGTGAAAATGCTGTTCAGCTCAAAGCACAGCAGACCATGCAACAGTGAGCAGCCAACTGAAGGCAGTATGTCATGCTCAAGATCTGCAAGGAGAACGATGTTTTCAGTGTACCACTTACACTAAGCCATTTTCCTGAGGACCCCAGTCAACCCCCTTGTACACAATAGATTTTTCTTGCTCGAAGTAGCATGTGTTTGCAAGAACAATGCTGTAGCATCTAATGCCACACACCAGGCAGGCTGGGAAAACAGAGTCTTTCTCCCACTACCCCTGAGGCCATGAGGTAGAGGAGGAAAACACTAGGAACTGGTCTCTTCACATTTACACGCATATCAGAAATATAATTCCCAGATGTGTTTCGATTACATGAAAACAAATCTTGGCTTCTTTAACAGGTGCTCACTAGATACATCAACTATTTGCCCATTTGGGTGACGTGGACACTCGTTCATTACATGAACTGCAAGAGATAATCCACTCCGAAGTTATTCATGCCATGGTATGATTTGTCTTCAGTGGACGCATGATACAATCGGATGCGACTCAAGAAGAGCTTCACTCTGCAAATAACATATAAAGAAATATGTTATGACGTTTACAAGATACGGAGTCTAAAAGATATTTGCTTCATTGAAGGGATCATCTGCATCACTGAAAAAGACTTAAAACATTAGGCTAATAATTCAAGACTTTGTTTCCAAGGAAAGAAACAGCAACCAGCTTTTTCATCATTTCTGGATGGAGCAGCTTGCTGAGGTTTATGTCTCCACTACAATATTAACAGCACAGCACACAGTATTAGCATAAAATAGCAAGACTACGAAAATAAATGAAAAAACGCAGAGGATCACTAACCCTCAATGGCAAATTCTAAGGGTGCCATGAACAAAACTAAATTTGCATTTTACCAACCCTTCTTTTCTTTCTTTATTTCACCAAGACATAATTGGATGTTCAAAACGCTACAAATGAGGAATAAAACTACCAATTCTCCTCCTTAAAATAAAAGGTTAAGCTTGTAATTATACGACTTTGGCATATCATTTTGTGCAATCACTAATTAACTGCGATCCCCGATCGGAGAACTCAGTAGTAGCGATTTTCTTCCTGAAGAGCTGCGCCTGCTTCGGTTTTAAGTCAAGTTCAGCTACGGAGGGAGGGGGGAAAAAAAAAACCAAACCCCCACAGGCACGCGAGCATGTTCCCCTGGGGGGGGGGGGGAGGGGGAGCAAATGGAAAAAACGCTTTTTTGGAGAAAACCACCCCGCAACGCGGATTTCGGCACGCCTCGCTGTGCCGCGCAGGACGGGGGGCCCCGCAACGCCCCCTCCCCCACGGCGGGGCGGCACCGGCGTTTTGGGGAAGCAGGAGAAACAAAGCCACCGCCGCCGCTCCCCACGCCGCGCCCCCCCCCCCCCCCGGGTCCACCACCACCACCACCACCGCCGCCGCCCCCCCCGCGCCGGGACTGCCCCACACCGCCGCCGCGGGTGTGGGGGCTGCCAGCGAGGTCGCGCCGTCCCCCGCCCCGCGGAAAGCAAGGCCGGGGGGGGGGGGGGACGACACGACGGGACGGGACACGACAGGACGGGTCTGCCCACCGTACCGCGCCGCGCCGCCTCGCCCCGCATCGCCCCGCCGCAGCGCCACTCACCGGAGCCGCGCCGCGCCGCCGCGCCGAGCCCGGCCCGAACCCAGCCGGTGTGCGGGCGCGCCGCGGCGGCCGCAGGTGCCGCGGAGGAGGTAGCGGGGGCGGGCGGTGCTGGCGAGCCAACCGGGGCCCGGCGCGGCGCCGTGAGTCACCAGCGGCCGCGCAGGGCGGCCGGGCGGCTGGTATAAGAGCGCCGCGGGGACACCCTCCCCCCGTGCACGTCTCTGTCTCCCTCCTCTCCTCTCCTCTCCTCTCCGACCGCGGCGCCTGCCCGCCCGTCCTCCCTTCCCTCTCTCCGTCCCCGGCACGGCGATGCGGTCGGACCGTCCGCGCGGAGACCCGAGCGCCGCGGCGGCAGGCGGTAGCGGCGGCCCCGGGCGCGGTACGAGGCGGCGGGCGGTCCCGGTCCTGGTGCCGGTGCCGTGCTGCCGAGCGCTGTGCCTGCTGCTCGCCCTCGGCTGCCTGTGCGCCGCCGCCGATGGTGAGTGCGGGGCCCGGAGGGGAGGGTGGGGGGGGGGGCGGCCTGGGGCTGGGGCTGGGGCTGGGGCGCGAACCGCCGGGGCTTCTCCCGCTGCCGCCTCCCGTCATGATTTCTTCTCCCACCACCCTTTTTTTTATTTTCTTTCTTTCTTTCTTTTTTTTTTCCCCCTTTTTTTTTTTTTTTTTTTTTCCGGCCTCTCAGGCCACTTGCTCGCCGCGCGGCGGGGAGCGGGGCTCCGCGGAGGGACCGCCGGGGTGGGCCCGGGCTCCCCGAGGGGCGGCGGGGCCGGGGAGGGGGGGGGGGTACGACACAGGAGGGCCCTGCAGCCGGGGTCTGCCCCGCCGCCCCCTCTGGTCGGGGGAGGCGCTGCCTTCCCCGCCGGGCCCCGGGCGGCGGGCAGGGCCGGTGAGGGTGGGCCGGAGCCCCTGCCCCGGGGAGCACCTCTCCCGGGAGCGACACGGGTGCCGCGGCAGGGTTTAGGGCTTTTTATTTTTCTTTTTTATTATTATTTTTCCTGCGCGATGGCTGGTGCTGCGGGGAGGGTCTGCGTGCGTGGGGTTTGCCGGGGTTGGGGGGGGGGGGGGGGGGGGGGGGAGGGAAGCCGGGGAGGGCGGGGGCTATGTGGTGGGGGAAGGAAGAGGAGCCCTTGGAAGGGCTGCGGTGTTAAAGGTGCTGTCAAACTACTGTGCAACTTTGGCTTTGTGGCATCCAGCAGCATTGGCATGGCTCTAGTTCAGGGCCAACGGTTACCGCCGTAAGGGATCTCCACCTGGTGGCAAGGTTGAGCCTTGCCAGCGCCGGGTCCTGCTTGCGGGCTGGACTCTCGCTGGTAGCGCTGCTCCTGGCGAGCTCCAGGGTTGCCTGCCGGCGTGGAAGCTGTCGCCCCCATGGCCGAAGGACCTGCGCATCAAGCCAGTTAGACGGTCAATTAAAATTACTTTGCTCCTTAGTGGAGGTAGTGATCAGTTGGCTGACTCCTTTCCTCCTTCGGGAACTGAGGTCCAGGCTACTCTTCTAGGTGGGAGGTGGGCAATCCATGTCTGCATTGTTGTATGGCTCTTAATCTCCTGACCAGTGCCTTAAAGTGTCAAATCTTAGCTGTGTTGGTGAAGTATGCTTGACGGTAGTTTGACTTCGTAGTCCTAGCTGTGTGCAGTAGTTCAGACACCGGGTCTGTCTGGAAAATCCCATCTAGTCCTTATACAAGGAGGAAGAGGGGAAACATCTGCCTAGTCACTCCTCAGTTCCCAGTCATGGAGATTGCTCCTATGTCCAGTCTACAACAGACATGATTAAACAGCTGTAGAAGGAAGGACCAAGCTGGCTGGCGCTGAAACTGCTCGTGCACTGTAGTCAGAAATCACAACAGGTATGTGGTAGAGGGAAACTCTGGTCCACGAAGTTAGTCCGATTCTTCCCTCAGTTTGAGTTTGCGGCCCCACCAGCTCTCTTGCAGTAGTAGCTGCAATTGCCAGGACCTGGGGGCACTCTAAGCTAGTTCCTGTACGAGCTCTCCCAAGGTTTCCCAATCACTGTTGCAAGCTTTTCTGGGACTTGGTGTCAGATGACAGCACACAAGTGTCACATGTTGTGAGGCTGCCCAGACAAGTAATCTGACAACTTGCTTAAGGGGCTGAGACAAACAGTGACAGGAGAGGTATGGAGAGAGATAGTTTAACTTGGGTAGTCATTGTTAACTGTGCTCCTTCACCCTGCGCACGTTGCTGCTTATGAGCTAATGTCTAGTAAGTGGTTACCTGGGGAACAGTAAAATAATATGTGTTAGCAATCACGGGCTGTGAAGTTACTGGTTCTTTACATCAACTGCCGATTCTTGTCCCAAGGAGGAGAAAAGGTGTGAAGGTGCTTCTGGGGGTATGAGTAGCACATGAAGAGAAGCTTTGAATTGGGGGCTAATTGATGCTGATGTAAAAATCATTGTGTCTAGTAACTGAAGCTACAGCTGAGGTTTGACTCTGTTGCTTCAAGTGGCTGTGGATTAGACTGGTAGCATCATGACTAAATGGTTACCTGGCATTGCAGAACTGTGCTTGTTGTGAGACAGGGGACCACAATTAGTTACTGGCTGGAACTAGCATTCGTCTTAACTGGAGCTCACTGCAGGTGGCCTTTAGAGTTTGACAGACATCTCCAGGAGTAGCAACAGATGATGACCTTTACCTGTGTGGGTGTTAGGTGCTGTCAGTTCTCTGCTTGTTTGTGGGCTCACAAAAGTAGTTGCTCTGACATTTCGCTTGGCATCAGCTGCAGAAGCGATGATACCTTCTTGAAATGGCTTGTTGTGAGGGTTGTCATTGTAAAGTTATAGCTGTTACTCCAAGCTCAGTTATTGTTTCATCTAGCCTTGTGGGTAACATCCCTGTAGCATTTGGTCAAAGTGATGTTATGTTTGTAAGTCACAATGTACTAGGCAGTCTTAGCAAGCCTTTTCTGGTTATTCTAGCTTGAAATAGAGTAACTAAGGGCTGTGGAGTTATTTTGGGATCTCCTGAGTGGCAGGCTTAGTCTAATATCTCCAGTATGCTATTTTGGGAAAGGTTGACTGTTCGTGCTCTGAAAGCCTGGATGAGAATGTCTCAAAACTAGCAGGAGCCAGTTGTTCTGTATTTTAGGTGGTAGTACAGTAATAGCTGAAATAACGTGTGACCAGGGCTTGCAAGCAGCCGGCTACTTCTGTTAGAGGTTATTGGACAACAAGGTGTTATCAGGCTTAGAGCAAGCTGATAGCTGTGGCTTCTGCATCCTGTCTAAGCTGGCTGGGGTGTGCCTTCTAGCACAAGGCAAACTACTTGTTTGATAGGTCTTGACAAAATGTAGCCTTACACCAGCATGCACTTTCTAATAGTGTGGTTTTGTAACTGCCATCCTGGAAAGGAAAGGAAGGATAGAAATACAGAGCACATGAAATGATGTTCAGGTTTTTGGCACTCTTTGAACATAGTTCCCATGAAACAATTTGTTATGGTTTTGCTCTGTCTGACAAGTGAGTTAGTATTTTTCTCAACCAGTAGGACTGCTAAAACATTAGCAGAGCTCAATAAGCTGCTGTTTCAAATCCTTTACTTCTAGCACAAATTTACATGAGATACTTGGTAGGAAAAATTGCCCATATTGTCCTTGCTTATACTCTATACAGGGTTTGCCACTGCCTAGTGCCTGATGGCTGGCCAACATAATGTGAAATGGCTGAATAGCTTCCTTTCACTTGGAATCTGTCTTGCATCTTGTGTGTCATACACAGAAGATCTTAAATAACAAGTAATGTTCTACTAAAATTTGATGCCCTTTGTGAGCCCTGGAATGCCAAGACAAAGCACCTCCACTAAATGATGCAATAAACCAAGGAGGAGCAGGAGTCTTGCATCATGCTGTAGACATGTGCAGCCAATAATAATGCATGAGCTTGCACACTTGCCTGCCTGCATTACATGGAGCAGCTCTGGCTTAGCCACTGAAGAAGCAGGCTGCTGCTTTTAGTGACAGTTATAACATGGCTTCAAGTCAAAGTAGGTTCCCTCGAGGGATGGGGTCATACAGTTTCAGAGCTGAAGATACTGTGGAAAATGCATTCTAACTCTAAGCACCATGCAGAAAGCAGTGCCTTACTCGAGTGTACTAACAAATCAAGACTGTTATCAGTTGGGAGACACAGACTTGATTCCAGAAGGAAGTGACAAATTATCTTGCTGTCCTAGCATCACACTTGATCTAGCTTTAATAAGCAAGATCCAGATGAGTAATCGCACTTCTTTTTGTGTATACTAAGGAATGTCTCTGGGTGCTGTTGTTTGAGGAGTAACTAAAATAACAAAAACTTGTTGTACAACTACAGACCAGATAACTTGGATATCTTTACAGACTTCTTGGGGATTCTGCTGCAATGTGTTAGCAGCAAAGTACTGAAATGTTAATGCAGCTTGACATTAGTCGAGTTTAAACCCAGTTTGCTTAAAGTTTCAAGAGTTTTGAGAATGCAATGCTAGGTGCGAGACAGTAGAAGTCACTGTGTGCACACATCCCTCTGCCTTGCAAAGTTGACCTTGCCTTGAAAGGAAAACTCAGTAAGAAGAACACCAAGGCTGGTTTACTGTTGTCTGGCAGGTGGACTGTCATAGTGCTTAAGATCTACACTTGTGCTGTGAAGGAAAGCTTCTGGCTCTGTTTTCATGGTTGAATAAGGTGACCACAAAGACTTGGAGCTCAGATCTTGTTTCATGCTGTTACACTGTTTATTAAGCTGGGTAACTTCTTGATCAGCAGTGGGGGGAAGCAAGAAAGTATTGCTAAAAAGTATCAGGGCTTAGGTTCTTCTTTTTTTTGTTTCATTGAAGGTGCGAGAGCAAAATGTGAGGAATCCCAATTCCCATGTAGTAATGGACGCTGTATTCCTTTACTCTGGAAATGTGATGGTGATGAAGACTGTTCAGATGGCAGTGATGAGAATGCTTGTGGTAAGTAATCAAAATAAATAGTACCTCTGTAGTAGTACTTGCTAGTTGGCAGTGGGGAATTAACAGTGGCTAGCTAGAGAGATGCTTATCCTGTCCAGCACTTCTGACAGAATACAGAGTAGAAGACAAATTCCGTAGAACAACTAGGGGACTATCTTGATGTCTTGTATCCGTCTGAGGCAGTTGAATTTTCCTGAGTGCTAGGAAAGTCTCCTGGAATTGGGGACTGAGAAAAGCTCGTGACCAAAACTCTATTTGTGAGTGTGGTGACTGTCCAGAACAGAATGCAAGCCTGTTCTCAGTTGTTGCTTGAAGACCTAGTACAAGGTGTTTGCTATTAGCACTTAGCTGTTAGCTATTCCATGGTTAAATGCCCTGGTTCATGTGTAAAAGCGATTCTGCTGAGTCTACTATAAACACTGAGTCTAGCTTTGGCTGCCAAGTCTTGCTTTAAGCAGACATAGAGGCCAAGATGGATGACTAGAGGTACTTAGAGTCAAGGCAAAACACACTCAATATCCAGCACTGGTGTGGTTGAACTGCCAGTCTGCTTAAGCAGACCTAAACTGTTACCTTAGGGTTACATACTACCATGCTTCTGTAATGACAAATCAAATGCCTTGATAATAAACTCAGAGTTCAAAATCTGAATTTTAATATCAATAGACCTTACTTTAACTCAAGTGCGTTTGAAGCAGCAGCTATTCTAGCAGTATAGTCTGCCTTAACAATAGCAGTCCTTCTGTGCCTGCTTACAGGAAGATAAATGTTTCTCTGTGCACAGTATAACTCTCTAAGAAGTGTTAAACAGCACTGCCATTAGGCTGGTGGAAGATGACACCAGACTTCCAAGAACTAAGGATATTGCATCCCTTTCTTAGGGCAAGGCAGCTTATCTCTAGCTGCAATAAGCAAGCTAAGCTCTGGTCTCTAAACAAGTGGCTGTCCTTCTCCCTTGCAGTGAAGAAGACATGTGCTGAATCTGACTTTGTGTGCATCAGCGGTCAGTGTGTGCCTAACAGATGGCAGTGTGATGGGGATCCAGACTGCGAGGATGGGTCTGACGAGAGTGCTGAACTGTGCCGTAAGTGAGCCTGCCTTGTTGGTGTAGGCAAGCCTGCAGGGAGTAGTGTTTTGACTTCTTGCCTTCTTGCAGCCTGGCTCTCCTCCTAAAGGAAGGATGAACTTGTTGTCTTGGAGAGCACCTTTGTAAGTGCTAGCTTGGCTTTGGCCACGTTGGGGTCTTGGCAAGACTTCTTACTACTTTAAAAGATGCAGAACTGAGTGGGGACTCTGCACGTGTACCTGGTAACAGACAGCAAGTACAAGGTTTTAATGACAGTCAGAGACAGCAAGCACAACACGGCAGGCCTGACCATTACTGTGGCTTGTTCACCAAGTGATCGCTGTCCTTAAAGACAACTACTATGCAAGATAACCAGAGCTAGTGTAGAAAGTGAGTGACTGACTACGTGTTGGGGGGTGGGAAGCAGAAATGCAGAGGCTTGACAGTGAGGTCTCACGGTTAGCAACCCCAGTCTTAAGTGTGGTAACTAATCAAGGGATATAGATCTGTGAAGCTTTGTTTCCCTGTATCAATGTGATCCACATTAAGGAATACTTGAGCCCCAAGTCCTACTACTGCACTTTGGCATTACTCCTGCCTACTACTACATGTTATAGCTCAAGCTTCTACAGTATCACTGGTGTGCAATCACAAAACTACTGCTACAAAGATACTCTTGAAATACTAATCTATTAGGAGCTGGAAGCATCTTCTACTGAACACTGCAAACTAGTGTAATCTCTTCCATGATGGAGCCATCAACTTAGATGGATGCTGGCATCTAGTTAACTGCAACTCCGTCCAGAGCTGAAGCCTTTCAGTCTCAACTTTCAGGACAACTGCTAAAACCCAAGATCAGTAGCTCTTAAATTTCAGAATTCTTGAATTCAACTTAAACTTTTTTCAATAGATATGAGAACATGCCGGGTAAATGAAATCAGCTGTGGTCCTCAGTCAACCCAGTGTATCCCAGTGTCCTGGAAATGTGATGGTGAAAAAGACTGTGACAGTGGAGAAGATGAAGAGAATTGTGGTAAGGGAAGAAACAGTGGCTGCATAACTCTATTTGAAATTGACTTGTCTGGAAAGGAGCTAGCTAGGCAGTATACCTGGAAAGATAAATTTCTCATAGTATCAATATCTCCTTAAACCTACATTAATCTTGTGTTGCAGCCTGCTTAACAAAGCAGACTTGTTCTAACACTCCTCTATCCTGCTAAGTTAAGAACTACAGCAGTATAAGCTATTCAACATCTGTCTCTGGCTAATTTTGGCAATAGCCATAGGCTTAGTCGCATGTTGGGCAAACCATCAGAACTTGTTCTCTGCAGAGTTTCTCAACAGGTAACTCTAGTTGCTGCTTATATTAACAAATGGTCTCCTAAAAATCCAGTAGTGACTTGTAGCCAAGTCCACAGCTGATCTGCTTTAAAACCCTATTCTAGAGTATTCTGTGTGCCTGTCTCAAAGTGCAGACTAGGGAAGCTAGGTTTCAGGTGTTGGGGGGCAACTTCAGGCCAGTATGCAAGTGAAGCTGCTGCTGCCAGCCTTAAGAGTGCAGCATTCCTGGCTTCTTCTAATGAACTTGCATACACATGAGTTGGCTTAGATGTCCTGAGACAAATTTGCTGTAACCAAAGCCGCAGGGCTGGCTTCCATCAGAGCCACCTTACATGGATGGCCTAATGAGACATAATCTGCAGACTTCTGCTATGTGTCTGTGGAGTTGCTGCCTTGCTCAGCAAGCAAATGTCTTAATCTGACAAGTAAATCTACAGACAGCACTCTAATGAAGCTGATAGAACTACCAGCCTAGGCATACGGAGCTGCTAGCTACATTGCTATTAAACCAGTGTAATTTGTACTGGTGTAAGTTGTGTGGATGTGCTTAATACTGCAGGATCAACTGGTGCAACATCTTGATCTGTTATCCCCAGTGGTCCAGGCAAATGGACCACTGCTGTACTGGCGACCAGCACAAAACACTTCAATTTCAAACTATAGTGTGTGCTGACCATCTGGCTACTTTAATCCTTGTCTGTACTCTAGAATTAGCAATTCTCTTACCTTCTGTCTCTGATTCACAGGGTCTAAGCCTGTTTTCTGAAAGTCTTATTCTAAAGCAGAACAGCCTAGGTCCTTCAGAAAGAGGCTATTTTCACTCAGTAGCTCAAAACTGGTGCCTCTCACTCATAACATCCAAAGGCAAGGAGGACAGTCTGTGTGGGGTGCAAGTGTCCTGTAGGTGGTCAGTTAGGTTCTCCTAGAGCCTTGTACAGGATGCCGATCTTCTGTAAGCTAACAGATGAAGAACCTGCAAAGCAAAACAAAAGTTTTGCCACCTTATGGTAATCTGCTAATTTCTTACTCCTGTTACTCCAGGCAATGTGACGTGTAGTCCAGCAGAGTTCACATGCAGCAGTGGGCAGTGTATTTCCAAGAGCTTTGTCTGCAATGGTCAAGATGACTGCAGCGATGGCAGTGACGAGCTGGAGTGTGCACCTCCTACCTGTGGAGTTCATGAGTTCCAGTGCAAGAGCTCCACTTGCATCCCCATCAGCTGGGTGTGTGATGATGATGCTGACTGCTCTGACCATTCAGATGAATCCCTAGAGCAATGTGGTCGTCAGCCTGCACCTCCTGTGAAGTGCTCTGCCAGTGAGGTGCAATGTGGCTCAGGGGAATGTATCCACAAAAAGTGGCGCTGTGATGGAGATCCTGATTGCAAGGATGGAAGTGATGAAATCAACTGCCGTAAGTTAACCTGGTGCTTTTGGGAGGTGCTGGTTGGTTCCTGTTTTATTTTCTTTCCTTCAGCAGACCTCAGGAGTTTTAAGTCTGTTATGGCTATATCCTCAGCTTCTCGGACCTGCAGACCAGACCAGTTCAGGTGTGAAGATGGGAACTGCATCCACGGGAGCAGGCAGTGCAATGGTGTGAGAGACTGTCTGGATGGCACTGATGAAGCAAGTTGTAACAATGGTAAGTGTGGAACTAAGCAAGAATAAAGTCTTTGCAGAACATCTGTTGAAGCTGGTAGTTTCCCTCACAATCTTAATTATCTCAGTTATTCAGTGCTCTGGACCTGGCAAATTCAAGTGCAGAAGTGGAGAATGCATAGATGTCAATAAAGTGTGTAACCAGCAGAGAGACTGCAAGGACTGGAGTGATGAGCCCCTCAAGGAGTGTAGTAAGTGAACAAACTCATTCCACAACACTAACCACTGAACATACTTAGATGCAGCCTCTGAGCTGTCAGATGTCAGTCTGGAATGCCCATCTTCACTTCTTTGGTGGCAAACAACCAACCAAGAGCAACCTAGTCAATAGCTAGTTTTATCCTAGCTAAACTGGCTATTGGGATGACCTCTTCGTGGGCAGAAGGCACCTGGAGGCAATAGAAACTCTGAAACTTCCAGGAGCCTCAATCTTTGTCTGTTGCTGCCAACTTATAACACAAGTAACGTTGATAGCTGAGAAAATATGAATTTGAGGAGGGTCTTGTGCATATGACTTCAAGTGTCAGAGTGGTTTATCAGATGTGGCAGGCATCATTAGAAAATGGATGGGTATCTGGTAAAGCACTCTGACTAAGACTTTAAGACTACATATGTGTGTTGTCTCAGAAGTGGCTAATTCTTCTTTTCTAGATGTAAATGAATGTCTGGTGAACAATGGTGGATGCTCTCATATCTGCAGGGATCTTGTTATTGGCTATGAATGCGACTGTCCAGCTGGGTTTGAGCTTATAGACAGGAGAACCTGTGGAGGCAAGTATCAAATGGGTTAACATGGACCCTATTGATGGTATTGGAGATGAGAACAAATTAAATTGTTGTCTTTGCAGATATCAATGAGTGCCAGAACCCTGGTATCTGTAGTCAAATCTGTATCAACCTGAAAGGGGGCTACAAATGTGAATGTAGCCGTGGCTATCAGATGGATCTTGCTACTGGGGTGTGCAAGGCCGTTGGTGAGTATTGGCATAAGACTTCTATATCCCCACTTTAAAATGAGGTAGCACATGATGTACTGTTTATGCTTTTGTGGTTTTTACACTAGTTATGCTGTTATTGACATAGCTTGTACAGGCATGAACACTCCTAACACTTAGAATGATGCCATGATACAGTACTTAAAGCTGCCTAATGTAAACTGCTTGTGTCTGCTCCCTGGGCAGGAGGACCCTCCCTATCAAGTTGTGGAGGGAGAAAAGGATGAGGTATGGTACAGCCAAGACCTCTGTCAACATCCAGTAGCAAGTGTGGAATAGCAAATACTAAATATGATGATTCTCAAAGCTTGTCATAAAAGAACTAGACTGCATGTCTAGAAGTGCAGATAACACTTACACTCTTTTCACAGGGAAAGAGCCATGTCTAATTTTCACCAACCGCCGGGATATCAGGAAGATCGGCCTTGAGAGGAAAGAATACATTCAGCTAGTAGAGCAGCTAAGAAACACTGTAGCTCTAGATGCTGATATTGCTGAGCAAAAGCTTTACTGGGCTGACTTCAGCCAAAAAGCAATCTTCAGGTAAATGGACTCAGCTTCTGAACCCTAATGTGCTCCCCTAAACCATGTCACATTTTCCCCAAGATGCTTCTCTAGGTTCTGGTGATGAAAAGTAGATTCCTGATATCCTAAAGACAAAATACAGTAGGTATAAGTTCCCACAACTAGCAACGTGTATGCCTATTGTACATCCTAGTAACTGCTGCTACGATTGTACAAAAGGCACTCTGTGGAAAGTCACAAGTGCATCTTCTGCACTGTCTGCCTGAGGTCTATGTGCTGTATTTGCTGAGGGATGCCAAGTGGTAGTATCTGTGGAGGAAGGGGTTGAAAGCAAGTAATTCTTGTCTTCCAGTGCCTCTATTGATACCCGTGATAAAGTTGGAACACACGTCAGAATCCTGGACAACATACATAGCCCTGCGGGAATTGCTGTTGACTGGGTTTATAAGAACATCTACTGGTCTGACTCAACTGCAAAGACAATTTCAGTGGCTAGCCTAGATGGCACAAAAAGAAAGGTTTTGTTTCTCTCTGAGCTGAGAGAGCCAGCTTCTATTGCTGTAGATCCTCTCTCTGGGTGAGTATTTGTCCTTGTTCTCTTAAAAGAGCGGACCTACCAGCTACTCCATGTCCTGATATCTGAATTAGGTAGCCTTTGTTAGTTATTGGTCATAATTAAGAGTGATACTACACAGTACTATAGTGCATCATACAACATAAATTCTGCTTCACAGCTTTATGTACTGGTCAGACTGGGGTGAGCCAGCAAAAATTGAAAAAGCAGGAATGAATGGATTTGACAGACAGCAGCTTGTGACAACAGAAATCCAGTGGCCTAATGGAATTGCTCTAGGTATGTTGAACTTGTCTCTGTGCCAGAGGTATTCTGGAGCTTTAGCAATTTGTTTGCTACAAAAGCCAAGGTCATCCTTCAGAGGACTATTTTCAGCTTCTGAGAAAGGGAAGTTCCTGCATGCCTGGAGACACTGCAACAGGCACAGGTAGCACTTCTCAGATACTGAAATAGTAACTCTTCTTGCACTGCTCTATAATATAGTTGAGGTACAGGCCACTTAGGCAGCGCTGCAGGAGCCTTCTGCATCCTGGTATGGTAAGAAACTAGGGCAAGACTGCAACTATTCTTGAACCTGTGGGTGTTTCAACTTTTGCAGGAGGCTTTGGAGGTTTTTTCCACATAGGTAGTAAATCTGTTTTGTTTTTTTCCTCATAGATCTTGTAAAAAGCCGTCTGTACTGGCTTGATTCTAAACTACATATGCTGTCAAGTGTGGACTTGAATGGCCAGGACCGTAGAATTGTGCTGAAGTCTCATATGTTCCTTCCTCATCCCCTTGCTCTAACAATATTTGAGGTAAGAGTGACTTCCTGTAGCAATTGTCAAAGATCCACTTGCTAGTATGAGGCTAGCAGTCACGGTGCTGATAGCAACACAGAAGTAATGGGACACAATGACTCTGTCTTCTAGGACCGTGTGTACTGGATTGATGGAGAGAACGAGGCAGTCTATGGTGCCAACAAATTTACTGGATCTGAATTGGTTACCCTGGTGAACAACCTCAATGATGCACAGGACATCATTGTGTATCATGAACTTGTTCAGCCTTCAGGTAACTCTAATACAGTTCATAGTTATGTCAGTGTGTACTTGTAAGAAGCCTGCCCTGCTTGGGTGGTGGCAAATGGTATCCCTCCCCTGTGTAGCTGTCCACTTCACTTCTACTGAAAGTGCTTGGAGCTGCTAACATAGGCACCCTCACTGGGGTTGACAGAAGGTCTAGCTGGAGTTGCTGTTCCTTAGGCAGAGCAGATACAAATCTATAACCTGCAGAGACAAGTAACTCTACTAGAGCAATTATTGAGCAAATAATTATGCTATACACCTGGAATATGAAGGCTCACTCCTGTCAATTGCTGTACCAACAGGCAGGAACTGGTGTGAAGAGAACATGGCAAATGGAGGCTGTAGCTACCTGTGCCTGCCTGCTCCTCAGATAAATGAACACTCTCCAAAGTACACTTGTGCATGTCCTGTTGGATCCTTCTTGAAGGAAGATGGTCTGAGATGCGCAGGTATGATAACATGACTGAAATCTCTTCCAGGATTGATGGGGAAGGAGTAGGGGTACTGAACCTGTTGGAGGCAAATATGGCAGTATAGGTGGAGAGCTATGCATGAGTTAATCTGATGTAAATAATCTTGGAGGGGATGGTCTTCTAGCATGCATTAAACTGGCCCTCAAAATCTGTAGGTGCTGTTTAAAGTCCATGCTTGGTTTTGCATCATCATCATTTGCAACAATACCTTGTACCTCCATGGCTTTCTGCAGACAGCAAGCACATGCTCAAAATATACCAAGTCCCTTTCTTATAAAACAAGGGGTATAAACTAACATAGCTCCACAGCGTATAAATACACAGTGTTGAAAAGCTGATAGGCTAATCTTGCTGGCCAGGGAAGTTTGTTTGGACCTCCTTTCATGGTTCAGACTAACATGTTGCTGCTACTACCCTGAGCACTGGCTATATGGCAGGCTTGTTTGTCCAGTGGAGTGAAACTAGAAACTCCAAGGTGCCACTTACTATATTGCATGTTGATTCAAACTGCCACAGTTGGAGCACTGAATGCAGAGACACTGTCCTCAGTTGGCTGCTCTAAAGGGTTGCTATAGGTATCAAAGGTTGTATCTAACTAGTAAACATGTGGAACTAAAATCTCACTCAGAAAACCTGATGCAAAGGATGGGGTGGCTTACTGTTGTCATGGCTCTAAATACCTGTAATTGATGCCCTGTAATTGATGCCTGATTAACTGTCTAGCCTTGTTATTGGAAGTACTTTTGATCAAAAAACCCTCAGCAGAGGGTGTGCTAGGGAAGTAACTAATGTCAGTGTTTCCAGTAAAGCTAACAAGCTGCATGATCATTCTGCCATCTGCTAAACATTCACTACCATGGCTTTCATAGCTAAGCCATTGCAGAACTTCAGGATTAACTGGGTTCTCGATCTATAATTAGTTTCAGGTACTGGAACAACTGTGGCTTACACTGAGGCTAAAGATACCAGCACAACAGAAAAATCTCCAACTCTTGGACTAGTTCCTGGAGGTACTGGTCCCAATAACTCAGACTGCTAAACATTAGAGAAATTAAATGCAAACTGACCCACTAGCCTACTTGAAGTTTTCTCCTTTGCATGCAAGTAGAGAACACAGGCTAGGTCATGTGTCTAGTACAAGTATGACAGCTGGAGCATGTGATAAATGGAATTAGTTCACTTACGACAGTGTGGAACCTATAGGCTTTATGAAATCCAAGCAGTGCTCAGAGAAGGCAAGCAATAAAAAAAGCTTTCTACTAATATAGGATGAAACCTGTTAGGCTGTTCTTGCAATGCGTTACTAAGAAGCTAATATATGATAGCAGTTTCTGGGCTTGGGAAGTGCTTGCATCTGACAAAGTCTGCCAGCCTGTCAGTAAGCAAGCTCACTACTTCAAATTCTTGTGCAGAATTCAACAATAGTGGTACAGCATCTGAAGCACATGCAGCTGCAGGAACATCAGCAGTTTGGACTATTCTTCCTGTCTGTAAGTACAGCATTCACTAGCCTTTGGGACTCCTTTGTGGGGGGACAAGCCACTCTTAAGCAGGAGCTTGACTTAACCCTACTCCATACTTGCAATCTGCTTCTTTCCCTAAAGTATTGCTGGCAACGGCTGCGGTGGCGGGTTATTTCATGTGGCGTAACTGGCAGCACAAAAACATGAAGAGCATGAATTTTGATAATCCTGTCTACCTGAAGACGACAGAAGAGGACCTCACAATTGATATTGGAAGACACAGCGGTTCAGTAGGACACACCTACCCTGCAGTAAGTAAACCTGTTGACATGTCTGAGGCTTCGGGTTAATCCTCAGAGCAGACATAAAGACTGCCAAATGATACCTGACTTGAGTTTAGGAGAGATCTCCACTGTTGAAAGTGGCTGGCTGCAGCTGAACCACTGAGCTGAATCAGCTGAGAACTTGACCTTTTAATCAAGGTTAAAGCTGTAGTAGGCAACTACTATCCTATACCTGGGATGGAGTAATCAGTGCTGAATGTGGTCACTAGCCTGCAGGACTAGCCTGTTTCAAACTGCTGTATAGTGATGCTATGCATTGTCTTGTATCTGTATTAGTACAATTGAAACTAACTTGTACTTATTTTGGACAGATATCTGTTGTAAGCACGGACGATGATATGGCATGAGCACTGGGTCAGCAATCACTTCCGGTTTACTTGTGTTTTACACTCTTTGGGGATAGTAACCAGGTTTGTGGCTGAAGGACTTCCTCCATTCTTGGAAGAAAGAAGATACTTTCTGTATGTATGGAACACTTATGTAAATAGCTATTTTATACAGATTAACAACAAACTGTGTAAATACCTGTCCACAACAATTCAGCTTTTAGCGGTTACCATTTTATCAGTAACCCTTGGATTGGTCAGTCAGTAACACCACTGACCAAATATAAAGCACTTTCCATAGAAAGCCATATTCCAGCCACAACTTGTAATAGCTGTACATATGTGTATAGGACACTTGTAAATACTATTCTTGGAAAATCACTGTCAAGCACTTTGAAATACTTCAAATGTAAATTATTGTACACTGTCTTTTTCAATGATTGGGGCAATGGCAATAGGAAAAAACGGGTTACTATGATTGCCAAAAATTTGTAAACATAAGTAATTTTGTATGTATGATTGAAACAATCTTCTGTTACCTCTTAGAGGTATACAGATATGAATGCTCTTTAAGAAGCTACTGTAAACCTTAATTCAGAGGGAGGAAAAAACACAATAAAAAAAAAAAAATTAAGCAGTTAAAGTACTCGTCTCCGTTATTATGCTACCACTGAAGTAAAATAGTGTTTCCTCAGTTGGAAGTGTTAGTGGGCTACATTACTACTGGCAGCCAGAACATGAAGTATTTCTTAAGTTATTTCAGCAGTACCCCCAGACTGCTAAGACAGTACTGACCTGCCAGGTGACTGCGGTTTGTACTTGAGACTGATACTCTTGAGACCGAATGGGTCTCCTTTCGCAGGAGTCTACCTAGACTCCTAAGTTAAGACTGACAGTGGCTAAAAATACTCTACTATTATAAGGTCCTAAGAGGGTTGATTGGCAGAGATGCTACAAGGAGACAGGTCAAAGTATTGTCTGCCAGGTAAGTGTGAGGTCCTTGCGAAGGATGTTATGCACAAGCTGACACTGGGTCAAGCTGTTAGCAGTTATTCCTCATGGCAATGCCGGTGCAAGTTGGATCTTGGTAGCTGCTACACCTGTACAAAGCAATAGGAGAGCTCTGACGTGGCAGCTAATCATGGCAGCTTGCTCCTGGAGTCTGGGTGCTGAAAAGCCCCTGTTGCTACATGTGTAATGACAGAAGTGCCCTGCAATGAGCATCAGTGAGCTAATGTCCTCTTCCCTGTGGGAACTCAATTCACTGCAATTGCTCTAAGATACTGATCACTTGAAGTGCTGGAGTCTTTCTCTTGGGTGACCACAGGAGTGAGAAACAAATTGTACAACTGTTCTGGGTCTGGGAAGGTGATACTTATCTTGATGAAAACTGTTCAGTACCATACTACTTGAGTGCTGATTTTAGTAGTACCAAGTATGTTCCTTATCTACTGTACAAGTATAGTTCATTCATGCAATAGAGAAAGAATAAGACTGAATTAAGTTGCAGGTTCTGTGGTCTTCAGTCATTTTGCTCCGTGATCAAGTTTGGAGTAAAGAAAGAGGAAGCTTTTGATATTTATGGTGTAAGTACTTGGTAGTCTCCAACTGATTAAAAGGTAGCTTCCCTATCTATTAGTAGTTCCCTTTATCCCAGAAAAATAACTTGTCATTAAGTTGTGGTTTCTCCCCTGACACCGCAGGATCTTAGCCTCGAATTGCCACCCCATAACTACTGTAGCAGGAGATGCTACTTCACTGTTGGTAATCCTTTCCCCTTCAAGGTGAGGAAGAAACTACCTCTGATTGGATGCAGTTTCAAGGCTAAGACATAGTTTGGAAGAAGGGAAAATCTCCTGGTTATGCTTGTTAAATCATTCTCAATCAATCATGTGTCCAAAATAGTAACAATAAAAATCAAGTCAGAACTTGGATCAGTTCCTGGGCTTAGTTCTAATGCCTGTTCTCATTGCGCTTACACCTGGGGTCTGCTCTCTTAATGGTCTTCTGTCTATTGTGGACTCTCATCTTGACAGATGAGGAAAGCTGCCAATTTCTGCAGATTTAAAATAAGTTGTTTCTAGTAAGCTCACTACTCTTTGGGGAGTTGAAGCCTCTAGCCAGCTATTCCTGGCAACTCTTGTCTATCTGTAGGCATTTTCAGTATCTGGAATGCACATAGACTAAAACGTCTTGCAAAGATTAGGATGTAAGGAGACCTCAAAAGTTTCTGGCTAAGAATACTGCATCTGTTTTGCTGAGTACTTTCTGGCATAAAGTGCTGTTCATATCAGCCTAGTATGTAAGGATTATTAGCTATTGGACAGAATTAAACTTTTTTGGCTAGATATCTAACTTGGAGATATTACAAAGTATTTGTGTTGAAATGTGACAAAACCTAAAACATAATTCTTAGTCAGCTTGTTGGTTGTAAGTTTGCATGGCAGCTAGATATAGGCAAAATCCTTTGCCTTTGAAGCCTTCATACAGAAGATGAACAGCTCTACTTCTTTGCTGAAGTTCATTGCTGTCACCAGCATCATACCAAATGGTATATGGAGTAGACCAATAAAGACACTTCTTCCTGAGGTTAACATCCAGTTGAAGCAGTAACTTCAATCTATTTTGTGAATCTGACTTAGTTCATAGGCAACTGTGGACTCTGGGAACTTGCTTTCTGACTTTAGTACAACGTGCTGAACAAAGTTGTCAGAATAGTACCTTGGCATGCAAAAGTAGTTTCTGTAGTCTACAGGGAACTTAACACTTTACCAGGTAAAACTTCTATGCCCTCAAATAACATGAGGGAGGAGGAGTGGGGAATAGCAGGCAGTAGCAGGAGATTATATAAAATGGCCTGTACTTAGTTGCAGATGTTGTTTGGCTCTTAATCTCACTAGGTTTATTCTGCCCTGCCCTTCTTCATGTTTGTGTTATGAAATTGTTTGCTTCCACAGCAGGGCTTGCAGAGTAGTCAGGGATTCCTTCTGTAAAAACAGATCCAACTTGCATAGACAAATGCTGTACTATCTCTGAAAAATTTTTTTTCTCCTACCACCTGCAAGTGTTTAACTCTGCTTTATTGCTCTGTCATGTGACTCTTTTGGCATGTCATATAGCTGTACTGAGCGCTCCTGCAGCAGCAGCCTGTGGCTGTGCTGGTGGCCACTAAATGAATTCTCAGAGATAATCTTTGGCTCAGCTTCTCTGCTGCAGTCTCATGGGCTTCTAGAGCAGTAGGACATTAATACCTGTTCAGTCAGGTTTCACTATTAAGTTGTGTTTGTATTCCTCTTAAAGAACTTGCTGATAATAGATACATAAATATGGCTCTAGATGGTTATTGAAGTAGTATTCAAGGTAAATAGCAGAATTCTTGTTTCCCAGCTGAATGCAAAACCTTCTGGTTCTAAATACTGTCTATTTCTGTTCAGTGTCTGCCAGCCAGTGTGAGTGCAAAGCTAGTTTTGAAACCGGCCTTTTCTCTCCCTTACAAATATGCAAATTTCTCTTAATACTGTCCCTCTGCTCCCACATTATTTTCTGCCTCCTGTTTGATCTATCTTTGAGCAATAATGTAAAATATCTATAATGCCAGCAAAAACAGAGGAAAATGAATATAAGGGGAATTGAAGTTATTCATGTGATTCACTTCTTCCCCTTCTGCGCCTCATTCCTCTTCAGATAGTTGCAGTGTGCATTTTCCCAACCCAGCTTGTATTTGCTTACATTTTTAATGGACATACCTTTCTTTTTTCCCCATCGGATCTCTGCTGAAGCAGTGAAGACCCATTTATCTATTTTTGTGTAAGAGCCGAATCTTGCTAGATTAGGGAAGAGGGACAGAGACAAGGACTCAGGCTGGAAGAAGTAGAACAGGAGACCTCAGATAAAGGAAAAAAGCTTACAGTTACAGAAACACTCCTCACTCCATAACCTTGGATGCAAATGGAGACCTGCCAGTACTTTCTGTAGATATGCCACAGCATGTCTGTGAATAAAACATCCTCCTATTCCTCCTTTGATCTGGCTCACAACAATGGTTGGTATTGTCACTTACTGGAAGAAGGTGCTCGAAGAGGCGTGCTCTGTTGAAGTGCAGAAGCCACGTTTATACATTCCTGGCGTGCTGGTTTTTATTTTTTTTCTTTCTGAAAAAGCTTCACAATTTGCCCATATCTAATGAAAAAGTCTTTAGAGCAAGGGAGGGCTAGAGAGGCAGTGAAATCACAGTTAGGCTGCAGAATATCTAGGTTTTTGAACATCCAAAGTAAAGACTGTCTGTGGAAATGACGATGGTCTTAATTCTCCCTTGCACAGCCCTGGTCAGGACGCTTGCACATCTCTGTCAAGCAATGGAAAATGCTTCTTATCACACATGGCAAAAAACAAGCACACTACCTGAACAGACTACTGAAGGTTAACTTCACTAAGACACACTGAGCACTAAATCAAGACAAGTGCGTGGTAAAACCAAATATTTAGTAGAAATATCTTTTTCCTATGGAGATGTCCTCTGTAGAAAAACTAAGCAGTTTTCAGGTCTTCTTTCCCCACCTTCCCTAGGCATGCTTTGTTGGAGTCAAACTTAAATACATGGAAATGGAAGTGTTTTACTGTACTGTCAGTACATAGATTTAAAGCTCAAATTGTTAGGTAGCAACTTGAATGGATTAACTTACCATTCAGAACAGTTGTTTCCCTCCAGTGGAAAGCATTTGTTGTTGAAAGGTCTCTTGGAAAGGCTGATTGCTGCATACAGTGAATGCCATAACAATCTAGAAGCAGTGCTGCCTGTTATAAGGTTCCTTTTGTGGATGTGTGGAAGTGAGAAGTGGTGGTTTTGTTTGGTCAATGTATTGTTTATTCCTTTTTTTTGGCCCTTAAATATGTAAAATGCCACCTGTCCATTTGAATTAAGACTTAAAGTTTCAAATTCAAGAAAGCTTGTGATTTCATAGGTGCATAATGTATTGTGGTTGTAGTTTTTAGCTCATGAACTCAGCAATAGAGTACGTGCATTAAGAGGTTCATTCCTCTCAGGCCTGGATTAAAAAGGTGCTTAGAATGCTATGTCTCATGGGGACTTAGAAATGTAAGTAACTTATTTGGTAAGGGGTGGTTAAGGAAAAGTTTTGGTGTTCTTAATGTGAGCTTTAGCTACTCATTTTTCCCTGCCAAGGTACTGATATCACTGTGGTAAAATCTGATGAATGTATTCAATCATATGAAGCAACTCCACATATACTGATGGACACATCAGAAACAGTCTGCATAGAGTTACCAAGGGCTGATCATGCTCTATCAACCTTCTTGCCTTTAGGCTTTCAACACTGTCTTTCCTGATATTCTTCTGTCCAAACTGTGACATCGCAGCCTGTATGGGAGGACAACTAGATGGGTAAAAACTGGTTGTACACTTGGGGTCTGAGGGTTGTGCTTTACCTGGAGGTGGGTAACAAGTGGGGTACCACAGGGTCTATCCTGGGATGAGTTCTGTTCAACACCATTATCAGGAACACTGAGAAGCACGTGGAGGACATGGTCATCAAATTTGGAGAGGACACCAAATAGGTGGCCAGGGCAGAACTACTGAATACACAGCAGAGCTGCTGTCTGTGGGGCCTTCCACAGGGAGGAAGGAGCTGACAGGGACCCAATGAAGTACAGCAAGGGCAAAGGCCCGAGCCCTGCCCTGCAAATGCAGAGCCCTGCAGGGATGCAGACTGGGACCAGGCAGCAACAGGGCCAGCAGTGCCCATGGTGGTGGCGTGAGCAGGACATGGCCCTGAAAGCTAGGGGAGGGCAGGGACTGTCCCCTCTGCTCAATGCTCATCACAATACATTGAGGCACTGCATCTGGTTTTGGGTCTCCAACAGAAGAAGGATGTCAATAAACATGGCTAAGTTCAGCAAACAGCCAGAAAGTTGGTCCAGGGTTGGAGCCCTTGGCCTGGGAGGAGGGGCTGTGGGACCAGCTGGTTCAGCTGGGAGAAGAGACAGCTTTGGAGGCACCCAGCAGCATCCCTGGCACCAACAGGAGGGGATGGAGGAGGCTGAGCCAGACTTTCCACAGTGTGGTAGCAGGGTGAGAGGCAGCAGCACAAGCTGAAACATGAGAGGCTCAGGCTGGAGATAAGGAGAAACCTTTTCCCCAGGACAGCCCAGTGGTGGGGACAGGGCACAGGGAAGCTGTGCCTTCCCCAGCCTGGGGCATTTCAAGCCTGGATCGTGCACTGGTGTCAGCGCACGGCTGAGCCGGCTCTGGGCAGGGACTGGGGCTGGAGACATCCCCAGGTCCCTACGAGTCTGAACAGGGTCCTATGATTCTGTGATTTGTTTGAATATTGAGGAAACAAAGGAATTGATCAACCTTGCAAAATGTTGCTCTTTTGACAATAAATACACTTTTATTGTGGAGGTAAATATTATCCATGTAGATGAGAGTTCCTGTGGTGGATAAAATGGAGGGCAGGCAGCAGCAAATCCTACCACCTTTGCAGGGAGCGGTCTAGGTCCAGTCATGTGAGCACTCCAGGTGCTGGCAGCAAGTTTAAGTTCCTGCCTGTCACATGATGCAGTTTTCCACCTCTTGGTTATGTATGTTGGTGGGTACTCATCTACTTGTGTCAGTGGGGTTTCCCTTGTGATCCTTCAATCCTGTTTTTGCAGCTCTGGCTGGCTGGGTAAAGAAAACCTAACCAAGGTAGAAGCATGGTTTCTCGATGGCTAAAAGACCTGGTGCTTGAGGAACTTGGCTTGTCCTCCTAAGGTGGCAATGATGTTGCCTGGTATAGTGTCACTGGAAAGTATAATCTCTGCGGAGGATTAAAAGAATCAGATGAATAACAAAATATTTTTCTCCAATTCCAGCAGAAATGAATAGTTCAAGGACTTTATCTTTCAGTATGTATTTCTGCTTCGGGCTTTTGCAGTCTGCAAGTTAAATGAAGCTTGAAACTTTTTTACTCCCTGGTGAAAACATTCCCACTGTGTAAGTGACAAATACTGTGAGTTTCTAACTTTCAGCTTGTGCCTCTAGTGGTAAAAGAAGTTCACCCCATGAACCTTTTCAAATAATGACACTTAATAAAGCCTCAGTACAAAAATTAAAATTACATGTGCAATTAGTGATGCAGGAGCAATTTGGTTATTCTGGTTTTCCACAAAGAAACATTTGTTATTCTCTAATTAAACAACATCCAATCCACTCCTCTCCCCACCTCCCCCACCACCCTGACTTTTTTTGGTTGAAGAATAGGACAAAGTATTTGGGGGGAGTAGGGTGGTGTCCATAGAATTTACTTCTAAGTTGTTGGTTGTGATCTCTAAACATTATAAAGTTCCTGCTACCAGATAAAACCTTGCAATTTTGTAATTGTAATAAACCTATTATATTGCCTCAGAAACAGAGTTTGAACAATTGGTTGGACAGAAGTGGATAGATGACAGATTGTAAAATGACCTATGCATAGAGGAATAGCAAGCTCTTCCCAGCCCTTTTTCTTCTTCGGCAGCCTCCACTGCTAGCATAATTTATGTAAGTGAAGGCAGAAAAAGAAAAGCTGTAAAGTTGCTTATTTACAGAGAACATAATTCAAATGCTGTCATGAGAACTGCATTTCGATATTTGATACTCTCATCCACTGGAGAGAAAAAACATTCAAAAAAGCCATTTTTCACCATCTTAGGTGCCAGATACAAACAGCCACCAGCTACTGAAGACTAACATTTTGTTAGCTGTCTTCGTAATTCAAAGGTCAGAGGCGAGCATCAGGCATTCCCAGTTATATGACACCACCTGAAGGTCCCTTGTGGACCAGTGAGATTCTCTATCAGGGACTCTTTAGTGCTCCGTGTATAAACATAGTTTACTCTGACACAACTTTCACTAGGAGCTACCCCAATGCTTTCATCTAGCATTCAGCACTTAAAAGGATCCACTTCAGAGTATGGCCTCTGCAAGTGGCTGTCAGCACTAATAATTAGACCTGACATTTCTTTCATTCTTCTCCTGGTTGTCTAACACTTCAGTAGCAGTTAGTTAATTTAACAAACACTGCGTGGCACTTTTTTACATGGTACTGTAGGGACAACTAAGAAAAATTAATCTGCCTTTAAATTATTTCAGAATGGGAGGAAGTCAAGCAGCCGGCCTGGTCATTTAGAGCTTAGCAATCACATTAATGGATCAGTGAAGAATTGAGATAACCACAACTTGTGTAACTCAATTCATTCTTTTCAGTGAGCCCATTCTGTTCTCCCCATAGGGAGGAAGTGAAGCTTCGCACTCAGCCTCAGGAGATGTGGCCAAGACATGGGTTTGGCATGGGGAAGTTAATCATCAGTAGAGAATATTCCAGTGCCTCTGATGCACCTAGGCATGTGAGACCTTCCCCTCTGCCTGCAATTTCGCCTTTTTTTTTTTTTTTTCAAGAGTCTTCATGGTCTGCAATAAGGTCGGTAGGACAGAGGAGTACTAGGTGGGTAACCAAAGAGGGAACCCTGAGCTCCCTGGAGTCGAGGAGCCTGTTGTGGGCAGTAACCACAAAGTGGTGAATGCACTGTGAGGTGGTGGTCTGAGCTATCTCTTGGTTTTGTTTTTGTCATCCCATACTGTTAGATAAACTTCCAAACTCTCTTGATCCCTAGATCACAGGAAGGAACATGACCCAAGTCCATAGCGATCAAAAGCAATTGCATGGGTAAATCCAACAACACAAGCAAGACATGCAAAAACCCCACTGCTCATGTTGCAAAAGGTAGGGCAACCAAAAAAAGCACAGAAAGTCTGGGAGGCCTCCATAAGGCCTGCAGCAACATCCTTAGGTTCTCTTGGACGGATAAGTCCCTGCCAGAGAGTCTGGGGCTTATGGAAAGGCTCCAGCCTTCTTCTGAGGGCAGCGTACGGTGCCTCATCCATCTGTTGAAACAAAGGAACAAGGAGTAATAAGCAGGCAAAAAGGCATCCTGTATTATTTAGAATTTTCAGAAAATAATATTAAAAATGGAGCAGTACATTACAGATTAAAGCATAAAATCAGTTTAAGTCAAAGGTGAAGCTACCACATTAACTTGTCTTGCAGGGGATCCTTCTCAATATACTTTATGAGCTGCATAAAATACACAGAGAAGAGGAAAGAAGGATTGCCCTTCTTTAGTTTGACTATGAAGGAAAGTCCAGAAGACTAGCCAGGCACAGCTCAGCTACTAAAATGATGAAGAGTAAGAAGGCCATAACCAGTCACTGGGAGGCAATATATATTATCAATGCTTTAATTAATTTTGATGCTTTTTATTTGGTACAAATAGGAAGGAAACCAAATCAATGTCTGTTTTCGGCTTGACAAATTTATGGCTTGACTTGCTTGGAACTTAGAGTTTGCTTTTAAAAGAAGTACACAGACAAGCGTACCAACAAACAGTCCAATTTGCTCTGTACAATGTTCTTGAGAGAGGTAACAAACGTGCAAATGTCACAGAAATCCTCAGCCTCGCACAGAAGAAAATGCCTCACTCAGCAATTTATCTTCTTAAGCACACAAGCTGACACAGTTAGATACAAAGAGGTATTGTCACAGGATCCCCTGGCACTCCAGAGTTTCTGTGCTCCAGTCCATCATGTTCGATTGTTTAAGCTTCATGGACCTTAGAGGTATGACTAGACAATACAGTCCCGTGCTTCACAACGAGTCACAGCTGCCTTCAGATTAGGCACATATGAAAGGCCATTAAATAGTTCTTGCGGTAAGTAAGTGGAAAGTGTATTCCACTCACTCTGCTATTTGTTTCCAGTTTCATTTAGGGCAAATCTGTTTCCTGTGCCTCAGTTTTTCCACTTGCAACAAGTCACAGGGCCATTGTGAGTATTAATTGGCGCCTGTAAAGCTCTAGGGGAGTATGGGTGCATGCACATATATGCACTCATACACACAAGCACACATATATAAGCAGATTTCACTTAAAGATACTCAATACCATAATTTAACCAAATTTTAGCAAAAATGTGAGATGAGTTCTGGTGTTCTGCTGCTGTGGCTTTTCTAGTAGGTAGTTTAGGTGGTGTGCACCATAAGGGCATTTACTTCACTGTTAGTTGTAATATTTTGCATAAAGCATGTTGTGCTTAAGGAGAGAGAAAACAGAAATTACATACATACGAAATTTAGTCCAACCACATCAATGAAGTGTGTACATGTTCATTCCACAAGAGGTACTACATTATTCTGAGGTGCAAGCAGCAAGTTTGAAAGTAACGAGAAGAGTGACCAGAAAATATCGTGTCATTAACTGGATTTCAAATAGACAATGACAGAAAAATCCTTGGTGGTCATCTAGTCCAGTCTCCTGCTCAGAGCAGGGCTCATTTCAAAGCTAAATCAGCTTGCTCAGGGCCTTGCCTGGGCAGGTTTTCAACAGCCAGGAGATGGAGTTGCCATGACCTCAGGACAGCCTGCTGCAGGGCTGCGTCACTCACACCCTCAAGAATTTTGAAGTTTTTTCTTTTTTAATGTATTTCATAGTTTGCAACTTAGATCAGACTTTAATACTCAGTTCTTGATCAACTTATCATTAAGATGTTATCTTCTTTCAGCGATGAGTCAGTAAGGCTTTCTGGTACAGGGCCACAAAACAAGGCATTGTTCTTTGAAAACAGTAATGGACCCAAATGTAGATATCAGCCACCAAAGTGAGCAAGAATGTGTTATTCTTTGGCACAACTAACATCATGCTTTTAATGAAAGTAAAGGTACTTCAGGACCTGTCTCAGTGAGGCTTTTGGGGGTGTACGTTTATGTGCTTAAGACTTAAGTTTTCTGTTAACTCATAGCCTCAGTCAGTAGCTCCAAGACTAATCTGTTCATCTGCTCAGGTTATATGGGATGTTCAAGAATAATCTGGATTTGCTTTGTGTTGTTTGGAAGTCTCATATACATGCCTACTACATTTGTCACGCATTAACATACTCAGCATAAGTACGTTTTCAAAAGCAGCAAGCTAATAGTATGGCAAAGGCCTTAAGGATGTAGCGTTGCTGACTTTCAGATGTTTCAGTTTTATAAGGCTATGTCACTAAGAATATTTTTAAAAATCAAGATTTGTCTTAAATTTAACAAAATCATTATACATTGCTGTGATTGTGACCTTTACATTATTATAATTCTAAACCGTCTTTGTCCCAAAGTAGTGGAGATTTTATCAACAGTGTAAGTTGGAGGAGAAAAAAAGAAAGTGTCTTAGGCTGATTAGCTTATTCATCCCAAAGACAAAATGTAAAAATCAGATTAGCATAACTTGTATCACTATACCATTTTGTCTTAAGGACAAAGGACACTGGCGTAGAAGCTGGGTGTACTGTAACAGCCTGCCCATCTGTTGCTGCAATAAAAATGGACAATTGAATATAATCTGCTATTAGAAAACTGTCTGATGGCATTAAAAAAAAAAATCAGCAATTTGTTAGCTCTTTGTTAAAGCTATACTGTTGAACATGTGAATGGCTCCCTGACTTGAAAGATAATTATTTTCATTCTGCCTATCTTAATTCAAATCCTGCACTGCCTTTTCCCTGAGACTAGGCACATTTCCACTGCAATTGGTCGTGAAGTCTTTTGCTTCTGTGTTAATATTGTGCTCATGATGCTTTCATTTTTAATTTCTCCAGTGCTACTCTGCCTTCTCAACAGGCTTCTTAGGTCATTAGCAAACATGAGCAGTCTGGGATAATCAGTAATGTCTGAAGCAAGGGACAGCCTTCTGCTGGAGGCTGGGTCACCCCTGTATTGTTGATGATAGCAAAGCAGTCAAAGGCCTTTTTTTTTTTTCACTTTGGAAATCAGTGCTAAGCATTCAAGTTGTTGTGGTGAAGAAATAGAACTCACCGGAAAGCTGGGAGTCCACTCCTCACCTAACCTCTACCCTTTTGCCCTGCTGCAGTAATGCAAAAGGATGCTAGATCTGCCCTACAGGAGAACTAAACAAATTTGGAGGGTGGTGTGGCAGGAGACAGCACTTAACCAGAGCGCTGCCTGCAGCCTGGCAAACCCTGTGCTGAGTGGTACTTCTGCGGGACCGATCCGGTCCGTGCTGGGGTATTAGGCCAGCCCCAAGGAAGCGGAGGAGCACAAAGGTTGTACTACCATTGCTCAGTTCCTTCCTGCACGGCCGGGATCTGTGCCAAGCACCAGCGAGCCCTGAGGATGCATGCCGTCTCCCTCCCTGCCCCCCTGCAGCAGCTGTGCACTCCAGCACCCAAATAAATCTTAATCACTCCATGGTGGCTCTTTTGTTGAAGTGTTTTTAAACTTGGACACCCATTTATGCGGTCAAGTTAACACAGGACTCGGGGCTTGAATCTGCATTGTTGTCTGCTTTGTGCAGTAATTTAATGGGCATGCCAAATGGTAGTCAAACAGCACTAAATCCTGATGAACTTTTTCTGTCTTTTGTGTACAGACAAGTGATCATACAAGAGGCAAAAGAGAATAGCTTGCTTGATGTAAAACAAGCTGAAGATTTTACCATATTGTTGTCATTTCCATCCGAGCTACAATTAATTAAAATTCACTGCATGCAACTAAAAAGGGAGAGGCACATACTAAGATATATGCATGACTGTACCCAGGCATAACAATCAACATTTTCCACATTTTAGGTGGAACAAAAATTTTTTTCCTGAATATTCATGAGTTTGCCCTGTTTTGAACAAAATGAAAGCAAATTTATTTGCTCTGGATAAAGGGGGAAATGGTACATCAAAGATTGAAAAAAGAACTATCATATATTAGGAGTATTTTTTTGTATGGATCCTACTTCAGAGTTAGATGTCGTTTCTGTTATGTTGACATAACTGCGTAAGAATTTAATTTGCTCTGTCTGAGACCCTACACATGTGATATGTTTGCCTGGAGTCTGGAGCACAGCCATTCCTCAAATATCAGCAGAAAACCTGGAACCCTGGGGCTGGAACCTGGTTTCCTCAAAGTAGCAGCTTTACAGCCACAGTAATAGCCTGAAAGTAACAGTCAGCTAAATTCAGCAGGACACATTTTACAGAAGTCTCCAGGATCAGAATAGCCTAAATGGTAATGGTAATGAAGAGATTATTAAGATGAATTGGCTAAATTTTACAGCAGAAGTTTTCCATCTTACTTAATTGCCAGGTAGCTTGTTGAGTACTCTGCAGGATACAACACGGTCTTTGCACAAGTGGGAAATGTCTATGATTCTGTAAAGGTCTGGAGTGTATATTTATTGCATAACAATTTAATCCACTTGATTTGATGGGCTTTGCCACATATATATCAGCTTAAGAAACCAGTGAAGCTTTAAGGTCATGCCCTAAGTTTAGAATATCCCTCAGCTTTGAGGGAAATTTCCATCTGCCTTTAAGAAACTAAAAGAAGTTTTCCTCTGTTTTTTTGGGCTGAGCAATCTATTGTTAGCACACGGTGGATTCTCTTACTTGAAAATACACAAAGAAAACTCATATGACAGTTTAAATAGTGACATTCTGAAATTCAGCCTGCCTTGAGTGAAAGAGAACATCTTCATAGTTTTAAATATTTGGGTAGAATTATCCATGTCCATCCAGTATTATTGTGACACATGAGCTGATTTTGAGGATATGTCAGCTAAATAAGCAGAAAGAACCATGTTTGTTCAGGACTTCCAAAAACCTGAATATCAAGTCCCATGAAACAGAAGAGCATGTGATTGGTTTAAGGAAAGGATATTATTTAATTTTTGTTATGTAACAGAATATAAACATTTAATGGAAGAAAAATAGTAAATATAAGAATATAAGCCACCAGCAGGAGCAAGGAAATTTGCTCAGACAAATAGCTGTTTTACAGCTTTTATTTTCTGTGCCATACATGCACCAGAGACTAAAACTATGACATCATGGATGCTTTGCTTATGACACATTGTTGTGTCCGCCACAGAGGGCAACATGATAAAGCTCAATCAGGCAGTCTGCCACCCAACTGGCAGACAGTGAAATACAATATTGTCAGAGGGCAAGCCAATAAAGAAATAAAGACAGAGAGACAATGTTTTTCTGGCCTATGACCACCGTTTTAGTTATGTTAATCCAACAAATTAAATGCAAGAGAATCTACTTAAAAGGCAATGTTATGTTCCAGCTGCCAAAAAAATCAAGAAATTGCAGTTTGATGCTGCTTCCAAAATGTTAATTCTGTGCCCTCTCCATGTGGGCGCGCGCACACACACCACCACCACCCCCCCCAGAGTGATTATGTCATGCTCAGAAGTAATGCTGAGTTTTCCATTTAAGGGGAGCCAAATATACAAGTGAGTGAATTAGTGTTGTTAGACCAGCTGGAAACCAGCTAGGTTTTTCTCAGTCTGGCCCTTTTTAATTTGATCTTTTATATTGCATTAATGTCGTCTTTTCCTCCTTAAGAAAGAGGGGAAAGAAAATCAGGAGATAAGTTCCCAGGTTAGCATTTCTGTTGTCTTTCATGTTAATGACTTTTCCCAGGCTCACAGCTGCACCTTGTGCTATGGGGCAGCCTATAATAATTCATCTGAACAACTAGCTCTTACGCTTGAGTATTAGTCTGTAGGCTTAATTCTGCATCAAAGGATAGATCCTTATTAGACTATTTTCAACTCCTTTTCCACCATAGACCACGTGTTCAAAAATATTTTTACTATATAGAAATTAATTTATAGGGTTTCTTTCCCATGATTGAAATAGACATTTGTTTCTGTGTTTCTATGGCATATGAATCCCCAACAGTTAATTGCAATAAGGAGGTGATCTTATTTCACTTTCTACTATTTTAATTATAGAATTAGTTTTAAAGGCATTAAATTATTGTTTTATCTAATTAAAATAGGACCATTGTTCCTGTACTTGTAGATTTTTATCCAAGTGCTTGTTCTGTACCAGCATAATTCTCTTGTGATTATATGTTTCTCATAGACAAGCTGAAAGGGGTTCATGTCACTAAACTGAGATTTTACTTGTTTAACAGAAAGGTTTTGGGTCCTGTAACTGTTAATGACTGAGGCTGAGCACTGTGCCACAAAGCTGAATAAAAAACAGCCTCTCCAGGCAGTTTCCTGCTCAAATAATTCAAAGATGGTAAATAGGATGTTGAAGCAGAAAGTCTATGAGCTGTTTTATTCCTGCAAAGCTGAATCCCTCAGGTAGGCTGTGGTTGTGCTCTCCTCCTCATGGAGCAGAGTGGGTGTCCCCTGACAGGTGGGGAAGTACATGTGATGAATTTCCACATACAAAAACATGACAGTTCAGCTAAACTAGTGCAAGACTATTTGTGGTCCCTGGTGTTATTATTTATTTCAGTTGTGTTTAAACCTGCGCCAAACTGGCCAAACTAATAGATATGTTCAACCAAAACAAGCCTGATTTAAACCTGAAATACACATGTCCAGACTGATTTATCCACCTTATTACACTATGGACAGAAAGAAGCATGCGCATCATGAGAGAAAGGTTGGAGAGAACCTGTAGATCTTTGGCTCATCGCAGTATGGCTACACACAACCTCAGCTTTGGGGCTTCAGTGGCCCTCAGTCTTTCAGCAGCAGCCTGGAAAATGTCTGAACCAGTGACTGCAGTTATTATTGACTTCATGAGCCATAAATCTTCCAGCATTATTATTTTTTGCTAAGATACCTAGTCAAAAAGACCAACTCCTGAGCAACCAGCCAAGAGTGCCATTAAAGACACGAACATGATGGCAGCTTTGGTTGTGTGAGCATCACACTCAGTGATGTGTGGCAACCAACAGAGTATGAAACACAGATTCCCATGACTGACTCCACACAGCAAGTGTAATTTCAGGTGACTTCATTAGGTTCCTTTAAAATGACCCTGCAAAGTCACAAAGATGCAGTGAAGGGCTTGGAGCTTGGCACACCACTAGGCAGAGGCAGGAGAAGCCACCACCTGAGTGACTCCCCTGCAGGCACACCTGCAGGGCTTAGGGCTTTCCATGCTGTTTCCACCTGCAGGCAGGGGACCTGGGAGAGGGACTTCTGTTTCCCACAGCTGCTCAGGGAAGACCAGCAGTCCCCAGGGATTACCTGAGGAAGCACAGTCCAAGTGGTGAGATTTGAAACCTCTGCTGTGGCTCTTTCCATTAGACCCAAGCAGCATTACACTTAGCAGGCAGGGAAGTAACAAACCTGCCCTTGTGGCTGTTTGGTCTTCTTTCTGTCTGGCAGGTTGTTGACTGGGGAAAATTACATCAAGCCTGACACGCTGGTACACCCAGGACAGCTCTTAAGGTGTCTGTGTCTTAATTAACTAGACTCCCTCAGGTTATTAAGAAAGATGAGCCTCTGATTTTTTCGGCGTATTGTTAAACAATGGCTCGTTCATATAAGTCCAGGCCTTTCAGAAACCTTTACTACCATTAATTACTTCTACTCTCCCCCAGCCTTTCAGTTGTACTTTCCATATTCTGTCATTGCCAGTCTGACCGACACAACAATTGCTTTCGGAGAATGTAGTCTTTAATTAATCAACTTACTAGCAAATGTTTTCTGCAGGCTATAATTTCTTGTCTAAAAAGACACTTTCCTTAGAAGAGAATTTAAATCTAGTAAAAAAAATATCAAGTGGTAGCTGTAAAAACTAGTCATTTCCTCTGTCGCAAACTTCATCTCATTGCTCCAGTGATGTGATTTGGCAGCCAGATCTTTGGGGTCTCCGCTGTGAATGCCCATTAGTGTGCCTTCTGATGAATGCTGGAGTGTTGAAGCACATTCACAGATAAAAGAAATGAGACTGCTAACAGTGATGGCCAAACCACAAAAGTAGCAATAACAATATTATTTGCTCTGCCATTGACATAGTCAAAACTGGAGCAGAAAAACAGAACAGAGATTTCCAAAGCTTATGAGTCCTCTAAACTGTTCATCCTCCTCTGCCAATCACAGTTTTACAGCTATTTACACATAGAATTGAAATGTGTTGATATATCCCCAGTTAAAGGTTTATCAATGTTAAGAAAGCACAGTGAGTCCCTATTCCTTAGTTGAGTTTCTTCTAGGTGCTACCATGGTATAAAAGCTGATGAATAACAACTCTTCTGATACTGAAACATAGTTTTATGGATGCGTCACCTGCAAGACCATCTAGGGTCCCAATGAATGTTATGGTTGACTCTTAGTATAAGGTCACAGTCTGTGGCTGCCAAAGGAAGCGAAGACATACGATACAGTATTTGTATAGATCTATTTTTAAATTTATTGAGCAGTTTTGTTTACCATATATTTATATAGCTACTCAAGTCAATACCTATGTTTCCTGCCAAAAGCAATCAATCAATCCAACTTAGCTGTATATCTACTGGACTTTTTGTGTAGCATTGCAAGTTCAGCCTTTTGCTGCTCTGTAAAAATAATAATAAATAATGATTGGAAATCTGTGCCACATCTCCAGCATGTGTAGCCTTGGAGAGGCAAGGCCCAGTGTCTTCACACACTGGTGACTGTCTGCAAGGGCAGTCAATCTGGGGACCAGGAGTGGTGGTTGAACTGCTGTGTTTCAAACTGGTGAAAACAGCAGTGAGAACCTGAGCACCAGTGGCTGCATAAAATCTTAGGTGCTAATGTCATAAGTCCAGGCTATATCTGCTTCAGTGATACAACCTAAACCAACTTGTGAGTTGTCAAATCCGTCTGTTTGGCATACTGGCTAATCCCTGAGCAGCTGGTGGCCATTTCCATTCCCACTAGCAGCTAACAGAGGACTGGAAAACACAGGATGCACTTTTTCCTCTCTTTCATTCCCCTGTCTTGCCAGTCCTTTTACGCTTTAATTAGGTTCAATAATGTGTCTAAACAGCCCCTGAATGAGAGATCACACAGGAGAAATTCATGTTCGAGAAAGGCATGCAGAAGGCAAGACAGCAGGGAAATCCTGGCCTAGCAATCAGGGTCAGAATTCAACTTTTACATCCATAGCAAGTAGAGGAAATTTCAGGCCGAGCTGAGAAATCACACTGGAATTCTTGATAATGGAAAATGAAGTTATATCCCTTGGCACTTCGTAGCAGGGCACAGATGCTTTTCCTATCCAATTCAGCATTAATCATTACAATCCTCCTCGACAAAAATGATTGGTATCTAATTGACTACAGTCACATCCTGTCACTTTAATGTCGCTGTGTGGCCTGTGTGGCCACTGTATGATTTTATTTGGGGTACGTTTGAAGTCTGTAAGTTTGAAGGGGCTCACTCCAAGGCAGAAAAAAATAATTAGGTAGTTAGGACAGGTTGACAGCATAGTACCTATTGCACATTAGCAGGGAAAGAGAATACAAGAACATCATTTTCATTTTGATGTTATTGATATTTTAGCATAGCCCAAAGCTGCCATAAAAGTAAGGGCTGCATTGTACTAAATAATGGATAAGAACAGGAAAAATGATTCTGCCCTAAAGAATTTCCAGTCCTTTGGGAACAGAGTGTAATGTAATAAATAACATTCAGGCAAAATACACAATCACAACACTCTTGAAGAAAATGCTTGGTTTATTATCATAATAGCCATGGTCTCCATACTCAGGACTAGATCTTCATATCACAATCCTTAAAGCCACAAAGCTAAACCTTCAGACATCATTCCAAACACCAGAGCCCTAAGCTGTATTAAAAGACTTCTTCCCAAAACAGGGGGAGAGGGGGAGAGCTGGGCATCTGTGTTAGGGTTTCCCCAACCAGCCTTGCCCCAACAAAAATATGATGATCACTATAGTGCCCCTGAAGTTTTGCAGACTTCTGGTAATTTTTAAAGAGTCCATAGGCATAAGTTATCCCATGTTTGCTCAAAATGTAACATGTAAAATGGAAACCAAATCAGCCATGGTATCAGAGCAAAAGTTGGAAAAGTATTGCTCAGCTCCAGGCCAAATAGGTCCAGACCACAATCATATAACTGATTTGCCATATTTGGATGGATGCAGCTGTATTGTAATGAGCAGAACTGGTAATAAGCTAACAGATGGGTACTTGTTTGAGAATGTGTCTCTCAATCATCTGCTGTTCAAGCCAAGACTCCTACCTGCAGGTGCAGCAAGATTCTCTCTTGCCTTTTGTGATGAAGTCTCTGGAGCTTAGAATAGATTTGCACCTTTAGGACTGGCCGCCTACTGGTGTTACTTAAACTTAAGAACATAAGATTTGTTGTTAAGCTTTCTGGGGATATACTAAGGTCACAGACCCTGTATGCCACATAGTATTTTCTTAATGGATTATTTTTATTGCACTATTCCTCAGGTGTGTTCTCTCTCCCCTGCTACTATTTTCTGCAAAGTTCTTTTAGACCCTCCTTTGACAAGCTTGATTACATAGGTACCAGCTGCTTCATCTCTTCACTCTTCAACCAAGAACTGCCTAGTAGGACACTCCACAGATGGATGTGTCTTATGCCCACCCCACCCCTTTCTCAGAATTCACCTTTTTCTTCTGCTCAAAAATCTCAGCCTTCAAAACTCTTCGAACATTAGACACCTTTTAAAAAAAAAAAAAAAAAAATGAAGGAAAGAAAGAAAACGGCTCTTTCCACAGCCCAAACCCCTCCTCATTCTTTTAACTAACTTCCCAATGGTTAGTTCACATGTATTCTATGAACCCAATACCAAGGAAATGGCTAAGGAGGCTTACTTTGCTTATTTTTGCCTGCTTAGGGCAACTACAATCCAGGTAGTATTTTCCTCTTACCACAGATGCGCAAAGCAGTGGGTACCAGCTGTCCTGAAGAGGTGAGAATGTGTACAGAAGTGTTGACAGTTGTATTAGGGTCTGGTTTCTGGAACTTATACAGAGTGGAAGAAAATTTTTGGTTGGCCAATGTTTATATTTGTATTTTTTCACAGATGTTTAGACAGTCTATACAAAGGCTTCTGAATTCCATTAAGGCTTTCTTCTTCAGGGCAATACTACTGATTTTTAAAGCAGGAATCCCACTAAAGGCTAGAAGTAAAAAGGTAGAAACACCCTAATTTAGTAGAAATAATTGCCATTTATATCCATTTTGTATTACTCCTTTTTTCCTTACTGACTATTACAAAATTATGTTCACCACTAAGAAAACTGTGAAAAAGCTACAAGAGAACAAAAAGCCCAATGAGAAATGCCTGCCTCATTAGGCTGGAGTTTTAACATTATCCTTCATTTCAGGTTTATAACTGGCAGAAAAGTTGCAATAATGCATTTAAAAATCTCCTTTATTTTATGCTAAATTTCTGACAGATTTCAAAGCCTGCACAAATGGACTGACCCAGTACCTATGGTGTCCTATAATTATGTTAGACATACCATTGCATTACATATAACTTAAGATCCTAGAGAGATTTTAAACTGTTTTCCCCCATCCCCAAGAGCAGTGGCTGAATCACGAGCACCCTGACCAAACTCCATACGATGTTCAGAAAACGTACATGCACCGTGCAGTCCCACAAGGGCCTCACGTTCTTACTCATTTCCTGCTTTACTCTGCTTCATTGTGCAGTGTTAAGGAGCTGAATAGGTGCTCTCTGCCAGCTGGAGACAGCTGTGATTCTGTGATGAATGAAGCAATCCATACACTGTGGGAGCCTGAGTTTACTGGATGATATCCTCAGTTGGTGTAAATTAGCTTGAGCCCATTAAACTTAATGGAGTAGGGTTGATTTACTCCCTGGAAAAATGAAGATGTTGGTTACTGTGGAGTGTGGCTCTCAGCAGTTCATTAATGAGGTCTAATGGCATCATATTTTTGTACCTCACAGAAACCAGACTTGAACGACTCACAGCCATTTAGCTGCCCTGAGAGAAAAAGGGCTATAAAGTGTGCCGTAATTCCTGTACTAACCTCTCATCTGTGGAACTGTTGATTCAAACTTGGATGCTGCATGTGAAGAGAGCCTGGTAATGTCAAATTTTGCACAACCATCCAGTTCTCAAGGGACCTAAAAAAAACATACACACATTCAAGGACTTTCTACCACACTATTCACAGCCAAAAAAATTCGTTTCTCAGAGGACAGGAGAGTTGAGGAAAAGATGTCAGCTGAGCTCCTCTGGCCAATACATCAATATTTATAGGAATTCTTTTCAGTTTATTATTAATTTTAGTGATTTATCCAAAGATTCTTCAGGGCTATACCAGCCATAAAGGTTCTTCAGGTTATCTTATGCCCTACATGCCCTGTCCGTATTCACTCTCCTGATTCCAAATTACATTGAGGAATTTCATGTTTTGGACCAAGCAGACTTAAGTTATGATTGGGAAACATTTCACCTCAAGAGTTCCTGCATTTGCAATCCTGTGCCAAGCAGATAATTGTAGCAGGATATTTTTAGTAGACTGCTAGGCTGAGTGTTCTATTGTTCTCTTCTCTGAATCCTTCATGAATGCAAAACCAAAATCAGACATAGTTCCACTGTCACAGTTTGAGTCCCTGAACAGATTGTTACTCTCAGAAGTGAAATCAAATACAGTAAGTCTAAAGCACTTCTGATTCCTTCTTACCCTGTGGCACACAAGTGACAAGTGTGCCTCACAATGGGAGGCACTGATCACTCTATTTTTTTCAGTTTTGCTTTTTGAAATATCTTCTGCCTTTTCTCCCATATCTCATCAGTCAAAATAAAATCTGAAGCTTATTTTGCTCTTTAAGCCATAATTTGAATAGAGTTAGGTGGATAAAGATTACTTTATGGCAGGATTGTGGGCTGATAAACCAACTCTTAGCTCAAGAGCAAATTTCATTCCTGGACAATGGCCTCTGTTATTTTTCAGATGTAGTGCGGCGAAGACATATCCTCCTGTGAATTACTTATTTCATACCATGAGGCATGCTGAAATAAAACACTTTTTTTTTTTTTTTTTAAAGCCTGAAATTCAGAGGGGAACATTATGCAAAAGTCCCCAAACTGTCTTTTGTTTCTCCAACAGTTCACTTCGTTGTGTCATTCTACTAACAGATTCTCAGTGTGATAGTGAATGAGTTGTTACATATTTAGGTTATGTGCTGCAAGAAGGATGAAAGGCCATCTGGAGTCTCATGATAGCCAGCTCCTATGAGAGTACTTAATCTTGGCTGTTGAATTGGCGGTACACATAGTAACTGACAGGATGGCACACTAGGATAATGCAAGACATTGTGCTTCATTTTTCTGGACTGCTGCATGGCTTAGGTTTTACACACCTGCAGATGTTTTACCTAGTCATGTAAGTGTTTTAAAACCATTTGGGAGAACTGTGTTCTCAGCGCAACAAGTGAAAAATGCCGTAACAAGGACAAGTTGCATTCTCACAATTACATTCTGTAGTTCTTATTCCAGACGTGCCTGTAAAACATCCCTCTGACCCAGGGAGCAATCCTCAGACGTAAATCAGCTTTAGCAGGCAAAGGCAAAGGGGTCCCCTTAACTTCCCATTTCTCAACCAGTGGTAGATGCAGGCTACCAGTCCTAGGACAATTTTAAGTTGTGCAGGCTGTAAAATGTTTCCTTAGCAGAAGAATAGGCTCCACTTTCTGTTTAAACAAACCCTTTACAACCCTTCACATGACACTGTTGCTGAGTACGGGATTGCAGCATGCTATACATTCAAAAGTCATTTGGACAGAAATGGAGCTGGCATCATTGCATGAGTACCAACTACAGAAGAACACATGCACTGCAACACTTAGCTACTTATCATTTCTCTCAACAGTATTTCTATTGTCTCATACCTAGGAACCCCAACAATTTACCCAAATCCCCTTGATTTTATAAATACAGAACAGCAAGACTGTTTCTGCCCTCACAACTTCCTCCCTATGGGCAGATTACAGTCAACAGATCTAGCAGATGGACAAGGTCATCACACGAGGAGAAAAGATCAGTTATGCCAGGGCACATCAGAGACCCATCTAACCCACTGTCTGGTCCCTGGCAGTGGCCATCTGTGGGTGCCTAGCGAGAATTTAAGGACATCCTATAGCAATACTTTGCCAGAATACTCATAGAATCATAGAATCATAGAATGGTTTAGGTTGGAAGGGACCTTGAAGGTCATCGAGTTCCAACCCCCCTGCCACAGGCAGGGACACCTCCCACTAGACCAGGTTGCCCAAGGCCACGTCCAGCCTGGCCTTGAACACCTCCAGGGATGGGGCTTCAACAACCTCTCTGGGCAACCTGTTCCAGTGCCTCACCACCCTTAAAGTGAAAAACTTCGTCCTAATGTTTAATCTAAACCTGCCCTCTTCTAGCTTAAAGCCATTCCCCCTCGTCCTATCACTACATGCCCTAGTAAAAAGTCCTTCCCCAGCTCTCCTGTAGGCCCCCTTTAGGTACTGGAAGGCCGCAATAAGATCTCCCTTGATCAATCTTTATTGATTGCCAGCTCAAGGACTTTCTCACCTAAATGTAGTGTTTTTCTTTATAACAGCTCTTCATGTTTTCTTCTAAGAATTCATCTAGTCCTATGTCTGAGCCATGAAAATTTTAGCATCCACAGTGTCTTTGGGTGAGGGGCTTCACAGTCTTACACACTGTTGTGCAAAGGAGAGTCTCTGCATTTTCATTTCTGGCCCATAACTCTGGAAAAACCTCTGAGCAACCCATACTTACCATTATTTCACTGTGCACTGTCTTTTCATCACCCCACCACCTCAGCCATCTCCTACTCGGGCTGAAAGCAGTTGCTGATTTAGCCATTCCTAAGGAACAAGAAATGCAGAATTCCTTCATGCAGCCAGTGTGGTCCACATGAGAGCACATCAGCTGCCTTGCCCCAAATTTAGACTGCTTGGGGATTGTTAGACTGATTTACTTCAAGCCTGCACAGGCCGTCAGTCAGGGCATGTGTGAACCTTCAGCTCTGTCTGTCCCCATCCATCACACACACGCGTGTGCGCATGCAGTTGCACGCGCAGCAGGAAGGAGCTGCTGCCTGAAGAAAGCAGCGGGCTGGACCTGGGCAGATCATCCCCTAGGGATAACACACAGGGTGGGTGACAGCAGCTGTGGGCAGGAGCGAGACCATCCCCATCAAGCCCACCCACAATGACTGGCAGAACAACCCAGAGCTGCATCGGCACTCGATGCACAGCAGGGATTTGGGGTCAGATGTGAGCAGGGCTGCTAGTGGAGTCCAGCACTGAAGTAAATTTCCCCACGGAAACTGAAAGAAGGGAATTAGCAACAGGGCAATTTGAATTTCTCAGCTTGGTGTGCCAGGACACCCTCAGCCTCGCACCCAGTGTCCTGACTCAGACTTTGCTCAGCCGCACCGCCAAGACACAGACCTGCCCCACAACTCAGCCATGCTTTGTGGCTCATGTCCAAAGCTGGCTGTTTCCTACCTATCCACATGTACACCTGTGTTTTTGCATACCGCTCACAGCTGAGGAAATGGCAAGGTCTTGCTTTTTCACCGTCTCGCTGAATTCACTAAGGCAGGGAGCAAGACTGTGTCTGGTCTCATCAACATACTAAATATTATGCTTATCACACAGAGAGCAGCAATAACTCCAAGGTGATTAATTACGTAAGGTACACCAGCTCTCAGAAACAGAGTAAACAATTAATATAATTTAACTTTACAGTTAACACAACAAATTAAAATACAGAAACAAATCCATTTTTTCAGTTCATTAGACAGGACATAAACTCTCCTGTGAACAGACCTGATAAATGGAATTTCCCTTTAGGGCATTACTGATGAAAAATGACAAGTGTAATATTTCTATCTAGCACTTTTCTGAAGTTCTGTCAGCAAATCCCCAAACCTTGGTGTTCCAAACTACTTTGAGGGAGATTTTCTCTTTCAAGGCTCCTATTAGGAGCTCCTTCCCTCCTAAAATATATTGGGGGTCTGAAACTATGGAGTTTTCACTGTGAATGCTCTAAAACCCACAAGGTATTGCTCCTCCTCAGGAGACCAAGTCTGGTTCATTAAAAATAAAATTTTGATCTCATGGGTAGATAAATGTGCTGTGCAAGCATTATGCTGAGGTGCAGAGAATTCTTCAGCTGAACTGACATTTTATGCCATAAAGACCCAATGTTTCTATCCATCTAAACCCTCTGCCTATTTATACCTCCCATCACCATGGCGTTCAGTCAAAACAACAGGAAAAAAGCCCACAAAACCACTTCTTAGTTTGTCAGTCATCATTATCAGCACGTGTGAGCCATCAGATCCTGTTTGCATTGCTCATGCAAGTAACCTCTGCAGCTCCCAGGGTGCTGCATCTGCAGTCTGAATGCGTAGTACTCACTTCAAACTACAGACAACATGCAATACTGAATCCTTAAATCCTTCCTCCACTGGATTTTTTAGTTATCATTGTTTTTTAAGGTGGAACTCCTCTGGGAGCTTGCACAGGCAAAAGGCTACACAGGGATTTGTCTGTCAGTGACCTATTAACATCTTTTACTACATCTTACACTGTCTGAGTATCAAGGCATCAACTAATCTTAAATGAACTAAAAATCCATCATCCCAGATTCTCCATCAGTATAGCTTGTTAGAGCTGCAGCTAAAGGTGCATTCCCTTCTAGTATGCACAAAATAGTTTTGATTTACATATTGGTTTATTTGGACAGAGGATCAAGCTTGCAGGAGACTACCTTCTGCTACCACAGCTGAGGCAGGAGGGGATGGGGGGTGCAGTTTTAGCTTGCCTAAATCCAATCAAGAATGGACTCTATGTGCTTAAAATTCAGCCAAGGCTCAGGGAGCAGTCTAACCCACCTGCTTTCCATTACTAGCTAACACAGCACCCACAACAATTAGTTAGCTTGTTCCCCCCCCCCCCCCGTGCTAACCTGGCTCGTGCTGCTGGTCCTCCCCTTGCACCCAGGGTTAAGGACCAAGCTACTCCTGCCTACCCTGAGGAGTACTCAGCGATACAGGGACACCCACCCAAACTTGGCGCCAGCCTCCCAGAGACACCTGAGAGCGGGAGTTCAGGCAGGGTGTGGGCTGGGGCCACAATGGTGCTGCTCCCTGGGCAGCAGAAGGCTGCGGGTCCCACACCGCGTGGTGGTGGTGCAGCTGAGGAGGCAGGTCCTGCTCTGCTCACCCCTCAGGCCCTGGCACTCTAAACTCCCTCCCTAGTGCCTTGTAACTTGGACACTTAATTTAAGCAGACTGATTTATGCCATCTGTTGTTAAATGTATTATGTGTATGTTTCTTTAATTTATAAATTAGACTGCAGTCAAGTAAATGGTATTCCTCATATGCTGCTCCACTTACCAAATTGGGTATAATGTCTTTTCTGCAATCATTATAGTTTAGTCCCTCTGGACTTTTGCCAGCCTAGGATGGGTATTCAATTGTTCGTATCTGAGGAGGAAAAAAAAAAGCAGAAAAAAAGAATAAAAAAAGAAACCGAAAGGAATCCCTGAGCTAAAGATGTATTGCTGGGTTAACTTAAGATCAAAATTCAGCTTAAAGCATACTGCAGTTCAAACTGGAGTTCATAACTCTGAGCACAAGGAAAACAGCAAGTCAGGACACTCTAACATATGCCCAGGTCCCCTCCTATTCTCCAGGGCAGACAAGGAGTAATGTACATACCCCCAAAGGTAAGCAAGTCACTTTTTGTAATGGAGCATCACAGGCTTTGGGAGGGGCTGTGGCCACCAGTGACAGACAGGGGCAAGAAGATGAACATGTGGCAAAGTAGTGGGAGCATCTGAACTGCCAGAGCCTCAACCAACAGTGCCAAACAGTGATCTAATTCTAAGAAAAATACTTTGAAGTTGAGCTTGTCGCTCCAGCGTGTGTGTGGCAAGTTTAGAGCTGCCCTGTGATGCTTTTTGACTACCATGTGTTGTCCTGCCTCCAGCAGACTTTGTGGGAACATGTTGGTTCATCTCAATGGGGAGACATGAAGGGAGAGCCAGGACAGAATAATAGCTCTGGAAGCCACCTGTGCACAGGTTCAGAAAAAAAAGACCAGGAATACAGTTCAGAGAGCAAATTTGTCTTTAAACATCTCCCATCCTTTTAAAATTAAGCTTTCATTACACCACAGTACCAGCAAATGTGAGCTAACTGATGAGCTGTAGCTACTGATTATCATAGGGATCACAGCCATTTCACTCCCATTGTAAGCCTTCTCCCATGTGTGTGTTACTTACCTCACCTCTTGCTGTAAACTCCAATCTTAATTAATTTTGGATGAAGCATATTGCTTTTTGTATTTCCTGGGGTTCTTTCATGCTTTTTCATCATCATCCCTGTTCTTTGGTGTTCAGCCCGTCAGCATCCCTTGGCTGCAAACTATCACTCCTGTCCTGCCTGCTGCTTTTCACTACTGTGACCCCAGTGCACAGAGTCTGAGCAGCTTCTTGTCACCAGGTTTAGGCTTCCTTACTACTTTCAACCAGGAAAGAGAGCAATCCAAGAAGGTTTCTCTGCTGGTTTTGTTCCCTACTTCAAAGATATTAAAGCTGCCATTCATGGTGATGTGTTTGGGTTAGTGGTGCTTACACTGTCCCCAAGAGTAGATAAAATCCTGTGTGCAACTTGTTGTGTTTATACCATAGAGTAGTAAAGAATCGCAAAATGGATAATTTCCTCATTCAGTAGACAATGGGAAGTGTAAGGAAAAGAGTGCTGTGCTTAAACACCCTCTTTATCACCATCCTGAGTCTTAGAGTGATTCAGTATAATCTCCCCATGTTGTGCTGCCTGCCTGGCTCCCCACTAAATGATTAAAAATGAATACACCTGTGTAACAGTGTGTGTTGGCTTACTTCAGGTCTCCTTCTTTCCCTGCTTTCTCTGGTCCTTCTGATCTGCAGCCACTGCTCCCTATCATTTCTCCTTCACACTTAGCTCCCTCTACAATTACCTAAAGCTTGGCATCCCACACTCTTCATAGCTAAATTATGCCTGCCCCACCCCCAACGCGTTGATCCCACAGAGCCAAGTTTTGCACTGATGAGCCATACACACACATAGGAACTACACTGACGAGCCAGTGGAGGATTAAACCAGTAACAACACCAAATGTTGGACAGAGGACAGTTAATGAAGTAAGACATAACATAATACAGTTAGCGAAGCAGAATGGTGACAGAGAACTGTCCTTCAGGACCTACATGTCCTAGCAGAGGATTTTAGCAAGTTACTGAAAAAGCAAGCTGTTTGGTACATATTATGGAAATCACTGAGCAACAGGACCTGAAAATGTCTATTGGACTGTATGGTCTCTTAGGCAGGAAAATATCATACATGCGTGTTCTGGAAAGTGCCTGACGCATCAGAAATGACTGAATAATCATAAGCCAAGTATCATGCTGCAAGGGACATCCTGGCCATTAACTTCAGCCCCTTGGTCCATCACCAAACCCCACATCAAAAAAATTAACATGCAGCATAATTACACTTTTTCTTTGCTTTCCAGCTCCTCAAGTAAATTTCAAACAGGGGTGCTGACAACTTAGGCAAATCACTGTTTGCTACACTGCCAAGAGCCTACATTAGCTAATATCAGTTAGTTATATCTGGCTTGTTCCTCCCAAATCTCCCTCATTTGTGAATGAACTGTATACGTCTCCAGCTGCACTTCTCATTCACCTTTTTTGCTGCCTCAGTCCATGCCATGCCAGCTTGTTCTGGGAAGGTTTTTCCTTCCTTCCTTCCTTCCTTCCTTCCTTCCTTCCTTCCTTCCTTCCTTCCTTCCTTCCTTCCTTCCTTCCTTCCTTCCTTCCTTCCTTCCTTCCTTCCAGCTTAGTGCTAAGCCATCCTCACACAGCTCTTCCATTCTGAATTCCAGCTTCAGCAACCCCAGTTTGAGCTGCGATGAAGCCCATCTAACCCAACCCAGGCAACCACATCTTGCCACTCATGCCACTTGCTTGCACTTGCAGCTGGGAAAAGCTCACCTATGCCTGACTTTTTCTTCTGACTTCCTGAAGTCAGTCTTGATCATATTGGTGTTATGGTGAATCACCGTTCTTTACTATCTTCTACTCTTCTAAGGCTACTTACAGAGGTAAACTGCAAGTCTGCTGACACTGATCCTATCTAGATGCTTTATTTCTGCAGTCCCCTGTTGCAGTGAAGCAGTATACATCAGGCTAAAACAGTAGCTCTGAAGAATTCTCACAGAACTCCAGTTTCACAGGTAGCAGCTATACTTTTTAGCTATTATACCATCCTGATGTCAGTATGGACTAATTTTCAGTAGGAACAAAAGAGAAGCAAAATCTCAGGGAAGAATAGAAAGTCCCAAGCATCTCTTCTCTCTCCTCTGAATATTTTCCTGAACCTTGATATTAACGTAACGTTTGAGCTACTACACTGCCTTGTGGGAACAAGAAAGAGACCTTAGTGCTTCAAAAGCATTAGGCATGATCATAGGCTGAAGTAAACTGCCGAAATGCCACTGCAATACTGATATCTCACAGAATGGAAACCAATAAACAGGCACTTGGTACTCTGTCACATTCAAAACCCTTCTGCAGTCATGCAGCTCTCCCTGTTTATTTCTCTTACCAGCCTCTGAGGGTAGCAGAGCAGAAGGGAAGAACCTCTTTTTTGCCCAAAGTCAAAATCAAAGGAAGATTTTCAAAGGTATACTCATTATTTCTTCAGAGGCAATATCAGCAAAAGATCTTTTCTCTGTCTTGCTTACTCTCCAAATAAGGACAATTTCTGAGAATACTGAAGAAAAAGAAGTTTTGGGTATTGCATTGCATAGAGCAAAGGAGGACAGAGTTGGAAACTGAATTCTTCTCCTCCAGAAAAGTTTAGCCTGTAAATCAAGGCAGTACTGTGCAGTGTGTGGTAAGAACAGGAGAATAAAAGATAACCTGTTAAAACCGCTCAACTCTATATTCATGAAACACCTGACAAGCTCACTGTATTAAAGTGATTTACAAACGGCACATGGTTGGGATAAGGATAGCAATCTTGCTGACAGATCTTCACACATATACATAAATATATGTGTGTACAAACACACACACACAAAATCTGACCAAAATCCAGGCTGCAAAAGCTTTCTCTGCCCCTGAACTGATGCGTTCTTTGGTATGCAACTTTGTAGATAGAAAGCTTTATTATAAATCTGTGTTTGTGTTTGGAAAATGTCTCCTGGAATTTAAAATCACAATTAGGTGTGAATGAAGGATCTCAGTAAGGAGTGAAATATTTTCTTCCACTGCACAAAGTTACCTAATTTCCTCTGAAAAGTCCAAGGAGTAGCTTGTTTATTTTTAACAAATCTTTATTGTGTGTAAGTGAATAATAATTTTGCAGCTAAATATTTCAATTTGTATGCTGAAAGCAGAACACCACAGTTAGAAAGCATATTAAACCCTTATAATGAAACAGAGATGAGCACTCCAGCAGAGTGTGGAATGGAAAGTCTTCATGAGGTATATATACAGCTGATTCAAAACTGAAGAGTGATTGTGTCACTGATTTTATAGAAATAGCTGCTGCTGTGGAGCAGGCAGACAGACAGGACCAAGGGAGTACAATGCAGACAAAATGTGGACAGAGAGGGAAGCAAGAACCAGCTCCAGAAATAAATGTCAGAAAAGCAGAGGCCATGCAGCTGCAATCCCAAACTGACAGGAAGAGGTGTGATGCATGAAGCAAACGAAATTTCGCAACAGCACAACCTCAGAAAATCCACTATGGATTACGGATTTACAAGTATGGGGTCAAAAATTTCACTTTAAGGAGTGTGGCACCCCTGCTCCCCACCTCAGAGGTAATGCTTGGGCTCTGGTTTGAAGCTGGATATGCCTGTGAGTACACTGAAGTGGAGAAGGTACATCTTTATCCTCTATGGGCCTGACAGATGCCAGGCTGTTCTTTCAGATTCAGGATGTAGCATAGCATAAGACCTGCACATGAGGGCAATTCAGCTGCAAAGCAGCAAGCAAAGGTTCAGAAGACAGGTGACCTGTGCTAATTTACTACCTCTTGGAGTGCTGGGATAGGAACGGATCAGGAGAGGCAGTCACACCCAAGGAAACAAGAAGAAAGAACTACAGAAAAAAGTTACTACAATGGACGTGTTTGTCAAGGGACAGAACTTGGAGAAGACTGTCAGAGGTCTTGAAAAATATTCCTGGATATATGCCTTGGATTAAGCCCTTTCCAAGTCTGTGTGGCCCTGTTGCATGCGATGTGCATCAATGAGTTGTCTTTTTTCCTATTGCTAGCTTGCTCCAATAAAGTCTACATAAAGGATCAGCAGTTTTCAGCACAGTGTGTGACAGAATGCATAAATCAGGAGGAATGGCTGTCCAGAGGCCATGTCACATGTATCTATCAGATCGCCTTGTAACTGTCCAACACAACTCACCATTATACCACCAAAAGGAATCCAAGGTTGAATGTACCTCTTTATTTTGTCTTCTTTTTTTTTTTTTTGCAAGATCACAAATTATGTCAGGTTGAGAAGTGTGACCTGGGTGGCTGGTTCTTGCCAGGGATGGGATGCAAACAGGTAAAAGTGAGGGATTGTTGACTGGAACGGTACCTGGATGATGCAGCTTACAGACTCAGGAGGCTCTTTGTGTTTCATGGGACAGGTGGGTGTCCAGCCCACTGCAGGATCCTGAAGTCTGAAAAGGGAATGCGTGCCATGCCATGCTGCTCAGCAGGCCACGAATGGCTATGTGGACTGAAGACTACTGTTCCTCAGGACAGACTTTCATCTGTGGTTTCCACTTTGCGACTTTATCACTATTGAGGTTTAGATGGCTTTCCCTAGGTGTAGTGGCGCTACTGTTTGTGCAGGATCCTTCCACATTAAAAAAAAAAAAAAAAAACAGCACTGTGTGCTGCCAGTCAGAAGTGCCTTTCTCATACATAAGAAAACAGCAAAACAAGAAAAAAACCCACAAGACTAAATTCCTGGGAGAGGGAGGAAGTGCAAACACTTTCTATAAACATGTCCATACTTTCTCCCTTTTGGCAGTACAAAACAAATTCTCAAAGCAAAACTGGCAGCTGAACTCTGTCAGCAAGAAAAGTGTGTATTCCCATAAAGGTTTAATGTTCAAAAAAACTAAAGCCTGTCAATTTCACGGGCCACCCCTCCCACGCCCTTAGAGGTGTGTTACTGTCATGGTTTGGTATCTGCTTCCAGCATATTTCCAGATTCTCTACATACGGCTGGTATTCATTCCCACTCATTAAGTAAAATTTGTTGTTGCTGCTGCTGTTGTGTGCTTTTTAATGTTTGTTTGTGTTCACTGCAGGGCTGGGACCAGCTGCCTGTGTCTGAAGAGCTGCTAATGTTTATGAATGAGCCACTGCATACAGTAAGCAAGGCCCAGTGGAAAGCCCAGCAATATGCCATACAGAAAATGCTGGTTGATTCTTCTGCTGCTTGTTTCCAGGTTAAGTCGCTTTGTTCTTCAGCATCCCACCTGTAGAAAAGTATTATGAACTCATTAAGCTAGAGGAATACGGTAACGTTCTTTGTTTTGTATGTCTCTTTTTCATACGCATGTTTGCTGCTGTAATGCATCCACTTGCTGAAGCACATACTAGATACATCTTTTTGCCCACAGTTTTTCTACTCACATAAGCCACCTGACACATAGCCATTTCTGGATATGTAGCCTGCTGAACATCACAGGTATCACTGTTGAGCACGTTAAGACTCAAACTGATGGGCAGACTCCCTCAGGTTAGCAAGTCATTCCACATTAAGCAGAGCTGTGGTCTCTTTGTCCATACCCATTGCATGTAGCAAACACAAGGCATTGGATTTATTTAAGATTGCAATGCAAGAGGGCTAAGTGAAAGTTGCATTATTTTGTATTTGCTGTGGGTTCAGAGCTTGTGTACAGCCAGCCTCCATGGCTCAGCTGGTGCTTATTAATCTCATACACCTTGGTAACTTTGACTGTGTCTGCACCCTCAGGCTCATGCTCATTCAGGTCATAAAAAGCACACCCAAGACTATCTCAGGAATAGTGTGGTGAGCAGGACTAGGGAAGTGATCATCCCCCTGTACTCGGCACTGGTAAGACGCCACCTCAAGTACTTCAGTTTTGGGTGCCTCACTACAAGAAGGACATTGAGGTGTTGGAGCATGTCCAGAGAAGGGTAACAAAGCTGGTGAGGGGTCTGGAGGACAAGTCTTACAAGGAATGACTGAGGGAACTGGGGTTGTTTAGCCTGGAGAAGAGGAGGCTGAGGGGAGACCTTATGACCCTCTACAACTACCTGAAAGGAGGTTGCATAGAGGTGGGGGCTGACCTCTTCTCCCTAGTGACAAGTGATAGAACGAGAGGAAATGGAGTCAAGTTATGCCAGGCGAGGTTTAGGAAAATTTTTTTCACTGAAAGGGTTGTCAAACATTGGAATAGGCTGCCAAGGGAGGTGGTGGATTCATCATCCCTGGAGGTGTTTAAAAAAAGGGTAGACATGGTACTTGGGGGCATGGTTTAGAAGTGGTTTTGTCAGGTTAGGTTAATGGTTGGACTTGATCATCTTAAAGGTCCCTTCCAACCTCAAAAATTCTATGACTCTATGATTCTGTGATTTGGGAAGCCTCTCTGCAGTATGGTTTTGTCCTATCTAATGTTTATGCTACCTTGTTTTCCATATTAGCTTTGTCCTGCCCACTGCGTGACTAGCTAGTTCTTGCATGGGTTGGGAGATACCTAGTATGCAGAGAGGCAATTCCTGAGGTTTTTTTTTCCTAAGTGTAAAAGTGCTTTATGCCCATATGTCCTGTCACTGGCAGCCTTTGATTCACTATGGAATCTCTCTCCTCATTGTGTCAGTGTCTGTATATGTGTGTGAGATGATCTGTTGCCTGCACAAATTACTAGCGCTGCTCTCTAACTGCTGTCCATGCCTATGCAAAGGTTGGCTTGCCTCTTGCTGGGATTCCAGTGAAAAGCTAGCTTGCATGTGCATGTCTTCTTCTGAAGACCCTTCTCTTTCTTCCATGTAGTCACTGCTGTATAGCAATTGCCTTTAGCAGATCCAAATTAAGACAAAACAATCCAGGATCTTGGATCCTGATCTCTTTTCACCTCTCAGGAGCTGCACGGGCTAAGCTCCTTGCATTGTGCGTAGAGTCAAAATACAGGGAAAACTGGGGCTTGCTTGGTCTGTCTGATCCCCTTCCACATGTCTCCTATGCCTCACTTCATCTCTTGTTACAGCGTGGCTTCTTCAAAATAGTGAATCAATATTTGCTGGCTTTCCATCTCACAGCTCATCGCAGGACCTTAGCCAAACCATACCCCTCAAACAACACATGGCTGGGCTCGAGATTTAATAGAGCAGGCGTCAATCCATTACAATATCATTTATTTTTGTTGCCCAGAGATTTGGGCTCTTCCTACCCACTGCTAGTTATAATCCTTTCATATTTATTCTGCTATTCTTCAACTGTTTTAGTTATTAACTGGTTTAACTATGTTAACTATTCTTTATTCTGTTGTATTCTGCTGTTCTTTAACACCATCTGTCTAACAATACTCCTCGTAGTATTCTGATCATTTCAAACATGCAGTTTAGGGCAGAATTCAGCAAATTTTCAGCTTTGTAGCCAGAACTATACCTTGAACGTTCCTTGTGCCTTGTAACAGCTGATACAGACACAGATGCCAATGCACTTCACATGATGCAGGTTTAAAGAGCTGGGGTCAGTTGCTCTCGATTTTGGCTAACCGGCTCCCACTGTGTTCCTTGTGGGTAATTCTGCCTGAGTATGCTTTTAGGTGACATCATGACAGGGATATTTCCCTGCAAAAGCATCTAGGGACCCGCTGCAGTAAACATTGTGGGTTTATTTTTTTAAGAAGATGCAATTTACAACAATCAGCAGAAGTTCACTGGGAGAGGGAGGACATAGCATGGAGCGGCAGAGGTGGAAAGAGGTACTGACAAGGACGTATTGATACACAGTCATTGATGGTAGCTCCCGTAGCTTGTCCTAGGCACGCTGCTGTGCTTGGGTACATTGCTGCATCCCTTGGACATACATCAGTGCTGTTGCCCTCATCAACACAGCCTAACTGCTCAGGTACCAAGCTGCCAACTTAACCCCAGTCAGGTTTTACAGTCTGTCCCTCTGCCTCTTGCCTGCATCTGGAGCTGGAGTTCTCTCAGTGTCCTCTTTCCTTTTAAGGTGCAGGCAACACTGATGCGTGGAGGCAGGGAATTGCACAGGCACATGAGCTCCATCGTAACATGCAAGCAAGAAGAGACATGAGCGGCTGGGTGATGCTGATTAGTCCACACCTCAGTCATCATCTCTTTTCACTCAGTCTGCCCTTTCTAAGCACCCTCTGGGTGGCTGCAGCAGCAGGGTTGGCAACTGGGAAAAAAAATCAAAACCAACCAAACAACAACAACAAAAAAACAGAAATAGAGAAAGCAACAAGCAGGGAAAAGCAGGGAAGCATTTGTTCAGCAGCAGCATGGCAGTCTGAGGGCTGAGAAAGTTTGCCAGGGTGGTAGGGTGCAAAGATGCCTGAAATCACAGAGCAGGAAGGACCTTCTTGCTCACTGCTGCTTGCATTTGAGTCTAACTAACTGAGCTGGGTGGAGACAAAGGGTAGAGCGGTTGTTTCTTCAGCTCTGAGCAGATCTGGTATTTTGGCAAAGCTCTATCTCAGGGTTTGTTTGGGTTTTTTTTGTTTGTTTGTTTTTTTGACAATCACTCTTTATAGAAAACTGGTATGTGGAGAGGTAGACAGAACAGAATCCTAATTCTCCTACTCCGTGAGTCACCCCTCACAGTTTTAGCAGACACTGCAGCCAGTAAGTCTGTCTTCAGCCCTATTATGCTTTTTGAGCACCCTAATATGATAAACAGGATATTAATAATTATTACATTATTAATAATCACCATTAGCAATATTTTCCACATTGTCAACATAGCTTGAGAAGTCACTGGAGGTTAATGAAAGAGCATGGCTGGACCCTTTGAAACAAACCCTCAGGTAATTTTTCAGTGCAATTCCCTACAGATAGCTGAGCATGTTATTTCAAGTCTCCAGGATGTTAAATTAGTTTGCGCCACAGTTTTTAGCACAATGGCAGAATTACTGAGTGAACTTCTAGGGTCATTGTTCAAGTAGGTCAGAATAGATGATCTTACAGGCCTTTCCTGACCTTAAAAAAATACTAATCTACGAACAGTTCCTCTAGTGAGGTAGGAGCTAATCCACTGAGGCCTTACAGAGCCATATAAATTCTTTAAGGTAATTTTAATTAAAAAGTTCTCATTTTTTTTTAACCAAGACAAAGCAAGCATACTCAACTCTGAAGATGATTTGCTCAGTGAAAAAGCATTGCAGTTATGCAGACCCCTATCCTGGGAAAAGTCAGCACATCTAAAGATGAAGACTTACAAAGACTCATCTTCTCATGATCCTCTTCGATTTTAATTATAGTTTTCTCTTGTGAAAATACTGTTCTCAGGAAGCCGTTATCCAGAGCACTGTCTACTTGATTGGACAGCAAGTTTTCATGTTTCTTCTTCTACCCATAGAATCATAGAGTATCTCAAGTTGGAACAGACCAATAAGGATCACCAAGTCCACCTCCCTGCTCCTTGCAGGACTACCTAAAACTAAATCATATGACTAAGAGCATTGTCCAGATGCTCCTTGAACTCTGACAGGCTTGATGCCGAGACCACTTCCCTGGAGAGCCTGTTCCAGCAACTGACCATTCTCTCAGCAAAGAACCTTTTCCTAATGTCCAGTCAGAACATTCCCTGACACAGCTTCATTCCATATCCTTGTGACATATCACTGGTCACTGGAGAGAGGAGATCAGCACCTCCTCCTCCACTGCCCCCCTTGAGGAAGTTGTAGACTCCAATAAGGTCACGCCTCAGCCTTTTCTTCTTCAGGCTGAGCAAACCAAGTGGCCTCAGCTGCTTCTTGTAGGTCTTAATCCTGAGGCCTTTCACCATCTTGGTTGCCCTCCTCTGGACACACTCCAGTAGTTTGACGTGCTTCTTATACTGAGGCACCCAAAACTGCACACAGTACTTGAGGCAGGGCTGTACCAGTGCAGTGTAGAGTGGGACAATTGCCTCCCTTGACGGGCCAGCTATGCTGTGCTTGATGCACCCCAGGACTTGGTTGACCTTTTTGGCTGCCAGGTCACACTGTTGACTCATATTCAACTTGCCATCAACTCAACCCCCCATATCTCTTTCCATGGGGCTGCTCTCCAGCCTCTCATCCTCCTGTCCCAGGTGGCAAATCCTGTACTTGCTCTTGTTAAATTTCATATGGCTGGTGTTTGCAGATTTCTCTGTAAGGCCTCTACCCTTGATGGAGTCCACAGCTCCTCCTAATTTAGTATCTCAGGAAACGTACTTACTGTACATTTGATTCCTGCATCGGGATTGTTTATAAAAACATTAAAGAGCACTGGCCCTAAAATCGAGCCTTGGGGAACCCCACTGGTAACTGGCCACCAGCCTGAGGTGACCCCATTTACTAAAACTCTTTGAGGCCATCAGCCAATTGCTCATCCAAGGCATTATGGACATCTCTAGCTATGTGCTGGACATTTTGTCCAAAGGGATACTGTGAGAGACAGTATCAAAGGCTTCGCTAAAATAAAAACACCAGTATCTACTGTCTTACTTTGGTCAATTAGATGGGTGACCTTGTCATAAAAGGAAATTAAGTTGGTTAATCAGGACTTTCCCCTCATGAATCCATGCTGGCTACAACCAATGACTGCATTGTCTCTCAAGTGTTTTTCAGTAACTCCCAGAATAACCTTCTCCATAGTTTTACCAGGCACTGAAGTGAGACTGACAGGCCTGTAATTACCAGGGTCTTCCTTCTTATCCTTCTGGAAAATTGGGACAACATTTGCTAGCTTCCAGTCAGCTGGGACCTCTGCAGAACCCCAAGACCATTGAAAAATAATGGAGAGAGGTCCCACGATAATATCAGCAAACTGTTTCAGCACCCTGGAATGCACCCCATCGGGCCCCTTAGATTTATGTGCATCCAGCTGGAGTAGCAAGTCATCAACAGGTTCAGGGTTGGCTGGGAGCTTATCATTCCCCCAGTCACTGTCTTCCAACCCAGGGCACGCAGGATCCATCATTGGTGTTGAAGACAGAGGCGAAGAAGGCATTAAACATCTCTGTTTTGTCTATGTCCCTATTTGTGAGGTGACTGACCTCATCAAGTAATGGACCAATGTTATCTCTGATCCTCCTTTTGCTGTTAACATATTTTAAAAAGCTCTTTTAGTTGTCCTTCACAGTGCTGGCCAGACTGAACTCTTATCAAGTTTTAGCCACACAAATTTTCTCCCTGCAGTGGTGAACAGCATCTCTGTCATCCTCCTGTGCCACCTGTCCTTGCTTCCAGTGTTCATACACTCTCCTTTTCCACCTAAGTTCTATAAGAAGATATCTGCTCAGCCAAGCCGACCTTCTGCCCCACTTGCTTGACTTCTGACACTTTGGAATTGCCTGCTCCTACACTCTTAAGAGAAGGTTCTTAAAAAGTGACCTGCATTCATGGACCCCAATACCTTCAAAAGCAGATTCCCAGGGGACCTTACTAACTAGCTCCTTCAGCAGCCTGAAGTCAGCTCCTCCCCATACAAGAAGATGTTATGCAATTCTTATTAATGACACTTAGGAAGATAAACCGCACACTGAATAAGGTAGCTAAGAAAAAAAAAAGGAGGGGGAGGGGAATTCTTTTCTGCTCACTTCATTTTCTTATCTACCTAGGCTGAGAGTCTAGCAGCTCAGAACAAAGTTTCATTCCAAAGTAAAGAACATATATAAAGCAGATTTGTTTTACCTATTTTGTCAGTTAGAAGCAAGTTTGATCAAAGTGTACCAGGTGCCTGAGAGCTACATTCCCAAGAATATCTAGGTCAAAGCGATTACTCTGAGCAGAAGCAAAGCTAGCAATCTTCCTTGCTTAGTAGTGATGTCCAAGATGTTAGTGCAGATGCATGAGGTGTTGGCATCTGACAGTCATGAAGTTCACCCTGTAAAAGCTCCTGCTACTGCAGTGTGGCGTAAGAAATGATCTCTTGAGTAGTGAGCAATAAGCCTTACTGGATACTTCTCAGAAGTGAGACCAGGGAGCCTGACAAAAAGAAAAATGAAAAGCTACAGTGGAGGCTGGCAAGAGGAATATGGTTATAGTCTAGCCAGAATCTTGGTTAAGAAACATTCAGGAGTTTTCAGTAGTAAAATGATGGCATTGCAGACTATATTTTTTTTCTTATGTCTTAATTAGTTTGCTTAGGAGAAAGAAACAGCCTTGAAACCGGACATTAATTTGCATTAAAGTTGCTAAAAAAGGACTCACCATGGCATGGCTTAATGTTCAAAGAAAACTGAAAAGCAGGTTGGTATCTGTAATAAGGCACTGAGAATCCCTATTAATAGGGACCTTGCCTTTTTTTTGCATCAAGAAAGAGAATGGGCCGTGGAGAAAAATTCATGAAGCAAAACGCTTTCAAGTGCAGCTAAATATGGATTGCCAGGCCTTAAACAGTGTGACCTGAAGAAACCTTGAACTATTTAGTGTGATGCACCCAGTGTGATGCAGCCTGAGGACAAAAGTATTGCAAAATGTTCAGCTATAATGTCTTCCTGTTTGTCAAGAGTTAGTAAATATAAATATAAAAGCTACAACTGGGGGTAGGGAAAAGGGGAAAAAGAAGGGCTGATTCTCATCGCAACAGCAATTGCTTCACATGGGACACCACCAAACCAACAGTATTAGTGTTTTCAGGCACAAGACCATGAGATTAATAACACAAGAACAAGAGCTTGAGGTCAAAAAAGGAAAAACACTGCTGCAGGCGCTCTGGGATACACTGTCCCAGCAGCTTGTGTGAAAGGGCAGGGAGCTGTGAGTGGAAGGCAGGCTACAGGATTGCAGATGGAAGGTTTTACAGACCAGCGAGGGTTTTGCCAAAGCTAGCCACTGCCTAGTGCCTTGTCCCTTCCTGCACCAGCCTGGATACAGGCAGAATAATGAGCTGGTGTTAAGAAGCTCAGGGGCTAAGGAGCAGTCACCCATTTATTGTGTGTATCCTCTGCTTTACAGGAGCTCTAGTTCCGCTGAAGTGCTCCCGGTGACAAGGGGAAGTAACCTGGCCTTCAGGATGCTCGTTGTCACTGGAGATGCTTGTGCCAGCTCAACCACAGCTGAGGATGAAACCTCCATCAAAACAAAGAGAAAGCATCTCTCCTGTCCTGTTAGGTACCTAGTCTGGCTTTATGCTATTACACATGCCCTGCAAGAGAAACAAGAGTGGCTTTATTCTGTTTCTCAGCAGCTCATGAAGAGTTTGAAGTGAAGTAGCACGCTGGAAAACCCTTCACACCCCTGCCCTTCACCTCCACTGGGTCCAGGGGAACATGAGAGCTGCGCTCCCAGAGCACACCCAAAGCTTCAGGCACAGACTGCGACTTTCCTCAGCCCTTAACCAGATGGAGGTATTCTAACTGGGAAAAAAAAGGGACAACTTTTATTTGCTCACCTTTGGAAAACATTTTAAGAGCTACTGTAGTGAATACCTACCCAGTATCTGCATATCAATTATTCATTATTTTCCTTAAGGAAAACCAAGACATGCTATACTCATGTAGATGAAAGAAATGTATAATGTTCTCTCTCTCTCTCTCCCGCCTCTGCCCCTCATACATTTTCATTTTGAGATTATCCTTAATCCATATACACTTGAATTAGGAAAATGTATGGGTTTTATTAGCAATAAAACTTTAGGGTTTTTCTTCCCCTACTGATTTTCTGTAGATTTATGGATCCATAATCATTCGCGTCACAGCCTGAGGGAGATGAAGCTGGAACGGGATAATAGCCCTTAAATCCCCTTCTCTAAGCACTCAGATCTTCCCTGTCAGCAAGATTAAAACGGTCAACAGCAGTCTTCATGTGTCTATATCCCACACGGAGCTTTCACAACAACTGGAGTGGTGGCTGGCAGGGAGAAAAATGCAGAACCGCTGCTGTGCGTGATACTACTGAGATAAAGAGAGAAGAAAACAGGATTGTCAGCCTTTGTAGCGTTGGAAAGGACTGGTGTTAATTCCTTGATCAGGTGAATGCAAAGAAGGGAGAGGAGTAAGGAAAAATAGTATGTTCCAGTTTAACATGCAGCGACAGTTTCCTTTCCTAAAACATAAAGGCAGAGAGAGGGAAGCACCAAATGTCCTCCCGCAGCCCGACAAGGGGAAGGATAATGAAGGCATGCATGCAGACAAGCAGAGTGGCTTTTCTGCTACTGCTCCATTAAACTCCCAGCCCCTACTGCTCCTGGGACCTGAGGGGAATTACAACTATTATGTGGATGATGAAGATGAGGAAGAGGAAGAAAAAGAACAAGGAAAATGGCCAACTGGAGACACATTTGAGGGCGAAAACAAGCCCTCATCATCTATTCCTTGCTCTCCTGCCCTTTCGTCTGGAGCCCCAGCCACGGCTTCCACTTCATCTGTGCTGAACATCAATGTTGGTGGCCAAAGCTACCGCCTCACCTACCAGGCAGTGGCTATCTATCCCAAGACCCGGCTGGGCCGCCTGGCTACCTCCACTGACCGTCGCTGCCAGCTGGGCCTGTGCGATGACTATGCTGCCCAGGTAGATGAGTATTTCTTTGACCGGGACCCGGCTGTCTTCCAGCTGGTGTACAACTTCTATGCCTCAGGGGTGCTGCGTGTGCGGGACGAGCTGTGCCCCCGTAGTTTCCTGGAAGAGCTGAGCTACTGGGGCGTGCGGCTCAAATACACACCTCGCTGTTGCCGCATCTGCTTCGAGGAGCGCCGTGATGAGCTGAGTGAGCAGCTGAAGGTCCAGCGCGAGCTGCGTTCCCAGGCAGAGGCTCAGGAGAACGAACAGCTCTTCCACCACATGCGCTACTATGGTCCCCAGCGCTGGCGCCTCTGGAACCTCATGGAGAAGCCCTTCTCCTCTGTCACCGCCAAGGTGATGGCAGTGGCCTCCAGCTTTTTCGTGCTCATCTCCGTGGTGGCCCTGGCACTCAACACAGTGGAGGAGATGCAGCAGGTAGACCGGAAGAGTGGGGACAGCCGGCCTGTCTTGGAGCACATCGAGACCCTGTGCATTGCATTCTTCACACTGGAGTATCTGCTACGCTTGGTCTCTACCCCAGACCTGCGCCGCTTTGCCAGCAGCGCCCTCAATGCAGTAGACCTCATTGCCATCCTGCCCCTCTACCTGCAGCTGCTGCTTGAATGTTTTGCTGATGACGACCAGCCCCGAGGTCGGGGCTCTCAACACGAGCACGATATCGAGAAGGTGGGACGGGTGGGCAAGGTGGGGCAAGTGCTTCGCATCATGCGCCTCATGCGCATCTTCCGCATCCTCAAGCTGGCCCGCCACTCCACAGGGCTGCGTGCCTTTGGCTTTACCTTGCGCCAGTGCTACCAGCAGGTGGGCTGCCTTTTGCTCTTCATTGCCATGGGCATCTTCGCCTTCTCTGCCATGGTCTACACAGTGGAGCATGATGTCTCCAGTACCAACTTCACCAGCATCCCCCATGCTTGGTGGTGGGCTGCCGTAAGTAAACACATCTCACCTTGCTGAGTAGCCAGAGACCCTCCCTCCCTCCCCCTCCCCTTCCTTGCTAGAGTCGCTGATAGTCTTGAAAACAGCAGGCTCAGATCAGTGAACATCTGCTCTGAATTCTGAGCTTACAGGACATATGCACTCACTCACGCACACACACACTTGCACACGTTCATCTCTGTTGTAAGCTTAAATCAGGGCTTAATCAGGCAGACAGTGTTGAAATTCCCATCTGACCAAATGCAGACAGCACTTGCACTTTTAAAGAAGTGGGCAAAGAGACAGGAAAGAAAAGCATTTCCCCATGTAATCCCATTGTCAGTGCTGCCAAGAAAAAAAAAAAAGCAAAAGTCTTGCTTCAGGCCAGCTGGTTTCAGGTGGGCACAGGATTTTCATTCCTGTTCTTTCTGCAGATCTATTGTCACCCACTGCAAGATGGCAAGACATAGTTTATTATATATAGGCTGGTCACTCAAACTTGCAAAGCTAAAGCTGTCCCAGAGCTCTGACCACCGAAAATGCGTTAGGACCAACAGTTGTTTTACACAAGAGATTCTGTTCTGTTCCTTAGGTGGCACATCTACTGCTCATGTCTGCGCACACACTAAACATTGGTGGTTATTTATACCGTGCCAGACTTGCAGAGGAATAAATACAAAAAGCAGCAGAATGGCTCAAGGGGTTGATAATGGGATAAACTGCCTTCTACATTTAGGTCACTGGTTTGAATCCCACATCAGTCAGTACTGAGAGCTGGTTAACGTCACCTTGAATCTTTTTTTGCAACCTCTGCCAGAAAGCGTGTGATTTTAGTCCCATCCCAGACACTTGGAGTGAGTGCAACTGGCTGAGTTTCAGCTGACAAGCCTTAGAAATGAAGAGAGAATGACCTCGTTTCTAGAGACTGCCACTGGGTTAGTGCTCTAAGGCATTCGGGCATGTCTCCTTGAGAGGTCTGAACAATCACTGACCTGTTCTATACTGTGTTATGCACAGAGGTGTTTTTGAGGCAGCATCTTCCAGGCTGTTGGGTTCACATCTTTGAGGGGCATGAATATTTAGCCAGGAACAGAGAGCCGTGAGAGTTTAAAGTCCTCCACCTTGCTTAAATGCCTCCTGGCTCTGGCAGTGTCCTGGCAGAACAGTTCCAGCATCCCAAACTCATAATTCAACTCTAAAGTGTTTGGAAAGCAGTTCAACTCCAGACTTGGATTGCATTAACACCCAAGGATGGACATACATTCACTTATAGAAGGCTAACCAATACTTCTCAAATTATTGTGAAAACAAAACGATAGCTATATCCTTCAAGGTGAGGTGTGAAGACAATAGGAACACTTCTGGGTTTATCAAGACTAGCAGACAATGGAGAAGGAGCTGCAGGCTGTAAGCAAATGCTTAACAGATAACCTTCATGAGCAAGTGTGGCAGAAACAGAAACGTTTCGGCAGGGAGGGGGGTGGTTTTATCAAGGGCATTGGGGAGAGGGGAAAGTTGATCTCTGCCTGCGCTGCTGCCTGCAGCCTTTCAGAGGTGGAAAACAACAGCTCTGTTATGCTGCCGAAGATGTGCATATCTATAGCAAGCCTGGATCAAATCAGAGGGTAGATAGACGTTGCAGGTGCTGAGAGAACGCAAAGGGCCCATATCTTGGCTGTCCATAACTCTAAGTCTTGTTTCAGTCTGTCATCACGTATATGTCATTTTGCAGCACCTGATGCTGGCCTCCATAATCCATGTTTGTGGCAGGGCCCCAGGAGCACTTCTGACCCCCTGGGGCTGGCTATGTCCCAGTCACTTCCCTGGGGAAGGAAGCCCATGCGAATGGCCTGGAAAGGAGTCAGAAGACCTTCTCATGCTGGTTGATCAGCATAGGCACTGGAGGCACCAAGCTGCATACAGAGCCCACAGGACACCAACCCCAATCTATCCAAGGCTGCTTCTTCTGGCCAGCAGCCTGGGAAGCCCATGGCCTACACTTCTGCCTCAGCAACTGCTGATGAGATGTGGTGGTTTCCCATACGTATGTTTGTAGTGATTCAGTGTATGGCAGATAACCTGGCCCTACAGGCACACGTAGACTTTTTTATATATACATGCATATGTACATGTGCTGAATATCCTTTAAGCTGGGGAGTGGGAAGGACAGAAAAATCAGTGAATAAAGGAAAGGGCCCTATAACATGACCTTCACAGGTCATCTGTAAGTGATATACACAGGTTAAGAAAAAATTCATACTTCATACATTACTAGAATAAGGACATTAGCCTTATATTTTATTTTCTGAACATGCAGGATATATGCAAAATCTTTAGGGCTCATTTCTGCAAGCTGATGACACCATAATCATTCAGATACTCCTAAGAAACCTATATGACTATGACTGCATAAAAAAGGCCTATTTAGCTGACCAAGTGTCTCCAAAAGAGGAGCTGCAGCACGCACATTGCAATTCCAAGGCATAAAACTCTTTTAAAGCTTATTCATTCTTTAAGAGTGAAAATTAAGATATCCGGATCACTCAAATTTCATTAAAATCCAACAGTGTTCACAGTCTCACACACAGAGGAAAATTATCTCTCCCAAATGGTCACAGGCAATGTAGAAGACTATGCCAGTGGAACAGAACCTTATCACAGGATAATGGTTTTGTCCTGGCTGGTAGAGATAAACATCTTGCCTTCATCTCAGTATTTATTTTTGGAGATATTTATCCTGTATTATCATTCAAATCCAGTGACTTAATTTCCATTAAACCAAGTGACTAATCCTTTTTATTCCACAGGAAGCACCAGGTGCATCCTACAAATGTGCTTACCCAGTGCTCTCTTGTACCCTAATGCTTTCTTCATTTGAAATAACATTTTATTTAGCATGTTAGAGGATGACAGGCTGCACACCGTGACCTTCCAAAGACTTATTTCAGTGCTAGAGCCACAGAGGCATTACAGTGAAAGTCCTGCTGCCTGTGGTTTATTTCTGTCAAGGTTTTAGATTACTGTTTCACAGATACACACAGTGCACTGAGATATTGTGAAAAAAATTAAATAAAATTCATTGTCTGAAAAAGATCCCTTGCACAGATTAGGAAGCGCCAGATGGCAAAAATCTGCAAGTTTTACCTGCCAGAGAAAAATGAGTTATATTTACTAAATGTAAAAATTATAAACCATCAAGATGTGTGCAGTGGAAGTACATAAATTAGGAGTTATTTTATGTTGAATGTTTGGGAGTACATAATTCATATGTAGCATCCCCATAAGCAAACATCCATGAACGTTTGAACCTAAATTTTACAAAGAAAATATTGCATTACTTGGTATAGTACTGGCTCCATATAAAACACAGTTCCTTCATATACCCATAGGCTAAAAAGAGCAAACGCTGATGGCGGGAAGAAAAAAAGTCTGTGAAACTAGGTAGACAATGGGATGGCAAAATGTACAGATTCATCTGAAGTGGATATACTAAATACCAATACTCCCACAAAAAAAACCACAACAAACCAACAAAAACCCCCCAACGTTTTAAACAACCCCCAAAGCCTTCTTCAAAGGGGAACTCAGCAAAAATTTCCCATCTGTGTACCTGTTAGCTAAAACAAGCAGGAATATTCCTTATTGAAGGCACACATACACCTTACTTTTGTAACCTCTGACATACAGCTGAGCTGGAAGATCAAACATTTTAGCACTATAAACATATATGTTGCGAGCATACACTACAAGCAAAAACTTCCAGGCAACAGAGAAAGACATTTGTTTTTTCCACAGCTCCTTGTATGTATGTAACCATTAATGGGAATTTTATCTAGAAACTTATCTAGAAATGTATCTAGAAAGTCCTGGGTCACTTCTTCCTATAGTGCAAACATTATAAAAATATATTTCACAATTAGCTGAAGCTTTTCATGTGTTTTTCATTAGTTCATAAAATATATGTGACAACCAAAGGTAATACTCAAAGTACCCTCAGAATAAGTCCCCAGTTACCGGGTTTTATGAGCACATTGGATTTAGACACAGGGCATCTGTTCCAAGTGACACGATGAGGGAGCGGGGCTGCAGTTATCACTGGATTTGCGCAGTCAGTGAGCCATCTCGATCCGCTCACCGCAGCCAAGCAAACCCGCCTTCTGGGCAGACTGGTGTGGAAATTGTTTGGAAATTCTCTCTGCAGGACAAAGCTTTTAAAAATCCCCCTGAATGCTGTCAAACTGCACTGTTGTCTTTCTTTACTGCATGAGAGGGATTTTATTTAATTAGGAATTTTTGCATAACATGGATGCTACAGAAAAGAAGGCAGCAGAGAGTATTTCAGATTTATGATGCAAAGTGCAAAGAGCAAAGTGCAAAGCTAACTTTAAAATTATCCCTGATCCCTGAACATATCTGTCTGTATGCTTCTTCTCAGCTAATAAGCTGAATGTTGGTTTGCCTGTAGGTCAGCATCTCCACAGTGGGATATGGAGACATGTGTCCAGAAACCCACCTTGGCCGCCTATTTGCTTTCCTCTGCATTGCATTTGGAATAATCCTGAACGGCATGCCCATCTCCATTCTCTACAACAAATTCTCAGACTATTACAGCAAGCTGAAGGCCTATGAGTACACAGCTCTCAAGAAAGAAAGAGGGAAGGTGGACTTCACACGGAGAGCCATGAAGAAGCTATCTGAATGCTGTGGAGAAGGTGCAACCCGCCCTTTATCACAGCACTGACACAGTTTGTGCTCTGGATACTGGGAGGGAACAGAGAAGCTGAAGGAGAAAGAAGAAAAATAGATCAGCCAAGCTAACTGAAGATAAACTGAAAAGGCCAAAAATAACAAAAGTAGACGGTGAAATCTGTTTTAAAGGGGATTGTTTTCAATAGAAAGAAGGTTCGGATTACAACTTTTTTTTTTTTTTGGCTTTGCTAGGCTGTGAGCAGCACTTAAGTGCTCATCAGCTATCTGAAATGACATTCTTTAGATTAACGACCCAGAAACTCTGAATTAGACCCATATGAAGATGTAACCTTCTGCTACTGATCAGACCCACAATAAAGACCCACCATAACCAAACCAAAGCAAAACAAATTGCTGCCGTTAACAGTCAGCCACCTCACTGCTGTCAAGGCAGTCTCAAAAATTAACCAAAAAGAATACCTGATATACTGACTGTATTGCTGAAATTGGTTTTGTACCAGCTTTCAAAACCAGGAAAACAGCCTAGAGCGCTTACCTGGATATTAGCAGCGTCTATACTCCTTAAGCTTTCAGCTTCTGTTTCCACTGTCAGATAGCTATGCTTCACTGTTCCAATTTTATTTTTCAAATGCAGTGCTGCAAATGATTCCCATTTTCATACCTAGGCAAGCAACACACTGCTTTTAGTATTTTCCCCCCACCAGCTCCGTAATCATCTTTCATTATGCCAAGAACTAGTGAAGAAGTCTGGAGTCTGTCTTGATAAATGTCATTGATCAATTTTGAAAACATTTCTAAACCAAAACCTTCTTTAGGTATAGGATTAAGTGATAAACCAAATCTGTTTTACAGCTTTTAATGTATCTACCTATTGAATTGTTAGAATAATAATAGGCCTGTCACAGGACATAAGTGTTCAAGCAGCATTTAAAAAAAAATAATCAAATGAAACATGTAATGGATAATATCTCATGAAGACTTTTCATACAAAGGATCTTATCAGTACTTACCTGTAACCAATTTTAAATATAATTTAAAGTCAAGATACTTTGTCTGGTTCATACAGCCATTAAGGACACAATTCTGACACCTTAGCTCACCCTCAGTAGTACCTTACTTTCTAAGATTACTGAGCCGTCTTGCACAGCTGGATACAATTTCTCATGCGTCAGATATTCACTGTAAAACCTACACAACAAACAACCACAGCAACATCAACAACAATTAAATGGAATCAGAGTTTCATATATTAGTTTGCAGCACATCAGGAGTATTCTTTTTATGTAAAAGCAGTCATATCAGTTCAGAAATAGTAATCTGAATAACACATCTGCAGGAATAGTTATTTTATTGATACTCAGCTACAAACAGAGTAAAAAAAAAAAGGGTAACAAAAAGAAGCAATGGTAACAGTCACAGATATGACCCATGGCTGTTACTCAGCAGCACTCTTTCTGCAAAACGGCCTAATGGCAGAAATGTGTTTTAAAATTCTTGAACTCTCACATTGTGTCTGCGCTGCCCTGCTGAATGCAAATGGCTGCATTCAAATCTCACAGCCATGCTGAAGACAATGGTGTGAAGCTTGCTGTTGGGACAGCTAAGGGTGAAAAAGTTCATTAATTTTGCCACGTCCATGCAAATTGTGTCAAGCATAGGGACATTTCTCCTTTCAATAGTGAGAAGGTAATTAGTAACCAAGTTGCTCGTCTCATTCTCTACCTCCAGACAAACGTATCATAAGCCCATCTGTCATTTTGTTCTTTAGGAATGACAGTCAGCACATTGTGTGCTGATCAGTGCTGTTAAAAGCCAAACCACGTCTTTAAGGCACAGCTGAGCCCTGGGAGTGGAACGTGATAGATGTTTGCTGTTCTGGACTGCACACAATGCAGCAGGCAAAATCCTGGCACTCACTGAGAAGAATAGCTGCTTTACTTTGGCTCTAGGGATGATATGAATTTGCATGGCCCTTCTGCACAGCAGCAACGGGACGAGGAGCTTCCCGAAGCCACAGGAAGCCCCTCTCTTAGACCCCCCGCTGCAGCTCAGTGAGGTGGCAGGTTACAAGCATGCAAAAACACAACTCTGCTTTACTTTCAACACACAGCTTGGGTTAGATCCATTAAAAGGACTTAAATGCTGATGATTACCCAACTTTCCACGACATGGGACACCCTAAATTAATTTCCTTGTCTGAAGGAGTCAGTACTTGCATATATCATGCAGATGGGCTGCAGATGCTCAGCCTTGCATGGCAAGCTCCGCAGCTTCTTTGCCACCTAGAGAAATCCAGAGCCTGAGCACTTACTCTGCTGAGGCTGGACGTACCCATCGCCTCAGACTTGACACAAATCACCAGCCTCATTTTCCACCCTACTTGCCTCACGTGCAGCACCCATTCAAGTAGACGTTCTTCAAGACATGTAAGGGCTTTCCACACAAAACATGAGCAGGGGAAAAAGGACTGTTCCCTCTTTTAATCAGGAGTCAAAACTGAACATCCTCAGTGAGTGTTTTCTTATATGTCCAACAAGATTTTAATGCACAAGTCCCATAGTACTGCTTTAACCATTCAAATACAGCTTGGTGTGGGTCTCTCCCGCTCCTCTAGCTGAAGCTGTTCCACTTTGCACTGAGTAAATAATGACTTGCCAGGTGACAGTAAAAGGAACACTGCACAGCTTGGTGTTTGCAGCACGCGGCTGGGTGGAAAGGTGTGGGTCACAAGCCCTGCTTCAATAAAGAGATATGCAAGTACCCTGACCAAGCAGCAAAATCTTCCCAAATACTCAGTCTCCCCTGGCCCAAGCCATTTTTTGTTGAGGGATTTAGTCTGGAAAGACTCGAGAGTCAGTCCCTGCACACTGCAGCCATATGAAGGCAAAACTCTTGCTTAAGAGTACCCAACAGATTAACGGCCATAGGCCAAAACACGTCCCAACACAGAGGAGACCAATTTCTGTCCCCTCAGGAGAAGATGATATTATAACCAGTACCACCAGGTCCCATCTGGGTGCTCTCAACAACGAGCCCATCACAACTCAGGCAGCCTCACTCTCTTCTTTCTCAATGCACTTTGCCCCCTCATCCCTCCACCATCCAGTTCCACCATCTCGCTGGTGGCAGCTTTGGTACCTTTTTGATTCCTCTTTGCACTGACTCAACACACATATGTGACAGTTTGGGAGAGCAGGGTTAGATTCTTGATTGATTCGTGACCTCGCTCAATTTAGAGAGCTCTGGCTAATGCTAGAGCTGACACAAGATACATGGCAGAAGTGTGCAGTCTGGAGGACAGACCTCTGGCAACTGCCACATGGAATATTAAGCAGAAGACTACACAAAGTTGCTGTTTTTCTGTTTTGTAATTCCAGCTCTGCTGCGTTCAGCAGGTGAATAGGTCCTTAGCGGAGTAAGGCATTTTCCAGCAAATTAGAAGTTAGTGGTTGGGGCGGGGGTGTGTGTGGTGGTGGTTGTGGTTCATTTTCTTCTCTGGATTACCTTAGGCAGCTTTTTGCCTTGTGGCTTAATAAATCTTACTTTAGGGGTGGCAAGTGTAAGTCTGTGCATTTCAACAGGAAAGAGTATGCCTAAAGTTGAGGTATCAATATACCTGCCAGATGTTGCCCCGAATGCCCACAGCTCTGTCAGTACCAGCATTTTCTGTGGATGGCTAACTAGCAAGGTCCTCCCACAAGGTCCTCTCCCCTTGTGAGATCCTGTCTGAGGCTCATACCATACCTCATGGAGGTCAAAGAGAACCTCCAGCCAGCTCAGAGGAAGGAGGAACTTCATATTCCCCCAGAACAGACTTCTGACAAGCTGGAGAAGGCTGTACAAACCTGTATCAGCTGGTTTTGAAATAGGATGCAGGGGTTTTGCCATTCTTTTATTGACACGATGGTTCCTTCTGAGAAGGACCCTCCATTCATTTTCTGCCACATCCACTAAGGCTTTCAGTGGCATCATTGCTGTCCCTAGATTACTCAAATGAAACAGTCAAACGATACACATGATGACATCCAAAAATAATGCAGGACAGCCGTGACCGTCTTGCTTACTGAATGCCACAGGGCTTCGGCAATCAAAAGATTTCAAAATAACCACATCAAGGGAAAATACACTTAAACACAACAAAGATGGGCAATACTATTAAAGCTAAAGTAAACAGGGTTTGGTTTATGAGACATTAATTTGGCATAGCTGAGGTTTTGGGGAAACAGGGTGGAGGATTCTCAAACCACTGAGAAATTAGAAACCTCTCTGAACGTGGCCACGCTAAAGTCTTCTACTTTAACTAGTTGCAGAGATTAATGAGACCCAGAGGGAGAAGGAAAATATGTTCTATCATTATGCTCACTACAGACTTAGCAAACATGTTGTGTCTGGTAGACAAAGAAACAGTCAGTTTATCTGGATGTCCTCGCTTCATTTTAGGACAACTAACCATTGTTTCTTCTACTCATTTTAGGCCTGGGAATTACTGAAAAAAAATAAAAATTAAAAAAAAAAAAACAACAAACCCCAAACTAGAAAAGAGAATAGGAAGAGAGGAAAAACAGAAAAGAGAGGAAAATAAATAAGTAGGGGTGGGGCTGGTAGAAAACTAAAGGGTCTGCCCTTACATGAGACAGTGGAAAGAATTCCAATTAGAATATGCTTTTGCACAAATCCTTGTCTTAGAAGAACATCATTTTTTCAATTCAATTCAGCAGCTGTTTGCTTTTCTCATTCAGAAAGATAGCACTTAAAGGGGTAGCTACAGTAAGCCACGGATTAATAGGCATCTGGTGCTATTCCCAGGCTTCTAAGACAAAGAGTAATACTCAGTCTTTAAATATGTATAATTTTAAAGATTATAAACTAGGTATACTTCAAAGTTTTTGGAGAAAAATAATGACTATCAATAAACCTAGGAAGGAAAAATCATCTCCTTGTTTACAAAATAGCTTCAACTGTTTAGAACATTCTGTTTTTCTTATGTAAAAATATTTGATTCATGCTTATCTGCTATTTACAAAACCTTTATTAACTTCTTTATTCAGTAGTAGAGAAATTACATGGTATTTGACTGTAATCCAGCTCTTTATCTTGGATTGAAAACGGGAAAGGTCAGAGGTACTAGCTTTTTTATGTACTTAGGTAATTTAGTTGAAATATGCTGAGAAAAATTAAAGCATTCTACAGGTAGCTCATGAAGTAGAGATTATCAAAATTTTTAAATAAAACTTGTCAAGAATCTAATTCTACTCTATAAAATGACTCCGTACCATCATTCTAACTTCTGAAGCAGATTCGCTCCATTTATAAGCAAAAGCACTTCCCCCCTATTAATAACCAGACAAACAAGTACCATACTTAAAAGCCAGTCTTTCGCCACCACTGATAACTGTTCTTCAGGCCACCACCTACTCATGCAACACTATTTCCTTCGCTGGTTCTGGCAGAGGAAACTGCCTGAGAAGCATTTCTACTACCAGCTGGCAAAGAGAAGGCAGAACCTGCTTTGGCTGCAGAGCTAACGTAGCTCTACATGGCTAAAACCAGCTAGCACTGTCACTCCAAGTGTCTGTCTGCAGAGGAACTTTTCAATACCCATATAAGAACAGCCTTGCTTAGTAGGACATTTACACTTCTTTTTTTTTTTCCTTACCAAAAACTGCATATGGAGGCAAAGGCATGGACTGAAAGTGAATGCAACAGCCCACCCATAACAGAAAGGCTGGGCTCTGAGGTCGAGTCTTTGTGATCAAGCCCTGGCATAAGCTGGATCCACACTGACATCAAAGGGACTCCTCGCTCCTCAAGCCTGCTCCGGCTGAGTCTTGAGGGTCAGGCTGGTCTGACTTTCAAATATTTTAACATCCAAATATTTAATTTGGGTAAACAAACAGGGGAACAACAACAACAACAACAACAATCACCAAACCAAACCAAACCCCAAACAAGAAGATCCAGAAATTCAAGGAAACTCAAGAAATCACACACAGGTTGCGACAGCACGTCCCGCTGTGATGGGGGCCGCAGCGCCCCGTGAGAAAGGGCAAAGCAGCGGGGTCTGCTTGTGGAAAGTACAGTGCATGGAAAGTTGTTCACTGCTGCCGCCCAGAGGTTACAGGCTGCCAGATTCCCCTTTTCCTTAAAAACATCCAGTGCCTGCTACGTGCTACGTTAGCTAGCTCTGCTGCATCTTCGTCAGGTACAGTGTACCAGAAGCCTGCAGTCCTGTCAGCAGAAGTGTTTACAATAACTTAAAATTTAACCTGTACTGCAAAATTTGTATTATCATCCCTATGGACTAAACGAATCTTCACTCTAATGCTGTATTAATTACACTGGAGATGAACTTCCCCATTCTTTTTGTTTCTAAAAGACAGCCCCGATGCCTAAAATGTTCCCCAAGAGTCACTACAAAAGAAGAGAAATTATTCTAGGCAGATCTGGATGATGTCAGGATATGCTTAATATTTGGTCTGCATATTTCTAGAACAGTTTAAGCAAACAAAAATATCATTATTAACACTAGAAAATTAGTCAGGGAACACGAAAGTTCAAGAGAGTTACCTTAACCGTAAGTTGAATGGATTGTTTTAGATGAGGGAGTATTGTCCAGGCTTTCATCGACAGGACGTAACACAAGCAATCAAAACACAGGTCTCAACCAATTGTAATTCCACTTTGAGGCGCGGCAGGCTTAAAATAATGCTGATTTTCTGGGAGTATTTTCCAGGGAGTACAAAGCATGTTCCTCAAAGACTCCATGCACCAAAGAGAGAAGGGTGCCATTTTATACAGAAGTTTGAAATACAAGTTTGATCATGCAGCTCAGCCAACCTAAAAGATCAATTTGATCCCCTGCAAAGGGAAGGTCTGCCCCTGGCTAATGCCAGACTTCTTGCTGCCTTACCAGGCAACGCTGCTGCTTAGCTTGTGCCCTGGTGTTCAAGCGGGTTGCCCTTTGTTCAGTGAATCTTATCAGCTCACTAATAGAAATTAATTCAACACCACCACACACAAACCTCTAACTGGTTCGTGAACGGAATCAGCTTAAAGAATACCCTGACAAATGCCAGAGCCGCTGTAAGGAGAGGGATGCCACGTCTTCTGTTCAGAAGCAGAAGGAAAAACACCCACTCGTGTTGCAGCACACAAGTTGCTGGATGCAAAATCACATTTATTAGATCAGCCAAGGGGCAGGAGGAGAAGAGAGAAAGACACACAAGGTTTAAAGCACGCTCTTCCTGCTTTACCACTTCCACAAGCCTCCCCTACTCTTACACAGCTGTAACACCGCTATTACTCTTGCACTGTCCCAATGCAATTTGGAGTTGCTTTTCAAAGGCATCTTTACTTCTACAATTGTTTTCCCCCAATCCCTCCCCCTTCAGAAATCTGCAAATACCTGCTTGCTTACAGGTTTAGCTCATTGGTATGGCACGGGGACCACTTCCTTACATGCCTGCCTTCTCTCTGTGTTTCTCCCTGCAGAGGCTGCCACCTCCCCTTTTTATTCAAACCCTACCACAACATTCACCTTCCCAACAAGTAAGATCCGCTCTCTGTGATAACATTCACCATTACAGACGCAGATTCACTACGTTAGTGCATTATCCTAAGGCACTTCGTGTACCCATCTGAAAACAAATTTTCACGAATAAATATGGTTTCTGTTCATGGTCAGTTATGCAGAACCCTGAGTAAAACAGTGGTCAGTCCTGTGCTAACACACCACTTTCCTTCTGCAAAGGTAAAATGCTCTGGGCTTCATTCGTACCCTTCAGTATCTATTATTATATTGCTATTATTACTTTTAAAAGTCTAAAAGTAAGCTTGGTTTAATGAAACTTACACTGTATCTCGTTTCATTTTCATGAAAAAAAAATCAAACAACTTTATATGGGAAACCAGTTAAAAACAACAGCAACAAAAAAAAAAGCTTCGTAGGTATTGTGACAAGGTGCAAGTTACTTGTTGGAAAGCAAGGTCTACGCATGGCAGCAATTGCAGTCTGAGCAGCATCACACTGCCCGAGAGTGGACAACGCATGCACGAATTCTCCACCAAGATTAAAGGACAAAGCATGACCAGCGGCAGACACTCACAGCGCACCTGAAGGAGAAGAAAACAGGCGATTTGAGATGCACTGTTATGGTGCTTATTCCGTGTGCTCTCTGCAGCTCTGTCCATCTCAAGGGCTGGTTCCAAGGTGCACTTCCTAACACCCAAGCAGCAAGCTAAAGAGGCAAATGCTCAGATGCTGCAAAGCTGAATCATCATCTGCGAAAGCAAACATCCTCCAAATTGGGCATAATGCCATGTAAAATAGGAAATAAAACATTATGTTTGGCATCTGTCATTGATGAGGACATCTTAAAGGGAAATCACCCGAGCTGCATGGAGGCTGGTGAGCTGCACCAATTCTGGAAGGCAGACCCCCGTAGCTCCCTTGTGCCTGGGCCTTGGGTAATATATATACATTATATTATATAATATAATAAAATACTTTGAAATTTGACATGTAAAATTGCAAGTTCAACCATTTTTAATTCTTTCAAAGAGAAACCATTCAGACATGTCTTTAAATTGGTACTGCCTGTTCTTTTCACTGCCCACTATCAAAAGACTTGGAATTTGAAACAGGCTCTAATTATTTTACCTCTTCAGATAAACAGAGGAAAAAAAAAACCAGAAAAAAGTGCTTAAGTGGAAAAACTGATGGCACCAATTTATAAAACAGCCTCAGAAAGCATTTCAACCATAAGAATGATTTTGACTGCCACGAAAACTGGTGCTATTACCACGCTGTGAAGACAACTCAATAGCAGGTGTTGCCGCACCCGATCTTCTTCACCTAATCGCTCACTGGGAGCAATGCAACATATTGAACCAATTCTCGTATTCCCTTATTACCTTTTTCCACAAAACATGTTTTATAAGGAATGCCTGTAAATCAGTACACCTTTAAAATGAAAAGCCCCGGTATTTTTTTTGCCCCGCAAGTAACTTGTTTGCACCTGTTTTACAAACAGAGAAAAACCTTCTGGTGACTTCTTAGTTCAATGCTTCCAGCACCTGTTCATATACACCTGCATACCCAGAGCTCCCGTCGGCTCCCTCCCGTATGCTTTTTGTGACTGTCCCACTATTCTAATAAAATATGTAATCCATGTAGACACACTCTAGTTAGCACAGACTAAGAAGACACAGAAATGACAGGTAGAAGCAGCTGTGGGGAAGACAGGGCAAATTAGAGAATCTGTAAGATTTTTGTATTTTGTAAAGCCCAAGTGTACTTATAAGACACATTCTAATTGAAAGAGCATAAAAATCCAACAACTAAAACCATCTTCCATGACAGCAGATGACAAGATGACTAAACCCACTTCAACTAGTATGGCCCTTGATAAAACTTTAAATACATTACTATTGCAAGAGAAAAATCACAGAGATATATGATGTTAAATTGGGCATATGTAAGGAATTACTGCTGATAACTAGGACTGAGTTTACCTGGCATATTTTCCAGTTTTCCAGCCATCAGCAGCTTTCCCTTCCCTCAGTCCCTCCCCCTAGTACAGCTTTTAAGCAATACTCTACTCACTACTTTCGATGATACAGCAAAGTGAGTTAGGGCCTTTGCATACGCTTCAAAGAAAAAAATCACGTCAAGGAAAGCTTGCACTGCTGAAATTTGTAGTTACGGGGACTGGAGAAAAGGTGGAGAACACAGTACAACAGATTCATATTTCTTAAATAGCAATACTTCCTGGTAATGCGTGGTTCTCTTTACTAGATGGTTTGTACAATGGTATCCACCATTAACAGATCTTGAAAAAGGTTACATATCCTAGAAGTCCAGGATCTCAAATCAAGACACAGAAAACAAAATAAGGGGCTTTAAATAACAACAAAAAATTGTTAACAGTGAAAGAAAGTGCCACTTACAGAACAGAACATGTAAGGGAGCAACTCGATACAAGAGCTTTAAACCCCGAGCAGAAAAGAGGAGAAAAGTGCTGGAAGAATAACATGGTTAGAGTAAATGAACTTTTGCATTTTCACAAAGCAGCTGACAAATGCTGTGCACATTAGTGAGGCAAAAGGGATGGGTTTGACAATGATCTTGAACTTGATAATGCCAACTGTCTAATGGGCAATACAGATTTCTTCCAAGAAGTCAGAAGGAAATGTGTCTTGATTAATGCAATGAACATTTACACGTGAACCTGTTTTAAAGATGGAAGAAACAAAACCCCCTAATTTTAATATTAGCAGCGTGTTTCATTTTTTTAGATGTACCACAGGAACAGTGAGAACACTTATGTACAAACCCTTAAGTGCCAAGTAGTGTGCATACACGGATATGGCCCTGTGTCCATTCTGATGAGTTTACAACCCATCTAGGCAAGAGATGGACAGAAGAAAAACTCCCAACTGATGGGTCACAGTCTGCCTGCAACGTGTATTATTGTCCCAAAACACTCCCCCTTTTTTTCCAGCTACTTCAATCATTCTGCATTTTCTGCTGACCCCACTTTGTCCTCAGTTCTGCCCTCAGAAACAAACTCCGAGTCATTATGTACATTTTCTGCTTCTGAAGGAAAGGTAAGCTGCTGTAGAGCCAGTGGAAAAGGAAAATACTGCTTGTTCTTGGTAGCTCCTGCTGTCAGCAGCAAAGGGGAAAGCTGGTCCTTTTGTACCTTAAACCAAGAGGTATTAAGTTGCAATAGTACCTATATGTATACTCCTATTTCCAACGTAATGGGAAATACACTATTACACACTAATCTACACTATTACCAACGTAATGGGTCCTCTGTCTTCTAAGAACCAAAAATAAAATAATCATCACCACGTCTCCTGTCCTAGCATTCACAATGATTAAACATTGGCGGTTCACCCTCCAACTTCTGCTATGTAAAGTGAAAGAGAGAGGTGTTGGCTCTGGATGGCCAAGGGGGCAGTCACTTCACCTCTGGACAACAGCTTTAAAACCAGAGCCCCATAGTTCCTGGAAGAGCTTCTCTTGTGATCAAGTGGCACAGGCAGATATTTGCTGCACATGCGCTTCCATTGTCTTCTTGGCAATAAAAAAACCCATACTGCTAGCTATATTAAGATGCTGGCAATAATTAGAGCAGCTTGGACAATCTAAAGTAGGCAGAAGTCCTTGCCAAGTACATTTCAAGAAAAAGGACACACTGAAAAAAATGCTTTTGCTTCAGAGTCTTTCAAACAACTTCTCTCTCAGCCTTCACAGTCACAGAGACACCGACAGCAGACGGGGGACAGAAATGGCACTGCATCCAACCAACTTCTTCAGTGGGAAAAATGAGTCCATTCTGTGAAGTACCTTAAGGAACTGAAACAGTCTTTAGTATCCCCCATAACTTCTTTTTCCTCTCCTTCCATTAGACTGTTTCAGAATTTGGTTTCAACTGATATTAAAGACATACCTTGGCAGTAAAATTTATGTTCTATCCCTGGCAGGAAAATAGTAGCCTCTTTAGCATAACCTTAACTGACGTCTACTTACTCAAGAGTGGCATTTCTCAAATTGTGGTGAGGAAAATTAGTAGTTGGTCACTCCAAATTACTACACGTAATTTAAAACAAATAATATACGCAGTCTCAAAAATGCAAACAGACATTCAGTTAAAGCAACCGGAATTAAAGCACACAATCAAAGCATCAAATCAGATTCACTTAAGCAAACATTCTTGCACAGCTTTTTGCTATTCAGTTTATCAATATTTATCTTTAGCTATGACTTACTTTCACTGCCCCCTTTAATTCTCTTGATTGGAAATATGTCTGTGCCAGATTCTAAGCATTACTTTATTCCCCTCAATAATCTGAAAATCGAGAAGGGCTGCATCAGACTTTTTCCCCCACTGTTTTACTCTACCAGTAATTATTCAGTCACAAATCTGTTGCATATTTCATTCAGGTTGGAATTTTTGGCAGTAACTGAGACTTCTTTATGAACAGTTCACTACAGTTTAAATTCATTATCTGTTGCTAATTAAAATGATCTGTTTTATTGTCACAAAAGAAAATCCTGTTACAGAAACTAATGAGCTGCAACCTTCAGTAACTGAGAGGATGTGTTTACAAGCATGAACACTTAATGTTAGTGCCAATCAGGTCTAATTGGGATTAACCTTTCAGTATTTACTACTCCTCCTAAGCCTAGGTGGAATTAGAGGGAAGCACAGTCAGCAGTCTCAGTAAATCAACAGATAGAAACAGAAACAATATCAAAAATGCTTCTCCTAACCATAACTTTCACATACTGCTTAAATAAACCTAAGTAAACTATGAATTATAATGCGGTTTATGATTTTTTTTAATTTGCCTATTCAGGTATCTTGTCATTTTTTTATACTGAAAAACGCTCCCCTTTGACCAGTGAGAAGCAAGAAATTACTTATTAAGATGAAACATTGCATTTCATTGCTTTGGATAAACTATTTATACTTAAACATACACATCTAGAAAGTGTACTTTACAATTACAACAACTGTACACACACAGGTGCTCCCTAGAGAACCAGAGTATTTAACCTCATGCTAAGCATGCAAGTCTGAGTCTCAAAGTGGGTAATCTGATTTTCATGGGTGCTGAGCACTGCAGTTCCCTATGGACTGTAGGAGTAGTTGTGGATCATCATGACCTCTGACAATAAAGTCAGTAATTTATAAGAATGATTTGAAGCATGTAAAATATGGAAACTTAAGCCAGTTCAGTTAACCACTGGTAACTTCCAATTAGTTGCATTGTCCTTTATGTTGGGGAAGCTGTATATTAGGAGAAATAATGGCTAACTGCTATTAAAAATGGAGCCACATCCTATCAGGCTAAGCAACAGTAGAAGAGTCGCTCCCACAGTTGGAGATCTAATTAATTCGGTCCTCTGTTTGGATCAGTCTATCAGCATGGCATTAAACACCACCAGGGTGTCGTATGAATGCCTTATTAAGAAAGTTTTGCGTTTTTTTTTCTTTCTTTGCTTAAAATGAGAAAAGAAAGTATTTTCTTGATTTTTCTAAATCAAAATAGGGTACAGTAGAAATCAGTATGATGCTTAGATAGTAAATTCATCCCTCCCCTATTACAAGACACCAAAAGAAAAACCCCAAATCCCTCTGGTTTATTAGGGCTTGAAGTCTGTGCTTTTCAGAAGACTTAAGAAAAACAAAACCAAACTGTGGTCCATTAACATAGTCAGCCTCTCCTTCAGGACCTTCTTTGAAAAAAAGTCAAAGACACTATTTTCATTCTATTCTTGTTAATTCCTGAAGGATGAGAGCCTCCATCACTCCTTCACAGAGTAAGAATGGGACTTGAGTTGTTTTTCTGCTTGGTTCTGTGGGTTTTTTTTTTGTTTGGTTTTTTTTGGGGGGGTGGGGTGGGGTTTTTTTTGTTTTTTTTTTGAGGAAACCAGGAGAGAAGGGGATTAAGAACAAGTGTATTTGCTCAGTACATAAGAATATGTCCAGAACAGATGCTTCTGCTTCTATGGTAACTATGACAACACACACACAAATTTTAACAAGACTCAAATCATTTTTGTGCAACTTATCAGGAAAGATTTAACTTCTTGATTACATGGTCAGAAGCTTCCACCAGGTCTTAAATCTTCTTGATATTTCAATCTCTGAGAACAACCACAACAGAATGAATACAACAGAAAACTTGTTTTAGAAATTATTTAATTTACAAATGCATACACTGCTTCTTAAAACAACCATGGTGTAAAAATCTTACCAACTCTCAGTTGGTTGCATTGATGTAAATTGTCTTTTTAGCTTCATTTACACTAGGAAGTCAATTTCTCCAGTAATGCTTCTATTCCTTTTACATTTTTATTCAGCTTCAACTTTGGCACAAGCTTTTTCAGGCCTTTTTTGACTGTGTTTGCCACTTCTTGATCGGTGCTCCGGAGAAGGCTACAAGAAACAGGAAAAAAGCCACGGATGTCAAAGGTCAGCATGTAGTCATAGGAAAAGAAGCTGTCCATGTAAGGAAAGGATAACTATTTAGGAAGAATATATGCTGACCTTTTCACCTCCTATTAGAAAAAGACTTAAAACTTTCCAGAAAGCATGAAACACCAAGTGAGAACACAACCAACACAGGATAAATCAGACTGGAAGGAACTGCAGATCCCTACTCAAAGTAGGTTCAAACATTGGGTCAGACCAGGCTGCGCAGGGCATCACCCAGCCCAGGCTTAAAACCCTCCTAGTGCTGGAGACAGCCCAAGTTCCCTGAGCCCTGTCCCCACTGTGGAGCTGGCCTTATGGGGAAAAGCCTTCTCCTTATCTCCAGCCTGAGCTTCTCATGTTCCAGCTTGCATTGCTGCCTCTCGCCACCAGCCACACACACACTGCTGTGAAGAGCCCAGCTCTCCTCCATCCCCTTGGGTGCTGGGGATGCTATTGAGTGCCCCCAAAGCCATCCCTTCTCTCCGCTGAACCAGCCCTGGTCCCACACCATCTCCTCCCAGGCCAAGGGATCCAGCCCATGACTATGTTGGTCACCCTCCATTAAACTCTATCCAGTTGTTGATCCCTTTCTTGTAATGGGGGTCCTAAAACTGGAATCAGTGAAGTACATCTAATACACATCAAGTACTTTCATTATTGTACTTCTGTGCTTCATTTAGCACAGGACTAGAGCCTTACTAGTTCTGTTCTTTTTTAGATACTACTTTTGGAAAACAAAACAGCTTTCCCAGATAATTTTGTGTGTAATTTTGCAATGTGTGCAATCCAGAACAGAATTACAAGTTGCACTGGCATACAAATAAACTAAGACTGGAAACAAGCTATAACACCCATGTACCGGTACCAAGTGGGCTGCATGATACTGTAAGTCTTTACAATCCCTAGGATTCTTCCAAACGGCTCCTAAATTTGCAGCTACCTAAAAGCTTGTTCCTTGCCTACTTTTTAAACAAGGATTAGACATAGCAAGCTGAACTAAGGACAGAAAAAGAATTAATATAGCTTAAGGTGAGATTTAAATTTTGTCTCCTTAGGACTCCAAATCCTGTGCAGGATGGCAACACTATAGGCAGTAAAGCATGGGATGCCCATCTGACCACATCACTATTTTCAGCTACTTTATTCCTAGATTTCTATGACTATGACTAGCTTGCTTCTAGCAGCAACTTCTGTTACACTTTTAGCTATAACAGTACTATTTAATCAAGTGGTCTTCTTTAAAACTGAATTAACACAGGTGAGGGATGATACTTTTCCAGCTTTTCTGTGAGTCATATACCCCTGAAAACAGCAAGAAAGTCAAGAGCACTAACAAAAGATGTGCTGAACAAACTGGTATTTAACATGTAGAGATTCACCTGGTTCACCACCAGGTAAAAAAGGCATACAGAGTAGCAAGCCACTCTGGACTGCATTTTATGTATTTCTAAAAAGGAATTTCATCTGCCAACAGCTATACATATGAAGCTGCTTCCAAACTCTCAGTATCCACAGATATTTCAAGACACCATATTTTTAATACAGAACATCTACATGCCTGATAATATGGCCATAAGACCAACACAGGTTTGGTGTTTTGGGTTTTTTTTTAAATTATTATTCTGAAAGTTCTTCTAAGATCTGGTAAGCAGGCACCTATTGCATTTTGTGGATATAAAATACAACTTTTACAGGTCACAGAAATTACACATAGAAATCAATTAAGTCCGTTGGTGAAGTATGTTTTTATCCATTTTCTACCCTGATGTAACATATCACTGACAATTTCAAAAGTACTGTGGAGGAGTCAGATGTAGAAACACAAATAGACCAGCATCCATGACATTCAAGTACTTAAAACGCTTTATTTACACTAAGCTGGATTGTAATGTCTGCAAAGAGCCCTCTCATTACCTTAGGACACTTCACACTTGTACTAGGTCAGAACGAGGCCCCAGATTTTTTATAAAAATCAAATTAAAAGCAAGTAGGGCAATGAAACAAGAGGGTCCGGACGATAGCAGGTAATTAAGCAATCAAGCACACACAATGAACTGCTCGTAACTGGTGAATAAGCTTAGATGACTAGAAAGCCAAAAATCTTCAAATGGACTGACTGACTGGGTAATTCTGAGTTTCAGACCTGCATGGACGGATAGCTTCCAAAAGCCAACAACAAAACAAAAATCAATCATAACTTCAGGAAGAACTGGTAGCATCTGAAAATTACCTCTGTCTGAGGAATCTGAGCTCCTTTAAGACAAAAAAGAATCTGAATATTTTTTAAACTATTTTATGTAAAAAAATATTGCAGTTATTATCTATACCAGATTAAATTAAGTTTATCATTGCTGTATGATTTAGGTAACCTCTCGACTTCAATGCATGCAGTTAAAGACAAGATTAATTACTACATGTTAGCACGGTAAGCAGGTGTCATAAAAAATGGAATAAAAGCAGCGGGTTGTTTGTGTGTTCTCGGCTGCCTAAACAAAAGGGCATCATGCCTTCATGCCTAAAGAGTAATCAAGAGTTCAAACTACAAAGGATTCAGATTTAATTAAAATTAAAAACTAAAACAAAATTCCAGCAAACAAATGCTGCCCCCCCCCCCCCCCCCCCCTTATCCCTCTTTCCTGTTAGGCGAGTTTCAGTACTGGTGAAAAATGTTTTACAGACAATCTGGGAGACAAGCTCCCCTTCGTGGTAACAAAGCACACTTGTAGAAGCCCCACCCTGTCTGTAATGCCATGAATAATAGCAGAGAAAGGGAAAGACTGACACTCTTCATAGACTTTTCCATAAAATACATCACTCCTGTGCTTGTTTTCGGTAATAAGCAATTACTAGTTTCCTGTTTTTTCTGTAAGTCTTCAAAACCTATTAAGAGACTGTTGTCACACTGACAACCAAACCATTATAAAAGTGTTATAGTTGGGAAAAAATCCGCTCATTTACTTTGCAACTTTACTTGGACAATCAAAATAGCTTAGTACATAAACCAGCAACACCACATGTTAAATAAATCTCCTCAGCCTTGAGTTAGGGGAAAAAAGCCCAAGCATTAATACACTGTCAATGAACAAGCCTTTACAACAAATCTTTACTGAACATCTGTGGACAGGATCAGATAACTTAAAGGCATTAGATGGATTTATTGAAATTTAAAGGCCTGTTATGAGAGGCAAAGAAAAACTATTATTTTAGCAGCTGAATATCTTCACAGTCAGACCCATACAATTATTATGATGTTGCGTAAACAGGTTTTGTATCTGGATTGCAACTACTCTTCTACTACCAATTCTTCTCACTAGTGCTCTGAATGATAATGACTAACCAAAGTTAGAATCAAACTCAGATTAGAAGTCCTATTAGTGAAAACAGCTTTTGATTCACCTTGCAAAACAGCATGAATGTCAAAGTAGTGTCACTGTGAAGTCATAAAGAGCGGAGATGGAATGCAAACAGCAAGGACTCTGAAGTAACTTTAGGAGAGGGAGAAGCAGGGCAGAAAAAAGGTAGAAGAGGTTTTTATTTTTCAAAATCATATTGTTCCTTTGAATTGATTTTGGCTCAGTGCACGTCTTCATGAGGAGCCAGCAGTGCAATGCTGACGCGTCAGTTCCAGAACACAGACCACACACTTTGGGCTAAAGACAAAACCTTGAGTTTCTATGACCTGACACTAGCAGATAGTTACAAAGTGAAAACAGGATGATTAACACAGCTGTTGCTGTTCGTATTTGATAAAACAAAATGTTAATGTTAGTCCCATTCCTGTGGGGTCTTTCTAATCTCACTAGTTGCACAGCTCCCTGCTATGAAGTTGCAAGCCAGTTAGCTCATCACAAGCCTTTGCATCGTCTGTTCTTTTGTATGGTCTATTGCAAACACTTTTTTACTTCAGTATGAGACATACTTAGGTTCCATAATTAAGACATCAACACAAAGCAATAAATTACAAAAAAAATAATCTGGATTCTTGTATGCTGCTGCCAGTCACAGGTATTTCCGAGCTAATTATTTTAATGTAGCTATTTGTGGAATGCTCTTTTGAGAATGTTATGCTTGTAAAACAAGACGTGCTTGGCACGATTTTAAAAATAAATTTGATTTTTAATCTTAAGATTTCCCAACATTGAGCTATTTCCTAGTACTGCAAAAGCCTGAGCTCAAGAAACAACCTGTGGAAATTGGTTTGAATTTTTCCAGTACCCTATTCCATTGAGACTTACCAGTGGCATGAAAGACATTACACATTGAGCAAAAACCGGCATTTTGCTGGTAGAAATTTTGACTGATGTTCTCTTAGCTGTTCAATAAATTAACACTGGAACCTAATCGGAAATAGCTACACGCCTTACATACCAACAAAGAATAATGGCACCTCGATTTACTTCTGCCCAGGTCTTCATATTCTCAATACCAACACGCTCCACCAATGTTCTTCCAAAGCAAACTGTAAAATGTGGGAAAGGAGTAGGGAGAAGAAAAAAAATAAGACAGCATCTTTATACAAAGAAGCCTGTTGAAAGTTCTCTGCAGTTGTGATTTAATCAAATACTTATTAGCCACCAAATATTCACGAAGTTTTGCTCTCACAAAATAATTGACTAGTCAATGCAATGAATACCTCTATAGATGTTTGACTACTTCCAAGTATTGTTTAAAATTAGTTAGACAATAGTGGCACTGTGTGACAGTTTAATAGTATAAAGCAGGCAAACTTGCTGTTTCTTTTTTAAAAGGGTGTCAAAAGCTATTTACTCTCTTAAAGAAGGCATCCACTCCAAAGAAAGAACTTGGTAATAACTGACATAAGACATAATTATATGTAACGTACTAATACATACACGCTTCTGCTGACAAATGCTACGTTTTAAGCATCTGACTCTACAACTGAAGAAACAGAATTTGCACAGATTACTGAAGTTACTTAAAACTTCAGCCCTAATGCTTTATTGGTGCATAAAAACCACTAGCAATCTTATTTCTTTCAGCTGTACTAATGCTACAGGGCTCTGTTTCTTCATTAGCTTTGAAAGCTTAAGGTGACTTGCAGATTCATTGGACTAATGGCACATGCAAAAGAGAGAACCTACGCTGACCTCAAATCCCCAGCTGAATTTGAAGAACTGAACTTCAGGAAAACTGCTCTGACAAATTGTATGCTGAGCAAATGTATCCATAAGCAACCCAAAAAAACCCCAGCCAACCCCAACAAACTCCAACCTCCAAACAAACACTGAAGCTATTTTTCACCGTCACTTTAGATCAGAATTCCATCTGAAGAACAGGTCAGTTTTTATTCAACTTGTTCCCTGTGTGATAACAATTCATTTGTTTTTTAATGATAGTTCCATGAACTCAGAGCAACAATTCTGAATGGCACATTCTTTGGAGGAAAACAAACTAAAGGGAACAGCTTGTGTTCAAAATGGGAATTGCACAACATTAGCAGAAATAAATCCAGATAACTATTATCATCTCAGTTAGGCTAGTCTCTGAAAGACACTCATATAAAACTTCTCCTTTGCACATTTTTAATCATCCACTTGAGAAGTAGCAAAGCAGCATTGTTTGAATGTTCAGAAACATTTAATAAAGCCAAACTAACCATTTTTAAAGGAAACAGTGGATATCTGAATGTAGTAAGAAGAAAAAAAAAGGTCTGATAATTCTACTAAAAAAAAAGCCCTCTACACACAGAGAAGTTCCCTCCAGATTATAATATACCACCCCCACCTACTTTCATTTTTTGAGGTTTTTGTATGAGAAAAAGTAATCTCTATTAGGATATGGTGATTCACACAACAAGATTTTACAGTTATGTAATAAAATAAGTTTAAAAGCTAAATTAAGATGAGAACATCTGTGCCCAATCTCTGCCTTTTGGGATATAAAATAGCAAAGATGTCCTATTTTTGTGCATGAATTATTGTAATAACAGTTATAAAGCATTAACCTAGCAGCAGTAATGAACACAGTAAAGATTACAGTTTGGCTCACAAGCACTAATGAAACAAGTCTTTCTGTTAGAAAGACTTTTTCTATTATTATCCTTTAAATTGCTGTGTAATTTAGCAAAGCTATCAAGACATTTTAAGCACAAAAATGAACCCTGTCCCAAATATACAGTAAACCCCTGAGGAAAAAAAAAACAGACGAGTACTTGCTTTGCAGAAAAAGCAAATGTATCCTTGGCATTCTGTTCACACAACAGCTCACAACAGCAAAAAGACAGAAACAGTAATCTTACAGAATATGTTAAATTTTCCATATATCAGTATATTCAAAGAAATAAATGCACCAATCTTATTTTAGGTCAGATAACTGATTACTGTGAGGTTATAATTTGATCAAGTAAAGCTGAATTTCCAACATACCTTCTTTTCCACTCTCTCTCAGTTTTTCATCTTGCTCTATTAACCATTTCAAAACTAGATGGCCTGCTGGATGCTCTGCAATGTGAAGCTTTAATGGGAAAAAACAAACCAAACCAAAACCAAATTATTTAATGATGATGTTTCAAAATGCAGTTACTTGTCTGTCAATAAATACTCCTGCTTGATTTATTCACTCTGCCCTTGGACACCACATCACACTGATACATTTAGTCATCACCTATGCAAATATCAACAACTTGCATGCAAGTACCTGAATACTTATTTAAACTGACCAGTTTGTTTTTTTACCACCTTGCCTGTAACATCTAACTTTCAGTAATATAAACCACATCAACCAAAGTTTCATTCACCCCTCCCCAAGGACTTCATGCTTACTGAGGAGAATCTCTTGGTCTAGCTACCTCTACAAGAAGTTCCAGACTTTCCACATTTTCAGAGACTTGAAAATTCACAACAGTATGGTTCACAGAAAACACGAACACTTCTCATAAAATTCTGTAAAATGCCCATCATAAAGAAGGGGAAAGACAGACCAAATTCAGCACAAATACGGAAATTTGGAGGGCATCTCTCAAATACAGTGTACACAGCATTTTGTGTTTTCTAGTTGACACACACATCTGACTGAGCTCAACTCAACAAAATAGGGGAGGGGCACACTTTGAAGAGAAGGTCATAATGTAAAGACAAACATCTATTACTGTAAAGACAAACATCTGTTATCTAAGATCTTTCCCTGCATGGAGATACGCATACCTGAAAGCTAAGAGACCCTATCATTCTCAGTATAAACAGTCAAATGAACTATAAAAATTTACTAACTGCTTGATTGCATAGCGATAACAGTAAAAGAGAGTCTGTGTAACATGATTGTCAGCTACCTTCCCACAAAGTGTTTAAAGCAGTTCTGAAGATTCAAGATCAGGTAGTACCTTGCTCTAAAACTCAGATGAAATGCCATCTCAAGCCTCCATCACACCAGATACAATAATAATAATAAACTATGAAAGGAAAAAGGTCAGAAAACAGAGACCACAACTATGAGTGTTATCAGGGCAGTACATTGACATCTTACATACAGGAAAAAGTGAGCAGACTTCATTTCAGTAATAAAAAATAAGCAAACACTCTGCAAGATCTCAGCACCTCTGTTACGTTACCTGCCCATCACGGCCACCTGGAACCAGCTCTTCTGCTGCTAAATTAGCAATCGCATCTAGTGCAGGCTGGATGTCACCAAGAGCTGTTCTTAAGATGTCAGCAACCAAGACAAAGGTAGCTTTGTCTACCACTACTTCTTGGGTATGTTCTTGCAAATATTCTAGCAGAGGTGAGGAAATGGCTTCCAGAAGCTCACGGCGGCGGAGTTCAGTGTTCTTCTTACTGATGAAAGAGACAGCACATTACTGTAGAAGACTTGCTCTGTATGCACATCAAGCAACAAGAAATTCAGAACATATACACTATTTGAGACAACTATAAATTATTGGAAGATCAAAAGAAAGCAATAATCTTCCCTCTGTTTCGCATACAATTAAACACATGTTGCACACACATTTTAAGAACACATGGAGTGAGAAAGTGTATAGTGTTTAAAGCTGACTGCCAGCAAATCTGTTTTTTGTTAACAATGACAATTTAATCTGTTTATTTTCTATTCATTCTGTTATCTCAATTACTGAGATGTATTTCTTAAACAGTTCATTAATCATCTAAAATTGCTCCTTCTTCAAAAGCTGATAAGCATCAATGTCAATACCAGAGACTGAATTCAAATTAACAATTTCCATTTTTATTGCTAGATTTTGAGATGTACTTTTATGCAACTCACAGCACCAATAATGTACATAAAATTTGGTGTAGCAGAAAATTTTTAGATATACAAGTTTCAACAAAGAACACATCACAATTTTTGCCCTTTAGAAAGGGGTAAACTGCTGATCACCAATACATTGCTGGTCATCAAGCATCATATATAAACATTAAACCAAAAATGCAAAAATAAGGACTACAGATTAACATATCTAATAATACTTATGTATTATTTATATATATTTACATTACTTAGATATATTACAAAGAAAAGCTGAAATTAAATTGATCATGACAGAAAGTTGCGTTAACTCAGAGGAAAACAACTTAACCTTCATATCTGAGTTACCTATAGGCATTTCCATCTCCCTGTTGCAGAAGCATAATGATTTCTGGAACAAAATGTGCAGGGTCTCTAGGACTCAACAAGTACAGCAAGACCTTCTTTCCATATTTGTTGTTTATTATATTGGGCAAAGAAGCATTTATTTCCTGTAAAAGTAAGCAAAACAGCAACAAAACATTAATGAAATAATAATTTTGAGCCATCAATAATTACTGATTACGTTTCAAATGCAAAGCTTAGGAAAGGAAAACTACATACTATTAATAAGATTTATATCTGCTTGTAAAATGAAATAAAAAAACTTTAAACAAAATGAAAGTTGGGAGAAGTGAGAGAAATAAAAAAATATTAAGGTTTAAAATGTGTTCATCAGATGTATCAATTCAATCTAACTGATCAGAGAATACTACAAAAGGACAAGATTTGTTTTCACTGATACATGCAAGTTCAAAGAACAACACATATTCTGGAATGTCATACGCTGTGCAAATATAACCTCAGGAAAGGTCATAACCTTAGCAGACCAGACATACAAAATATCAACTACCACATCACCTGTGAGTAATCACTAATACCATGCTGGTTTCAAGGGAGTTTACGTAAGTACCTAAACAGCAACGACAGTCCATGGGAAGGAAAAGTTGAACTTAAACTGATCACAGAATATTCACCAAGAAAAAACTAAGTTTCAATAACAGAATAAAGCTGACTTCTGCTGGGAGTATTATTTGCAGTTTATCTGAGCTTTAACCAAACACACTGGCATTCCCCAGAGGTTAGTCATTGGCTAGGAGTAGCCACTTTGTAAACTATAGAGTGGGCACTCCATACACTTAGTGCACTAACATGGCTGAGGAAGAAATGTGTTAATATGCAGAGTTTTCTTGCTTATGGAAGCATGCTGCTATATTCAGATGGAAGCACCTATATTAGCTGGTTGTACTCAAATTTTTGTCAGCTTCTCAACAAATGCCCTTTCATACAGAAACACACATTTTATGCAAGTTCCAAGTACCACTAGAGAATCCTGAGTACCATCTGGATACTCTTGACCATTATGATAATTCATTCCTGGCAACTTTTAATACACATATAACATTTATGATTATCAAAGCAAAGGAGGGTTGTACAGAGCTTTGGGCACTTTCAACATATTTTGCAAGCCATACCCCTTAAACCCCCTTTTTTCCACCATGAAAATCCTTCCAGCCACACCTAGAAAAAGATAAATAGAATAATTTAAACCAACATCACCCTTTATTAATATGGAGCCTAGTTGGTTTTCTTTGAGGGGAAGAGAAACATAGAAAGGTGGTTGGAAGCTGGCAGGAAATGGTAAGACAACATTCTTATTTCAAAAACACTGCTTAAACCTAGGTGAAAATGAGTTTTTGTAAACTGAGATAAACATCACTTTGATGCAGCTCTGGAACTATGAATAAAAACCTACTACTGCAACCTTCATACTCCAGCCATGAAAAAAAACCCAACCTTTTCTGAGAAAAAAGAAACCCAAACCAAAACCACATTCTGTCTTCTCAGCACGTACATTCAGATTCAGATGTACATGAAGTTCATTTATCAATTAAATGGATGACAAAGGTGCCCAAATATTTCAAAACTTAACACAGGTAAAGAAAACATTTCGTTTAGTACAAATAAGCACAAAAATCTGCACTTCAAATTCAACCTATAACACACCCATTTTGTATAAAAGATAATAAACACATTTTTCTTTAAATCTTCCCAAAAGTGTATTTCCTCCACTGATTTAGGCAAATTAGAGAATTTGGTCGCTTTCAGTGCCAGAACTGTAAGAAAGTACCAGGAAAAACTCTAAATGACACAGGCATGCTGTCCCTTGTTGGTAACGTCTCCCTAGCACTGCCTGCCTGGAGTCCTCATGAAAAGAGAGGGATTTCCTGCTAAAATTTGCCAGAATCCTGACATATGCCAAGCTCACAATGTACAGTTCCAATCACATATGAAAGTATAAAGCACCATACGTATTATTTGGTCCTGGATTAAGACTCTGCGGAGTTGACAAGACGATGAGAAGGAAAGACTTTCCTTGAAGGATTTAAAGAGCTTAAAACCTTCCCTTATCTACAAATTCCCAGCCATTCTGCCAAGCCACATTAAGTGATCCGTTTTATAACAACAACAAAAAAAAAAAGACAAAAGAAAAAAAAAAAATACTTGCCCAAACACTGCTTTTTCTCCTCCCCCAGACCTTTATTATTTCCCTTACATTTCTTAAGCTAAATTTACTATTGATGAAATGATCATCAGTATAAGGTGTTTTAGATGGAAGCCTAACTGCTCTTCAAGATAATTTAAAGGGTTGGATTCTTTTACAGAGTATGCTTCAATGCCCGATCCATTCCACCTCATCCTCTGCTACTAGTTTTCATTCACCATCTGAAAAGCTGTTTCTGATCTTATCTGCCTTTTTTTTTTTTTCTTTTAACTCTTCCCTGACATCCCTTCCCTGTTCCTGACCTCATATAAACCCAGATGGGCTGATTCTGTACATGAAGGGCACTCCTCCTTATTCGCCTTCACTCTTCTGTCCAGATTGATGTGGCAGGATGACCAAACAGTAAACACTCTGTTATCTTTGATCTCAGATGGTGGAAAAACACACATGATTCAGGAATTAAATGACGCCTTGGAAGCTCACCTAAAGCCAAACACAGTATCTAAACCAATAAACCCTCACGAAAGCAGAGTGCTTGTAACATAGTACAGGAACGCCTCAATGATCTTGTATCAAGACAGCTCTGATCTGCCAAGGCTTATTTGCTTGGAACTTGCCCAGAAGTTGTTCAATTGCAGACTGGACTCTGGAAACAAAACCCAACTGTGATTACAGCTAATATAACCAAGAAACAAAAGCCATCTCCACACTGGGATGCTTTCATCTGTCCACACCCATCAGAGCGAAACAGACTTATGGCCAAATCTCCATGATAGGGTACAAAAACCCCATTCCCCCCTATGCAAAGCTGCTCAATGGAAGAGCTGCTCGTACTTTTTAAAGCAAGACTCATCATAACAACTTTCTTCTCACACTCCTCCTCCACATGCAGAGTATTTGCCTCTTTTTTACCTCCCTGCCACTGCCTCTCAGGCGTCAGTCCTAAAAGCTATAGCATGAGTACTAGTATAAGCACTTCACAACCTATGCATCAATGTTAATTATCCTGCTTGCACAAAAATTAATTGTGTGCTATGAAGTCTCTTTTATCAGTGTGGAAACGTAACTTCATGGTAATTTACACAGTAAAACATCTTAGAAGTGATAAAATTTGCATGTAAACATAATCTTAACTATAAACACTTTATGAAACCCCATTAAGTAATTTTTGGAAGGAAGATGGGGAAACGGGACATTCCAAAAGGAAGCAGATGTAGACTAGATCATAGTATCCTTACTGTTCATTCTGCAATTCCATGCAAGTGAAGCAAAACAGGTAGAGTGCTCTCATGTTTTAGACATCTATCTGTATCCATTTTGGAAGCAAGATAAAAATATTACATGGATTTTATCCAGAATATTAGTTGTCATTTAATTATCAACACAGTAAATGTCAAGTGTTGAGAATTAATGCAAATTAATGCTTTCAGCATCCAACCAAAAGTCTCCAAGTACTTTTTCTTGTTGGAAGTCATGGTATGCTATATTCAGGCATTTTGCCACGTTCCTCAAAGTTTAGTATAGTTTATATTGAAGTATCACTTTCTGAGATGCTACTTCTGAAAAAGAAAAGAGCTAAATGTGCAAAACACCATTTTTACAATAATAAGTTTGCAAAATAAAGACATTCTAGGCCCGGATATTCTTGACATTTTAGGTTTGCTTGTAAAATGGATAAAGTGACATCCTCATTCTAAAGTTTTCCACCAATTTAACTTCTTGAAATACTAGAAGAGATCAAATTTCTATGACAAAGACCTCGACATTAAAGAGATTCCAGTCATCCATTAGCCAGAATTAACATGTACAAAAAGGGTAATTTGAAGCAAGCACTGAAGCTAGCTTAAAAACCTAATTCAAACAAATAACTAAAGAGAACATACAAAGTGTGAGGTCTTCTATGAAAAGAAAAATATAATAATGATACACAAATACAATGAAACAGAAAAGGTGGAAAGAAATTAAATGGCTTGAAAAGTTGATGGATTCCTACTCTCATCCTCCTATACACTGACAAACACACAGACACTATTCAGTATACCACTTTAGGAAAAATTCAATTACTTACAGATATAATTAACTGTTTTACAAGTTTAGTGTCGTCGATGCAATCAAATGCTGCCAGCAAGACCAGATGAGAAAATTCACCCTGCAAAGATGAGACATCAGAAACCACATGCAGTCAAGTTCTAGGAATATACTAATTGACTTAGAATCAACAGGTCTGAGAGTTTGTCTCAAACATGAAACAACATGAACCACAAGCAAGTTCTGTCTACTATTACAGAATGGGAGAAGCCCAACATTTAGGCGCTCTGTAAACGCAAGGTTTGGAGAAGTGTGTTGTTAAATCAAAGGTAGATTAAATTGATCTGCCATTGTAAATTGATATACTGTTTTATCACATCCAAGCTATTATCCTAACCCTATTGTTTAGTTATCATTTGAAATCACAGGATTTGCCTTGCAGGAACTTTACGTATAGACTTTATTTCTATGGCGAATTTGCTTAAAATTGAAATAAATCACATACTATATTTTTGGAGATCGTGTCTCCGCAATGAGCCATATAGTCTCTACTGCATTGCTGAAGATCAAGTCTCTAGCACACTCAAAAGGGCACAACCCAATTCACTTGTATGTCAGTGAGATTCTACACCCAATTGAAGCCAGACCTTCAGTGCTCCTGTGTTGTTTTAGCTATTTATCCACTGTCTCATATTTCTGTATGATATGTATCTTATAGAATATAACAACTAATTTATTCTGGTACTACAAAGTTAGGGAGAAAAACATTACTTAGACCAATGACCTCCAAAGCAGGATGCACAAGACAATCCATTGTGGTGCAGGAAAATATTTCTTGTACCATTAATAAATATATAAAAATAACCACTTGTTATCTTTATCTCATCCCTTCACAATTTCTGTTTCTGTGTATGTTTTATAATGCATGCTAGTACGGTAGAACATGTACATAATTTATACATAAATATACATATATCGGGGATGCATGCTCAGGGTTGTGTGATAGAAAAAGTTTGGAGATCACTGATTGAGACCACATCAACTATTAGCAAACAGAACAATGCAGCAGCCAGGAAGGGAACCATTTTAAAAGGCTTTGCTTCACAGTTGCAGTTTTGCCCAGCACTATGAAATCTGGTTGCAACTGTCACTGTATTGGTGCTGCAGTCTCTGAACATACATTACTCAGAAAAAAATTAAATACAGACTTTTTCCACTGTATCACTTCAGCATTAATTCATTCTGAAGCTTCCTGACTGAAAGAGTTATTAAGCATAATAAATATACACTTTCAGATGGCCTTTCCAATGACACCCCCAACGCATCTTGATTTTTGTTCCTCTTGTGTATACACTTTATTTTACTCCCAACCAAGGAGAATTAACCCACGAGCCATATGAAGATGCAATATAAGGCTGGGCTCAAAAAAATAAAAGTAGAAAAAAAAATTTAGGACTTTTAATTAACTCGGCTACTTAAAGAAGGATAGTACTACGTGTAGTGCCCACAATGAAGCTTCTTAGTACGTCTCTAAATTCCACAAAGTTCAATACATTTCATATTATCTAGTACATCAGCACTACTTTAAACCTAGTTTTATTAAGATCTTGTAGTTGTTTCCAGTACCAAAGCACATTCAAATTAGCCTGTATCAAATCATTTGTTTCACAGACTATGAAATAAATGGTTAATGAACACTCACCGTTGCTATTTTTTCAATATATGTCTTCATAGTTTTCACAATTACTTTTCTGTCCTATCCAAAAGGAAAAAAGAAACTCAAATAAGCCTATAATGCCAGTGATTCTGAATAACTAAATTGTTATTTACACCCTCAAAAATATAACCTTCAATTTCCTTACTAAAGCAAAGGTTATTTACCAAAGTTTTACATTTGTACTATTAGTCAACACCTGGAAACAGTGTCAAGAGTTAAACATGAACTGTGAAAGACTCAATCCCACAGAGGTTGTGTGATATGTTTACAAGTTCAGACCACCAGGTGGAGATGCCAAAAGGGGCAACTTGAAAAAAATAAAACACACACCAAAAACCAAACCACCATGTATGTTCACCTGTATCTTTTTCATTACAGAAGAAAAATGCACTTGAACTCTTAATTTGTAAATAAATATTCAACAGGAACTGAAACTTTAGGTAGCAAGGACTCTAGCCTGTTGCAAAACCCCTTTACTATCAAGATTTTTTTTGGCAGAAAGTTTCCTCAGTGCTTGTACTTTTGGCTCTTGCTCAGTCTTCTTTAGATGCATTACTACTCCTAGTTCCCAGCAACTTCATACTTTTTTCTGCACTCTTTAACAAGCACACTATTTTCATAAATTGCCTTTTTCTTCTTGTAATACAGAAAAAGTTAGGAGGCATTACAATATTTCCAAGAGATGATGGCATACATTACAGCTAAAGTATTTCAGGATACTGTATCAGCAGAGGAAACTAAAACACAGTTCCTATAACATTTTCTGTGTCTTGGCATTCCAAAGCCAAACATCGTTCCACATTATGACTTCTTTATTGTCCTCTCCATACTGCCAATTTCACCTGCATTAGGAAATCTACAGGATGAATGAATGGCCAATAATTTTAAAATGGAAAACTTTACGTGTCATCTCAAAAGACTGGTAAAAATAAAAGGAGATGCTTCCACCATAAAAGTTCTAATGAAAGCATTTGATTCACGAGAAACTGCTGCTTATATTTGCCAATAGGTAAAGTGGGGCCACTTTTTAACCTTGCTCTCAAATACTTGACTGCATCAAAACGCGTGCTGGCAGCAGGACCCATGTGAGCAATCAAACTCACAGCTTCATACTGGATTACTATTAGAGGACTGGCTAGACAGAAACCAAACAATACCTTGGGAGTACCATGCCATAAGCAGTGCATGGCTACTCGGGCTCCATCATGAGTGTGTGCCAGGTAGATGACAGCCTCTCTGATAGCTTCTATCATTTCCTGGGGAAGAAAACATGATAAAGCAAAAAGGTGAAAGGAAAAGCCTGAGAAATCTCAAGGCAGGTGGGTGACGGCATGAAAGGATTTTTTGTCTGCCCACAACACTATGAAGAGCATCACTGGCTCTACAGAACCACTCTCATTGCCTTGACCTATGAAAAATGGCCTCAAAAGGAGTCCAAAAGACTGTAAAGGTCATAAGCTTTCTCCTTTCAAAACTATTCTTATATTCATCATATTAATCCTATGAAATCAGACTTGCTTTGAAGCTTGTCAGTTGTCCTATTACAGACAATTTAAAGAAGGGTGCTCAGAACTGAGACTAAAATTAGAGGAGGCAAAGACAACCATTCATTTAGGAAGAAAATCTTTGAAGGTGATGCAATTTATTTATATGGGGTATTAGCCAGAAAGGAAGAAGAACCAAAAGGTCACTTTAGCACCAAGTGATGTTATAAATCAGATATGACAAGATTCAGCTAAAAGTTAGTCTTCATATAAAAGGAATGAGGTTCTGAAGCCATCTGACAAATAACACCATCAGCCAAAAAAGAAAAAACAAACCAAACCAAAATATTCCCTCCTAGGTTACTAGATACTACTTCTGTTATTATCTGATAGATTCCTTTGACATGAAGCTCCCACCTATCTCCCCTTCTATCCCTAGCTATTTCTTCCTCCCTAGTTAGAGGTTCCAAGCATTTTATCATTTATTTAGATACTGCTCAGTCACACCACCATTGGTGTCACTAGCTACATGCACAGACAGAAACAGATTTACAAAAGGGGTTTCCAAACCCCAAAGAGAATATCCATATGCTACCGTGTCTGCACAGAAAGCCAAGCAAGGAGGAACACATATGCCCTTTGGCCCTCGATTCACACAAGACTGTGAATCCAGAAGCATCCTCTGACAAAGCATGAAATCATGCACAGGAAACTTTAATTAGGTAAGATCTGGAGTCAGAATAGGCCATGAATAGTCCACCTTACTAGCCTTAGCTTTGGGTTTGTTAACAGTACCAGAGGAGAGTTCAGAAGCCCAGTCCAGCAGAAGCAGGTAAGGGACAGCAAGTCTAGAAAGCTCTGCCTGGCTTGGAGTGAGATGGAGCTGGACTGCACAAACAGGGTTAGGCTGATGGACACAGCCTGAAGACAGGTGAACTCAAGCAGGACACCAGCTTATACAATGTCACACCATGCAGACGATTTAGGCCTAGTTTTTGCAAGAATGGCTGGGGTAAGCTTAAAACTGGAATTTTATTAATAGAGACATAGTGATACAAGCCATATGCTTGGTTCAGGAGGAGGCAGAATACAAAGTTTTGGCTGCTGACAGAAGGGCACAATCTGACTGCATTTTGGTCAAATTTTTTGGACAATGGCTAGACGCGGTTAAGAAACTACACACAAGCTGAACTACTGGAAGCAATGCCCCTGGCTTTAATTATTCCACAGCTATTGAGAAGGACCATTTGGCATGGAGAGAGAAAACATTACAGTCATTCCATTAGATTTTTTTTTTTAAATTCAAATATCACAAACACTGTTGTTTTAGTGTGAAAGTTCACTGTGACTGTAAATGTCCATACAACACTACTCCTCAATCATCTATCTAGCATCATCAGACGTGTAAAACTCTATAAATGTTATATGGATATTTTTGTCTAGTTACCTAACAACACTTTCACGGCAAAATTCAAAACATGCCACTGAAAGGTAAAAGAAGACAAAAAACAAACAAAACATACTTACGGATCTTTGTTTTGGAAGAGCGTAAGTGAAGAAGTCCAAAAATACTTTATGTACCAGTGAGTGCTTTATCACAGCCTCTCTGTATTTGGGAAAAGGAACATAAGCAAAAGTCTACCACAAGTAATAGTTTTAGTGTAAGCTAGCAATACTTCATCTGTATTTAAAAAAGAAAAAGTTAGGCAGTGTGGTGTACAGAAAACACAGTCATTCTTGATTAGATGGTTAGAATTTACAATATGTGGAAAAATCTACCAAAACTTACAAATTCGGAAACCTAACAAAATACTTTTTCCTGAAGACCACTGGAGAAGCTTATCCAATAATGCATTACGCAAACACACCACAGTGTGGGATTTCTACCAATTATTTGACTGGAGCAGGGGACACTTTAGTTTATAGAACTGTAGTTCAAAACTATGGTAAGATATTCATTATGACACTTCAAACAAAACCACAGTTACTATACAACGCAGCAATGTTACAGCTTAAAAGAGTATGAGTATTGCTGTCTGTATGACAGAAACAAACCGCTTCATGACAGATTGTCACACCTTAAATCAATTTTTTTCCTTACTTTTGTGCCATTGGTGTAAGAATCTGTTTCATTTCATCCAAGATGGCCTCTCTCTTTTCAGGCTGAGCTTCTAACACTTTATCCAGTGTTGGGACAACTGGTGTCTGAAATGAATGCACAGAGGTTTAATCATTCCCAGTAAGTATCAGGGTTCATAGAAAATTATACTGTTCAGTCTGTTTTCAATCAAAATTAATGAACAATATCACAAAACTAATTTTCTGCAAAACTAACAGCTTTTACAATTTTAAAAATAAAAAGCTTATCTACTTTAAGTATGTCAGAAGCTGTCTACTTAAGTTTCTACAAACTGAATATTCATTATTAGCAAAACAAAGCTACTTCTATGGTTTGAACCAGGTTTTGTCAATTACAGTCAGCTGTAATTCTTCATAAAGACTGTCAGATACAAGGTAAACCACACAAAATGGGCATTGTCATAAGGGACTCCTAAGCTAAGCAGAAATCCTGCATGACAGCATGCATATGTCAGGGGGGCAACACGGCAAGAAGTCAATGGACTGAGAAGTTAACCAAGGCCCAAGAAACTCCAGTTCAAGAACAGCAGAGAGGAGGAATACATACCATATACCTAAAATACAGAAATACGTCCTAGTATCTCATCTAAATAATCACACTGGTAACTCTTGTAAAAGAATCTGTTGTTAGAAGAACAGTCTGACCAGATAGAAAATTAGAAGAAATGTACTTCTAACTGTGCCTGCTGGGCAGGGACCGAGGGTGGAGAGCTGGAGGCAGGAGGCGGAAAAGCAACCCACGCATTTCAAAACTCCATGTCCTGTTAAGGATTGTGAAATGTGTTCACCTGATTCGTGTCAATATGGAACAATGCTAGGGCCGCATGGTGAAATCTGACCCTCTCTGTTCCTTCCTGCAGAAGCCACCTAAGGAACGTTCTAGTAAACCGTGGTGGTTTTTTTTTTTTTTCTGTTAACCGCATGATGATTAAGCATAGGGCACATGCGTGAAGTCGAGGGTCATCCTAAGGGCGAGTCGAGGTCTATAGGGCGCATGCATAAAACCTAGGGTCATCCTAAGGGCGAGCCGAGGAAGACTACTGACTTCATCCACCGACCACCAGATGGGAGTCAAGAAGACCCCAAAAGGTGAAGAGGGCATGCGCCAAAGAAGACACGCCCATCATTAGCAACTCTATGAATATGTATTGGTAGCTATGAATATGTATTGGTAAACAGAATATAAACGGGGAACGGAGACTGTACGGTGTGCGTCTTGGTTGAGCGGAGGCTCCCAGCACACCCAGCGCTGTTTGCTTGTCTTTTACTCGTTTAACAAATTGTAAATTTTTGATCATTTATCACAAGGATTACCCTGTAATATCTTATAAACCCACATATTGTTGAGTCTCAGGTTTGCACCACAATGTAAGACTACTTGAACCACTCATGCCAAGAATACTAGAATGATGGAAGCTAACACTGCACTTGATTTCAGAGGCTGTTTTACACCCAGTACAAATTACAGCCCACAAACACAGCAAACATGCCTTTCTATTAGTGTTGCAAAATGCTTTACTAAAACTGATAACCTATAAAGAAAAAAAAACAACACAATACAATTCAGAAATGGGTTGTTAATCTCTTATACAATTTTAACAGAAATCTTGGGTAAAGATGTGCTGTGTTTTACACAGGGGTGCAAAGTCACTTTAGTGTACTTAATAATTGCATAAAACAGTTTTGCACTTTGTAGCAAATAAAACTATTTGTGCCTCCAATGGAAACCAACATTCCAAATCACCAAGAAAGACGGAGAAACAGAAATCAAAAGAAAGGAGGTTGTTCTTTTTAAAAGGGTTCCCACTGCCTCATGAGGATCTACATCTAAACGGCTTCAAGAGAGTTTGGACTCAAGTCCTAGAGTCTCCATGGGAAAAGAAAACGAAGTCAAAAATTAAGCCTAAATGGCATACTGTATATAGAAACAGGCCCATTCCATCCACACTCCATTCTCACGAGACATAAGGCAGTCCTGACACAAAAGCCATCAACAGCATTAATGGGGAATTAAGCCTAAATCTTATCTCAGCTAGGATGATCACTACATGCTAGACTCTATGAAACTATGCTAACTGCACCCATATGATACTGGACTGTCTTTGATAAGCAGAGCAAGCTCATACACGAACATAATATATTTTACATAGTTCAAACAGAAAAATCACAACATTAATCTGGAATAGAAATGTGCAAGTAATCGCAACATTTAAACATGCTAAACTAGACTACATTTCGACAGCTGACAGAAAGAAATTTAACCAAAAGAAACAGTAGGTATGACAGGTAAGGTATTACTAACAATACTTTAGATGCTAAAACACCTTAGACTAGAAAGCATTGAAACATCACCTTGTAAACCTGGAAGGTGTTCCCATATAGTTCTTCTGTCAGCATATTCCTCTGCTCCAGAATGGCTTTGTCATTATATGCATATTCCACGACAGCAGACGCTTCAGCATGACGGAGCATTTTTTTCACATGGCCTTTGAAACTTTTTATTATTTCTGCAACTTGTGCTTTTGTTCTGTTTCACAGGGAAAGACAGATAGCAAGAGTTAAAACTTTAGCGATACGCTGACCTATTGATAGTTTTATTTTCAGAAGCACATTTAGGCAGTAAATTTTAGCAGAGAAACCAGGAAATCTGGATCAGCCTTATGGCATTTATGAAAATATGGTGAGAAAGCCAGGAACCTAGAGAAATCATAAAGCATTTTGAGGGAAAGAAGAGAATCCAGTGGATAAATTCCACAGAATAAAGGATGTTTTCCTGAAACACTAAGCAGAGAAAACTTTTAAAAGCCAGTTTTTCACATAAGGCAAAGATCAACTCTAAGCATATATTTGAGCTTTTTTTGGCATATTTTTCCTCAATGTGTACACCTTTAGCTTTACTTTTTGCACAAGGAAAACTGCTGTTAGCAGTACCAGACACTCTCCTGTATCATCACTACTATAAATATGTTTCCAGAGACGTATTTTTTTATTCGCGATTGGTGCAATGTAGATGAAGAGCAACATTCATACTGGAAATGAAACAATGCAACACAGCTAAGCAAATGCACTTCATACTCACCCATACATAAGAAACTTCTTCACAATATTTCTGGAATATTTTGACTTGCTCAGCTCTACTAGGCTATCTAGAAGGAAGGAAAAACATTCAGCTGGTTTGATTTTTCACAACATTAGCTCTACAAAACACGATGCCATTATTTAAGTAAGTTTTAAGAGCTCACTAGGAAAAATGCATTATTTCAGCAGAAAGTTAAAAATATTCAAGAGAAAATAATATGGCTTGTTCTAATGCATCCTAACAACACAGAAGCACATGGGTAAAATGTAAATGGGAAGAAAGTACCTTTCAATTCTTCAAATGTCTCTTGCCTTTGCTTCTCATTACCATACTGAATAAAGCACTGGATCACTCGAGTTGAGTCATGTGCAAACGCCAGCTACAGAACAAAGACATTTCATTATCTTAGGCTATTTAAACAGCATTATGCACCAAATTTATTTTAACGCACTTGCTCTTTGATATAGTTTTATGCCACATGTAGCATGCAATGCCAACTATAAAAGTAGTTATCTGTTTATAACAAATTAAGTTTTAAGTTTTTTTACTTCTTGATAAGTACTCTGTCAAACAAAATATAGACAATACTTGCAGTTATTGACAATTAAGGACGTGCATTAAGGTTTTGATACTGAAAGAGAACCATGAAACGCTATCTCATTTTCTCTCACGTTCTTTGTAATTTCAGAGTGAGTGTGACGATACAGTTCCACTTTGGCACAGAATACCAAGAATCACTTCAAAATCCAACATGTATTTATGCAAATTTATACATTTCAAGAACTAGGCAGCAAGACTTTAGCACAGTTAAGTATCAGGACATTAACTTCTCTACAACACAGTTGCAAAGCAACAATGTAATTAAATAAAACTCTGAGCTGCTGTTTTTGAACTTCAGTTAACACTGAATTTCACTAGACTAAAGCTGCTTGGCAAAACAGACAGACTTGTAATAGGCAGCTGATAGACAAACCATCCCAGGACTACTGTCCTGAAATCCAGGTGCCAAATGCAGCCTTTCAACCCTGTTTTTGTTCTTTCTCACTCACAATTTTAAAAAATTCCCTGTAGCTTTTGGGAGAACAGGTTAGTACTATACTATTAGAAGTTCATTTATATTTCACCATTCTTCAAAGAAGCTTTTATGAACTTGCACGCTATGGCATTAGTTTTTCTTACACTTTTAATTTTTCCATGAAGAAGCTTCTGTAGTTCATTCATTAGCTTTTCTCGCTTCTCCTTATCGCATTTCTTCCTACAAGCAAAAAAAAAGTAAATCATCCTTAATTGAGAAAGCAGCTTTTTTGTAGTATGTTTCACTTTTATCTATAAATTAAGAAGCAAGACAGTACAAAGTAAAATTAAGGTAGTTCCTGCTAATCCAAATTTTCATTGTCATTCATTAAACCTGTAGACACATATAACTAAGCAGATTCAGTTCCCAGAAACCAAACCAGATTTCCGCACTTTAAAATCATTCTTTTCTGAGCAACAATATTATTAAGAAGAACATAAACTCAAATCTGCAGCCAGAGTTGATTACAGATACTAAGATCTGTAAGCATCTCACAGCCAAACCTGCAAAGCACAGACACTTAGAGCAAGTAAAATTAACTCCTCCTTCTGATGTGGGACCCCAGTTCTAGAATTACACCTGCCCAGAAAGAATATACAAACCTCCACAAAAAAAACTCATGCAGTGGTCCCACTGCAAGATCAGGCTGCATCAGTACGTGCTCTGTGCTTCAGAATTCAAAAAAATAAGACAACTCCCTAAGCATTTACTCAAAAATTTTAGCCTAAAATACAGGTGAACTGTACACATTTCTAGCACCATGGGTCACCACACTCTGCTTGAACCATCTACAGAACTGCATGTAATGTTATCATTCACCATGGAGTTCCACTGTGGAAATACAGTTTTATATAATTACAAGAGGAGAAAGAGAGTCTTCTTGCAACTTATGACTAAAAGCCAACAGAACAAAAAGAAAAAATAAAATCATTATTACCTTCTGACAGTTTCCCATATTTGTTTTGATTTTACAATTATGTCATAGTTACTTTTATCATTAAGTTGTCTGGTTTGCTTTAACTCCTTCCTTTTCTTTTTGAAGTCATTCCACTTTGGCTTCTTAGAATCTGACCCTGAAAGCAAAAATAAATATATTTTGTATCATCAGTAGAAGAGGAGCAATGGAATCCTTCATCAGTATAAACTGTGGCAGCTCTGTGACTTGAATTGCTAACAATTCAGGAGCTTTGCCAGCAGTTACCCAGCTAGCTAATATGAAAGTGTAAATATTTAATAAGTATGCTAAGCTAGTAATTTCCACTTCTAGAACACTGGAAGAACAAGGCAAACAATTATTTTTCCTCAAAGCTCTGTCAAAGAATGCATCACAAACCTCTTAATACCTTGAAAACAGACTCAAAACCCACCTAGCAAGCTATGACTGCCCCAGGTAATTGTCCCTTTTTAGTTCCCCCTATACTCATACATACTTTTTCCCTCTCTCAAAAGAAGCGCCCTAACTCAAAGATACACATCTGAAGTCTCAGAAAAAGGCAAAAAATTAAAGCCTTTTTACATGCTTAATCTTTTTATTCAGTCAAATTCCTTAAGCATGGGATTTTACTATACAACAGCTGTACACTGCCACACAACAAATTCAGTTAAGGTCACTTTATGGAAAGCGCCACAAATGAGTTATGGAAAAGCTTCAAGTATTTGATTTAAGTTTGATAAAAACCTACCATCTTGTATTACATGGTTTCACAGAAGCAAGTCATGGTAACTATTACTTCTATATAGAACACTAAAGACACAGCTTTAAAGTTTTACATCTTAAGACACCGTTTGTTGGTATTTAGCAGCATGCACTTAACTGTCTAACCCATCCAAAACCCACGCTCTCTTTTCTGTCACTCTCCTAAAGTAATAGTGACAAGCAAAAGCAGTAACACTGCTTTGAGAGCAGCACCACTGTGCAAGACATGGCACCTTTCAGTTATTCTTATAAACAAAATTTAAAGGTTTGCTTGTGGTCGTGTTTTGGATTTTTTTTAAGCATCTAAACATGAACATTCTGTTGCTATTGAATTTCCAGGCATCTAGTGCATATTCCATGTGAAGCCATTCTGCAAACATGCAACAGCAACAATAAAATACTCAACACCTTCTACTGTCCTTCAAACAACTAACATTTTTCTGCAGAACTTCAGAATCTCTTACGTAAGAGTCCACTCCTCATTTTACAGTGCTGTTTAATTGTCACAGTAGAACTTTGCTTCACAGCAGAGAAAGGAACATGAAGTCCTCATGTACCAGAAAAAGTTAAAAAAGAAATCCATTTAAACAGTTGATAAAACCAAGTATTTATTTTAGCCTTTTGTGTACAAACACAGTTTACTTAGCCTCTCTGTATTAACAGGTTGCCAAGGGAAGTTGTAGATGCCCCATTCCTGGAAGTGTTCAAGGCCAGGCTGGACGGGGCTTTGAACAACCTGGTCTAGTGGAAGGTGTCCCTTCCCATGGCAGAGGGGTGGAACTCGACAATCTTTAAGGTCCCTTCCAACTCTAACCCTTCTAGGACAAGCTGTAAAATGTGAAAAGCAGTGATAACTGCAATGATGGTTTTGGTTTTTTGCTCTTTTTTTTTTTTTTTTAAAAAATAGATGTATACATAGCTTGGGCCACAGAAAAAAAATAATATGAAGGATAATCGATTTTGTTTCATGAATTTTTGTTCCCCAAATTTTATAGCCAGTACTTTTAGAACAGAGGATTAAATATCTAAAACTGTCTATGAAAAACTCTGTATTTTCCAAATTTGTATGAAAACAACCAGTTTCAAGCTAGCCACATAATACTGTCATTAAAATAATAATAGCTTTATGATGGCATACCAACTATTTAGATTTGCTACCGCATCTTTACTTTTGACTTCCAAGAAAATTCACAACTATTGATTCTCATGACTTTGGCCTCAGACGAAATAAATTTTTCCACAGCAAAGATTAAACATGAAGTAACCTTGCAGCCATTCAGACAATTTGGAAAGGTGATGACAAGGCAGGGTGAAAGAGGAAGGCCTAGATGAACAATGTTCCCAAAACCTAGTTTCCATTCATATCCAGGCTGAAAAAGCTGCTCACCTCCCTCTTCACCATCCTGGAGCTTCCTCTTCTTTGCAAGCTTTTCTGATTGCTGTTTATTCTTAAATTGTTTGACACTAGCTCTTCCAGGTCTTAACTGTCCTTTCACAAATTTCTTGGAAATGGAGTTAGGCTTTCCCTCTTCATCCCCTTTGTTAAGAAATTTCTTTGGTGGACCCGAATCTATTAACCAACAAAAAAAAAAAATTAAAATGTTATCCTAAAGTTAATATTGCTTTGAAATAACAAATTATTACTGTAACAAGAATTAAAGTACTTGGCAATAACAATTATACATATAACAGTAATTCTTACATGCTTCTCAAAGCTGGTGTTTTCATTGCAATCCCTGGGTGTCCGGTTTTCCCCAGGGAATTTTCGCCTAGGCATTATTTTCCAGGCAGCAGTATAATGGCCCAGGCATAAAAAGGACTATTCTAAATTAAGAATTTAACCACCCCGACATGAAAGTCATTAATCTCCAAATCGTCTCTTTACAGTATGGTCAGAGCTGTTTTGACATCGTCTGTTTTAACCAGAAGACAGCAAATACTGAAAGGTATCTTCCCAATCCTAACCCACAGCACTTCACATGCCCTAGTTTCAACTCTCAAATAAACTTTTTTTTAATGTAGGAAAGCAAAGTCTAGAACCAAAAAGTTATCAACTTCAAATTTTTAATTAAAAGAGTATTTTAGGTCAAGCAAATAGAGCCAAAGGACTTGCAATGCAATCTATTTATAGCATTTCAGCTTCACTTTTTCCAGGTTATCTGATCATACAGTCAGCATAGTTTTGACTGCAAAATAGAATCATAGAATGACTGAGGTTGGAAGGGACCTCTGGAGGTCACCTGGTCCAACACTCCTGCTCATGCAGGGCCACCCAAAGCTGGTTGCACAGGACCATGTTCTGCCTGGTGGCTTTTGCCTGTCTCCAAGGTGGGAGACTCCAACATCTCCCACTGGCAACCTGTGCCAGTCACCACCACAGTAAAGAAGTCTTTCCTGATATTCACAGTGAAACTCCTGTGCTTCAGTTTGTGCCCGTTGCCTCTTGTCCTGTCACTCAGCGCCAGCGAAAAGGGCACGGCTCTGTCTTTGCACTCTCCCTTCAGGTATTTGCATACATTGACAAGATCCCTCTCAGCCTTCTCTTCCCCAGGCTGAACTGTCCCAGCTCTCTCAGCCTCTCCTCATAGGAGAGATGCTCCAGACCCCTGATCATGATCGTAGCCCTTCACTGGTTTCTCTTCAGTACATCCATGTCTCGCTTGTACTGGGGAGCCTGAAACGCGACAGAGCACTCTAGGTGGGGCCTCACCAGGGCTGAGGAGAGGGCAAGGATCACCTCCACTCCCCCTAACACAGCCCAGGATCCAAATAGCCACCTTTATCACACGGGCACATTGCTGGCTCATGTTCAACTTTGTGATCACCAGGACCCCCAGGACGTTTTCTGCAAAGCTGCTTTCCCACAGCATGCATTAGTGCATGGAGTTGTTTCCCCCAAGGTGCAGCGCTCTGCACTTCCCCTTGTTGAACTTCATGAGTTTCCTGTCAGCCCATTTCTCAAGCCCGTTGAGCTCCCTCTGAAGGGCAGCATGGTGTCTGGTGTTATCAGTCACTCCTCCCAGTTCTGTGTCATTGGGAGGGCACACTCTGCCCTATAATCCAGACCATCAATGAAGCTGTTGAACAGGACTACACCAAATACTGACTCCTGGGGTACACTGATAGTTACTAGCCTCTAACTAGATTTTGTGCCACTTATTACTGTTTTCTGGGCCCAGCTATTCAGCCGATTTTCAATCTACCTCACCACCTGCTCATCCAGCCCATAATTCATGAGCACCTCTGCAAGGATCACATGGGAGACACTGTTAAAAGCCTTGCTGTAGTCCCTGTAGACAACATCCACTGCTCTTCGCTGATCTACCAAGCTAGTAATTTCATGACATAAGCTTACCAAGATAAAAAATGAAGTCTGAGCATGCCTGTGCACAACAATAACCACTCAGGCAGGACTCCTATTAAAGAGCCTTCGCCTTCTTATTGTTACCTTTTTTAAATTTTCTTTTCCCGTGTGGCACTTTTCCACGAGGTGCTTTTCCACTCTTCCCCACGAACTTCTTTTTACCCTTGGCTTCCATTGTGGCAACACTGCAAACGGAGCAACAGACAGCATTACTGGACCACCGAGGCTCCCTTGCTAACGATGTGAGGAAAAGACTCCCTGCACTTCCCTAAGCACAGGTTAACACACTTAAACCCTTTTCAGTGGCGGTCGCCCGTCCCTAGGTGGGTGGTGCGGGACCAGAAGAGGTCGCCCACAGGCCGGTCAGCACGGAGGCTCACCTAGGCAAGACCGCGGTTCACCGGGCCTGGGCGGCCGAGGCCCCGGTCCCCGGCTCCAGCCCCGCTCCCCAGGGATCCCCACACCAGGCCCAGCGACAGCGCCCGGGAGAACGCACCACATCACCGGCGCGCCGCCGGGCACAAGGGACCGGGAGGCAGGCGTGTCCCGCGGGAAACCCCCCCGCCGCCGCCGCTGTCACCCCCAACACGCACCGCCGACCCCAGCGCTCGTCTTACACGTGCCGCCCCGCCCGCGCTTTGCGGCCCCCTCCGGCAGGCGCGGCTCCCCATTGGCCGGCCTGACCGCTGCCGCGCGACAGTGCCGAAACAGCGTGCCGTAAAGCGCTGCGCGGAAGGAGGAGAGCGCCACGCCGTTGCCCCAGCATCCTCTCTCTGGCCCTCGGCGGGGGCGGGTGCTGTGCCGTGGCGAAGTCGCCTCCATCCACTTCAGGATCCTCCGTAGCAGTTCCCGTTTGAGTAGGCTCACCCCGGAGTCCTGGAAAGGGCGGGAGGGCTGTAAGGAGAGGCCCCGTCTCCTTCCTCCTGCTCCTGTCTTTGCCTTCTGCCTGCCCCCCCGGCGGCCCTGCAGCTAGGCCAGCAGGCCTGCCGCCATCTTCTCGAGCGCGGCTTGCCCAGTGCCCAGCATAAATGAGATCCTGGCTTAAAAATAAGGTAATGTACCACAGTGGAGATTAAGTAGCGATGATGCTGGAGAACACCAGGTGGAGCCGTTACTTCAAAGCGATGCAGATGTGACTAGCGCGAAACGCCAGTGTCAAGTGTTTTTTCGCATTCGGCTGTTTCGATAAAGTCATCGCTTCCGAATGGGAACGGGATCCGTTTATATAAATGGGGTAATTATGAGACTTGTGTGATTACAGTAGCTGTGATAGGAAGTCAGAGCATAGCAAATAATTCTGTAGTACCATCCATAGTGTATTTGACTAAAGAAGTGATGTAGAGAGAAATTAATTGGTGGAGTAGGGCTTTTTCTTCAGTACAGCTGGTGATAGTACTATTTTTCTTTTGTCTCCTGGGAAGTGCTTGGCAGTGACTTGCAAGATAGAACAGGCATAGGCAGGATTATGGTGTTTAGTTTTCCCACTGCTTGAAATGTTTACATCATGCCTGTCAAAATTATGTGAAAACTGCGTGTTTTAAAGGGGGCAGGGGAAAGCATGTATTTTGCAGCTTGGTTTAAGTCAAGGGGCATAATATCACAAGTTTGTATGCTCCCACAGCCCAAATGCTTTGCTTCTGTTTTTTGGAACAACCTCTGTAGGTATTTGAGATAAGTCTGTTCTCCACAGTAACTACATTTTCCATTTTTTGGGTGATTTCTTTTCAAGAATTAAAACCATGGTCAGTTAAGACACTGGAAAATATATTGCTGTGTTCAGCTTGGTTGCTATAATACAAACATCTCCCAGAGACTAAACCAAAAAAATTTTTGAATGTCAATTGGAGATTTCAAGTCAGCCAGCTTACAGGTTAAAGCATCTACCTTTCATAAATAATTAAGGATTCCTTAAAGATCTTCAGGTATCTTAAAACAGGCTGTAATTGTAGAAGATAGTTTGTCACCTAATCATGTCTCCAACATATTCCTAAGTGTTTTGAGAGTCATGTATCAGCACAGATGTTTTAATGTGTATTTTTTATGTCTGTTTTATCCTCTGGTTGCTGTTTTGATTCCATGGAGATAAAAATTACTAAAGAAGCCAAAAGATAAAAATTCAGAAAAAGTGAACTTGTAATTTGTGAACAAAATATGTAATGTTGAAATTCATTATTACCAGTCTGTCTCTTAAGTGAAAGCCTCATCTCAAGATGCAGATTCTTCTAAAAATGTGGCTTATTCATATAATTGTGCATTACTTCTTCAGCAGGAGGTTTCCAACTCGGTATCCCAAGCATGTTTTTGGATACCGTTGAAGATGTGGTTCTGACAACAGGTTTTTGAAACAAAAAGAAGGATCACGCTGTTTAGACAGCAAAAACAAGCAGTAAGAATTCAAAAAGCAAGAAGCTTGTTTCACTGAATAGTAACAGGCTGGATAAGATCATCATGAAGTCTCTGCAGCCTTTTCTTCTTTCACACAGTGCATCCACATCCATTCTCACTTGTTTGTGGAATATATTTGCTACAGTAGTACCAGAAGCAGTGCTAACGTCTTGCACTTGTGGCCTGATGTGGCGCTTTTATGGCATTGGTTTCCAGCTCAAGGAGACCTATGGTGAATTCAGTAGTGCTGAATGCCATAGCACTTTATTTCTTAGCAGACTTTGAAGAAATAAGAGTTGTGGTAAATACAACAGGAAGTTTAAAAATGGCATGTCTCACATTTGACAAAAAGATTCACAAAAGTGTGACAATATGTCTGCTTCCCTGTCCTAGGCAAAACAAGAATCCTGTAGTGCCTGTAGTAAATAAGTTAATGAGATATATATATATATGTAAAATAGGCTGGTTTTTATTCATGCATTTGTTAATAGCGCATTTATCTGACCATTTTCACATCTGAAAAAATATTTTGGCTCTGAGAAACAATAGATCTGGACTTTTGTATTAAGGCAATTTTAGTGAAGACTGCAACAATGGAGTGCTGTCTACTGCCTTGGTCAGGACTGCGCTGCTCACTTCAGTGCGCCTCCTTCGACAAGACATTTGAAGGTGCAAAGCTGTAAGAAAAATGAAGTGTAACCACAACAATAACCTGACTGTTCTGCTACCAAGGCAGCAGGAGAGTACCTACCACAGAAGTCAGGTAAAGCTGCATAATTTAATTTTCATTTGTGAATGATGCTGAAGGTACTTTCTCAGTTGCTGAAGACAGCTACATGCACCTTGTCTAAGACTATTATTTTTTACCTTACATTATTTATAGAGAAGCAGACAGTTCTTCTGTTCATGGGTTGATCGCCATGCCTTTCAGCTGGTGGTCCTCTCTGGAGAGAGAACTACTATTGCACAGCCTTCCAATTCGTTATCTCCCTCTATATTTCCTACAGAATAGAAAACTTAAATTTTTTAATCTTTCTTGTCATCACAGTGCAGACCTCTGACCTACAGACACAGTCAAAGCCATTTGTGTCTCTGCTGCCCCAGCTGCAATGTGCAAAAACCTCTTCTATGTATCGCTTTTTAGGCACTGCAGGAAAGACGGTCATTAAGTTAGTCACCAACACTGGGTATACTTTGCTCTAAGTGCAGCCAACCCATTCATAATGCAAAAAGAATTTTATTTTTTTTTTGCCATCAGCTGATGTGTAGGCAGAACTGAATTGTGCTGTCCAAAAGGATCCCCAAAGATCCAGACCTAAAGACAGCCTGGAACTGGTCACTCCTCAGTGATGAGCAATGGAGGGGCCAGTTACTCCTGCTGCCATGCTGGAGTTGCAAAGGGTGGTGACAGCACATAGAGTTTTTATGAGTGACCATACATTTCCTGGACTACAGCATAGCCCAGGAGACAGTGGGGCTGCTGGTATTTCACTGCCCACCACTGTCTACTCCTTATTTTGCTTTTGCCTATACCTGCCTGCAAATTTCTTGCATTATGATTTTTAACTTTGAGTGATTTAGAATTCAGTGCGATGTTTGTTAACAAAGTCAACTGCGTTGGAAAAGGTGATGAGTTGCAATTGTAAAGAAATGGTGAATTTTTAGGAGTAATTACAGCATGCTACTCTGGGATATCTGGTTACTTGAGAACCATAAACTAATTTGCAGTTATGTTGTTTCATTTCCTCACTTAGACTGTGTGAGAGAAGACCCAACTTATTTGCCAAAGTATAGAGACCTGGTAGAAGTGAGAGAGTGAATGTAATTTAGCCACCTGTTCAGAAAAATAGAGGCCAGGCTTCCTGCATATCTTGATACTGCTCACTTGCTCTCGTTTCTAGTTAAATATACCTGCTGAGAGTTTCATCCACATGACAATTGAAGGGAATTATATTTCCCTTTTTCCAAAGTTAGCTCAAAACACTCAGCTGCAGAGTCATTTGTTCTTCTTTCTCAGCTCACTATTTTGAGCGTGGATGGAGTGTTGCAAAGAAAAAGATTCTTAATGTGTGTGTCCTGGCATCAGTGTTCCTGGGAGAATTTCTGAGATCCTCTGAAATCCAGCATTACAGTTGAATGTTGTGAGTGAAGGCTGGCCTTTTTCACTTGTATTGTTTTCCATATAAAGACTCTTACCTGCAGGTTTGCCAGACCAAGCCTTGCATTCCTAACACATCTTGGGAAGGCACTATTCACTTCATGTTCTTTGGAAATTCCACTCTAATTCTAGCAAAACTGGATCCGTGTTCCTGCTCTCAGTAGGCGTGTACTGATTATCTCGTATATTAGCAAGGGAAAATGTGTTCTATTGGGATTTTGGGTGGTGGTGATCTATTGTAAAGAAAGTACCGTGTTCAGTTACATGTTATTTCCTGAATTATGCTATTTCCTGAACTCAAGCGTATTTCGTATTCTGTGGTACCATCCTCTTTTATTACTGCTTATGTAAGTGTTACTGGATGAATGTATGTTTGAGGATCTCTGTCATGTTAGCTGTGGGACCTCAGCATAGAAAACCACCCATAAAACTAAACACAAGTTTCTGCTTCCCCTTCCACCACTGAAGAAGTATTAGATAGTGAAGAGTTAGACTAAAGATTGCTTGGGATTTCCTCACAGATACTAAAAAATGTTTATTGTAGACTGAATTCAAGTGAAAGGCAGTGATTTGAAGTGAAACCTGAACACTGGCTGTTGTTCAGAGGCCATTAAACATAAGATTTATTACTACAAGTTCCAGCACTATTGAGCAATGCTTTGTTCACAGTAGTTTTGAATCATCATCCACTGGATATCTGACTACTGACTAAGGGACCTCTAAAGCCTCCTGTAAATTAGGTTGAAGTCCCAGCAAAGTCAGGGTGAATTCTCAGTTCAATGCTGCAAATTAGGCTGTAGTCGCAGTTCAGTGTTGCAAGATGACATGCCTGACAACTGGCCAACCTAGGGAGGGGCAGCCACTTCGAGAAGGACATTTTTATACTTCCCACTCCTTTGCCTTTGATTTTCTTCACTTTACATTAGTTTCTTTTTCTTCTGTAAATAATGTGCATCTGAATATCACTAAAATCAGCGTGGGTAAAACCTGGTTAGCTGAACCTGAAGAGTTAGTGTCAGGTATTTGATACCCTCTTGAGTGCTTCCAGCAAGAAATTAATTTTTCTGCCTGCAGTCTCCTGTTGAACTGGTGTCCTCCATTCTACTGACTTTTCAGCTGCCTCTTGACAGTGTAGCTTTCGCCAGTTTTGGCTCTCAACTTGGATCAATGCAGAGTTATAAATATGTGTGTTATCTAATCGAGGAGAGTGAAAACCTGTGTACCACATGCCAAGGCTTAAGGAAGAATAAAATGCATACTGCCTGGAGGCTTATTTTCCAACCTCTAAATGCCTTTTTTTTCCCTCCTCTCTTTTTTCTTTTTGCATCTTGAGAAAAAAGCACAAATTGTAGAAACTTAGCTAAGCAAATTAATACCGATTCCATTGTGTTTCACTGCGCTTAGATCCAGAGCCATCAAGATTGCTTTTGGATGTCATGGTTGTCATAAGTACTATAAAGAATGCTATCACAAAGATTTCTGTGGGTCTAGTGCACACAATATGCAGTAAATCACTACTTCTCTTAGCAACCACCAGAGTAATAGTAACCACATTGAATTCCTATATGATTCCTAAGGGCAGAATATTCTAATCATCAGTTCAGATGGGAGAGCTCATAGATAGACATTCAAAATGAAAGTCATTACTGCTGAAAATGCAATTTATCATGAATTGCTATGTATATATGACTGCTTACAAAACTTTAAATGCATTTCTCTGGGGTGAAGGTAAAAGAAAATAACCATACGCAGTTGTTGAAAAATAAGCCTTTAAATGCATTTCTTACTGCTGTAATTTCTTGAAGATGAACCTTCTAAATGACCGTGGATCCAACAAAGCATGAAAACTTACAGCTCCTTAAGATGATATTCAGTGTCTTTCCTATTGTGCTTTTTGAGACTGTGGGATGCAAGACATTTTTTAACAGGATTAATATAGTCTCTTTAACAATAAATGCCTTCTTTGCTTCTGTCTTCACTGCTCGGGCCAGCTCTCGGGAGTCCCAGACTTTGCAAGTAACAGAGAAAGTCTGGAGAAAGGAAAACTTCCCCTTGGTTGAAGAGGAACAAGTTAGAGAACAATTAAGTAAACTGGACACCCACAAGTCCATGGGGCCTGATGGGATGCAGCCGCGAGTGCTGAGGGAGCTAGCAGAAGTCATTGCTGGGCCACTCTCCATCATCTTTGAAAGGTCCTGGAGAACAGGGGAGGGGCCTGAGGACTGGAGGAAAGCCAGTGTCACTCCAGTCTTCAAAAAAGGCAGGAAGGATGACCCGGGAAACTACAGGCCGGTCAGCCTCACCTCCATCCCTGGAAAGATGATGGAGCAGCTTGTTCTGGGCATCATCTCCAAGCATCTGGAGGAAAAGGTGGTTATCAGAAGTAGTCAACATGGATTCACCAAGGGGAAGTCATGTCTGACTAATCTGATAGCCTTCTATGATGGCGTGACTGGATGGGTGGATGAGGGGAGGGCAGTGGATGTTGTCTACCTTGACTTCAGCAAGGCTTTCGACACCATCTCCCACATCATCCTCACAGACAAGCTTAGGAAGTGTGGGTTAGATGAACGGACAGTGGGGTGGATTGAACAGTGGCTGACAGACAGAGCTCAGAGGGTTGTGGTTAGTGGTGCAGAGTCCAGTTGGACGCCAGTAACTAGTGGTGTCCCTCAGGGGTCAGTACTGGGTCCAGTCCTGTTCAATATATTCATCAATGACCTGGATGAAGGGATAGAGTGTTCCATCAGCAAGTTTGCTGATGACACAAAACTGGGAGGGGTGGCTGACACTGGAAGGCTGTGCTGCCATACAGCGTGACCTGGACAGGCTGGAGAGTTGGGCAGAAAAAAACCTGATGAGGTTCAATAAAGGCAAGTGTAGGGTACTGCATCTGGGGAGGAATAACCCCATGCATCAGTACAGGTTGGGGGCTGACCTCCTGGAGAGCAGTGGTGTGGAAAGGGACCTGGGAGTCCTGGTGGACAACAGGATGACCATGAGCCAGCAATGTGCCCTGGTGGCCAAGAAGGCCAATGGCATCCTGGGGTGTATCAAGAAGAGTGTGGCCAGCAGGTCGAGGGAGGTCATCCTCCCCCTCTACTCTGCCCTGGTGAGGTCGCATCTGGAGTACTGTGTCCAGTTCTGGGCTCCCCGGGTCAAGAAGGACAGGGAGCTGCTGGAGAGGGTCCAGCAAAGGGCTACCAAGATGATTAGGGGATTGGAGCATCTTTCTTATGAGGAAAGGCTGAGGGACTTTGGGCTTTTTAGTCTAGAAAAAAGAAGACTGAGGGGGAATCTTATCAATACTTATAAATAATTAAGGGGAGGGTGCCAGGTAGATGAGAAGAGTCTTTTTTCAGTTGTGCCCAGTGATAGGACAAGAGGTAACGGGCACAAACTGGAGCACAGGAAGTTCCATCTTAACATGAGGAGGTACTTCTTTACTCTGAGGGTGACAGAGCACTGGCACAGGCTGCCCAGAGAGGTGGTGGAGTGTCCAACTCTGGAGACATTCAAAACCCGCCTGGACGCCGTCCTGTACAACCTGCTGTAGGTGTCCCTGCTGTGGCAGGGGGGTTGGACTTAGATGATCTCCAGAGGTCCCTTCCAACCCTGACAATACTGTGATACTGTGATAAAAGAGGAAATGCTGTATTTCATAGTGTGGACAAATCTGTTCAAGACTCTTGTATTGTAAAACTACATCATTGCTGTTTGCTCTGGCATCCCCACAGTTCTGCTTGAGTTTCATAGAATCGTAGAATGGTTTAGGTTGGAAAGGGCCTTGAAGATCATCAAGTTCCAACCCCCCTGCCGTAGGCAGGGACACCTCTCACTAGACCAGGTTGCCCAAGGCCATGTCCAGCCTGGCCTTGAACACCTCCAGGGACGGAGCTTCAACAACCTCTCTGGGCAACCTGTTCCAGTGCCTTACTACCCTTAAAGTGAAAAACTTCTTCCTAATGTTTAATCTAAACCTGCCCTCTTCCAGCTTAAAGCCATTCCCCCTCGTCCTATCACTACGTGCCCTTGTAAAAAGTCCTTCCCCAGCTCTCCTGTAGGTCCCCTTTAGGTACTGGAAGGCCGCAATAAGATCTCCCCGGAGCCTTCTCTTCTCCAGGCTGAACAGCCCCAACTCTCTCAGCCTCTCCTCATAGGAGAGGTGCTCCAGCACTCGTATCATCCTCGTGGCTCTCCTCTGGACACGCTCCAGCAGGTCCATGTCCTTCTTATGTTGGGGACTCCAGAGCTGGATGCAGTACTCCAGGTGGGGTCTCACGAGAGCGCAGCAGAGGGGCAGAATCACCTCCCTCCACCTGCTGGCCACACTTCTTTTGATGCAGCCCAGGACACGCTTGGCCTTCTGGGCTGCGATCGCACATTGCTGGCTCACGTTGAGCTTCTCATCAATCAGCACCCCCAGGTCCTTCTCCTCAGGGCTGCTCTCCAGCCATTCCCCGCCCAGAGTGTATGTGTGCTTGGGATTGCCCTGACCCAGATGTAGGACCTTGCACTTGGCCTTGTTGAACTGCATTTCCCTACATTCTCTAGTGTTCATGAATGTTGCCTTTATAAAAAAAATCAGAACACCAGCATTTGTATCAATAAAATGTTTTCATTAGTATGTTGTTTCAAAAATATTTTACAAATATATTCCCATATTTATACCCAGAAAGTCCTGTAAGGTGAAAACAGTACATTGTATTCCATGAAGGCAGGGTCCTGTATACTTGAAAATCACCAAGGCTTCAAAGGAGGAATGAAGAAAATGTTAAATGATAAGGAAATGAAGACACTCACGGGACCGTATTTCAGACTGCAAATGGTGCAGTATCCAATGTCAATCTTCTCTTTGGTTTTAGCATACAGTCTGGAATAAAGAGAATTCTTGAAGTAGAGAGAAATACAAATACCAGTCCTGGATCATCCAGATCACTTCAAAGTAGCAATTACTGTGAATAATTCTTTGTACTTGTTAGTGTGTAAGGCAACAATCTTTTCTATACGTATTGAGGGTGCAGTTATTAGATACATATACCTTTTGTTCTGGAATTAAATAAAGAGACACAATCTGACACTGCTGTCTGCTGCTGCTGTTTTTCTTCCCCTTTATTTACTTTCTTCATTGAAAAAGAATTGAAAATGCCACATGAAATTCACAATGTAAGGTTTTTCCCTATAGAAAATAGAAGTCTTTGATGCAGATACTTTTTAGAAGAGAATTGAGACTGAAAGGTGAGATCCAGACAGCCGTGCAGGTCAATAGGAAACATTACAAGTCTGTAAGCTGAATTCAAGATTCAAAATTCATACACTCCTTTCATAATTGCTGAGGAAAACCTGCCAAACTCTAGAAAACTCCAAACTACAGCCGCCTGGTATTTGGATTTGGACATTCCTGGATTTGTTTCCTTGTCTCATATAAGCATAAATCTGCCAACTACTGTACAGACTAAATTTAGGAAGGCTAGGTACCCAGCCATCAGACGTTGTATTTGAAATCTCATTACAGTGCTTGTGCAGGTTAGAATGATAATTTCTGTTATCATTCTGAGGCAGCAAGCCACATCATTAAATACTATTTTTTTTAATATATATTATGTATTTGTGTAACAAAACAGTCTTTCATTGTGCAAACAACATTTTTATACTAGAAGTCTCTCACCTGCTGTGTTAAATGCTACTGGAAATAACAAGGCAATCGTTTTCTGATGCTAACTTCAGTGATTTCATGGCTTCAACCATGCAGTTCACATTACTTTTACAAGTTTCACAGTTTTAGGGACTACTTTCTATTATCTCATAAACTATCTTTAAATAGCTGCAAACGCCTGTTGACTTAGAGAAAAACCTCTGAAACTACAGCTGTTTCTTAACTACTCCCAGCAGGGGTCCTTAGCAGGTCTTTTGATCAAATGCATATTTAACTTCCTGAGAGAAGGGTCAGTTTTTGTGGGGCTTTTCATTCAAACCAGCCTTCCAACAGTGTGTGGAAGGCTACAGGCTGATTGCATCTTGCTAGAGGTGTCACTGCAGTTATGTTTTTGGTAGAAAAATGAAATTTACATTTCTGATTTGACTCCAGCTTATTAATTAAACCTAAGGCATATACTTTGAACGACAGAAACATATTCTATAAAAGTCAGTAAGTGCTCTTTATGGATAACGTCTGGAGAGAGATCTCATTAAAATCTGTACTGTAACTCCTCATTTGCTAGGTACACAAGCCAAAAATACATCTTTATATAGCTTGGACTAGCAGTACTTCTCATGGACCTACAGAAAAAGTGAAAGTCACACATATCCTGTCATACAGTTTTACATCACACTGTGCTGGGAGTAATTTACAAATGTGTCCTGTTACACTTCTACAGGCACAGAGAAATCTCAGAACATTTACAAAGTGTATGCAAGATGACTTTAGGTTCATGTCTCAAAATGAACCGAATTAATGAGTCCATTGAGAGAAAACTGAAGTATTTAACACACTGCCCTGGTGAGCTAGAAGATTAACACCAAACATAATGGAAATATCTGGAAATAAGTGCTGCATGTTTAAAGCATGGGCACTACATACTGCTCAAAGATCTTTTTAAGTGTTACATATATAAACATGAGGTAGGTTTTGTTCAATAACCTAGAATATTGGTAAGAGTATTAAAACCAAAAAACCCACCAGTGAAGCAATGTGAGCTTACTGTAAAACAGAAATAAAGAGAAGTGCAGAGAAATAGTTCTTGTTCTATACCAAATGAACTTTCTGGAATAAGATTGAGTCTACTGCAATTCAAGTCTGTAAATATGAGCACAGGCTAAATTTCAATTAGAAAAAAAAAAGGATGGAACCACAATATTCCTCTTTCATGTGACTTGCATACAATTACAGATAGTACAGTTACAAATTGATTTTACACAAGCACCAGTAGGTCTACTAGGAACTGAACTGATTTCAGTCTCACTGGTTACTCAGGTTGGTGAGAATCTGACTTCTGTTTTCAGATGCCATATTACAATATATTCTAGGCATACCTAAAAATGGATGAAAGAATAAAATAGTTAAAATAAAATATACAATTCTTTGATAGCTTACAACAGTAGCTGAACTAAGCAAAATTAATAAATTCTAATATAGCTTTTCTTTTACTCTGGAGTAAAAACTTCCTACAGCTTTTTGATATTTAAAGACTTAGAAAATTGAAAGTGTTTTAAGCACAAAACTCAGCCCGTGTATGTCAGCTAAGTCTCACTGGAATCAAGCTAGGAAATCAGTCCCCTGTGCTGTTACTGGATTTATTCAGTGCAGCATGATTTCAAATTTAAATTGTCAGTCTTTTAATCTAGATTTGCAGCTGTGCAAGCAAGTGTAAAATGCTACCAAGTCCACTGTAGGTTATTTTACAAAGGCAGAGGCTTTCTTTTGCTCTTATGTATGGCAGCTTAGGCCATTGCCTTCACAGAAATTAAACGGTTCCCAGTCCAGTCTTTTATTTTTACCTTATGCTATAGAATTAGTATGGAGTTGTTTTAAATGAGTAAAAAATGTCCAGAATTGCCTCTTCCCTACTATCCATCCTTGTGGTACAGAGATAAATCTTTATATTGGGGACACTATGAAGCAGTGAAGAGAAGAGAGCTAGGCTGTATGTGTTGGTATAATGTCCCCCCATGCACAGTAATTTGCATGTCCTAGTTTAAAACCTGGATTATATTTTAATTTTTAAGAGCCTTACAAATGCTTTGAAAGTTTCCTCGTGTTTATAAACCAGCATTTTTCTTTTGGGAAGTCTTCTTTGCCTTTGTTTTTTTAACTGTTTCAGAGTTCTGGTAATTGCTATGGGAGAGCAGGGGCAGAATGGAGAAGGATCAATTAAAAAAAACTCCAAAAAACTAATGGAGCCTCACATGGGAAGCCTGTGAAATAAGGTTAGAGTGTTGTAGCAGGATTTCACAACGAAGCACTCTAAGAATAAATGCATGAAAGAGCAGCGGTTTAAATTATTGAACTCAATATGGTTAATTGGCTAGCAACCATGAAATCACACAGTGACATTTTTTCATTCAATTTTCAAACTAGAATAACACTTCATATAACTTAAAGTACTTCTATATGTAACACACAACATGACCATTTCCTCCCCTGCTTTCTTGCCTATGAGTTAGAGCATTCTGAAAGTGATTTCTACATTTTACATAAGTTAAAAACTTAACAAAAGCTTCTTTTGCTTCTAAATGAGTAGACTGGCATCATCTTTGAAAAGTCACAGTTATGCAATGGGTGCTGAGAGTAAGTACGGAGATTTTAGAAGACCAGTAAACTTACTCATCATCGTCCTCACAAAAAGCTTTTAGATTTGAAATCCGTATTAGCCAAACCAAAAACATAAGCAACCTAGAGACTGTCCATATCACAGGTCAAACCTGAGGAAATTAGTCTTTTCTAGTGCATGATCTTAGTCATAGTTATTGCAAGTCTTCCACGAACAGTCTTTATTACAGAGGCACTTTTACAAATTTAATCAAAAGGGCCTCACTCTAAAGACAATGACTGATATCCTGCACATTTGATGTACAGATGAAAATTAATTAATTTTCATTAGACACAAAGGCCATTTTGTTTTATAGGATTACTGTGAAATTTTCATATAGATCTGAGTAAAAAAAATAGGAAATGGGAAACACATAATGAACGAGGAAAGCATTTTCCATGTGTACCTCTGGAAAAAATCAATTCCACCAGATGTATTTGCCTACTTTTATGCCAAATACAGCATAAGAATGAGAACAGGACACAGCCAGACTGTTTTTCTCAAAAATCTGTTTTTCTTTGGAAGAATTCATGGCTCCATCCTCTTGCTTGTTTTGATCTGTAATCAACAGCTTTTCCCAAAATACAGTACTGTAGCAACGCCTGCTGAAGGTCCCCGCTCAGTTGGAGAGGATTACAGCAGGTAGTTTTTTTTCCTCCCCTCATGTTTAATACAGAAAGGACAGGTCCTTCATGTCTAATAGTAATATAAATTTAGGTGCTTAGCAGAGTGCATCTTGGCATATCGCTGATTCCTCGAGTCACAAGGATGGGCATCACACAACAGGAAACAGCAAAAGATATTAAGTGTGCATTAGTTCAAGCAAGTAAATGTCTGCTATTTTGTCATGGCACTAAATCATTGCAGATCTTAAATACAGCTTTTTTCTTTTGCTTTTTGTCACACAGCCTAAATAGGATGTTGGCTTATATAAGTAACTACTGCTAATACAAAGCAATGATATCTGTAGAAATAAAATAAATTTTAAGTGGTCAGAAACTTGTTCTTCCACAGTAGGTGTGCTTTGCTTCCTATCATACAAGATGTTAACCACTCTACAATGGTATATTTTAGTCAAAAGCATTTCTTACCTGAAAAACGGATTCTTTAAATCAAGAATGTTACCAGATTTAAATCCTGTCTGGTCCACTGTAGCCACAATCTGAATATCGTAACTTTGTCTGCATCAGAAAGAGAAGTATAAAAAAAGAGGAAATGCAACTAAAACAACTATAACACCTTGTGTGAAAAAATACCAGTGTAATTACTGTCTGAGTAATAACCCCTTGGTATAACAAGCAAAGGAAATTTATTTGCAGTGGTATCAGTGCAAGGGCATGATTATTTGATCATGTCTAAAGTAAAAGTTACAAGATGCTTACGTGATTTTAAGAGTTTGCATCTGAAAAACATAATTTTGCACTGATAGTATTCAGTAGTGAAAGCTCTTTTCCCCCCTCTCTATCAGAAATACTATACATTTCAACATTTGCAAGTACAGTCAGAATATTATTTCATGATCAAAAAAATATCTGACTGGCTAAACAGCATTAGGTTCACTCTTGTCGTAATCCTGGATTTCACCAGGAAAGATATTTTTCACAGGACTTTTTGCAGGAAACTGAGCTTACACAGAAAAGTAAAGAGGACCAACTGGGAGCACACCAAAACGCTGGAGGTGACCATAACTGGTCCTCCTGCATGGAACAGCTACTGCAGAGTTACACAGAGGTGCTATGTTGATCCCCAAAGCAGATCAGCTTTGTGACAAGACTTGTTAACTCAGTGCTAACACACGGTTAAAGAGCTTCTCATTCTCAATCTGGCAAGGTCGCTAGCTCAGGCGTCTCTGAGCCACACTCCATCGTAGATCTGCCTTGTGTATCGACAAATTTACAACAGGGGCTGTGTGAACACTTTGCAGCATACAGTGCTTCTTTTACAATTTAAAATGTGAATACATTTTACATTTGAAAGAGACATATCAAGATCTGTATTATTCATTTTCTCCATGAGGAGTTTCTAGGCGGAACATCTGCCAATTTCACAAGTCCCAAATCAAGTATTTGTTGCTGATGTGATTAAAGAGCCCTGAAATATTACTGACAGCTTTCATGTCACTGGAATCACCTGACTGGTCAGCATGTCTCCTCCCCCACCAAAAAAAAAAAAAAAAAATTCACCTTACTACACCTAGAAGGTTTTGTTTTCTGTTAAAACTGCACATACGCATAAGTAAACCAGGCTGCAACTTGTGTGACCCTGTCACTTGAGGATTGTTTTCAAAGCAAAGCATAGGAGTGGAGTTACCAAACATTTGACTGACAGCAGGAACAGCAGAGAAGCCTGGTGAGGAAATATGCCCTTCCAAAAGCAGCCATCTTTGCTAGCCTCAGTGGAAAGACAAAACACACACAAAAAGTACTGTTCTTAAACAGGCGAGCACGTCCATAAGGATCTTTTTTTTTTTTTTCCTCAGAATGTAAAATGTATTGGATTTGGGGTCAACCCCACTTCTCCTTGTCTCTGCACAGGACTTGCTGAGAGACAAGGGATGTTGGGGCTTCAGGCAAACAACCAGGCTTCTGACGAAGATATGGCCAGAGGTTACACCACCTGAACAAGGTGTGGAAAATGACTGGACATGACCTGAGTAAACTGCTGTGCGCGAAAGACAGCAGAGTGGAAAACTGACAAAAGCTGCAAGTAGCACTGCAAGGGAAGGCAGGATGTGACAGGTGGTTAAGGAGAAGGTATGTGAGAAGGAACATCACAGGTAACTGCAGTGGAACATGGTGACCTTTTGGTGAGCAGAGTCTCACAATGTTGACCTTGTGAGACTACATGACTGTATCAGTGATACCATATAAATTGGTAACGGTACCGGAAACAACAAATGTGGGTACAAGCGTACCCAAAATTAACTGGTGTCTTTTGGGTACCTCTAACAAGAACAGCCACACTACAAAATCTGCTTGGGAAGCTTTCACACTTACCGCTTATTGGCAACAAGTAAGACTTTCCCTGAGAGAGTTTCCCCCTCTTTAGCAAAGAGGGGTGTCTGAAGAAGGCAGCGTACTTGATACCAGTGAGTGAGAGGTTCTGTTGGTGCAGTGGACAACCAAACAGTTACCCTAAAACAAACGAGAAAAAACATCTAGAGTTTCTTTTCTGTCTTCTCCTTTCGGAAACAACCTTAAATTGTTAGACCTTTATGTATGTGAGGCTCAACTTCAAACTGTCTTCAAGTAAACTGGACGAGTGATTCTACCCTATGTTGGGAAATCAATACATTATACCTCATTTTCTTTATCTATACTGTGCCTGTCACCACCAGATCTCTGTGCCTAAGCCAACTATGGAGATTCAGAAAAGAGACTCTTCAGATTCCTGTTTCCTCTTCTTTCCACACTGCCAGGACAGAGAATACTGATTTCTCTCCTCTCTTACTATTCAGACAATTTCAACAAATTACAATAAATGAAGGTTTGTCCTGAATGCAGCAATGCAATTCTTCAGAATGGTAGTTTCATCCTTAAACAACACTCCCCAAGAAGGTCTTACACCCAGTTTTCACTTGGAAGAGATACTTCAATAATATATTGAAAGGGGCTGTAGGTGCAAAGAAAGGGATAACACAGGTAATACTGCAAGCCCAATCCACTGAGATTTCAGAGTTGTAGAATCCAGAATTGTAGAAAGGTGAAAAAGCTGCTGATTAAGCAGTTGTCTACTCCAAAATGGAGGCCTTCTCAGCAGAGGATTTCAGTCAATTCCTACAAGGCTGCAATTTTCTGTATTGTTTCAACTGATGTGGAGTTTCTCGTTCCTCTTTCAGGATAAAAAAATTTTACTATCAGCTGTTAAAGTAAATACAAATGCACATATGTCCATTTTCTTTTAATGGATATACTATCCTGAATTCTTGACAATCCTAATTTTGAAGGCTAATAAAAGTCATTTATCAACACAAATAAAGAGAAGTGCATTTTACAATTTATTGAAAAAAGTCACCTCATCTAAAACTAGATCAATTTAACTGGGAAATCAACAAATCTTATCTAAAAGCTAAATACAGATAGCTGAAATCTATGTATTGACTACCTGAGCAAGTTTATTTAATTTTTAACTACTTACTATACCAGATTAACGTCCCCATTTTGAAATAAATGCCTGGTGCTGCAGTGAAAAATTTTCCTAAGCCTGGTGAAGTTTTCTCCATTTCCATTTTGTTAGCTGGAACTTGCAACCGGCTCTCCTTTTTTGCCCACAAACAAGACCAGCCCAAATGGGAAAATCCAGCTTATATTCAAATGCTGCTGCTTTAATTAAAGTGTAAAACAGAAAGGTCTATAATATTACAATGAATCAGTATTGTGTGGAACAGTGCATTTTGACCCTCAAAAATTCCTGGATGTGGTCTAACATAGGTAACGTGCACCCCACACAATGGGAAGCAAGATCACCACCATTTAGCACTAGCTTATCATACTTCTTGTTACCTCTGGAAGGAGGCATATTTTTTTTAATATGAAGGAATTACATTACAAACAATGTGAGCACCAGATAAAGGTCTAATTCTGGCACACTTTGTATGAAAGACACAATTTCTTCCCCTGTAGTTAGTATTTCATAGGAAGAAGGAAAAAGTACTTACACTGATCCTACAAATGCCACATCAAACCAGAAGGCAAGGCCATGGATTAGTCCGGACTGCATCATTTGGAAAACAAAAGGGATTTCCACTCTGCACAAGAAAAAACAATATGCTGCCAAAATAATTTCCAAGAAGTACTGGAAATTCCACCAGAAGCCTCCCTTGTACTAATTTATGAATTTCCTTTCTTATTCATCGGTTTACATCCCAATTTTCCATATATTTAAAAGGATATGCTCCTTTTCTCTGTGTCAACAGAATTAAACAGTGGCACTGATCTAGGTGTTAGTTTTTTGTGTGCCTTATTGAATAGTAGAATCAAATTCACCACTACACAAGTGTTACTGCACCATTTGTGGCAACATTGCAGACTGTTATAAATATAGGGGTTCAGTCTTTCCAGTGGAAAATTTCCCATTGCCCATGAAGGACTTGGATTCAGTTTAAATACTATTTTGAACAGGGAAATGTTCCACTACAAATCTGACAAACAGATCTACTACAGGAACTAGAAGGAAAAAAATGGTCTGCTTTAGCAAGAGCTGGAATATTTTCCCTTACAAAAGAACTATTACTGGCTATGTTGTTGAACCCAAATCTTACCCACTTTTGCAGAAATACATCATAAAACTAGCATTCGGGCATGAACATATTAGTTCTGAGAACCACTGCAGGAAGTCAACGCTAGCCAGCTGAAACTGGAAAGCAATTCTCCAGCAGTTTCCCCGCTCTAAGAGCAATTCTCTCTCACTAGACCATGTCATTTATACAATTAGTTGTGAGTCACGTTGAAACAGCAAGGGTTCGGAGCTTCAAAGACAGTGTGTGGTATTTTCCCCTTAGGACAGTGTCTTGCAAGGACTTGAAGTACTCCCTCAAGTTCTTCCATATGGTACATTTTATCTCACAGGTGTATTGAGGAGGCTTCTTTGCTGTCATTCTAGGACACAAGGGATGCATGTTGGTTTATATATAAGACTTTCCAACTAAAGATTTGAAGGAGCTCTGGAGGGAAGTAAAGAGGTACAGCTGACTCCTGATAGACTGCAAAATGTCTTAAAAAAAAAAAAAGAGATACACAAGAGTTCACCAAGGCAGCTTGTGATGTACACCATTTGACAAGGTCTTTTAGGATGTCTACACAGAAAAACAAAAATTGCCTTGTAACTAGAATTAAATGTGTCCCAACATATAATGCTAAGAAGTAAACGCTGTCCTCCAGAGCCTGTTTTATCCCTTTCAGTAGGAAAATTTTGTGAACTGATCTCTGGTGTTTCACAGGCTCACAAACAGGCTTCTCTGCTAATACCAGACAAATCATCATGCAGATGAACGCTCCAGTCCATTAGAAGTGGTGTACTAATCATTCTGTCATGACACCTTTCCTCCTCCATGTCCACCACCAAAGCTTCCTCTGTCTCTCAGCAACAGCGATCAACAGCCAGTTACAAAAATGACAGATGAAGAGTAGGTTGCTGGCATCTGCTGACCTATGCAAATCTTCCTCAGCAGCTTCCATGAAGTTGACAGTATACTTCACTGTCCGTGCCATCAGAATTCTCACATCAAAAGTATCCTGTGGGGGTTTAAAAAAAAAAGTTGCAAGTGTTACCATTCTGTCTTATCAGTGTATAAACTTGTTTTCTGTTAAAAAAAATGGGAGAAAAGACAAAAACAAAAAAACAAACAAACAAACAAAATCAACCTTCACCCCAATAAACTCATTTTAAACATTTCATTTTTTAGCATCCCTTAGAACACTGTTAGACTTTGCAATATTATCAGGATTTCATGTATTTGATAGCTTGCATACATATCAAGGACTGTTTTATTCAACCTATAAACACGAAAATTTGTCCAGAAATTGATCAGTTGTGAAAAAATAAAAAGGTAGGTTTATTTAGCTGGCTTATTTGGGGCTAGTTTTTTATTTTTAAACTAAACGCATTTTAATGTGCTCCTCTGCATTGCATAGCTGGGTAAGCCAAACTAAGACAGCATAGAAATACTCCAAAATGAAATTATCAAGTAGAGGAAACAAAATTACTTAATACAGACTGCTCTCTATAAAAAAGTTAGGAGTAGTCAGTCAGCAAATGGAAACTTTTCCCTTCATTTTTATTTTTTTAATCACACGTACTAATCCTAATGGGGGTCGGACTAGATCCCTTCCAACCCTGACCATTCTGTGATCGCTGCTCACAAGCTCTTTCATAAATAAAGCAAACCCTTAACGTAAAAGCTTGTATCACATCCCTACCCAGTGAACCTAGCTAAGAACTAAAATCTATCTGTAGAACAAGGGGAAGCAAAGGAGAGATGTGATTTTTAACACAAAATAACAATTTAATGTGGCTTTTATTGAGCAATGCATTTCTGATCTTCGAGGGAGGAAGAATCTCAGCTGAGAAATTAAAGCCAAACGTACTTCAGACAGGTTGCCAGTATGTACTGCAGTCCTACAGATTACTCCATTCTCTAAATGAAAGCCAAAGAACCAGCACTGAGAACGACCATGCTACAATCAAAGAAATGGCTGAAATTTATGAAGACAAATGAGAGTTTTCTCTTAAACACTTCAAGTACTAAAAGCAGTTGAGTGCAGAAGGTCACATCAGTAGTCTGATGATCTTCCCAGATTTCTGGACAGGTTTTAGGGTGTCCATGACAGCAGCTACACTGCTATCACTACTTAAACCAGCTAGCCTAAAGTCAGCCAAGATTTGTTGCAGCCAAATTTCTGAGAGGGAACCTTTTCATTGCACCTACAACAAAGCGTTATACTGGGGTGGGGGGTGGCAGGTGGGGATTGTTTTGGTTCTTTCCCCGGGGAGTTGAGAAGGATTTCTCCCGCATTCTTTCTAACTAGGTACCACCCAGACTTTTACTAAAGAGAAAGAAGAACAGTAGGTGGTAGATCCAAGTTACCAATAGAAAAAGGATCTTTACATATTAAAAAAAAAAAAAAAAAAAGCTGTTTCATAATACAGAAACCTGTTTGCTTGGCTGCTTTCCCTTTTCCTTTAATTTGTGGATCAGAGGTGGGAAGGGAAAAATCAAGGTCAAGTCAGTTGTTTAAGAGACTGGAAACACTGAGGGAAGCTAATTGCACGTTAGGAAGACAGTTGTTCACACGCTGTGGCTTCCTAATGTGTGCATATCTCTAGATGTCTGTTATTCATAGCAAAATCAGGAATATTACATATAGTAGTTAACCTTTGACAGCAGCTCTGTTCACACTTGCAGAGTTAGTTCCTGGCTCTCTACTCAACAGCCACAGAGCTCTGTTAAACAAGGAGGCTACCATATCTCTAGGATTTTGTGGCGGGGGCAAAACACAAAAAATAACCCCCAAACATACAAACCTACCACAATAGGTTGTCGGAAATACTCATCCACAGCTGCACTGCGCAGGCTGGACAGGTTGACCCCGTAAAAGCATTCTTGGTACCTACAAACAAGAACACATAAAATGTTTAGGAAAAAATGTTTTTTCTGGGTTCCAACCAGACCCAGGCACAATAACTGTAAATGGCAGGTGAAGTGTGGCTCCTCTTTCCCTTTCTCCCATCTGCCAAGAGGCCAAATTGCAGCCCTCAGCTTACTTTACCTTTCCCACAGACGTCCTATACAGCTCTGAGGTGACATGATCCCCTCAAACGGACATAGGGAGACATTTCACACTATGCTTCTGAAAGAATCCACACAGCAAGCATAGAATAGGAAGAAGGGCTGAGGCACTATTAAGCTACTTTTGTGACCTTGAGCTATTCCAGAACTGCGGGTGGACCTTGTATAAATCAAAATACTGATGAGGACACCTGTATTACAGGTCTGTTCCTCTTTATTGACATTAAAGAGGAAAATAAAGGTCATCCTTTATCAACTTACCGGGGAAAAAAATAGTATTTTTATCCTACCAATTTATGCAAATGTGTATTTAGTGTATATTCAGACTATTTCCAGAATGAAATTTGAAATTAAAATATACATGCTTGCAGTACTCTTCCTCCTGCGTATAAACCTCTTATCAACTCACTGAAAAGTTTAATAGGTATCTTTACTTCCAGATAACAAACAAAAGGGGATGGAAAGGGGAAACAGCAAGTAACCTCAACTCCTTGTGATGGAAGTGTCATCAGGATAAAAAACCATGGTGAAGCTTTCCAACTCTTCAGAACCACTCAAAAAGGGAAACTTCAAATGTTTGTCCTCATTGTTTCAACATCACACAACTCCTAAACTATCATAACTTTTTTCAATGTGGACGAGTTAGCCTAAACTAATCTGGCAATATCCCTTTAATACTGATAAATTCTGCTTTACTAGTTCTGTGCTAATTGCATAAAGGGAAGATGCCCAGATGATTGTATGCCTTAAAGATATCTGAGAAGATAATTTAAGGAAAGAACTCAAATAAGCACAACAGAGGAAATCAGCTGACACCAGTAACTGCAAGTGATCTTCTACCCTTTTCCGTATGTTTGCTGTACTGTATAATTGAGTTGCTTATTTATCACTGATGAGAAACACAGGCAAAATGCACACTATTTTTAACCACTTGCTGTATATTTATGCTTTGTATCTTTCTATTTTTGCAAGGTTTTCACCAACAAAGAGAGCAGTCTGCTCTTCTATAGTAGATTATACATTGTCACACTTTTAGGAATGATTACTCGTAAATACAAATATGCAACTCTGAAGCACAATAGTAAGCCAATCTATAGGCCTGAAAAGAAACAAAACATACTTACACAGTCTCATAATTATTATTACTGTACAGACCCAAGACAATAATTCTAAGTGTATGAGAAACATGTAGCCTTTCCTCTGTACAGTAAGTAGGCTATGCTAACTGCTGCATCTAATGTTAGAAGACACAGCATGATTTTTGCATAAGATTTTGAAGGTTTTTTAAAGTCTTGGCGCCTTTACCAGATGAAAGTTCAAATTGCAAATTTAGATCTTTCTTTCAGTCTTTTGCTCAAGTACTATCATCCAACCAGATCCAAAACCATACCCAATCTTTAAGACACTGGATATAGATTTAGCTAAATAGGAAAAGATTTATTACACACAAACCACATCTTCTGTTCCGAGTAACAAAGCTGGACAATGAATGGAAGTTGTTTCTTGAGGCCTGGAATTTGAAGCTTAGCAAATCACAGGCTGTCACCAACTAGTCCCTGATGGTTTACTTCAAGTGTCCAAGAAAGCCCTTGGAAAGTGCTTTGTCTGAAATAGGACTTTTATAGCTCTGGATCTATCAGGATATCCAGACCTTTTAATGGTAAGAACCTGAATATCCTAGAGTGGTACAGAAGCAGAACTACTGCACTCTCACTCAGGACATTTTGATCCCACATTTGGTTGAAGACATTAGAAACGCTAATTTATTGGTCTTTAGAGGACTCACTAACCTCAAGATTATTTAATCCTCATGCACAATCAAAGTCCTGGGCATACATCCATACAGAACTACAACAATGTGGACTGATAGGAGCCCTCTGCTCAGGGGACATCTCAGGACAGCAAAAAGTTATATTGTAAGCACACAAACTATCTTCTCTAGGAGTATATCAAACAGAACGTGATATACAAGGAGTATTATCAAGGGTAATTGTGTGACATTTCTGGGGTTAGTTTGGTTGAAATATTCTCATAAATATACTAGAAGTAGGTAATAAAATGATCAGTCAAAAATGGGAGACATCTTTTTGCACAGATGGGTGGAGGAAAGACTGCAGTATGTTGCAACTTAGATACAAACCTGATCGCTATCATAATTACAAAGTATTGCTACAGTCTGTGATAATAATGTCAATGACAAAAACATTCTTGGTGAAAAGAGAAATTAGTTACTAAAGCAGACTTGAAAATTCTGGTTTTCCCCTTTATGCAACTCTCTGAAAGCCGTGCAGTCACTGACAGATAATTCAGCTTATTAAATGTATGCATGTAGAATAACTGAAATCATGCTAGCTAGATACAGATGAAGTTCTCTTCTTTTTTTTTTTTTTGAGACTGCAGATGGTATATTTCTGTTAACAAACTATAAGAAACTAATTAGCTGGACTGTTCAGTTCCAACTGTACAGTTCTTAAACAACAAAAGGCAGCAGATTGTTTTCCCACCACCAATAACATTACCATATATGTCAGCGTTCATGGAGTCACACACACATACACGGTATCTACCCCACAGGTATTCCACAGAGGTCTTATATTTATTACAAATGAAGATGAAACATCCCAAGCAGTCTGAAATGAAATGCTTTCATACTGGCAGTAACATCCAGTCCTGTATAGACCTGGAAAAAAAAAAGCTGTACTTCTGCTTCAAACTACTAAGTATGTATCTATTTTCTGTATTAAGTGATGAAGAATCTGCATCGTGGTACAACATTGTGCTTCAGTCTTGTAATTTATAGTCTAATATGTTTCATTGACATGTTATGTATATAAGCAAAAATAACAGGATCTTTGGGAAGAGTAACCTGAATGACAGTTGAGATGCGAAAGCTTATCAGAAGTTACTTCTACCTTCTTTTCTCAGTCTGTTAACATAGAAAATACTGTTGCAGTTTTTGTGATTGTAAACATACAATGCAAACATTTCATAACTGGCTCAACCTACACAGTAAGACAAAAGAGCACAAATTGGCTGTATAAAGTAACATTGCCAGCAAAGGTTTCAGCATGTAAATCACTCAAATTTCTTTCTCTCACTCCTTTAATCACTATAGAAGTAGTAAGATTTTGTCATAGCTCTACTTCAGAGACAGCCAGAAGAAGCCTTCTAAGTGTGAGCTTATATGGTAAACTGGGCACAAAAGAAAACTTTGTCTTTAATCTAAGACACCAACAAATAGGTTTGATGAAGACCAGTTAATGTTCACATTCCACATTGCAAGCTGAAAGAACTGTTGAAAGACTGCATTTATCATCTTCCAGAAGGTTTAAAAATAGTTAACCCCAGAGTTCCACAGTACCTCTTATCCAAAACCTTTAAATAATAATCTATAAATGGCTAATTTATAAGTTAACTGATCTGTATCACATGAAGGACTGGAGATGTTTGAAAATAAACCTGCCCTTTGCTGAGATGGAATCATCTCAATTTGCCCTCATTAGAATATCACTGTAAACGTTTCCTCCTATATAGAACACAGCAACAGCTCAACACTGGATAATAGCAGTGGGACAGTCTGAGGCAAAAGCAGTACAAATTCTAGTTATAGCTGCACGAAAAATTTAGGTAGACAGAAAGTAACTACCAAATTGGAAATTGTTCAGGACATGGGAATTAATACTTATTCTCTGTGAAGACTGCCAAGGAATCTTTCCAGTGCTTACACACCTGGGACTTCAGGCAATACAATGATCACCATCCGCAGAATACTGTGCTTTGGTGTAGCGCAGGAAACACTAGCACCTGGATTCACAGTCAACTCTTTTTCTCACAATGAATGCTCCATGGAGTCAATTTCTCTTTCAAAAAGAGACCCAGTCAGCTCTGGCACTTCCTGAGAGATCCTTCAGACTTGCGCAATAAACAGTAGGACTGCAGGCCAGAGCAGAAGTGAACACGGAAAACATAAAAGCATTCTCTTTCAATGGTGACAGATAGTTTATGCTGAATCAAAGAACTGATTTAATTTTTAACCTCTACTGAATCTTTGATAAAAATAAAATTACATAAATAATCATTACCAAAAATTGGCTCTGGAGTAGTGTTCCATGTACAGCTGGTCATCAGAAAAAGGAGCCAGATGAATGTCACTGTATGTTGGGAACATCATTCCTAGTAAACAAAAGACAATATAAAGGCAAGTGTTCAAGAAGCATTTGGACAATGCCCTTAAATACATGGTTTAATGTTAAAGTTGCCCTGTGTGGAGTAAGGAGTTGGACTCGATGATCCTCATGAGTCCCTTCCAACAGCATATTCTGTGATTCTATAGTCCCACAGACATCTCTACAGGAATGTCTTCACTAACAAGAAACCACTGACTCAGAAGTAGCAATTGTCATACACTTCAGATATCTTAACGTTTAGTTTCATTAATATATGGATTACTGAAATGCGAATAGGCTAAAGCAGTTAGTAAAAACCCTGACCCAGAACAACTTATAGAACAGACCAGAATACTTCATAAAGTCCTAATAATTTTATGGTTGTACCTCAGATATTTGAATTATTTAGCTTCCTTCAAATGAAGTGAAACGCTAGCTGTTAAATACCTTCGCAATACTCTCCAGTGGAATTACAGCACCTTCTTTGCTTATAGCTAACCTAATAAATATAATATCTGTGTGAAAGGATTTGCATTCTTCACTCTTTTTTAATCTGTTATAAAACACAATGCAATTTGAAAGGAAGGATAGGTAAAGGAGGGGAGGGAAAAGGAAACAGCTTTCCTTTTGTAAGTATACCATGTAGGCAGTGTCCACAGGAATTTAAATAAAGAACACCACCCACTCACAAAATAGACATGCTTTTTAAAACTGTCTGTGGGGAGAATATTAACAATTTTGCAGAGAATTTCAGACAGAAAGTTTCCGAACCTAACTGGTACTAAATATTAGCAACTTACTCAAAATGTCACAATTTCAGCTCACTTCGCAGACAATCATTAAGTTAAATAATGACTGCATAAGGTGATTCATCCCCACTATACAAGTGAGCAATCAGAAACTTAGGCACGTATCTTTAAAAGCATTCACTCATTTAAACCTGAGAATGAGCTGCCTACTGATAAGTTTTCAGAAGCCCTCCTCTGAAACTGGGCCATAAGAATCTGAACGGGAGCCTTAAGATCAGTGGCTGAGTTGGAAAATAGTACCCAAGTGGGCTTTGCAAGTTTGAAACAACTCAACAGCAAAGTCATTAGCTCTCTGCATTGACGCACAGATATAGCCCATAGTTCAAAAACTTCGAAGCTGCAGAAATTTTACTTGAGAAAGGTCTCTTTTAAGGAAGTATTTTAAAGGAGAGACTTCATAGTTAATTTTCAGCAGTTCATATAGAAAGATTTGTCATTCAGCAACCGGGTGGTCAGATTTGCCTCTCAAAGATTTTTCACAGGAATCTTCCCATGAGACCCTGAACTTACAGATTTCCTTCAAAACTCCTCCAAACACAGGAGGGATGAAAGACACAGCACTGAATGCTGTGAACCTCTCACATGTCACTCAAAAGGCAACATCCCGGTATCAGAATAAGGTATTTGGCAGAAGCCCAACGAAAGGATATCAAAACAATTTGAACTTCACAGTTTTCCTGAAGACAATATATTAGAGTTCTTCCACAAAAAAAACCAAAACAAAACAAAACCAACCAACTCATCCTGTTTGACTGTTCTGCTCTCATATACATTCCACTGTCTGGCAGTTGAGGCTAATGTGCCATCGTCTGTTGTGATATGTTGCGACAGAGATGCAATCATACTGCATATGGCAGCAGGTTAAGATTAAAACGCAAGCAGAACTCAGCAGTACAACAGCAGCATACTCAAAAGTTATTTCCACTGTGAAACAGCACAAAGTCACAGCACAGTAAAATAGCAGTGGTGGCTGTCTCATTGTATTAATTCCCCTGGGCCCATAGATGATGGTGGTAGAGCTAGAACAAGGGTATAAAACCAGACAATCCTGGTCTACCAATTGAAGATTCTTTTTTCTTCTTTCAGAAGCTTTTCATCTTCCTTTTTCTATGCAGAGGGGAAACTGTGGTGACACACTCACCATTTGATTTTAACCATTTTTTGGAATGGAGGTAACTTTCCAACATCCTTTCGTTGAACAGCATGTAACCCATCGGTTCAGAAATTACCACATCAACACTCTCCGGCAGGGAGATCTCCTCAATTTTTCCAGACACAACTGTGATCTTGTCAGAAAGGTTGTTGCTTCTCACCAACAGCTGGAGGAAAAACAAAAGCACACAGAAAGTATTGACTCCTTTGATTAAAGCAATTTATTTCAGAGATCTTTAATTAGCATTAAACCCCCCATAGTGTAAACCAGCTACCTCAGTCTGTTAATCAGAATAAAACAGAAAGGTAGCATATTTTTCCTTGCTACATCAACATTTCTAAAGGCTCGGGCTCACTGAAGCAGTCTCAAAGAAATGCATTGTGTGGAATCAGCAAGTGCCAGTACAAGTAACAGTAAGACATAACTGTAATCAATATCTACAAGAAAAAACTATCTACCAGGAAAAGGTGGATATTTTAATTAAATACAGAAGATGACAAAGAAAGGGTTTTCATAATTCTCCAAATTTTTAAAAATACTATTCTTGAGTGAGTTACATATTCATGAAAGGATGAAGAAACCCAAGATCTGAAAAGTTTGCAGTAATTTCTAAACTTAAGTGATGCACAGCACCATATTCACATAAACACATTTAAATGGGCCAGTACTTAGAGCCAGGGTACCAGAGATTTATCCACTTCTATGTGCATAGTGAACCTCAGAGCAAAATGTTTAATGAACAGAAGAAATGGACCTAACATTTTATGTTTGGATCAGCAAGTTATTAAGGAAAAGAACAACCTTTTCAAAGCCTCTATACATCTACACAAAGCTGCATATCCTATTTGGCTGTACTGTACTCAGACATACCAGGAAGTATCTAAGCTTCTTATGCTTAAAAAATGAGTAGAATCTGGGTTCTTGTGGCACAAACTTACAAAGCAGCAATTATTTCACACTAATCTGAGGTGTCTCCTGGGAGATTCTGTAAAATGAAGCATCCTTTGCAACAGCATAGTAAGAGATTTGTATCGATGTCCAGAGATGCCAGGAAAAACAAGTATACACAATCCAGTAAGTAATAGAAAACACTCCCTCACAGATGTACTCGCGCTGGTATAATTGTAACATCAATAGAAGTGCATAATTACTTCAGCAAACCTTTTCCAAAACAGACTGGGCCTTAGGTAACAGCGATGAAATTTATGACTCATTCTAACTACAGAAAGACAGACTAATGTTGTTATTAGCCAATTCACTGAAATGCAAATATGTTAAAGCAGTCAGTAAAAAACCCGACCCAGAACAACTTATAGAACAGACCAGAATACTTCATAAAGTCCTAATAATTTTATGGTCCTATGTCAAATATTTGAATTATTTAGCTTCCTTCAAATGAAGTGAAACACTAGCTATTAAATACCTTTGCAATACTCCCCAGTGGAATTACAGCACCTTGTTTGCTTATAGCTAACCTAATAAATATAACATCTGTGTGAAGGATTTGCATTAAAGCTTGATTGAATGATACAATTAATGTTTTTGAGCCATAACCTGCCAATACAAACTACATGCTAATATGACAATAAAACTACTAAACAAAACAAAAATCATGGTACGCTAACATGCTCTCAATTAGGTAAATAACATTGCTGCTTCTTTTACTGACAAGTGTTTGCATCAGTTTCTAAGAACAGGTTGACATATTTTATTTTAAAAGTTCTTTAGACCAGAGACTATGTAAGCAGACAGATATGTGATTTCATTTTGGAAATGAAATTACCATTTTGCTCACAGGTGAATTCTGAATCTAAAAATAACTCAAGTAACAGCTCAGCAGTAGCATGGATGTACAAAGGCAAGAAGCCAAAATCATTTGAGACCCCCACAGACTGTGACAGATAACTCACATAGTTGGCTAGAGGGCAGCAGAATATTACAATATCTCTATCACATGCGGTGGAGATGCTTATGTTATGAAATTTTTTACTTTTACTGGAAATAGCAGCATGGAGACGAATAAAAAAGGTTTTTCATTGCTATCCTGTATTATTATTATGACACAACTTAAAAAAAGTGATCATCAATGTTTATTTGCTTTCCTACCCTTAGATACAGCAAAAACAAACAGAAAATTCTAAGAAACACTGTCAATACTGATTCTCTCCTTTAGAGTGTAGCTATGGCTTGGGAAAGCTAAAGTTCCCCGTGCTTTTGGCCTTCTGAAGCTTAACACAGGGAGAAACTGCATTTTTAAAAGGAATTTACCTAATGTCAAGTTTGGCTACAGAGCCCCAGGGAACAGAAACCTCTGCTTATTCACACAAAATTCTTCTCCACCAATACGCTCTGACAGTGGCGTGAAGAATCAAGGCAATTCTGCATCTGCCAAAATCTTAATCTGTACACCGAGATTGTCAGGAAGCCAATGAATGCCAGTTTTAGCAAGTATTTTTAGATGCGTATCTCAAACAGACTAGATTAAGACGTTGATTTCTTTCAGGGAGAAGATAACTTGTATTATGGCACCTATTTTTTGGTGAATTTTACAGCTGTTTGAAGTTAATTAACAGTTCATATCTAGCTGGATTGGTGGCAATGAAAAGCTAATTTTGAAAGTTTTAAACATCCAACTTCAATTATTCTTTAAACACAAAGATGATTTTTATGAAACTGAAATTTACATGCATTGATGAACTCTGATTAGTGGCTCATTATCACAATAACAGAAGCAAAAAATCAATTAATTGACAACAAATATTGGAAAGCCACAGTCTCCCCCAAATTCCACTCATCTCTCTTGTATAAGAGTAAGTTTCTACAGAAGTAACAGAAATAATTTACAGCAGATACAGAACACAAGTCTATTCTATTAAATGCACATAAAACACTGGTAGCTTCTACTCCCAGGCAATATTAGTCCAAAACTGAGATTTAAAAATAAATAAATAAATAAATCACTTTGAGGAGGCTGTAAGATAACAGCTGTAAACTAACTCTTTGTCCATCTTGTTTGAACTGACCTTATTTTTGACAGGATTATTAAGTTAATTCACCCTCTGCAGCACGTTCGTGAACTGAAGGTTTTAATCATAGAAAGTGATTTCTGCCATCAACAATACAAATTTGCTGCTCAGGCAAGAATATTGACCATACCATTTAAAAAATGCTCCTTAAACAAACTATTTCTTTATCCCTTGTACTGATACCCCCAACCCATATCTTCATCTTGACAGCTTGCTGTTTTTACTAATCTAAATTGAAGCTTCTTTTTAAATATTAGCAATTTTTGTGCCTTGTAAAAAAAAAATCTTATTGGCAAATGAAGAACAAGCAGCTAAGGGTGATGGCAGTAGAGCTTTTTGACTGAGTGGCTTAGGGAGTCAATAGCAAATCTTGGCAAAAGGAGAGAAGGTACATCTGAGTGGGTGTGTTGACAATGTTTTCACCTCCCACACAGTAGTTCATAAATTCCTGCAATCACCAAGTTATGGTCAGCACAACGTGTCTCAACAAAAGCAGTAAAGTAGTTTTAGTAAAGAAAAAAAAATCCAGGAAAAAAAAAAATAAAATCCACCCAGTATCTTATCATTTTGTCAGTGACTGAAAGGCGTGTGTTGCTTTCAACAGCTGCGCTCTCTCATGATTATCCTGGATTGCTGCATCAGGACACCCAGGAGGAACGTCCACTGAATCGCTGAATGCTCTTTGTGTGGAATTAGAGGAACTAGGGACTCCTAATGTTGCTCATGAACATTTATATTCTAGATGAGTAATTCAAAAAGAAAAATTAACATCTAGACACTGCAAACTTTTTCTAGGTATGGGATGAAAAATCCTCCACTTCACCACTTTTCATGCTCTTCCACATTAAAACTATTTTTAAAACTCAGCTAGAGGTCACGAGTGTTGACAAAATTCATAACAATAATGCTCACACTTCTCCCCACACATTCTGATGTTCACCTAAATAAGCACAGACTACGAGAAAAAACAGATTTTTGCTGTTGCTGCTATTTAGGATTAGCACTTTTAAGGAAGTGAACTTCTCCTAAGGCGTTTCATTATGAATACCACTTTGAATGCTTAAGTGTTCTTTTTTAGTTATTCTAGAATGCTTAGTAAAAACAATGCCTGAAAAATATCTTTTAAAAGTAAGTGCATTCTTTGGACATGTCCTTTTTATACCCTAAGAAAACATTTTTTGTAAGAAAGACCTAACTGATCACACTCAGCAGGAAACTAACTCAATTGTCTGATCACACAGATGTCATGAAAACAACATCTGGTTTAATTTTTTCTTCTCTTCTGAGAGTAAAAAGTTTAATCACAGTTACGACTCTTCACCATTTTTCACAGAAATAAGAATCATATCGTTCATTTATTTGACACATTAGAACATTTAGAACACCTTCAAAAATTACCTTCCAAAAAGTGTTGCCCATTAGAGATCTGGCTTCTCAGGAAAAAAAAAAAAAAAAAAAAAGAAATCACACTGAAGCCTCCAGCACTAGCCTTTTTGAGGCACAGTTCTAGATCTCTTAACGTTTTTACTTTACACCATTCTAACACTTGTCTCACGTGAAACACACTTACCTCTGCATATTTTGCCATTGAACTGGCTTCAACTGCATAGACTTTTCTAGCTCCAGCCTGCACTGCAAAAAATGAAAGGATTCCTGATCCACAGCCAACATCTAGGACCACCTTGAAAACAAAAGGCAGACCAAAAGAAACAAAACAATCAAAAAGCCACTTCCTGACACCTCTTAAGTAACTAAATTTTCATAGCTGTACCCTACATTTAGTAAGCCTAGCATTATGCAAAAATATTACTAAATTCACTTGGAAAAGTGGAAAGGCTTGTTAATGAAAAGTTTTAATGCCCTTAATCTTTACTTTAGCAGCAACAGCTTATTTTTAAAAGACTGTGGATTATTGTGATGTGTAAATACACGGTTATGGTTTGGAGGCAATAGAATTTTGTTACAAAGTTTCTTTCAGAGAAAAATTTGAAAAACAAGCATAGTCTGAGTAGTCTAGGGAGGGAGGGAAGACATGACAATAATAATTCTTTGAAGGACTACAGTATCATGTCTTTCTGAATGAAAAAGCACTCCGTGACGTGGACATATCTTGGATAAAACCAAACTACGTATCTTTGTTCAAATACTGGTTCTGCTTGCTGATGTTAATATTAGATCTTTAATCGCGCTGCTTGATGTGCTGTCTTTCAAGGGTCCTCAAACATAAATCCCAAAGCCTCATTTTCTCCATCAGTCAGGCAGCTCACTTGTTGCAAGCCAAAATGTTGACTGAAATGTTTCAAAGGATCAAAATTCTTGTTTCAGTGTATAGTGTAATGCAAAGCCAGCGACTGCCGCAACGGTCCAGACAAGCCTGTAGTTCCTAACTTCATTCTGTTGTACAGGTCACTCAGCCCTGCTGCAGAGGTATGAGTACACAGAGAGAGCCTAACTGCTGGAGAAATGGTTAAGATGATGTGGGTGATGTGATCTTTGATGCAAAGCCCACTTTTATACTGCCCAACAGAATTAGGCTAATACCAGTACCTTGCTTCCCCAAAATTTTAATACCAGCTTTGAGAAAAATCTCACAGAACTGCTCACCATTCGGGTTCCTCCTATGGGTTTGTGCTTGACGGAAAACAAGGAGCGACAGTTTTTCCTGTCCCTGCGGCTGCAATTCTCATTAAATTTTGATCCAAGATATGAAACTCACAAGCCTGTTAGGTGATTTAAGCCACCAGGAACTGGAACCTCCTAAGATTTCAGAGCACTTTAACCATGAAACCAAGCTACAGCTCTGATCCAATCTCAAAAGTCAAGAGCAGAGAAGCTTAAATATAATATGGATTCAGAGTAATACTGCACCTTAGTATACCACCAGCTACTCCTGTTCTTTATTGATTCTCTGCCCCCACTTCCCATATGATGCACATTGCTTACCATCCTTCAAAAACACAAAAGGAAAATTTTGTGTTTTCACACAAAATAGGTTTGACGGATATATAATCTCTTAGAATGAATGGCGCATTCCACTCCCCAAAAGTTATTCTACATGATGTTTAGATTACGTATTAAAGAATGCAGTCTAACACACATGGCCTGAATCTGTTGTAGATAATAAGAGTCTGTTACAGAAGTACTCCACTGCAAAATAAATTAACATTGCTTCTGATATTGCACATAGTCTCAAGTTTGGCATAGAAGCCAGAACTTTGCCTTTAATATTTTTCTTTCCTAGTGAAAGATTTTATTACGCTCATTTTTTATATCACAGATGACAGTCTGTTACAGATCCAGTTTTGTTTCTATGCTTTGGCAGGTGTTAGGGTGTGCTCCTATGCCCAGAAGAACCAGCTCTTCAGAACACCAAGTGACAGTAAGTATTGGTTACGTAAGTAAGGAGGGAGACAATGACAAGTCAAGGCCAATTTCATTGAACCATAAGTCTGACAGAAGGTTTGGTAGGCTATTTCTCAATACCCAATGGGAACCACAAATGTAATAATGATTTCTGTCCGCATTCAACTGCTCAAGTTCAACATAAAATACCCACTGGAGAAGTATGGCTTTTTGCACCAGACCTAATTCTGATACCATCTCTTACACCATACCAATGTCTATGTCAGCAGGTGGTACAGCTACATTGGAACATTTTTTTTCTGGATTACATACTAAGACTAACCCTAGTCTGTTTTTCTTCTATCTTAGTCCAGTTCAGTTTCATCCAAAATTAATCCAGCTTGCTTACTCCGAGACCATTCCACAATGTGAACTGAAGCACCCTGAGTGGCTGTGATAGAAATTCACTTCAGAAGCTCACTTCTGACCCACATTAAGACTCTAATGAAGACACAGATGAGCACTGCAAACTGAAGCAGCTGACACAGAGGTAGCATTTGTCCAGTAATTAGTGAAGCAAGGGGAAAAGGTGCTCCAGAATCATACGTGACACAGGGTGGGAACTGTGGGAGGCTGCACAACAAGGCATAGGCATGCCCTGTGAGACTTGCTAGATCAACAGCCCCTGGCACACCAGAGACCTTGATCCAGGACAGAACTTGTAAGGGAGGATGTTGCTGTGTGGGTGCTGGGCTGCATGGAATGGCTGATGGCTCTCCCTGAGGCCAGGATTGATGGTGACCTGTGGAGGAGGTGGGCTCTGGCTGGGGAGAGCCACCGGGTATGAAGCAATGGGTGGAGAGAAGCAGACTGTGAACCACTGAGGAGGCTGAACAGGAGATAATCAGGATTTTCACAGACACTTTTTAGAGGCAAAAGCCCTGAGCACCAACACCTAGCTGTGCAACTGGTATCACAGACAGAAATTCAGCTTTTATGAGCACAGTACCTTCTTGGGGGATGAAGACTGCTGGGGAGACACAGGACCATCTAAAAAAGCGGGGCGAGAGTATCTTTCCCACCAGTTTTCCAACCTAACAAGGAGATCTGAAAAACTAGGTACATGTTGTTGAGCCATCTGACTTGCACACACACAAGCACACACAGCATGGGAAACAAACTTGAGGAATCTAAAGTCCACGCACAGATGCACAGCTATCATCCCACATCGATTTCAGAGACACAGTGGGACAGCCTGCACAGCTAATGCTGTGATGGATGGCTACAGGCTGTCAGAAAGGATATGCCAGGAAGGTCAGAAGGAGGGGTTGTAGTCTATGCAAAGAATGACTCAACTGCATGGAGCTTTGGGAACAGGCGATGAGCTAGCTGAGAGCTTATGGGTAGTGATGAGAAGACAGGTGGTTGAGATACAGATATTATTGAGGCAGGCATCTGTTACAGACCACTTGATCAAGAACAGGAGGGAAACGATGCCCTCTGGAGGAAGCCTCATGATCACAGGCCCCACTACTTATTAGGAAATTCAACCACCCCAATTCCTACTGGAAGGGTGGTATGGTGGGGCACAAACAATTCAGGGGATTTCTGGAGTGTCTTGATAATTTCCTGGTAGTAGTGATCAATAAGCTGAGCAGAGGAGCTATTCCACTGAATCTTTTACTAACAGCCATTCCCAGCCTTTAGTGAGGGGATGACTGCTAGAAAGCAGCTTTCTAAAAAGACATTTAAGGGTCCTCCTGCTGGACAACAAGTTCAATACGAGTCAGCCCTTGCAGCCAAGGACAACTGCATACTGGGCTGCATTAGCAAGAGTGCAACCAGCAGAGGTCAGAGAAAGGCCATTTTTAAGATGATATTTGGGGAACTCTGTCCAGTTTTGATCTCCCCAGCACAAGACAGACACTGACATATTGCAGCAAGTCCCATGGAGGTCCACCAAAACAATTAGGGGACTGGAGGAGATGACATATGAAGAGAGGCTTGAGAGAAATCGATTTGTTTAGTTTTAACATGAGGAGGAAGGATAACGGGAGAGCTTACTGCTGTCTTCATCTGCTTAATGGGAGTTCAGAGAAAAACTGAGACACACTCCTTTCTTGAAGGAGACACACAGTGATAGGACAAGAGGCAATGGTCACAAATTGTTACACAAGAAATTCCAACAGATATAGTAAAACTTTTTCACCATGATCATTGTCAAACAGTGGAACAGGTTGCCTACACAGCCTGTTGCATCTCCATCCTCGGATCCATTCAAAATGTAACTGGACAGACCTTAAGCAGCCTGGTCTAGTTAGTCCTGCTTGTAGTAGAGGTTTGGACTAGAGATGTCCATGGTTCTTTCTGACCTAAATTTCTTTAATCCAATGAACTTGCAATAGCACACCTTGCTCCCCATGTGTCACTGCTGTTATTGCTGGCACCTCCCACAGAAAGCTTTACTCCCTCTAGACAGGAAGAGCATCCTAATAGAGCTGCAAGAGTAGTCAATAAGGCAAAGTGCTGTGAAAAAATACACGGTACTAGTATGGGTCTTTCTGAAAAGCCAAATTTTAAAATAAATAATAGACAGATAGTTGGGTGATGATGATGTCATGCATATTGAGAGGAAAGGTGGCAGACCGTATGTGCTTCAGTATTTATTTTGGAATGGGAATGCAGCTACTTCAGCAATTATCAGAAATCAGAGTCAGGAATAACCTATACCCCACCCTCCTGACCACAGTTCAGTACTGCTCCTGCTTTCACTTACACAGATGAATAGCTTTCCTAACGTGAAGTTAATGGGAATTACTCACGTGTGGAAATATACTTGTATGCTTGAGTACTTGCACAATTAAAGTCCTGAAAAGCACTTTTGAATAAAAGCAGTGGGGAACAGAGGTCAAACAAGGAAGCCCAACAGGCTGAACACATAAAACTGAAAGCAAAACTGTGATATATCTACAATGACATTTACAATTCAAAATTACTATATATCAGCAAGATTATATACAGAAAACATTCTTTTTTTTTTTAGCATGTGTCTTTGACTGCACAATATGAATGGTTCATTTGTGTGATCCTTCATCCAGGATCACTGGAGATATTCTAATTCTAATTGCTCTGCTTTTTAAGTAAACTATTCATAAATAGAATACAAATGAAAAAATTAAAAAGGCTCAGAACCTAAGACTTTCAAAAGAAGTAGAAATATGTCAGCCTTTACTCAGTTTGAAACAGCATTATGCACTGTCACTGTAAAATTTAGTTATGAGCATTTTTTTTGTATAACCAATTATAACACTTTGAACTCCCCCTTTTGGCTCTGTAACAATTCAAAATCTAAGACAGAGTCTCACTAAAAAAAATAGTGAAAGCTCTAAGGTAACTCCTTCTAAGAGTAAATATAAAGGAATATATGCTGGTAAGAATGAACATATTTATGTGAAGAATCCAGCCTCAGATTCATTAGATTCTGAAAGAGTTCTTATTCTTTTAATCTTCAGTAGACATAAATGGTCAATTCAAGCAATACTCCCAGCTTGTCCTAAAGTAGCCCACCTGTAACAGACAGTGTTTGAATTTATCACCAAGGACCCTCTCAAAGGGTCCAGAATTAATTTTGTCCAGCGCAACTCAGATAACCAGTTGCACTTTCTCATACAGATGTTTTATCCAAACCAAACAAAGCCTAGAATAAAAAAAAAATACTTTATCACCAGGTATCCCTTCACTGTAGGCAAAACCGTTTCTATAATTTAATTCTATAATTAAAATAATAAATCACAAGAGAATTTAGGAACGGAGGCAGTAAAGGTAAAAAAAATATATTGGGGGGATGCACAGTAGGTAGGAAACAATAAGACAAATACCAGTTGAATAAAACTTTTTCCAATAATGGAAGTATTAAAACATTGATGTCTTTTTTGCCTTTTTTATCTCCTCACTGCCATCATTAAGTGTTTCTACCTGCCTTATAGTTTCTGGATGTAGGATAAATATAGTTGCGGTACTTCCAACAGATCAAGTCTCAGCACAATGGGTTTCTCAGGTTATCATAGGAAAGCATTTTGCTGCAAGGTAGGTAGTTCAATTTTTTCAGCTACATTTATTCTGAAAATTGCCATTTCTCAACAGAATCAGGAAAAAGAGAGATCATTTTCTAGGTGGGTGGCCAACAACACCCAGCCTGTAATAGTCTTACTACTAGGTATGCTGAAGAGAAGCCAAGGAACCTCCAGCCGTTGGGAAAATAAATAAACCAAGAGCAAAAGTAAGCAAGCTGTACTGCTGAACAGCAGCAAGATTTCCTACAGAGACAAAGAGTATGCAAAACTTGAATTCTTACTGCAGGCACAAAAATGGAATGGATATGATACCTATAGAGACAAATCTGCCTTTTGCATTATAACATGGGAGCATCCTGTTTGGCAGAAGCCAACGGCAAATAAAATCCTCTCTCTACTGTTGAATTAAATAGGAGAGGAGGATTGTCTTAGGCCTGAAAGAAATTACAGAAACTGAAACCTATTTGTTTCTTTTCTATCAAAATAAATATTTAAGTGTAGTCTTTAAAGAAGCACAGTTTACCTGAGTTGCATGGCAAAGAAAAATTATCAGCTTTGCTTGAATTTATTACTGAACTTAATTAATAGTTAGAACATAACGATCTTCAAACAATTCAGATAAATTCCGCACTTACAACTTTCCTTATTTCCTTACATTTATTATATGTAATAGTTATTACAACTATTTTCCTTATAGTTCCTTATAAGGGACTATATTCCTTATAGTGTTTTATTCAGTATTTGCTTATATGTTATTAAAGACTTTTCTGTGATGTAGTAAAGCCATTTGTGCTGGTGTGAGTTGAAGTCAGAGGCTCCTTTTAAAAGAAAGTGCACACAGAAAGATGAGAGAAATGACAGAAGACAAAAAAAAATACAAGGTAAAAAAAATAATAATTGCATCTTCATTTTCTCCATCTTTTTTTGTTTGCAGCCTGCTGCCCAAACATGATAACCAGAGCTTACATGGTCCCAGCTAACATTCTGAGACCTAGAAAACATTCCTGCTAAGCTGCTGCTTACAAACTGCCTATTTGCTTACAGAAGGTCACATGCAGTCTAATATTTTTTGCTATTTTTTATCATTTTATTGAGAGGTGAGAAGTGTCACAGCAAGATATGCAGATGACATGACATCCAGTGATTAAAGAGCAGAAAGACCTAGCAAAGGTAGGTCACTGTACAATGCACAGATAAATTAAACTCAGTGCTGATTAATATAACTTTGTAGAAAATACAAACTGTTCATGTACCATCCAAGTTCTAAATGAATTGTCATCAACAGCAACAAAAATGAAGAGCCTAGGCACCATTATCAATTGTTTGGTGAAGATCAACACTCAAACAGATGCAATCCCAGGAAAAAAGTTCAAGAGTTATGAGAAGTACAGTAAAGAATAACTAGGAAGTTAGAATTCTGCAATATAAATCAATCACATAGCATTGTCTACACTACCATGCGTAACTCCTGCCAATCTTTCTCAAAACAGGTGCTACAGAATTACTGGTGACACTGAGAAAGAGGGCAAGAATGATAACAGGGCATGTGCAATTTCTTCATGCAGAAGAAGGCAGAGGACTGAGAACACTGACCCCAGAAGCACGACTACGTAAGAAGAGACAACAAAAATTGACACAATGGAGGAACGATATAAAGAAAATAAGATATTCAATCCTCCTTTGCCTCACAACATAAGAGCAAAATGACAGAATTAGAAAGCTAATAAATGAAAAATCTTCCTAAAGGAGATACTTTCCCATGTAATGTGATTATATTATGGAATTTGTTGCTGTATTAAGGGTGGAATAAGAGTGTGCATGGGGACTGGTCCTGGAGAGGGTCAGAAAGTCTCTGGTTAGTGTGACTAATTGCAATTGAAAGAAAAAAAAGTAAAAAAAATCATTGTAAAATATACTAGTCCTATGCTTTGCATTTCAAGAAGCCTAAAAATTAGAAAACAACTTAATCTGTGGCTGGGAGGCAGACTATCCTAGATCTCCCCAGTTAAGTTTTCTTGTGTCTTTTGCTGAAATATCTGGTTTAGATAATGCAAGAGGCAGAGAACTAGATAAAGAAGTAATAATCTTTGTTATACTCATTACAGTAGTCTTCAAGATTTATATACATATTTTAGAGATGAGTTGAGTTTGGCATCGGAAGTTTTAAGTTTCTTCATTGTTTCCAATCTTTGTCTTGTACAAATGGAGTCACAGCAGCCACTTATGTGCTTGCTCAGTTTGTAATGACTGTGGGGTGCAAAAACATTCAGTGCAGACCTCCATGAAAGAGACACAAACTAGAATACTTTTGCAGGTATTTTCAAGGGACTATATGGCACAATAGCAAATACACAGTCAACAGTTAAGATAAGGAAACTAATAGTGTATAGGAGCTCCAAGATGCCAAATGTGAATGATAAAAGCCCAAAATGTCAAGAAACATTTAAGTGTAGGTTCCCACATTGTCCACAGAAGACAGTAGAGGAATTTGTAACTCGAGTTTGGATCCATATTCAGTGCCATTCATCCTAACGATGTACTACCATCATCATGGATTTTCTTCCATGTGCTTGAGAATAATATTAATAATATATAGCATACATGAATTAGTATATTCACACACAAAGTCCCAGGTGAGAAAAGGCTCTGATCAGCGTTGCTTTACAGGGCAAGTTGAAGTTTAGAGCCTAAGCAGCATACTGGAGCATTTAAGACCCTTAACGGAGCTTACCTTGTCTGTGAAATCTATGTAGTTCTGTAGGATAGCTCTGTGATAAGTGGCTGTCCTCACAAAATCCTGCATCATATTCTGTTGTTGAGACAGACAGCCATAAAACTAAAAGGAAAGGAGAAGAAAAACAGAAAAAAAGATAAAGCCCATCTATCAATCTTACCTTAAATTACTTCGTACTTAAATTACCAAGGGCCTGACCACCCTCCAAATAAACCTAAGCTATCTTTCTAACTGACCTGGTGACTAAGGTCAAGCAAACAACAATAACTTAGATTTCACAAACTTGCACTGAAGTTTCATTACCTGAAAATACTGAGCAGCAGATGCTTCATCTGTTCGCTGACTGAACACAGAGTTATCCTTTTGGCTTTGAAATCTCTTCAATGCATTTGAAAATGTGTTGTATTCTGGAAAAGAAAAATAGAAAAGACACAAAGGTAGCAAAACACACAAGGATAGTAAATCAAGATAAACATCCAATGACAAAATAAGAATGCATTCAGTCACACTTGAGACAAATGCTTCATTTGGCTTATGATGTTCATAAATACAGTGAACAGTTTCAAATTTCATTAAACAGACAAGAGTTGTTGCAAAGACCTGGCCAGCATCGAAAGGTTGAAGAAGCACCTGGATGCATGCAACATGTTGTCAAGGATGGATTCTCCATTCAGGTTAGCTAACTCCTGCACCATCTGTGATGGTGAACTCTAACAGAGGAGTGGCTGAACATAAACCTCAACCTACTATTTCAGGTTAATCTACACTAACCCAAGCTCCACACAGAGAACCACCTAGGGTTATTGCGAAACGCATGGATTTGAGTGAGGAGGTTTATAATTTAGAATAAAACACTCAAATTTAATTGGCCTAAAAAGCCAGGCTGAGCACCATGCATCTTCCTTTAGAAGCAGTCTAGCTAAAAAGCTCAGTTATAGCTTTCTGGCTTTTGTGGACAAGATCACTTCTGACATTAGGTAAGTAACAGGAAAAAATCATGTGGACCTGAAAACCAAACAGTTCATAGAAGGGCTTCTGTCTCTATCTTTTAAGATCAAACCAACCCCCCAAGCATAAAATAATTCCCTGATGTCCAAAAGAAGAGGACACACCAGTAAGTGAAGAAAGTATCTAGAAGAGGGACTACAAGGAAAAATTGTCAAGGTGGAAGCATAGATGACAACAACAAAATCAGGGATGTCAGCCTTGCATCTTCATACAAAGACAAGAGAAGACTGAGAAATCAGACCACACCACATTCATTATTTGCTAAACCAGAGAGACAGGAAACTCCTACAACAGTTCACAGATTTTCAAACAAAAATAGCTATTGCCTGAAGCATGTAAGTGTGCACTGGGAAGTACACGCTAAGTGCTCTAATCATTTGGAGATAATTCAATACTTTGAATGGCCTTTGAACCAAAGGGTCTGAAGATAAAAGAAACAAATAATTAATAAACTTCTCAGTACAGTAACCAAGGAGAATTTCCCTCATCATTTCAGGAAATTTTGAAATCCTCAAACCAGACATTCAGTTGCACTGATTCTTTTCCACTGCAGAAAGCTGGTATATCCAAAAGGGAAGAGATGTAAAAGATAGCAAGTGACTTCTGCTTTGGAAATCAGGACAAGCTCAATTTCAGGCTGTTTGGGAATGAAAACAAAGACCCATGTTTACACAATCCAACATAAGCACGGTTGCTGCAAAGTAATCTTAATGGGCCAAAAAAAGTATTTTTGAGTAGGGTCTTGAGAGAGAAAGAGATCCTCCATAGAAAATTTTAAATTCTTGGGAAAAGTATATAATAAAGACAGCATAGGATTCAGCAAAAACATCACAATTTGCTATTGCTTGTTATCCAAGCTTTCCAGTCTTTATACAGCTAGAAATGACTAAAACTGGAAAACTGGATGGAAAAAGCTCTTCTTTGGGGCAGTCATACAGTATTTCACTGTAAGAATGTCACACCGAAATTGTGACAGCCAGCCATACTTCCTTAGAGACCTCCAAATCAATTGAGGGCACAGCCCCTTGAACCTCTGGGCTACCCAACATTACAAAGTCCACTTGTAAGCATACAGAGTTCAAGCCATTTCTCTCAGCTGAAATAAGCTGTTTAATGAATGCAATTAAATAATTCTGTTGAAAGTCTGGAACAATAGCTCTAAGAAGCGTCACGGCATTAGCTTCCTATGAACAAACAGGTCAATTTAACCTTACTCTAGTAGAAGACTGTAAGGGCGGCAGAAATTGTAAAACACAACTCACCATCTTACTCAAATATGCTTCACCTGCTGAGGAATCTGCCAGATCTGTTGCCACTCTGCGGAATACTCCCCTGTAACTTCCAGCTGGGAGAAAGTCCCACTTTGTTACTTCTGGCCTGTCAGCTCCAGTGGGAAGAAGATGCCACATTCGACATCTGAATTTGGGGTGATATAGGGGTCTCCAAATAATTAAAATTTTCCAGAAGTGATTGTAAACTACCATGAAAATGTACAAATGCCACCAATGTGCCCTTTTCACTCCCGCACAGGGATGGTGGTGAGAATGAAAGAGTAAGTGACCGGATCGTGACAATTAAGAGTGGCCCAAATGACAGACAATGAAAATTTCCTGCTGGAAGATGCAGAAATCAGCTTAAAACAGATCAGTCCCTCTGTTTTCTGCATGAACAGACAACACCAGAAAAGAATCAGACACTGGACAGCAGAGATTTTTTTCCAGGCAACCACCTATTATTTTTTTTTCCCCTATCTGAAGGCAAGAGACGATGCTACAGATTTGGTGACATGCTTGACTCTTTTCTTTTCTAGTCACTCTTCACACGTTATTTTCATACCCCTGCAGAGACTTTTTGGTAGCTCAGAAGAACATAATTGGTGTCTTTGTCATCCAGGAATGAGAACGGATTTCAAAACTACAACACTGTAAGAAAAACTAGAAAAGCTTGCCTAGAGACGGTATGCTGTAGAAGTTCACCTTGGAAGTTTTCAAAACATAACTGTACAAAGCCCTGAGCAACCTGGGGCTGAGCCTGCTTTGCAAAGGAGGCTTGACCAGACGATCATATGAGTTCTTTTCCAATTAAATTATTCTTTGATTTTATGAAAAAAAAAATATGATATCCTTGTGATACAGTACGTCTTCATATACAAATGTTTATTGCCAGAGCTCTCCAGAGTGCTGTCAAATTACAAAACTAGTACTCATAATGTTGAAGGGTATATCAGAACACAAAGAAACAAAAAGAGGTTGACGTAGTTCCTACACAGTCTTTCATAATGGACCTCAGATGCCCTTTCAGTTTTCCTAACACAGTACCTGCAAGATCACAAAAGGCTCTGGAAGACTACAGAGGAAAAAAATGTCTCATTTCATTCATCAACCTCAAGAAAAACATAGAATTAAAATCTTCTGGCAGTAAAGATTCAGCAATAAAAATAAGAACAGCAGTAGATTTAATACATCTCAATGTTTTTACCAACTTTAAATCCCCAATCCACATTCTACATTTTCATCAGTGGCTAATACTGTGAGAAAAAACATCTGAGCATAAAAATAGAAATATACATTTAGTTGCTGTGGTTGGATGGTAAGTGAAAAATACACTCTAGTGAAAAAAGCAACAGCAATCAAGGGCACTGGTTTACAACTTATCCACGAAAATTATTCCACCTTTGAGAAATCCTCATAGCCTTGTCTGATCCTGCGCTAACTGAATAAATATAGTGTGAAAAGTCCCCTTACAGCATAAATTTGCTCCCCTTTTTCTCATCTGTTCAGTGGATGTTAGTTTATCCTCAACATTTATAAACAAAACATTCACCAAAAATCTTTTAGTTGCTTCTACTGACTATTCGAGGGAAATTATAGCTAAGCAACCACAAATGAAAGACCAGGTTGTAAGGAAGGAGTTACTGTTGCAGACTTGAATTTGGGATTTTGCTTTTCTTTTGAATGCAACCAGTGAAAGGATTCCAAAGGGAAATCTCTTAGGGAATGCAAACTGCATAGGAATTATTCATAACAGTTGCTACCAGTTTCAAATATTGTCTGAGAGTTCAAATACACGCATTTATGTGACAGGGCAAAGTGCCAAATAATAAATCTTTACCATCTAATATAGAAAAATGGAATTATTGTGTCTGTGTCATGTGCAGAGTGTTCACAAGAAATAAATTCAAAAGAAAGACATGATGAAGCTTTAAGAAATTCTCCCAAATAAAGACGCCCTACTATAGGGAAGAGAAATAGGTTTGCCTTTCCTTAGCATGGACAAGGAACACCATGTTTCTTCCTTTTGTAGACTGTCCTGGAAGAAAGAAGGGAATCTATCTCAAGTCTATTTTCTACGTCCTACAACAACTTACAATAGCCTGTCTTCTCTCCATTTGCTTCTGCATGCAAATACACTAAGCTATTTCCTTCCTGTATTTTCTGTAAAGGAATGTCTCTTCTTATTAGCCAATATCTCAACGTGCTTGTGATATGAAAAATGGCTTTATCTGCATATTGATCAGGGTCCTTAAAACTAAATTTAATTTTGATCTTCCTAAGAATCTGGGAATTTAATCTGCCATATGTAGAAATATATCCAGAACTGATCTTGGCTTTTAAGAAAGCTCGATTTTCTTCTTTATTTAAAGTAAGGGGACCAGAAAAGTATCTACACCAAAACCAGCTTGGCTTACTGACTGGCTAGAATACTGGTGGGCCACGTACTTTGGAAGTCTTTATTTTGCAACCAGGGGCAACCATACAGAACTGAAAGTCAGTAAAGTATTTTTCAAGAACAGCCAAAAAACATTTTTTGTTAATCCCCAGCCCTATATTCTTCATCTAGCACTCTATACAGCAGCAAAGAAAAAGATATAAAGAATTGATTTTCTCATCTCAGGGAACAAACAGGTGGGCTCTTCAGATCTTCTATCACCTTTTCAAAAGCAAACTCAAGTATAATGCTTTTTTACTGAAGAGTGTTGCCGAGTAATCCGAGTGTAGTGTTTAAAATGTCACCCCTTCAAGAGTCTGCTACCCTGTTCTGAGAGATTCCTTCTATTACCTTGAGCAAATTATGCAGAGGTTTTGCCTGTTCGTTCATTTACAAAGAAAAGGTCCTGCTTGCTTACAAAATTTTCTGGGTTATCAGGGGTTATACTTAAACAAAAATTAATCTGTCCTGTAAAATCCAAAATTAATGTGCTTGGGAGGAAGGGAGCACACAAGTGCTTCTTGATGAAGCACTTCTTTACGCTATGCAGAGCCATCTTCTTTCACCCTCAAAACTCTTTTGCTTTATTCTCTGAAAAAAAAAATGGAAAGTGGGGAGATGGCCATGACTCTTCTTGAAGTGTTATGGATGTCTTCAGAGAAATAACTTACATTTTTCACTGACTGAAAAACAAATCCTTGTGCCCCCACCACCCTAATCTCTTAAATCAATCTAAAGATTTCCACTAGCAGGTTGAAAAAACCCTTGAAACTTTACAAGTGTTATAGCCATGTTCCAAGCATGGCAAATTAGTGAATCAAGGCTTTAAAATGTAACTCTTAGAGTGAATTTACTCTTTCCCATGCATTGCAAGACCTCCAATAGCTACGCCAACAAGAATGACCTGATGTTCTTGAGAATAGAGGTAAGCAGACTTTTATTGCATTCCATCTATACCTTTTCAGTATCTCAAACCCTCACCCAACTCAAAACTCTCCCAAAACCCACAGATGTTTCTCTTTGAAAGAGATTCATCTGGATGTTGTTTTGAAAATAACAGAAAATACTGGAATGAAGACCACTGAGTATGCAGCCTAACTTGGTTTGTGTTAGCTAATCTGGAAACTAGTTTATTTCCAGCAAAGTGGAATAGGCTGCAAAACTTGCCCAAGTGCGGGATGCATCTAAAAGATCTGAAGTCACTGCAAGTAAAACACAGCACTTAAATCTGTGCCTTTACCTGCTTACCTGATATAAACTGTTTTTAATACACCTGTATTTTTAACTGGATCAGAAGTCCTCCTTAAACTGTTTGATGTAAACTGAAGCTCGTGTTCTATGGTCCATAACACACAAAAAATTAAATCCAGCAAGTCGAACTGTCTCTGGTTTAAAAGTCAAAAAGAAACTTGGAAAATTGAATTTAAATTCATTAGGCACTCTTCAGTAATCGCCTATGTCTAAATCTCTTACTTCACAACAATTAAATCTCCTTCCAGTAAGGGGTACATTTATTGCACGTCATGTGATAAAAACATTCATACAGGCAGCTACCAGTAAAGAGCAAAAAAAAGCCTAGTTCATATTCTAATGTACCCCATAATAAACACTTCTTTGGAGCAAAACTCATCTTAGAGAATCAATTATTTGCTTTCAGAAGAAAAGTGTTAGTTTCTCCTTGTTTCTTAGCCATTGAGAAGGCAAGGAAAACTCCCACCATTGTGTGCTGAAGTGCTTTCACAAGGATCTTAAGGAAATAAAAAAAAAAAAATCCTTCGCAAATAATTTCAAAGAACATAAAAAATGTAACTCTCAGACATTTTCTTTGAAAGCCAAGCTTGTTAGGATCCTTATTTCTTTCTCATTTATCCCCCTTTTTTTTCCCCCAAATACATTCTGAAAACAGAAATTAATTGGAAAACTTTTACCTTGACAGAAAGCTGTATCTTACTGAAAAACTGAAGCATTTGGCTATAAAGTTTTGACTAGCTATGCACCTCAGCTAACTAACATTTGCTGTTGGACATTAAACCCATGCTAATCAATTATACAGTTTGGTAACTTATCAGAGATATTCTGTATGTATTACTGCACTGATAGCCTAAAAACTGAACTGTGTAGAAACTGAATAAAGGCCAGCTAAAATTGATTCCTATGATCAAAGAAACATGCTTCCAAAGAGCCCTCCTTCTGGGGTCTCTTTTGCACTACTATCTTCCCAAAAAGGAGAACGGAAGTCCCAGGCCCCTGTAGCACTTCCCATAGGCATATTCATACTCTATACCCGGTAAATTGTCAAACAAATGGTTGCACTCCGCATAGGCAGAACTTCTGTACTGATTTATCTTAACAAAACGCGTATCCTCAAAGCAGAAGACACAGACACACAAACACAATCTATTAACATTGTGCACCTCAGCCATCTGCTCAAAACAGATGGAGTCTCTCACTACTCCAAATGGGAAGAGGGTGGAGAAGGAACAAAAAAAAAAGCCTCCAGTAAGAAACCTGGTTGGTTGTTGAGGGAGAAAGGGAAAAAAAAGCAAACCAACATACATAGAATAAGAGAAAGAAAACTCAAGGGGGACTAAAAACCCACAAACTTCATGCAGCAGAAATCCGAAATAATGCTACTTGCAATAAGTCATTAAATAAATATATTTTACCAACAGCTGTTAGATTTTCTGATCTAAGGAGATTAGCATAACTGTGGAGAAGCACTACTGTCACATTATTTTGCATTATCTGCTGCAGGCTACTATTAAAATTCAGTACACACATTAAACAGTAAATTTGGCCCGTAACTGATCAGAGGTGTACGGTCATAACTTTGACCATGTTTGAAAAAACAAATGGAAGTAAGTCCATAACTTACCACAAGACTATATCAAATGATCAGACAGGTCAGGCTGTCTGCTATTAACAAGTGGGACAGAGTCTTCTGCTTAGAACAACATAATTGCAAAATACCTAAATAATAAAATGCCTTCTTTGCAAAAAGGTGAAATGTGTAGTTAAAATACAGTAAGCTTATCATGGCCAGATTACTATCGAAGATGTCTCACGTTGGCGTATTATTTCCAAATGAAGAAAATCTTTCTGCTTCTATTCAGTTGTAGGTTTTAGATTTCAGAAATTAACAGTGACACCTTTTACAAGTACCCTAGTAAAATACCAACAGCATTCATCTCACAGACTCAAAAGACAAAGCTCCCAGAAATCCTTGGGTTTACACCAGTTTGACATTATTATCTGAAATATTTTTCTCTTTATGCTATACTTTTCAATAAATTATACAGCATTTCATTGCCATAAACACAGCAGATTAGACTAATGGGATTCAATACATTTTAACAACTCATTTACTAATATTTCAGTCAGCACTAGACCATCTTGTTGCAAACATTACTGAATATTAAATCACAGTTTGTAGACTAGGTCACTTACCACAGTGCTACTTCATAAGTGAATTTCTGCAGCCTTCTTTTAAACTTTTTCTAGGAGTCTGGGTTTGTGCAATGGGAATGATTTTTTCCCCAAATACACTAGTGGGTGAATCATTTCAAGTGTCAGGACAGAAGAACTAGATGCTTAGAAATTCAGTCAATAAGCACTTCATCAGCCCAGAGGGGACTCAATCAGTTGTGCATTTTTACAGGAAACATGACTGATAGCCTTGAGTCATTCCACATCAGGAACTGGAGGTCACATGTTCTATATCTCATTATTAAGTCTCCTAAGTCATACTTCTCCCAAAGCAAAAACCTCTTCTATTTTTAGCACCTGTAATACATGCTACCTTTGGTAAGCAGAAAGCAAAATACTGTATCGCCTCCAAGCTAAACAACCTAACTAAAACTGATAGAACTAGAAAATTGCACCCATTAGTGATTCACATCAACATAAAACAAAAATGAAGCCAAATTTTTGAAACAGTCAGTTATAATCAAGAATATTAAAGGAGTACCTTTAATTTCAAGCTGCAACTGCACTCCAAAGCAATGTGAACTAGCAGATGCGAAAGCTTCCCCCACTGTGTCAATCTCACACTAAAAATGTTACCAAAAGAATAGTCATGATTTGTAAAATGGCATTATAAAGTATCTAAATATAAAAGTTTCATTTTCTTTACAACAGTCATTACACTTGTATTAGACAGAGAGAGAAATAGGTTTTTAAGTTGCAGTCAAATTTACATAAAGATTGTACAAATTATTGTGATATTGCAAAACTTTTGAAGTTAACCTATACTTTGAGAACTATTAAACTAAGAAGCATTAGATCCTTTCTTTTATTCTTCCTCAAGAGAATGGATGATTTTTTATGTAAACAAGCTTCCTCAGAATACAAATTACACTTTAATGAAGGAAGATTATTTGGCTCAGGACAGTATAATTGGACGAAATGAAAGTATTGAGATGGATATGGTTGATGCAGTTGGTTCCCTAGTGTCTTCTAGTTTTAATTAGCCAGAATGCTGAAAGTCTTGGTACATTTTTATGTCTATCAGTGATTAGCGAGAGCCTCTTCTGAACTGGTGGCCACAGACATGCCTCACATGAAACCACTATCTGGTAGCATTGACTTAGTGGCTATTAATTTTCAAAATACTGCCAACATTTTCTATGACATACCTTGCTTCACTGGAATGAAGTACTGGAACACTTCCAGGTGGAACAATTATCCACCCATACGCCCCCAATCTCTTCCACTCTTACCAGAACACAAGACATAAGAACTAAATGGATTTTTAAACACTCTGAATGATTGGACAACTTCCCAGTACAAGCATGTTGCCACCTTCAACACAGAATTGACACTGCGATATTGTAATTTACAGGCAAGCAGATCTAGCACTAAGCCAAACACTAATATTAACTAGCAAGAAAATAGCCCAGAATAATTCCAATGAAAATACCAGAATATTATGAGCTACTCAAAAACTGTGGAGAAGTGATTAACCTTTTTCCAATCCCCTTTATTTTGTCCTCCTAGGAATCAGACTCAATCAATACTTTAACACACTAATGCTAAAATCATTTCCACAGAAATGTTCAAGGAAAGCCTGGAGAAACAGAAGGTACTGAAAATAGTGCCATAAGTGATTAGGTCTGTAGCTTCCCTTAAATTCTACCACCTTGAACACACTCAGTGAGTCAGCTCAAAACACCACAAAACTTGTGAACGGCTGCCTCTAACTAGATCAAGGAAAACAATGGAATAGAAAACCACAGAGTGAGACCATGGCAAACCCAGAGGTTTGAACAGTGAGACTAATGAATACAGACACAGCAGAAGGCATTGCTATTGGCAGCCTTCTCTCAAGATTTGCAAATAAACCAGCTGTCTCCAAAATCACATCATACATACATGTTCTTGCACATCACAGTCCCCAGTTCCAAATACAACCTGGGAAATTATTATCTTATTATACACACTTATTCTGTTGAAGCCAAACAGGTCAAACTGATTGCTGCACATTCCCAAAGCCCAGCCAGTGTTTGGGACAGCCACATAAATGAATTGACTTGGGGAAAGCACCTACAAAGCTTTGAGCCGCTTTGTGACACTGGAGTAAATTGGAGTATGACACAGAACCAAAGTTTCTGCCCCAGAAGTGAGAAGTTACAGCTTACAATTGTGCATGCAGTATGCCTTAAAAGTCAAAATTTGTTTTTTTAAGTCATTTCAGTAGTCGAACCTCCTACTGTTCTTTTGAGACTGACAAATCCCGGACTTCACAATCATTGTGAATTGCACAGGTGCAATTACAGTCAATGCATTTAATAAATTCTCCTCTCAACAATTTGCACCTCATTGTTTACACAATAAAACTCTGCAAGACTTTCAAGCTGCAAGATTAAAGACATTTGTGAATTTAACTGCTTTCTAAATTGACCCAAATAGGACAAGATTCAGGTAACCAAACTCTTCTTTTTTGCTTTTCTGAAAAACAGAATCACTACTTCAAACAGAAACTAGAAAGCAACCACAGAGTCATTTGGTCCTTTACTTAACAGAATTTATTATTTGACACAAATTCTTAAACTGCTGAACAGCTTCCTTGCAACCTGTGGGTCTTGAGGCATATTGACTAGTTGTCCCCACTTACAGTACTTCGGTTTGCATGACTCAGTGGTCTCACTACACACTAACTGGAATCTTTCTGGATAAAATGAAACCAAAATATGCACTCCAGGAATAAACTTTGACAGTCAATGGTGATTTAGTCTATGTGACCGGACTAGATCTAGTTCAAAGTAAACACACCCTCCATTCTTGCCTCCTTCCCAAATGAGTGTAGCTTGCATACCAGGGCTGCAGCAATAATTGTTCTGTTCTACAAACTTTTTCCTCCTGGACTGTGTGACTTGCTAATGGAGTCATAGCTCATTAGATCCATACGCCATTACATAAAATAACAACTTTGGGGAAAAAATCACCATAAGACATACCATGTTCCTTTGCTTGAATTACACTGCAGTAACACCATGTACGTTTACACACCTAAAATTCGATGTATGTCTTTAATATATTTCACATTCATCTCTCCCTCTCCAGACACACACACTCATATGTCTCTAGCTCAGCATGTGGAGATCCACAAATACTATACACTATAAATAACTGAAAACCATAAGTAACACTTTTTTTTCCCCACCTGCTTCTATGTAATTCACACAGCTATTAGAGCTGGCAGACAACTTTCAAGGTAAGTTGTGCTAGTAAAACAATAGCTACAGACACCAACTATTGGCATGTCCAATGCCTGGATGGACTGCGAAAGTGGCTGGAGACCAGGGTTATGAGGTTCGAAAGAGAAGAAACCTGCATTCCACCACAACCCTGAAAGAACAATTCATCCTATGCTCATGAACTAATTCTGTGCTAAATAAGCAGGCCATTTCCACCAAGGGGTAGAGCTACATACCAAGTCTGCCACAGATGAGTTACAGACTGGTTGGTTGGTCTGTTACAGATAAATGATCTTTGTTTTTGAAAGAAAAGCCTGTAGGCTACTAACTTTCATTTTTATTGCCTGCTTGATCCTACTCAGATGTTTAACATATGTTCAGCAGGAAATGAAAGATACAGTCTATGATATATGACTGTCTATGCTGGAACCAGAACAGCAGTTCTCTGTGTGGGCATGAATTTTCCTCTTCCCCTACTTCTCACTCCACGTCTTCCTCTACCTTCCTAAAAGACAGAGAACTTAAAAAAACCTAAGACTTTTACAATGCATTTTCATAACTAACACTTTTAATGTATGAAAAAGGAGTTTTCAGTCCATTGTTTTAATAACAGCATTACTTTTATTTATTATACACACACACTTGCAAATACATAACACTGAGAGTAACACCTACACTTGTACACAGCAAACAACAAAAGGTTAGCTTCTGCTCTATAACCTTGACTTCTTTGTGAAAACATACAACTTTCTCAAGACTAGGTGCTATTTGATATACTCAACATGTAGAAGGTACCAGCAAGCCATTCCTATGGCATGGGGAAATAATATCCTACAAGTAACTTTCAACTTAACACAGCACCCAACACATTCCATTTGATATCAACAGGTTTGTCATTTAATCTGAACAGACTTTACTTCTACCAATCCACTATATTCCTCTCATTTTATCAATGAGTTATAGCATGAACTAACAGGCCATTTCAATTTATTTTTCTGAGTTTTAAAAATGCAAAAAATATAGAAAACACTCATTTTTTTCATGTTAACAAGCAATCAGAAGTAATAAACTAAGACTTATTTATACTGTTCTTGTCTATTTCACAACATGTAGCTATACAAATAAAGTAAACACAAATCACCAAGGAATATAGCTAAAGAGAGGACTGAATTTAACACTTAATCTTCAAGGCACTCCCCTCAGGAAAAATACCAAACTGTACAGAAATTAGCCAGATTTTTTTTAAATACCTGTTTGTAAAGGTGGGGAAGAGCACTAAGAGAAAATTCTTTTGCCTTGGGATCCCAAACTATCAGTGCATTTTGGAATCTGAACCTTCCGATGTAGACAAGACACGGTAGAGATTCCAGACCAAAGAGTACTGAAAAACTTGCCTGACTCCTCAATTATTAGCTATTAATTATCTCAGCAGTGAGCTAATAAATTGCTAAACAACCTAATCTTAATTATCACTTCAGTTATGATGTGGGTCTCTGTAAGAGACAATATTATATTGCAGTCTCAAGAGAAATCACTTAATGGAAACACAATACTGAATTGTAACACTCAGATACATAGACAAAAAAACAACAGACACTTGCAGTCATCCTTAGCTTACATTCATATTGTTTTAGTAATAGTAAGTGGTTGAAAATGGGAACAGCTTTTCTTGATTGATACAGATGAAAGGATGTAACCAGGTAAGACTTCAAAGGCCACCAAGATTTGGCACCCAACTGAAAAAATCAGGTTAGTCTAAAGACTGTATTTTCTAGTAGAGTGGGACTCAAGAGTTCATTTGTGTCTACATGACCCAGGACTAGCAACTCATTGCACAAACCAATCTGTCTACATTCAAATTCTCAGCCCTTGATGCTTTGAAACATGTATGTGTCTTTAAACAAGCTGCCAAAAAAAAAATAAAAATCTATTGCTCTGTGCTTCAGTTTCTAGACAATATAAAATGGAAATAACTATAATGGCCTCCTGGAAATCCCCAGGCCTAATGATGTAGGCTGCTATATAAGAACTCTTATTATTTATTGCTAAAGAGGAAGCTGTGTGTTACCTATAGTTACACAATTTCAAAATAAGTTGTGGCCAGGCTGCACACTACTCAGAATAAATAGGCAGCCTTCTGAATTTCCTTGCATAAAAACTAAGAATGCTTTTCCAAAAGCCAATCTGAGGACAGAACATATTAAAAAGTCTCAGCTGTTGGATTCACAAAAAACACAGGTGGAAATAGAAAAATACAGATCTCAACATTCTACTAAAATACAGTCATGTTTCTACAACTGAGTTTCTTTTTCAGTATCACTACACACAAAATATCCTAAGAACTGCAGGAGTATGTTAAACTACCTCAGTTAACTATACAGACAAACAGATCTGTAAGGCAATTTCTGAATGGGGAGCAACAAGTGGCAGATTGCCCACACCAAGCATTACATTTACCAGTTCTTAGAGTTTATGAAGTTAAGTCGTATGATCTGTCATCTGCATTTGCTTCCTTCAGAAACTTAATCTGCAGTTGTTTTGCAAAAATGTTATGCCCACTATGTGAATGGTCAATATTCCACAAAAGGCAGCTGGAGTGGGTTAAAAGCAAATGAAGTTGCACAAATGATCATAAAATATAATATTTAAATAGCCAACATGAAACAGAGGCAGAAGACAACATATTTTAAAGTTAACTTTACCAATACAGTAGCATGGCAGGAAGGAGAAGATACTCAAGATGTACTTACCAGCTTGTGACTTGAACTGGAGCAAGGCACTGTTGTATCCCAGCGAAATTAACAGGGACTGTTTTCCCACATGACAGTATTCAGTATCTCTGTTAACCAAGCATTTAAACACACAGACTCCATCAGCTGAAGGGAAAAAAAATACTTTAGAAAAGTTTCAGCAGCCAAATATAAAATCAGATAAAGAACTAGATGTCTCTTTTGATTAACAATATACATAAGTATATCTGAAGTACACAACTTGGCAAAAATACACTTCTCTAACGTGTTGTTTCTTAAGCCAATTTTCCAGTGACCTAGTTTCCATCCCACTTATCATCCATAGTTTCTTGAAGTTCCCCTGTCCTCAAAAGAAAGAGGGCTGACTAAATTAATTTCTACCTGGTTCCTAACAATGAACTACTACTTCTACTTCTACTACTTTCTACTTCTTTTGCTTCTGTAATCCTATGTGCCGATGTCCTGATAACCTCCAGAGATGTTGCTCTCGCAAATGAAATGACAGGGTAAAGAGTCAGGGACCGATTACATTCACTAAACAAGGGAAAGTAAACTAGCTTTTTCCAGTAAACACACACTATGTACCACACCATGTCTGACAACTATCCATAAACCTACCACATGGAAAAAAAACCCGCAATTTTTCAGACAATGAAGGACACATATGTACTTCAGAACCAGGAACAGAAGCAGCACAGGACAAGCCTGTATACTGTGCTCCTTGCGGAGGGGGATCCGATATCAGAGGCTTAAGTGGTGCAGTACATCAGTACACACTGTCTCGCTGTCAGCTTTGCAGCTGTCAGGAGGCAACTGTGTGAGCACATCAAGCGAGATGCACATTATCACTTTCAGAAACCTGAAAGACATCTGAAAGGGAACTTCAGGCAAATGGCAGCTATGGACTTGGGCTACAATTGGTACAGCTTTTAAATTACGGGAGTTTGTGTATATCTTCATCACTCAAGCAGCAAAGCTCCAGGACTTAATATCCCTGAACTATTCTTTCATACATTTTAGTCCACTTTGCTGACAAGTGTTTATGATGCTCCTCCCACGCACATTTCATGCTTCTGGAGATAAATGATAAAAAAAGAAACCTCACCAGAACTAGAAAAAGTAAAAGTTTTAAGGCGAAACAGAAACAAAAAGTGACCTAAAAGCAAAAGTTCACAAATTGGCAGTAACAGAGAAAAGCAATATAGTGCAATATACTAAAGAATGTGCAAGAGAAAAAAACTGAAGGAAAGCCAGAATCAATGGTAAGAAAATACACATCTTGAAAAGCAAGAGATGCAATAAATAAATTATTATTAAAAGTTCAGTAGAAAGCTAATTATACACTTCTGCACTACGTTACTCTGCTAGCAACATTTGAAGGACCAGAGTGAGAAGGCATAGACAGACACCATACAGGCACCCAATGCATTTTTTTTTAAACCTTACACTTGGCAGCATCTGCTGCGATGAGAAGTGAACAGAACAGAAAGACCACTATATGATGTTCCACATGTCAAGCAATGTTTAATCAGGCAAAAGATGTTGTGAGGAAAGGCGATGTGTCCCACCTTGACTGGCCCACATTCACATTTGCATGCTCATTTGTATATGTAGCCTCTTTCATAATTTAGGCTCACAAATAAACTGAAGGCAGACAACTGGGCTTGCTACAATCTGCCCCCATTGTCTCTGCAGGAGGGCACACAGCCTTCTATTCCCTGTGCTGAACAGAGCCAGCTCCTCTGGTGTACTCTTTTTGTACACCATGTGCTGCAGTTCTCTAACTATCTGGGCTTACTACGGTTTGCCAAAGCGTTTCATAGATTTGCACAGTGGTCAGCACATGGACTTCTGGTCTTCCACAAGTCCCAGCTGAAGCATGTCTTTTTACATTTCCTAAAATGCAAGCTTTTCTTCCACGCATAACTATCAATGGCATCTTCCACACGAACTTTTTAAAACATACATACACTGCCTCAGTTATTTAGAATAATCAGTACTAAGAAAACACTCAAGCTAGTTACAAAAGCAAAATGCTCTCAATGTACAGCAATACAGGAGTGAATCAACCCATTTCTAGCTCACACTGTCTCTCAGCACAAACATGAAATTGTCTTTTTACCTGTGTCTCAGGTCATTCATACTGATCTGCACCTGGGTTGGGGTAATCCCAAACATGGATATAGGCTGGGCAATGAGTGGATCGAGAGCAGCCCTGAGGAGAAGGACTTGGGGGTGTTGGTGGATGAAAAATTGATATAAGCCCACAGTGTGTGCAGGATGCAATAATAGCACAGTATTGCTCAACAGATGTACTAACACCCAGCCATCACAAAGCAAACTGATTATCACCATGTGAGAGCTAAACACCATCCTGCAAAGCATGGGAAATTTTATTTCACAATAGCTATTAATTTGTTCTCAGGATAGTCAAACTGTAGGGTAGTCATTCACAGGTTACATTTAATTCAGGGCAAAAAGGATGGTACCCTGCCAAGCCCAGGAAAAGCAGCACTTCCAAAGAGGTAGAAGGTAGTCAAGTTGTCTGGCAAGAGCCTCAAGGCTGCTTCTTCCTTAAGTGAATGATCAGTAACCTCTGGAGATAAGGCTGATGTAAAGTTAAACAGAATCCTAAACACGGATGCTTGTTTGGAAAGAAACATGCAATCTGAGCTTGGCTTCTAGACCAGTAAAGAAACATAGGTACACAGAGTTTGCTGAAGAACATCATATGTGTCATTGGGAAGTTTCTTGACAAATGACTAACTGGGAATATCTTAGAAAAAGAGAAAAAAAAAACCAAAACCACAATTTGGAGTTGATCTAAACATGCAGATAGACATACTAAAATGCTTTAACTTTTATTTCTACTTACATCCTTCTAGAAATGCGTATCTATTGTGTATATATATATTTATATAAATAATATCATTTTTATATATGTAATTTTTACTAACTGTATGGGTTGCAATCGTAAATTTATTCTACTTTAATTTCCTAATGTACAGTTACAGTGATCACACTAAAATCATAACAAACAGGTCATACCACAGGATTATAAAGTACTTCAAGTTTTGCTAGTTGCTTGACACCCCTAAAGCCAGAGCCACCACATACAATCCAGAATCTCTACAGAAATCTCATACATTCATTTCACATATTTATTGCCAAAAAAGCAAAAACATGAATCTATCTATCCAGCCACGTAAGGCTACTACTTGGAAAGCCAAAGTTCAGCTAGACTTGAAACTAGCAAGGGATGTCAAGGACAACAAGAAGAGCCTCTGCTACTACATTATCTTAAAAAAAAACCAACCACACACACAACTATTTTCTAAGAGAGCTGAGGGTAAGCCAAAAGACTGCAATTCATAAACAAGATGAAATTCATAAACTACAAGATGCATTGTTTATACCCAGGACAGAGTATAAAATGTTTCACATGTTGAATCAACATAAAGACTTATGGAAAGGAACTAATTTCTCTCAACAACAGAGAAGATGTTATATTTTATTTTATATTTTCTAGACAGCCCCTGTTCCGGTCCCATTTCTGGGGAAACATGGTTCATGCAGCTGTGCTGATCAGCAATCCCATCTCTCCTAATTTTTGAACTCTTCAGATGATTAAAATCAAATTTGGCGAATGTGCAAAAACCATGGTGTTCCTGAAAGCTGCATAAAAAGGGTGGTTGAATAAACACAAGAGGCCCAGTGTGCCATTCTTGCTGAAGGAAATGATGAGACATGCTTAAGCTATATTCCTTCTCAGCTCATGCATGAGTCAAGTCCTGAGTCAACCAATGCTGGTGGTACATGAGCAGGCGATGGAGGACTCATAATCATGCATAGCAGTGGAGTAACTTCAAGCAACCACAGAAACGGTTGGGACAGAGAGAGGGAAAAAGCTCTAAAGTGACAGTGGGAAAGAATGAGGAAGGCACTAGGAAAGACGTGAACAAAGCAAACCAGTTGAAGGAAAACCAGTCTTCATTAGTTCTGCCGCTAATGGAATAATTTGTGTTTATTTAGAGACGCTAGCCAAGATAGCTTCTCAATAGGCTTTATAATAATGTGTGAACTAAGTCTCATGGTGCTCCTCTGAATTCATTACATCATGTGATGTTGTTCCATGAAGAGAGCGTGAAACCTTCCTGGGCCCCCACAGAAATTCTGCAACAGGACAAAGTCCAGACCCAGTGTCTGCTAACCCTGTACTTCAACCACAAGAAGATCTCTGAATCAAATCCAACTTCAAATCACAACTAAGAAATCACAACTTCATTGCAAGAGGAAGGTATTTAGACTATAGATATTTCCGTTTATTTTAAGTTCACTTGCTTTACTGATTCTAAGTCTGTATGTTCAGGACCCTAAACTTTCTCAAATAATGGCAAAAGACCCTGCTGCAGAAAGTCCCAAAGCCATTTGCCTGAAGTTATGCTGCATGAATCCTATACACAGTGAGGGCTCCTTCCTCACCCACAAAACACTTTTGGAAAACCAATCCACTTACTGGAAGTTGCTTAAAATGTATGGTTAAGAAATAAACTTATTACCCCCCAAAAAAGTGCTAGTTTCCTCAGAATCTAATATTGGAAACATAACAGATGCAGTGGCTGTCCATATTGCATAACCTATTAGGCATTAGGAAAACATATTTTGAATCGTACACCCTACCCTCACTCATCATGTCTTCTGCCAATTATCAGTTGCCAATTTCAATTAATATAACATGGTTAAGCCCTAAGTACAGTGAAATCAATTGCCTGCTAACGTGGAATATTCTACATGTTCACTGGAGCTCCTGTGGATGTTCCCCACATATTTTCTGACCCATAGGGAACAGAGGGCAAACACCCAGATGCTGGGTGCTTTCCTCCTGCCAGCCTGCAAACTACATAGTACAACAGCATCAATGCAAATTTATTTGCCATGTACAGGTCTTTCTTCATCTTGACAGACAGGCAGCATAATGTGTTATTTCAGAACAACAACAAAAGACAGAAGAGCACCAGACTCTGTATTTTGGTATCAAGACTCAAGGCAATAAAGATGGCAGCCAATGTCATACCCTGCAGACATATCTGAAAGGGGAGGGAAATGATTCTCCCCCCTCCCCCCAGTTAAAATGGAAAGAGAAAATAACACAGTTCAAACTCAGTACTCAGAATCAATACCATTTCAGTTTGTTGCTTTTGTATCACACTGAATATGACAGCTCACTGCACGGCTGCAACAGTGAACAACTACAGAAGACTAACAGGACTAGTAGGTTGTTATTGCACTGAAGTGGACAAAGACACTGCTGATAGAACTGCTTTTCTACTCACAGATGCCAGAGAGTCTCTGTGATAACCTCCATTTCCTCAGCCTGACTTTTAAAATAATTTCATGTCCATTTTGCATGGAACATCCCCAGGGTCTATGCACCACTGAAAAAGTTAGGTCTACTTACCCCATGGGCCCTGTGTTCACTCTCTCATTAGGATACATGTCAGGATACGCTTAGGACACACTTCGCTATATAAAAAAGCGGTTTGTAAAAGGGTTTATAATTTTATTGCAAACAGGAGAAACAAAACTATTGGAGAAACACCCTTGCTTCCCAGCTACTGGAACATCTACAGAATAGCACAGTAACTTTAGGTTAAGCTTCAGGGGGAAATGAAGCATTTCAGAACAGCATGTCTTTTTCTTTATACGGATATACAAAACTAACATTGTTTAAAGGCAACATAAGCAGGACTCTCTCAACTCTTAAACTGTCCTCCAAGGAACTAGAAGGAATCCCCTGGACAGAGCCCATTACTTGCAGCCAGACTTAAAAGAGTTGACTTCTCTTTGCTTTTCCCTCTCACTTTATTCTTCTTAGATACACAGTCATTTTTAGGTTTTGTGCCTTTTCCATTTTAAGTTGTTAGATGCCATCATGCACCACTGTGTGGCTTAGCACCAGGTGGGATGCTGCCCCCCACTGGGTCATGCCCACCACATATGCAGAGGGGAAGCTCAATCAAGGAGGCTGTGTGAACACTGCCTTGGAGACTGGCTAGCTGCAGGAGCCCAGGTGCCAGAACCACGTTTTCACTCAGACTCACTTTGAGAGGTCAGGTTTTCATTACAAAAATTTTCTCCATTCCATCCTCCCCTTCCCAGGTATCTTTCTTCTTATCAGCCTAGACTTTATGGTCGAAAACAAATATGAGGCACCCATATTTCCAAGCAAGCTCAACAATGATACAGTAAATCAGAGACAGATAGCATTATTACATCATCTTTTCTCACAAATGCGTGTAAAGCTCCTTCTCTCTACCACATGGAAAGAAACTCCTTTTCTATGTGTGATTTACGGTTATTTACTGTATAAGCTTTGAAATACTATAGTTAAAATTAAAAGCTTAAAAGTTTAAAAAGTTACTGGGTTCACATTAGGAAAAAAACCCCCACACTATGGAATTTCTTTTTGTTAGACTACTATTATTTGAATGGCAAAAATCCTCAAGACTCAGACATATGCTTGTTTAAACCAGACAACAACAGCCAAAAGAATGTTCCATACAACTTATAACTAATTACCTATATTTATGAAATATAGCGGGTAAATGCAATAAAGGCTCAGGAATAAGAGGACATTAAATTAGGAAGAAAGAAGAACAAAGATTCATATGATAATCTTACATACGCACTTCAAATTAATTCTTCTCTCCATAACTTTCCCTAATGTTGTTAGATGATTGTACACAGTGGCTGCAGTGCAGTAACATGGTAGCGTGGCACAATGTGACTAGCCAGTAGGCAGTTTAAAATACAAGTATTGCACTATACCCACTCTTCCAATAAAAAGAGAGAAGTAGTGTTCTACCTTTTTTATCCATACCAAGAACAACCACACTCAAAATGTCCAAAAAATTTGCTCTTTCACATAAAGCGATTAAGGAAAAAGAAAAAGATGATCTGTGATTTAAGGCTTGGAGTCTTGCCCAGTTAGCCATTATATTACCTTAACACTTACTTCACTTGTTCAAAGCTTTAACATTACTATCACTGCAGACAAAAAGTCCTAAGATACTGTTTTGATGACAACAGCATAAAACTGTTGTCAGTTTTATGCATACGAACTGGCTGCAACCCCAATGAAGAGTACAAGCCTGAATTCTGTGTAATTTAAGCACAGGTGTGTTACTACATGGAGGCCTACATTCTTTCAAGCTCAGAATAAATAGCTATGCTGTTAGGTAACAAATAAGTTTCTTGCAAAAGGACAGAAAAAAACACCACAACCACAATCAATTAAAAAAAAAAGAACTAATAAATGCAAATTTTAAGAGGAACTATGTATTTCATAGCATTATCTTCCGCCTACTTCACAAACAATAAACAAGCCAAATCATTAGTGTAGTAAGATGATCTGATTAAATATATTCCTCTAAAATCAATACTTGCTACATGATTTCTAGAAAGAGAAATAACTGATTCAGTTATTTAAAATCTTCTCCTTATTCAGCATATTAATAACAAAAAAAGAGTTAACAGTAATCTTTTTAGAAGTACCAAAGCCTTCCTCCTTTGCTCCTCTTCAAAAGAAATCTTGATAAGGTTTTCCTTGGCAGAAAAACCTGGGATTGAGAGTATGAGAAGAAATACGACAAAGCCTGGCAACGGGGCAGAAGGGCTTGGATGAACCTAGATAAAAAGAAAACAAAGGAACAAGCTCTGCAAAATTTCACTTTCACAGCTCAGTGCTCAATGTTAATGGAACTGAAACCCCCTTATCCTCTTGCTGCAAAAATGTCTGAGCAGCGGCTCTTTACTTGGAAAATAAATCTATCTTGCAGATACCTGTACACACCCATAAATGCCTTCTACAGCATCAAGCACGAAATATTTACTTTTGTACTGCCCTTTCTCTGATTAAGATGTTAGATGAACTATTGGGAACTATTTAAAAACTATTAAATTGTTTTTTAAATACTTCCCAGGTACCACTTTTTGAAACTAACTGTTATTTAGATAAAATATTTAATCACCAGAAAAGGCATTCGCCTCACAGAATGACTTTTCTTAAGCATAAGAATTCTTTCAGGGAAAGGAAGATTTAACAGTTGCTGGTGTTCCCCTGTCAATTCTCCTTGTCCTGTCCCCCATAACAAAATATTTTTCCTTTAAGATTTTCCTGGCCTAAGAAGATGTTTACATTAATTTAATAATTCCTGCTAACCAGCTTTAGAGAAGAGAACCTGACACAGTTATCTACTCCTATATGCCTTCCAGTTGTTTTTTTTTTTGTTCCCTACACCTGTATCCTGTTTTGAGAACAGAGAAGCACCTACTGCATGCAGAAGGCCAATGCCAAAAACAAATTTCCAAGCAATTCACATCCCTCAACACCATCTTGTCTTTTGCCATTGATACAAATACAAAATGAAAGAAATACAGCCGTACCAATAGCAGGCTTCAAATATGCCTGCTTACTAATTACCTGTATCACACCACCTGTTCCTTCAGCTGATTTATGACACCCTTTAAAACACACAACAAAGAATGTTTACCTCACACAACTAACTGCAATGTAAACATCCCTCAGTAACAGTTAACTGAAGCTGGTACACTCACACAGTAAAAGACATCTTCCAAAGACACTGACTCAAGTCTGGAAGTTATCTGCAGGCAACACAGTCTTGAGTTAATACGTAACCTGACCTTTGAAGGCATAGCTGGTTTTTACCATGCACCTGTCAGGGTGCTGGTCTTTCAACCTCAGAACAGAGCTCTGCCTTTATCTGCAGTCATGCAGCTTAATGAGTAAAACATGTAATCACAAGCAGATCAAGAGTCACCGACTGCAAGCAGTGTAAAAATACTGTGGTACAGAACAATTAGTGCCAATTTTACGAGTATTCCTATTTACTCGGTCAGCCTCAAGAAGATTAACTGTCATGCTGCAATAACAAGAGACTAAAACAAATTACCTCTTCTAATTACTGGTGTAACTGACACATCCAAGTTTCAAAAGTATAATTCTGTTTATAAAAAAAAAAACCCAAACTTGAGACAGGAGGACAGGTTGGTATCTAGAATCACGGGCTCTAATATTTTTCTGATATGCAAGCCACCCCATCCAAACACCCACCTCTGCCTGTAATCTCACCAGTCATACCTCCCACAAGTATTAGCTGCACCATTTAAAGGCTCATGCATGACTAAAACTGGCAGCCAGAAGGTGTAAAGAATCTCCGTGACATGGATTCACAATGGTGACAATTTAGGACAACTGCCCTTTTGGTATCCTGACTGTCTTGGATGTAGTTTGTAAGGCAGTTGGAGCTCAAGCAAATACTCTGAAATAACCACCATGAGAGTGTGACTTGAGGCACAGAATAGGAAGTCAGACTAGGAGATCTAATTTAATCGTACTACAGCAACCTTTAGAGAAATCAGATACTTAAAAAAAAAAGAATATTTATTTAGATATATATTAAACTAGAAGTGTTTTGAGTCTGAGAAATGTATTTCTCAATTATACACTAATACCTCTGAAAGTATTAAAGAGATCTTTTTTTACTATTAACAGGCACAGTTTCATTAACTTCAAATCGGCAAGTATTAATCTCAGACTACTGTGGTAAACCACTTCAGCTTAGAGACACTGCAGCAATAAAGCACTGGGCTTTCAAGTAAGATAGGATACAAAGAACATAATGCTACTTCCTTGTACTTTTAAAGGACTTAGAGTAAGAAAATCAAGAATAGCATTTCATAACACCTCTTACTGGTAGTCGTAAATTGATTTCACGCTGCTGGTGTCTACTCAGCTTGACATTTAATGAGTCAGTGCATCTCCTTCTTTATACAGAAACATCTTGGAGTAGAAGGGCCTGGTGTAAAGTTACCAGGTTCACAGAAAGAGAAGGCCACACTTGTATTCTCACTTTGCAACTCCTTTTATTTTCTAATTACAACATATATTTGCTTTTACGTTATTTTGCTATTTTATGCCTACACATTTTTGAGACCATCATTACATTTCAACTACAGTTACATAAATAAGACTTAAAAAGAATAAGCTACCATGAAAATATCAAGGAAAAGTTGCAGTGATAAATGACTTTTGGCCATCTGTATTTAAATTATAACTAAAAAATCAGATTAAAAAGCCCAATATCCTCTGGACTGAAAAGCCCAATATACTCAGCAGCAGTATTTTTTAAAGAATTGGTGGATGCAGCACAGCAAAAAATGCCAGCTGCAATTAATCTGTATCACTTTGAGATACAAGCTTCTTTCATTTTGCACTGAGGACTAAAGTAACGTTAAATCCAATGTCTAAATATTTAGCAGCTAATGCAAAGCATCATCAAATGTAAATTTAAAAAGTAAAGTTTGTTTCCTGAAAACTTTATATTTTAATAATGAGAAAAAAAAAAGAAGTAGAGCAGTAAATTAAGAATCTCTTATTCATGGATATCTAAAGAAACTAGCCTTCTGTGTATGAGTGATGATTTTAAAATAGCGAAATTAATAAATTGTAGTGACTGACCAATACATAGATAAGACTTGTTACATTTTAATCAACAAGTCAGATGTATTTTTTCCTTTCAAGCAGTGTTAAGAGGGAGAGAGGGAGGGAGGGAAGAAAGAAAAAAGATGCAGACAAATCTTCAGTCGTCACTTATCTTTACTGCCTTACCTCAGTACCCTGTGGTTAGCCACATAGCCTGTAATTTTTGGCCATCTCCTTCTGCCGCTTCCAAAATAGCATAAATATCTTATTTTATTACTTTTTTATATTTTAATTATACCCAATATATTTGAAGTAATTTTCCCACTTCAGAAATGCTTTTTTTGCTTCACAAATGTTTTTAACATATTATTTGCCAAACTAACCACACAACAGAATCTTCCTTTCTACTCAGAAACATACAGCCACTGTGCATTGTAGAGTGCCAAAGTGTTAAAACTAGAACACAGTAAGTAATAGAGATTGAAGAATTCTGTATTTGGACAAAAAAAAAAATATGGAACATCTTTCCATAAAAATTCACCACATATGTTTGAACCTATTGTCACTCTGTCTGCACCAACACTGCCTTGCACTCACTTTATATCGTGCTACTTTGGAAATCAAATCAGCAGACCTGCCTTTAGGAAAACTAAGTTCCTAATACAGCATTTCTGCTACAGTTTTGAAAGCCACTGTAGGATCGAGGGCATATTTGGAACATTCCGTACGTGTGACAGTGTGAAATGAATGGAAAGCCTCTCTCTAGTGCACGCTCTACAGCTGCCAGAAGAACCTGGCATACAAGCAGCTGGCACTGAAATCATCAGGTCATCATCACCTCAGTGCAGATGGTTTGCTTTCCAGATGTCTATTATTAAACAGTTGCAATTTGTTTTCTGGATAAAAAGAACCTGATCCTATGGACATATGCAGATGTAATGCCACCCATGCGACTTCCAGGAATACTGCCAACTGAAGTCAATAGCAATAAATCACAGAAGCAAAATACTAGTACACATTTTTGCAGGATAAAAATTTATGCCTGACTCAGTCAAAATTATATGGCTAAACATAAATGGATGCAAGATTTTCAAGTTACACTTTCAGATGCAGACACCTTAATTATAGATAGCCTGGAAGATTATTGAAAGGAGAAAATAATTTACATTTAGATTTATTTACCTCAAGATCCAAATATATTTGCACTCAGCTTCAATTTCCTCTGCAGATTAAATAAATTAAAATTCACCACAGAAAATTCAAAATAGAGCAGGCAAAGATCATAGAAACAACAGAGCTAGCAATAGGACTCTTACTATGCTAACACAAACATGTGCAAGTGTCCTGTGAGAGTAGCATTATGACGCTACTACTATATAGAAATCCTTCCATGGATTAAAAAATTAATTCAGTCATCTGTAGTACATACAAGAAAACAGCAGTGGCTTTTGGGGTACAAGAGACAGAACTGCAAGTCCACTGCACTAAATGCATTGTTGGGTACAACTTCTGCCAGCTATGAAAACATCTCCATGATCTGTTTTCAGTTGCCAGTCTGTTGCCTTTACAATAGACTGATCCCTTTAATTTGCTTTGGTTGGAGAAAAGGGACAAGTAAGAGCTGATCGAGGCTCCCTTGAAGTGAATAAGAACCTTTCCACTAACATCAGTGGCCTTCAAATAAAACTCTCTTGGCATCTATCCACTCATTTTCTATCTGCATGCAATTTAGGTAATCCAGCAAAATAATCCCATGCACCTAGAAACATGAATAACCTCCCTTCTCTCCCTGAAAACAAACCCAGAAAAGTAAAATTATTTCAAAGGGCAGTATTTCTCCTCCTTCAATTAAAAACATATCCTAAACTCAATCTGAATATTTACTGTGGCACTTAATAGCTTACTCGTAGGTTTAAAAAACTTTCTAGTAGTATCCTCTCCCTTAGCTTCGTGATCTAAAAAAGATGATTCTTCTTTCTTTCTTCTCTCATTCATCTCTGTGCTCTGGTTAGACTGGGAACTCCTTAAGAAACACCTGCTTTTATTAAAAATATCTGGGCAGCACTGCAAAACATTTAAAAGCAAACATGTACAAGTTTAAGCAGGCATTTTCATTGATGTATTGTTGCCTACCTAGAAAGTAAGGAAGAAAAAAGAAAAAGTGTACAAAAAATGGAAAATCATGCATAGTTTTCTATTATACCTATTTCCATCCACACAATCTCTTCTTGACATAAGCACTGGATGTTCAAAGTCCTAATTTAGTTCAGATCAAGCTGCAGCAGAAGTAACAAAATCCAAAAATATCATTATTCAGCAAGACATTTAATGTCTCCTCGTTCATTTAAGAGTCTTAATTTAATGCTGTGAAAAGAAAGTTTCCAGCAGTTTCATTTTACTAGCACATATTCAGGCTTGAGAATTTTTCAACTCTTTCTTCAAGGCCCTTCTTCAAAGCTTAAGTTCAGACAGAGATGGAGCCATCTTATAAACTCACACAAGAAGTCTTTAAAATTTTGTGAACCAGCCAAAGAAAAATGTCTGAAATTCTTCCCAGAAAGCTGTATTAAGATTATAAGGGCCATCAAACTGCACCTTAAAACTGCAAGTTAATTAGCCCAAGAGAAGGAATGGGTTCAGAGGGCAAATACAGGGAAAGGATGATAAGCCCAAGCAAATCATACAATGGTTTGGGTTGGAAGGGACCTTAAAGATCATGCAGTCCAACTCCCCCTGCAATAAGAAGGGACATCTTCAATTAGATCAGGTTGCTCAAAACCCATACCACCTGACCTTCAATGTTTCCAGGGATGGGGCATCTACAGCCTCTCTGAGCAACCTACCTGTTCCAGTGCTTCACCACTCTCATCGTAAAAAATTTCTTCCTAGTTTGCATCTACACTCCTTTAGTTTAAAACCATTAGCCCTTGTCCTATCACAACAGGCCCTGCTAAAAAGCCTCTCTCCACCTTTCTTATAAGCCCTATTTAATTACTGAAAGGTCACAATAAGGTCTGCCCAGAGCCTTCTGTTCTCCACACAGAACAAACCCAACATCCCCCAGCCTGTATTGATACTGGGGGTTGCCCCAAGCCAGGTGCTGAACCTTGCTTTTAGCCTTGTTGAATCTCATGAGGTTCACATGGGCCCACTTCTCGAGCCTGTCCAGATCCCTCTGGATGGCATCTCGTCCCTCAGACACGTCAACCGCACCACCCAGCTTGGTGACATCTGCAAAATTCCTGAGGGTGCACTCAATCTCACTGTATATGTCACTGATGAAGATATTGAACAATACTGGTCCCAATAGGGACACCTGAGGGACACCACTCATCACTGGTCTCCATCTGGACATTGAGCCATCGACCACTACCCTCTGGATGCGACCATCCAACCAATTCCTCATCCACAAAACAATTCACCCATCAAATCCATACCTCTCCAATGTAGAGAGCTGGATGTTGTGGGGGACCATGTCAAAGGCCTTACAGAAGTCCGGACAGATGACATCCGTAGCTCTTCCCTTGTCCACTGATGTAGTCCATCATAGACGGCAACTAGGTTGGCCAGGCAGGACTTGCCCTTGGTGAAGCCATGCTGACTGTCTCAAATCACGTCTGGGTCCTCCATGTGCCTTAGCATAGCTTCCAGGAGGATCTGTTCCATGGTTTTCGCAGGCAGAGGTGAGGCTGACAGGTTGGTAGTTCCCAGGGCCCTCTTTTCTACCCTTTTTAAAAATGGGTGCAATACTTCCGTTTTTCCATTCACCAGGGACTTCACCTGACTACCATGACTTTTGGAGACATCATGGTGAGTGGCTTGGCAACTACATCAGCCACTTCCCTCAGGTCTCTGGGATGCATCTTGTCAGGTCCCATAGACTTAGGTGTGTTCAGGTTCTTCAGGGATCTCAAACCTGATCTTCTCTTACAGTGGGAGGGACTTTGCTCCCCCAGACCCTGCCTTGCACTCCATCCACTCGAGAGGTGTGGGAAGAGAGGTTGCCAGTGAAGACTGAGGCTGAAAAGTTGTTGGGTACCTCAGCCTTCTCCTTGTCTATTGTTACCAGTTTGCCAGCTGTGTTCATCAGGGAGGTACATTTCTTTGACCTTCCTTTTCTGGCTGACATACCTGTAGAAGCCTTTCTTAGTATTCCTTGCGCCCCTTGCCAAGTTCAGTTCCAGGCACGCCTTGGCCTTCTTGACCCCATCCCTACCCAACCAGGCAGTGTCCCTATACTCTTCCCAGGATACCTGTCCCTGCTTTCACTGCCTGTGCATTTCTTTCTTGCCCTTTAGTTTGACCACCAGGTCTAGACTCATGCATGCCAGTCTCCTGCCTTCCTTTCCAGATTTCTTACACCTGGGGATTGAGAGTTCTTGTGCTCTATGGAAAACACCTGGGGATTGAGAGTTCTTGTGCTCTATGGAAAACACCTGGGGATTGAGAGTTCTTGTGCTCTATGGAAAACATCCTTAAAGATCTGCCAGCTCTGTTCTGCTCCCTTGTCCCTGAGGGCAGTTTCCCAGGGGGTCCTACTGATTAACTCCTTGAAGAGCTGGAAGTTTGCTTTCCTAAAATTCAGGGGCCTGACTTTACTGTTCCTCTGACCCATATCCCTCAGAGGTCTGCGCACTCCACCAGTGTGTGATCACTGCAGCGCAGGCTGCCTCCAATCTTGACGTCACCAATGAGCTCACTTGCCTTGGTGGCCATCGGGTCCAGTATTGCATCCCCTCTAGGAGGGCTGTCTGTTAACTGGCTTAAGAAGTTATCTTCAGTGCACTCCCCAGGAGTCTCCTGGATTGCCTACAGCTCGCCCTGCTACTTTTCCTGCAGATGTCAGGGTGGCTGAATATACAGTGGTTTCTCAGCAAAAGGCATTATAGGCACCACTGTTTACTGTAGACTCAGCTCTAATGCTTCTAGTATCAGCACCAGCCACTATAAAGCTACTTCCGTCCACCTATAGATGGTCTCATCACAGTTTCCAAGCACCTCACAGCTTTAAAACATTTAGATTTATCACATGGCTGGTGGGTCACAAAGTGGTATCACTGTCTTTTACAGAAGGATTAGCTGTATTATTGATGCAGAGACTTTATGGGAGAACACAGAACTGAATCCAGGTCTCTCAACTCCCATACCTGCATCCATAGCCAGAGGACCACATTTGTTATACAGTACATGCAATGTGATGGTACAATTTACAAGAAGAGTTAGATAGAATACAAGAAAGCAGAAGCAAAACCAACCAACAAAACCCCTAAACCACCACCACCAAAACCAAACCAAGCTATCCAGTATACACTGTAGTCTCTTTCAGGCTCATTATTGAACTTCCTATTCAGTCTTTAATTTATTATTTCTCTCTATATTAATCTACCTACTTGTATGAACATATGTTTACACATCTGTGTTGATACCAATATAAGAAATGAATGCTAATTTCCAAACAATAAAGATGAGGCATGCTCCTACTGCAAAACTTGCACTTCTGGCTGTACTTGCTTGCTCTTCCAGGGTAAAAAAATGGCCATGACCAATTAGCAAACTACTTGCATATTGCAAAAGTTCTGCATGAAAGAAAAAAACCTAGCACTTGAGATATAATAAGAGTCCTTTGTGAAACATGAGTTTAAGAATTTATCTACTCAACTAACCACTGGAATAGTTAGTACTACGATTTGAAACAGTTAACAGAAAATTTCAGGATTGCTGTTTCTAATCATACCTCCTTCAACCACATTACTATTCCTTCACACAAGCTATTTTGCTTCAAAAATTGACTGACCTGCAATTTGCCTCAAAATAAAATAGAAAAATAAATTTTAAATGCTTTGTTTATTCCTTCCTGAAATCCTTTTTGATGCCCTAAAGACATAGAAAGAAGTGGGAAAGGACAACTAAAAGCCTCTATGTCACCTGCATGTCAGAGGTTACATGAATTCTATGAATAAAGTATTAGCTATGTTGCTTGCTCAAACTTTCTCTAGCAACAGATTTTTCCCCACTAGGAAAAGGAAGATTTTCCCAGTGGAAAAGAAAATGGCAAATGACATCAGTTCTGGTGTTTAGAACTATTGGCAGTGATTGCCCTCTACAAGCACCCCAAGGCTGCTGATGCTAGTACTATCTGTGCAATGCATGTGAACGTATGGTATTAGAACATAAGCATTCATACTATTAATACATTTTCCACCATAACCAAACCTGATACTTTTGAATTTCAGCCAGTAAGTGATTTATTTTACTTTTTAAATCTCCTAATGTTTTAGGATTTAAAACTGGTCTCAGTATGGGGTAGGAAAAAATTATACAATATATTTGATTGCAATGTACTGCATGGGGAACTCTAAGCAAGGGCCAAGTAAAAGAATGTGGAGTTTATCTCTTGTGGTTAATGGTTCGTATCCAGTTCAGCTCAATAGTGTCTGAAGCCCACTACCATGAATGTTTTGTTACCACTGAGTTGGTGGAACCAAACTAGCAGTGATGAATTTTCCAAGCTGTAAAGTTTTAGTTAGCACCCTCATTCTGGAGCACAAATAGAACACATTCTCCTTGAGTCCAACAATGCTGCATACTTTCCCTTTTATGTAATTTTAAAAAAGCTAAATAAATGGCCTATAATACCAGTACTTATTAAGACAAAACGTAGCAGGGCTTCTCTACAGCTATCATATCCTGTGAGAGTCAATACTCCCTACTGCCCATCCAGCTTGTCTGCAGTTTGTCTTCTGCCACAGCTGGGACAAGATCAGCATATTTGAAGTCAACATAAATTTTCTATCCGCTTCTGGGGGCACAGAACCACCTCCTGAAGAGTAGGTGACATCCTTAAACAAAAAAATATAACGTTATTAATAACTTGGTCAAAAATTGGGTATCATTTCTCATAGAGTTCAAAAGTTGGAACTCAAAGAGGCAACTCCTAAGGAAGACGTGAAGGATCTTAAATAAATGTAAGTAATGATGTAAAACTGTGGTAAAATACAATAGACTTTCCTTGGGGCTTTCACTTATTGTACTAATTCTTTCAAAATTTATGGCCATCCATAGAAGCTCATACTTTCAGATCACCAATAATTACACAGTATTAAATAAAAATAAATAAGCATAAGTGAAGACTCTGTAATATAAATCTAAAAGGAAAGCATTTACCCAGTAGTCTTTCCTGTGTACGTAATGCCCAAATTTTTCTTCTTTTTTTTGATTTCACCTAACATATATAAAGAACGAAACAGAAATTTATTGCAGACTTCCTAATCTTCTTTCAACAGTAAACAGATAGAGAGAAAATAATCTGCAAGTCTCACATTTTTTATGTCTGTCATTTACAACTAAAAAGCTTATTGCAGATACTGGAACACAGAAGGTAAAGGGAAAAAAACAATCAGAATTTCAAAAAAGACTGTTTGCTCATTTATCAAAACAAAACAAAAAAAGCACTACTCTTACAGTTTCATCTAGCTCCTATCCAGGTCATCTGAATAAAAAGACAGCTTGCAAAGCAGCCTGCTTAGCTATTGCCGAGTTTATTCTGGATACAACTAGAGAGAAAAATTACATATTTCCTAAGCTGCTGTTGAATTTTGCCAAAATATCCATTGAATCAGAAAAAAATACTCCTCTCTGTCTCCATCCCTATCTCCCAAACTGTGAGGTACAGCCAATAACCCGTTCTTAAAAATATATTGAGGATTTTGATTTTCCTAGTAACCTCAAGCAAAACAAATTAATGAGTGAAGAGCTGGTATAACATGCACTTCTACAGAAGTTGCACTTCAATGCAGAAATATACGGATGCTGCAGCTGCTAGGTTCGAGTCCTCAGCTTCAATAGCTCTAAACCTTGTTTCATATTAAAAGCACCATGATCGAACACAGTGTTACCTACTTCTGTTAGGTAACGGGGGGAGTTGGGAGGGTTTTGTTCTTTAGAAGCTTAAATCCTGTCTCTGTTTATATCCTTGATATTTGTAAGGGCCAAAAAAGTACAGTAGCACATCAATAGAAGGAACCAAAATTAATACAAGATTCCAAGGATTTTACAGTATGTTTTTTAAAGTAGTCAAGGAAGTTCTTTCAATTGCCCGAAGAGCTGTCAGATGAAGTGGTGAAAAAGTACTTCAGAGAAACAGTAGCTAGTGGTCTTTCAGAGCAACTAAACAAGAATGTAACAGAATTAAAGCAGAGCTGCTGTGGCTAGGAGAAATCTCCAGACATTGCCAATTTTTTACACCTTGAATTAGAACTTCGCTGGCCTCTGTTTAAGATCGCCACCTGCTTACATACCAATTATCACAGGAAAGGGAATCCAAAAGGTCTCCCAAGTCTGGGGAAGCCACCACACTGCTACATTTGCATCTTATGACACTCAGCCATCTGCTCTTAAGCTTCGTTTGATCTAAGTAGTTTGCAACCCTGGATTTTTCTTAGCCTCCTGGGAACGCTTCATGGACACCAATTTTCTACTTTCTTCCCAGAAGTTCTCACTATTTATATGAGAACGTCTGCAATTCTGTTATGATCGTTACATAAACCAGCTATAAATTATATTTTTAATATCACATGCTCCCAAAGCAATGCACTGTTTCAGTCAACACAATTTCTTCTGTTCAGCACCCTCAAAAATATTTTGACCCAAGGTCAGAGTTCTCTCAGCAGCAGTGGGCTACCTTTCAAGAGCAGTTTTGTGGACTACATTTTCATTTCCAAATCAGTGGTGAAGGAACATCCCAGAAAATCAGTAGGACCAGGTGATCATCTATCTTGTTGACACCACCTTTGCTCCACGAGAGGCATCAGTCTCCAGCTCTCCTTGGGTTCACAGCTCACCAGAAACCACTGCCTCCCTGACAGACACTTCTCGCAAATGGTTGTAGCTCCAGCTCAGCACTGGCTCCACTGCACAGCACTCAGAAGCGTACTCACCTGCTGCCTTTGGCATCTGTACTTTAGAAAGTCCAGTGTTTCTTCCCACGCTACATATATTAATACTACAGTGTGGAGATTCTTGCCTTCTCCTGTTACACAGCTGAAACAGATCTATTGCCTGATAAACCATATCCTTCATTCTTCCTTAACACCATGTATTTATTTGTCAGATCCTGCATCTCTCAGGATCATAACTAGTTGTTAAACTTACAAAGGAGTTCTCCTGCTTCAGGCACCTTTCTGGGGAACAGAGTGGTTGTATTGATTTTCCTTGACTTCAGACATTGTATTGTCCCAGTGTTCATCCACAAGAAAGGGAAATGTTAAGGCTTGAGCTGGTGGAATTCTTTCTGACACTGCTAGTAAAGAGCACGAAGTCCAGCAGCTGATCAATCACAGCACAACCCGCCCATACTTTTGCCTTTAAAATCACTCTGAATGCCAGCAATATTCTGTATACTATACACTATGCTATATAATGTAGTCTACTTTCTTACTTAGCTCTATACTCAATTCCTGTTATTACATTACAGATAGAACAGGTTCAGACAAATACCGCAGTGATAGCTGAAGTATAAAAGCTACAGATAAACTGAATGCTATAACAAGGGTAAGAATGCAGTCCTGATGGACAGTCTAATCACAGATCTGCAGTGAGAGTAATTTTTGACCAGACAGTTTGACCAGGGGTATTTTATCACTTTAAAATACACATAAAACATTCATTCTCCACAAAAGTATTTCCTGACAAATATTCCATTACCGGTGAAGAAAGTAGAAGCTATCCTAAACTAGAACTGTTTTTTTGTTTTGTTGTTGGGGTTGTTTTTTTTGAATAATGAGAAAAGAAACAGCAACCCCCACTTCAAGATGTGTTTAAAGAACCACAGTAACTATGACAAAATTATTTTTTCCAAATAACTTTGGGAGACATATTCAGGTAGAAGGTTTGAAAAGAAAGTAATTTTCATTGCTTCAACATGAAGTACGGAGAGGAAAAAAAGATGTCAACACTTCAAATTATGCCAATTCCTTCTATTGCTTAAATAACCTGTATCTTACCAACAACAACAAAAAGCACCACATTATGATAAAGTCTATTCAAGATCTGTAAGAAAACAGTTTTTCTTTTCACAGCAAAATTGTCCATCCTAGGTGAGACAATATAAATAATAGTAAGATCATTCTAATGAGCAGATATTAATGCTAGAAAAACACACTACATTGGCAGTACTAATAATAGGATAGGTCATCTAGCTGTTTGCAGTCTTTTTCTCTCACCTAATACACAAAGTATTCAAGCGTCAAGGTACTGAACTCCCAGATACCACTAAGAAGATTTGTGTTACATATAGGGTCTGATAGGGCACAGCTTGAACATCTTCATATGAAAGGAAAAAGATGAGAGGACAGCTTGCACTTCAAAGCAGGTTTGCAAAGCTCCCCGCTCGTAAGAACAACAATACTCATGCACCCTTATCCAAATTTATCAAACAAGTCTTTAGTAAACTACACTCCAGTATTGCCGGCATAATTAATATATATATATATCTCCCCTCTCTATCTTCAAAGTTTTCAGTTGTGTCCCATGTGAGCCCTCCACTTAAAAAACCCAACCAATAACTTACGAATTTCACTCTGCTTCCAGCAGGTATTTCATTCACATGCAAGCAAGAATGAGTGTGTATGAAATGAAAGACCGAGAGAACAGTAACTACAGACCAGTCTTCAAATTAATACAATGCAAGACAGAAGCACATCTTACTGTGATTAGTGGTCAGTTTTTGTCACTCATGCTTTCTTAAATGACATGTTAAATGACTGATAGCACAAGCAAATATCCAGTATCAACTGGCATATGAACTGATTTATCTACACTGCTGATCCAAACATGACTGTCATCCGTCTATTCCAACAATCATTTCAGAAATTACTGAGATCAGTTTTGAAAAATCAAAGTCACAGCAGGTATTGTGTGCCTAGACCTGCTCAGGATTGGTCTCGTATTCACCCACCTCACTGAGAGCATTTCTGATTACTTCCCATGCATACAGCAAATTCACTTTTTTCCCCAGTCTTCCCGCCACCCAGATTCAAGAAGTTTGTTTTATTTTTAAATGTCAGCTCTGCTACCACCGTGTAAAAACACAAATCCAGCGGAATGATTGCTTTGGAGAGTCCGTAAAGTGTGTGCATGCAGACATCACCTGTGCACCTTAAGACAGCCTACCTACAAGCAGCAGAGCCAGAGGGAATTCCTTCAGGGCCAAGCGCTGCCCTTCTGCACCGGTTTGGATTTTCCCAGCAGCACAGCGCATCCCGAGACAGAGCTGTGCTCCGCTGCCCAACCGGCGGCAGCAGCAGCAGCAGAAAAACAAACGTCGTGCTGTTCGTACGGCTACAGAGCGGCTGCTTTACCACCTCCCCGTCCCGGTTGTGTTACTTTGTCTCTTCCACTTGGCCCCGTAGGAAGAAATCAAGACCTCGTCCTTCAGATGAGGGGGAAAAAGACCTGTTCTGACCATCCCTGGCTAAAGTTACAAACAGCAACGCTCCAGAACCCGGAGGAAAAACGACCCTGGCGTGCCGGCCTGTAATTTTCGAGGCAGCTGGCCACTGACCCGCTTGTACCACCAGCGGGGAGAGCGGCAGAGGGGGCCGCGCCGTGCGGGGCCCTGCAGACCCGACCGCGTCCCGCTCGCTGCCTGCCCGACGCTCCCCTGGCGTTCCCGCCGCCTCCTCACCGCCACTTTACCACGGGTTCACCCCCACGCCCGCCCCCGAGCCCGGCACGCCCGAGGAAAGCACCCAGAACGGACACCTGCTCCGCTCCCACAGCCGAACCGACCCCGACGGGGCCGCGGCTGCCGCTGCCGAGCCCCCCGCCGACCCGCAGCGGGAGAGACGCGGCCCCGCCGCCCCCAGCCCGCACAGCGGCCGCGCTCAACGGCCCGGGACGCGCCGCCCGGCCGCTACCGGCACCTGGCCGGGAGGGCGCCGAGGGAAGGCGGCGGCAGCCCCCCCCCCCGGCCCCGCGCTTTCGGCACTGACAGCCCGGCGGGCCACGGCGGCTCTGCCCCCTCCCCCGAGCCGTCAACGAGAAGCAGTGCCCGGCGCCCCGCAGCGCCAGCCGCTTCCCGGCGGAGGGGGAGAAGCGGAGGCCGCCCTGGGCAGCGAAGTCGGTGTCCCCCCCCCCCGAGCAGGAGGCCGAGGGGGGCGGGCGGCCGGCAGCGGCGCGGCGGGGCTCGGTACTTAACTGTCTGTCACGGTCACGTCCGCGTCCTCCTCTCCCGGCTGCACCTCCAGCCGCAGGGCTTTCTGGCTGGGGCTGGCGAGCTGCAGCCCCGCCGGCGGCTCCTCCCTGGCGAGCAGCAGCTTCACGCTGCACCGCAGCAGCAGCTCCTGCTCCGGCGTGTGCGGAGACGGAGCGGCCATGATCCCGCCGCCCCCCTCCGCCAGCCCGACGAGTCGGGCTCCGGCGGCGCTGCTGCTGCTGCTGCTGCTGCTGCTGCTGCTGCTGCTGCTGCTGCTGCTGCTGCCGCCGCCTCCTCCTGCCAGCCCGGGGGAAGGCAGCTGCGGCGCGGACAGGTCGGCTGAGGAGGCTTCGCCGACAGACCGCTTCCACGCCTCAGACGCCTCTCGCAGCATCTACACCCCCGCCCCCGCAGAGCGCCTCCGGCACTTCACCGCGCCCCGGCGTGTTAAGCGGGGCGGGCGGCGGCGGACAGCGACACCTCCCGGCCGCAGCGGCGCCTCCCTGGCGGCGGCAGCGCAGCCTCCGCTGCCGGGCGTGCAGCGGGCGCCCTCCGCAGTCCCTGTCCCTGTCCCTGTCCCTGTCCCTGTCGCTGCCGCGCTGGGAAGGCGGCGGGGAGGCGGTGACAGACACCGCGATACCCTCCCCTCCCTCCCGCCGCCGCCACCGCCGGCTCGGTCGGGCGGCGGCCGCTGCTCGTAGCCCGGCGGCGGCTGGCGGGGGGCCCGGGGCCCTGACACGGCTGATGGGGAAAGGCCGCCCGGCCGCCTTTACGGGCAGCTCCCGTGTTGGCAGCGGGACGAGAAGTTTGTGGCGGTGATTTAAGGAGAAGGTTCACTAAACCCCAGATTAACTGGGCTTGTCCTTCCCTGGTGCTTCCCCCTCTGCTTTATTTGCGAAGAGCAAATGTAATGTTAAGCAGTAGGTGTCGCTATTTTGCTAGGAAAGTTTTCCCTGGCGGAGTTGGTTGGTCGGTTGTTTTTTTGGGTTGTTGGGGTTTTTCTGCGTCGTCCAGTCCGCTGTTGTTCCCCACCCCACCCCACACACCCCACCCTACACACACACACCCCCCGCGGTAGAAGGAAAAAAAACCCCAACCATCCGGCGGTTACATTTGTTTGTATGCCTCTGTTTCAAAGAGACACTGTGAATGTTAATTAATGAATATTTGAGAAGTGCTCTGAGTTTAAAGGTACTGCATGAAGTTTAAACGGGACTCAACTCACTGAGTTTCCAGACGTTATTGTGAGATGTATGTCAGTAATGTTCTCTGGACTCAAATGCTGACTTGGGCTATCCTGCCTAGCTGGCTGGAAAGGAAGCGAATGTACCCACCCTGGCTGTATTAAAAGGGCTGTCTTCTTGTACAAAGAGATGATCTCCCAACTACACAGACACTTGAGCCACAAAATGTGCTGAAGTGGCACGTGTGCTGCTGAACCTATGTTTGCACTAATGACTGAGCTGGTTTGTCTATACAGAATTCTGCAATAGCACAGTTCTCTGCCTGGATATAATTACCCCTTCTGAGAAGGAAAATGATCTCTTGATTGTTCTGTGAAGGAATTTGATGTTATTTACCCCTGTATGAAGGAGGAATAAGGCAGTCTGCATACGCCATCAGGTGTTTGTTTGTGCATAACTTACTGCACACAGTTGGTGCTTTGGGAATCAGCTGGATTGCTTATACCCAAAGCTGACTCCACAGCCACTTAACTAACCTCTAGGCCAGAGAGCAGGGATTTCTGTACTGTCAAATTCATCATTGCAATGAAATGTTGAATAAATACAAATAATGCAAGACTGTGTTTACTGAGCCCAGAAGAAAATATCTACAGGTAGCTGAAATCATCTACCTGAACTTGTGCAAAGCATTTGGCACTGACCTGCACAACATCCTTGTCTCTAAATTGGAGACACATGGATTTGACAGATGGACCACTTGGTGGATAAGGAATTGGCTGGGTGGTTGCACTCAAAGAGTTACGGTCAACAACTCAACGTCCAAGTGGCAACCAGTGATGAGCAGTGTTCCTCAGGGGTCAGTATTGGGACCAGTGCTGTTTAACATCTTTGTTGGTGACATGGACAGTGGGATTGAGTCCACCCTCAGCAAGTTTGCTGACGACACCAAGCTGTGTGGTGTGGTCAACATGCTGGAGGGAAGGGATGCCATCCAGAGGCACCTGGACAGGCTCGAGAGGTGGGCCTGTGCCACAAGGCCAAGTGCAAAGTCCTGCTTGTGGGCCGGGGCAATCCCATGCACAAAACTAGACTGGGTGGACAATGGATTGAGAACAGCCCAGGGGAAAAGGACATTGGGGTGCTGGTGGATGAAAAGCTCAACATGAGCCTGCAATGTGCGATCGCAGCCCAGAAGGCCAACTGTATCCTGGGCTGCATCAGAAGTGTGGCCAGCAGGTCAAGGGAGGGGATTCTGCCCCTCTACTCCACTCTGGTGAGACCCAGCCTGGAGTACTGTGTCCAGCTCTGCGGCCCCCGACATAAGAAGGACATGGACCTGTTGGAGCGCGTCCAGAGGAGGACCATGAAGATGATCAGAGGGCTGGAGCACCTCTCCTATGAGGACAGGCTGAGACAGTTGGGGTTGTTCAGCCTGGAGAAGAGAAGAGTCTGGGGAGACCTAAAGGGGGCCTACAGGAAAGATGGGGAAGGACTCTGTATCAGGAAGTGTAGCAATAGGACAAAGGGTAATGGTTTTAAATTGAAAGAGGGTAGATTAGATATTAGAAAGAAATTCTACCTCTGAGGGTGGTAAGGCACTGGAACAGGTTGCCCAGAGCAGCTGTGGATGCCCCATCCCTGGAGGTGTTCAAGGCCAGGCTGGATGGGGCTTTGAGCACCCTGGTCTAGTGGGAGGTGTCCCTGCCCATGGCAGGGGGGGTGGAACTTGATGATGTTTAAGGTCCCTTCCAACTTTAACTGTTCTATGATTCTTTATAGGGCAAATGCCAGACCAAGAGTTGTAGAAGTCCAGTGGATAATCAGGGAAGTGTCATGCAGATATATTCTCTCTCTCCTAAATGTGCAAGCCTGATGGCACAGCAGTAATAAAATGGAGCAATAGGCAGGATGTTGCTGTTTTTCACAATGGTCTGAAAATGAAGGTGGCAAGGGTAGTTTGGAGGGGTAAATTTTTTTCACATGTATAAGCAGAGAGAAAAGTACCTTTTTGACACAAGTATCTTTACTGGATGACTACCTCACCTCAGTAGAGGTGTGCCACTGACCACCTAGTCCTCAGCAGCATTACTACATCTCACACCCATAAGGGGTAAACAGTGCCCTACAATAGGGGCCTTTCCACTTCAGGCAATACTTATTGCTGCTTTTACCACCTCGGTTTCAACTTATAGCCATGCTTCCTTTTTAGCCTCAGGCACCACCACTAAACCATGGGACAGCTACAGGGTGGTGGCTCCAGTTTCTGGCTGCAACAGCGAGTGTGATGTAGCAAGGTTGCTTCCTGAACCAAATATAGCTGCTTTTTTTTTTTTTTTTTTGGTGGGGGGGCATGGGGGGAAGAGGTCTGAGATGATTTCTGCTTTACAGCCCTTTGCCAAACATGCACAGAGCAAATATATTTTCTGAAAGCATAAAGTAACTTTAATTATCAAGTCCAACAAGAGGACAACGTCTGTGAAAAAAACAACTTGTATTTCTAAAAGTTTGAGTGATAACAGCTAGTGTGAGCTGGGACTACAGAAGACAGGGAATTTTGACTATTCCTTTTAGCCTTTAATGCACATCTTGAATTGTTACATGAATCAGTAAAGAAAAAACTTTCAACTGAATATCTATGTATGTTATGTTCTGCTTTTGTACTTTCTGACCATTTTCCTATCCAGATTTCCATCAGTCCCTTTAAACTATGGTATCATTCAAGAACCCGAGGAAATAACTTCAAGGGTTATTGCTCAAACCATGTACTATATCGTTCATACAGTGAATTCCACCAACATTTGACTGAAAACATTACTCAAGATGTTGCTCACCTGAAAATGCTACCTCACTGTGAATGTTTTATTGAGTAGAATGCACCATTTTTGTTTCAAAATTGATCTGTGGAAGTAACAGGAAAACAATTTTTAATCCCGTTTTGTCTCTCATTGACTATCAACAAAGGCAGCAATATCAGTAGGTATTGTTAGGTATTTTGGCAATTTTGTCAGCAGAAACATCCTACAAGTCATTTTCTTGTCTACCTGTAATGCATTTGGTGTAGTAGAAGCATGAATTTGATTTGGATTTGCCAAAATAAGTGGATGGAGGTAAGGTGTACAGATAGAAGGATCATGCTTTCCAAAGACACACAAAATGGACCCTCTACCAGAAGTCCACAGGAAGGGAATGGTATCTTTTATGTGGTGATGATTACCCATATTTATGGATAAAACATTTTTGTGTTTCACACATACAGCTGAAGTAACTTCATAACAAACAGCTTTTCCTTCCTGTGGAAAAAAAATGCACCTTTGAAAGCTTTGAGGATAAGTATGGTTACAAAAGGTATTGTGTGTCACATCTGCGACATAATACTCACAAACTCTCAAAGTCCTTTCAGAGAAGTCTGCCTTGACCTCATAGCAAGGAGACAGCTGCGCCTAACAAGTGTGAGCGAAACCATCAGGCAGCTCTGTCTGAGCTCTAAAACAAGCAGCATTTGCGGACGTCTCTTTCATGCAGAGATGAGATCCATAAGTTAGGTGGTAGTGTTATTCCAACAGTTGAGCAACAACAAAGTGACAGCTTTCCTACTTGCTATGTCATGCTATCAACCTGAAATGGCTCTGATATCATGCTGGTCACTGATGGATCCCAGGTAGAAGTCTTTCTTCTGTGACCCTGAAGCCAGTGAAAAGATCCATCAAGAGTCTGGGAAGCATGCCATGCTCCTTTAGCTCCAAGCCTCCCTTTGTTGGTGAAAGTGGGCTTTCCAGGCTAGGGCTGTCCCATTTCCTTGCTCTGTTACTGCACCTTTTGATTTTGGCTGTTTGGCTTTCTTGGGTGAAACTGGAGGAGGAACGGGAGTCTAAACTTTTCTTAGGCATGACAAACTGTTGAAACCCAGGGAAATAAAAGGATAAAGTGATTGCTACCATTCTGAGCAAAAGTTACCTTGTCACTCACGTAGGCCAGTAAATTCAATGCCTGTGTTACAAATACTAACAAAAGCCACTTTATAGATATATTTATCTATCTATATATATGCATATATAGAGAAATATATGTACCTTAACTTCAATCAATGTGTAATCAATAGCAGCTTCTTCAGCTGTTTCTGCAGTCTTTCAATATTGGTGGAAGACAATATAACCTCAAATTACAGCTTCTGCAAAGGACGAGTTCATGAACCCTCCTTCTAAAATTTATACTAAAGGGTATTCAGATATTCCTGTTCACAATAATACTATCAGTAGCTCTCTTAAACTGTGCTTTAACAACTCAAGTATTGTAAATATGCTTCTGCCAGTAATACTTCACTGAAAGAAGACAAAGAATCTGAGCACTCACGTGCTTTCAGCAAGTTGTCAGAACCTTCTAATCAACAAATGTCTCCAGCAGCGGAGACGTTAGCAGACCACTTTTAGCAGCAGTTTGAGCAAAGATGGCTAAACCAGAACTGTGCCAAAACACCATCTATTAGTGTGGCTCCATTGTGGGGAAAGCTGCAAAGAGAGAACAACTTGAGGCACCCATTTTTTTTTACCACTTCCAGCTACATCTCCAAAAATCATAGAATGGTTTAGGTTGGAAGGGACCTTGGAGCCCATCAAGTTCTAATCCCCCTGCCTCAGGCAGGGACACCTCCCACTAGACCAGGTTCCTCAAAGCCCCATGCAGCCTGGCCTTAAACACCTTCAGGGATGGGGCTTCCCCAACTTCTCTAGGGAATATGTCTGATTTATTAACTACAAGTTACTAAATAAGCACTGACCTATTAGGTCTGCCCCAAACTCTGACAATGAAAGCAGCAGCAGATTTTGTGTGCACTGTGCCAGTGGAAAATGTCTATATGCAGAGTAATTCTTACTAGAACAGTTCTGCTTGTAAAATTGCTTAGAATAAACTGTCATCAGCAGCACACTGTGATCAAGAAGGGGTTGTTTTGTATTTTGAATAGACAAGTCCTATTGGTTAGGTTAATTCAGGTATTGGGGAAGAACATATACAATGGGATTTAGCATAATTTGGAATGAGATCAGCAGCGTCAAGTCAGAATGAGAGCTGTCTCTACCATACTGTTAACAGTGCCAAAAATGGATCAAGGTTTATTCCTTGCCTTGGTCAGATGCCTTTGTGGAAAAATAAGTGTCTTATATTTCAGGTGGCCTTTGGCACAGACCTTGATATGGAAATAAACAACTGATGCGCATTGGGTTGCTGCTGGTTGTATGACATTTTACATAATTGAAGTGAACGCTTTAGAGAAGTCAAATTAAATACAGTTAAACTATCTCAATATAGAATGTATGTTACTTATTTGATATAATTAACAGTGTGCAGAAAATGACCTTACAGAAGTAATAAAAATAAACTTCCCTTATAACCCTTCTTACATTTGTGTTTCCTTATAGTACCCAGTATTTCCAAATTTCTCTTACATTTCAGCTATGTTTCATGCTTTGAGGTCTGGATCATAGTACTTTGGGATGCTGAAATAAACTTCCATTGGTTAACTAATTAAACCACTTTAATTAATATCAACAGCAGCAGAGGCTGAATTCTGCAGTGTCTTCCTGGTAACACTGTCACTGGAAAAGAACTGAGTAATACATAGCCTGTTGGCTATACGAACTGTTAGTTGGTGTGAGATCCCTCTAGAGGGACATGTCCCTCCACACATTTCTTCCTAGGTGCAAGACCTATTCAGTCTTAGCAAGACACCAGCTAAGAAATGAAGTCTTCGTCTTGATTAGCAAACCAATTAGGTGTATGCTGTAAACACAGGTGTGACTGGTCACTGGTGTATCAAATTTACAGTCTTGATCAGTAGGATGCATTGCAGGAACTGTTATTGTACACTAGTAAGCTTTTGGTCTTTATTTGAAATTAAAGGACAGGCAACGACTGGACCATAACTTACAGCTGAACTTCCCGAGAAAAATAAGCATTAGGATGCGGCTTTTCCATTTTTACCACAGTTTTGTGTGAAATACCTGTTTTAATCTTGGAATCCAGTGGCCATTTTGATATTCTAGCATCTACTACTCAGTGGGTCCTCCCCAGTTAAAATAACATTCCACATTTTTTATATGACACAGTGCCTGCAATATGTACTAGAAACCCATAAGATATATGATCCGATAAGATTAGGCCTTTGTCTATGTTCTGTAAAACTGCCAAAATATCCAATGCATTAGCATACTGCAGAATATTTAGAGCAAAACTTGCAGAAGTAGATTCTGCTGGTAATGATTTGACACCACTAATTCCTAGGGGCCAAAGCTTGCATGCCCCATCACTGACAGCTGTTACATAGCTAAATCTGTAATGGGAAATTATTGTTAATAATGACATTAATAAGGATATCACTAGCTGTATTTACTGGGACCATGAGAGCTACTTAGTTGAACTGACACTTCAAAATACGAGTTTCTTTTGCAGTCAGAGACACACTCCTTACTTAGTTCTGTTGCTGCTAAGTAAAAAATTGTGGTCTTATTTAAAAGGCGTAAGTTGAAATAATTTTTCTCTCAAAATCAATAGTACCACAATCCAAAATATCTGGTCATATAAAAACTGAAGCAATTCAGGTATGTTTGTAACAAGAAAACAAATTTATTGATTTTAAAAGACAAGACACAATTTTGTTTTGAAAAACACAAGAAAGCTAGCCTGAGTTCAAGTCTGAAATATTCAGAAAAATCCTACTGTCTTTAGTATGTTCCAGTCATTTTTTTAAACAACACACTAAAAGTTAATATATATTTTTATAATTATAAAAGTTCCCCAGTTATTGTACAGTACACAATACAAATTGCCCACAAACTATTATTTAGCTCCTGCCAGTTTTGAGAGGACATGATATACTAAAAGATTTAGCATTTCTCACAAAAATCACATCAGGAAATACGTATTTACAAAATCAAATACATTATACAAAAAAACCATCACGTTATTCTGTAAAGATGTCTTTTTTAAATAATTAAAAAGTATATTCAACTGTAGTCCAAAAACTGGAAAAGAACATTACATTATCTCACACATACAATCTACAAAAAGTTGCTTACCTCATTTACATAATATATTCAGTCAACTGGAAAAAAAAATTTGAATATGTCCTAGTGTTATGATGTTTCTGTGCTGTGGGACTGAATTATGTAATCTGCCACTTACTAAGTGAAATTTAAATGATGGCACTTAAAAAAAATACAGTATAAAATAAACGCAACAGAGGAAGTTTCCTAGAAGGTAAGAAAGCCCTGAGTGATGATAAAATTACTGATTGGTAGCTCTAGAATTAACCTAATTAAAGTTTACCACCTCAGGCACAATTTTCCAAGTTTTTGAAAGGCACTCAAAGTTTCTTTAACAGCCTCATTGGTTTTAACTGTAAATCCAAATTTTCAGTGAAGATGAGTGGAGATGGGCAACCTGCTTTGGTACAAAGTAGTATTTTCCTAGCACATTTTAAATTGCTTAATTGGGTTACTTTAAGATGGATATTTAATGTTTAAGTACAAGGCAATCACTTTAATATTGGATTGAAGGGAACTTTGCTTGGGGAACCCTTTAAGTATTCTTTGTGTAAAAAGCTCTTGCTGGTATCAGTGAGTCCAAAAGAATTGAACTGAGTTCCTGGTAAATACCAATCCATGTGGGGTTGTTCCTTCAAAGTCTAAATTCCTTTAACAAAGACATTTATTATTTCAGAGTAAAATTCATCCAGAACTGAAAACTCCTGTAAGATGTTTGCACCACGATCAAGAAAGTGCTTAAGAACATACAAAGAACGTTTTACCGTTTCAGATTTAAGTGAGGCTTATTTGATGCTCATAGACTTGTTCTGGGCCTTCTTTTCTACAGTGAATTTCAGCCTTAATGAGCAATCTACAAGAACAATTCTTACCAAATATTTAACTACTCAGGGCTTCCAATCCCAGAATGCTAATTTATTTTTTCAACAGGAAAAGGAGAAAAAAATCAGAATAAAACAAGAGTTAAAATGATCATTTTCAAACTAAGGCATATTTTACTTCAAACAAACACTAGGCAGTCACTTTGTAAGTGGCTTTTACTATTTCTTAGTTAAACTGGTAAATTAAACTCAGGTCTACTGGCACATAAAATCACTAGCAGCAATGATCAAGGCATGCAAACTCAGAAGCATTTACAGTAAATTATGAATTCAAAAAGTTGTTAAATTAAAACCCTTTGAGTATTGCATTTATGTTAATTAATAATGCATGAATTTGCATTAACTGACTAAAAATGTTTACAACTTACTTGCACTATACTACTGACATAATTCCATTAAATAACTTAAAATGAGACCCTTTCTTTTTTTTTTGCCCTCAGCTGGACTTAAATAAGTACAGCTGCACGTAGTGTTCGCTGACTGATTCATATTGCAAGAAACCAGTAGAAAATGTATTGTACTCTCACTTAGTAAGGTGGCATTTCTATCTGTAAGTTCAAAGAATCTCTACTTGATACTACACTTGTTCCCTTGTTCTTGTAAGCAGCATCTGTAAGAACAAAGAAGCTTTTTAAAATGGCAAAAGGCTTGTGCAATATTTAGGTTGCTTTTAAAATGCTGACATTCAATAAGGGCTATCCAAACTGTACGCCTGTAGATGAAGATGAATAAAATACCTTCATCTTTTAGCTAGTCGTTATTGCAGTGACTGAGTATTAAAAGGAATATCAATATAATCATGCACTTTTTGTTCTTGTTTATCAAAAACTGCCAAAAATTTCAATGCAAACATACCAAATACTCTGCAAAATTTATTCTTCCTCACTAAGCCTTCTTTTAATCCTAGAGATTCTCTTTTACAGTACTAGAGTATTCCAATACTAACCTACCTCAGGAGATTTTCAGAATAGTCTGAATATATTTTCTAAACCTTTATCTTCTAAAGGCATCTTAAAGTAGACAACTTCCTATCTGTAGAAACATATTTTTGATTTTCTTTATATATTTATGCAATTATGAAAACAAGGGAGCTGAAGTACTGTTTTCTATTAAGACAGTACACATCAATGGCAGTGACTATTTTGCCTACATCTATTGAGCCTCCTATAATAAAACCATTCCCATGTAGTATGCAAGTATTTACCTTAGAAGTAATAAAAAAAAATTCTACAACACTATCAGCTATTTCAAAGTATATGCTCAATGGGCTAATTAAGTTACCTAAAACGCTTTGTTGCGATCATGTCACTTACAATGCTCAAAGGGTTAATGCAAGGCATTATATCAAATTAATTTTCTAATACTAGAACTAAGCACTGTGTTTATGCTTCTATTCCAGTTTTTATTGTTTGTTTGTCTTAAATCACCAACCAAATTAGCAGAGATACTAGAATTCCATTTACTGATTTGTTTTAAACCATATACAAAGAGGATGTCCTGTTAGAGAGACAAGGGCCCAATTTTCAGAAATTCGTACTGCTCTCTCAAAAGAATGTTTTAAACTCTGAAATTATTGTTGTATATCAGTACCAAATCATGCTTATATTACTAAGAAATCTATTTTTCGTCAGCACTTTTATGCCCATCCATGGTTGTATGTATTTTGTAAAAACATTCTAAATTAAATTGGAATGCAGCGCATCTCTAATATAAATTTTTTTCTACACAGTGCAGATGTCAATTGGTGAGAATGACAAAGACCTCAGATCATTTCTCCTGGGGAAAACAACGTGAACAAAAGAAGTGTTTTAGATATTTAAAAATACCTCGCTTTAAATTAAATTTGTATATAGACCTATACATTCCTGAATGACAGAACATTATTTTCTTATTTTTGAACTAAAGGCAGTAATGCTGTAAATCACCATTTTATAGGTAAATAATTTAAAATCTATTTTCCAAATTTTTATGGATTTTTTTTAAAAGAAGGTGCTTAGAGCATGCTACAGTACAAGAGCAAACCACAGAAATAATAATTGAAAACAGCAAAAAAAAAGTTTTAAAACTGATTTACCATGAAACAGATGAAAATGTACCAACATATTTTAATAAATGTAAAACTTTTGAAAATTGGGCCCTGTGTTTTGAAAAGGTAGTTCAACAATACCCATTCCCCCACACTGTTCACTGTGCTATTTGTGCTAATGGGGGAAATGCCTCTAAAACCATTATTTTGGATTCCATGTCAAGACTAGATAAAACACATAAACCATGTCAACTCTCATAATGTCTGCCCTGTAGATACATGCTACACCTCTCCAGAGCACTAAAAATAGACTTCAGAGCTGGTGTGGCAATGCAACCACGTGCTACACATTATAGAATATGGACTGAGGTATTTGTATCTCTGTAGTTTAATGATTACTAAAACCCCACTATTAAATAGCAAGAGTGTGCAAAATGTTTTATCTAAGTGTTTGATTAAAATTTCAGTATATGTAAAAACAAAACAGAAGACCCCCAAACCTGTAAGAATACAATGCAGCTTACAGTAACATAGTTATTCTAAAAAAATCTGGTAAAATATTTAGAATTTAACCATAGGAATACAGACTCCATTCAGTTTTCTGAACCTGGGGTAGTTCCAATTTGTTTTGATAACTCGTTTTTTCGAAGCTATGAAATACATTCTATTTTTGTATTCAGATTTTTGTTCAGTTTTGTTTTGCATTTTGTGAACAGTGAATAACTGAGCGGAGTGGGGAGCTAAATAATGAAAGATACTCAGGTCCCACCTTTTTTAGCAATCTAGATTTACCTATTACAATCGTACTCTTTTTTCAGCAACAACAAATCCAACATTAAACCAAGAAAGGACAATAATAAGAAAACATTGTAGGTCCGTCGACACAAAAATTGAAACAAGTACTACAGTATTAAAAAAAGTTGAAAATGAAAAAAATGTTGAATTATTTGACTTTATTTTACTTGTAAACATCTTATAATGCACAATGAGGGGGAGTAAGTATTTATCACAGCTTAGTTTTAGCATTTTTGGTGAAGGGTACAGATGTGCTGATTTCCAAGGAAAAATCAGGACACACTGAGTGATATATATGAGAACAAAATATATAACGAGATTCAGTGCATTTATGAGTTTAGAAATAATGAATATAAACCTCACTTTCACTTTTTACTGAGGCAAAAGCCATCTACTGACATTAGTAGGAATTATGCCTACATAGAAAGAGCAGGATGGGTTCACCTCCTAATTCGGCAAAGGAATTAAAATTTAATTTCGTACACCAATAATGTTAGGACATTTTAGTTGATGTGCAGCTGTATTTGGAGCATATGTAAACTCTAGCAACAAACTTGTTTGCTATAAATATGCTGTTCATTTTACATGCTCTTCTCCCATTTGGTATATATGACTTTAAAGTCATTTTCAGACACACTAGATAAACCAAAATAAAAGAATCCCTCATTTTCTTACACAGTCTTTTCTGTAAAGTTGATCTTTTTGTGCTCTCCTTCACTTTTTTGGTTTCTTTTGCTGTTTTAATTCCACTATTTTAGTGTAGCAAATTCATGTGTCTGCATAATGAAATGTTTAAGAAGAAAAATTTGAGTTGCTTAATATCAATTAATATGGTCTCTATAAACAGTCATTATTTAACCATTAAAATGTAATATCTGGCTGATACCCCACAAAATATAGAAATTGAAAACATGCACTGCATTATGTACCTGCTCATTTATTTCTTCTTAGTTTTTAAAATTAAAAGTAGGCAAGGGTTTAGAAAATATATAATCATGCTTGGGACTATGGTCAATCTATTTTGACATTTGAAGTTGGTATTAAAGCTAGTTTTGCTTTCGAAATCCCCAAGCAAATTTTATTTGTAATAAAGTGAAATCCAGCTAGAAACAAGAAAAAATAGGTTTATTGTCATTCTACGAGGGATATTAAAATCATTTAATAATAAAAAATTCCTTTTATTCTTTTGAAGGCTATGTAACCTGTCCTTACTTCTTAGGGAATTTGAAAATGACAGGCACACCTTGTTGAATTAATTTAAGAGTTAAGAATAACAAAAAGTACTAAGTCTTAGCTTCAGTTCTGTTTAAGGCACCATGTAATAGCCGAGGTACAATGATCCCTGATGTACATTCTTAAATGGCAATGGTCCATCTAGCCACCTATTCAAATTCTACACAATTGGGAATAAGTACAAGTGAGGTGTGCCAGTTACACTGCCTTATCTAATTTTTGTAAAAATTTAAATCCACTTTAGCAACAAGGAAATATTTTTGAAAGGAAAATGATGCAGGTTGCTACATTCCTTGCATTCTATAAATTATCTTTACTAAGAGCAGCAGATTGAACCACTAGTAGGAAAAGACCTGGAATAGAAGAAAGTCATCCAAATGGAATGTTTTCCTGTATGTCCAGTTCAGCATAAGTAGCACGTACTCTTAAAATTAATAATAATAATAATAACAATAATAATCAAGTCACTTCTTTTTTAGCTTCAGTTTCTAACAACTACAGTACCACCCAACAGCCAAAAGCACCTGTTCAGTGGCCCCACATATAGAATCAGTAGTCTTCAAAACAGAGGAACTGGTATGCAAATAATATCTGGAACTGTTGATTTTAAAGGAAGCTTGCATTGATTACACGATGGTCAGATAATTAGGTACGTTTATGACGTACACATTACCACATTCTGTTACAATTCTGTCATTTAAACTCGCTTCTTGCTCACACAAAGAAACTAGACCTTCGCAACCCTCCAGCATTATTAGAAAAAATCCCCTTGAATGCTCACAATTTTATCAAAATAGTGTCTTCTTGTTGTCTCATGAAAAGCACCTTTTATAACAAATTTGATACATCTGCTGTCAAATAAGCATGCCTCCAGTGTAAATCAAAGAAAATAGTTCTTTTGATATTTCACAGAAGTGCATCTAATTAAAAACCTATCTATATGAAATCATCATGACTAATAATTAACATTATATTTTTAAAAACTATGAAAAAATTTAAATTATTATAACAGGACAAAAACATTAACATTAAGCTTTGCAAAAATCTTCCTTGCATTTGATACTAAGAAAACTCTTCATATTGAGTGGCCAATGTAAAATGATTCTGTTTACAAAAAAAATCTTTTTTTTTTAAAACAGATCTGGCAAAATACATACACCCATTCCATTTAACAACTCCGATAAAATAATGTTCAGCACAGCTAAAATTTGACAACAGTCGACCTTCAGACTTATTCTCTTTATTTATTTTTTTTTATTAAACCCAAAGGGCTAATGTAATGGGGTGTGTGTTGAGGGGAAGGAGGTTTCATATTAGACTGCAGTATATGTATTTCCGGTAGCACTGCATTGTCTGATAGTCTGAGTAGTTGCAACTATGTGCTCATTATGAATTGGGTTCAGGAGGTTCTGCTGTACTCCACTCTCAAGCACTGGCTGCATGCATCCCACCTGGAATGCCTGGTTTAGCTCTGTTTTCTCCCTCTTGGCTTGTGGCTCTCCATTTTCATCCAGCTCTTCATCTATTTCACTTTCAACTTCGCTGCCCTCATCTGCACAAACAAACCACCATGAAACTAGCACAAAGAGAAAATATTCTAATACAAGTGCCTTCATTTTGCAAATAATAGTTGAAATAAAAAAACCAGGGAAGAATAGGAATCTGATAAAGCACAAACTGAAAATTTAGAATTTTAATGGAAAAAGTCAACGATTATCTCAAGTAGGTAAACAGACTCTCAGCTTTGGAATTGGAAATAACTCAATTTGGAATTCAGTTACACATCGTTGATACAGTATGTGGGAAAAACAACTGCAATCTCAAAAATAAGATCTAACAAACAATGTTAACTCCATGTTGCAAAATGCTTCTCATGTTACAGATAGAGAAATAGGTGAAGAGATTTGGGGTGACCTGATCCCAAATTTTGACATATATTCTTATACTACTTGAGTGATCTGAGGTCAAGTGACCCCTAATCACTCAATTAGTCAACATAAGAATGTATGTCAAAGTATGGCATGAAGAAGTTATAAGGAACTAACTTCCTTCTATACTGTTTACTGACAAGTTATCTGACAACGACTTGCATGTAATTCTGCCTTTTTAACAAAACATTTACTACAGATAAACATACATGAGTATACTCCTGTCTTTCTACCCACAGCTGTTACCCTCCTCTGTCCTATCAGATACAACTACGTTCTGTGTAAAAATTGGAATATTTCTTGTGTCAATAAAAAAATCTTTAAAATTCATTCTTATTTTAAAACAAACCTACAATATTCTAGTCATTATTATATGCTGCATATTACGTAGATAGCTTATTGTATCCATATAATATATTAACATATCCATATAACATATACATGCACTTTAAAGCATGATACAGCTCTAAATTCTTTTTTACTGCATTTTTAAAACATAAGGACTTTTTTTGCTCACATTAGGTCTATACAGAATTATATACTGGAAAGATTAAAATGCTTACCTTTATCCATATTTCCAGGGGACACAGCATTTAAATCACCAAACTGCAAAATAAACAACAAAAAAAATGGACACGGTCTTAAGCAAATGTGAACTTTTGTTCTGTTTATCTGTGATGAAGCAGATCTGTGCTCCCCTGGTCTGAGGCTAGCATTCAAGTGCGTGATGATAGCTGCAGCCACATCCATAGTACAGCAATTCATTTTCCATTCCATCCTAGCCTTGTGCTTATTAAGACAATTATCACTAAGTAAACTCTCAAAAACTGGAGGGGGGAAGTACAAACTTTTTTAAGATTACTTCATCAGGGCCTTTTTTCCTTGCAGTAAGCTCCTTCTGTTCTATAAAGCCATAAATTATGATGGATATCCATTCTGAACTGTCAATATTTTAATGAAAGCCTCTTTTTAAAATTTCCCAGAGACAACTTTAGTTGTGCTGGAACAAAAATGAAGGTGTGTCACAGTGTTGCAAATTTACCTGTAAGGTACATGAAATGCACTGCTGAGAAAGGGTTTGCAATCTGGTAACCAATTTACTGACATCAAAAAAAAGACCTTTTCAAAAAAGTTGCTCACAAGTCAGACGTACAACCTTCCTCCCTTTCCTTCCATGAATCCTCTAATTATCTCTTAAATAAGACTCAGTAGAGCAAAATGCCATCCATGAATCTCAAATGAAAGGAGTACATTATTTAGATAAATAAATTTCTAACCATAAATGATGATACCAGTCTTTTTCAGAAGAATTTTGCCAATACCTGTGTCCAAAGCTAGAAGATGAAGGGAGAAAAATGAGAATACTTTTTTTAGCTGAAACACCAGTTTATACTGTCTTACAGGGTTTGTCAGACCATCGTCTTAGACTTCCTCATTTTATTTCAGTCACAGTCATTGAATACACAGAAACAGAAAAAGACATGCATTTAATGAGTATATACTACTTCTATTCTGCCCCCTCTCATCTCCAAAAGTTTTGGGTTACTTACTTTCTCGTAGTATCTCCATTTTCTGACTACGTAAACTTTTTAGAAGACCTTACACCACATTTAAGTCTATGTTAGGAAGACAAGAACGTAGCAACTGTATACTTGTGCAGTACTTTACTGCAAATATAAGGCAGAGATTAAGCAAACACACTATTGGTTGGTCACTAAACAGAAACATTGCTCTTTAGTTTTTCTGAAACATGTCATGCCACATGATATAAAATCATTTGACAAATAAAGCTGAGACATTTCCAATTTCTCTTGAAAGCATAGCATCTATTTTTAGTATTTAATGAGCCTATCAATATATCTTGAGGGAGGAATGACACCTGATGTCGAATCAACTCACAAAATGACTTGCAATTTATTGGTAATATAAAATATGATACAGTCACTCCCAAGTGTGAAAATGTAACAAATCTGTCCCATTACCTATCTAGCATATTTTCAAATATATCCATTTTCCAGCACTTTTGAAGTGTAATTCTTGGATGACGATTCACGCATTCCTCACCGTCTCACTCAAAATAAAAGATTAGATGAACTACTGGAAAAAAGACTGATGAGATAAACGTTTCCTTGCAGATGTCATAGATGAGTAGAAAAATGTGGTTATGAATTGAGACTCTTGTTTTGTTTTTTAAGCCAACAGTCTTTGAAACACATGTATGAAAATCAGCCGTGTTCCAAACCTCGATGTAAGTCTGCACTGGTTTTATTACATGTACGTGAATAGTATCATACAAGTCAAAAATCTGCATGTAAGCCATCCTTCTCAAGTCAATGGGGGTAATCAGCTCCCTTGTGTTAACATTTCTGTGGGAATTCAAAATGTGTGCAAATACATGTAAACAAACCTGTGTATACAACACTTTCCTATTACTCTTCTTTTTTTTATTTTTCACATAAAATATTCCATTCCCAAAAACTGGGAAAAGGTTGTATGTTGATCAACATTTTTCAAACTGTGTACATTAATCTGTATGCAGATTTGTAAAGGAGCAAGCTCATTTGGAAATAATTAGTTGTTAGAATTCAATGTAATTTTAGTACTCTAACAATCAACCAATGAAACAAGTCTAAAACCGTTGTATGTATTTGTAACCCGATCTATTGTTACATTGCAGAACATCCTACAGCTCCACATACATGTTTGAAAAATTTGCAAAGACACATACCTAAATTCATCACTAAATCTATCAATCTAGTCTCTTATATATTATCTTACCTCTCCCATAACTGCAATAGGTGTCTCTCCTGTTGCCTGAGCAACACGATGTTCTACTAAGTAAAACATGTATTCATCGTAAAGCAAGCGGATCAGATGAAAAGAGCCAAAGCTAGCAGCACTGCGCAAGGTTAAATCTCGAATCACCATTGAGCTATTCAAAAATAGAAAAATATATATATTTATATATTATCTGTCATAGTAATTTTACCACTTATCCATGTAGACATTTCACCTCAAAACCAATATTCTCAAAAGCAACATTACCCACAAACATCTGATTTATGGTGTCTTTGGAAAGAGATGTCCAGGAAAGGCAATCATTTGCATCTCTCCTTTCTCTGAAGGTATTGTTGGACACCAGACTACATAAGAAATAACCAGATTGTTTTGTTTTCAGTTTTTTTTCTTTTGATATATACATAACTACCAATACTTGAGCATGTGTAAAACCTACCTTGAAAGAAATCTTTGTTGAAAACACAACTAACTAAAATGGCATGAAAACTATTCAATTTTAAACAAACTAATGCTTAAATAGTGTCTGTTGTGTCCACCTTCCCAATACACAGGTTCTAATTGCCACAATTTTTAAAGTTTGAAACTTAAAATTGCAAAAAGATAGGCTTGTGTGTACATAATGTATTGACAAATTTTGACATCTTCAGCAAGTAGTTGCTACAGTAATTTTCAAAGAACGAGGTTTACTCAGATAACTGTTTCAATAAGCAGCTAACATGGAATGCTTGTCTTAATATTCTTTTTACATATTAAGAACAGGTTTTGTCTTCCTTATCTAATAAACATAGATACCACAGTGTTTTAATAAATAATATTTAAAACAGTGGCTTAATAATCGTGTAGTTATTCAACCCAAAAAATTCATACTTTGTTTCTAACTCAGCAAAAAATGCCACCTGCAATCATTTGCACATGGCCTCTAAAACAATAAACAAGGATCATTTAATGCCCTGACAATTTGCAAGTAGCCCTGAGTTCAAGGTTAACGACAATAATTTTCTGAAAAAGACCCTCCATGTTTTTCATGACTTAGCAAGCCACTGTTTGATATTACAGCTGTCAACTTCACTACAATGAACAATTCAGCAAATAATAGAATAGTTAGAAAGTTTTAGCAGTCTATTAAATACTACCTGTAGAAAGACCATTTTAACAGAAATTGCCGGGCTGCTTTAGGAAAGCTGGGTCTTCCTTCATATGGTTTCAACGCCTGCATCATTACATTATCAAGCCAGGCAGCCCACTGCTCCAGAGTGCTCTGCTGCTGAAGAGTCATCTTGAAATCTGTTTCTAGTCTCTGAACCATGTTGTCATCACACTGGCACACCCAGGAAGCCTGCTCCTGTTGCAGCACATGGCAATTCTTGAATTAACAATACATAAGCCAGGAGAGAATGTAGTTCTCTCTCAAAGATTAAGCAATTCAATGAATGAAAAGGACAAAACCCACTTACCAGACAAACTAAGAAGCACTTTTTATTTTTATGTGTCTCATAATTTTGTTGAAAGCAAATGGGTGGGAAAAACGTAACATATAAGAGCAGACATCAAATAAATAAATGAGAACAAACAATGGAAACAACACAAGTATGTTGTCGTTTTCCACATTCATTTTCAACAAAAGGCTTCTGCTTTCCTCATTCATCCTTTTTCTACTGAAATATTTGGGATGTGTCAATTTTTTCTGGGACTACAGGCAGTGCAAGCAGGAAGAACAGTTAAATGGGGGGCTAAAGTAACAAAAGAAGTAGCAAGAAATCAAGTGCAAGATTCCTTTTGTTCTGAAGAAATTAAGCTTAAAGACAATTTCTGTTGTATCATCTTATAACAGAAAGCTTTGTACGTAAACAAGGATTGGTTTTTTTACTGACTATAGGCAGTAATAGACTACACATTACTTAAAGTACAACATAAACTGCACACAAATGGAGAAACATACTCTGCATACAGTCATAAGCAAGTTAGTCAGTGTTATCAAGTTTAAATAAGGCCATCTGGTCAATTCAGAAACTAAGAAACAAAAATAAAGATTCACTAACTGGAAACCAAGTCAAACTCTAGCTACCATGTGCCAATTAAGAGCTCATTCACAGACTCTGTACCCATATTAACAAATTACATAATTAATATACTGTATCTTTGGTCAAGTACTCTTGACTGACTTTTGTTAAGATTATTAACAAGTACATTAAAACACTCTTCACAATGAAAAGAGACAAACATGGAACTACCAGTAATCTGGAACATTTCACTTTGCTGCACAAAAGGAAAAAAAATACTTTTCCTCAGAGGAGCAGAAACATGCAGAGAAATTAAGCTGAGTGAAAATATAAACTCACATTCTACAGCTAACTGGAAACTAGTTCTAATCTGTATTAATCTAATCAATTACTCAGGAGATCTTGTAAATTGAAGCGCAGGCACTCAGGTAAAGTATACTAATGGTATTGTCTTTGAAATAATGAAACAGTCTCTACCAAAACCCATGTTGTGCATTTAATAGCTTTTAGAGACATTCAGAAGCTATGCTACTATCTGAGATCTAATTCTAAGGTAACATTAATGCTATTACTAACATATTATTCATGGTACCCATTCTAAGAATGTATTTGCTTTACATTTGCATAGAAGTTGGAAGAATACATGCACTTCAAGACAGTAAATGGAAACAGATATAATGGTTCTGAGCTCTTTTCTAAAGAGTAAGCTGTCATGTTTCAAGTGAATCACTGCATATGTGAACCAGCAAAATGTTCTCACTTCACTTGCTTGATAGAATAATGACAGCTAACAATAAAGTTCAAAATCACAGAGGAAATAACACTTTTTTTTTTTTTTTAAAAAAAAGCCTGTTATTTAAAACTACATTTTACCTGAACATTGGCAAAATCAACACGGTTAAGATCATTGAGCATCTGGTTGATTTGAGAAGTGTTTTGAAGCACAGCACGAGCCGCTTGAGCCAGGTGATTAAGAGATGTGTATCTTCGCAGAGTCTGGGCAAAGGCACTTACAGCGGCAACCTATGAAGAAATTATTTTTTTTTAAATATTATACTCTTTATCTGTAGATTAATTCTACAGGTGGAGTCTTTACCTTCATGTTAATATTCTTTATTAATGAGTTCTCATATGTGAATTATGTCTATGTAGCAGATCAAATAATGTCTTCCTTATAATTTTTTGACAAAACTAAGTTATTTCCTATCCCATTATTTGATGCTTGATGCTAAACATGAAATTTAGAATTAAAGTTAAAAAACTACTACTTTTAGATGCTACTGCCCACTTGGTTTGCCACTGCAAGAATAACACTCCAACAGTTTCGTCTACCTTGGTTTGTATCATCCTCTGTGGAATATTGTTCATGGCATTTGAAAGCCAACCTTCAAGGCTTTTTGCAAAATTGCGAATGGCTTGGGTCAAGGCACCTGTGCATTAAAGAATAAAAACAGAATGAAAAGAAAGCCATGTACCTGTCTTGAAATGTTTTGCATCCTCAGTACTTACGTACTCAACGTTCAGGTCTGCTGCTTTTATTTACTAAAAGACAAATCCAATCTAGGTTCAAAATGCCGCATTCAGATACAGATTATGCAGTAATGATTTTAGCTTTGGTTTAATAAGCAGTTCTGACTTCCTCATCTAAGAATCTTTCAAGAAGTTTGTGACCAGCAGTATTGTTTCAGGCACTCCTATAGAAGAACATCAGTAACTGCAGCAGTTGTTGTGATGGAAATTTCCATCAAAAACTTTCAGCTTTCCATTTCATCTAAGCACCTCTTTTAAAGAGCAAAACTCTGGAAAAAGTCACAGTTACTGGCATACTGCAGTTTGCTCAAATAAGCCCAAAGTAACCTTAGGCCATGTCATCGTGCTGCTTACTTCAGTTTTAAAGAACAAAATCCAACATGCAGTGCTTAAGGATATCATCAATAAATAAGATATAGGAGTGTGTCTCACTGACAGAAAATGAAATTATTCAAATGGCTGTGGAATCTGTGTGCATTTTTGTTTCTTCACTATAGCACCTACAGAACTGCTGAATGGCTGACAAAGATTTACACAGAAAATGAAGAAGCTCCTACAGCAATATGCACTACTCAAAATATAAGTTTTAATTTTTCAAAGAATGAGGACAGGAAGTGTTTTCCCAAGGAACTGTGCCAGGAAAAAAGAAAATCGTATCTCCTGAGTAGCAGAAACCTCCCTTTCCCATACCTACCACTTGCTCATTGACATAATAGCATTCACTCAAATGGTTGCAAAAAGGAGGAGACAAAAAGAAAAAACTACAGGTTTCTAAAGACAAGTAGAGAATGAATGCAACTACAAAAGTGAAGAGGAACAAACCAGAAAGAGGAAATAGTATTTCTTTTCAAACTATTTTACCTACATGTGAGAAGAAACAGTCCAAGTAAAGATTGACTGGATTCTGTTTATAAGGCTGAATACTCTGGTAGAGTAAGAAATTAATGCTGATAGAACTTGTCTTTGAGAAATGTCGTTTACTGTTTGAATTATTGATGATCCACTTTTTAATAAAGCTTTCTGCTACCAAAGTGCATTCACTAAAAGAAAAAATGTATTCTTCATCACATCTTTTTTACATGCTTTTCAAATTTGAAGTGACAAGGAGTACAGTCCATATCAGTAATTTATCCAACTGACCACACATTTGGATGCTTAGCTGAACAAAATCTTACAAAGTATCTGCATTAGCTGAACACTCTATGGTAACAGGGTTTTTCCCCACCTTGAGGTTTCCACATGAAGAACAAGCTTTTTTTCTTCAGTCCTGCCAATCAACTAGCTCAGTTGCGCTGCTTTGTAAATTATTTCTGTACACTTACTAATTAACTATGTATTCACTCACATTTTCTTACCTATAGAACAAGAAAGTGCAAAGTGGTAGAAATAATGTAAATACTGCATGAATGATATTTAGACATTTAAGGAAAATATTACTGCTTTTTCACTCCTAATTTGCTTATTACTCTTTTTCACCCAACCATGTATTAGAAAATTATTTGCATCATTTTAATGCTATCTCCTTCAAAAATAAATACGGAAAAGCAGCTCAGGCCTTAAGAAAGGCATTTAACTAGGAAGAAAGAGGAGCAAATGAAAGGAAATCTAATTTCTGAAGAAATAAAATAGCTAAACTAGATAATCAGGCATCAGTATTGTACAGAACAACTATGAATTTCTAACGAGCTTTGGAGATATCATATTAAATACAGAATTTTTCTCATACTCCATCCTTAAGTACACATCCAGCCACTACCAAAACCTTCAGTTCCTACATCCTCAAAGCCTTCCTTTAAGTTAATCTGGCTACCATAGAAAAACAAGAAGACCCTTTCAAAGAATCACACAGTGAGTCTGAAGCAAAATAAATGGCCTGAGACAGTTAAGTATTACTAGACACACACTAAATGATGTTGCAATGGCAGTTACTGAAAGTCCTTCCAGTATTTTAAATTTTTGTCTGCCTAGAATTGTGTAACATGGTGTGGAAATATGTTTAGCATAAATTCTCCACCTATGATACAAACTACCTCACAGGCAAGTTTGTTGTCCATTCTGTCACTTGTGAAGGTGCAAAAAGTCCATTCTGAAACCTAATAGCTCTAGTGTATTGCCAAAGACATTAGGTAATTATGGTCTTTATTCCTGACTCAAATGGACAGCATTTCACTGTTCTCAGGAAAAGGAATTTTGCTGGTTTACACACAGCCATTCTTCATTCATTCTGTGGGTGCTAAACATTTAACATAGAGGTTAAAAATAAAACAATTTTTTCCTCAATGGTAATTTTTTTTCTACTCCGGTAATATGTACCATACAGCTGAGTAGCACAGTAAAACTTTTCTAAAAGCAAAACACTGAAAATCTAGACATGAAAAAAGATAAACGTTAAAAAAATCATACGCTTACTTCAAGCACTTTCTAAATTAATATTTTTCCAATTTTGAGCAGCTGCTGTCAATATCTTCCCATTTATTCAGGAGAAAAAAATCATAAACATGCCTTTGATTAAGCATTTTCAGTGCCCTTTTCTCTACAGAGTCCAAACTTCCCTGTAGGAAAACTGCTGTTTTCCCACAGACGATGATGAATTTGTCTACTTCACCCAGCTCCATTATTGTCACAGTCAACCATTAAGCACAACCTTTATCCTTCCTCTTGGTCTGTCGTGATGCCAGAAGATGTTGTAATTCAAAAGCAGGAGTTACAAAACTAATAATATTTTAAGTATTTAACAGTGAAGAGAGAACTTGTATGGACCATCACTACAGGAAAGCTGACTAGAAAAAGCCATTTAGTTAGCTTGTCCTGAAGATAAAAATAAGAAAATACGGTAGCTGTCTTCCAAAGGTAGTTCAGTGGGGTGCCTTCTGAGCAGAAAACCACTGGACTGTCCATAAAATAGAGGCAAAAGTTTCTTAGGATGAATTTGTCCTGGGGTCAGATGATGTGTTTGCATCAAGAAGTCTGATAATCATCCCCAAAACAGGAATGTCAAACACAGTAGGTATCAATTATTCAAATATGACTCGTAATTCTAGAAAGAAAGAAACAGCATGAAAAGGACCTGATAGTTATTGATAGTAAATGATTGTGTCCCATTTTCTTGAAACACTGTACTGGCAATGCCCAATGCTTCTTATGAAACACGGCAGGAAGACACCACAAGCTAAGGAGCTATCATATAGAAACTTCTTTAGAGACTGCCAGGCTGTGCAGGACAAGCAAGTGAAAAGCAAGGTGAAAAGCAGGTTTGATGAAAAACCATGTCTGCAACACGTTTTTATTTAGAAAATAATGTGCTTTTGGAAGCGAGAGTTTTAATTAAACCTATTAAATGTTGTAATTAAAATTGTGGGGGTTTTTATCATTGCTTATTTGCTTCTGATAGACTATATTACTTCAAAATTAAGATCCTACCTACTTGCATAGTCATTAGATAGAAAAGTAAAACATCAAATATAACCAATGCAAAATAATTTATACAAGTAATGGTTGTCAATAATTGCACATATTTGAGAGAACATTTTTCCTTTATTCTGCTACATAGATGAAAAGATAAATTATTTCAATCTCTACCAAGAACTTACTCATTCCTTAAAAAAAAAAAAAGGGAAAACTGTCTTTGTAAAAGGCCAACCTTCAGATTTTATACATTTCCAGTTCCAAAATTTTTTTGTATCATACATAATTTACTACAACCTAATTTTATTTCACTGGCACACAAAAAGTCAATAAAACTTTTCTGCAAGGCAGTACTTGCAAATATTTCTATGGAGTGCGTATTACTGCTGGAGTCACTATAGCAGAAAGAGTGTTCACAGCATGACAAAATAGCTTTGTTAGCTGCAAAGCTACTTAAGACCCTAATTTAAAAAAAATATTAATCCAACTTTATAAAGTGACTACTGTTTTTTCATGGAAAGGATAAAATATGTAGGAGTTACGAGGTTTATAGTGGGTTGCTAACGCGATTTCTTTATAATATTTAGTGCAGCATATGCGAGACAATAAATGTTTTATAAAGGAGTTCAACTTTCTTCACATAAACTCATTTTCTACCAGAAACAGCCATAAAAATACACTCCTGGAGCAACAATGGATTCTAGTAAAATTAACTTTGAAAAGAAACTTGTAGTCCTGGTAAGGGCTAAATGGCCGGACAGCTACTGACTCTTTCATGCAGGATGTATGACATAAAGAACTTTAGATTGGAATAATAAATTGGACTAAAAATTTCTGAGTTAATTTCTTATTGTCTTTACGGTCATTAAAATTGATTTCACCAGCCACTTATAAGGAAGAAAAGAATAACTGTCCAAAAATGTAATCACAAAGATCTTATACTTTTTTTTTTTCAGATTAATCAAAGATAAATATGTACTGTTTAAAGTAAGAACTACTGAATTTAGTGGAGGGACTGACTGACATTAGTGCGCATTGGATCAGGGTCCCAGGACTTATGTCTAAGTCTGTCAGGTAGTCTAGAGCCAAGAGAAAAGGAAAACAGTTTTGTCTGAAAAGATAACACAAAGAGAGAAGTACCTTTAACATGAAACTTGAAAACTAGATCTTCCAACTGCACTAAAATCCTCAGATACTTTTAAAATACAAAGCGTACATCAACTCTCAGCACAACTTCCCACACAACAAAATTAAGGATAAATGATACACAATACTTTCCTAAATTTCAAACATTCCTAAAGCTGCCCTGTGAGGTACAAGACCACCACCACCATACACAAAAATCCGTATAAAATGTTTCAGGTGCTCAACTTACTAGGAATAGGTCTAAGGACGTCAGGAATGAGAATCTCCACCAAAGCCTGGTACATCACATGGTCACAGTTACACATCCATTTCAGGATAGACTCATTCTTGCACAGAGTAATCAGCTTTGCTTTTGGAAGTCGACTTTCTATTTCACTCAGATTGCTGGTGTGAAAAAATGTAGCAAACGAATAAATTATAATGCATTTACAGTAGGTAAAAACCTGCAATGGGTGTTAAAATGTACTATTCTATAAAGATGTCATATATGTCTCAACTACACCCAACAGAACTTCTTTACACATTGTGCCACATGGAAATGGATTTAAAAAATGCCTTCATAGCTCTACTAGAACTCACAAATCATGCAGAGCTATAAATGATCTTTTTGGCTTAAAAGAACTCAATAAAATCTGAGAAAAGACTCCTTTACTGTAGTTGTCAAAGCAAAGAAAAAAATTGGATGACGCAATCATTTCAAGACTGCACTTTTGCATAGACCCAGCCTATACAAAAATACTAGACAACATAAATTTAATTTGAAAAATTAGTATGTGAAAAAATTATTACTCTGACAGTAAAACCACTAAGTTGGATTTTTTTTTTATTTGACACTTGTATTACATTCTCATGAGAAGCAGTAAATAAAAAGAAACATTTACTAACCTTGGTTCAGTAATAGTAGTGCCATCAGGTGGAGCAGAGGGAGAATAGCGCCAGAAAGTTTGCCACAATTTTTCTATCAGGCTGAATTGAAGATTCACAACTACATCCAGTATTGCCTGAGAAAATAAAACACAAGTACAGATTGTCTTCTATCCAACTTCACCCCACTCTCAACTCAAACTAGATCTATAGATTTTTTCACATAGTGGAGCAAAGACAAACTATACATTTCTTAAGTTATAAATAATATTTGTTTTAATACCTTTGATTGATCCAGCACTATAAGCTGGTGTGCACAGAGACTTGAGTAAGGCCAAGCGCGCATGCACAGAAGCCTCCAAAAATGAGCATGGCCTATGTAAACATATCAGAGGAATTCACCCAAAGAAAATATTTAATGCTACTGCAAACACAAAGGAAACCTGCCACTTTATTAATTTTCATAATTCAGTATAGGTTTGAAAGCACCTTCAAAAATAACTTTTGAAGACATACTATTCAATATCAACTGTTGCCTAAATGTCTCAATGCTTCTTTAAAATGAGAAAAAAGTTACTGCTTTTAATGTAAAAACAAGAAATTATAATTTAACATGATTTACATTTCTAACATAACTAAACCAGAGATCTGCATGTACAATCTGAAGTCTAGTTTCTCTAACGTTCTGAAAATATACAAGTAACTACATTTCATTCTCAGTGTCTATTATGTATTACTTTTTTCCCCTGTAAAGGCAACCCTCCAGAAAAATCTTTTTACTAATGTCCTTTCCAATGAAATAAGCAAAATATCCTGGGGGAAAGTCACATACCACTAACATGGCTGCAATATATTTGGCATTACTGTCTTGTACTGACCTTCACTAGAAGTTATGAACTATAAAAAATAAATGGTTTATTGGAAATACCTCACAGTGCTCTCGATAAAGACTCTGCAGAGATTTGATGTCCTCAAAGGTAGTACCATCTGGTAGAGAAGATATTTCAACTTCTCCAAACTCTGGAAGTACTCGAGATGCATCTGTTTCCATGACAACATAATGAAAAAGGGCTATTGTGAAGAGTGCCAGTTACAGTATGATTAAGAAAAAAATTTAAGGATGACACAAAGAAATAAATTGCAAAAGGTCATAATGTTCAAAAAGAGAAGTCTTTCGTACCTGTTGTAAGTTAAAATTGTAAACAAATTCACCCACCATTTTTTAATCAAAAATAAATATAAAATTATTCTTGAAGACACTAAAAAGATGTCAGGTATATACTACACCTATATAGAAAAGCTAACACATACATTTTCAGAATATTACATGATGAAGGAAAATATCTATGTCAGTGTATGAAAGATTAATCCTTGAATAGTTTTTTTCAAGTTCAACTGAAGAGTTTCTATGTAGCCACGTATAATGGGGCTTAGTAGACTCCATATACATGTTTATTTGAAATTTACTAGACTTTTAAGTAAAGCCAATATGTGCTTTTACTATTTGTCACAAATGTTTCCAAGACATAGCTGATATAACAGAAAAATGCTGGACTGAAAGGTACCTGGAAAGGAAGATTCAAAATATTTTAATGCTAACCTTATGTTCACAATGATTTCAATAGCAGGGAAATTAGGCCAAAGAATTTGGTGCTTGAAAATCCCAACCAAATAAGCCTACACCTTTTGCAATAACACAGTCAAAGAATCTCTCTACATAACCAAATAATTAAATTACCATTTGTTTCCATTACTGAGAATACATGCTTAGCGGGATCAATGAATCCGCAACTTGGAGATTTTTAAACATGAACTTTGGGGCTCCAGCTGAAACTATTTGGCTCTTTCCACTTATAGCACAAGAGCACACTTTCAAAACAGCCCACTGGATGACTAACCTGGAATAGTAATGCAACGCCACCATTCCCCCACTTTTATAAAATAAAATGCACTGTAATGCATATGCAGGTAACAACTTTCATCGCAGGAATTTCAATGTGCATGTCTAATATAACTTTGCACAGCACCTGCATTGTGAATTATATAATATTAAATATATCACAAATACAGAATTTGTATATTTTTTCCTTTTATATTTACATGATACATATTAAATATTACATAAAGCTCACAACATAGAACATGTAATTTAAGTGCCTTTTTGTTCTGTTGTAAGAATTTTAAAGAGGGCATGAAACTTTAGAAGCAGCTACTGCACTTGTGTGACTTGATTTTTACAGTGATGATGAAGTTCATCTTATTTAAACAGCAGTATAAAACCTGCTTTCATACCTAAAAACTGTTGATGATGTTGACTTTGGGCAATGACAGTTTGCTCAACAGATGTGCCTGTCTGTTGACCGCTTCCTGTGAAGCCATCTGCAACTCCATCCACTTTCTGCATAGGCTTATACCTACAAAAATATCAATTATCAAATTATCCTTTCTGTTCACTTCTTCATAAATAAGATCATAAATCTGTATTCAACTCTGATTTCTCCACCTCAAAATAAAATTTTGAGGAAAAGTAACATGAGGATTTACAAAATTTTATTTATTTTGTAAATAACAGAAGAAACAATTACTAAGGGAAGCTAGAGCATTAACAATGCATTACAGAATTCATAAAGGTGATATTACACCACCATTACCAGTTTATTGTGAAATTTACCATAGGAACAGCATACCTTAGGAACACATGAGACCAGCTAATTTACACCAAAAGGAATCAAATCTTTCCCTTTCCAAATAGCTTGAATGCCCAATAATAATGTAATTAAAAAATAATGTTTCATTACCTTAAGAAAAAACAACGATACTGACTGAGGATAGTGAAAGACTTTTCAAATCCAACAGACTTCTCTCATAAGCATAGCAGGCCTGAGAAAGCTACTTGAAAACCTAAAGTCTTCACAAGTCAATTCTCAGAATCTTTTATAAAGGCCAAAAAACACAATGATAAAACGGGAATGCTGGTTTGGATGGTCAAATGTTGTCTCAACAATCAGTCTGACAGGCTGAAGATCATGCCTGTCACTTCCAAGAAGACTGAGAATTTACGCTGTTCTAAGTCTTAATGGTAACATCTTGGAAGCTTTGCACTTTTGAAAAAGAATTGTAGCCACTAGAAAAGAAAATAAGAGAAACTCCAAGCTAAATAATGTGTGTTTTAGTGATCACTCAAATTGCAACTGTGCAGACTGTAAAACTCCACGCTAACTTGAGAAATGTGACAAGAAATTCCACTCTTGATGCATTACTTTGAGAAGCAGTTTAATCAGTTGGGAACATTTCATTTTGTTTCCAGTTAACACAAACGAGCATTATCTCGTATTTTTCCTTTAAAAGGAAGTTCCCATGAAAAACATCTGTTCAATATGCTAGGCATTCCTGACACGAATCAAAATATACAATAAGACAGGCAGAAAGTACACTTTTCAACAGAAAGATTCCTGGCCTGATTAACAAATAGTTTTATAACTTTAGGATTTTCAATGCTTAGGAAAAAAGAAGACAGCTATACCTATCCTATCTCTAGGACATTTATATCAAGTTTCACTTTCTGTAATGGCCCAATGTAAAATCCTATGCCTGTTGAAGATGATAGTGAAACTCTACTCAAATTTAATAAAGAACAAAATTTCTTCTCTGGTATCATGGCAGCACTGAACTCTTCTGGATGAGCTTGTTATCACTTGATAAATCTACCTGCAGTAGGCAGTTCATCTGGGAAGGATTCTTACCTTCTCTCTCATTACACATTATAATTACAAATACCAGGCAGAAGATCAACTTCTGGAAATATTTGTAAATCTAAACCCGCACTTTAAGATAGTTCCACTACTTTCTGCAAAATGTATTATTTTACTGACCCTTCAGCTCCTGAAATAGGATTCAAAACATTTTGAATATATAAAAACAACACTCCTCTATGAGGTTTTCGTTATCCAAAAAAACTTTAATTAAATTATAAAAGCCAACTTAATCCTTTGGTGCTAGGAATCAGGATTATCCACCTACTTATTCCACTGTGCTTTATATAAAATATGCTGGGCAAAATGCTTAATTCTGGCACTTTGACAGGTAACTTGTCACAGGAGTTAACCAGTTTCAACAGCATTAGAAAGTCACTCGCAAAATGAAAGCAAATAATGAAAAAAAGGAAAAAATTATTTTTCAGGAGCTTCAGATGAAACATAAGCAGACAGTGGTTAACAATTTTAGATTTGCTGCCTTTGGAGGTTTAGACATCGAATTGCTCTCCACAATTCTGTAGTCAAATTTGAGTCATTTTTGGTGCATGGAAAGAATAGTTAGTTTCCTAACTGGTGAGAGTTATATTTTCTAAAATTATCCAGACTTTTACTCTATTTCCCTATTTTACTCACTCATAACCTATACCTTATTTCATCTTTCACTCTCTTCTTTTCTTTAAAATTACTAGATGCTAGGAGAATGGGAGCAGAAAATAATAACTGATTTACATGAATATTACAACTTTCTAACGATACGTGACCCAGAAAGGACACCATTTGAATTATATATAGGCTAGCATAAACACAGTAAAAGTTTGCAAAATCTTTAGTTCTAAACAACAGACATTTTCTCAATTTGTGCAAAGCTATAAAAATAAAAAAACCCAAACCTTAAACCACTGAAATCAGAACACGGAATCAGGTAATTCGGAAATGACACTGAATGATACTGTAGTCTCACTTTGCAGTTAATTTAGAGTACAACTTCATTGACTGCCATAGTCTAACAATGACATAACTTCATTACCAGAAACTTCCTCTCTCACTGCAGAGCAGATTAGTAACTTCCTGACTAAAATTCATGTGCAGCAAAAAATCCATATTCATTAATAAGATAAAGCAGAAAGGGAAAGTATAAAAAAATGCCTGCTTGGTTTGAAATGCACATATGAAATTGGTAGGGAAAAGAAACAAGCTGGAAACTATCAAAACTATGAGAAGCCAAAACGGATTGATTAAATCACAAGACAGACAAAAAAACAGATAGCAGCTTTTTCACTTAAATTTTCTGCAGATTTTGTTGTTTGCTTGTACTGTTGCCGTGTTGTCAGTATTTGGATTTTACTCAATGTCTTAGAATTCAGTATTTTTCTGAAAAATCCAACTTTTGCTCTTATGCTATTTATAATATTCTCTCTCCTTCTTAAAAACTAAGGTTTCTATCCTTCTGGCTTGCTAAAAACAAATTGTATGGGTTTTAGAAAGAAACAGAACTAAGCTCTAAGGATTCACTTCTATTTTCTTTTTCATTTTAAAAATATTATTGTGACTTATGACTAGGAGTTCACTGACGTCTGTGACAAGTGAGTTAATGTACCAAACTATGTAACAAAATGGTGACCTTATACATAATTGTGTAAAGTATGTTAAAGCATTTCACTACTGTATGCAAACAAAATGTTGCCATTGATACTACTAGGGGAAAAAAATCAGCTTTTAAAATTAGCAGAAAGCAAAAGTTGATTCAAACAGCTTGCAACATCACAGGCATGACATACTGAAGCTGTTAATGACAGGAAAATTGAAGAAACTCAAATGCTTTAAAAAAATTATAGAAGATGCAAAACCTGCAAGTAACAAAGAAATACCTGAGAAGCATTTGGATGCTATCAGAGAGTTTTGGTGTGTAGACCAAGTTTGTACTAGTTGCCTTCTAGTGTTTTAATAAAATAAAAATACTTCCAAGTATACTATTGTACATACACCATAAAGCCTCAAAAATAATGGGGAGGCTATATTTCAATAAAAGCATGGTTATCTGAAATAAAATACAGTAAAGCTGTAAAGAAATTTAAGGAATGCAAATTTCATGTGTGTACTTTAAATACATCTCTCCTCAGTCCAATAAGCATTGTTGAGATATGCCTAATCTAGAAGCCTTAGCAGAACTTCTGAGCTTTTTAAGTCACAATCACCTCAGCATCATAGCCATATTATACACAAAATATCTGTGCTTGTTCGAAAGAAAAACTGTGATTCTTTTCTGAACTACTCCATTAGGAAGTTGTTTAGTAGTTCATCATATAAGTTCTCTTATTATCATTTTAGGATACTGTGTCTTACCAAACTTGTAGCCCAGTTTTACGGATGTCAGTATTTATTGGACAATGACACCTTGCTCTCTATCTTCAAAAAGAATGCCACTATAAAAATGCATAATTTCTCTGTTGTCCATAAACACAACCCTTTTTAAGCCCCTTTTAAAAAGATCTATAAATACTTGATGCTTTGGACTCACAGTGGCCTGGTTTAAAAGCAATGCTTGAGTGAACAGTATATCCAGGAAAAATGAGAATACAGGAAAGAGAACAGTAGAAAAATACAGACTCTTTTCTACATAAAATAAAGACACGGGGTCAACAACATCTATAGCAAGCACCGATTAATGATTTCTGGTTAGAACAATAATATATGTGCTAGCTAAATGTTATAATGTACAGTAGACAACAATAGTTATTGTATTTATTAAAAAAAAAAAAAAGTTAGCTGAATGTTCAGCTCCCATAAATGAAAACAAGAAGGTATAATCATTGTGTGCAAGAATTGAAAGATATATTTGAAATTAATTTGGAAAGCTGGAGGTTTACTTCTGGAAATAGAATTTAAAATGTACATTGTTATGAATGCCCTAAAGAAAAGACAAGCATACCTGTATCAATTTCCCTAGACTAAGCAATAAAGATAATTCAGCTTCTGAGCCACAAGTTTCTACTCATGAAGAGCTAAATAAAAACAGGCTAAAAATGGAACTTGACTTTAGGAATTGTATCTCTGATAAATTTTCCTTAAATGGTCTGACAATGAATGCTTATGGGAAAGAGATTTCATACTAAGCTTGTACTTTGACGTGGCAAGTGTTTAGTGCCAGACTTAAAACTGTGCAAATATATTTGGCATAATAATTGGGTTGGATCCCTCAGCTTTTATACTGAGCATGAGGCAGATGGGATGGAATACCCTGTTGGTCAGTTCTGGGTTACCTGTCCTGTCCGCTCCTCCCTGCAGGTGGGACCCCTCTACTCTCAATTCCAACCCTCCAGCGTGGCACATTACAAAGTTAGCTGACCTTGGCTGTTACACCAGTAAGTATAAGCAAGAGCCTCTCTGCATCCCGGTCCTTAGTATTAGCTATAGACATCAGGCCTTCTCACACCGGAAGCAGACACTGTCTGAAAAGTATGCTCTTTATTTCAGGGAGCATATTTACTTAGAAAAGACTTAACTGAAAAGTAAAATGACTAAAAAGAAAATCAGTTTTATTCTACCTCAAACCGGACAGGGATGAACAAAGATCCTCAGAACTACTTTGTATAAGTAGTACACTAGTAGGACTATGTGAACAATGCTTCCATTTCTAGGGTACCTAACTGGACATTACAGGGTTTCAGAAGTGTAGAAAGATCAGCCTGTCTTTTGTCTTAAAAGACAAGAAGGCAAGTAATGCAAGTTCCTGAGCAAAGAGATAAAGCTTCATCTAGGAAGGTATATCGGGACAGCTGCTTTTAAGGATTTAATAACAAAGCCATTGTTATTATTAAGATACAACGTGGAGGTTTTTTCTGCAGTCAGTATTGCAGACAGGTGGTAGACGCTTCCACTTCTCTCCTTTTCCTTGTTCTCCTCTGTCTTACTGCTAGTCTTAATTGTAGATAATACATAACCAACTTTTCTACTACAGCACAGTATTTTTCATGTAACAGCTGCCTGCTCAGCATAATTACCCAGTGCCTTGTAGATCCCACCCTTCATCAATATCTTTACAGATTCTCGCAGCACATCTTAAGATTGGTATGGATTGAGTATGAATGGGACAGTGCTTGTGTGTGTATGCGTGTGCACACATGCGTGAGCTTGAGTCGGCAAAATTAGGTGGCTTAGAGGTTCTGTAAATATCTATCTCCTTTTCTTACCATATAACCTTGTGATGATTTTTGTAAGAAGAATTTCCTACATTATCATATTGGGAGACATCTCATGCTTCTAGTTTATGCCCAGCACAAGATACTTAAGATCATGTATCATAGAATCATAGAATGGTTTGGGTTGCAAGGGACCTTAAAAATCATATAGTTCCAAGCCCCCTATCACGGCAGACATTTTCCACTAGATCAGATTACTCAAAGCCCAATCCAACCTGGCCTTGAACACCACCAGGGATGGGGCATCCACAACTTCTCTGGGGAATCTGATCCAGCATGTCACCACCCTCACAGTAAAGAATTTCTTCCTAACAGATAGTCTAAATCTAACCTCTTTCAGTTTAAAACCATTACCCCTCATCCTATCACTACACTCCCTAAAAAAGAATCCCCCTCCATCTTTCCTGTAGGCCCCCTTTAAGTACTGGAATGCTGCCATAAGGTCTCCCTGGAGTCTTTGCTTCTCCAGGCTGAACACCCCAACTCTCTCAGCCTGTCTTCATAGGAGAGGCGTTCCAGCCCTCTGATCATCTTCATGGCCTTCCTCTGGACCCTCTCCAACAGCTCCATGTCCTTCTTATGTTGGGGACCCCAGAGGTGGACACAGTACTCCAAGTGGGGTCTCACCAGAGCAGAGTAGAGGGGCAGAATCACCTCCCTCTACCTGCTCGCTATGCTTCTTTTGATGCAGCCCACAACAAGATTGGCTTTCTGGGCTGCAAGCACACATTGCTGGCTCATGTTGAGCTTCTCACCCACCAGTACCCCCACATCCTCTTCCTCAGGGCTGCTCTCAATCCATTCTCCGCCCAGCCTGTGCTCGGGATTGCTGCGACCCACATGCAGAACCTTGCACTTGGCCTTGTTGAACTTCATGAGGTTCGCACAGGCCCACCTCTCAAGCCTGGCCAGGTGCCTTTACATGGCATCCCTTCCCTCCAGCATGTCGACTGCACCACACAGCTTGGTTTTGTAAGCAAGCTTGCTGAGGGTACACTCAGTCCCACTGTCCATGTCACCAACAAAGATGTTAAACAGCCTCAATCCCAATATCAACCCCTGAGGAACGCCACTCATCACTGGTCTCCCCTTGGACATTGAGTTGTTGACCACAACTCTTTGAGTGTGACCATCCAACCAATTTCTTATCCACCAAGTGGTCCATCTGTCAAATCCATGTGTCTCCAATTTAGAGACAAGGATGTTGTGCAGTACAATGTCAAATGCTTTGCACAAGTCCAGGAAGACAATGTCAGTTGCTCTTCCCTTATCCACCAATGCTGTAATCCTATCGCAGAAGGCCACCAAATTTGTGAGGTATGACTTGCCTTCAGTGAAGCTGTTGCCAATCACCTCCTTATTTTCCATGTGCCTTAGTATAGTTCCCAGGAGGAACTGCTCCATGATCTTGCCAGGCACAGAGGTGAGACTGACTGGCCAGCAGTTCCCTGGGTCCTTCTTTTTTCCCCTTTTTAAAAATGAGAGTTATGTTTCCTGCTTTCCATTCAGCAGGAACTTCACTAGACTGCCACGACTTGTCAGATATGATGGATAGTGGCTTAGCAACTTCATGCACCAGTTCCCTCAGGACCTGTGGATGTATTTCATCAGGTCCGATGGATTTATGCACCTTCAGGTTCCTCAGATTGTCTCGAATCTGATCTTCTCTGACAGTGGGTGGTACCTCATTCTACCAGTTCCAGTCTCCCTTATCTTACCATGAATACGTATTTAGTGCTGTGACTACTTCTGGAAGCGATAGTAAAATCATTTCAGATTAAAGTAATACCCGTGTTTGAAGATTGAAGTTGTGTTTTCCATATCGCAGTTGTGTCCAAGGCCATAAAATATGCTTAGTAACTACACCAAACTGTTCATTCAATTAGATTTTTTGGGGGGGTAATAGCTCTAAAGATGTCTTGCTTGATATGTTGCTGTTCTACATATGAGTTTCATGAAATTACACATCTTAGACATTTCACTTCAGGGTAATATGGAAGGCTAGTGACATCAGTCAAATAAAAAATAATTTCAAAGAAATGTACTGATTTCAATTTTTTTCCTAAAATTTTCTGTTCAAAATAGTTTTTCATATGCATATTCACACCTTCTTTCACGACCAGCATAGTCCAGTAACTGTGCCACTGCTTTCAAATACTTCCAAGCTTTAACTGGATCCTCAGGAAAAAACAGATGCTGAGGGAAAACACTTAGCTTACAGACAAACCATTATGGTCACATTAATTCTTCACAGGGAGAGCAAATAAATACCAAACTGAACTTAATCATAAGTTGTCTTATAAGCAGCTTATATGTAAAATAATAGAGTAATGAAAACAAACAGCAAAATTTGAAATTCAAGCTCTTACTGCTTTTCTTCAGCTTATGAGATAAAAACTGAAGATGGGTAAGAACAGTCTGTTCATATCGTATCTTACTTCATTATTATTACTTTTTGCAAATTTATGACAATTTGTACGTAACTATTCTTTCAAGTTGAGTGATAACCTAACTTTAGTGACGTCAACCGGATACCTAGCAAACATTTTTCACAGCAGAGAAGCTGAACAAAAGTTGCATTAGAATTTCAACTTTTCCATGTAAAGAAAAGTAAAAGCTTTATGAACTAGAAATATCAATAAGTTTCACACTTTACCTCTGTTTCTGCTGCATGGGCTGTTGTCTCATAGCCATATATTGCATGTCCTCTTGTAGTCGATTAAGAGGAGAGTCTGGCTTGACACGAATCCCATAGTAATGATATTTGGAGTTCCCCCTTCATGAAAGGGCGAGAATTAAAATAACAGTATCACTAGTTTTATGCATCTACATTACATTTATTTTATAATTCACATTGACTGGAAAATAATACCCATGATTCAGGCCTGACTCTCCTGTCATACCTGTTTTACATGAGTGTCATTTTACCACCTTTGGGAAATTAATTCACTCTCTTAAACAAGTATTATCCAGCATTTTAAATTGTAAGCCACTTAAATAAGAGAAATAATATGCAAATAAACACAACGTATCTAGTTATGGAGAAACATAATTCTTAGCAATTTCCAAACAAGTTACATTTTATTTGTACTGATAAAAATCTGCACTGTATTTATCAAAATGGAAACACATGAACAGTCAAAAACAGGAGAACTAGAAGTATAACAACATCTGGAAAAGCGTAGAGACAGAACCAACAAAAAACCACTGTAATATTTAAATACAGGTTTTATTTACTTTTTGCAGACAAGTTTCTTACTCATCATTATTACTTGCATTTTTTATTATAGTCGAGCATTTCATTAACACAAACCTAGTTCCAAGTCTTCTGGTCCGTAATCCCATGAAGATTGACCGTATGAGTTTTCCAAAGGAGGCAGCATTGACTGGATCCAACTTGTGTTCCTGACAATGTCGTAAGTAATGGTTGTAAAGAGTACTTCTTGGAAGGCTCACTCCTTCTGCAGTTTCATAGTTGTCTAAGAGCCATTGAAGCTATATCACATACAAAACAGAAAAAAAAAAATCATTATTACTTTATTAAAAATATCTTAGCCATATAACTTCAATTTATGACAGGTCTGAAACCACTCCTCAGGTCTATTAATTACTTCCTTCTTCCGAGATTCCTTAAACGCTAGCTGTACCATAGTTCTTTAGGGTCTTCAGAATTACCAGGAAATAGCAGAACTCATTGCACTTGTGACCTCAGATAAGTGTCCACTTCTTAAAATATTTTTGATTCAGTACCACACACCAATACTTGATAAAGGTATCTATGCTTGGGAGACAAATTGTTAGTACTGCAAAGAAATAAAGTAATCATGAATGTATTTCACATAAATTGCAGAAAACAAACTCCTTGGATTAATAATAGTTAGTTAATGTGTTTGTAAACCTCGAGTATGATACTGTTTTTCTTTGCCTGATGTTAAAAACACATTACACCACTTAACCAAATAGGATATTTTTTACTCTCAGATACACAGAAAAAAGCTATTGCATGTAAGTTAAAGAGCAACCTCGATAACGTTGAAAATAATTGGTACATCTATAAAGCATTACAGGCACAATGCATTTCAGTTGTAGACTGTTTGCCTTTGACTTCCAGGAGGAACAGAATAAGACTCCTGGAAAAGTATGAATCTTTTCCTGCAATTGTGGTAGATAGGTAATTTTAGACACATGCAAGAAAATACTTTTTATGTAACATCATTGGATTTTACAAGTTGTGCACACTCATGAAACACCTCTAGCTGTCACTAAGATATAAAAAAGTAAAAGACAACTTAATACTCCTAGATTTAAAGTTATAGGAGAATAACAAAATTGATCAAAAATAATACAGGTTAAGAACACATTTAAATTCAGCTGTTTCAGTTTTTCAATATGCTAATATTTTCCTTATCTTTCCCCAGTACTTGCCATGGTTTCAGTTCCCTGTAATTGTCCTTTAGATACAGCCTGAATTATTCACAAATTTCATTTTCTGTTTGAATTTTATTTTTCTGTTTTCCTAAGTATTTAAACCAAAGTATTACAGTGTGAATATTCAAGCTTGCTAGGTTAAAGATATCTTACCAAAACCCTGGATTTAATTTGATTATCCAGTGAAAATGTAAACCGAGGACATTGTGTCTTCAAGACTTGCTACAAACTTTTACTCTAATAAGCTACACACTCTAATCACACAAATGTGTAATAATTCTCAATTTAGTCCAGCAAAGCAGTAACTAGTATAACCAAAACACAAATTATTAACTGACATTAAAAGATATACATGGTCTATGTGTTATTTATTCCTTTGCAGAATTATTTCCTCTTAGAGCAGTGCATAAATTCTGTTCCATCAATGTTCAGCGTGACTTATCATGCAAAGAACATGAATATTTTAGTGTGCAATAGCCATTAAATGTTTCGGTCCTGACCTTTTCTTTATCACAAAACTGTTATGTACTAAAGTACGGATGATAACATATATTGAATTTATAGTTATGTTTTAGTCACAGTGAGAAATTCACCAATACAAATGCAAAAATGTTACTACAAAATTTACTCTAGACCATTCAAACACCATTTCCATATTTGCTTTTTATTGAAATCATGCCCATGACTCTTCCACATTTCTTAAATATAAGTTCTAGAAAAATATGCAGAAGTAAGATGTAAATGCTTCCAAGACATAAAATTTTTAGCTCAGTTTGCAGGTAATTTTGCATTTCAAATAGACAAAATGAAAAAGTACAGTTCATCATATTTGTATCAGTTATCGTATCATTATTTTGAAAGTCTTAACATTCATAAGTGCTTCTAAATTGAGCATTTGTCATTTTGAAATAAAGCCAAAGAAAAAGTATAATTGTGAACATTAACTTTTACCTGAATGTATTAAATTCATTTCACTAATGACCTGACATAAGCCTGTTTGGGCTTAGAAACAACAGTAATTATCTTTCAACTGTTGCATTATCTACATTTAAAATCAATTATTAAATATATATTTATATTATATACATGACATTTGTCACATATTATTAAATGTATAACTTAATCAGAACAGATACAGAATGTGAAGTATTTCTGTTTTCCCCAAAAGCAAAAACTTTGTCAATCCCAAAAGACTGACAAACAAAAAATAATTATTTTCCAATTAAGTTCTGTATGTAGTTTTAAAGATATTTTCCTCCAGATGGCTTATAACCTATTATGAATCACTTTAAGTGCACTTCATTAATGATACGAATTTCTAAGAGATGTTATTTCAACCATAACTTGCATTATTCAACACCAAAAAAGAGGAAATCAAAAGGTAAGTGCAATATAAGAAATTTTGCTCCTCGATAGAGTTACTTAGTAGCAAGGGCTTGAAGTCATTACTTGCTAGATTATAGGCTAAAAGAAAAAGTGCAGTTAATATATGATTTTAAAAGTAAAATTATCTCAAAACATTATAAAATTACTGTGAACAGCTTTAATTTTTTTTTCCCCTACTGAGACAAAATATAATTCTAAAACCGAGCTGTTCAGGTTTGCATCCTGGCTTTTTAATTTGTAGTACTGACCATACTGTACAGGTCAGGTAAGGTGGGTAAAGTTATGAACTATTTACAGAGTCAGACCTATTAAATTGACTGTGACTCCAGTTAAGCTGCAATGTTTATAAAACATTCAACTATAATTAAGTCAATCTCATGCAGAAATACATCAGGAAAGAAAAGAAAACACAAGAGAAATTACAAACTCCTTAAAATAAGCACATATTAATTGAGGCAAAAAAAATTAAATCCTAGAAAATCTCATAGCAGTATCATAGGGCAAAAATACCAACCCCAATCCTAGTATTTTCCCACAAATTAATGTATCATCTGCAAAGTGAAAGTTAATTAAACACACAATTTAGAATTCTATTTTAAAACCTATTAAGCCCAATTATTTCAATAAATGCCAAACGAAACCATTAGAAGTCAAAATGACCAACAGTGTAAAGAGACAAAGGCTAGACCTATACTTAAACTTCCTCCATACTGTCCTTACTTGAGTTTACAGACAATAAGCACTGTTTTAAAACTGGCAAAACATTCAGTAAGTTTGATCTAGATTGTTAACTTCTTCCAAAATGACCAAGGCTAGGAAAGACTGATTGCCACAAAAATATGTACAGGGATCTTCCTTCCCTGCCCTTCCTCCCCCCACCCCTAGTCAAAGATACATCCCTATCAGTGTAATTTTCAAAAAGCTTTCACAGTCAAGAAAGAAATATCATGATCAGACTTAACAGCTGGATGCGAATGTGTTAGAAAAACATTGTGACCAGTGCATAGCACCAGGAATGAGCGGAACATAGTTTACTGGGGCACAGCAGCTTATCTTGCAATTCTTCTTGGTTTTAGACTGGTTTTAGATTCTGAACTTCAGAATAGGATTAAACACAAACTTACCAATACTTCAAGTGTTCCAAGTCTTAACATAAATTTCTGACACTTAGCCAAAAAAAGTTACGGTCCCTTTAAAAATGACATTTAAATAATAATTTTGATACTATCTAATAGTATCCATTATTATAAAAAAAATAATTTTGATACTGTCTTATCTTCAAAACAATTATTTTGTAAACAACCAAGCTGGAATCTAAAAGTATTTCTGTATAACATTTTGCATAACTTTCTGTAATATGATTTTCCTCTTTCAATTCTGGCATTTTCTAAAGAAAAAAAAAGTTTGCTTAAAATTTCCACAAAACAATTCTAGTTTTGACTTAGACATAACCAGACCCATACAGAAAAAATCCAACACCTAAACCCAAACCTGCTAAAACACAGATTTTTAATTTCATTTCTGAGGGACAGCCTCTACCACAATATTCTTATATTAAGGCCACAAACCAAATTTAAATTTCTTCTGCAAAACAATAAAGGAATTTATAAAGCTGAGAAGGAAAAAAATGTAAGATGAATACAAACTAATTGACATGGCAAAAAAACAAAATACAAAACCACATATACCAACAGAAAAAAAATACATTTTAAGAAAGACTAGCAGCTTACAAAGCAATATTTTTATATAATAAGTTTAAAATCAACTTCGGGCTTTTTTCCTTTATTTTAAAGTTACATATATTATACATTCATCACTATGTTTTGCAATCATGTTCTTACCCAAATATCTTTTAGCTTTGTATATGGAAAATTCTTAACTGTAAGATTTGCAGAGTAAGAACAAAGCAAATGGCAACTGAATAAGACGTTTTTGTGAACTTCATATTAAGATAATGCTTTCATTTTTTTTCCAGGTCATCACAGGGATCTTTAGGATTTTTAAGTAAGTCATTTCATAACAAACTCTCTCTTCAGAATAAATGAAGAAACACCTAAAAATAATCTAAAGAAATTATTTAGGCATGCTGTTTCTTTCTTCTCTTCCTCTTCACATGCCCCCGATTTAATATAGAGTACACAGACTTTGCATTGTTGACAACTTCATTTAAAATTTCAAAAGCCAGCTAACTTAGAATTATTTGAACTTTATCTTGACATTTACACTATAATCCTCAAAACAATAAAATGTGTTAACTTGTCTTAACACAGGTGTAGAGCATAGGAAACAGGTAACACTCTGTAATATACCATAAAGACATTTCATCTGACAAAATAAAGCCATGGGAGATGTAGTAGAAGATTACAAGCAACTGAGATGAGAAGATTAAGAGCAAAAAGTAGTAATAAAATAAAACAAACATTTAGAGGCAGGCTAAGCATGCAGAACAAGCAAGAGAGAGTGTATGTGAAGAAGAGACAACTTACATGGCTGTTGAGAAGAGAGCTTCTGTGAGTGGACAGACCATCAGACTTTTGCAGTGTCTCAATCGCCATTTCAATCTGATAATAGATGTCATTAAAAAAAGGACTCAAGACGGGATAGTAAAAAAGCCTGATCAGAGAAGTTTTGACAGATTGCTTACAGATCAACAGAAATGCCTGCTTTATTCCTGGCTAGGGCATATGTTTTACTAAAAGGCCTCATTCCAGAGTCCCAGTGACCACAAAACTCCCTAATGAGGTCAGAAAGGCATTTTGTTTGCATATATATTGCAGGATCACAGCCTCAAAGTCCATTTTACCTTCAAACTTGCTCAAGAAATTAAATGAGTAGAATTACTGGTGAGCTGCACTCAAACACAAATAACCCTGATTGAACAAAAAAATAATTAATTTAAAAAAAATAAAAACTTAAACATAATTTTAAGAAAGGCCTCCATATGTTTTCCCTCCAACTGTATCAGAAAGAGATATGCACAGCTTGCAATTAAGATTTGAATTAGAAACAAAACTTCAGCTCTCTGAAATCACAGAATCACATCCCAAACCCAAATAATCCAATATGTTTTCCACCATTAGCTTCACTGGGACAGGACATCACCCTTACTGCTGCCAGCACTCTGAATATCCCCAGCTGTCAAAGTAAGTGGAAAGTCAGGAGTTGTACAGGCTGCAGGATCCATCCTTTGGAAAAGCAGATTTGTTCACAATAATTTTGCCTTTTAAAAGGAAAAAAAACCACAGCACTACTAAAATACAAAGTAGTATTTCTACAAACACAAACATACAAATACTCTCACATCCATTCCCATTCTTTTCTTTTTTAATATCAATGGATATTTTGATCAGTTCAATAATGACAGCATTAAAAAAAATAAATTAGAACCTAAATGTAATTTAACTGAGGAGCTAGAAGCGCAAAACCAACAAAAACAACAGATAATGGGATGCGCCATGAGAAAAGGCATGCAATTAATTAGCTACATTAAATGGCGAAAATGAAAGCAATGGAAACCACCACTTATACTTTTAAAAACACTTATCATTCTCCATCTAGCCATTTTTTAATGAGCCCTCCCTATCCTACTTCAAATATCACAGAACTATCCATAACTTTAGTGGCATGATTTATCAATATTGGCTGAATTCACTCTCTGTATAGCAGTAACTAAAAAATAGTACAGTCGATTACTTGAATTTACAGTACATATAAAATTAGCTTCTCTCTTTTTTACGGGGCAATTTTCAAGTATTTTATTGTAATTGTGAGGAATCACTTCTTTTTTCTTACAACTGTTTAACATTATCTATACCAGCCTTTTCATAAAAAGTACATTATTTAAAATATGCAATTACTATGTAAGAAAACATACTCTTACACGTCAGTAACGGTTTTTTTTAATATTCTGCTTTCTTCTTGCTTCAGTGGAAAATACTATGAGGTCAAAGTACTCAATCACACCAGAAAGATCAAAATTTAAAAGCATGCTGTATGATAAAAACGACAAGCCTAAAACACCATCATGGTACGGTCAACTTATTATATACTGTAGTCATAGAATTTCCTTTCTTAACATAATGCTACAATAAAACAATGAATACTCTACACACATTTAAATCCTAATTCTGAAGCTTAGGTTACTAGTTCCACAGTGCTTAGTCCACAGCAGCACGACAGCACTGAAGTTACACCTCTTGCTGCTCATTCCCACTACTGCACTACTCTCATTTCATTGCTGCAACTTGTGGCCTTGTTTGTTCAGAGAACCAATCTTTTAAAAAGTAATAGTAATTGCACTTAAAAAGAAAAGTGGCATTACAGATAACACTGATTCCTCGCTGCCATATTGCTGCAATGCCTTTTGGCACTATGCAATGAGCCAAATAAAGAAACTTTATTTTTTTCATTTGGGCGATTTTCGTTGCCGGAGTTTCTTTTAGAAGTAGATTTCAGCAGTATGGCCATTGAAGACAATGAATCTGTGTTCACTTTTACTGCATAACATAAGCCAAGCAGTGCTGGTCACCCCTAAAACATGCTAATTACTTCACCAAGCTCAGAAAGGTATGTGATCCATATTTAAAATTAATCTTCATCATATTCTACTAGAGCAAGCTTCTCAAGAGAAATTGTTCTTACTACTAATTATTCTGTTCATTATTCTAGTTTAAATTTTGATAAAATGAACTTTCAGCTTTATCTGACAGATACATATCTTTTTAATGACAGAAACCTTCTTCCTATGTAGCCTATACAATCACTTCTTACCTATTTTTGAGCATAAAATAACTTTGATTTGAAGACAGGTTTTCTAGACACTAAATCATTCATCTTGCCCTTTCTGAAAATTTCCTGCTACTTCTTGTTTTCCTCTGTTGGTGTTCCTCAGGGCTCAATTCTAGGGCCAGTTTTGTTTGGTATTTTTTATCGATGATCTGCATGCAAAAGTTGAATGCTCCGTTAGCAAGTCTGTGGATGATACCAAGCTGGGAGGTGCTGTTGACTCTCTCGAGGGATGAGAAGCCTTGCAGAGGGATCTGGATAGATTGGAGCACTGGACAATCATCAATGGCATGAAACTGAACAAGAACAAATGCTGTATTCTGCACCTACGATGGAGTAATGCCAGGCACAAGTATAAATTGGGAGAGGAGTGGCTGGAGAGCAGCCCTGCGGAAAGGGATCTGTCTGGGGGTGCTGGCTGCTGGCAGGAGCAGTATGAGCCAGCAGTGTGCCCTGGCAGCCAAGAGGGCAAACCACATCCCGGGGTGCATCAAACACAGCATCAACAGCCGGACAAGAGAGAGGGGATTATCCCACTGTATTCAGCATTGGTGCGGCCTCACTATGAGGAGCAGCTGAGGACTTTGGGCTTGTCTAGTTTGGAGGAAAGGAAGCTGAGGGGCGACCTCACTGCTCTCTACAGCTTCCTGAGGAGGGGAAGTGGAGAGGGAGGTACTCATCTCTTCTCCTGGGATCCAGCGACAGGATGCATGGGAATGGTTCAAAGCTGTGCCAGGGGAGGTTCAGACTGGACATGAGGAAGCATTTCTTTACCGAGAGGGCGGTCAAGCACTGGAACAGGCTTCCTGGAGAGGTGGGCGATGCCCCCAGCCTGTCAGTGTTTAAGAGGCATTTGGGCAATGCCCTTAACAGCATGCTTTAACTTCTGGTCAGCTCTGAAGTGGTCAGGCAGTTGGGGTAGGTGATTGTTGAAGGTCCGTTCCAACTGAAATACTCTATTCTGTTCTCTTATGCCAAGGCTTTTGGGTTTTCAAGATGATCTATGTGACTCAGAGTAGCATGTGTATAGGGAGTAACAGCTACTCGCATAAAAAATTGTTTATGTGAAGGATCTGTTCTTTCAAGCTCTTAAGCTCTAAGTTTTGGCCAGGGACTTTTATCTAGGTTCCAGAAAAACTGAACATAATTTAATCACTATTCAAAACAGCATTTAAGCACATACACAGATTAATTACATAGGTAATGTAGTGGGTTTTATTATAATATTTAGTGGAAAGAAAAGGAAAATAATTTTAACATGTAAAATTATATTCTGCATAAATACAAAAGGAAGACTGATAGACTTGCATTTTTAGCAATAAGCAGTGAGCGATTCCACGCACAGCTAACTACACATACATCTGAGAGGCAAAATGACAAGAATTACACATTCATTTGAATATGTGATCAGTCATACATTTCTTCTGTTCTTCTCTTAACAAGACTAAAACCATTATTTAATAAAAAGTTCTGACTTGTAACTTAAACGTACACTATCACTCCCACTGCAACTCCAACTAAACCATGCTAAATGTTACACTACTGGTAGGAATGATAATCAAGTTTGTATAGTAACATAAACATGGGCGGACACTAAATTAGAGCATGGTTATTATGAAAACTACAATTCTCCTTCAATTTCCTTTTTTTGCGAACTAAAATACTGCCTTATACTCTGACACAGTTGTTAATGATTAAGGGCATTTCCCCGGGGTTAAAAAATTCAACAGTTTGATCCCAGTTTATGCATCCAGAATCCTACAATGTTCAGCCTTCATGTGATCTACTGATTTGGAAGTTATTAACTGCTCTTGCTAGTTTATGTCTTAGTGTTCATTAACATGTTACTAGATAAACAAATTACACATAATAGTCTCAGATGCGATAGCATAGACATAGCAAATACCTATCCCAAACCCACTTCGAAAAAACCTTCTCTTAGGAAGAAGAAATAGTACTTTTTCATGATTCAACTAATTAACACGAAGTATTTATAGTAAGTTGTTCTGAGGAGGTCAGGTCATAAAGAAAATCCACAGAAGTTTAAGTCCTGAGGTTTTGCAATTAATCTGGATATCCTACAATTTAATTTCTTTATCTGTTTGTGTCTGCAAACCACTTTCCACGACCAGCAGCAAAGCAGGCAACTTTAAGTGGTATCTTAAAATTCAATACATTGTTATTCAAAAAAGATAGCTCCTGTCTTTACCTGCACAGGCACCTCCCATTCACAATGCCTTTTATCCACTTCCAAAGGTTTACCCTTTTAGGCTTTAAAGGAAGTGAAATCCTAAAGGAGCTTTCATCACGTGCTCTATTATGAAGGAATTACTAATTCCTCATATGTGTACGAGAAAGATTAATTTGGTACAGCTAGCTAAGTCCTGGGTACTGGTGACAACTGTGCTTACCTAAATAAGGTGTATACAAATCATGAATAACCTGAAGCTACAGGATAAATGGACTCCGGACTTTTGAAAATGTGACACTTTCACTCTTTTAGGATGCCACAAACACGCATCATTTATGGTACCTTTCAATTCTGCTTCAGGACAGACTAATCATGTATGTTGTACAGTTTTCTGAAACTTATGCCAGAGGGTTGTGTTAGGCAAACAAGCTTGCCCAGGAAAAAGAAGCTTGAAAATGAAATAGTATTGACCACACTAAGAGAACTCAGGTCTAGCCTTTACAGCTGGAAGAATCAAATTTAAAGGATTTGCATTCGTCACAACAGACAAAGCTATAGCAGCACCTGTAAATAGGTATTATGAAATTTTGCTCAAGAGAATGAAGCAGTGCTACGCAGACAGAATCAAAGATACTTTTTTAAGTCTGTTGGACTGAAAGAAATGTAAATATGCAGAAACAGAAAAACACAAAAAGCACAAAAAGATATAAAACAAGTGTGGTACTTTACATATGCTGACCTTAAAAGAATGCTGATAAACCTTAAGCACTTAGACAAAAGGGTGGGTTTCTTTTTCTTCCTTAAAATTGGTTAATTTGTAGATATAACATCCAAGTTTAATATACATACAGATACTGGTCAAAATATCTGCTGCAAATGCACCCCTCCAGTAGTCTGCATGTACACAAGGCTTGCATACCGGCTAATGAATATAGTATGTTCTCTAGTGATTACAAAAGAATATATGGAGCCAACATAGGGGTAAAAAGCACACCTAACAGCCATAGGTTGGAAAAATAAAAAATGTTTGGATTTTAGGTCAGATTACTTTCTCCTTCCCAAATTTTCAAACAAAACATTGCTGGAAGTTCTCAGACATATGGTCAAACTGACCAATTCACCATCTCTCCCGTGGATTATGCAGTTATTTGTATAGCTCATGTCTATTATATACATCTTCAAACAGATTCTAAACTTTTTCTTTGTGGTCGTTTTCTCCATTTTTGGTACACTTAAACAAAACAAAAAAATCCCTTGTCTAGTTGATTATAAGGACTTCTAGAACATATACATTCCACCTAACACTGAAAATCACATGGAAGCACACTGGAGTTACTCACACCAGAAAAACAGAATTGAGAAACTAGAAGGAAAGTTTAGTTCAGATTATTATCAAAGCCCAATTTGAAAACATTTATGGCCAGACAGCCTTAAAAAGAGGTAGAATGGCCATTTTAGAACAAATGTGTATTTAATCAGAAATTAAAAAATCCAATCCTTTAGGATGGTGATGCCTTCATGCCACTGATAATCAGGCTGTTATGAGAGCATCAGTGGCAAGTCATCTTGCATCCAGCTTACGCATTTTCAAATAAAAGGAATTAACAGAAATTCTTCTCACAGATTCTAAGACACCTATTTTTCATATCTTATGATAAAAAACCCCATTGTGTTTCTTACAACATTTTTTCACCAGTAATTGGAATGCTACATTGAATAAACTGAGTTTCAAACAACACATCATCTTGATTTTTGATACACAAATACCAGAATAAGTATTCAGTTGCCAAAACTGGAAACAACCTGTGAGGTGCTACAGGGCTTTTAGGCAGAAAACACACCAAAAGCCAATGACTGGAAGCTGAAGTCAGACTGTATCAGAAGAGAAACAAGGAGCATAGGCAGGTGAAACCAGAATGCAGACAGGGTAGATGTGGCAGACCTTACTAGGGGTCACTCTCCCTTTTCCCCACACTCCTTGTTTTGTGAAAAGGACACAGTCTCAACTCAAGATATTACAGTGGAGCAGCAAGGCACTCAAAGGGGCAGAGAAAGACAGAAGGTTTTTTGGCCAAACTGATAGACTGAAACCTCTGAAAGAGAGAGGGAGAAACCATGATGCTCCACAGCTCTCAAGGAGAATCCAAAGCAGGAGGAAAAGTGTTGGAGGCAGAGGTTTATAAATGCACAAGATCCACAAACCCTCTAAACTTCCCACCCCTCCAAGTTAATTCATACCACATAAATGTTTTTTTTTAGCAGTAGTAGTGATTAACCATTCTTATGACTCATTTAAAAGAAGAAAAAAAAGAAAAAGATTATCTGCCTTCTTTTATCTGGAAACGAATGCCTTTTTTTCACAAAAGATGTCACTGTGCTCAGTTGAAGAAGTCATAAGTAAATGTCTTGCCAGTGTAAGTGGTCAGATCAAATGATCTAACAATCCTTTGTAGCATAAAAATCTGTGCATCTTCAATTTGATCAGAAATGATTTGTTTTCTGCTAAGATGGATCCAGCTAAATAAAAATTACCAGAAAGGTTGGGGAATGGAGGAAGAAAAGGTTCCTCTACCAAGAAAGAGATTAATAAATAAAATCTCATCTCAAACTATTTTCCAAATGATAACCCCTCCACCTTTAATGGACCATTTAAACATTTGTTAGTTTTTCGTCTTAAAAGAATTATACTACTTCCACTAAAATTATACTATCGGGATATGACATTTACACTGAGCCTTCTTACTTCTTGTTGTTGTTCTTCTCCCTCCATTAATTATGACACATTTTGGGTAGGTACCATCCTTCCTTTAAAATTAAGAGCAAGTTTTCCACACTGTGATTACTACCAGAAATAGTAATTTGTGGTGATACATTACATCCGTATTAATTTTGCTTTTATTTTCATGCACATTTAAATTTGCACTGAAATAGGATAGATTTCTGCAACAGCATGAGTGGAGACCTCCTATGGCTGGTGATGACTGATGAATGACAACTGTAATTGCAGATCAGTCATGAAGCTTGTTAGAAAACAAGACTAACAGAAGGGAGCCTCTCACCGGCTGACAAGCATAACACATTTATTACTAGAAACTGTATGAATTTTTTAACCTTAAGATATTACGAAATATATTGATTAGATCATCCTGTTTTATCACAAGAACAGTCCTTAAGACATTTACATATGGGAAAAAAATTGGAAGGTGATTCAGATTTCATTATTATCATGCCAATCCCATTTTCTAGTTAGTCCTTTAAATATAGCTGTCCCTTCTTTGATGATAGCTGCCAATAAACCAAACAGACGACTCTTTCATACAGGTTTCAACATTTTGTTGAAATTGTTTTCAACATTTCAAATAGACATCCAGCTAGGGTAAATCACTTCTTGTTCAATGCAATCACAATTTATTCTTGACCAATCTGCATATATTCACGTGAAAATGGCCATTTTGGAAAGCTGTCTATCTACCTAATATTTTATACAGAAGGTCTTACAATCTGAATGCCTTTCTGTTTTAGTGAAAAAAATCCTTTTTAGTAGGTAAAGAAGTAGTTTAATAGGCCAGCAAAGGATATAATGGGAAGAAGCAATGAAATAAGTGGAAATAAAATGAGTAAAGAAAATGCTAACAAATGTTCTTCACGCGTACTAACACAAATCACTACTGTATATATGTTGGAATAGTTTTCGTAGTGCACAATTCTTAATATTTTGGCTACAAAAACACTGCTATTGCCTGCTATAGCTTAAGCAGGACAGCTTTCTTGTATGAATGTTTGACAGAAATTAAAATGAATTAAATGTTACAAGCAAAATATTAGCTCTTTATTAAACCTGAAGCAGAACTCAGAATTACATTAAACCATAATGAAAGTAAAGTGAAGATAGATTTCAAGTAAAAAGTCTCTGAGTCTCTTTTATTGACTTCTGTATAAACCAAATAGCATACCTGGTGAAAAGTAAATTAGATTTTAAAGTTTCATTTATCTAAGACACAGTTAATAAAATGGACTTATTTTATACATTTGACTTTTAACCTGAAACTGTTTCATTTGTTTGTTTTAACTTATGCTAGATGTATCAGAAATAGATAACATCAATAATACAATTAATTTGCTTGTTACAGAAGGTAATGATTTGATCAGTAAGGGTGAATAACAACAAAACAAATTAAGTTATCAGCTGAAAAGAGTAAACAGAACTAGTACCTCTATGGCGAAAGTAAAGAGAGCTTGTGACGGTCACATGTTAGTAAGTAAATTCTTATTAATTTCTATATCCTTTGTCTCCATGTGAAAATTCTCCGAAATAATTCAAAATTTGGAAATATTTTCTGAGTATTATACTAGCAAACCAGCCTGGATACACGTTAATTTAATGACTCCAATAAATTCTCTATACAAGAATGAAAAAAGTTATGATGGTAAAGATCAAATGAGGATCACAAGTGAAAAAAGCTCTACCTATCTGAGGTGCAATCCAAATAAAATATGACTTGATCTACTTTGCATAGTTTAATTATGCCCTCTAGTCAAATTAAAACAGACTTAGTGCTTTGAAATTACAGTTTAAACTGAATGCTTTTTGTTTCAATCAATTCTTGAATATTTCAGCTGAACCATACACACCAACAGCCTAAAATTATAAAATCTAAAATCATGCGGTGTCCTACTTCCTTAGCAAGAAATGTACTTCTAATACATTCTACAAACTGAGGAAACTATTTCAGTGTTAAAAAAGCAACTTAATAATTGTAATTTAATTAGCAGTATTTTTTCTGTTCTTAAAGGCTAGTTGATACAGCAGTACAGAAGTTACCTGCAGCAACTAAAACAGGCTGTTTTATTGACACATGAAGCAAAACAGAGATGTTGCTGAAGGTATGAACCTTAGATTTTGTTAAATTTTGGCAAATTTTACTTCTAATTTTGACAAAAAAAGTCTAAAGTTTTTAATTTGCAAAATATAGCGTGGAGTTTTGGTATCATGCAAATAATTCTAGGACATCCAACTTCAAAGTAAGTCTACTACTCTTCATTTGTGTTTACTGGATGTATTTAAGCCTCACTTGATTCCACATTCAGTTAAGTATTTCCACTGACCGAATTCTGTTGTCAGTGAATAAAACAAAACTTACAGCATGACATGCAAAACACAAAAATGCATTTGTTCTGAGCTGATTAAGGAGAAAACTAGCATGATCTCTAAAAGAGGCAATATTTGTACTTAATTGTAGAACAATTTAAAACAACTAAGAAAACATAGGAATATCATTGCCATTTAAGTATTTAAAGAAACATTACTTATCAAATTTCATTCCATCTAGAAGACCTATTCCTTACTCAGGCCTATAGAAAACTAGTTGTCTTGCCTATGCTTGGCAATCATAAAGTCAGGTAGAAAATTCCATGAAATATCTTCCAAATAAGTAAAATGAAAGAGTACTTTAAAGGAAAAAAGAAAACAGTCAAGTTAAAGTCTTGATTCTAATTAAATGAATCCGAAAGGGGAATGTTCCTTTTTTCAGAAACTCTGTTTTTCTATTAAAGTCATGTAAAATACAGGCAAATGTTAATATACAGTCTTTTTGTATTTAAAACATAAAATTATCTGTTGCTAGCTGAAAGCTTCTACTATGTTACTGATATTTACACTGTTCATGAATTATGACTCTTTACAATTTTTATTCTCAGAAAATAATACTACACAGTTTTTGGATGAAATAGTATTTTTTTACATTGTACAAAAATTTTGTATTTATAAATACCAACCACCTTAAGAATCAAAATAAAGAGATTTTATCAAATCGTCTTAAATCATTCAATGCTATTGTAAATGTTCATCATAATTTCAAAGAGAAGACTGTTAGATTTTTACTCATTACATTGGTTCCTAAAAATAAAGTCCCTTAATTTCGTTGCCCTTTTGAGTACTGATGAATCTGTATTATTAATTATGCTTTTTCTCCTTTACTGTATTTTTGAATTCTTCCTACTGTATGTTTCACAATTCTCTTCCCCATTACTTCCAAATCTCTACATTCAGACCAGAACACCCAGAAGAATTAGCTAGAAGTATTCATTAGGGCTATGCAGAATAGCTACACCAAGTATAACCCCATTTTCCTAATTGAAACAAGGGCTGATTGAGTAAGTTCTTAAGGGAAAGTTCTGTGTTTAAGTGTCCACAATATTATCTATCACAGTTGTAACAGAATGCATCTTCCCATAGCATTGTAAGACACTTTCACAATGAGCTTTTAACCTGGCACGGGTTTTGGAGACACACCAAGGATAACTAAGAAGTGTTAAAAGGTAGTATCTCAGTATTCTGAACAACTGGAAATATTTTGAAACAAGCTACCAAACCTACACAAATATTGAGCAAACAAACAGAACAAATGCGGGGAAGTTACAGATCTGTAACTTACATTATTTAACATTTACATCTAACATAGTCATACCCAACAACACTGTGTTCTTGTGTTTTCAGAAAAAATGCAAAATCTTAAAGGAGGCTGTTTTAGTTCCCAACCTGACAAATACTCAGCTCAGACAAACTATTATGTGATAACTCCCTAATATTACTTGAATGCAAAAATTTAACTTATGAAATGTAAAGATTTGCAAGCTGTCAAGGGAAAGGTCTGCCTTCATGTTTAAGTTTTCACAGAATTCTTACTCCTGTATCTTACTTATATATATATTTCTTATTTTACAAAAAGTACTATGTAGTACTTATTCTGAAACATAATATTGCTATACATTCTGTCACAAAAATCGTGTCAGTCTGCATGAACATCTGAGTGACCAAGAAACTAGTCTCAAAGACTTTGCAGCAGTCTGAAATACTTACTGTCGCTGGGGAGGCCCGCGTTGTATGAGTCACTGAATGACCAGAATTTTCCATTGAATTGCCAATCAGATAGGTCCCTCCTGAGCTGCTAATGAGTTGTCCTCCTGTGACACCCATCTGAATCCCTCCAGTGCCCACCATGCTATGAGACGACACCACTGTTGTCACCTGTGCAGAACTTCCTTGAGTATCAAAATAATTTCCCCCAGTGTTTTGGCTGTACATCTGGGTTTCTGTGTAAGGGTAAGTTGTTGATCGGCTTCAAGAAAAGAAAACAAAAGGAAAAGAAATTATTTGTATCGTTCATTTAGCTGAGGAAAATATTATAATTCTAGAATTTATGTACAATAGCTATGACCGAATTAAATAAAGACTGGCAAACAATCCCTGCCTCCTCAAAGAATAACATTTAATCAAGCCAAAGACTACATAACTAATTCAATGATAATGTTAAGCCAGGTATCCACCAAACCTTACAACAAAATTTGTCAGTCTTACCTGAAGAAAAGGAGACAAGGCAGAAAGAGCTCATCCAATTATTAGTACATTGCAAAGCAATTTATAAAGCTCCATCTGTTTTAATTTTTTAATCTGACAATAAAATTTTGAATTTTAGTCAGATGTTACATGTTTTGCATTGTGCAAAATTGCAAAGAATTCATACAAATGTCAGTCAAGAGAGTAAAATGTTCAAGAATAGTATGTTAACCATTGTTTTTAAACTCACTAAAGCTCTTGGCTGAAGCTTGATATTCTGAGTTCACTGGTATTTTGGGAAATGCAGCTATTTTTACAGGGTGAATCCAAAACTGGACATGAATTCATGTTATGATAAAAAACTGCATTTAAGAAATAAAACCGAAACAGGACCCTGACTTGTAAAAAGGTCACAAAGATGAAAGAAGCTAAAGGTATGCAACAGTAACACTTTTTATATCACGTTCAACTATGAAACATTCACGCCTCATTCACCACTTTACCCTAACAAAGTATTCAGCTACTGAAACCTTCTTCTATCACGTTTCACAAACTTCAAAACTTTAGTTTTCAAATCCTAAATGTTTCATAAGCCTCATACTACATTATTTGCTCTCACACCGCCTTAAGCTACTTAAACATTTTCCTTTTTATTTTGAGTATTTGGAAAGCCTCAAGATCAGCTGCAAGAAACTTGAAGTTAATCTAAAAGGAATGCCTTGCAGTCTACCGAAAACAAGGCAAAATAGTTCTGTTAAGGACTAATGCTCAAGCAGACACTTAATCTATTAACATTTCCTTTGGAGAGTGAAAATCAGTTGATCGTTGCATTTAACAACCTATGTATGTATTTAGGTACCATGCAAGTCCCGAATAATCTGTTTTGTCAAGCCCAGGTATCATTGTGCTACCTTGTGATACTGTTGTGATATTATTTATCTTGTGATAAGCAAGAAAACGGCTAGCAGAGCTGGTGTTGCATCTGTCTCAGAATCACACAATTTACAGTGCTATGAAGCAGAGGAAAATTTAGGAAAATGTTGTAATAGAAGCTCAGGGGAAACAGTTCATGCAAATGATTGTCACAGGACTGAACACTGTAATTTCTCCCAAAAGAGAAAATAAAAACTTGGTATCAGTATCGGGTATCAGTAAGGAAAGTAATGAAAGGACAAGGCCATTGCTGACAGTAAAAATACACATGGCTAGAAGAAAAAGACTGTCCAAAAGACGTGAGGAGAAGAAATCTGACTTGCAGAAGTGGAATTGAAGATGTAGTTCTTTGAAGCAATGCAAACCCTAGATAATGCTCAAAATTTCACAAGAAAATTAAGTCACAGGCTTGGTGTGGAATACGGAGAGAAAAGGAAATGCTTGTTTGCTTTTACCTTGTTTAGATCTGTATATCATGTATAGTCTCTAAATAAGGACTGATTGTACCAGAACACCTACATCTGCTTGTAACAGTACTCAGTATCAATGGATCAAGAGCAATCATTGGGGTACACCAATGGGTCGCACTCCAAGATAAACATACTCTTCCCCTTTGTTCCAACAACCAGCAGGTTCTTCTAGAACACCTGATTATCAGAGATGATTAAGCAAACCTTTAGCAACAGGGATCAACAGGGTAATTAAAAGCAAGATAAAACCATTATTATTACATGCAATAGTAATTGCAACTTAGCAAAGAGCCTTTTAACTTAATCAAAATACAAAATAATTCATCTGGAAATTAAAAATGCAGCTGGATTTGGAAATCAGTGACTCAAAGGTTCTAAGGTCATAGCATACGGTAACATGACACCTCAACACAAAACTGTAGCAAAGAAGGAAATATGATGTTATATCCTTTACACACACACACAAGGGATAACTTGAAATGAGGAAGGGCTCTTGTTCTCCTCCATAGCACTTGCAGCACAAACACGCAATACTTTCTCAAATTATCTGACATATATCATATAATCAGTTCTTTCCCATTGCAAGGTTGTAAAAGCACTCCTAGCTCTTCTTTTCTTCAACAGCTGCATATAATGATCACCTAGGAACTAACCTCAGTGTAACTAGTCTTCTGGCTCTTTAAGAGAACACCTTGGTGATACACTGTGGCTTGAGGTACAAGGCAGGCAACAGAATCTCATCGTTCCTCCTACTGAAACACTATGAAATTCAGTGTTTACTAGAATGTGGCATGAGAAAGTTCATCAGAGTTATTTGTAAGTTTGAAGTCTAAGTAGTTAGGCTGCAGAATCCCAGTTCCCAGAAGGCTGTGCAAACTAGATGATGTTTACCTGACAGCGAGTCACACAGAGTCAGACACTGTGTGAATTCAATTTAGATTAAGCAAGCCCAGAACACATGTCCAATGTTTAGATCCTACACTGGAAATCAATGAGACCAGCATAAATTGGACTAGGATTGGAAGGTATGATAGTTCAAGGTATCACCTGTTATGCCTTATTGCTTACATACATTTTATAAGGATTTGCAAAATATAAAGCTAGAAATAAAACATATGGAGTTGTAATATAAAGTTGTTAATAAAATTATATTTTTTGGCACATGAAACCAGAAAATAACTAATTTCTAAGTTCACTAAACCCCAGCATTACCACAAAATTAAGTGCAATATCTCACACTATATTACAGACACTAACAAAGTATTACTAAGCTTAACTTTTAGAGACACTTTCATGTCTTCAAAGACATTGACACTTTGAAGGAAGGAGACAAATAAAAACAATGTCACAGAGAAAGTAAACCTTGTTGTTGTCCTCCCCTAGTTTTCAGTCTGCACATGCACAGATGGGAAACCCTTTATTCGCAGCTGCACCTCTGATCTGGTTCTATGTAAATGTCAAGAATCTGATCTATTGACTACTATAAATCAGTGTTCCTGCCGTCCTATAGTGTCTCAGTAATTTACATAGGCTGATCATGGCCCCAGATTTTCTTTGAGGAAGTAGTTGAAGGGACAGACTTACCTTTTCCATATTCATATTTGCCTAGAAAACAGCACCTACAGACTTATGCTGGTTTTATTCATGTCTTAGAAATACCTGCCTTGTTGAGAGATTATTCCACCACTCTGTGTTTTAACAAACTGATTTATTTCCTTCTCCAGGAACTGAGAAATGCAGAATGCCTTTAAATACAAATTCTCAAATCAGGTTAGAAGTTCACACAAGTTAACTCAAGTGCAGTTTGTGCTTGTTTCAAAATAGGTTTTAATTTGAAATTATATTCCCGTAACTTCAGTGTCTTGCAAAATAAGTAATTAACTACTGAATTCTTACCACTACCTGTAGGCACCAACTTGGAAAATTCAATTCTTGGGTAAAATGCGCATAAATATATTTTTTTACTTGAAGATGTATACCTTTTATAACGTAACTTGAAATATCAGCATCACTTCACAGTGGCTGTACAAGAACAGCATCTTAATTCAAACAAGAAAACCATTCAGTGTCAATTTTGTTATTTTGCTGTAATTCTAACTCAAACAAACAAGTAACATAATAATTATTATCTTACTCATCAAGTAATAACCACAGAATTACTCTTGTGGGTTTTGGTATGGATTACCTACCCAGCTTAGCAGGCAGGCATTTTCACTGTCATCTCTGTAATGAAAGTTAGCCTTTTATGGTACTTAATTAACTAAGGTATTATTTCCTGGGATATAAATATGAAAAAAAAACTAGATGAAAATAAATATTTCAAGATACACTATTATTTTAGGCAGAGCAGCTAATGTTCATGAAAATGCTATAGTATTGCAATATGGTAGAAAACCTCCATGGATAAAAGCTGAGAAAGTCTTGCACACCAGAACAAAACCCTCAAACTCCTTTAAGATTTTAGTATAATCCTGTGGCCCTAAATCTGATAGTGAAGTTCACAGAAACTACAGAGAACAGAATCCTTTGTCTACCATTGAGGGAAGGCCTTATCTCAGTCAATACATTGCTGCAGCCTCTGGAGGTGGTGTATCATAAGCAATGGGAAGAAGGGGAAGTGCCACGTACCCTAACACTGACAACACAGAACATGATAAAGCAGTCAAATGCTAATGGAGAGGGCTAAAACATCTGTCTCGTACAACCTCGTACAACCCACAAAGAAATCTAATCCTGTAACTAGCATATTGATTCAGGGCTTTTTAATAACAGATCAAATCCCAATGAAGCAATAACCTTCTCCCACAAAAGCCTCCTCAATTGATCTAAAGACAGAGATGGAAGAACTGATAAGACAGTAAGTCATCGTTTCCTTTCACCAATCCTCCTTTATCAAATGAAATTGCTAAAATCAAAGATCAAAACCTACATTATGAAAGGGCAATTAATGCATGTAATAACCAGAGAACCAAAATTCAAAGGAAGCAATTTCCTCTGTAATACTGAATAGTTGACCTGCTTTATGCATATACATTTTATCTACACAGACAAAATATATCAGCCAGAAAAAGCTTTATAAAATTTACCTAAAATAGAGTTACATTATTCCATACAAAGAAATTCTTATTTGTCACATTAAAAAATTAAATATGTTACTGACAGGCACTCATTACTAATAAAAAAGAACTGAGATCTTCAATACTCAGTCCAAGTTCTTTTTCCACATGGAAATAAAGCAATAAAAGCACACACAATGGACAACTGCAGGAAAAACCTGTAAACCAGGGAACAAAGTAAATGAAAACAGAGGAGAAATCTTATAAATTATATTCTCAGGACCTGTAAGTTAGACACATAAGGGAACCTTAGTTACAGCCCTCTAAAAATTCTGATGAAGTACTGCAGACCTATAGTCCAAGAAATATGGTATTGCCACTGTTAGGAACATGTCATAGGGTTTGTACTAAATCTGCAAGACCTCAAGACTTGGGCTTGCCAGGCTTCTTTTGTGCAGACTTGTCAGCGCTAGCCTAGAGCTTTGTCGTAGCTTGGCTGTAACAGTATTTGTCAAACAATCAGATAAATATTCCTCAATATGTTTCCATTTTAGCTTAGCTTTCTACAATTGTGTGGTATAAAACCTATTGTTAAAATGCTGACGCATTGCTCTACCTAACAGACAGCAATATCAAATAGCTATTCTGTGTAGAACAAACAATCCATGACCCTAGGTTAAAAATGTAGCAAAGAGGCTCATAAGCGTTGGATGACCGTATTCAAGACGTATCCAGCAAATGTAAAACACACCATATGTAGTAAATTCAGATGTAATACGGAAATGGAAACCAACGAAGAATGAATAAGGTGTAGACTGTGCTAGAAAGCATATTAAAAATCGCTGCAAGTGGACCCAGCGTGAGTAGAGAGCCACCCCACCATCCATCATACTTCTCCAGGCGTAACACCTGAGATAGTGGTAACTCGCTGTAACCCTTTCTCAGATGGAAGCCATTGACCTTAGCATGCAGAGGGGTAGTAAATGGGCAAGCATATTGCCAGAGAAAAAGGGATGGATACTAGGAAGTACCAGGAAGATAACAGCTATAACCATATTCATAATAATTCTTTGATTTGACAGTCAAGATTTCAATTAGAGTAAATTCTTGCTTTTGCGTACAAGGGGTGTTTTGCCCATACAAGCCACACAAATTGTAGTAAAACAAATTGATGAAGAATGCGGTTTGGACACAACAGCAATAGCAATTCTTGGACAATCCCAGCAATTAAAACCCCCTGTGCCACACCAGAATGATCAGGTAAATGGCTACATTTGCTTAATATATTACAATTTATGTAAGAAGAAAGTTCATGTCTGGTATAGGGGCTTCTTACTATAGGTGCAACCACAATGTTCTTTATCTATTCTAAACTGCTAGGTAAGACTGCACATGTCATCGCAACAACAATGCATTTTTGTTTCAGGATAGTGACATGCTTGACAAGCAAATTGTTATTAACCAGACACAAATGTAGATAACATAATTCAAATATTCTCATATTACACAACGTATGTGACAAGTTGTAGGTTACACCCCTTGTATTAATGTTATGCCTCCAATTATAATAAAACCAAGTAACTTTTAAGCTTAGCCAAATCATGATATAAAATGTGTGGGAAGAATTGTGTTATAAGAATACAACAGTTACACTTGACAAAGACTGTGAAACCTGACAAACTTCTTACCTTTAAAATCAAAAGAATCAGGTAACTCTTTCCTTATATATATTCTAACTGCATCCTTTGTTGCCATCATATATGGACTTAAATCAAAACTATTTTGCAAGTGCTTTATTTTGAAATTAAGAATAATTCTTTCATCAGACATGCTGTAAGATTAATTCCAGAGATGCCTGTATGCTGAATTAATGTCTTCCCCGTAACTATGGGTTGCAGACTTCTTATTCCATTGCTAAAGTAGTACTGTCACTTGATAGATTATGGAAGCATCCTGTATCTGATTTTGAGTTAGAATTAAGATTTTGATTTAGCATGGTAATAAAATAAATCAAACATATAATCATAGGAAAACAACCCAAAAGACAACAGTCAGTGGCATCATTTACAAACCTAATCCAATTTTCTGAAAGTGAAATAGACAATTTCTGGAGTGGGAGTAACTGGACAAACTGGCTGTAACACACTCCTGTGAACGTGTCAGGATCCACAAGGCTTACCTTTCACAGATTTCAGTATGAAGAATTGAAAAGATGAACTGCAGTCTGAACATTTGCCTAAATGTTTTAGTACAAGAGAGGCTGGCCTCTGTGTTTTCTGTCACAGCAGAAGTCAACATAGTCTATGCCAGCTTTGTTTAGGGATATGGTAAGCTTTTTGTTCACTTCCAAAAATTCTAAAATGTCATTCCCACATTGATATAGCTCTGAATAAGCTAATCGAATGGCAAAACAAGAAGAGGAGAAACAAATGTAATTTGTTTTTAAACCACAGAACTTAGGTAATGATAAAAACAGCAAACAGAAAAACAATTCTTTAATCTCTGAAGGAAGCCAGCCATCAGCAACCCAGAGCCCCATTCTCCTTCACCTATCAAATAAATGGCATTACAACATACAATAACATGTAATACATATATAATACATATATTCAATAACTTTAATTTACATAAATGACATTTTTCCATTCTTAAGCTGGAGCATAAAAGTATACGGGAAAATGTGCTTCACAATATATAGTCTTTAAAAACTCTGAGTAGAAACACAGACTGGTCTCATTTTCCATGAATAATCCCATAGTCTTTAGAAAGGTTAATGTTCCTAAGAGTACTGAACAACAAACTGGCTGTTCACAATATTGTTGTTCACAACAACATGCGTAAATTCTTCTTCTATAGGAGGGAAAGACAATCTGGATTAGGATCACCTGCTAAGGAGAGCTTTCTTACTGTGCTAAGGAAGTCTTTCATATCCCATTGACTGATTTTTCAGAAACTGACAACGGGATTCAGATATAGAAAATAAAATCATGGAAACCTGAAGGTTCATACTAAGCAGTCAGTAACATCTGGTTCTGATTTTTCCAAGGACTGTAAGCAGTCATGTAATACACATCTCTCACACTGCCAAATGTGTATGTGCCAATAGTCCATGTAAGAACTTAAAAGTGATAAATGAAAAGAGAAAAACTTGAATAATAGCCTACTTAAGAATGACCTCTTTTGGAGGCTAGCAGTGGACTATCTATCGTGGTTGCAATGAAGTCATGCTGCTTTTGAGTGCTGCTGTACAGGACATGCTAGTACTTCAGTATGAACTAGAGTCAAAGGCAGCCAAGTGGTGTGCTACAATTGATATCCCTAACGCATTCTTCTCGATCCCTTTGGCAGCAGAGTGCAGGCCACAGTTTGCTTTCACTTGGAGGGGTATCCAGTACACCTGGAATCAACTGGCCCAGGGGTGGAAACACAGCCCTAATATTTGCCATGCTCCCTTTTTTGCTGTACATGTTAAAGACCAGTTCTGGCTTTTTCAGTTACAATAACGAAGCAATGAATACTCTGAACAGGAATAAAGGGGCCCTCCCTCTGGCCGGGTGGAGGATAGGGACAACCAGGTTTACCAGAGTGTGTGGGTTTGATGGCCTGGCACATCAGCCCCACATGAGATAGCTCATGCCATAGCACTTGGGCTGGTCTGATAGAGGACCAGATATGAAAAAAAAACGCTTTACACCACAGCCAGGGACCACGGTCCCATGCTCCGTTCCAGAAAGGACTGTTGTGGTTTAAGTCCAGTTGGCAACTATGTCCCTCACAGCTGCTTGCTCACTCCCCCCCATGATGGGATGGGGAGAAGAATCAGAAGGATAAAAGTGAGAAAACTCGTGCGTTGAGATAAAAACAGTTTAAGTAAAGAAAAAGTTGTGTATGCAAGTAAATCAAAACAAGGAATTCATTCACTATTTCTCATCAACAGGCAGGTGTTCAGCCATCTCCAAGAAAGCAGGGCTCCATCATGCGTAACGGTTACTTGGGAAGAGAAACGCCTTATCTCCGAACATCCCCCATCTTCCTCCTCCTTCAGCTTTCATTGCTAAGCGTAATGTCATATGGTCTGGATATCCATTTGGTTAGGGGGGTTCAGCTGTCCCAGCTGTGTCCCCTCCCAACTTCTTGTGCACCCCCAGCACACTCACTGGCAGGGCAGTGTGAGAAGCAGAAAAGGTCTTGACGCTGTGTAAGCGCTGCTCAGCAATAACTAAAACATGCCTGTGTTATCAACACTGTTTGTAGCACAAGAGCAAAACGTAGCACCAGACCAGCTACTAGGAAGAAAAATGAATTCCACCCCAGCAAAACCAGTACAACAGGGAAGTCTAATGCATATTTAAGATACATTGTTTGGGCTTTAAAAGCAAGAATAAAACAGACAAGACAGCATGCAAAAAATTAATTAAGCAAACTATGCTAGTAGAGAGAACCAAAGAATGCCACCAGTGTTAACATCAGAAGTCTGTGATCCAAATAATACTGCTCTTTTGAATCACTTCTGGATTACCATCAACACATAAGTATCTGCAGACGACAAAGTAGCTTTCTAAATCTTATTTCTTCCTAAAGCCAGTAACACAGCAAAAATGGCTAAAAGGAGGTAAATGAAAAAAAGGGGTAACGAAGCTCTCTGCCCAAGCAACATGATCCTACTTTGATGTCTGAGCCAACTTCATAGCTGGTACACCTCTAAATCAGGGATTCACCTAGGTAACCTCCAGAGGTCCCATCAAACCTAGATTATTCTTTCCATGATTCTAAGCTTGTGTACTAGAGAAAGGATCTTGATGATGCAAAAGCATGTTCAGAGAAGCAGGAAATGCACAATAATGTGCAGAAAAGAGGCTAAAGAAAGGCAAAAGGAGACAATGTTACTCTCCTTCCTCTGACTCTCCTCACTACTTTGGAAAAAAAAATACTTACCTAATTTTATTAAACACAGGACTGAAACTACAATACTACTTTCTTTAAATAATAACTACAGCTGCTACACCTTGTTATGCATTTGCCACTAGAATTGCAGCCAGGAATACAGAAGGCCCTGCCTTCTGTCCTGAGGACAGAAGTTACACAGTACATCCTATGGACAGAACTTACCCATAAACTGAAAAGTACTTTTTCAAACAACACTATGCTGTATATGTAGTTTCATGTAAGTCCAATTAAAACAATCACAAGAATTCTATTTACACAAAAATTCTGCCTTAACAAAACCGAACAGTGAGAATTCCGCTTTTCATCCAAAAAACTATTGACAGTAAAAGACCCTTGATTAAATAATTTTTCTTTCCAACTTAAAATACACTAGTTGGTATTATCTAACTGAAAATAGATATTTAACTTCACATTTCAGTAAACATTCAAATTCTGATTATTTGTCAACTTACATAGCTCCATTAGTGTAGACTGTGTCACTTCCCTCCACATACTGAACCTGGGCTGGGTAGACATGCTGTACCTGTTGCACAGTCTGCACTTGCTGTACCTGAAAATAAGAAAACCAAAAATTTGGGATATTGTAAAGAAGGACCAATACTTCAGTGCACTTAAAGGCTTCTAAACAATAGAGGATATCTCTGTTCTCATAATTACTAAAGGTATGTCATAGCAACAGCAAAGAAAGTTACTGTTCTTACACAATACTTGTGTTATAAGTCTGGTAAATGAAGCCCTAACATTGAAGATGCACGAAGGAGCATACATACCTTCGGTGCCAAAGACAGAACTAACCGGAAAGTATAATAAGGATGAAATGAAGTGTAACTATGCTTTGCACCAAGCTGAAGAATTACATGTACTACGGAAGAAAGTATCATTTGGCCATGTGTATGCCTGTTCTTGAAACCAGCAATTTGTCACCTGCCATGTAACGGATATGCTCCATTTTCTGTCCCAGTCATTCAGTGTTCTTGTCCAACCTCTCCCAAAATGCACTTCATTCCCTATTCACACACACTGGATATGTCTTACTCCCTATTCAAAAAATCCAAACTATTTTTCTATTAATAAGGAAATGTGATTTTCTCCCTGCAACCTGCATACTGACAAAATGGAACTCTACAGTATGTACAAACACAACACTAAAAACTTCCATGCAGGTCACGTTCCCGTTCTACACAAGGTATTATACTCTCCCATTATTCTGGGATACAAGCACCTACCATTTCAAAAACAACAGATTCAGCATAGTGCAAGACCTTTACCATAGGACTGAGAGCATACTGCAGGGACACAGTGGTATACAGTTTATCAAAGCTCAGTGCCTATTGGACAGGAAAGTAAAAAATTCCAGAATGTGTTTATTTTCTGATTTGGAACGACAACAACAAAAATTTACCATAAACCAAAATATCAAAAAGTGTTAAAAGTAAAATTTTCATTTATTAACGTAAAATTTGCACCAACTTTATATAAATGCTTTATTAGACCAATATCCAGTACTACTAGAAATGTCATGACTGTTCATACAAATAAAGTAACACAGAATCACAGAATGGTCAGGGTTGGAAGGGACCTCTGGAGATCATCTAAGTCCAACCCCCCTGCCACAGCAGGGACACCTACAGCACATTGCACAGGACAGCGTCCAGGCGGGTTTTGAATGGCTCCAGTGTGGGAGACTCCACAGCCTCTCTGGGCAGCCTGTGCCAGTGCTCTGCCACCCTCAAAGTAAAGAGGTTCCTCCTCATGTTAAGATGGAACTTCCTATGCTCAAGTTTGTGCCCGTTACCTCTTGTCCTATCACTGGGCACAACTGAAAAAAGAGTGCTCCCATCTACCTGGCACCCTCCCTTTAAGTATTTATAAGCACTGATAAGATCCCCCCTGAGTCTTCTCTTTTCTAGACTAAAAAGACCCAAGTCCCTCAGCCTTTCCTCGTAAGAAAGATGCTCTAATCCCCTAATCATCTTTGTAGCCCTTTGCTGGACCCTCTCCAGCAATTCCCGGTCCTTCTTGAACCGGGGAGCCCAGAACTGGACACAGTACTCCAGATGCGGCCTCACCAGGGCAGAGTAGAGGGGGAGGATGACCTCCCTCGATCTGCTGGCCACACTCTTCTTGAGGCACCCCAGGATACCACTGGCCTTCTTGGCCACCAGGGCACATTGCTGGCTCATGGTCATCCTGTTGTCCACCAGGACTCCCAGGTCCCTTTCCACACAGCTGCTCTCCAGGAGGTCAGCCCCCAACCTGTACTGGTGCATGGGGTTATTCCTCCCCAGATGCAGTACCCTACACTTGCCCTTGTTGAATTTCATAAGGTTCCTCTCTGCCCAACTCTCCAGCCTGTCCAGGTCACGCTGTATGCCGGCACAGCCTTCCAGCGTGTCAGCCACCCCTCCCAATTTTGTATCATCAGCTTAATTTTTAAGTCAACATTTAAGAATGGATACACTACAGTGCTATTATATATATAGAAGTGCCATCTGCTCTACTTTTGCAGATCAAAATGTTTTTCCTTTAAATTTTAACAATGAAGTTCAATGCAAAAGAGCCACTGAATTAGGTTAATTTTTTTCCAATACGGTAATAAAAAAAGATAGTCTATAAGAAAAAGTTATTTTGCTTCAGCTTCTCTGAAACTCAGTACTGCTACAGTTAAACTGATTATGGTGCCCAAGAAAGCTTTAGTCACTACATTGTATTGCAATGAACGTAACAACCTTACAATAGAGAAAGTTACAGGTAAAAATTTTTCTTGTCAAGCAATGACGAATAAAGTAAGTAAGCGGCCTTTAGGATGGCCTCATATATGAAAATTCTGCCATGCTGAAAATCGTTGTTATGTATCTCTAATACTAATTTTATTTCCTATTTTACTTAATTTTGGGAAAAATTTTTTCATAAGAATGAAATCTAGTGCCTCTGGATTTTCTTTTTAATCTTCAACAACAGGAAGAAATGAAATGCATATATATACACTCTCTATGAGCACAAAATTATTTGAGAAGAATTTGGTTATGATAAAGACTTTTTGTGGAAACTGTAAAAAAAAATAAATTTCTCTCATGTTTTATTGATCATTTTCCTTGCAGCTTTTAGTAAGCTGTTAAAGGAACTGTATCGGCTGTGTTCTTTAGTTTTTGAGGCACAGCAGCTGGAGATCACAGACAGAATATTCAACAGACATCTAAACCTAAATGGCTTTCCCGCATTAAAAAAACACTCCAAGCATTAAATGATTTGATCTGAAAATAGAAAACACAACAAAATATTTATTAAAAAGTGACAGTATGCATGTTCAAAAATTGTACGTTTTGGGGTGGGCTGGTGAGCTAGTCATGGTAATTGTTGCTATTGTCTGACTGGAAAACAGAAAATTAACTGACTTGTATAGGAAATCATGAGTTAAGTAGAGTCAGACAGAAGATCTTTCATTCCTCTTGCTTCAGTGATTCTAGCCTGAAATAAATAACTGGAATAGGATTAGAAGTAAGGAGCTGAAACATTCGGGGAGAACAAGAGGCAAATGAAAAGCTATTTTAATATACATGTGTAATTATAACTACTAGTTGAAGCAAAAAAAAAAAAAAAAAAAAGGGGAAAAAAAAGGAAAATAAATTATATTCTTAATTATACTACCTCAGAGGAACAAACAAGGGACTAAGTTATATTGTATCTATGAGAGTTTGTCAACAAAAATCAAGTGCATAAAAGCACACTAAATTCACAAATTGCATTGAAACATAAAATCAAAACATAAGAGAGAATTTTGATTTCCAATAAGAAGTGCTTATGTTCAAAGCAAAGAGTAGAACAATATGGCAAAATATATAAGGATTTTTAAACTCCATTTAAAAAGGAACATATAATTATCCACAGTGCCTATGCAAACAACTTGGATGTTCATCGTTTTCTGTTCTCAGAGATAAAAATAATTTTTGTACCTTCATTAGTCTGGATTACTTTTGGCAAGCAACATATAAATAGCACACGCTGTAATATTCTAAGCACATTCATATTTATATAATGGCTAATGTCAGTTCATGATTATGTTTTTCATATGCTAAACATGATTTTGCAGTAAGAGCAATTTTGATTATCAGAAGTCTGCATCTCCAGTTAATGATACAATGCTTTGTGAACGCGACGGCTATCGTACATGGTGAATATGAAGAAACGCTTTGCCTGACTTCCGATGTATGCATATACTTCTATAAAATAGATTATACAACTACTTTTAGTTTTGTTTCTCCAATCCTTCCACGTTGCATGGCACAAACTACAAAGTGGGGCTAATTTTGAATCCTTAGAAGCTTACTGTGCTGTGCTAAAGAGTGCCTGTTGAAAAAGCAATGGTATATTAGTGAAAAATCCCCGTACCTGAGGAAACAAAAGACTAAGAAAATTCCTCAGGCTATTAAAAGGGAGTTTCATTACATTCTCACCTTTTTGGTCTCACTCTTGTTGCTTTTTGCTTGCATATGGACATGTTTGTCCCCTTACCATTCCCCTCTATCCCATCTCAACAGTGACAGCATGAAACCAGCTGCCACCAGTGCCACTTTTACCAGTGGGGAAGCCCAGGTTTTCATTAATGGTACTTTTTTTTCCCTATTTTTGGAGCATCACAGCAGACTTTTATGAGCTCCGTATTTATAATAAATAGCTATATGCAAACTAGGGATTTGTTTTAGCTGAAAATATCAAGTTACCCTTTTGCTGTTTGCTCAAAAGACAGGATTGCTTCAGTACAAACACAGCTGTAGGAAAAAACTCTTAGTCCACCTTTCCACTTATGCAGCTTGCTCTTCTTCAGGGCAAAAATGTTGCATTTTGGAAAAGACATCATACATTTTGTGAGCATAAATAAAACACTGATGCCAGAAAACAACCCCAAATCAACGCATGCATGAGATGTCATTTAAGTATGGTGCATATACAGGAATGGAAACATGGGAAACAAAGACCTCACTCGGAAAAATGAAACAGTATACACTGCTTTAAAATTAATTAAAAACAAAATCATTGAAAATGGCATTATTCACTAAAAAGTACTAGTAAATTACTGTGAACATGATAACACAGAAGTTTCAGCTTATGCCAAATTGTTGCATATACACAGACACTTATGTTGCAGTATCGTTGAATTTAACAAAATTAAAGAAGTGCCCTATTGTTTTAGTGAATTATATTCACAAGGGAATATAATCCAAATGCGAATATTTTGAATACAGCTAACATTGTAAATATATGTCCTATAAACCACAGAAAAAAAATGAAAGCATATCTTATATACTATGCACCTAAAACCTACCCCTCCAACTTTCAACATTGGCAGCTTTGATTGTGCAGAAATAATAAGCCCTCCCTCTGCCATCAAAATAATGACTTCATGAAATTAGCACTCTTTCTCCTGATTTTCTTTAGGCAAATTGGCCCATTCCTATCAAATGTACATAAAGCTGGTATTAACTTCAGGCAAACGCGACCTATACACAGATAATTTCTCAGGCCAAATCACACCTACAATGTCCTCAACACAGCGACTGTTTCAATGTTTGACATTCCTTTTTCTTTTTAACTCTACAGTTGAAATTACCTATCCCACCTACATTCTTCATCACATTTCCTGCTGGCATACCACATTGACACCTTCACTCTTCCTTTTCTCCTCACCACACATCCACTTCCATAATCTATCCTCTCTCTATATATAAAAATCTCCCACACGTACCATGTTTTAATCACTGCAATATTGTCTGCATTGGATTTCCCAACATGCTTGGTGCATCTGCAATTCCTGCAAAATTTTTAAGAAACTCCTCTTCCTTGGCTGGGTTGACCTCTTAGCTTTCCTTTCTGAAACATTATGCTGATTCCTATAGATGGTGTTAAAAGTCAGCTGGAAAAATATAATCTAATATCCCCACAGGGAAAAATAATCCAAAACAATGATGGAGTATTCAATAAAAGGGAATACTCAGAAGCAGAAGTACTAAAGGAGGTGTATGTAAGGTTGATCAGGGACAGTTTTACCTACTCAGCGCAACAAAAAAAATCAGTTTTCTGTTCTCATGAAGGTATAATCAAGCAAGAAAAAACCAATCCACTCCTGGGCTTCTGTGTTTTGACATGACTACTGAATTAATAAAGGACAACTGAAATAACTTCAGCAAAGATACAGACAGCCGGTGACAAAGATTAATGCATTATTTATGTGGGAAAATAAGAAGCCAATTCTATCCTAGAAGTTTTCAGAAAGGTAGAAACTTTGCACAAGCAAAGTTTATAAGACCAAAGCCCAGCTCATTCTTCATTTGCTTGTGACAAAGATAGAACAGAAATGCATAGAAGATCCTATCTTTACAGTTCAATCAATCCAATGATTAGAAAGTATCCTATATGCCACTAACTGGTTACCAAACTCAATTCCTCACACTGATCAGTACTTCACATGGAAAAAAATCAGAATGTAGTATCAGACCATCGTATATACAATAGGCTTAAAACAAGGAACTGTGTAGCACTACCAAACTGCCACCTTTTATCTGAAAAGCTGAAACAGGAGTAACAAAGAACAAATCACGTAAACTACATCCATTAAACACCTGTCATCATGAAAGAACATAAAAATCAGACAAACTATCCAGATCTTATTTCATAAAGAAAAGTAGTCTTGCACTTCACAAACCTTACAGAATAGTTAACCAGACAAAACCTCCTACAAAGGTTAGCTAAGTTCAGGCATCACGGAAGCTTCAATTACAACGTTAACATCGTATTCAAACGTCTTTATCCTAATCAATATTCAAGTAAAGAGAGAGTGAGCTATTTAACAGTCTGAACCTAAGGAGAAAATATTTCAAAAAATTATTGATTCACTAGTGGTGAGTTCTGAGCAAATACATAAAGACAAGTATTTAAATAAATTTTGAAGTCCAAATTCAATGTTTTTCTGAATCAGCTTTTTTAAAAACAAGCTTGCATCCTAAAAGATACGTGAAGATTTAAGTAGAAACTATAGTAATGGAACTATGAGGCACTATAAATTGAGTCTGTACATGAGGAAAAAAAATGTTAATGAAATGTATGAGACTATGGAACACATATATAAAAATGCACCACCTGGAATTTTAGAACTAAATTTAACAAATGCTGAAGAATTTAATTTAGGGAAAAGTATTCCACCAACAGAAACAAATTACACTATTCAATAAACTATGTCTAGTTCTCGTATTATTGATTCTGAAACTGTGAAGTCAGTTTTTGATTAAAACCAACATCAGATGGACAGCTAATTTCTGTGTATTCCTGAAGTCTTGGACAGCTGTCATGTTTTTCACATTCAGTCCCTGTTTTCTACCTCCATGCATTTCCTTTTTTCCTCCCCCTTTTCTTCAGCCACCACTCTTCCCAAAGCTTGTGAGTGGTGCATAGGTGACTGACCATATCATGTAGCAGAGGTGTGCACTGTGCTGGCTACCACAAGTCTTCTTACTTCCCTCGCAAATTACCTATTGTCACACCACAAATACTTCCATGACATTGTGCAAAGATGTGTAGGCAGTCAAGCCTAGAGATGCAAAGGACAGTGCTTTTCATTTTAATATTCATACTGCAGTTACTTGGATGTCCAAATGAAAGGAGAAATTAAATAGGCACTAATATCAGAAACATATTAATTATTCATTAGTTAAAGGAAAAAATGTAAATATTCAGTAACATAAATTGAAGTAAATTTCTATGAACTATTACATGAATATCATAATAACCTACAGTTAGAATCATGTATGTGTACTACTGGTGCTTGTCAGATGCTCTAGTTAAGGAACAGATCCTGAAAACAGCTTGTCTTTCTGTGGCTATTTTAATTCCAGCAAAATAAAATTGATAAAAGCAGAGCAAAAGAGTTCACTTAGCAGCCTTGTACAAATCAAGTTCTTCACTACATTCCTGAAACTTTTATTTTAATCTTCCAAAACTAACAGCCACCTACCTGTTGCTGAACTGGTACTTGCTGTACTACCTGTGTGGGCACTGCTGCCTGGCCAGCCACAGATGTCTGTAAAGTCACAGTCGAACCTGTATCCGACCCAGTCTCTGATGTCTGCATCGTGATCTCTGAATAAAATTAAGATGTAAAATTAAAAGGTTAGTGCATTTTTTTTTTTACTTTGTCACTTACATCACCACACAAATTTGTCGCTTATCTCTAGTTGGATCTTAAAATTAGCTAATACCAATCTTGGTATGAGCCAAAAGGTTCTTCCCCCTACTAGCTTATCAATCAGCACAAATGGGGTTTTATCTTCTTTTATCTTAGTTATATTCAAAATACCTTTTATTTACTTGTGCAGAAACATATATCACTTCTCTGAGTTTTGACACTTTAGAAATAACTCAGAAATACCAGCAGCAAATCTCTCGGCTTGTAAATAACTGTTTATCATTCAAAACTGCTTTCTTCTCTGGCTTACTGAATTACACTACAAAATCTCTGTACATTCAAATTCAAAGTCAAACTTCTAGCAGGCCACAGAATGAAGGGCTGTAATCTGGAACGCAAACTCTGAAAAGCATTTAATGAGTCACAGTGAAAAAGCAACTCAAATAACCTTCTTCAGCAGAAAGCATTAAAGCAACCACTGTAGTTGAAATCTGAGCAGAAGAAACTTTTCAACACTAAAACCATACAGAAATACATACGAGGTAGAAAAGTGACTGATGTCATGGCCCTGACATTTAAAGGGAACAATGGAAATTTGGATAGTATACAGAAACAGTTCGAGAATCAAGGAAAATGCCTTGCAGAGAAAACTTATCTGAACGACAACCAAGGATGACTTATGCCTTCATAGGAAACATGACTGGGAACTACAGGATCCCTCAATTTTGCTCAGCAGAAATGACAATACTATTGATAGTAGTATTAGGCATTTTTTTATATTTAATTTTAAGCAGTGGATGATTAACTGTTGAAAATAACCAGGTGAGGTGGGTTGTTCTTCACCTGGTACCTTCAAAACTGAACACTGTATGCTTCTGTGAAGAATGACAGTAAACAAATAAAAGTTACTTTTTTGTAAACCAAACATTCTGTGATGCAAAAATTTTACTGCCTTTAATCTCTACTAATCTGTATGAGCTACAGAATACTTTGGCAACCTGTGGACCAGTGTCACTAAAAATGAGTAACATTATCATGCATAATAAAAGAGGTTTACATGAAAAAAATCTAAAAATAATTAGAATGCCCTATCCAGGTGATTTTTTTAGTTTAACTGAACATACCCAGATGGCTGACAGTGAAGAAACTAGGCTTTAATCCCCAACCCCCAAACAGTTTAAACTGATTTAAAGCTGGGTTTCTGCAGTCCCTCCCTTCAACTACCTCTGACACTCTGCATTCAAACATAGTTGGTGCAAGCAGGAAACAGGTATATAAATTTCGGATGGGGGTGGGGGATAGAGGCAGGACCTTGCCAACTGGGACCATCATTGGTTTAAACTCCATGGAACCATGCCTATGGTATTGGACAGATTTAACCGCTTCTTCTGAAATATTCAAAAAGACTGGTAAATTGTTGATCAAACCTATCTGAGATTAATCAATAGACTCTCAGAGTTGTCATGTTGTCTGAACCCTCTACTTCTTTCCAGCATGCCTGACAAAAATCAGGATACAAAATGAAAAGAAAAAAGGAATAGAACTTCACAGATGACTAATGAAATGTTAAAAAACTTATCAATGAAAATGGATGCCCACAGGATAAATATAGAGGAGTTGAAAGCCACTGTGCTGCCAGACCTAGTTGCCATTACTGAAAGTTGGTGGGAAGAATCCCATGACTAGAGTGCAGGTATCGATGGCTATAGGCTGTTCAGAAGGGACAGGTAAGGAAGGAGGGGCAGAAGGCTTGCCCTCTATGTCAAGAAATGGATAGGTTGTGAAAAGCTGTCTCTGAAGAACAGCCATGAGCAGGTTGAAAGCTTATGGGTAACAACTAGAGACTGAGGTAACAAAGGGAACATAGTGGTTGGTGTTTACTACAGGCCACCTGCCCAAGGAAAGCCTGCTGACAAAGCCTTCTTACTCCACCTACAGGAGACATCTCGACACTGTATATTCAGCCACGCTGACAACTGCTGGAAAAGGGCGAGCTGTAGGCAATCCAGAAGACTCCAGGGGAGTGCCTTGAGGATAACTTCTTATGCCAGTTAACAGACAGCCCTCCTAGAGGGGATGCAATACTGGACCTGACACAAGTCACCAAAGCAACTGAGCTCATTGGTGACATCAAGATTGGAGGCAGCCTGCGCTGCAGCACAGTGATCACACACTGGTGGAGTTCACAGTCCTGAGGGATACAGATAAGGTGAGGACTAAAGTCAGGACCCTGAATTTTAGGAAAGCAAACTTCCAGCTCTTCAAGGAGTTAATCAGTAGGACCCCCTGGAAAACTGCCCTCAGGGAAGAGGGAGCAGAACAGAGCTGGCAGATCTTTAAGGATGCTTTTCATAAAGCACAAAAGCTCTCAATCCCCAGGTGTAAGAAATCTGGAAAGGAAGGCAGGAGACTGGCATGCATGAGTCTAGACCTGGTGGTCAAACTAAAGGGCAAGAAGGAAACGCAAAGGCAGTGGAAGCAGGGACAAGTATCCCAGGAGGAGTACAAGGACACTGCCTGGTTGGGTAGGGATGGGGTCAAGAAGGCCAAGGCGTGCCTGGAACTGAACTTGGCAAGGGGCGCAAGGAATACTAAGAAAGGCTTCTACAGGTATGTCAGCCAGAAAAAGGAAGGTCAAAGAAATATACCTCCCTGATGAACACAGCTGGCAAACTGGTAACAATAGACAAGGAGAAGGCTGAGGTACCCAACAACTTTTCAGCCTCAGTCTTCACTGGCAACCTCTCTTCCCACACCTCTCGAGTGGATGGAGTGCAAGGCAGGGTCTGGGGGAGCAAAGTCCCTCCCACTGTAAGAGAAGATCACATTTGAGATCCCTGAAGAACCTGAACATACGTAAGTTCAGTTCATAAGATCTGACAAGAAGCATCCCAGAGTCCTGAGGGAAGTGGCTGATGTAGTTGCCAAGCCACTCGCCATAATATTTGAAAAGTCATGGCAGCAAGGTGAAGTCCCTGGTGAATGGAAAAACAGAAGTATTGCACCCATTTTTAAAAAGGGTAGAAAAGAGGGCCCTGGGAACTACCGACCTGTCAGCCTCACCTCTGCCTGCAAAAACCATGGAACAGATCCTCCTGGAAGCTATGCTAAGGCACATGGAGGACCCGGACGTGATTTGAGACAGTCAGCATGGCTTCACCAAGGGCAAGTCCTGCCTGGCCAACCTAGTCACCATCTATGATGGAGTGACTACACCAGTGGACAAGGGAAGAGCTACGGATGTCATCTGTCCGGACTTCTGTACGGCCCTTGACATGGTCCCCCACAACATCCAGCTCTCTACATTGGAGAGGTATGGATTTGATGGGTGGATTGTTTTGTCGATGGTCGCATCCAGATGGGTAGTGGTCGATGGCTCAATGTCCAGATGGAGACCAGTGATGAGTGGTGTCCCTCAGGTGTCCCTATTGGGACCAGTACTGTTCAATATCTTCATCAGTGACACAGACAGTGGGATCAAGTGCACCCTCAGCAAGTTTGCTGATGACACCAAGCTTTGTGGTGAGGCTGGCACGCCTGAGGGACAGGATGTCATCCAAAGACACCTGGACAGGCTCGAGAAGTGGGCCCATGTGACCCTCATGAGATTCAACAAGGCTAAGAGCAAGGTTCAGCACCTGGCTTGGGGCAACCTCCAGTATCAATACAGGCTGGGGGATGAAGGGATTGAAGGCAGCCCTGAGGAGAAGGACTTGGGGGTACTGGTGGATGAAAAGCTGGACGTGAGCCGACAGTGTGTACTCACAGCCCAGAAAGCCAGCTGTATCCTGGACTGCATCAAAAGAAGCGTGGCCAGCAGGTCAAGGGACGTGATTCTGCGCCTCTGCTCCACTCTGATGAGACCCCACCTGGAGTACTGCATCCAGCTCTGGAGTCCTCAGCACAGGAAAGACATGGACCTATTGGAGTGGGTCCAGAGGAGGGCTGCAAAGATGATCAGAGGGAGGGAGCATCTCTCCTATGAGGAAAGGCTGAGAGAGTTGGGGTTGTTGAGCATGGAGGAGAGAAGGCTCCGGGGAGACCTTATTGCGGCATTCCAGTACTTAAAGGGAGGTTATAAGAAAAATGGGGACAGACATTTCAGTAGGGCCTATTGTGATACACAAGGGGTAACGGTTTTAAACTAAAGGAGGGCAGATTAACTAGATACAAGGAAGACATCTTTTACAATGAGGATGGTGAAACAGTGGAACAGGTTGTCCAGAGAAGTGGTAGATGCCCCATCCCTCGAAACATTCAAGGTCAGGTTGGATGAGGCTTTGAGCGACCTGATCTAGTTGAAGATGTCCCTTCTTATTGCAGGGATGGTGGACTAGATAGCCTTTAAAGTTCCCTTCCAACGCAACCTATTCTATGATTCTGTGATACTACGTTTACTGTAAAATAGTAAATTTCATACCTTTTTTGCCTACAGAAAATGCTGTATAAAATCCAGAATAAAGTTATTTAATGCTAAAATCTGTGCCACAGTTCCAGTATCAGTCCACCCTAACTGAAAACTAATAGTTTCTCCCTTAATTCCAATATCAATGAGAACATACAACTTCTAGTAATAACATCCGGAAAGAAAATATTCTTTAATTTTTTTATACACAATCATCTTAAAGTTTCTGCAGATAAATTAACACGGCATTATGCCATGTAAGACATCCTTAAGTGCACTACTTCAAACTAATCCACAAAGTAAACGTATGAGGTTAAATAAACTGAGCCAGAGATTCAGAAAACTGTTTTTTGCAAACAAAGGCAAAAAGGGAACTTATGCTTTATGTACATATGCCTAAACCATATATGGAAATAATAACCATAGCAGTGAGTATTTTAACTTTTGAAGAAAGTTGTAGCACAGCACAATGGGATACCAAATACTTTCTGGGGTTTGCAACACATAACAAATGACATAGACAACGGCAACATTCTCAATCAAATACTAATGAGTTGGGTGTTTTAGTTTTATACTTAAACACCAGAACTATTTTCTAAATTCGAGTAATTCATGTTTTGCTCAGCCCTTGTGCAGCACAAAGTCACTGCTAACAAAAAAGAGCCTGAGATGTAAAAAGATCAACATTCTTAAAGGAAGAAATGCAATGAAACTGGCATTTAAGGGAAACTATGAACATTCAACTGACTTGTAAATGATCTTTCACTTAATGAAGTCACATATTTTAATAAATAAATATTCTTCCTATTTAGAAAGCAAAGCCAACTATTATTTAACAAAGGCTAATTCCCTTGTATTGAAATTATTTAGAAAACAATCCCTTTTAGTAATCGCTGTTTTCCACAATCATACATGAAAGTAAAAAAAAAGTCATAAAAGAAGAAAAAAAAAGTGTAGTGTAGACAGTGCTGTTTTGTCAAAGCAAGAATTGTGCCAATTAAGAATCCAAATTTTTTCAAAAGCATCAGAACAATCCTATGGATATGTCTACTCACTTAGGGAAGTACTTTCACCTTAACTCATTAATCTTCTGTACTTTTTTTTCACCCATTATCTTGGACTTGGAAAGTTCCTTCGAAATTAAAGTAAAAAAAGAGCCAGCTTGTCTGAGCATGACTGTACTGACTCTCATATGTAAGCCAGAGAAAAACATTGGCCAGCTGGCAGAATAGTAGAAATCAAAAGCTAAACACTGAGTAACTTCCTAAACCACCTCTCTGCTATAAAAGCACTTCCACTCAGTTTCAGAGAACAATTAAACAGGTCAGTTTAAGCCACCAATTCCAACAAATGATCATTTAAGACACTGCAGCTCCAGCGGGAAGCAAAAGTGAACAGCTGAAAAGAATTAAAAGCCATTATTTCATATCAGCCCTTAGCTTTACTTGACTCTATGTTGTTTTTGCAGTTACAGTGTACAAACACGTCAATCACTGCAAGGGAGAAGGAATGCTACTACAGTCAAATACAGTTTTGACTGGTAAGAGACTGTTCCATATTGCCATGTATCTGTTAATTGCTATGTCACATCTCAGGCAGTACTTGATCATTACAGCTGCAATTCAAGATGCTCAAGAAATCAGAGCCAGGTACCCTCATCAAAGTGAGGAATATAATGAGTTCATTTCCTTGCGGCAGTTGTAATGGATTGTGCATGGCTGACATTAGCATTAGCCCTTTAGGAAAAGGGACCAGCTTCATTACAATAACAGAGGATACTTTGGTTGTAAACCAGTTGTTGGTCACTGGGGAGAAGCTTTGAGATGGGCAGACTGCACGTGCCAATGACAGCAGACAGTCTGCTGTTAGATGCTGAGGGATGCCAAATGGGGATAGCCAAGAACTGGGTGTTCTCTGCCCAGTCCTGATGGGACTGGGCAGTGATGATGTCCAGAGACATATCGGGACACATGAGAGAGAATCCAGGGTTAGGTGAGAGAGAACCTCCAGAGAGAACTTGAGACACCCCAGAGGACTCCATGGCCCAGCCTAGGACTACCCACCACAGAGCCATCATGGCTACACTGACCTACCAAACTTCAGACTATGTCGTCCCATCCACAGGACAGGGAAGCCATGTAATGTGTAAACTGCAAACGTATTTTTGATTGAAGTGTTCTGGTGCCTGAGTCTATTTTATCTCCACACTGTCAATTTGGAGACAGCCCTATATTTAAACATATAATCTGATGTCTTTTTCTACCTCGGAACTGTCATACATTTTTATTAATAGTCTGATAGGTTAACTGGTTGCTCTACAGACTCATTTATCAGTAGGTAAACTAGGATAGCTAAAGCATGGTTATGGAATATAAACTTTGTCATCAGTTTTGCCGAAGCAGAAATAAACCTAAATACTTATTCCAAAGTGGTTAGGTTGCTTCCATTATTCTGCCTTAAGTCTCCATCCTAAATGCAATTCTTTACTATAGCTCACTACAGAGTACAGATTTTTCCTTGTAGATGCCACACAGTATGTTTGACAGTCGACCTTTATCTTCCTCCTGTTCACTGGAAGTTTTTCTAGCACCACATTAGCGAGGCAGTCAGTGCCATTCTTTTACATTGCATCAACACTGAGCAGTTACATTTTTATAATCTAAATGAAGTCTCTCCATTTTTCACTGATACTGCATATAAGTAAAGGAACTGCATATTACAGCAGAAAAGACATCATCCTTGCCCAATGGGATTGTCAGGTGTATCACAAGCAACAGACGAATGTTTAACAAAGATCCTTTTTATTCTGGCTAATTAAGCAGTTTGACACATCCTCTGTTAATGGTCTTGCTTTTAGTCAGTGCTTGTTGCATCATGTGAATATAAGCTAAACAGGCCGCAATTCTGAAAGAAGGCTAATTAACCTTTCCAAGTGGGAAAAAGATATTGGCCAAGCCCAGCTGCTGAATGTGAGATTAGTATGTCTTCAGTCTAATGGGCAGAACTCAGGCAAAGCTACTATGCTGAAAATTACCCCTTTCCTGTATATTCTGTGCAATTTCATGTTGTCTATTAAGCTCCCTAAAGATTTTTTAATACGCTTACATTCTCAGTTGCAATCCTTTCGTTTTCTTGACTGGAAATATCAAGACTGAATGGTTTAAGAATCTAACTTGATCAATTACTTACCAAATTAGATTGTTAAAATGTGTCAGCTTAATGATGACTGTTTATTTTGTTCCTGGACTAGTTGACCCTGGCCTAATTATTTTTTTTAAGCTATCAGAGTTTGCAAAGTTTTTTTCAGCTACATATGCTTTATTGTCTAGATCAAATAATGTAGCACGCTTTAATTCAATGCAGAAAACCAAAGCCTGTAATTTACTTTCAAGTGCAGCAGGAAATTTCTTTTTTCTCCTCTAAAAGACTAAATAAAACATCACAGAAGGTAAAGTGAACTAGATCTCGTAATCATATGCAGTAATGGCAGGCTTTTAATGGTCAGAATAAAAGGCTAATCTTAAAATCTTATCTATTTATAATGATGAATCACCAATATACTAATTAAGAATTTCTGGCAACATAATGCGTTTCACAATAAAGGAAAACTTCTCAGAACATCAAGTTTCAACAAGTAATACAGAATACTTGGTTCCTGAACAATATTATAAATGGAAATAAGCTTCAATAATACACTAGAGTTTTAGATAAGCATTGCTTTTCAATTTCTGTGTAAACAAAAATTATATGAATAATTGCCTTTAAACAAGGGATGTTATGAATTCGAAGGAACCATTTATATGTGGTAGCAGTAAAGCAGAAGGCAGTTTATGTGCCCTATTCACAGGAAAAAAAAAAGAGAATTCCATAAATAATTTTATATACTAATGTATTTTCATGTTAGGACACCAGTGTCTTACTAAACACTATTTGATTGTTTGTCTTCTCCCAAGGTTCTTTGGGATACCAAAGTAGGCAGCTGGACTCTGCTGATATAAGGACTAGTTGCTAAACATTTCAGTTAGCAAAATGAATGTCATTACTCTTTTTTCAGCTTTTCACAGAATAATGGAAGGAATAATAGTTAACTGAATGGCACAGAATAAAGTATATAAGCTGATTCTCTGGATTCACATATAATTTCCAGTAGCAAAACCCTACAAGAGCAAAATAACAGAAAGGGAAAGGGACCAATGCAAGTGGTAACTCTTGGTAACTCCTTCAAAGAAAGTTCGTAAGATCAAAAAGCAACGTCTTGACAATCAGATTATTAAGTACCTAAGAACAGTACTAGTCAGCAACTGTCATAATGAAATTCCGTATTTCCAGCAGATCAGTGACAGCACATGGATGCTTACGCTGAATGACTAATTCATGACACACTTCAATTTACCTACTCATTTTACTTGCAAAAACTTCAAAATTGTATTTACTCTTGGTGGACAATGTATCAGTGTTACACATCAGCCCTACACATCAATACCTATCAGCAACAAGATTACATTCACAAACAACAGGACAAAACAAAACTTCTCAAGAGTTTTTGTTGTGACAAGACTAGCAAGTACAACTGCTACAAGAAACAAACCTAGCAAATCATCAAACAATTATATTAATGCTATTCCTAAGGCATTGGTTTGTCCACCAGAGACTCTGCGAGTCGAAAAGCTCAGGTGACGTTCTTCTTCATCCTGGGTGAAAGGGTGTGAGGAGGAGGCCACTGATACTGAGTGTCAACAATTTATTGTGGAACTTGTGCTGGGCTTTGGTTCCTATGACCATAGGACCTTCTGAGGGTAACATCTGCTTAGGAGACATGGGATCCACCTCACAGTGCCCCACTGCTAATGGGGCAGAGGTATCTTTGCCAGCAGGATGGCTGACCTGGTAAGAAGGGACTCAGACCAGGAACAATGTGGGGAGGGAAAGAGTTACCAGAAGCCATGTGAAGGAGTGGTAAACAGAATTGACAAGCAAAGGGCCTGGGGTGATGCGAATGAAAGGGAACACATAACCAACCAAACCAGGCTTAAACAGGGTCACCTCAAGCATTTGTATGTAAGCAAGCAAGTGGCTACTAGGCATGTTTACGAGGAAACCACCCATACCATCTCTGGGAAATCAGTATGCTGAGATGCCACTTTGAAGTGCTCATACAGGGGTGCACAAAGGACTCACACACAGCATGGTGAATAAACACAAGGAATTAGAGACCTGTATGCATTTGCAGGGCTATAGTCTTGCCAGGATTACAGAGATGTAGTGGGATGGCTCACATGACTGGAGTGCAGCAACAGAGGAATACAAGCTGACTTCACAGTTTATTTCTTTTAGAAATGAAAATGTCTCTAAGAAACAACCTTCACTAGGATGGTGTTCATGGGAACTTCCTTGCTGGCATGAATATTTTGTTGTGTTTAACCAGAAACAAGTTTTGATAAAAGAATTAAATAAGTTACAGAACATTTCTGTAAGTTTCGTGTGCTTTCTAAGTTAATGTTTACACTGCCAAGTGGAATATATGATGGCTTTTAAGTCGCAGTAAATCAAGTGTTACCTACCTTAAATAGTATTTGCGTACTTATCCTATACTGAGGCATCTGTCTTTAAGATATTAACATAACTTTTATGGGCTGGGATAAGCATGTTCACAATCTCCCAAAAATACCTCTACGTAGAATGATAGTTACAATATCAAATGGAATTTCTAGCTTGAGCCAAGATCTTATTCTGCTGCACCACTGATCTTAGCAGAATTAATTACAAAGTCTAACATGTGTAATGCTACTTCTTCACACCTTTCAAAATACTTGACCACAAAATGTAGTTTTATGAAATTTCATCCTTGTTTTTGCCTGCTGGTCCAGGGCAGGGTGAGAACAGGACATAATGTAATACTTTAAGCACTGACAACCACCACTCAAGGCACTTCGCTTAACGGCCAATACCTTCTGACGAAGAATGTGAAAGCAGGTGCACCACCTATACAAACCAGTTACTTCTGCATCAATTATACAGTTCTGAAAGTAGATTTAGATTTTGCTTCAGAAGTGAGTTCTGGGTGGGTTTTTTTTCCCTAATATGATATTGTACCGCAGCCCTTTCATCAAAAGAGTGAGTGTAAACCTGATACTAACAAAACAAAAGGAGAAAAATTGATGTGAAAATGGAAGTGGTGTTTTGTTTTCATCACTCAATAGATCAAAACATAAAATAAAAAAGTCAAAACATTATAGCTGGAGATACCTACTTTACTAACAGAATGAGCAATATTTATAGGAAATAGTTTCTATTCTCTGTGTGTTACATCCATGTTACAAATTTTCTGTTTGTGATGCTTCCTGTGTCACTTCCACTGAATCACAGTATGCCCCCAGAGGTTGGAAGGGACCTGCTCAAGCAGGGCTACCTACAGACTTCTGCCCGGAACCACATCCATGTCCAGATGGCTTTTGAATATAGCCAAGAATTGGGACTCCACAACTTCTCTGGACAACCTGTGCCCATCCTTGGTCACTGTCACAGTAAAAAAGTTGTTCCTCATGTTCAGAGGGAACCTCCTGTGTTTCAGTTTGAGCTTGTTGCCTCTTGTCCTGTCACACAGTACCACTGAAAAGACTCAGCTCAGCTTTAGCCCACCTCATAACTAACCTGCAGATATACTATGACAGTTATTAAATAAACTGCCATTATTATTACTTACATTGTGATTACGCCTAAAGGTCACCTAACACTTCATGCTTAAAAGTTATAAAATTAGTAATACACTGTGACATCTTCCAAATGCTTCACTTAGCCATTTCCTCACCAGTTGCAACACCTCATGCCTGGGTTATTGCCCCAATGACTGTGGTGTCAACTTTCCTCCTTTACCCATCATCTCAGCATTAGTTAAAGAACAGATGATGAGACAGGTGACAATCCAGGGTTCCCCTATGAGCAAGTATGGGGGAGGTCAAAATAAAGACATCAGAACGGTACAAGTAGACAGAGAAACACAGGTTTCACCCAGTAACGACCTCATCACACCAGATTCAGGTTCCCATCAATAACATTTACTAAACTAGTATTTATAATCACTGGATAGTAAAGAGGGCTTAGAAGGACAAAAACTGATGAAAGTTCTTAAAGGGCTCTAAGCACAGCTCTTTAGAGCTTTCAAGAGACTAAAAGTGGTCCAATACCAAAACATTTCCTTTAAATTTAGGAACATTTACAGAATGAAAGGCTAAACAGCTAAAAGTAAAAAACACCATATTCCTGCTATGCTACATCAAATTAGAGAACAACAGCTCTAATATGAAATTCTGCGTCTGAGGAAGGGAAAAAAAAAGTAAGAGAGATACTTTCTCTTTGTCCTGAACTACATAAAGATTAATTCTAAGTCCATCCATCATAAAATGCTTAGATTGCAAATGGCAAAAGTTTGGGGTTGTTTTAATTAAGGATGAATATCTCAATACTTCTTAATTTTCTGAGAAGTTGAAGCAGTTCAAAACATTGGAATTAGTGTGACAGGGTCACACATAGTTCACATGACTGTCATGCAGACAGCACTGTTACTGATATTATAATCCTAATCCATGCAACATCTAATTGAAGTACCTAGCGTATCTACTACAGTAAGTGGATAGCTATGTTATGGCACCTCACGTATGCAATACCTTCAAAGTAAGTGAAAATCTATATTCCATGTTTTGCCATCCTTGCTGGAAGAATTGCATTATAGTACAATGGAAATTTTATATTCTTAAAAAAATTAGTGTTTCGGTAGCTAGTGGCAAGCAACAAAACTAAGTTTACGCTAGAAAATTTTACTAATACATCTACGTCAAATAGGAGTGTTTAAAGGAAAAAAGTATCGCTTTTTCTGACTGTATTATACCAGCTTTTGGACACCTACTTTCCACTGCTCCTATTTCTACTACATGATACTCTTTTCCTGACTTACCAAGATACAGAATACTGATCTGAGATTTGAGAATCTTAGTTAAAAACCCTGTTGACACCGTGGAAGTTATTTGGAGAAGAATGTTCTAAACATATCAGGGTTAGGGTCTGGAAAACATGTAACAGAAAAGATGAAGAATTATGCAAAATCCAATCAGTTACTGAATACAGAACTTACAATTGCCTTTTAGCTATGGAAATATCAAGGAAGGAGACATAAACAAGAATGCAGTAACACTAACACCAGTAAATAAAAATATTGGCTTAAACAGTGGCTTAAATCAAACAAGCAAGCTAAAGCAAATCCTTTCCCTATTGAACTGGGAGACATGGAAATAGGCTTACAGCTGGGATATCTGTAGGCTTACTGCAGGGATAACTATATGTAATCTGCTTAAACAATGAATGGATTGGATAAAATCTCACCAGTTTCTCCTATTCATATCTTCCTCAATCTGCAACGTTATTTTGCAAGAGAAGGATGCATGTCATGTGGGTCAGCAGATGAGTTAGTGATTACCTCACCCTGCTAAAGATGGAGGGACTGAATATATCTTCTGCTGGAGCTTTCCTTCCCTGCAGTGTCAAGGCCTATTTGTGAAACATACCCTTTTATTCTTGCTCCCAAACGTAACACTGCTTGCTTTAAAACAGAAAAATGAAAAAAAGTTGTTTGCCCTATATCCAGAAACCTAAAAAGACTGTTTTAATTAGAATCAGAAGTACAGTATTTTGTCATATTTGCTTGCTTGCATTGTCTGCAACCATTTGAAGAAACAGATAACTGGAAAGCAGTCTTCAAATAGGTAATATCTCTCTGAAGAAAGCAGAATAGACAAACACCCATGAGGCTGCCTTTGGGCCACATTGGTCTTGGCCCACAGAGAAGTGTTTAAGTGCCAGTGACACCCAGTGGAGCCTGGGGAAAGAGAAAAAATGCCCAGTTTCATTCCAGCTTTCCATGTCAAAGAGTTCACAAGCCTGGTCATCTTGAGCTCAGGGACTAAGAACCATCAAAGACTATGGCTATCAGAGCAAACAATAACCATCAGACTTATGGTACTGTAAACCTATGGCTTAACTAATGTATTTGATTAATGCTTGATTCTTAGCTTTTAACAGACTAATCTACTAGTAGTTGAACATAAATAAATGCTTGCCTGCAATTTGGAGATTTGGCTGGTGTCTCTCAGAATATTCCTATTACAGCAGTCCCCAGTTACCCAGCAATAACAGCTACAACAATTCACTCCATAGCTGCACCTGGAAATCTGCTTGATAGGGTGCCAACTCACTGCAAAATGGAGAGGAAAGCACTAGGAATGCAAGATAATTCTGAACTATAATGCAACTAAAACAGACTTATGATGTCAACAGGCAGAGAGTGTGGAAGGGGACAAGGACACGTGCTTAGTTTTGTCCAGATGTAACTTCATCACACTCATGTACATCTTCTGTCACTCTGCACCTGGCAGCTGTCTAGCCAAACAAGCCTTGCTTATCCTTATACCTTCCTCCTAACTTACTCTTATATTCTAATTTACCCTTATCCTTGCTTATGTTCCTGCTGAAAAAGCATATGAAGAAAAGAAAAGAAGGTTCAAGTTATGTAATACTTCAAATTAAAAAATATTGCACAGGGTAGAAGTGCATTCTGCTCAGAAGCACTGACTAAAAAGAATAAAAAGCACCAGAAATAAGGTAGAAATCATCTTGGATGAGGTAGAGAATGAGCCAAAGTTTTGTGAATTGAAATGACTTCAGGGCAAAGCTGCTTTACTAATCACATTCAGACATGAATTATCTTGAATGCTCTGGGCAGGGCATGTAAACTCCTCCTTGGCATGAGAGTAATTAAGTCAGCCTTGTAGTTTCAGTCAGTCCCAAACACTGGCACAGCTTGCTCATCTCTGTCTGTGCTGTATCATGCACATGTATCCTCTGAATTGCCATAACTGAAAAGCATTTTTTTAACTACTTCAAGGAAATGAAAGCTTTCTGGTGTAAAGAGCTGACCAAATAATTCACATGAAGGTCTGGAACCCGAAAGTACAGAACTTATAATGGAAGAATTTTTTAAAATTAGTATTTTGAATAACTACAAGTCCTAAACCAACCAGAAATTGGTGGCTTAGGACTTCTTACTTATCAGGAGGCTTGTATATTTTTAAGCCATAATCTGATATACTTTATGTTAACAATGGACAGCATCCCTCTCTCTTCTTAAGACTACTCAAGACTGTGCCTGGCTTGACAGCATTTGCTATAGTTGAACATTTGCCTCTCAAGATACTTTGAAAGCTTTATTTTATATTGCAAAAGAATTTGCAAAGACTGAACTGTTTAATGGATTTACAGTGGAATATATATTAATTTATTTCTGTGAACTTTAAATGTACAAATCTCAGCATATTATGTGCCGTCCATTCTATTGAAAATCATAGAAAGAAAGATTCTCATATGTTTTATTGTGCTGATAGTTGTAATTATGCATGACATTAACTTGCTTCACTGAAACACATACACATTGATGTCTTTCTGATTTCCATAAAAAACCTCATTGTAACATGTTAAGTGTTGACATGTTAAAAACTAAGACACAACTGGCACTCTGTAAAGAAAATGGGCATTTAAAAGATAGATACATCCTTGCAGCAAAGAAGATCAGCAGCAGCCTTGACTGTATTAGGAAGGGTGTAGCCAGCAAGTGCCTCAGTTCCACACCTGAGACTGCATCTGGAATGCTCTGTCGAGTTTTGCACTCCCCCTAGCTGAGGGTCACCAAGACGGTCAGGGGACAAGAATATTCGATGTGGGAGGAAAGGTTGACCAAACTGGATTTGTTCAGCCTTGAGAAAAGAAGTCAACATATATATGATTTCCTGAGGAAAAGATGCACAGGAACACTGCTTGCCTCCTAAATTTCATAACATACCCTTATAACTTCAAAAGAGGTACATCACAGTACATTTAGTGGTAAATAAGATTATTTTCTGGTTACCAGAGTTTCTCTGAGATAGACTCACCACATAGTCTTAAAAGGTACCAATTTCCAGATGACATGTATCTTAAATGTTGAAGATGATGCTTATGCTTATGCTGTAGCACAATGACTCTAATTCTCAAATACATCAGTAATCCGGTAGTTTTGCTAAGACAACCTAGACGTTGATTGAAAAAAGGTAGAGACATTAAGCAGAGTGCCTAGATTTCTTAATCCAACCTACACAATGCTAACAACATTCTTTCCATAACTCACTTATCCGTTCTTAACTCATCTAACATATTGGGGAAAATCAAGTAAATCAGTAGCTACTGAATAATACATTAACTGACACTCAGGTTAACTAGCCACTCTGATGCTTAGCCGTTGCTATTTTCTAGGCATTGAAAGAGTGGAGAGTTTATCAGAAAATCTGGAATGTTTTAGTTTCTTATACACACTTTCACTTACATTTAAGAAGTCCGTACACAGAAAGTGAAAAAACATACTGACTGGCTGCAGCAGCTGACAAGATTGGTTAAGGAGAGAATGCACTCAAAATCAAACCAAGAGAAGTTACTGACAGTTTGGCTCCAGATTCTACTGGGTTTTAAGAGTAAAAACAGTTTGTCTGCATCTGATGCACTGTGGTTGTACACAAAAGAACAGCGGGACACAAAAATGATGTAAGGAGATTGGAAGGTTAAGTTTGAAACACTACGTGCAAGAAGAAAAAGATCTAAGTTTTTAAGATAAGAAAATTTCCAATAAAAAGTGAGTTTGGATCATCTTCACAAATAAAAGATGAAGTGAGAGCTGGTAGATAAAACCAGAAAGATATCTCAAATTTCTCCACCATCTAACAAGTGAAAAATAATACGAGCTGGTTCAAAAACAGTTGGTAAGGTGTAATAAATAACTTAGCACACTTCCCAGTTCATGTAACTTTGCTTTATTAACAATGAAGTTCCCCATCCACTACATTTTCATTCACCTTGCCCGGATTATAGCATGGTTTCTTCCTGTCTCCTAACAGACATGAGAATTATTTGTTTTTTCACTGCTCAGAACCTCGCAGCATTACAGCAACAGGCTGGTGTCCTTGCTGAAAACAACTGTTTGATTCCTACTGCAATTTTTCTCACAGCTTTTGTTCCATAAGAAGGCTTCATCCCTTATTTTGAGTCTCCCTTACTTTCCAAAAATGACACTGATGCTACAACACTGATTTCTTTTCACACAGAAAGAGAGCAAACAGCCAGATGCCAACATTTGGAACTTGCACTGTATAAATGAATGAGTATGGACTTTCAGTACAAAAAATAGCTTTCTTGTTACAGGGCTAGTATTTCAAGCCTCCAATTTCACTCCTATTTCAGAGAGCAAACTACTTTCTTTTCCTAGAGATAGCAAATAGTTCTTACGTTACCTGAAACATAAATCAGTATGGAATTTTTTTTGTAACTTTAGGAGGACAACTGTGACATGAAGAGCTGAAAGCCCCAACTGCTCTCAACTGTTCACTCATTTAGCATATAGAGAGATAAGCACTACAGGCAGTTCTACTGAGGTTCAACAAAGCATGTAAAAACTATCAACCATTATATGGGGAGTTCCTTGACTGCAAAAGAAAACTTGCCTAACTGTCAGACCTCACATAATTAGCTATGCGTTTTAAACAAGTTTGTAGAAGTGTTACTGCTCCCAGCATATATGCTAATGCAGCTATTATATTTACATTTTAATACCTGAGATCAATTTAGAGGTAGCACACTGACTACATCATGCCTAGAAAAGTGCTGATTTTTTATTTCTGGTGAAGAGCATCTTTCCTTTAATCCCGTGCATTGTGATTCAAGTTTCTACTACAAAGTAGAACAAAGTGCCAAGCTACGGCAAGATTTATTTTCAGCTTAAGTGAGTCAACATTGATTTGCTATGTTGCATTGTGTTACTCCAAAGTAAATAACACTACGTCCATACCAAATACTTATTTCATCTTCCATCTAATTTTCCAAGTGAAAAACTAAAGTTCCCTGTATTATGATAATGTCAAGCAAACAGAATTCCCTTTTCTATTCTAAGAAAAAAACAAAAAAACACAGAACTCTGCAACTATAATTAAAATACTTACAGTCAGTAAAAATGTCAGAATCTAGTATGTTCCCAAGTGATTCTCCATTTTTGTGAATCAAGATAATGACACAACTACCTCAATTACTTTGAGAAGGCAGGAGAAAGAAATGTAATTCAACTGACACCAAATACAAAATAAGTTCAGAGATAATACTTCCAGAAGTTTAAAAATAGACAGATTCATGCTCTGGTTCCTGTTATATCCATTATATTTTCATAATTAATATGTTTGCAAATAACCCAAATCTAAACAGTTTGTTCACATTTGAAATGTCAGGGCTGCTTCTTAATCAAAGAAGCAGCCAGTCATATCTGCTGCTTTTCCAATTACTGTACTTAAGCACTTCAGGCAGAACAGAAATTTCCTTACGAAGTGCAAATTACATGAATCTAGAACACCAGGATGAACGGCACACTTATCACACACTGCCAGAAAATACACTAACAAAACACCAATGAAATTTTCTTCCCTTCTTTTAACTTATTTACTAGGATAGCCAAGGTGCATATCCTAGAATAAGAGAAAGCCACAATAATATCCTTATGCGAGTTTTGTGATATTTACAAGAATATGTGTTTTTCCCTTCTTTTCCTTCCCATCTCTCCTCACACCTTCCCAAGATTCCCAAGTTCCTCAACAAAAGTTCTCTACCCTGTAGAAGACTGCCTGTACGTTACTTCTATCTAACTCAAACCTTTGAAAATACAACAATTTTGCACTTTGAAAAAAAAAATCCATTGTATATTTTCCCTCTTGGTATCTGAAATGTGTCTGAAATGTGCCACATCTTATATCAACACAGAAAATTCAGCATTTGTATGGTCTCCATTTGCAGATGGTGCACACAAAGAAACTATTATGCAATTATCACCTAAACAGACACAGCACATTAAGATGAAAGAAGGTGACTGAAGTACTCAGCGCGAGATGTATGTGACAGTTAAAATCCTTCTCTCGGGCTTCGCTGTAAAACCAGAAATTTGCTTTAAAATAGAAATAAATTGCATCTATTTTGCATATCATAATCCGTTATTACACAGAATACTAAAATATTTAAAAACAACATAAAGTTCTGTGCAGAAATAATAAAAATAAGTTCCTGAACTATAGGACAAAAAAAATAAACAGGAATTTTTATATATGTTTCCATATAACCTAAAAAATAATAATTTAGAGTTATTTTTAAAGTTGCTTCCTCCAGCTAAGTTAAAACAAATTCTAAGATAATCCAGATATTCCCAATAGAACCATCTCCATCTACAGAACACTGAATATTTAAACTTCACATTCATACACCTGGATGCCGCATAACCTGGGCTCTTAGTATGCAAAGGAAGCACTTCCATGTTTAAACTATTGACATTCATGTGCATACGCACCACAGAGTCCACCCTGAATTTATGTAACACCCCCAGTGCAAGCTCTCCTGAAAGAAACTAAGTCGTATCTTGTAACAAAAATCCTCAGCTGCATTACACAAAGTATTGAAGCCGGGTCCTTGCCCTGTACTCAGCACACGTGAGGTCACACCTGGGAGTGCTGTGTCCAATTCTGGGTTCCTGTACTGATTTTACATGGCAAGGTTTTGGTAGCAGGGGAGCTACAGGAGTGGCTTCTGTGAGAAGATGCCAGAAGCTGCTCCCACGTCAGAGGGACACTTCCAGCTGCCTCCAAGACAGACCCACCGCTGGCCAAAGCTGAGCTAATCAGCAATGCTGGTAGCACCTCTGCAATAACATTTCCAAGAGAGTAAAAAAAGCTATACAACAGCAGCTGAGAGAGAGGAGTAAGAAAAGGTGACAGAAACAACTACGCGGACACCAAGGTCAGTGAAGAAGGAGGGGGAAGAGATGCTCCAGGTGCTAGACAAGAGATTCCTCTGGAGTCTGTAGTGAAGATGACGATGATGTAGGTTGTCTCACTGCGGCCCACGGAGGTCCGTGGTGGAGCAAGCATCTATTCTGCAGCCTGTGACTGAAACACAAGAAGTTCTCGCTGAACATCAGGAAACACTTTTTTTACTGTGAGGGTGAAAAAGCATTAGCACAGCTTGGGGCATCCTCATCCTTAGAGATCTTCAAAAGCCATCTGGACATAGACCTGGACCACTGACTCTGGATAGCCCTGTCTGAGCAGGGGAGTTGGATGAGATGTCCTCCAGAGGTCCCTTTCCACCTCTGGCACTTTCCCACCACAGACAAGGGGCGAGTCTTTCTCCTCTGACAGCTCTCAGAGGAGCCAAGTCAGGATGCTCCATTGGCACCAAGGAGGTCACCAGAGTTGCCCGCCTGCACTGCTGTCCTGACCATTGCTGGGCCCTTGTACTGAGGGGCACCAGCCTCTCATGACAAGACCTCACAAGCCTGAGGTTAACGCCTGCCCAAAAGGCCACCAAAACATGGCCAACATCCCGTGAAGCAGGGGCTTTCCCGCTTTGGGGTGTTTGCCAGCCAGGTGGTGGATGGGGCACAGCCCCAGAGACTCCTGTGATGTCGACGGGGGGCATTTGGGATGGCCCCAACCTCACTGCTCTTCAGGAGCTGCAGGCTCTGTCCCGCTGCATCTGGTCCAGGCCTCCTGCCAGTGCACAGCACGCCGCCTCCAGCAGCACCGTGGACCCCTTTGCGCAGGCTGTCCAAGGGCTGTGGGCTTGAGGAGGGGGTGGGGGGGGGGGGCCTGGCAACACTGAAGGCTCCCAGCCACTTCCTTCACCCCCCTGACCACCTGCTGCAGGCACCCTGTGCCAGCTCGAGTCATGCGGGCTGCCCGGGGGGCAGTGCGGGGGGTGGGGGGTCCTGCAATGGAGGGGGAGCATGCCTGGGGGGAGCCGAGGGGAACAGGCACATGTGGAAGGCAGTCAGTGGGGCTGGCTGGACTCTTTCCAGCCTGTGAGGAGACCCTCTCACCTCCCCTCTCTCACCACCTTCTGGGCATTTCTTTGCTCTTCCGTTCCTGGCACCGGAAGAGCTCAGGCTCTCTGCACATCTCGTGGCAGGACATGGCATTGGGTGCCAAGGAGGCTCTGCGGGGCAAAGGCTCTGCCGCGATGGCCGGCACAAGCCAGCTGCAGTAGGGAGGGCGGTGGGAGGCAGCGGCAGACGGACGGTGCCCCATCTGCCTGGACGTCATGGACAACGCAGCCTACATCAACACGACCTTTCACACCTTCTGCCTCGGCTGCATCCAGCAGTGGGCTGCCTCGAGAGCTGCATGCCCGCTCTGCAGGCAGCCTTTCAGCGGCCTCCTGCACACGGTCAGGGCAGACAACGACTACCAGGAATGCACAGTCGGCTCGTCTGCCTGCTGGCAGAAGACCTTGGCCAGGCAGAGGGTGCACAGCAGATCCCTGCAGCGGCGCTACCACCTGCACCCAAGGCCCAACAACAACGAACCCACCGCTGGGAGAAGGGGGCCTGAGGGGAAGGACTGAGCGACGTGGGGGGGACGCAGCCCCAAGGACCTCCAACGCCTCTGCCTGGCAGCCTGCAGGGGAGCACCCAGCCAGCCCGGTCAGTGGACCTATCCTCCACTCCAACCTGCTGGTGCTGAGAGCGCGGCTGATGGCTTTCATGGACATTGAATAAAAATTCAGAAGCTTTTCAGAGCATGTGTCTTTCAAAAACACTTGGTACCCTGTACGTGAAGACAGTAAACTGGTTGTTGAGGGAGGGGTAATTTTATTTCCTCCTCTAAAGAGAACAGTTGGATTTGCACTATGTAAGCCATCAGATAAACAAAAGCTGTTGTTTACTATGCCAAGAGAGACAGACTGAAAAAAAAATAAAAATATCACCTTGTGCGGTGTAACTCTGCCCTTTTTAAAATGAGTCATAAAGAGCAGATTCAACACATCTAACAGTCCTTTATGCTTGTAACACAGCAACCTGCTGAGATCCAGTAGACTCTGCAAACTCTACACACTCTATTGCTTATATTTGTCTATTCTGATTGGGAAGTTTACAACAAAGTAGATATGTAAATTAAACCAGGTTTAGAAATATACCCATTTTAACAGTGAAATTAGTTGTTGGAATTACCGACAAAAGCCATTTGGCTCAGAGTGGCAGCATGCAATGAACTACCTTTGAATTGATAAACATCCCACACCTTCAGCCTGCCTCCTGCACACAACGGCCACGTGGGCAGAAAAAGCAAGACAACAAACTCCCCTCCAGGCAGTCAGTATAGTATAGAAGTATAGTCAGTAAAGTATAGAAGCACAACTCCAGAACACGGTACCCAAAGAACAATCACAACACCCAGCACCATGCAGTGTTCTGAAAGCTCAGGAAAGGAAAAGGATGCAGGTGGGTTGGACAGCCACATACAAGGGACACAGGGATGGTGCTCATCCTGAACCAGACACAATACTACTAAGCACGCAAAGGGAGATCTGCTCCCTCCACCTGCCACCACCACTGCTTGCCTCAAACCCCCTCACCCTCCGTCCACGTCACTAGTTTGCCCCCCTCCATCCTCTCCTTTTTGGCTTCTGGGAGCCACTGTTTAGTCATCACTGTCTCCCTGCACATACACAGAGCGCCCTGGGACCAGACAAAGTAGCTGCCCCCAACAGTTTCCCCTAAGCCCCTTTAAGCTTAAGAATACCTAAAGATAAGGTAAGGAGTTTCATTCATTTTATGTCATTGTGCTGATTACAGGAGAGGGCAATAGCTGCAGAGTCAATGGCTGAAGCTCTGTTTTGGGGCTTAGTAAAATGGTTCATACATTCCACCAACACTGCAAGAGATGGTAATAACAGCATTTTTCCAAAGTATACAGCCATGTCTTACCTTGCTATTTCAAAGTTGCTGTCTTCACTGAGGTTATTCCTTCTGTGCAGGTATTGTATTTTTGCCAGCCTCACCTCCTACTTGCTGGAGAGCTCCAGGGACCTCACCAAGTCTATGGTGAGTTAGAGATGTTTTGTGGGAAAATTCTGGTACTGAGATTGCTGGCTAGCGTAAGGTAGAAACTGCCATCTGCCATCCTAATTTCACCCCCCACTCAAACTCCAATCGCTACACGTCCTGGACTTGGGCTGCTGTTTCTTTCCTATTTTCACATTCACAACAATTATTTTGTTAGTTTTATAGATTCTGTCCTCACCGGGATTCACTTTTTTAAATTCTTCAGGGTAAAACTTCCTCTCCATTGCTTCATGATCATAGTCTATTAAACTGCACAGGTGGGTAGCTGCTGCCTTCCCACAGATTCAGCTATTAAGAAGATTTCACTCATAAACATCTGCTGATAACCTTTCTGAAATCTCTTTTTTTATAAACTCTGTGATACAGTCTCGCTTTTTGAGAAAAGACACATTCTTTAATTTTAAATCAGTCCTTGGATTTGATTTTCCAAACCCTCACAGAGTTTAAAGGGATCACATCCACAGGCCTGGCTCTGATAGCTCTGTGGAAGCTATGGTTATAGTCCTTTATAAAACCTGGTAACACATCAATGTAGCAAAAAGTGTTGCATACTGAAATATCTCCACGTCTTAGTTTTAAGCAACCTGTTAAAACACTCCACAGTGGAGGCTTTTTCTTCATCGCTAGTAACAAGATTGTGAACCTTTAACAAGCTGTTCAGCAGTATAAAAGCTAGTTTAAAAAAAAAAAAAATCCTTCCCCCATCAGTCTGTAATTTCTGACTTGTGCACTGCCCGCTAAAAATGGCTTTTAAAGCCCCAGCTATATCACAACCCACTTTGCCTTTTAGACAAATAGCAGAGACATGCTTGTGTCTAGCGTCTAGCACCGTACTTAAGCTGTACTCATGTTATGGTTTAGGCCAAATCGGCTACTGGGGACATGGGGGACCCCAGATGGGACCGACAGATGCTCCCCTCTACCCCTCTTCAGAGTCGTTTGGAAAACTACTGCACATCCACCAAGTCTGCTGATATTGAGCACCCACCTCTACCACAACCACCTTGTTTCTCATAGAGCAGTTTCTTGGTGGCTTGCATAAGGTCCAGGTATCCTGGTCTGCAAGACAAGCTGCCACGTGGCTCCAGTTCATATCAACAGTCGGGCTTTCAGCAGCTTCTAAAAAGGGATTTATATCCCCCAAGCTTCCTACGTCTCCAGGAGCACAGCAAATGCCCTTAAAGAGAAGTAGTAGCATGGACATCTCTATTGACATGCCATTGCTGCACACACGTAAGAAATTAAACACTTCACCATGATTTAATTCACGCACAGACATACTTTATTAACTGGTTATGATGGGTGTCACTCATTGATCAGGCTTTTCCAAGGTTTTTTTGGGGGTTTGTTCCACTCTTCCATGAAAGCCACTGTCCTTTCTCTGCGCATTCTTTAATTGCTGCAGGCAACAGGAACGCTTCTGTCTTCTGCCTCCTCAGCTAGTCAGCTGGAGCTTTTAAAAAGGTTCTATAAGGACATCAACCTAAGGATAAGGAAACAGATATAGCACAAGACTGTAACTCATAGTGATGTTAAAAGGAACTGCAAGGTTCCCCCACAACAGTGGGCAAAGGCAGCTCCCACCAGCACTTGCCCTTTCTCTGTGAAACTTACCTGGAAATTGTTTCCTGATGCACAGGCCTGTCAGATGGCTTCTCTGCTTCACATGGTCTTTTTACAGGAGTCCTGCTGGGGCTTGTTCTTATTGTCTCCACACCAACGTCCTTCTGAAGCTGGCCTTTTGTTCTGAATGCCACTTTTGCGGACAGCGATGCCTGTGCCTTGCAACACAGCACAAGGCCTCAAAGCTGCCCCAGTAATAAACAGTGCATGGCCATCCTGGCAGGCAGTTTGGTGACAGATGTGGTGCTCCAGGACTGGGCTCCTCTTTGCACATGGCAAGGAATGCACAGAGGTCCCTGTGTGAGCCGTATCCGAGGACAGGCCAGTAGCCCCTGAGCACGTTCCCACTTGATGGTGCCCCTCTCCCCACCCTGCCCTCTTCATACTCCCTCCTCATCTTCTTGTACCTCCCTCCATGCCAAACATGTCAGGATTTGTTCATTGGACTTGTGAAGTGGGGGGCCCCAACCTACTTTATGCTGCTATTTAATTAGTATCCATTCACATTTAAACTTTAATTAATTCATTTCATTAGCCGTTTCTAACAAATGCTTTTACACATTTTATGCAATACTGTTATGCAGAGAGAGATATATATTTAATTCATATATTTTTACACTATATAAAGTGTATATATATCTATATTGTATATAATACCACTATAAAGATAGATATAAGGTACATCAAAGTGTAAGTGAAATAGATATTTTTCCATCTTCGTAAAGTATTTTATAATCTTGATTTACTATCAATACACATACATATAAATGGACATATATTTGTGTCTGGGAACTTTCTGATCCAAAGGAAAAAAGCAGCCAACCAGAGAGTGTGCTGAGGTCATACGCCTTTGATGCTGTCAGCACTGGCAGACAGTTGCGGGGCAATACGTAAGCATGTGGGTTACAAGGTGGCCAGACATGACGGCTTCCTGCCATGAGATCACGGCCGAAGCAAAGTGGTGGCCCTGACTCTGTAGCAGGAGGGGACCTCCAGTTCCAGCCTGCTTTGGGGGCGGCTGCTCCAGCCAGTCCCAGGGCACACTCTGTACACATGCGGGGAGACAGCAATGACAAAATGGTGGCTCCCAGGGGCAACAAGGAGAGGTGGGGCAAAACAGTATGATAATTTTTAGAGGCAATATTAATCTTCGGTAAGAATTTCAGTCTGAAATTCTGCAAATAACTTCCTATGACTCCACATACTGAAACAAATTGCACTTAAATGATTTTTTTTTAATTTATTTTTTTAACACAAATGTTCCTTGGCTTGTGTTAGATTACTGTATGCAGATAAATTGCACGGTTTAAAAAGCAGTCTGACGGATTTTGTTGGTTTCTGTTTTAGCAAGTTTCCAACAAATGCTAAAAAGTTTCTGTCTATATCTAAGCAAGGAGGGGAAAAAAAAAAAAAAAAAGAAGAGATAAATCCATGAGGAAGTGAGTGATTTTAACAGGAAGTACAACAAGTAGCATACAAAATGCAAAAGCAGAATCTGACCTCAAGCAAATAGAGGTATAGTTCCTTTAGCAAAATATCATAAACTAAATGGTTACTGTTATTGCACTCCGCAATAAACATGAGATAAGAATACATTCAGGAGTTAAATATTACATCAAAGTCACAATATATTAACATTTTATAATTTCAATTTTTGAGAGTTATTGTCTTTTTTATGAAGATCAATATATCTTTATGATAACCAAATTATTAAAAACTTCTGTTGCATATTAGTTTATGATAAGCAGTACATTATTTGCAACATTATTCTATTAGAGCCAGAAAGCAGACTGAGAGAACCAAAGAAGGTAAATAACTAACAACAAACACAGACTTTGAAACTGGCAAGGAGCAACCGTATCCTCTGCAGCGGGTCTCGTGTACTAGAGAACACAAAGTGAACTTTATTCAAATTCTTCCAGCTTGCAGAGGAAGAACAAAAGCACAATACAATATAATAGCTTAAATGCTGACTCTATCATCAAGTTTCTAGGATGTTCAGTCGCTACCAGCACTTCCTTTAGACCTGGCTCTTCTCAAAGCTTAGATCCCATCTGAATTTGTGATTCACTCCAACATGTCGTAGTGAAAGCTTCACAGTAAGAAAGAAGGAAAGAAGGTTGAGAAAGATTTATGTAATTCCATTCATGATTTTTAAATAAGTGAAAAAATTAGCTAATAAATTAATAAAACCATAAAAAGCAAAGGGAAAAAATACTACTACTGATGACAGCATAAGCAAGGAAAGTGAAAGTCAATGAAAGGATTGTGTCAAATATGATTAGGAAATGGATTTAGATGATTAGTGTCTTCTGTGTCAAATAAAGATTTAGGACCCTCCCCTCCTTTCAGGCCCAAAACCGAAATAGAGCTACTTTGGTGAAACACCTGAAACTTGGTACCACTATGTCACTGGAAACACAGTATCATAGCCATCATTACGGGAACAGAAAGAAAAAATAGTGCTAAAATATGAGATTTGCGAAGACAGAGAAATGAAGATTATAAATCTGTTTCAACAATTGTGTTGCATAGATAAAAGAAAATGTGTTTGGATCAAAAGCATTACAGGTTAAGAATCAGTACGAATAAACAAATCTTTTGCATTTAAGAGACACATATATAACTGGAGAAGTTTATCATAAGAGGAGACTAATTTTTGAGTTGTAGCTCAGAAACTTCTGTTACAAATTACAAGTAAGTTCCAGATATTCAAGGATATCATGACCGCCATGTTTCTTTACTAAGTAGTACTAAATCTGCTTGAAGCATCTCGTGCTACAATCCCTAATGGTTGTGCAGTATGCTGTTTTATGCCACTGGAAGCTAAAAGGATTTCGTTAGCATAATCAGCCTAACACATGTTGTATGAATTTAATAGAAACACCTATCATGCAGTCCTTACGAACCAGTCACTGAACCAACACCTTCAAGTATCTCCTGTGCGTAACAGGCCTTTTGTATAAGCATACAGGTGCAACAGTAAGAGAATCCTACACCACGAATGACCTCTTACAACTAGAAAGTGTGTGTCTTCAAGTCTGCAAAGTTCTGAAAGATATATTTGGTGATACACAAAAGAAAGAGATCAAAAGAAGAGCTCTGAATGGATTTTAAGAAGAAGAGAAGGCTGTCATCAGTGACACAAAGTCCATCTGGAGGCCAGCCATTAGTTGAGTACCCACCAGGATTGATACTGGGTACAGTACTGTTTAACATCTTCATTAATGACCTTGATGGTGGAGAAGAACACAGCTCAGCAAGTTTGCAGGTGATATAAAACCGAGGGGATTCGTTTATAGATAGGGGTCGATAGTGACTAAAAGCCATTACACAATCAATCTGCTTTTGAATTACTTTAAATTTACTTCCTTGCACTGACAATGATAAGGATCAATCTTCGCAAAATAAATGGATAAGATTAAAAAAAAAACACTGATACTCCAATTCCAAAACATTTTTTGGAGACTAATATACGCTAAACAATTTTAAACCCTCAATTTAGCCTCATTTCTTCTTTGTTGATTAGGATATTGTCAATATTGTATGAATATATTATTTTCCTCAAATGGAAGCTCTTCAATCTGATTGGAGAAAACCCCATGGAATAAGTACTGAAGAATGAAAAGATGGTGGGCCAAGTCTCCTATCTCTTAAATCCTAGCCACTTCCTTCTAAATTCAGCAACATATGGGAGATGCTACATCACAATATGAAATTACATCAAACGTAGTAACTAAAAAAAACTCCTACTTTTGAAAAAAAACCCAAAAAACAAACAACCAAACAACAATTAAACTAATACTTTAAAACTCCAACTAAGGATCAGCTAAGAGAAATTAGATTCCTAAATACCTTTGGGTACGTAGGCCTAAACAATTTGTTCTGGACGACACATAGAAAATCAGCAACACAGGGAGAAGACTGCAAGTTTCTAGACTAACACCGTTACTTCTGGATCTTCTTTTGTCTTCAACTAGGCATGACTCATACTAGAGCTAAACTTACAATTAACAAAAATAGAGTCATGTAAATCATAACGATCTCTCAAAAAATAAAACAAAAGTCCTAAATGATTTCATATCAAAATGGTATGTTTTTAATAAATCAGTTTATCTTTCTGTGCCTTCCAGAGTACGTATTTAGACTAGTTTTGACATTGTTATTTGGTTTCTTTCCAATGGGGTAAAAATATTATTTCAGAGTATAATAGAAATTACAGAGAAAAGAATATGTATTTTACTGGTAGTGCTGACAAATTTCTAAAAAGAACTAATTTTCAAAGTAATACTTTAACCATTGTTGTTTCCATACTAAAAGCAACCAAAGTGGTAATCACTTTTCAAAATTAACTTCTGAAGTCTGAAGCATTAAGGATTATACATTTAGGACATTTTTTAGGCTCTGCAACACAGTTTTTTCTTGTAGAGAGGAATGTAGCTGTCGATCATTCCTTCTCTTGCAACACAAATATGCTTTGCGGCTTTTACTTGTCACTCCCATTACATGTAATGTAGTCAGCTTAGCACTAAAACAATTTAAGAAACTGCAGAAGTCAAATACGTAAATTATTATTATGATGACAGAAAAGGCAATGAATGTCTTGCAGCTCCATTTGCTTTCTTTGTTAAGGAAGAAAAAGCTTACTATCTGTAGCTGTCAACCATGAAGACCTAGACCTATTTCAGTCAACATGCGCCTTGGACAAGCTATACTATTTTTCACATTTAAACTCCATTTTTTCCCCTCTTTCTGAAAAGCAGGATTTTATTATGAAAGAGCAAGTATTTACACAAGAGCAAACAAAGACACATCAGCCATAAGAACTATAAGGATTTCATTTTTCATTAAAAATCCCTATATTATTTTAAAGATGCATATGCCATACAGAAAGAGAATATTCATTTTTTCGTTATCACATTTAGAATTTTGACAGCTGTAAAGAATCTCTATGTATAAAAAAATTTAATCTAAAAATCACAGAAGGAGTCACGGTTGCAAATTTAAACTTTATGTGGCACTGTTCAATTTTTAGCCTAGAAAGGTTGGGTACTGCACAAAAGTGGAAAATATTACAATTTATATTGCAATCAATCAATTTCAAAGAGAAACCTGAAGTCTTGTTAAACTATGAAATGAATGTAGAATACTTCCTTCACAAAGTTTTAAGGACATTCACCCAAGATGTGAGCTTTTAAAACTCTCTTCTTTTACTGTCTTCTTCTATCACAATTTCTCATCCAGTAAAGTACAAGAAAGGGGAAAAAAGCAGGAAAGGGGAGAAAGGAAGGGGGAAGGAAGGAAAGGATGGAAGAGAAATGGACAAAAAGTATACTTTCTGTCCTCACTTTTCTAATTGGTTAAACTATAGAACTTTCTACATCTAGAGGTTTCAGGTAACCTTATTTATTTTTTCCTACATACTTGTCAAAAAAAAAAAAAAAAAAGAATTGCTATATTGTGTAAGAATCCATCTGTGCTGCAACAGCTCTCAAACTTTTCTTTCCCTACGCTTATATGGAATATCTTGATCCTTTCCCAATTTAATCTATAGCACATACTTATCAAAACATGCTTTTTCAATTCTCCATGCTGTATTCAAAGTCTGAGCAATTGGCCTTCCCTTCCCACATGTTTGTTTCCACAAACATGTTGATTGCCCTGTAAAAAACATGATTTTCCAACAAGATCACAGAATCACAGAATGGTCAGGGCTGGAAGGGACATCTGGAGATCATCTAGTCCCACCCCCAAGATCTTCCCTTTTTAAACTGCTTGGCCACTTTTAAACCTTCATTCTTAAATTGACAACATTTGCTAATAAGTTACTTGAAGAAAAAAACATGTTGCTAGAATCCTTTGAAATTCTAGCCATTGATACTTTCATATCATCTAAGATGTTGGCAAACATGTAGCGAACAAAAAACTACAGCAAACTTCCTCAATTCTATCTTTAAAACGACCCCTTCTGGCAATTGTGTCTTACCACTGGCAAGGTATGTTGACTAAAGGTCTTTTCCTCGACACTGTTGTGCTAAAATGTTCATCATACATTTTTTCAGCCAGCTCACCAGCAACACTGTCCAGAAACTTCACAATTAGATTACAGCCAACTGTCCTTCCAATGGCATATACATTTAGATATCAAACTCAGTCATTTTAAACACCAAGTATGTGAAGAATTCTTAAACTTCTGAATTCCATAAATGAAGAAAGTTAATTAAAATCTTGATATAGCCATAGAAAAAAAATGAGGATCTAAAATTAACAACTAGTTTATTGTTAAATATATTGCAGATCAGTTTATGTCAGTAGATAGAGACCAGGTTAACTTGCATCAAATGCAAATGTAATAGAGTCAGGAGTCCCACTGGAACATACACTGAAAAAAACTTCAGTGCTTTTGCAGGACAATAACTTGATTCCAGAACAGATAGCTGAAAATAAACACCCATGCTTTTTCACCTTCTAAAATTACATACTTACTTTAAACAGACTGGATTAATTCCTACTGGAACACTCAAGTCTTCATGGGAATCCAGAGGAACACAAACTAAAATGTTTAATTCTACACAAGATGAAAGGGAGGCAAATGGGGTATAAGCAAACTAAGTTAGTTTCTTATCCAAGGATTTTATGACTACAGAATATTGCCAGTCAGAAGTCAAAATTCATACCCATATTATGTCTACATATTATTCTGGTAAAACTTGTACACCTTATTCAAAGATTTCTGCTTGGCTTGTTTTACGGGAACAACTTAAAGTAACATTGTTATTATAAATGAATTGAACTGCATGCATTCTGCTATCTTGAAGTGTATATTGTAAGAAAAATAATTGCGAATTATGTCTTTTCCTCTTGTTGATCTGCTTACAAAGATTCAGAAAAAGGACAGTGATGAAGCCACTAACAGAAATTGAACTGATCAGCTTCCCAACACAGTTGGGAATTGCAAGATTTAAAAAACTAGGTCGAATTTTGTTAAACTTCAGCTCTGAAAACTGCAGAAAAAGCCATATAAAAACCCCCCTAACTATTCTTTTCCAGGAAATAGAGGAAGACTCTGTTCTAGAAATAAAATAAATTGGCCCACAGGGTGGCAGAAGAGAGAGAAAAACACACACACCAAAAAAAAAAAAATTAAAAAAAAAAAATATCCAAGAACAATTCCTGAATCGTATTTGAAGAAAAACACCTAGTAACTGACAAAAAAAAAGATGGTTAGGGATAAAAATAAGGCAAGGTACCAATTTATTCATATGGCTTACTTACACGTTCATTATAGTGTGGAAAACTAGGTAGGTAGTACATTATAACGTAGTAACCACACAACTTAAGAATATTTCCTATACAGTTTCTACGTAGAGTAGTATCTTAGACATGTAGTTTAGTAAGAACAGCTGTTTCCAGAAGCGTGTTCTGGTAAATCTTCATTACAGTGAACACTGTATAGTTTTAGCCTTAGCACTGGTATAATGGTATCCCAGTTCAGCCTAAAACAATAATCAGGACTGGGGTCTAGACATTTTCAAGCAAAGTCAAAAAAAACCCCAAATAACATAGAACTTCACATTTTCTAATTAAAATGCCGATCACCGCTATTCTCTTAGTATCTAAATGATATAACTACAGAAGTAGCCCAAAGAAAGCAAACCAGTTATTCAGACAAGCACCCCTAAACACTTCATTGCACAAAAGCTCAACAGAAGTCTTTAAACTCACTGAAACCTGTGCACACCAAGTGCACAAAAATATAATAGGCTACTGGAGAGACATTTCACTTGAGAATAGGCTGATACACCAGTCCTTATTTCTAAGACTAGCACCTGTTAGAAATACTACATACCCCTAAGTAGTTTTTAATTCCAAATGCATGCCTGTATGAAATCTACCAAACATCTCATTTCTTTCCCACCTTCTTCTCATGATTACTGATAGATACAGACTGATATATATACAGAATTTGAAGCCACATGACAAGTATTTAACTTGAATTGTTTCATTCATTTTTCTTGGGGCAATATGCAGAAATTTCTTTAAAGCATGAAACATTTGATATTAATTAAATATGTCGGGAAATTAATTAAAAAAAAATATCACTGTGCTCTTCCTTACCTACCATATCATTTTAAATGCCTTTGAGTAAATACCTCTCTCAGACTAGATCACAGTGATAAATCAGTTATCTGGCCATCGAGAAAAACTACTACATTAAATGTTCCCTTGCAGTGACTAAGCATGTGAAATTCATTTCTTAAAATTCAGTTACTGAAGATGGTAATAGGTCAATTCCAATAGTATCACTGAAGACAAGCTGATAAACCAATTTAGCTCTTCCTATATTATGTAGCCATCATGGACAATAATAAATTTCAAAAATTTCATTAATTACGTTAGCTTCTGAAATTTAATTATGAACACGTAAATTACACAAACCTAAATACACTAAGAATGTAGCTAAGCTGCAGCTAATTCTGGAAGTTCTAGTCCATGGAAACTGTATTTTGGTTGCTTACTGACTTCATTTTAAGACAAGCTGTGGTGGCTTATTATGCTGTTTCAGTAGATTTGCTGATTTAGACAAGTGCAAGATCATTACAGAAGGGGTGCACTGTGCCACATGATAAAAATAAATACCTAAATCATTAATAAAGATTTAGATTATTTTAACCAATTTATTTAGAATGCAACTTGTGTACTAACCCACTTGCTTTTCTCATTGCTTTTTAGAAAGTAACTTTTTAGAAAGTTTAGAATTCAGCCCTCTAATAGATGACACAAAAGAGATTATATTCATCTTATTGGAGGGTCAGATTCTGAACTATCAGCAGAAGGCAGTCCTTTCAGCTCTATACTCTAATAATACCCACAACAATGACCATCTATCTCCATAAATCATTTAATGGGTTACATAACGTTATATATTTCATTGACTTAAGGGTAGACAAGAAATTCTAAATGTATCCAGTAGACAACATGTTTCATTCTCTATGTAGCCCCTAGGCTAGAAGGACCAAAATAACTCTCAGGAGAGTCCTCGTCCATGTAGTGAAGATCCTTGCCTAAGAGCTGGGATCTTTAAATTCAGTACACTGCTGTCCCACATCCCTTTTCATGATCTTTGGTATGTCACTTTGCCTGCCTAAGTTTCAACCTTCCCATCTCTGAAATGGAGCGACGTGTATTTGTCTGTCTCACAGAGATGTCAGTGTATTTCCTTTTCTGACATCTCTCATCCACTGAGATCCAGTAGTAAACAAATGGTAGTATACAGCACAAAGTAGATTATTCTCAGATTTCTAGGACTGGAACAATTGCGTTCTGACAGATATTTCCTACCAAAATAGGCTCTGGTTAATGCTTATGACCGATAAATCAATTCCCAAGTACCTTGTCATTTAAATTCAAATAGCCCCAGATGGATACAAGATACTGATAACAATTACAATCTTTAGAACTTAGATTTCCAATTTAAAAGCAAATCAGAAAGAGAAATAAACTCACTGCTGAACAGCAGGTCACTTAGTAAGATATGCAACGACAAAGCCTCAAGTATGTTGACAAGTTCAATGATCTTTTTCACCTAAACAGCAGAAACGAAAAGCAAAGACTTGTTCTACACAACTTTTATCTAGACTATCACTGTGCTCTGCTTTGACTCTGGCATTTAACCAGATTTAGCTCAACAGGTTTTAAAATTAGTTAAGTTACTTAACTGACTAAATTAATGAAATCCAACCCACTGTGGCCAATTCTACTGCTTTGTTTACTTCCTTATATTAGTCTTTTTACTAGCAGAGTTTAAACTATCATAAAGCAGCTTTAATAAACCAGAACCAAACAGCAAAACAGCTCTGAAAGCATTTTAACTAAATCATATCATGCTGCATTCAGAATGAACCTCAATTTTCTGAAACTGATAACTGAATAGCTCAATTATCCAATGCTATAACAGCATGGAAGAAAATGAAACAGAGGAATAGTCAAGATTACCAGTACCTCTGTTTAGCCAGTATGGTACCACAAAAGTAAATATGAACCTAAGCAAAAGTGAACACTAGATAGATATCTATTAATTGGAAAAAAAAAATTTAATAAAATGGAGTAATACATGTGGAAGAAGGTGTAGTTATTTTTAATGAGAATATACACAAAACAATTATGTCTGTGATAATACAAACAGCAGCATGGATCAAAAATACAGTTAAAACACATATTTGCATGCCCGCACTGCATGTTCTGTAAACTGCCCAACCTGAAGATGCAGACAAAATGGTAAGTTACTGTTTTATACCAACTGCAACTGTTTCACATTATATACCTAAATCAATCACTTAGGCAGGACTCTTAGATTCATTAAAGAGCATGCTCCAAAAATAAATTATTCTATTCTCCACTTATCACCAAAATGGAGGGGGGAGGAAACGCTTTTGCTCTCTTCTCTGTAATGAAGCAATAAGAAGAAGTCTTACCCCTTTTACAGGTTCAGGAATCAGTACTGTCTGCCAAATGACAGTGGACCTGTAAAGACTAACACACCTTCAGAGGAAACAAAGTGAGGAAGGGAAATATTTTAAAGACAAATTACTTTGTATATACATACATACGTATTACAAATGCACATAGGCATAATAGCTTTCTGCATAATAAGGCCTAAAATTCCTCAAAAGTTTCTAATTTTAAAATAGAAAAAAGTTTATTTATCCTTATACAACAATGAACTATCAGTAATTAACTGCAGGAAAAGTCTGTTTTCAAAAGAAGAGTCACATCTGGCCTAAGGTTATATACGTTCCTTCATTTCTGTCTACAGTGAAATTTAAGCAGAACAGGGATAATTGGCTGTCCTATTCTAAGTAAGTTTTCCCTTCTTTCTTTCTCTCTCTCTGTCTCCTTATTTCACTCTCACCATCTTGTTTCACCTCCGTCAGATATGGAAAGAGGAAAAAACAAACTACCTACGGTGAAGATGACAGTCCAAAAAGAAAACAGCTGATACGAACACTAGCTCTGGATATGCTAACTGTCTGTGAACAACGTCAGAAAAAGAAAAGACACTTCACGAGAGCAAACACAAGAGCTACCAGCAGATTTCAACCTCTGTGTACTTTTTTTCTCTCTTCAAAAGAGCAACTCAGAGAATTGCAAACCTCTGGAGTTCATACAGTCCAACCCCTCCACCAATCAACTAGTCAACTAAAGCAGATTGCCTGCAACCACATACAGGCAGGTTTTGAATGTATCTCCAAGGACAGAGAAGGACAGAGACTCCACAATCTCTCTGTGCAACCTGTTCTAGTATTCTATCACCTTCACTGCAAGAAAAGTGTTTTCTTATGTTCAGATGGGTTTTCTTGTATTTCGATTCTTGTATCTCGAATTTTCATGGCCAATTCTGTGTCACTGGACACCACTAAAAAGAGTCTGGCTCCCTCTCCTTTACACACATCTATCAGGTATTCATACACACTCCTGAGCCTTCTCTTCCCCAGGCTGAGTAGTCCTAGCTCTCTTAACCTTTTGTAGGAGAGATGCTCCAATCCCTTCCTTAACTTCATGGCCCTTTGCTGGACTCACTCCAGTATGTCCATGTGTCTCTTCTACTGGAGAGCCGAGGACTGCACTCAGCACTGTATGTCTCTCACCAGAGCTAAGAAAAAACGAAGAATCACATCACTCCACCCACTGGCAATGCTTTCCCTAACGCAGCCTAGAAGGGCTGCTATCCTTCTTTGCTACAAAAGCAGGTTGCTGGCTTGTGGTCAACTCATTGTCCATCAGGACCTCCAGGTCCTTCTTGGCAAAGCTGCTTTCCAGCCAGTCTGTCTCCAGCACATCCTGCTGTATAGGGTTATTCCTTCCCAGGTGCTGGGCTTGGCATTTCTTTTTGTTGAACTTCATAACATTCCTGTGACCCCATTTCTCCAGTCTGCCAATGTTCCCGTGAATGGCAATGTACCCATCTCACCTACCAACTATTCCTCTCAGTTCTGTACTGCCCAAAAACGTGCTGAGTGGGTGCTCTCTCCCACCATGTCTAGGACATTAATGAAGATGTTTAAGAGTATTGGACCCCGTATCACTCCCTGTGGCTCACTGCTGATGACTGGCTTCAAAGCTGGCCTTTGTGCCACTCAGCACAAGCCTGTAAGCCTGGCAGTTCAGCTAGTTTCCAATTCTCCTCAGCGTCCACTTACCTAACTCACATTTTATCAGCTTGTCTATGAGGATGTTCTGGGACAGTGTTGAAAGCCCTGTTAAAGTCACTTCTCAGTGTCCTTCTTTTCCTTTATACAGTTTGGAAGTTGTTTCCAGGATTATTTGCTCCATCAATTTCTCTGTGATTAAGGTTAAGGATGCTCTGTCTGTAGTTCCCCGGATCTTCCTCTTGAAGACAGGAGACCTTTGCTTTCATCCAGTCCTCAGGAACCTCCCTTGATCACCATGATCTTTCAAACATAATCAAGAGTGACCTCCCAGTGACATTGGCCAGCTCCCTCAGAGTTCCTGTGTGCATTGTACAAGGTACAATGGACTTGCGTATGTCCTATTTGTTTAAACAGTCATAATCTGATCCTCCTCCACAGAGAGCAAGCCTTCCTGGACCCAGGCTTTCCCATATGTATCTGCAACTCCCGAAGGCGGGCTGACCAAGCTGAAGAATGCATTGGGTACTCTGGCCTTTTCCATGTCCTTTTCCAACAGATCTGCCCCAAATTGCACCCACAGAACCCATCTTCAATTACCGTCTGGACATTTCATTCCCTCTTCTCCCTTCCACGCATTTCAATATTTAGTAGTCCCTGAAGAAAGTGTTTAAAGCAACTTATTTTTTTAAGTGATACAATGTTGCCTTGTGATCAAATTCATTGCAGGTTACATAGGACTGTGACATAACATTGTTTTAGTCATGCAGTTGCTGTTTGAATGATATTTTACTTATTCAACTCAAAACTAAACAACTCGCTTTAGCCATTACACATTTTTCTCACATACTGAAGACGAAACACAGAATGAAAGTGACAAGTACAGCAAAGAACTGTAGTATGCAGCCAGAAGTGACTAAGAGTATGATTTGGGAGCCAAACACTAAACATTCAGGGCATCATTACCCGGTAAAAGATATTTTTTCAACACTACAGTGGTTCCGCTTCAGATATTAAAACCAGCAATAACAAAGAAACAGCTGAAATAGTATTGGAACTTATCTGGGAAAAAAAAACCAAACTCAAACACAGGGCACAACCGACATGCTAATAAATTTTGATACAGTAACTTAGCCAAACAACTTAAGGAAGCAGAATTTGTTTAAAAGGACTGACTTATGTCTGAATCTACTACAACACTATTTTTTTTTTTTAATAAGCATTACTGCAGTTATAAAATAACATTATTTTGAAATAACAGCAGCAGATACTTCCTACCTTCGCCACTTTTTATAAAAGCACTGGCATGCCAACTTATTATTCAAAGGAACTATACTGATTTTAATGTCACCTTTGTCACGTCAATGTACGCTTCAAATTCAAAAGAGATTGTCTTCTACAGAAAAGGAAAAAACAGCCCTACAGTGTGTAGCTACTGACATTTCAATTAATTACAATATTATTTATCTAATGATTGCAGGTTTAAATTTTTTAAATTTCCACCATGTAAAGGCGATGTCACTGCTATTCTCATACATATATATAAGAACTGAATGGCATATTTTCTCAAGGCATAAATAACCTTGTGCTACTGACTGTGATTTGGCTTGGTAGTTACATTCCATAATCAACTAAGAAAATTACAATAAAGTTTGCCTTATAGGTAAGCACCTTCAATCACTGTAACAGGAAATTTCTGTTTCTAAAAAGATCTACAAATTGCCCAAGTTCCAAACACAGGACTTTTTGATCTAGTATGCTTCAAAAATCAAATTCTCAGAGCCAGTACTTCACACCCTATATCTGGAAAATTCCAGAAAGAGAACTCCTTAACAACTTTCTCATCAATAAACTAATACAAAATAGGTAACAACAAAAATCATATTGCCCTGACAATTTGTTTTAACATTGTATAATCATGGTCAGCATTTTCAGAATAGTCAAAAAGTCTACTAGAAATATCAACAAATTGAAACACAATGAATTAGTACAAGAAAGTGAAGCTATATGAAATATTTAGCTACATTATTCAGGTCTCCTCCTATTTATTACAGTATTATTTGGCATTTTGCTTCCAAATGTATTTCATATTTTCCTTCTCTGAAGCCTAAAGAAATCTGAGAGATTTGCAATTAACCGAAATACAGGAAAATACCAAAGAGAATCTGTAAAGTTTGGGCACCTCAGAATTTTTCAGTACTGATAACCCTTGTAATAAAAGTAGAACATGCACATTCTGAAGAATTACTTTCCAGAAGTCCCACAGTGATACCTTTCAAAACACAGGACTTTAAGGGAAGGTAATCCAACAACAATAATTTAATACAAGCAGCAGATCGTATACTAGCTCACTGGGGAACACTGCCAAAAGTACGTGAATGATGAGCGAGCGGAGAGCAGGAAAAAGCAAGGACAAGCAAACATGCACATAAATGCAGATACCCCTCCTCAGCACAAACTCAAGGAAACAGTTGGATTAAGATGGCAGCTACTCTACTTTTAAAGCAGCTCCTCTCATCTACTTTAGACCTACACTGTCAAAGGCCTAAACAAGGACTATTTATCTAACAGAAGCCTGTAACTGCAATGCACACCAGGGAGGTTAGTATATCCAATGAGGCATTGCACAATGGACCACACAATTTTTGGTGCCCAGAAATTTGGTCAAGAATTAAGGTTTTTTGGCTTCCAGTACAACAGACACACTGAACACTGTTTTCAGAAAGAGTTTAAATATCTGAATAAATACCATTCACAACTGAACTTTACAACATTCACTCGAAGTTGAACACAGGTTCCTCAACCTAACGGCAAGTCAAAGAAAAGCCTACAACTTTTCAGATACATGTCAATCTTCACTTATGCCTTTGAAGTCTTATCCATCTCTACTCTAATTTCTACTTGTGCGCGCAGTCAAATCCTTCCGAGACCTCTGTTGCAATTACTAGTTCTCTTTCAGACAATACAAGTGACATACAAAACTGCCAGACCCACTTCTAAGGTCAGTACTATAAACACACAACATTAAAAATTAACCCATATTATACGTGAAGATTCTTTATACTTTTTTAAATGAATATCATGATCCAACAGAACTTTTTGGCTTCATTAGTTGTTGAAATACGTGGTCACCTCTTAGCAATTGAGAAGCTAGAAATACTAAGAAGATTGCTTTCCAGACAATTGGAAAGCAGGCACACAAACACACTTACGTGTTCTTACAATTAAATAAAAGTTACTTTTCTAATCAGAAAATGCTGTCCTAGACCTGAACCTAACAATTACCTGGCTTCACCCGTAGTAGAGAAAACATAAGTGCTCACATAATGCTCACATTTTGTTAAGTCAAGACAGGTAACACCCACGCAATGGAAAAGAGTTTTCTTTCTTGAAGTTTAAAAAGCAAAACTAAAATAATTTCTCAAATAATTTTTTGAATAGTTCTCTACTTACTCAAATGTCTAGTTGGCCTCTGAAAATTCTGCATCCTTTCCCTACTCGTCCCAGGTTCACAAGGGAACTCATTTTGTTTTGCGCATTTCCTAAAACATTATCTATCATTTTTGAACTAACAGACATAAATCTACCAACTTGAAAATTCCATCTACATCTTCAAAAGGTAATCAGCAAAGATTATTTTTGTACACCTTTGCCCTCTCTAGATAAAATCAGGGCTGATTCACAAGAATATTGCATTGTAGCTTCCCATACCTACCTTTCCCATGTAAGTCGCTTTAAAGTCTTCAAGCGCATATCAGAAGAGAGATACTGACATACAAATATAGCTTCAATGCACAAACAGCATTCTGTACTTATATCTGATTAAATGCTATGTTTATGTGATGTAGACCCATTAAGCTGGGTCTTAAGTATTTAATTAAGCAGAAAAACAGCTCATTTACATTCTTCACTCTTCTTGGCAGTTAATTGTGCCATAAATACAGTATATGATCCCACAGTGAACATTGTATATTGGTAAATTCATCCAAGAAGAATATCATACATGCTTTAGCAGCATATAAATAGCAGCTGGGTCCCAGAAAATTAATTACATCTTGTAGTCATTCACACAACAAGTACATTTAATGCTAATAGAGGGGTTTGCTTGAAAATGTTCACTACTTAGGAACTCCTTCTTTACCCATGAAAACCCCTGTATTTTTAAACATCTTGTTATTTTCTACAGCATTTTACTAATACTACATAAACTAACATTATTGTTTGTATTTGTTATTTTGGTCACAGTTAGTGCATTGAAGAATGGAAGACATCGCTACAAAAACTAAACAAAGTAGATGAAAAGTTTGTTTCAGAATTGGTGTCTGGTCGATTATTTCAAGCTACGCTTTTCAACATACAGACATCAAACAAAAAAAAGATAAATAATCATTTCAACTTCAGTACAACTGTCCTTTCACTAAATCAACAGGAAAATAAAACATGTTTACATGAAATGGAAAATTCTGGAACCAAATTTGCATATCAACAGAAGTAATTAAAAAATAAATTAGGAGTAAGTACATAATGCAATGCCACACCACATTAACTGCATGGAAATTCAGTTGAAGGGACAGATGCACAGGCAAACAAACTAAACAGACTTTTTTGCCAAACTTCCTGCTTTCCACTGTCCTCAAACTTTACTGATCTACTTCCTCCCAGCCTATTTTTCAACATTTCCAAACACTTAAATTAATTTCCTAAATTACATACTGCTATATTTTAAAATAAATAAATAAAATCATGAATAAGCCTATTTTATTTTCTCTTTTGCTTACCTTATTTTGTTCCTCAGAAAATCCTAAGATTTTCCATTAAGTCCCACAACACTGTACACACAATTGTTTTTCTGACTTCTCAGTTTTTAGTTACTGTCTTAAATACTGATCTTTTTTTATTTCACTTTTATAAAAAATGGTAAAGTGCTAAGAAATGCAAAATATCTGTTCAGTTGCAATTTTCACTTGAACTCCACTGAAAACATAGAAAGCAATGGAACACATTACTGTCATATTTGGCAGAGCGCATTATCTAACCTCTGTTTTTTTTGTTTTGAATGGGAAGGTGGGTTTTAGTTTTAGTTTGTTTTTTAGGTTTTTTTGTTTGTTTGTTTTTTAAATCAGGAAGCAAGCAGCCCAATAGGTTAGGTCTGGATGCAATGGAAGCATTAACCTGTAAATCCAGCTATTCAGGTTTGTCCAATCAGAAAAATATTAGGAAGTAAATATTCTAAGCAACATCTTCTGGTCTACAAATAAAGATAAGCACCAATACAATACATAGAAATCTAGCTATTTGGGAGAGTAGGGAGTTGAACAAAGATAATAACTGAATTTCTGGAAAATAAATTAGATCCTTATAGAAATTCTGAAAGTAATCTACATGATTTGGGAATAAGTATTTGCCATAATAAAAACTGGATACCATTTCTTATAATGTAAGGTTAAAATGATTCAGGCTTCCCTGAAAATGTCACAACTGTACTATATAAAACAAGTCCTAGTAAAAACACCTTTAAAAGGGTATTATCTGTGAATGTGAACACTGTAAAAGGTATGTTCTCGGTTTTTTTTAATTTCTGCTTTCTATATACTAGCTCAAATTTCATCATCAGATTTTAACCTTTTCCTAAATTATAAGCCTCTAGTTTTCCTAAATCTTTCAAACTCTCCTACCTCTCCAGCTGTGGCAGAAGTAGTTCCTCTACCACATGAATACCTCTGTAATGCACAAAATTAGTTAGCAATCCACAAATGCTACTCAAAGCTTTTGAGTAGGTATCATACTCAGACTAGATCACACTGCTAAATCAGTTTTTTTAAATCCCAGAGTTTAAATGAATTGATACTGTAAATTACGAACATCATATGAATTCAGCACGTTGTTCAGAATAGCGCTTAACTCACATTTAAACGAACAGAAGTCACATACCTGAAACTTAGCACCAGCTGAGCAGTTTGCCTATAGACTTCCCGGATGAATCAAACTACCTTTTCAAGATATTTTTCTAGATTTGGATTTATATATGCCACATTTTAATATAATTTTCAAATACAAACATATAAAACCATCTCGTTTCACTGAATATATCCAAAATATCTCTCTGTCACCATACTAATAACCTTTGCAGTGAAGATTCCAGTGTTAAATGATGTGGAGGAAAAACATTCTGAAATGAACAGTTAAACTGCAGCATACTATCTAGACAGTCAGACTTAAGCGGTCCATTTCAAAGAAAAGCTTTTTTCAGAATTCAGTTTTTAAAATTCCTGTGATAAAAAACACTATTGATCTACATCTGAATCTACTAGAAGTGTCATGCAGTGAAACACCCCAAGTCACATCTGTAACATCTAGTTGTTTACATTTTATACTTTTCTTCTTCTACATTGTGTAGCCACTAGAGTTCCCCTTTTATTAGTAACTAAAAACATAAATTTTATACTCTTAGAATAGCTTTCACTGATTCAGAAAAAAAAAATATTGCCATTTAATAGAATCTAACAGGTTACAAATAACTGACTTGAGCTTTCTGTTAAAGTAACTTGCCTTTACCATAGTAGCACTTCAACCACCATTCCCAAACGCAGACCCAGGAACTGAAGACAGGTGTTTATCTAATGTAGATCTACATCTTTACTCAACAATCACCGTTTCAATTTTCAACTCAGCCAGGTCAAAACATTTAAACTCAAATGTAATCATCCAGAATTACATCTATTACTGTTTTGTGAGGCAATTTCTGTCTCTCATCCCAAATCACCTGCTTGCCTATGTATTTCGACCTTTCACACATAACAGGTCTTGAAAACATGAAATACTGACAGATTGGTATGACATAAAATAAGCTTGTTTGGCAGTTACTCATTTTTATTCACTACTCCTTTTCACAGTATCGTCACAAAAAATTTCCAAACTTTTCAAAACAACAAGTTAGAATTCTAATGACTTAAAATATCCTATTTTATTGAGCATCTTACAAAACAAGATCTTTGTATACGGATTTTTATATCAACGTGTGTCTCCAAAAAATTAGAACTGCTACATAGTGTCTGATAGCCGGATCAAGAGAAGATAACAGAGCAAATACTAACTACAGAAAAGCCGGACTATGACTAGTAACCACCCTCCAGCAGTAGCTGATACCACATGCTCCAAAGACAGACACTGTGAATCCAAATAGCAGGCAGTTACAGAATAAACCTCCTTTGGGGAAGTCTCTTTTCAACTTCATTAATTCAAATGTGACTGACCATATTCCTTCCATAATATGAATCTACCTGTAGGGCTAGGGACTTCCACGAAGTACCAGTACAGATTAATTTATAAAAGTTGAGAATTACAAGCCATTTAAAGTGGGTATTAAATACCCTCTTTCCTTGATAACTCATTCAGTGTTTCCTTGTTTTCTCCCATGTTTCAAACTACTAGACTTCAAAGTCACTCATTCTAAGCAGCTTTGTCAGGGTTTTAGTAGCACCACTATTCAAATACTACCTTAATTTTGCAAAGTTGTTCGCCACTTTCACAAACAGAATCTGCCTAAATTCAGACTGTTTTATTATGAAAAGAAAACCATGACAACTGTTTGTACTCTTGCTTTATTATTACATCCGGCCTGGTCACTATTGGAAATTCAATCTATCATCGTTGCTAGGTGCCTGTTGCTACGCAACCTAAAAGGGTTATGCAGCGCTTTCAGGCTGAGAAGCATTGAAAACACCACAGGCCTCTTCCTATGGCTCTAACCAGTTTATTTAAATAGATTAACACTTTCCTCAGTCAACCCCCAACTCCAGACATACCCTTTAAAAAGAAAGTTACAATGACAGATTTAAACAATGTAAACAAACACAGAACCAGAAAAATTACACAAAAGCAATATATCTGATCTGTGCTGCATGCAAGTAAACAGCAACACTTCCTCTAATTCAGCATTTAAGTTAGGAAAGTTAAAATCCATAAACTTCAAAACCCTTCAAAGTTTAACTTTCAACAGCTAGTATAGTGGAGTTGCATAACATGCTCTGGACAGGTATTTTATAATAAAGTTTGACAGAACAATACATTAAGTTTTATACTCTGGATCATAAAGCGGGACTTAAAAAAAACCCAACAACTAAAAATAACTTTACAATGGCAGAATAATTCTTAGTACTTATTCTCTATATCAAAAGATGTCCAAGATGTTCAACAGGCCTGTAAGTTGGTTTTAAGACTTTGCAGTCAACCTGAGTTCTACCTTTGTATCTTTGCCACCTTTACAGACATCTACGTACATCTCTGCAGACTCATTTCTTTCAGCAATATTTTTGTAAAACTGCTGGAGAATCGCTAAGAAATGACATGCAGAAGAGCTGAACGTTATGGCTTTTCTCCCCTTTTTCTAATAATCCAAGGCTGTTCCAGCCTGCACCAAAGAACAAGTTGTTCTACAGCACTGGAATTAAGAAAGTTGCGTTTCCTCCAGCTTGGTCCTTTAAATGCATCCACACTACAACCAACATACTAGCACAGGTTGAGTCCACAACCAAATATCACAATCAAACACATCCCATCAACTTCTGCAGCCAAAACCGTACATCTAAAGCCTTACTGAGTATGATCACCATTGCTAGTTTACTTTTTATAATTTTTTACAAACAAAGATCACTGTAATGTTAAGTTACCCTAGTGGTTGCGACCTCAAAGATGACAGCCAGCTTGGAAAACATCAACAGGGGTATAGCTAGAACAACCTAAGCATGTTATGCTGTAAAACTGCCTACTGGTTTGCAATTGAAAACTAGATATTGATTATCTGAATCAAGTTTTACAGTCATTTTGTTAGAGCTTGTTAAGTGCTTCAGTTGCCCAAGGATTTATTAGAGACAGGAAGGACTTTGACAAAGAAAGTAGAGATCCAAAGCTATGTCCATCTACAATTTTTCCTTAAACGACCTTTCATAAGTACGATATTCGCTTCAACATCACTGAAGCGAATGAAGCTTGCAAACACCGATGTTTTGTTTACACAAAACAGAACAGGGCCTTGACTTATTAAATCTAGTGAGACACCCTGGTTGTCTTCATCGACAGCTCAAGAAAAGAAATTTGACCAGAATCTGGCCATAATGAGCTTAGGCCCAGCCTAGCATTCTTCTATCCTTTGTTGTAGAAGACACCTCACCCATAGGCCTGGCCATTTAAGGAGCCTGCGCAAGCTGAACGTTCCCTCAGCAAGTAGCAAATTAGCTCTAGGAGACAGTTCCACATTATCAAGCTGATTTAAGAAGTTAATGTTGTCTCCTATAACTCTAGAACCCTTACTCTCAGGATATAACTCACTACCACCACAATTTTACCAGAGAGAATGCGCACAGAATTGCTTAGAAATGTTGTTTCAGCCTTGAGGAATACCACTGTAGCGAGCTTGCAGAAAGTCTTTCCCACTACTTTCTTCTAGATGTCAAATCACTTAATGTAGATGAACTATATTTGGTTCTACATACTCTCCATATACATGAACAAGAGATATATGTACATACACATTGTCACTCTACATACATACATACTATATATGCAAATATATATCCATACAGAACAGTTGCTTCATGCATATGTAATACATGTACATTGAGCCATCCAAACTAAGTGGCATATATGTTGTTAACCATTTCACACTTTTGAACATTTTCCATTATGAAATGAAATTTCATTTCATTGTATTTTTAAAAAAAAAATAAATAAATTTGATACATAGTTCCTCTCACCCATAACTAGCTTCAGAAGATTAAAATTCTCAGCAATGTTGATAATAAGATACAGGGGGGAAAAAGTTATCTGCTTGTATGCATTTAAACACATACACATTTTATGATACTTGAAATCCAGCTACTTCAATACTAAGTTTCAGTAAATGCACAAATTCCAATAGTAATTTAAATGTGGCATAGCCGTGAAACTTCATTACCAGAAACTGGTAGTATCAGCCTTTTAGCTGTGACTCAACTAAAGTGCTAAATTTCTCTGGAGATACTGTTTAACAATGCATAAATTGCTCACATAACCATCTTCCACATACAGACTACTGACACCATACCCTCAGATCAGTAAACACACCACTAGCTGAAGCTATGATTTTCTCCCAAACTGCTTTCCTACAAACGTATCATGGTTTTTAGCCCTAAAGTCAATGATTGAGAAACTGTTGTTCCTGTATCCCCAACACTCCCACAGTTAACAAAGAAGCAGCATGAAGGAGAGGTGGAAGACAAAGAAAAGAACAAAGGCAGGATGAGTAACTGTAAAAGGCCAAGCACCTAAGAGAGTGATCAGGAGAAGAAATGTAAAATATCTGTAGAGGAACAGCCCTTAGCTGAGACGCAAGTGAAAGCTGGTAGTGAAAAGCAGGGAAGATAGCTGGAATTAAAGCAGATAGAGTAATAGTTCTCAGCTTTTGGAAAATCTCACCTTTCCTGCTTTGAAGCTAAAAAGAAGCAAAACCACTTTTAAAGACACTGTCCATATATCCTCATTACGACTGCAAAATTGGTGCACTGTACACAAGAAAAAAAGCAGGCACAAGTCTGATTACCCCTAATGTAGAGAATACAATGACCACACAGAGAGGTCAGAAGTGTACAAAATTTACATTAATAAAACCCTATTGCACTTAAAAATAAGACTAGATATGTTACAGTAAATTGGTTTATTAGTCTTACTGAAAATGTAACACATTCTTAATATCTTCATTTATCAAAACTACATTATTTTGTTCAAACACATCACTTACCATTTGCAATAAGTATTAAAATTTTCAGGACCACGAGAGCTAAAAATTTCACATTCAGAACTAAGAGACTTAGGAGAACTTAAGACCAAGTGCTACAGGAACGGTGACCACAGTGAAATAAATACTGTGCCCTTTTCACTTTGTACATACATGGGGCTGTAAAAATAGTGTATTTGTATCTGTTACTAAAAATTTTGTCAAAATCTAAGTTACAAAGGTTTTTCAATATTATAATCAACTACATTGAGAACAGGGGAGGTGCCTGAGGACTGGAGGAAAGCCAATGTCACTCCAGTCTTCAAAAAAGGCAAGAAGGATGACCCGGGAAACTACAGGTCGGTCAGCCTCACCTCCATCCCTGGAAAGATGATGGAACAGCTTGTTCTGGGCGTCATCCCCAAGCATCTGGAGGAAAAGGTGGTTATCAGAAGTAGTCAACATGGATTCACCAAAGGGAAGTCATGTCTGACTAATCTGATAGCCTTCTATGATGGCGTGACTGGATGGGTGGATGAGGGGAGGGCAGTGGATGTTGTCTACCTTGACTTCAGCGAGGCTTTTGACACTGTCTCCCACATCATCCTCACAGGCAAGCTTAGGAAGTGTGGGTTAGATGAATGGACAGTGGGGTGGATTGAACAGTGGCTGAATGACAGAGCTCAGAGGGTTGTGGTTAGTGATGCAGAGTCCAGTTGGACGCCAGTAACTAGCGGTATCCCTCAGGGGTCAGTACTGGGTCCAGTCCTGTTCAATATATTCATCAATGACCTGGACGAAGGGATAGAGTGTACCATCAGCAAGTTTGCTGATGACACAAAACTGGGAGGGGTGGCTGACACGCCAGAAGGCTGTGCCGCCATACAGCGTGACCTGGACAGGCTGGAGAGTTGGGCAGAAAAAAACCTGATGAGGTTCAATAAAGGCAAGTGTAGGGTACTGCATCTGGGGAGGAATAACCCCATGCATCAGTACAGGTTGGGGGCTGACCTCCTGGAGAGCAGCTGTGTGGAAAGGGACCTGGGAGTCCTGGTGGACAACAGGGTGACCATGAGCCAGCAATGTGCCCTGGTGGCCAAGAAGGCCAATGGCATCCTGGGGTGTATCAAGAAGAGTGTGGCCAGCAGGTTGAGGGAGGTCATCCTCCCCCTCTACTCTGCCCTGGTGAGGCCGCATCTGGAGTACTGTGTCCAGTTCTGGGCTCCCCGGTTCAGGAGGGACAGGGAACTGCTGGAGAGGGTCCAGCAAAGGGCTACTAAGATGATATGGGGATTGGAGCATCTTTCTTATGAGGAAAGGCTCAGGGACTTGGGGCTTTTTAGTCTAGAAAAGAGAAGACTGAGGGGGGATCTTATCAATACTTATAAGTACTTAAGGGGAGGATGCCAGGTAGATAAGAATAGCCTTTTTTCAGTGGTGCCCAGTGATAGGACTAGAGGTAACAGGCACAAAGTGGAGCACAGGAAGTTCCATCTTAACATGAGGAGGAACTTCTTTACTCTGAGGGTGGCGGAGCACTGGAACAGGCTGCCCAGAGAGGTTGTGGAGTCTCCCACACTGGAGACATTCAAAACCTGCCTGGACGCCGTCCTGTGCAACGTGCTGTAGGTGTCCCTGCTGTGGCAGGGGGGTTGGACTTAGATGATCTCCAGAGGTCCCTTCCAACCCTGACGATACTGTGATATGAAAGGAGACTACTCTTTTCACATGTCCAAACATAAAAGGACGGCCTTAAATAAGACTTGTACATTCTATAAATGACCAATAACAAAGAAAGCTAATTTTCTTACAGTTTCACTGAAAACTTGAATTTGTCATTACACTAATGAAAAGTCATAGTATAAATTATCAACATAATAACATTATCAAAATCATATACCCTGACATGAAATGAAAATCATGATTGTAAATTATAAGAAAAAAACCTTAATATCTCTGTGTATGGATAATGCACTCAAATACAAAAATACAGATTAAAATTTATCACATAAAAAGGATATAAAGGATTATAAATATGTATATGACTATATGAATATAAAGGATTGGGAGAATCTAGAACAACTCGTAAAGAAACCTGGATCTCTAAACACACATAACTTCTCATTGCATTATAAGAGTTTCAAACTGAAACACAGTTACCCAATCTGAACATTTCCAATCCTAATGCTCAGTTTTTCTTGAACTAAGCAACACCGAGCTTAAAGCTGATCAGTATGGTTACGCATACTTAAATATTTAAAAACTACTGTGGATGAACTGCTCAAAACCTTGACCAAGGAACAACTATGTGTGGAAAGAAGTGTAGAAAATTATGGCTGTAAAGAGTATAATAAATTATGATAGCTTGGAATTAGTCACAAAAATTTTTCAAAAGTTAGCCTATAATTGCCTTGGAGGATTGCACGTATATTTTCCAGGACAGACTCTGACAAACCCAAGCAAGCAGCAGCAGCTCCTCAGTCAGTCCTACCAGCTGTGGGAGCTTGGCTTTGTCATTCTACAAAGGCAGCAGGTATCAACGGGCTCCACAGAAAATCTTAGTAGGTGTCAAGTGAGAACACTTTCACAAATGTGCTCAAAAAAAAAAACCCAAAAAATGAAAAAAAAACCAAAACACAAAACCCCAAACAACTCAAGATCTTACTTTCCTACCTTAATATATCCTAGAAGCTGCCCACTCCTCAATATGATTTTTTTCCCCCAAAGTCTAGAGATTTACCTATTCTCAGGTTGCCAGTAAAAGATTCCGAACTTCTCACTATGTGTTCTTCCTAATTACATAAAATTGGCTAAAAGAATGTTCCTCATAACATATTTTTTAAGTGTCAATTTTGTGTACATCAACATGAAGCAGGCTAAAGTACCCTGAGAGAAAGGTAGAGATTAGCAAACAAGAAAGCAAAGTGGCTGCTGGCAAAGAAAGAATCACGCAGTTCCTGGAAGCAGAGAACAAAAGTTGTAAGCTATCCCTACAAGCCAGCCAGACATGTGTCAGCAATGTGCGATGCTTAGCAGCATTGTCACACCCCACTATCTCAGGTAAACCGTTAAATATTAAACCACGTGCAAGCCAGGCATCCAACAAGGAACAGGAAAAAAACAGTGGATACTGAACTGTAGAGCTTAATAACTAAAACTGAGTGCCAAAAATACTGAAAATATAATTGTAATTACAAAGTATACATAAACAGGTATCACTGCCATCAAGGATAACATAATAAGGCAGCCAAAAAAGAACTAAATCGTAAAATGCAAAGGAAGAAAAACATGTTGACATAAAGGAAGATTTAAAGAGTGGTATATACTTCAATTTCCTGTCTAGAAAAAAAAAAAAAAAAGAAAATGAACGATCAGTCTTTAAGTATGTATACAAAGAAAACTTTCAAACAAGTATTTACAGAGAAATTACAAAATTGGGCACACATTTACAAAAAGCTACCTTATCTGAAAATACTGCTTTATGTCCTAAAGATATACTTCACCCTGTCTCATGACCTGAACTTTAAGTATCTCTTTAAAAATCTACTGCTTTGCTTTGTATCCATATATTTAAAGTACACAAATTGTAAAATTAAATTATCATTTTCCTAATACTGTATTAAAGTTAGCCCAAAAGGAAATCACACAATCTCATTCTGCTTTGTAAAAGAATATGAAAAAAAACAAAGACAGATGGTAACTGATGATAAAAATATCCATGTCCTTTGCGATCTTGAGTATTGTTGTATGAGCTGACTGATATTTCACCACGTTTAAAATTTTTTTTTTTAAAGAAATATATATTCAAGTAAATCCAGTGACAGCAATTCCACAGGAAATACACAAAAAATTTTATTATGTTGGAAGCAACGACAAAGAAATACTGTCACTGTAAGAATCTTATTTTACCAAACATGCTTGAAATTCAGTATCATACTGGACAACAACATTTAAGATATTAATTTTAACCTTGTTTGCTTTCTCATCTGACTTTTCCCAGTATGTTAGCTTTCACAAGCACATCTTTATTCACTAGACACTGTTATTACCACAAATGTTTCAAAAATGAAGCTTGATTTTGGCATCTCATAAAATGACGAAATATTTTTAATGTAAAAATATGCACAAATTCATACACACAGAAATAAACCAAAAAACTAAATAAGCCAAACATGTCAAAAAACTCCCACATGGCTTTTTGCCCACCTTGCAATAAAAGACACTCAGTTCCAAACACTGTGTTCTGTTCTGCTTTTCTAACCTAACAGTACTCAGCACCTTAAAAGATAGTGATTTGAACAAGTCTCAGCTTATATTTCCTGGATAGATACCAACATTTTTATTTTTGTTCCATGTGTGACTTAAAATCAACCACTTCAATGTTTGTTTTTAGATTACAGGCATATATTTATAAACAATATTCTAAAATGATTAAATCATCCTTACTTATCACCGCACTTCTCTCAGAGAAACAGTTCTCAGCTCATAGCTGAGATTGACTCTTGAAAGTATGTGAAAACATGAATATGTGGAAAAACATGCACAATGGTTCTTATTAGCTAGGATTATCTAGCATGGCTTTTTTCACTTGCAAGAAGAACCACTGAGACAGAAAAAATAAGAAGTAGATTATAAATGAAGTAATGAATACTGAACAACATACTGGCACACAGAAATAAAATAAATATTAGGGGAAATCCATTAATTATAAAAACCAGAAGAATGTCATTAATCAACCTAGTACTGTACAACAGTGAATAGTTAACAAATCTCTATGTTTACAGTAATTGTACTTACAATATAAATGGAGTATCAAGAATTACACAATTGGATCTGAAGCATGTTTGTTTGCTTTCTGGCCTCTAAGGTTACAGAATATTCCTAACAGAAATTTTCATATTATCTGACAAAAAGTTTCATGCTCAGGTAATGTGAATACTGTTACTTTCAAAAGTTGTTTTTATGAAAGGTAATGTTAATTAATTTTTATAATTGTTTAGTAAGATTTATTAGGCTATATTCTACTGCACATAGAGAGAATCAGAAAACAATTCAAATATAAAGAACATTCAGTGACAATATTGATTAAAGGTACGTCATGAACAGCAGAAATCAAATTTGATTTCTAAGTCTTCAAATAAAGACATAAGACTGTGTAACATATCATTTCATTGTTACTCATAATTGCCAAGTAACAGTAAAATAACATTATCAAATAGATACCATTAGCACTCTCACGTATAATATGGGAACATAAAAATCTAAACTATGACACATACAACACCAACACTGAATACTACTTTTGAGATATGCTAAAGATTATTCAATTTGTTTTTCTTATTGAAGCTCTGTTTTGCTCAGCAAGACTTGTAACACTTTAATGTCCTTGGTATTCATTTTAATCACTCACTCACGAAAGTCAGACATGTAACCTTACTTGACAGGAACATTCTTAAAAACAAGCACGGCAGAATAGTAGTACTTGGGAAAAGTACTGACTTTGTTACGATGTTAGATCTTTTAGGACATCTCAAGTTTCACTGTGCATTCAGTTATTTAGTTCAAGTAGAAAAAAGATTTTTCCCAGGAAACAAATGCACTGCAAACACTTAATGGAAATCTTAGGTCCCTCTTCCACCCAAATTCTCGAATTTGAGTGAGGTAAGTTTCACAACTTACGAATAAAATCAAAATGCAGGTTCTGAATAATGTATTTGCTTGCTTATGGCTTAATCATTGAAATCGACTCAGCTAACAATGAAACATCTGCATTTAAATAAAGGGATTACTTTCTAATACTGCCTTGATTATCAAGACTATATTTATCTCAATTAGTAATATGTACATATGCCTTTGCTTATCCCTCAAGCAGTGCTGAACAAGAGTAAGAGGTACATTAATTTTGCTATGGACTTCAGCATCTCTATGCCCCACAATGATTAAACCCCAGCCAAAACAAACAAAAAACCCAAAGACAACCACTTCAATCAATAGTAGCATTGATTCCGAAACTATTTTTCTGATTTCACCAATAGTAGTTACTGCCATACACACTTCCTTAGACCATAGCTCTTCATCTCCATCATTGCTATTTATTTTATATTTGCAACTACGTGATAAAGCAAAGATTTTTTCTAAACGAACACCTTTTTACAGACACTCAGAAATGATTATCCTCACCTTCCTAAATCCTTCTTTGGACACAATCCAGTTCTTACTGAAATTAACAGGAATACAGGCAAGTTATAGGAAAATATTTTAGATATCCTCATCACAAAAAAAACCCTATTCAGATTCTTGGCCATTATATTTGTTGAATACCTCTTACAAATCACCAGCCAGTTAGCCAAATATAGAATGTTTCATCAACAACCTTGAACTGTTCTTAACAAAGCAAGTAAACAATCCAATTTATTTTAAAATTTCAAATCATTTACAATAAAAAATTAAGTTGGATGGTTGTGTCTTTTTCTTTATCTTCCTCTTTTGCTGCAACAAAAGGATTAAGAATTGCAAATTAAGACCCTAACAAATACACACAAATAAAAGTCCACAGAAATCAACAACTGGGGTTTGGTTTTGCCAGGTATTCAACCTAGGTCTTTGCTTCTTGCTTTTTAAATCCATTTGTTCATAGTTGCCTTCCCCTAAAGAGACCTAACAAATTTGTTTTCCTTCTATAGCAGTTTTCTCTACTGCTATTATTTTTGCCTCTGCAGGGCTCCAGCAAAAATTCTCAAGGTTCTATTGTAAAATATTTTATAAATAAATGCATGTAATCCAGTCTATGTCAAGTCCAAAGTTTGTGAAATCCAGAGAATAAAGTGTTGTACCAAAATAACATAACTGTGGTAATACACTGAACGTAAAAGGAGCACAGGAGTTCCATGTTGCTAGGCAGATCATCTCTTGGGCACCCAAACTATGTCTTTGTGATACATCTCAAGGCAACTATTTTACGATTTTAGCTCTAGACACTATCCCTTCTCTTTTACTTCAGGAGATGAAGATTCAATTGCGGTCCTAAGAAATGGAACTGGTCAACAAGAAAAAGACGACAAACTAGATCACAGTCTAGGAACTTTGCTGCAGAGCAAGAATCATAAGTAAAACCATAGTATAGTTCAGGCTGCAAGGGATTTCAGGAGCTCTCAAGTCCAACTTCGTTCCCAAAGCAGGCACAGGCTTGGCATCACAACAGCTTCTCAGGGCTTGAAAATCTCCCTGGCAAGTGGGATGGCAAAACCCCACTTGGTCCCAGCTGCATTGCTGGGCTGTCCTCATGGGGAAAGAGATTTTCCTTATCTCCAGTCTAAACTTCTCGTTTCAACTTACAAACACTGTCTCTCATCCTTCCACCATGCACTGCTGTGAAAAGCCTGGCTCCATCTTCTTGATGACCTCCTTGTAGGTATTAGGAAAGGCTGCTGTTAGGACCACTGAAACTCTCTCTTCTCCAGACTGAACAAGCCCAAGTTTCTCGTTGGCATGTGTGCTCCAGCTCCTGTCTGTCTTAGTGGCCCTCTGCCGAATTTACTCCAGTTTAGCAATGTCTTTCCAATAATGGCAGGAGGGTGAGGGCAAAACTAGACATGGATGTAGGTGTTGCCAAATAAGTCCGGAGAGGGGTGGGGTAATCGTTTCCCTCAATTTCCTGCCTATACCCTTGTTCATACAGCCCAAGAGATACTGCTGATCTTCCCTCACTACCAAGGCACACTGCTGGCTCATGTTCAGCTCGCTGTCAACCAGGTACCGCGGGGCCTTCTCCACAGCGCTACTTCCCAGCCACTCTGTTCCCAGCCCACAGGGTCTGTGAAGACCTACACAGCTGCACAGGACTGGTATTCCTCTCCCTTTTGGCGAGTATAATTCTGCAGAAGTAGGTTAAAAGAGAGTCTTTTTTTTTCAGTAACCACTTTTGTACAAGATTTCATTAAGTAGCACAAAAATACCGTGTTGGTTTAACAGACAATCTCTATGTTGTAAGAAAAGATGTACTTTCTAACACTCTGTGAAGGGCAGTTTAACAGGCTATTTGAGAAAACATACTTAGTACAGAAAGAGCATAATAACAACCAGTGATGTTAAAACCACCAGTTTTACCCACTGCCACAACGCAAGTAACTCCATTTGACAAGCTTAGACCACCCAGATTAAAAAGTGATGCCCTGCTAGATGATTCTTATCCCTATGAAATTATCTGCCACATTTCTTTCATTCTTTGAGAAAAAAAACAAACGCACAGACAATAAAACAGGTCACCACATAGCACTGAGTGCCCTAAGCATCTTGTTTTCCTTTGTTTTTATGGCAAACTTAGCTATTTCCATACTAGCACGTTAAATGCTGTAACTAGAGAATGTAAAAAGTTTTTGAAACAGTACATGGAAGACAGAAGTACTTCATGTAGAATAAACATATTTTCAAAAAACAAAATATAAATATTAGCTAATAAGAGCAGATCATTGGGAGTTCAGAAGCATAGCTATAAAACAAAGTCACACTTCTGACCAGGCAACTTGGTTTATGGAGATAACAGCTGATTTTATGAGAGGACTTAACATATCATCAATTAACATCTCAATGCCCACTATTAAAACCCAATTACATCTTCACACCATTTTTAATGGCCAAACCCTGCTATGTTGCCCTTCCTATACAACAAACTTCGGAACAAGTACTTTAGCATTTCTGATCAATTTTTTTTTCCCCACACACACCTTCCTTTATCATAGATGACCAAAACATAACTTCAAACTTCCTATCCGCCAGATACATCTGTTTCTCTGCCTTGGACACTATACCTTTTCCCATATTATAAAATGTAGGAAGAAAATCTTATACTTTATTAAAAATTAGTCATTTTCAGTACAGGAAAAAAATGAACTGCTGGCTCCAGGTTAACCTTGTTTCAGTAGGCTACAGACGGTCGGTCTGCTGATGTTGAGCTTTCAAGAAATTCAGCTGTGTCTGAAGAGTTACCATTCTTGGATCATAACATGTAACCAACACCACAACTATGGTGACACAAGAACTTTTGAGTATCCCAAACTTATAACTGTGCTGAGGACAAAAGCCATTAAGAGCTGCTGAGATTTACAGCACTGAGCTGTTCCAAGTCCCAACCATATAACCTAGTATATCATCCTGAAATCAAGCATGGGAACCCTTAAAAGCGAGTCTTCCACATGCAAAGTAATCTTAAAACTCCCCTTTGTCTCAGTTGCCTGAAATATGTTTCTGATACACAACTCGTGATGAGGCCACATGACGAATGTATCTTCATTAGGTCATGAAAGTTGTTCACTGCACTGAAGTCATGATCCCGTATATAGGTCTTCCTTCAGGTCAAGAGATGTCAGGTTCTTCAGAATTCAAACAGGAGAAATGTATACTAACGTAAGGTCAGTCAAGATACTGAACATCTTCAAGCCCCATTAAAGACAGGAAACGTGACTCAGTGGTTCATACCAGAATCATGGCAGGTAATTTTTAGTATCTGAAATTTTAATCTTAGTAAGACCTGCCTCCCCAAACAACTATTGAGATGGTAACTGAAATCTGAATATCCTAGACTGCACAAGTTAATAAGGTTATACTGTTTGACTACTGACCATCTGGATGACTTGAAACAACAGCACTAAAAAAACCCCACACCAAACAGCTGCAACTGAACCAGCACAAAAACACAACTTTTAAAATACTACGAGAAGCTCTGTTCCATAAACTATACTCACTACTTGCATGATGATTTATGCTTTGTAGGACCACCTCTAATTCTCAGTCTACTGCAAATAAACCTTCCCTTGATTTGACATAAGTTTGCTACTGAATTGTACTTCAGTCACAAAACCTGAAGTCTGAACTACTCCAAGGTTTGGAAAACCCTAAGCCGCTCTCACCTCCACACTTCTACAGAGCCGGTGCACCAAAACCTCTACAAATTTACCTGCCCACTATTGTTCCTTGAAATACCCTGTCAGGACTATGCTGCTTAAAGTACAAAGGAGTTTCAGAGAGTTGGAGAAAAACAGAGCAACTCAGGACAACCTTCAGTCAGAAATCACCTGGAGAGCTGGAAAGTGACAATAGCATGGAGAGCTGTGCTTTCATCTTAGCTCATTCACGCTTGCCTCACTTCAAACCCCAGAATCTGATCACAAAAAGATTTCGACAAAACAAGAGAATGAAGCCATATTTCTTGCTACATACCTCCATTCTAAAGCCAAGCAAGTTTTACTCCCCAAAATAACCATAAGGATGGTATGGCTCACAAAAGAGCTTTCAAGCCTTTCAGAAAGTCTGAAGAACAATATTCCTAGAAGCTATAAGGAATTGATACTACCATTACAGAGAATCAACTTTGAGGAGTTCAAAACATACTGGATTCTAAGTTCTTCCAATTACTAAATCTGATAGAAAACAAAAAAATGACTACGGAAGAGTTATTTATCATCTTTTATGCAAACTGCAACTGAGTTGAAGAGGCTTAACACACAGTGGAACAAATAAAATACGAGTGAACTACATACCAAACAGAAACCTGCATGTTGCCATGACCTTAGCTACCACGTGGTCAACAAATGAGCATGTCGATTTCACCTCATGGCTAAGGGTTAATTTGACAAGTCAGCTACTATGCAAGTAGTTCAACTGCTCCTTGCTAGCCAAGGCTAATGTAACTTTGAATACAGCCAGACCTTTTAGCAGAAGTAATCTAAATAGTGTTCATAAATCATATATTAATGGCTGTAATATTCTGTACAGTTACAGATATTTAGTTAAACATTGACTGTCTACAACTTAACTAACCATAACATGTGTATGATCTGATCATTAAATTATTTTAGACTTTTTAATCAGAAATTTTGAGTAAATATAGTTTTAAAATGGTGATTATAGAACAACTCTCTTCCTAAAAAACACTTTGAAAAGCAAGCATGGGTTTTTAATGAAGGCACGTAGTTTTAAGGCAAGTTTTTTTTTCTTTACTGTATCTTTTCAAACTCTCCAAGAGACCCAAAGCAATTAACATTGAATCCAATAATAAACATAGTATGTAAAAGCTTAACTAGAAATACAATTTAACAATCCTTCGTGTACAGTCATGTGCCCTTCCTAACGGAAGTACTACAACGTACCTCTCATCAACAAGAACGTGGAGTATGAAACATTCTTCCTTCACTAAACCTGTAAATCCATTGTCTCTCCTGCTTACGTCAAGCTACAGAACAATAAAGAGGTAAGAATGCAGCACACATCCTATTGGAAAAAAAGCAGTTAGGGCTCTAGATGAAGAATTCTGAAAACTTTTTGCAGCAGTTAAATAAAAGGTGAATCTTCATATTTAAGAGACATTTAACATAAGACAAAAATCCTGACATTCACCACTCCTTCCAGTAGCAAAAGAACCGCAATTATTTTGTTATTTTTGCTTTCCCTTACCTATAATGAGTAGACTTAGTCCCCCTGAGTAAATACTAGTTCCTTTTTGTCGTTCAACTCATCTAAGACTTGCACTGTCAAACTGCACTCTCAGCTGTTCACAATGCAGAATGCTACCAAGAGACAAGGAAGAATAAGCTCAGGTGATAGCATATCATTTGGTTTAGATGAGGCTACACAGACCAATAGCAACTTCCGTAAATGCTTTGTCGATAATATGCAACAGGTCATGCACAGCTCAAATTCACCATCCTGGTCACCTAATCCACTAGCAAGTAAACCCTTCAGATAGCCCATAAACATCCAGTATCATTGTCAGACCGCTCTCTCTTCTCCGCCCTGGATTAGGTACGTTTGCAGTGGGGAGAAAATTAGACCACAGGTACTACAGAAACAACATACAATGCATCACCTTAAAATTTAGCAGACGTGAATTAGCTCACTCCAGTTAAAAATGCACTTACGTACTTTCGAATTTTAGCACCACAGAAGCATAATAAATAGCTATCTATAACCTTAAATAACTGTGTTGTAAGTAGTTTTGGCTCAGAATCCTATTATACTTTTTCAATTCTTTGTAAGGGAAGTATAGTTAACAACACAGAAAAAGAAGTAATCAGACAGGAAAACAGAACACCTTAACTGAAGTAGAATAAACAGATTCAATGGCAAAGTGACACACCGCACCTTTTAACAGGTTTGCTTGTTTCTATTTCTACTTTGCAATGTTGCAAGGTTTAAGTACATGGAGTTTAAATGTTTAGAAAACATCGCTGAGGTGGTATGTAAGAGAAAACACAGATTAATTATTATGAGGTAATAAAACAGAAACGAGAAGCCATTCACTTGGTAGCTAAACTGTAAACACAGCTTTGAGTCATTAGTTGTAGTTGCAGCATCCAAAGCCTAAACAAAATCTAAAGACATGGTTCTTGCCTTAAAATCCTTATCAACTTATTAGAAATAAGACTTCAATAAGAAGAAAATGAAAGAACTAAATAAATTGTTTACTCAGAGAAGGTCTAAGAAGTTGAGACTCAAGGTACTGTGTCCATGGGTGGATGAAACTACCTCTAAAAACAGTGCTAAATATTTTTTTTCTCTCTCATTAAAGAATGAATAAAAGTCACAAATGTTACAAGTACACTCAAATTTAGTGATTAATATGCAATCTTTGCTGTTCCCATAGCACTGTTATGGATGTCATGTAAGAATTTAACCAAGTGAGACAGGTTAGAAATAAGTTAGGAATTTACAGAGGAAGTCTAAATTGCTAGAATTTAAACTTCCAATCCTCATTAAAATGTATATTGTAAAACAGGAAATTCCTTTATTAAATACAACTTACAATATAGTCCATCCACCACCTCTTTATTTTGGCCCACTAAATCTGAAGTTAGGGGACCAAAGACAAACAACTTACCATGGTGGAAAAGGAAAAACAACGAAGGGTAGTCTGCAAAACCAAGCAATTTAAGGTGTACTATCCCAACTCCGGTCTGCACCTTTTCACATGCTTCCAACAGGAAATTACACTGAAGTAGACACCATTATCCATCCACACGCACAAAAAAAAGCATTACCTTATTAATCTTATGGTGTACAGAAAAACAATACATATTATTAAAGTACAGATGTGACAACAATGACATTCTAATCTGTTGGGTTCATATATCCATAAGGAAATTTTTGAAACACAGTGGTACTCATAAATATGTAGAGGATACTACTTTTACACTGGGTGTTTTTTGTTTTGGGGGAGTTTGGCATTGAGGTTTTTTTTTGGGGGGGGGGGTGGGGGTGGGGGGGTGTTCTTTCTCAAAACTAATGATTGATGGGGAAAGGTATCTATCCTAATCAACTAAAGCTCCAGTTCACAAGTAAACAGTTAAGCTTCAACATCAGTTTCACTCAGGACGAGTTTCAGCAAGAAAGAAAAAAGTCTATATACAGAAATGCATTTTTCAAAAAGAATTCACCTATAAATGAAAAAGTTACATAAAATGGGAATATAGACTTATAAAGAAAAAATACAACACACAATAAAAGCCACTCCAAAATACACATGTGTGTCAGGCAAGTACACCTACCTTTTCAGATGAGCAATAATTTACTTCATTAAGTATAAACTCAGCTATATGCTGTACAGACATAATTTACATACAACTATTTGGTCTCTTTCAATGAACAGAGATGCTATTTTAAGTGTGTGCCTGTGTGTATATATACGCACAGAGACATACTCAGATATGGAATAGCAAATTTCTTCCATAATTTTTAGCATAATATTACCAAAATACTGTTTGTTATATTGCAATGCGCAGAAAAAAGCAGAAAAATTCAGTAAGATCTGTTCAAATCCCATATACATGATCAGTGTACGTCAATGAAAGAATTTTTTAGGATTTTCTTTCCTTTTTGTATTTCAAATAGCATAGCACCCTCTGGTGCATCTACTAGAAAGAAAATAACTAAGAATAAACAGCAGTCATTCTTATAAAAAAAAGACAACATTAAAAAAAAAGGAAACCTTAGAAACAAGAAATGCATAAGAAATATTAGAAATCAAATTTCAATAATTTCAATTTCATTATTTCTTACTAAAATCTCTTCTAACTGAGGAAATCATAACTGTTGAAGAATTAAAAAAGGCAAGAAAACTGCAGGTGTACTACTATAGAAGGGGGCCAGCAAAAAAAAAGAGAAGTTTGAAACTAATCCTGTGTTCTTAATCATTGGTCATTTTTATTAAAAAATATTCTTAAGTGAAACATTCTTTAAGAAAAAAAGTAAAGGTAAGTAATTTAGTGAAACAAAATGTTACATCAAGCAATATATCTGCTCTTGGTCTTGCAAGAATGAAAATTATTAGGACTACAGCTATCCACACAGCCATAAACTCCTAAATTTCACATCCAAATAGTCACACCTCCTTCAGAAGTCCAATGAGAAAAGAATTAAAAAATAACATGATTGTACTATATGGAACACTTTAAACTCTGATATAACATGTCAACTATTAAAACACACATAGTCACTGGGAAAATAATTTCTTACAAAAGTACATTTTGCTAATCAAAACCAGACAGCTCACCACCTGCTTTAGGCAGCTCTTTTGTAAACCTCTGGAAGCCTCAACACAATGCACAAGAAATGAAAGTGACACCTGTTTAAATCAGCCATCTGTCCTTAACAAACTAGATCTGGCCAAATCAGTATATGTACTGCCCTTAGATTTCCAAAATACAGGTATACATAGCATCTGTGAGAAGAGAGAGGTATTGTTATGATTGACCACGAGCTTTACTAGAAATACGTAAATAACAGACTTGTGGCAACAGAAAAACATCATCTTAAGCATTAGCCTATTTATTTTAAAAGCATCATTAATTTTTCAGCCCTCATTCTTAGTAAAAAAATAAGTAGTTTCATTCATAATTTAAAAACATACTGCTTTTGGTATTCTAATACACTCATTTGACAAAGAGTTTGATTTTGTAATGGAATTCCAACTACAAGGACACTACAGTAGCATTGAAAGCTTATTTTTTCATTCTATGTGTACTTGTGATGCATTCACGACATGTAATTTCAACTGAAAATAATTTTTAAAAAGGACTTTAAGAGTCATGCATGTTATATTTTTAAAAGACTTAATTTTTTAAGTATTCCACATGACAATACCTGCAGCTAGTGAGCTTTTGGAGGCTGCGGGTAAAAATACAACTAATACTGAATATTTTAAGAGGGAAGGAAGCCTTTCATAAGAGGACAAAGTAAAGCATGAAAACCAGCAACACTAGCTAGAACACCAAAAGGAACTGCAATGACAAAAGATTATTGCATTTTAGATACTTGCTTACGTTTCAAGTAAGAAGAGAGGAAAATAGCTAACAGCCTTCCCTCTCAATATAAAGTTTAGTAAATGAAATGAAACAGCAACATTTATTTCTGTAGACAGTTTTGTGATTAACAAACTACCGTACCAGGCAGGAACAAGAAACAGGATAGCGCTAACAAAGCTGAACCTAATTATCAAATAAAGCACCCCAACTTTAAAGAGTTTAACAGCATTGTAGCTTTGATTCCCATTTCATTTACCCACACGACATTACTGAAAGGGTTTCTCCACAGTAGCACAATGTAGGTTACCTCACTAACAAGACAACAGAGCATATGATCCAGATAGGCTCATTAGGATATGCTGAAACACAATTAGATCATTACACAGTCTAAGTCATGAAAACCAATGAATAAAAAAAATCACAAGCCGCCTCATTTTCAAACACCAGTTAGCATCACAAACACCAACTATTTTGATAGCTGTGGCCATTAGGAAATCAGAATGCATAATAGAGATCTCATCAGTGATTATTACAGTATTTCAGAGAGAATAAAGAGTCAGTACTTTTCTCAGTAAAGTCCATAATATTAAAAGAGGTGATCATGGCTGCGTTATTATTTTCCAAATTGCAGTCACTGCCTAAAGAAAATGTAGCTAATAGTACTAAAAAGGTCTTTGTACTTTTAATCTGACTTTTAAGAAACATCTGTACGTCTCTCACAGAGTTAAAACAGAGAGTTTGTCTCATAGCCTATGCACGCACCTTCCTTTACTACCAGGGATCTGGATACATGTTCTGCAAAGAAAGATTTCAAAACCCACGAAGGATTCCATCCCATGTAGTACTTTGTTCTGCTGTAAGAGGGATACTCAAGAAAGGCATGGTGCAGAACTGACGTCTTCTCTTTTCAGCGACAGTAGATGCCAGGAATGATTTCACAACTAATGAATCACATAAACTACACAATAAAACTAATACTAAATACATTAAGATTTAAATGTGCCATATAACTAATACAGTACTATAACTCATACTGCAAAATGCTTAATGTCGTCAGAACTTATTTGACAGCAGGACCTAGAAAATTAGCACTCGGGTTTCATCTGGAGTAAAACCATAAGACAACGACAATGTAGACTCCAAATAATGTATTTTTTAAGCTCTTTTTGGCCCATGAAACTTACATTTAAAAAAAGAAAAAAAAGACAGACCCAATATGCCTCAGCTCAAGAAATATTAGTATCAACAATGCACTAACTACTTAGCACGTTTTGTAGTTGATAGCTGCTTGGACAAATTGCCCCTGTCACATTTATTGATAGTTCCAATGTGAGACAAATTAATATATTGTTGTTGAAATAGTAATGAGAAAGCCTGCATTTTACACAGGGTTCTACAGATACAAAAATAGAAAAAGTGTATAAACAATTAAAATGTAGGTTTTAGAATAAAAACAAGAAGATGCGTTTTCCTAACTATTTTACTAAATAAAGCAGTAAGGAAATAACTAAGTCATCACTTCAAGAAGAAAAAAGCTTGCCAGAACGACACATGATTTGACAAGTCAAAGGGGAGAGTGCAACTGGATATGGAGATGTTAAAAGAGAATTTCATTGCCATAATAGGTGCCAAAAATTCACCTTACCTGAAAAAAATTAAAAAGTACATAAAGTATGATTTGACGCCACTGACAATACAAATCTTTAGATCTTACTAAGCAATCACAAAAAGGATTAAGAAAACAAGCTTTTTGGATTGAAAAAAAATGCAAGACATTCTCATTAATAACAAGATTTCTACTATAGCTCCCTGAGAGGTAAAAAGCTGCCTCTTCCTTCTTTCCCAAACGTACTCTTGAAATACAGTAGTAAAAAAATCAAAGACTTTTTTTTACGTACTATTTCTTGTTTTCTCATTTCTTTGCTGCTTAGTGCACAAACTCGCAGTCAGTATCTTGAATTTCCTTCATTACGGAGAGTTTGAGGAAACTGAAATGGATTCTCTCCACATGAACATAACTCACTGTGCATAAACTAGATCCACACATGCAGTGTTCCATACTACACTGTACGAAAGCATCATTTAAAAAATAATCCCCTACAAAAGGAGTGCAAGAAAAAAAAAAATATCCTACTCTATGTGTGTACGGGTGGGAGTACTGAATAAACAAAAAAAACACTTCACAATACAAAGAAAATACAGTTTGCACTAATATAAGCAGCGACATTAATTATGAATAAAAGAAAAAATTAGATGGCTACACAAAGCACAGAAAAGTGATTCATATGAGCAGCAGCATAAGAGTATCATTAAATGATATAGCAAGTTTACAAAAATCTACAACATCTAGCAGTTGCATCAAATCAGAACAAGGCCGCTGCAAGCGAAAGGGGAAAACCACCCCCTGCTCTTGGTGTGCTGCAGGATCCGTCTGTGGTTGCATCTTTCCTCCCACCCCCAGGGGTTTTTTAGTGGTTTAAAATAAGTAACCTTAGACCGTGGCCGGAGCCTCGTTCCCCGATTTCCAGATTCCGCCCCCCCCCCCGCATCCGTGCAAACGAGAGACCGAGTTAAGATGCATACCCACCGCATCCGAGCAATTGTCCTGGAGGTCCCAGCAGCGCGCCTCCGTCCCCACCATCGCCAAGCCTCTCTTCCTCCTCACCTCGCACCGCGGCCAGCTCCCCTCCCCGGCCAACGGACACCCCCATCCCAACCGACCCTCTCCAGAACGCGCTCCCCCCCCCAACCGCTAAGTACACCCGGGGGCAGCGGGACCAGAGGAGGGGGGGAAGGAGGGGGTGAAGGAGAGAGGGACGGAGAGCGGGGAGGCGACGGCGGAAAGCGGGGGAGCTGGCAGGGCGACCCGCGTCCCCCTCGCTGCACCGCAACCGGCCGCGCAGCCCAAGGGAGCAGCCCCGGCCCGGATGCTGCGAGGGGAAGGAGGTGGGGGGGCTGTGGGGGGGGTGGGAAGGCAGTGGCTGGGGGAGGGAGCGCGGAGGGAGGGCCGGCGTGCGCCCGACAAGCATATTCACCTGGGCTGAGGCGGGCTGTGGTGGTGTTCCCGCTGTCGTTGCTGCTGGCGGTGGCTGTTGTTGTTGTTGTTGTTGTTGTGGGTGACGATGAGGAAGGGGGTGAGGAGCAGCGGCAGGAGGAGGAGGAGGAGGAGCAGGAGAGGAGCGGTTGTTGTTGATGGGTAACAGTCGCCAGGACTACGGTGACTATGGCGCTTGATTCACAAGGCAACGGTTGCTATAACTCACAAAAGGGAGAGCGAGCGAGGGAGGAGGAGGCGGCGGCCCAGCCGGAGAGGCCCGGAAGAGGCGGGGCCTGCGCTAACGGACGGCTCCGGGGCGGGGGGGGGGGGGAGAGGCAACGGTCCTCTCAGCCAGACCGGGCACCGCCTTGGCTTTTAGCCCGCGCCGGGGCCGCCGGCGCGAGCGGGCGCACGCGGGGGCGGCGGGGAGGCGGCGGAGCTGCCGGCGGCGGCGGGTGGCGGCGCGCGGCCGGCGGTGAGGGGCGTGGCCGCGCGGGTGCTGCCTGGGCCGTGCCCGCCGCCGCCTGACGCCACTTCCGGCGAGGGGCGTCTCGGGGGGGGGGGGAAAAGGGGGGGGGGCTCGGCTGCGGCGCGCTGGCCGCCGCGGGGGTCGCGCAGCGCCCGCCGGCGGATGGGGGTGCCGCCGCCAGGCGGGAGGGGCAGGAAGTTAAGCCCGGCGACGGCTGCTCTCCCCCTCCCACCGCCGCCTGTCACAGGCGCCCCACGCCTTCTTGCCTCGGAAAATGGCAGCGGGGAGCCGCTGGCGGTGAGGGAGATGCCCGCTTGCCGCCATTTTAAGGCGGGAGGGACGGCGGCGGCCGGGCCAGCAGCCCTGTGGCTCGGCGGTGGCCCTGCCCGCCCTGCGCTGCTCCGACGGGGAGGCGCAAGGCAGTTCTGTGGCCGAGCCAAGGCCCTGGGGCGCTCGGTGGCTGCCCTGGGGTCCCTTTGGCCTTGCCGCGCTGAGGGGCCTCGAGCCCTGCACGGGCGGTGAGGCCATGGAGGCCGTGGGTGCGCTGCTGACACACAGCTGTGAAAACCGGCTGCTCTGCCCTTGACAGTTCGTGTCTCTGTTCGTGCTAGGTGTGTATTTGGGGGACGGGTGACATAGAAGTGGTTTTGTGGCCACATACAATGCCCACATATCTAATGGTCGCTACAGCGTATCTTTGTAGTCCAAGTGCATCCCTATTTGCAGCTCTTCACTAACCTGCAGGGTATCTCTGCAGCTCTATACGCAGCTGATGCTGTCTCTGTAGACGGTAGTTCTTGCCTGTAGTCTATGTAAACCATGTAATTCCCTCATGACTGTTCTGTTTGTACTGGGCTGTATCCTCACATGTTCGGTTACCAACACGTGGTTTAACAATCTTGACATCTTTCTCGTACCTGTTACGTTGGCATTTGCCTCACATACCTTAACAATCACTCCACTGCACCTGTCCCTACAGGAACAGGTTGAAATTGCTCTTACGTTCCACAGAAGTGTTTTCAAAACTTTAATAGATTTGCTGTGATTTTCAGGGCCCTGTGTAACCATCATCGCTGTAACAACTGTTTACAAAAAATACTGAAAAATCTGTACGCATACAAAAATAAAACCTTAACTGACAGAGCTTTAAGTCTATAACAGAACAATCTTGAATTAATAAAACTGCACTTCAGCTGAAGTCTGTTACTACTTCCTACTGTGGAACCTAATCTTCCTGAGATGCTGAACTAGTAACTCCGCTGCTGGGATCTTCAACCTGAGTGGATGTCTGGGTGTTTTAAGAGCTCACACGCGCTTGCAACAGTAGCCTTGTCAATCAGAAATACTAAGATGAGACATAACCGTAAGCAGTCTAATTTGATAGCAGTACATAGCAATGTGTTTAAGCAGTCAGTTTATCTGAAGGCAAAAGATATTTTGATAAGCATCTTTCATTCTATCTAGCCAGCTAATACAGGTAGTTTTATTTAGCTTGTAGTACCTTGAAAACTTTGAGGATTTGTGTTTCCATTGAATTTTACATTTCACGTGAACAATGTAAAGGACAAAAAGGGGTGTTGGACACCGAGTGATTTTACTAGAAAATTGTTGGCAAAGCGATGTGACTCAATTCCATGGTAAAGCTTTAGCAATGTTCGTCTCATCCATGTTGCTAAAGAAAGTGTTGATCTTAAGTTTTTTACTTGTTGATACCATACTGTCTTTTCTGTTGTGTCAGTTGTCACTTCTTGCGTATTTGCTTGGCAAGATGAACAGGGTGAGCTGGGGTAAATGTCATGAAGTTGAAGGGTAAAAATACTGGGCTGTTGATTTGTGTTCTCAAATCATGGAACTTCTGTGTGGAAAGAACAAATCAAACCTTCTTCATGCCTTGGCAGAAATTTAAAATATACACGTATAAATATCACTGTACTTGTTTCCTTGAGCCAGGGTATTTGCAGAATATTTTAGTCTATACCAACATTTCAGAAAGAGTGTGTCAGAAAGAGGTAGTAGCTACTTTTTTTACAGGGAAATTATTTGTTCACTTCAATGGTTTGATGTGTCTATCTATGACATTAATTTTCAGGGGTAGCCACTTAGATTAGTCAAGGCCTAGTGGAAACCAAAGTTCTATTTCAAATAATTTCAAATACATTTCTACGAATTTTTGTCTCAAAATTTTATCCATTTGATCTTTATCAAAGAACACATATCATCTTGATTTTTGAAGGGATGATCTCTTTTTTTTTTTGGAACTTGTCAACAGTCATTGCAGGATAATCAATAAAAACATTCAGTCAGTTCACAGAACTTCTGTAACTAATGCCAGTATTAAACAACCTGCCAAATTGAAATATGAAAGCACTATTGATTAAAAGTGGTTGTATTGTTAAAAGCCTTGTATTTTATATTTAGATGCAGAATATACTGTATATTTCAAAATAATGGTATGCAATAATTTTATGCCTTCTTATGTGGATAAGGACTAATCAGAATAGAGTCACAGAATCATAGAATGATGTGGGTTGGAAGGAACCTTAAAGACCATCTAGTTCCAACCCCCCTGCCATGGGCAGGGACACCTCCCACTAGACCAGGGTGCTCAAGGCCCCATCCAGCCTGGCCTTGAACACCCCCAGCGATGGGGCATCCACAGCTGCTCTGGGCAGCCTGTTCCAGTGCCTCACCACACGCAGAGTGAAAAATTTCTTCCTAATATCTAATCTAAATCTACCCTCTTCCAGTTTGAAGCCATTCCCCCTCATCCTATCACTACATGCCCTTGTAAAAAATCCCTCTCCAGCTTTCTCGTAGGCTCCCTTCAGATACTGGAAGGCCACTATAAGGTCTACCTGGAGTCTTCTGTTCTCCAGGCTGAACAACCCCAACTCTCTCAGCCTGTCTTCATAGGTGAGGTGTTCTAACCCTCTGATCACCTTTGTGGCCCTCCTCTGGACCCGCTCCAGCAGGTCCATGTCCTTCTTATGTTGGGGACTCCAGAGCTGGATGCAGTACTCCGGGTGGGGTCTCACGAGAGCGGAGTAGAGGGGCAGACTCATTTCCCTTGACCTGCTGGCCACACTTCTTTTGATGCAGCCCAGGATACAGTTGGCCTTCTGGGCTGCAAGTACACATTGCCAGCTCATGTTGAGCTTCTCATCGAAGTTTTTCACCAGTGAACTAAACCAGGGTTGAACATAAGTTGCTCATGTACTTTGAAAAGTACCACTTTTTGTTGTCAGGATCAAAACTTTAACACCTCTGAAAAAGAATTGGTTTCATATGCAGGAATTTATACTGCAATTTCTTATGTTAAGAATGTTAGTGGAAGAAAGGCTATTCCTATGAACTTTTTTTCTGATACTAGATTTGTAATCCTTTCAGGTTTTGATCTTCAACAGAATTACATTGCCATCCCTCATAACTTTTCCAAAATATAGGATCTTACAGGGTTTTCATATTTCTTATAAGGTCATAATTTGCCTGCCTAGTAATCACATACAACGTCGCCCATTTTTTAAGTCCACTTCATAGGCTGTTTGCATTTCCAAGTGGTTTTCAGATACTGTCTGTCATTTGTAGCATATCTGAAACATACCATAAGACATTCCTATCAGCCATGTTGTGCAGAACACAGTATCTATGTGTCTTATGAAACAGTATAAAGACAATGCAAAATTCTTAAGTGTGTAAGAGCAATCAGACTGATTTAGTCCATGGTTACATCTAATGCAGTATTTTTATTGGCCCAGTTAGTATTAGTTAATGCCTAGAGAAGTGCAAGAACAAGCGTATACATGCATTTCACTTCTTAACTTTCCCACCCTGTGACCATTTTCAGCTCAGGGATTTTCTGAACGCTGCATGATTTGTCCCTTTTATAACCTTCGGAGAATCTTTTTCCAAGAATTTGTCCAGTCTCCCCTTAAACTCACATGTAAGCTTTGAATTCTCAACGTCTTTTGTAAAGAAGACCCAACTATCTGGCAACTGTTACAAAGAAACAAGCCCTTTTGCTTTCTCTGAAGTCTAGTCCCATTGGTTTCTGTCTTTTCTGTTCTTGTGGTTGCTCATGATGAGGGGGAGAAAGCCAAGGAGATACGTATGGACAGTGATGTTACGGGAGAGGCAACTTGGTGCAGATCTATAGGCTACTCTGTCTGGGTGCTTGTCATGGTTCTTTTGGATACTGTAGTAAATACAGAGACCACCACACAATCCTGCTTCAGTAAATTATTTATTTATTACTTATCTAATTGGTAAGTACTAGTACACGTAACAATCTTACATTTATCTTATGCTATCTTATAGCCATAGCAAATCATTCACCATTCTATTGAGTATTTTCTACTTATCTCCTTCATGATGTGGATGTCCCCTCTTGCTTGGTGATCTGCATACCTGTAGTCCAGCTATGTGTGATACATATTATCTGAATGCCTACTAATATGTTGGTTTTTTATAGGGTTAGGTAAGGTTGTCTTGGACCATGGGGTCAGTCCCTTGCTGTTTGCATGAACAGTATGTGCTTTTTTATGCTGTCTTTTCTTCCTCAGTTAGCATCCTGGAGTGTCATAGAATCACAGAATTGTAGAACAGTTTGGGTTGGAAGGGACCTTTAAAAGTCATCTAGTCCAACCTGCCCTGCTATGAGCAGGGACATCTTCAACTGCATCAGGTTGCTCAGAGCCCCCCAAACCAGACCTTGAACGTTGCCAGGGATAGGGCATCTACCACCTCTCTGGGCAACCTGTTCCAGTGTTTCACCATCCTCATTGTAAAAAATTTCTTCCTTACATCTAGTTTGAATCTGCCCTCTTTTAGTGTAAAACTGTTACCCCTTGTCTATCACAACAGGCCCTGCTAAAAAGTCTATCGCCAACTTTTTTATAAGCCCCCTGTAAGTATTGAAAGGCCACAACAAAGTCCCCTCAGAGCCTTCTCCACACTGAACAACTCCAACTCCCTCAGCCTTTCCTCATAGGAGAGGTGTTCTATTCCTCTGACCATTTTTGTGGCCCTCCTCTGGACCCAGTCCAACAGGTCCATGTCTTTCCTGTACTGAGGGCTACTGAGCTGGACACAGTACTTCAGGTAGGGTCTCACCAGAGTAGAGTAGAGGGGCAGAATCACCTCCCTTGACCTGCTGGCCATGTGTCCTTGTCATTCATTCAGCAGGATTCCTCTATCAATCTGTATCGGACAGTTGAGGAACTGAGACTTCTTTTTCTCTACTGACTCAGCTACCAGTGCAGCCTGCATGTTTGACCTTGGTGGTGGGAACAGATGGCCACACCACTGAGCAGGAGGCTTGGTAGTGTGCCCACCTCGAGTTTGCCTGGGCCCTCTCTTATGTGGACAGTACTGCCACGCTGCTCTGTAAGTCCTGGGTTCTGATGAAGCTAAGTTTTTATCTTTTCCACATAGAAATTACTTCATCTTCTTAAATTACATTTTACATTAGCTGCTGGTCCTCTCATCAGTGGTTGATGAGACAATCACTGGCAGACCATCAGTTTGGTATCCTCCTGGTACTGTGAGCTCTCTGTCCACACAGTTGTACAAGCAGTGCACTTTCCTGGTTTCCCTGCATTTTCCCATGTGGCACCCTGCTGACAGTTCCAAGACATAGAAGACATGGGCAATACCATCATTTGCAGGGATGAGGAAGGAACGAGACAGCAAGAACTGAACATAAAGGCTGACTGTAAAGAGGAAATGTGAAATTAATGACACCTGGCCTTTTATATGCATGAAGAGCACTCTAGGATGTGGCATAAACTGTACATACTGAGAGTTTTCTGCTGCTACCTCAGTGCTTGCTGTACACTGGAGGACTTAGGGGGGTGCAGCCCACTCACAGAGTTGAGGTTCTTCCATCCACATTAGCAACTGAAACATATTATGTGCACTCATGGAATGCATCGTCCAGTTTGGTTGCGTTGGAAAGGTGCCTTGAAAAGGCATGTGAAGTTTGCATGCATTAAGACTGCTTCATGAAGAGAATCAAAGCACGGTGAGTGGGGGTAATAAGATATTTGCATTGACAATGCACTGTTGATACAAACTGAAATGCTCTGGTAGACATATCCATAGTTAATTTAGAAGCTTCAAGTCTCTTACAGTTTGGTTACCCTGAGTTTGTCCAGTGTCATACACAGAAGTGTCAGTAATGATTTTTAAAATGATATTGAGATATATTGCTAGAGCAGCTGTATCTATATAATGAATAAAAATAATCCAGTATAAAAGAAATTCATCATTCTTCAGTGTCTGATGTAACAAATGTAAAAAACACTGAGTAGGCATATGTTAAGCCACACTGTATTTTAAATAAACAAATACAGGTTTATTTGGTTGCCATGCGAAATCTGAGATTATACCAGCTACTGAGAATCCACTTTTCATTAGGAAAATGATTAACATCTCCAGCCCTAATCCTGAAAGAAATTCTTTTGATTACTGAATTCAGGGTTTGTAGTTGTTTAACCAGAGTTAGGATAGTCATTTAAACGATTTCTACAAAAATCGTTTTGCTGCAGCTTTCTAAAGTCAAGGAATGGTGCCAAATTGATGACCTTTGTAGGCCTGGCAATGCCAGAGGTTCCTGAGTCTAAGCACTGGGTTTTGTACAGACACCAGAGGTGTTCAGCTGTCTGGCCACACACGAGGCTTTGAAATTTCTCCCTGATGCTCAAAGACCATGGCAGAAGAGTCTGTGGGTTGGATGGAATTATCTCCTTTATCTGTTCTAATTAAATCAGTCCACTCCAGACAATGACAAAGGATAAAGTAGTTAATTGTTACTTTCTGCACACACTCTGTGAGTTAGTGCAAGTCCTTGCCTTCACCAGACTGTGGCTGGACTTTATAACTGCTGTGAAGACCAAGTGAGCACTGCTCTTTCTAGAGCAGCTGAAGTAGTAAATGAATGTTTTTTGAGAACACAGCACACAGTACTCTTTGTGAGAACTGTACTACCTACTCCACAAGTGGGTAATTTTGCAGAACAATTTTAAAAATCTAATGGAGAGTTTCTCTAATACAACTATCCACCCTCAAGAACATATGCCTAGTAGATCTTAATTTAAATTCAGCATACAATTATAAAACAAATCATCCACTTGTTTACATAGATTTGGCTTCTTTGTTGAAGTCAAATGGGGATACTTTATCACTAGGCTGGGCTGGGCTAGACTAGACCAGTGTAGGGTCTTTTGGTAGGCTTGGCATTTGTAAACAACAGCCTTTGTTTGTGATATAACACTTTGTATGTGGAATCAGTTAGCCGAAAACATACAATGTTAAGAAAAAACAAACTTGCTGTGGGAGTTGTGGTATACAATCAAGGGCATTGTGGCCTGCTTTTGGTATAAATATGTACAGTTTTGCATGACATTTTTTCCCCCATTGAAGCAAGCCTAGGGAAAACATTTATTCAAGCCTCTTATGTGTATTTTCATTTCTTTCCTAATTTGTACAATCAAATCTGTCAAACTCAAAACCTGTTACATACTAAAGCTTAAAATCTGTTGCTATTTGAGGATTTATTTTTTTCTTTTTGGTAGCATTCAAAATTACAAGCATGTAAAAAGACTCAAAAGTGCATGGCCCCTTCCATCCAGGCAGAGCCCCATTTACTTGACTGAGGCTCTGTGGGGTTCTTCAGCTCATTTTCACTGTCCTACGGTACTTCTCCTGAAGGCTGATCCTAAATGGTACTCAGAGCGAGCAATACTACTTTGTGTCCAAACCACAGGCTTGTAGGCTGCCTTTCAAATACCTGGGTTACAACACCCTACCTGACACAGGGGTGGCTTCGGGCACATCAGTCTTTGCGGGAGCCCTTGCTGCCTCTTTCTGGCTTTGATCTGCACCCCAGCAAGCCAGGCATGGATTTGTTTGTGGAGGTGAGGGTCAGATGAAGATGCTGGCAGTGCCCATTGATGGTGGCTGCACGACTGTGAAATGGAGGCAGGCATGTCTGTCCTGGCAACAGTGGTCAAGCAAGGTGGGCTGTGGCTGCCCAAAAGGGCTGTCCCAGGAGATTGATTGGGGGACTTGGGCTGCTGGACTGAGACAAACCTGGTGCTTGTTTAAGGCAGGAGGGGACAGGAAGGGCAGAAGTAATATTTCCAAAAGTTTGATAATCAGGGCAAGTGCAGGTGCTGCCAGCAGCCAGCTCCGTAACCTTGGCTCATCACCCTCGTGGTGATGCAGGCTCCAGTGCTTTAACAAACATGGGTGTGGATTTCTTCCCTGCTGAGAGCATTTTATGAGTGTCCTCAGCAAGGGACCCTGGCAGCGTGGGACCAGCCGTGTGGGTACCTGTGGGCCAGGATAAGCAGCAGCATCCTGGGTGTACAGAGCCCTCGCACCAGGCTGCTGGCCACAGGAATGCCAGGCAGGAGCGTGGGATGGCAGCCGCAGCATGCAAGCCAGCAAAGGGGAGGCCTGAGCACCATGTCCCCTCCCACAGCAACTAGGAAAGACAAAAGTCAAAACTCAAGGCAAAAAGTGAAAGGTCAAGAAAAATGGCTCAGACTGCCATTAGAAGACAGCAACGGAAAGGAATTTTGGTCTCATCCCTTTTCAGGCTAAACCCCCTTTTTTTCCCCAAGTGCTATCAGAGTTTGCTCAAAGCACATGACATATGAAATGAAAGACTACAGATCTCTATTCCACATGCTCCTGATATTTTCTAAATACAAAATTCAGATCCTGTTCCTCCTTGCTGAGACCATATTGGCAGCAGCACAGCATGGCCAATTCTTGTTCCTGTGACTGCGCTGTGCTACCATCAGGTCTCACTGAGGTTCCAACCACAGAATTGCAGAAGCATTGAGGCTGGCTTGCACCTCTGGAGAGCACCCAGTCCCACCCCTGCACAGAACATGTTAGCCACAGTGGGTTGCTCAGGACCGTGTCCAGTCAAGTTTGAGTATTTCCAGGGATGGAGACTTCACAGCTTCTCTGAGCAACCTGTTCTGTTGTTCAACCACCCTCACAGTAAAAGGAGTTTCTTCTTATGTTTAAATGGAATTTTGTGTATTTGGATTTGTGCCTATGCTGCTTCTCCTACCACTGGGGACCACTGAGAGGAGTCTGGGTCTGTCTTCTTTACTCTGCCCATCAGGTATTTGTATATAGTGATAAGATCTCCCTGAGCCTTCTCTTTTCCAGGCTGAAGACTCCCAACTCTCTCAGCCTTTCCTTGCATGAGAGGTGCTTCAGTCTCTTAATCATCTTTGTGGCCCTTTGCTGGACTCAATTCAGTGTGTCCATGTCTCCCTTGCACTGGAGAGCCCAGGACTGCACACAATACTGCAGGTGTCTCTCACCAGGGCTGAGCAGAGAGGAAGGATGACATTGCCTCACTTGCTGGAAACACTCTTCCTAATGCAGCCCAGGAGGCTACTGACCTTTGCTGCAAGGGCATGTTGCTGGCTCAACAGCTGCTTTCCAGCTGGTTGGACCTCAGCCTGTGCTGGTGTGGGAGGTTATTTCTCCCCAAATGCAGGACTTGGCATTTTCTTTTCTTGAATGTCATGGTGTTCCTATTGGCCCATTTCTCCAGCCTGTCCGGGTCCCTTTGAATAGCAGCTCTCATCTCAGTTTTGTATCATCTGCAAATTTGCTAAGGTTGTGCTCTTGAGTCACCATTTCTAGGCCATTATTGACATTGTTAAACAGTACTGGACTCAGTCTCAAGCCCTGTAGCATACCAGTAGTGACCACCCCGCACCAGCTGGACTTTGTACCAGTGACCACAAATTTTTGGGCCTGGCAGTTCAGCCAGTTTTCACCTCCTTTTTTGTAGTCCGTGGTTCATCAGTTTGTCTGGGGATGTTACAGATGGCAGCATCAAAACCCTTGCTGAAGCTGAGATAAACAACGACTGCTTTCCACTCATCCACCAAGCCAGTCATTTCATTATAGATGGTTATCGGGTTGGTTAAACATGATTTACCCTTCATAAATCCACACTCGACTACTACCAGTCACCTTCTTTTCCTCAAAATTTCTGGAAATGATGTCCTGGATTATTTGCTCCCAGTCACTTTCTCTGGAATTGAGGTGAGGATGATCAGTCTGTAGTTTTCTGGATAGTCCTTCAGGCTGTTCTTGAAGATAGGGATGACATTTGCTCTTTCCCAGTCTTCAGGAACCTCTCCCAGTTGCAGTGACCTTTTAAAGATACTTGAGAGTTGCCTCACAATGACGTGGGCCAGGTCCCTAAGCACCTGCGGATGCAACCTCTCAGGTCTTGTGGATGTTTGAATATCCAGTCAGTTTAAATATTCTCTAACCTGATCCTTGTCCACCAACAATAAGTATTCCTTGCTCTGGTCTTCACCACTGATCTTAGTGACCTAGGATTGCTTTACCTCTAAGGACTGAAGTGAAGAAGGCATTGACTACCTTGACCTTTCCCATGTCCCTTACTTCTAGATCCCTGGCCCATTCAGGAGCAGACCCACGTTTTCCCTAGTCTTCCTTTTCCTGCCAACATACCTGTAGAAAGCTTTCTTTTTCTCCCCCCATCCCTCATCAGAGTCAACTTTCCTAACACTTCATAAACACTTTTCTTAACATTAAAATCTGCCAACTAATCCTTACCCATGAGCTCCCAGCCACCACCTCATCATCCATCCCAAGGCAGAGATCCATACACCCCCATTGCTCTCTCACGTAAAAGATGATGTCCCCTCCTCACCTTCCCAGCTTGTCCTTCCTACAGACCCTGCACCTGTCCATTGCAGCACTCCAGTTGTGTAAGCTATTCCAACATTCTCTCTGATCACCAATTCTTGTTTCAGACCTTATATTTATTGTGTATTGGTGACTTTGAGCGTTAAGTAACTGGCACTGTCATGATGGCTGAGGTATTTTCTTAATCTTTGTGAATCATCAAAATCCTATTGCACTTCAGTACTTGGACAATATTTCACAAGGTATTAAATGCAATGTATATGATAAGAATGCAGTCTTTCTTTCCATCATTTTTAAGAAAAACAAGGGTATGATTTCTGATTTTAGACATCCCTTCTACAGAATTTCATGTAAGGTTTTAGATGAACACATTTCAAAATGACCGTGATTAAGTGGATGTATCACAAATTAGAAGTTATTTCAAGTAACTGTAGCATGTTTTATCTTTTATTTTTGGCAAGATGTAGGGGGAACAGTAAGATCTAGATTGTGCAAATTGCTCACTGCCAACTTCAGTGTCTATTCAAATACAATGTTATCATCCAAAGGAGAACAAACACAGTTTTTGAAGACAAGAGAACAGAAGCATGAGGAAGTGTAAAGATTTTTCCAGGATCACACACTGAGCCAACAGAAGATCAAGAAATTTGGATCCTCATATTTTGCACCTTGGTAAGAATATTTAACTTCATCTGTAACTGGATAATTATTACACAAGTTTATAAGGCACTACTTAAAAGCAGAAATTTCATGACAATGTTCCTCTCTGATCTCTATGTCCATCCAAAGAGTGCAACCTGCAAGTTGTGTTCAGTGGCTGCAGAGAGACAAGAAGCAATTTTAGCATGCAGTCCAAAAGCCCTCAACTTTTACAAGTGTATAGATTCATAGTCTCACTGTGGACAGAAGGGAAGGAATTTGACAGAAATTGTGGGTAGCTCTTGTCCAGGCAATGGAAAGGGAGTCGTGGTGGAAAGAAAGACATTTTCAGCTAGATCCACACAGGAACATAAATGTTGCAAAAGTGAGTATGCAATGTCTACCAAAAGCAGAAGCTAGGTCCTGGCTTGCATATTAGGGGGTGCCCATGCAGCTCACAGGAAGATTTAGTTGCCACAGGAGGGATTCACTGTCCCTCCTGAAGGCTGAAACCGGAGCAGCTCTCAGCCTACGCACGTTCACAGTGTTGTGCACTTAAGCCTTTCATCCTGGTAAAGCGACAGCATAGACCAGCAGGGCCATGAGGCACTTGACTGATTCCCCCTGCTCACCATGACTTGATGGGTATTTGAGAGCAAAATCCTGGGAAGGGGAGAAAAAGCAGCATGAAGATCCCAGGTTCTGCAAGTCAGAATAAAGTGGCCTGTAGGAGGAGGGAGAGAATATATCCTAAACAAAGTCTAAGAGCAGATTAGAAGAAATAAATTGTCTCAGCAGCAGCAGTTCTAATGCTTTTTCATGGTGAGGATCTTGGCAGACAATTTTGTAGCAGGTGTAACTGCTACATAAAAAAATAAAATACCAAAATTTGTTACATATAACAGGTTTTTTATCTATTGTAGCATGTTACCCTTTGCCTTTTTTGGTGCTTGGTACTATTTTGCTGTGTATTACGCTTAGTTGCAGGATGCTAACATTGCATGTTGCTGTTGATGTGAACAGCAAAGACATTATGGTGATTATAAATGATGGGGTGTGGGGGTGTCCCTCTATCCCTAACCCCACCTTTTGTATGTAAATATTTTGGCATAATAGATGAGCTACTGAAGCAGCTCTAAGTTTAAAATTGAAGTTTGATTCTGGCATTTCTTCAATTCTAAGCATAACTTCAGAAATTTAATATTCTTTCAGCCTGTTTTTTGTAGGGTATGTCAGAAGAATAAGCATTACAGATAATTCTATTTTCATGCATATTCATAGACAATTAGGCTTTCTTTGACTTTTAGAATACTCCCATACGATTATAAGTACTTCTCTGTCTGCAAACCCAAAGAGCCAGGAGGATGCTTTCAGAAAAATTTGGTTTACATGTTTGTGTACTTTCTCAGTAGCTGAGGGAAATACTTAATAACGGGATTCTAGAACATAACTACTGTAAAAAATATACATTAATTCTATTATATACTTTCTTATAAGTTATCCTGTTTTCAATACTAGAATGTTTTCTTTTTACAAGTTCTCACACAATAATGCTCCCTTTATAATTACTTTGCATATTTTCCCTTCTCACTCTCTTGGGGTTTTTTTGGGGTGGAGAGGGGGTGAATTCCTTGGCGATATCAAGATTATTTCTCTTCAGCCAATTTCAGCTGAAAATAAATTTTTTAATTTTAATATATGATGCAAAATCAATGTTATTCTATTGGATTCTTTTCTCAATATATATTACATTTTCCTTGTCCAGGTTCAAATAGATTTAATCAAAACTTAAAAAGTAATTTCTTTGGTATTGGCCATTTTGATTAAGTCTCTAGGCTTCATTCTTAGGAAATCTATGAAGTTATTAGTTTACTTAGCACCATAGTTAATTTCAAAGTATGATCTTTTCACTGTACACCAAATAAAATTCCAGTTTATACTAATAATTAAAGCACAATATGGCACCTTTTTTATTAGACAAGGACTCTATGTGTACAGACAAGACACAGATGCGGTGTGAACCCTGGAGATCTGATAAGAGGTATAAGAGATGGGGGAAGAACTAAATGAGAGAGGAGGGAAAACTAGCCTTCATAGGTGCATGTAAGCACTGTAGGAGTTCCTATCCTTTTACTGAGAGAAGAGCCCAGCAACCGTTACCCCAAAAGAGAAAAGGATTAAAGGGAGACCTTGAGGTTTTGCAGTGTTTGCTTGTTTTTATGCTTCAAGAGGAAGCAAATGGCTTGGGGCCAGCGCTGGGTGCATTTAGGCATTGCAGAAGGTAGCGTGCCAGGCATTTACTTTCTCCAGTGCTCCTTGGCTTTGTGTCCTTACTGGCATGTGTTTATGCCTTCTTAGGAAACATTTTGACAAAGGCAACTAAAGCATGAGTGACTACAGTGGTCGGAAGGCAGAGGCTGAGTAGCATTGAAGAGCTATCAGAAATGATTAAAAGCAGAAGAGGAAAGTACCTGTGTGATACTGCAGGGCTGAGCAGCTGCAATGTGGATGGTAGCATGCTGCTACCATTGCAGACTGCTATACTGGGGAAGGCACCATTCTCTTAGCCCCCTCCATTGCCCCAGTAAGTCTGCCTGGCAGTGCCTGCGGATAAAAAAGTTGCACTGCAATTCTGAACACATAATGCTGCAAGCAGCCTGGATATTCTTTTTCTGTAAGGTGTGTTTGTGTGAGTATATCTCTACAGACAGTGACTGCAACTTGGCACACAAGTCCTTTCTAATAAGTAGTTGTTGGAATGGTAAAGGGAGAACAGGGAAGCCAGCTCAGCACTTTCAGGAAGCCTCCCCAGGGGACTCTAATATTGTCTCAAAGTCATTCTGAGATCTGAGAGTAGATTTTCAAATGTGAGAAAATTGGAGGTCTTAGATCAGTCCAAAGCAAACTAAGCATAAAACTGTCAAGCCTTCTGCGCTAGGCTTCCGTATCTTGTGAAGCCCTAATAATAGAAAACCGCCCTTAAGGACACAGGTGGTTTCTGCCAGTCCTGCCTCTGCTGTTTCCAAACCGTTGAAAAACCTTTTTTTTTTTCCCCTGGGAACTCAGTTACATATTGTAGCTTCTCTGTGCAGGTAAAGAAGGAAATAATGCATCTCTTTTTCTGGTATTTTAAAATACCTATATGTATACTTATTTGTATGCAACTAGCAAGTATCAATACAGGCATTAAGGAAATGGTAGTGCTGAACACCAGCTAGTGCTGAAAATGCAGGGAGGAAGCATTTTGAGTTATCATAGTTGCAGTTTTGCAAAGGTGTCAGTTTCATGCAAAAAGCTACCGGGAATATATTTGAGATGTAATCAAGACCTATTTTATGTCTGGACAAAAAAATACTTCCACAGTATCCAGGATCAGCACTGTCAAATGACAGAGTAGGGAACAAATCAAAACAAGTATGTTGCTAATGGCTTTTTTAGCCTCCGAAAATGGATGCACATATTCTACTGTGTTCCCAGCCAGGAGAAACTGGGAGAAACTCAGTCCTGACCGTTCCCATTTGGCGAGGCCAGCAGCCATGAGGCAGCGGCTGCCTGGCGGGTCAGTGTACAGCCCGCCAGCCCTCTGTTTGCCCCTAATAGCAGCATTTATAGGAGCTAGAGTCAAAAAGTTATATGTCAGCCTTTTGAGGTGAAAATAACTAGTGGCAGAGTGTTTAAGAGACTTCCAGCAAAACTATGTAGGAAACTAAACTTTAGTAGTCCTGAAGCTGCTGGAACAATTTAATCTATTTTTACCTTTGGAAAGCTAATGTAGGAAGAATTATTTAACAGCATGACAGGGTATCATCATGTTTTTCTTAACAGGTTAACCAGCCAGAAGGTGTTTGCTATAGCAGAACATTAATTTAGTGGTAATATTTCCACTTTCACAGGGGTAACAGCATGTCACAAACTGCAGAGGAAAAGTAAAATAAAAGAAAGAAATGATAAGAAAATGCTTTTTCAGATCTTTTACACACTACTTGTCCCTATAATGGCATTCATGGGTGCTAATTTCAAAAAATAGTATTTCCAGCCTAGCAAAGTGAAAGTAACGAGTTGGCACCCCTGAAAAAGACTGAGTTTGAAATCTGTAAGATTTTTAAGGACTATGCTTGTGCAGCTTCAGTTTACCTTTGCAAATATTCCTCCTGAGTCACATGGTCCCTAAAATGAAGTACCTTTTAAAGGTCAAAATACAGCCTTAAATACGTGTGAGATATTTCCTATTGTTGCTGAAGGACAACTCTTTTAATCCCCAGTCTTTTGAAGACAAAGGAGCTGCCTTTCCATCCTCCTATACACGATTAGTCTTGTGCTACATTTTACTTGGTCGTGCCTCCAATTCTTCTTTGTGCTCCTGTATCTCATTTACTCACCTCCTCTTTTCACTTCAGTCTCCCAGTGTACATTTTCCAATGTCTCTTTTGCTCCTCGCGCTTCCTATCTCTTAGCAGCATTTCACAGTGCCCTGCTCATATCCCCTGTCCTCCCCCAAGCACAGAATGACAGCCAGTGCTGGTAATTACGGTCCTCATTTCACTAAAAACAAAATCCTCTAGCGAGCATCTTAGGATCAACTTAACTGCTACGAATGCCTGTTTACTGCAAATTCAATTCTGCACTAATTTAGCACACGTAAGTGTCCGTATGAAAATTCTCTGGCCCAGGGCAAGCAATGCTTTGCTTTTACGCTCGTGGAGCAATATCAGGACATCAAAGCTCGAAGGCTGCTGACGTAATACAGCAACTGCACTTGGGGTAGTTTTCAGTTCAATTCATGTATGCAACCTGCATGCTTTTTTGCAGTCTGAATTTTCAGCTGAACTGTAGTAGCTTACATGACTTAATCAGAAAACAAAGCACTTGTTTTAAAGAAGTGTGTAGAAAAAATGTCGATCCAGTTGGTTTCAGCCCTGCAGAGAGTAATGGAAATGCGCAGGCATTTTGGGGGAAAAAAGGAGGCTGCTGAGCATTACCTGTTACATTCCAAAATGCACACACCAAGGTTTGTCATTAGTGTTAAAATAAGTAAATGAACAAATGGAGGTAAAGAGCGAGGATGCCCTGGAAAAAGCTGGCTGTCCAGCTGCAAACATTGTGCATTATAATAATAATAAAAGAACTTTAAATTCAAGCCAAGGTGGAACTAAGAAGCATTTAACCATTTCTCTTCAAAGAGGATCACGTAAATTGTCTGAGGGATGAGACAATTGAGAGCATTTATGTAGGCTTAAGGACGGCACTGAAAGAGTTAATATCATTCAGAACAGAAAAAAAATTACAGCATTTTCTACATACTAAAAGACTATATAAATTTGGGGTGGAGGAAGCCCTGCTAGGGCTCAATAAGGTTTAAGTGGTTACTGTAGCACTTGATTTGTGTCATCCATTACCAGCTGTAATGTGTAAAGGAATTGGCTTATCAGTTGAGCCTGACTTGAGGCCCGATAGGCTGCTTTGGAGCCTGCTGTTCACTCCTAACTAGTTTAAATGCTATTAGCTCCCAAGAAATGAAGAACATTTGGAGTCACTGGAACAAAACCTGCTACTGTGATTGTTATTGTTACTGCAGTAATACTCAACCACAGTTCTTTCATAGCACTTAAAAGAGTCCCTTTGGCCCAAAGATCTAAAAAAGCCAAATCATGACCAAAAGCTGAGAGGAGAGGTAGGCAAAGCAAAATCAGATAACAGTGGGAATACTGTCATTTTATTACCTTTCCAATACATAAGTTTAATTAGATATTTGTTTCCCTTAAAGTTTAAATTAAGCATGTTTATTTTTCTCCTTCTGTGGCAATAGAGCAGATAATGATATGAAATGACTTAGGCACTGAAGAAGAGTGGAGAGAGGTAGAAGAGACCTTAGTACAACCCACAAGACTCAGCATGTCAGAGTTAAATATATTATGAGGTTTCTCACAGGTCTTTCCATTTTGTATAGCAAGGGACTCTGGCGGAGGCCTGGGAGAACAGGGAGAAAGGGGCAGATGAAGCTATAATTTACAGCCTTTGTGATCTGTCCATGCTGGCCCTGAATGCACAGAAAGAGCTGAGAAGCTTCCAAGGGGCAGCCGAAACCCCTCCTTCAAGCAGCTCCCACTGTTTCCCGTGGGGGCTGTGAAACCGGAGGCTTTGAGCCCAGGTGCTCTTGGCTAGTCCCTGCAGCCTGAGCCTGATCTTTTCCAATTACTTCTGTGTTACAGTTAATATTGAATTTATTGTGCTAGGAAACCGTTTGGCCACAGATGTGAAATTAATAATGAAATAATTAGCAGAGACATGATTTCATTTCCTTCACAGTATTAAAATGAATGTTAGTTCAGAATTTGAGAGTAAAGGCCACAATTTGATCTTAAAATGGAGAATGGCAAACTAGTTGAATTAAGCACTGTCACCAGGGAGCCTGACCTCTGCAGTCTTAACCAGAGACCTGTGAGCTAGCTGGCATCACACCTGGTGAGCTCACATGGCAAAAGAGCTTCATGACAAAACTGTCATTAATCCTGCAAAAACTCAGACGTGCATATTTTAAAGAACAAGAATAGTTCAACTAAACCCTGTGGAATAATTGTTGTGTTTAAAGTAAAAACTAAAATAGAATAAAATAAACTCAAATCACAGCTGCAGAACTAAGCCTGCAAGTCTTTTCAGTTATATGATTGAGTCTTTTTTGTAATGACAATTAAACAAATGTTTGGTTAGGACTGATCCATAAATTAATTGATTTTCCTTCCACACTTACAGAATCATAGAATGATAGAATGGTTTAGATTGGAAGGGACTTTAAACATCACCTAGTTCCAACCCCCCTGCTATGGGCAGGGACACCTCCCACTAGAACAGGTTGCTCAAAGCCCCATCCAGCCTGGCCTTGAACTCTTCGAGGGACAGGGCATCCCACAACTTCCCTGGGCAACCTTTTTCAGTGCCTCACCACCCTCACATAAAGAATTTCTTCTGAATATTTAATCTAAATCCACCCTCTTTTCAGTTTAAAACCATTACCCCTCATCTTATCGCTACGCTCCGTGATAAAGAGTCCCCTTCCGGCTTTTCTGTAGGCACCCTTTAAGTATTGGAAGGCCGTAATAAGGTCTCCCTGGAGTCTCCTCTTCTCCAGGCTGAACAACCCCAACCGTCTCAGCCTTTCCTCACAGGGGAGGTGCTCCAGACCCCTGATCATCTTCGTGGCCTTCCTCTGGGCACACTGAAGCAGGTCCATGTCCCTTATGCTGGAGGCCCCAGAGCTGAATACAGTACTCCAGGTGGGATCTCGCAAGAGGGGCAGAATCAACTCCCTCAACCTGCTGGCCACACTTCTTTTGATGGAGCCCACAATGCAATTGGCTTTCTGATCTATGAGTGCACATTGCTGGCTCATGTCCAGTTTTTCATCCACCAATACCCCTAAGTCCTTCACGTCAGGACTCCACCCAGCCTGTATCCATGTCTGGGGTTGCCCCAACCCAGGTACAGGTACAGGACATTACATTTGGCCTTGTTGAATTTTGTGAGGTTTGCACAGGCCCACCTCTCAAGCCGTCAGTGTCCCTCTGGATGACATCGCTTACCTCTAGAGTATCAGTCACACTACTCAGCTTGGTGTCGTCCACAAATTTGCTAAGGGTGTGCTCAATCCCACTGTCCATGTCCCTGACAAAGATGTTAAATAATACTGGTCCCAATACTGACCCCTGAGGGACCCACTTGTCACTGGCCTCCATTTGGACATCAGTCTGTTGACTGCTACTCTCTGAGAGTGACCATCCAGCCGTTTCCTTGTCCACAAAGTGGTCCACCCATCAAATCCATGTCTCTCCATTTTAGAGACAAGGATGTCATGCAGGACAGTATCAAGTGCTTTGTACAAGTCCAGGCAGATGATGTTAGTCACTGTTCCCTTATCCATCAATGGTGTAATCCCATTGTAGAAGGCCACCGAATTTATCAGGCATGATTTGCCCTTAATGAAGCCATGTTGGCTGTCACCAATCACCTCCCTGTCCTCCATGTGCCTTAGCATAGTTTCCAGGAGAACCTGCTCCATGGTCTTGCTGGGCACAGAGGTGAGACTGACTGGCCTGTAGTTCCCTGGGTCTTCCTTTTTTCCCCTTTTTAAAAATGGGAGTTATGTTTCCCCCTTTCCAGTCACTGGGAACTTCACCAGTTTAAGTTAAGGAATATCTCCTGTAACCTTTACTAACATTCTTGTTTGGCCTGATAGCACCTTCACCTTCTCTTGGAATTTCTGGTTTACTTGTGACAGAGCAAGATCCATTCCTCCCATGTAAAAAAGCTAAATTAGGTTGTATTTTAGTCTTAGTCATTAAGTATACCTGGTACAACTCCTTTCATTGCTGGACATCTGTAATTGAATCTAGAATTATCCTCCAAGTATTTATAGTAATCTTCAATTCTACTCAAAATGTATAGTATTATATTTATCGAAAGTGTTCACAGCACAGCACGCTATTAGAGCTGTTTTTCCTAGTTCATGCACCCATCCCCAAACAAGACTAAATATGGGAAACAGTTATGTGTTACAGTAGCCCACACTAGACACAGGCATGTCTGAAAAAAGGTAGCATTACAAAGTGCAAAAGTCCTCAGCAGATATCTAGACAATGGATATTTAAAACCCAACCAAATTCATGTGGATCAGATTCGCATGTAAGACATAATACTTCTCAGCTTTGTTGTGAAGGACCTAAAGGTAAAGTGGTTGTCTCTTGTGCATTAAATATACTGAGAGAGGTATAATTTCTAAAGTATATTCTAACGAACAAGGAATAGTTACATGACTTTACTTGAAATCTGGCTGTTTAGGTAAAATCTGTTCTGTCATTTCTGTTTATTGTGCTTTAGTCTCACCTCTTTGAAGAGTGGTAATGAGGATATTGAAACATTTTACACTTCCGTAATGGTTAAGTTACCAAAGACACTGTGCAGTAAATAAAGAAACCATCTTAGAATATATTCATAGATAATAAGACTTTAAAGAATTTCCTTGACATTTTGGAGGATGTATATATACGAAACTACAGTCTAAAACTGTTCTGAGAAATTAACTAGTAGCTTTGTCATTTGTGCAAATTATTCCTTGACTACACAAAAGGGTTAGATGAAGTTTGCTTAGGCCTTCATGAAAATTACTGTATCACACATACAAACTGAAATCATTCAAACCTTTCACAGATCATGCTCACACTGAGTGGAACAAATGCACATTTTTACCTATCATCTTTTGCATGGGACATTAAGATTTAGTTACTGAAGGTAAAAACACATTAGAACAAAGTAAATTCCTGACACAAGTTAATGAATGAATTGGCGGGGGAGGGGAGGAAAGTATGGCTAAGGTTGGAATACACAATGCTTTCTAGGACTTCAAGCTGAAGGATTTTTCATTAAGAGTAAACATTATTTTTCCTATCTACCATATCTGTTGCTTTTTTTTTCGTTTATGTCATGATCTCAGCTCATGACAATGTTAAAGAAAAGGTAAGAAACCCCAATGGGGAGCACTCAGTACAGCTGGAAACAGTTCCCTTTACCTTAAGAAGCAGTAGTAGAGCTTTTGTTATGAAGTGAGATATAAACAGATAACAATAAGTTAAGAAATAAGGCTTTTATATTAATGCAGTTAACCTAGCCAACTAAAATGGAAACCTCATGGGACTATTGCCTTCTGCCCATCCTTGCTCCTCAAAGATATGTGATCTCAACATAAAATTTTTCCAGAGTTTTCCAGTATGATGGTATACTCATTTTGATCTTACATTCCTGTCATACCTAAAACTCTCACAAAAGGAAGGCAAGCCAATCATGGTATTAAGGAATATCACCCTTGTTTCAGATATTTATCATTACAAAACTGAAACATTTCATTTACACATTTAAAATTGACTTTTGGCAAGGCAGCAGTTCTACAAGGGAGACTTGGCTATTGAACAATAATGAATAAAGAGCTCCACACATTTCCCCATCTGCTTTTCCAATTGTTAAAATAAAAATAACAAATCTGAATGGGAATGAAAATGTTATTTTATAAAAAGTCGGTCTTTGCAACAAATGTTTTTGTAATTGTTAAGTTAAAATTTCTTTGTCTGAAATCTCCCTCACTGCTGATCCCATCCTGCAAACTTCATTCTCTTGAGATTGGTCTTAAATAATAGAGGGCCTATTTGACAGTAGCTTAAATAAGGCCTGTGCCTTTGTATTATCACAGCATAACAGAGGTGATTGGAGCATATCCCCCAAAGATCCTGATGTCGGCTGGTGAGCTGTGGTGCCGGGCCCAGCTTCTTCCTGGCAGAAGAAGAAACAGAGAGAGATGCAGAAAAATATCCTCTGTGTTTTTCTCCTAAATTTCTGCCAATGTTTGGATTCATAGTTGCAAGGACATTACTGCAAGATACTCAGTTCACAGGGATACGCTTAACCAGCAGCCAAGCAATATCTGGAACTGAAAAGAAGTATTACTTACAGGCTGTCCATGTAAATTAAATAACCAACTAAACAATCTGCAGGTGGTAAGTCAGTAGCCTCAAAAAGTAGCCTTGACCAGTGAAGTAACCTTGGCCTCTTAATACTTTTCTAGTAACTACTAGTTGGATTGAGGTTAACTGTGGAACAAAAGTTACTTCTCAAAAGTGTGCAACTCCTGGTGTATCCACGAAAACAAAAATAAAGTTTTATCTCCAGGGCTGGAAGGGCTGATCAGATGTATAACTACTGATCTTCTTGATGTTTAGTGAAATCAATGCTGACTAGAAACTCTTCACTGAAAGGAGCAGATGCCCCGGCTCTGAGGCATTCATAAGAGAAGGCAAAACTCGGTGTGATTAAAAGAGGCAGCAAAGACAATCTAAAACCAGTGCTCAGTAGCTGTGACAATATACATGAAACTGTAGCTCAGAAACATCAATTTTCCTTTCACTACAGGAAAAAATAACAAAGCTGCATAGTTTTCATTGTTGTCCCTACCTTCTGATGGTAACAAGGCTGGAGTTTGGGGGTAGGGGGATGTATATCTGAAGATCTTGCAGTCATCCACTGCATCCCTGGACCTATGAGCACCCACTGTCTGTTGTGCTTTTCAGTTTTGTCCTGCAGTGACTGGCACAGGCACCCCGTATTTCCTGTCCTCTGTGGAGTGCTGCATATTGCTGTTCATTGCAGAGAAGCAAATGGAAGGTGGCTTACTACATTTCCCAAGCTCAAGCAGATGAATGGCTGAATGGCACTCTCAGGATAGACATATCAACCCTGAACCTCCACAGTCTATTGAACACTGCAGTGCCTTACTGCTCGGAGATGCTTTCAAGCACCACCTGTTGTCACATGGATGTGTATGCCAGGTCCTCATTAAAAGTGTCTTTTTTGGTTATTTTAGAAATCATAGAATGAGAAAGGTATCAGAAGACTTGAGCCCAAAGGAACTGCACATGTAACTGGCATAGTGAAATCAAGTAGCATTCTGTGCATATTTTTGTTCACCACAACCACAAATTAAATACTTCTTCACATTTTGCCCTTTTCATGGAACAATTAAAAAATCTTCAAAGATTTTCACTGGCTAACTTTGTACAGCATATCAGATGGACATATATGTGGTAATCAGCTTCTCTGAGTTTTTCAAGCATATTGGAGGAAAGATTAGGAACTAGGACGCTGGAGAAGGCCATATGGAGATATATAAAATCAGAAATTACGTACATTCTGTGTGCCTTGTAAACACTCAGAGGAGCTGATTTTACTGTGATATCCATGCCTCCCAGGGCAGGATCAGGTCTTTACTTCATAGCCAAAATTAGTCATTTTAATATTAAAGTTTTGGTGTGTTGCCTGCCTTTTGAAAGTTGCTGAACTGTAGTCACTCAGCCAGAGTCAAACTTGAAGATGGCAGTCAAACAAATTCCCCAGGGGTACTTATCCAAGGCCTCAGAAATAAAGCAGACATGAAATCCTTCATATGAAACAAGCTGCTGTTCAGACCTGTGTCATAAATTCTTGCCATGATTATTCTTCACCTTATATGAGTGATTCTCAGAATTTTTCATACCACATGCATTCTTTCAGTTAATCAGATTCATGAATCTCCCTTTTAAAATAAGGACAATAGATTGATCACATCTCTCTCATATATGCTGTACAACTTCAAGTTGAGAGACGAAGATAATGTACTCTTTAGTAATAAATAGATGATCTGCATATTTATTTCACCAGAACAATAATGAAAGAAAAAACTGTCAGCCTGATTGTCATCTGCAAAGATGTACTTCAAGTATCTCAGCACTGAAGATGATGAAAATAGACATATTTATATTAGCACCACCTTCAGTCCAAGCATGAATAATAGGGTGCTTTACTGTTGCGTACAAGATGCTCTGGAACTAAGCATATCACTTTAAAATTATACCATTCCTCACGACTGGAAAAAAAGGAAAAAAAGAAGAAGAAACAAACAGCTTGTGCTGACAAGCACTGTCAATTCTGTGTTCTGTCTTCTCCTGCCTTGTGCACTTTGGTAACATGATGTAAAAGCGGCATTCTTGCATGTTCATGTTTTGTTCGAGGACCATCTGCCAGGGACCAGGAAGAGCTGACTGAGTGCCTGCAAATGCAACTTCCTTCTGCACAGAAACTTCTCTCAGCTGTGGGAAAGGCAGCTCCATCTACTGACATTTCTGTCTGTCTGCTCTTTAAAGGGTGGAAGAATTACTCAGAAGTGGCATCTAGTCTCATTTCCCAGTGCAAATGCTGTTCCCAGATACTCTGAGAAGGTATTCCTAAGCTTTAAAACTTGAGGTCCACATTAGGGTATATTTCCTGCCTTAGGATTTCTCAGTCATTCTGTAGATTCACAATTTCTTAAAACATTACTTTCTCATAGTAAGATACCTACCAAGAGCAGTACCTTAGCACATTTAAAATGAGCTATTGGTTTTATTTTAACCATGCTCTGTCCTGAAATAGCATAAGTCTATACGTTGACTTTTGATCAAGTAATATTTTTCTGTGTTGCAGGTGCTCAAACATTTATCTGTGTAACCAAGAGCATATTGTGTCTTTCAAAGGATTTTTCCAGAAACTGCAAAATTTGTCATGTTTGTTTGTAATGCAACATTACTGCACTTGGTCCATCAGAGGGTTTTTTTTGAGACAATACCTAATGCACGCTCAACCCCATTGAAGTAAATAACACTCTACTTGGGTGAAATCAGGATTTGGATATGGATGACTCACAACTTCTGAGCAAAACTTGGTCGACGACCTCATGAGGACTGCTTCTGGCTGCTGTAGTGCAAGTCAAAGGAACTGAAAGCACACCTTTCAAGTGGCCAAATGTGGAAAGGATGAGAAAATCTGTTGTGCTGTGAAAAGCCTAGACTGACTGCTGTACTAAGTTGTTTGGGTGGGAATGAAAGTTAACTGAGCTTGATCTGAATGCTAATGTAGCCCTAAGTAGGATTGACCTGATTTCTACTGACTGAGTGGATAGGAAATGCACTTATGCAACCTTTATTCTGCTTTTTCTGGGGGAGCATAGAGAAGAGGGATACTGATATCTATATCAAATACGCATGCATACCTGAATCTTAAAAAAAAATAATTCATTTTTAAAATTCTATATGACAGACTTATCATGCCCGCAGATTTCACAGGATTTTGAATAGTTTGGCTTAAATCACTCACTTTGAAAAAGTTTACTTCTAAGTCAAAACAAGCTTGCCTTGCTGATTTTTGTTCCTGGTGCACTCCCTTTCATTAATTCAGTCTTTTTTCAGAGTCTGATTCACACTCACAAAGGTGACGATTAGTTTATCCAGCATTGGTGATAAAGTCTACGCTGGTCAGTCCCATAAAATGTCCAGTAGATTGCTATTTAGCTGAAAGAGGCAATTAGTAGTGCCATATTGATCACAGCTTGCAAGAGTTAGAAACTTGCTTGCTACAGTGCAGAACTGTAAAGGCAGAAACAAGAGAGTATCCTAGTGCCAACTATGGTGGTGTAAGTATCAGCTGGAAAAACAATAGCGTCTGACAGACCATGAAAAATAATCTGGACCTGTGAGTGTGTTTTCCACTAGAGTAATGCCCAGTTCCATGCAGAAACCAAGCTCTCAAACTGCAGCTATATATACAGATCAAAATTGCAAACTGTCCTATAGATTGAGGGCAGGTGCCTGAGAGCTTCCCTAGCAGTGGAAGATCTTACTACAGGAGATCTCAATATCTGAGAAATGACAGAGCCGCACTTCTCTAGCTGGGTGTATCTGAGGTTTGCAGTTACTGAAAGTTGCAGAATTTTCACAGAAGAAAATGGTGCTGTCAGTCAGAGGTGAGGAGAGTTTGGGGAAAAAGAAGGGATAAAGAGAAATAAATCAATGGGACGCTAGATTTAGGGAACTAATCTAGCCTTTGCAGATTTAGAGCAACTGCGAGTGAGTCCACGTTAAAGGTAATAACTCAATAAACAGCGATAAAACTGTTTAAGAGACCAGGTTACAAAAGACAACCAGTAATCCAGTGGTGACTCTATGCTGAGTAAAAAACCCACTGGAGGGAGCAAGGGGCTCTTGCTTCGTTTTCACTGAAAATGCTGCTGGTGAGCTGGTGAACCAGTGAGCAGAGAGAATGCCACCTGACAGAGCTGGCACAAGACTAGCACCACCAGCAGTGCCAGTGAATTTTGTCATCCCAAGGGTGGGACCACAAGGCCCTGGCTGCTCCCACTGTGTGGGAGGGAGAGAGGAGGGGAATGGCAACAGTGGAAGAATGAGGCTGATGCTGGGTGAGCAGGCAGGATCTGGGAGGCTGTTTCTGGCTGTCTCACCCTTGTGGTAACAAGGTCATAGGGATCCAACCCTGCCAGGGTGGCACTGCAGGATGACTAGCTATGCACAGCTCTTGCATAGTGAGCCAGGCCACTGCCACTGCCTGTTTCGGCTACATTTAGTGTTTCAGTGGTAGTTGAAGAAGTGCTAGTTTTAACACTGAAGAGGTAAACATGCCAGCACTTTTACCACAGAGGTATCACAACCGTTGTCAGGTTACCATGCAAACGGTCCAACTATGCCAGTGTTGAAAACAACGTTTGGAAGACACCTCCCGTTTCTGTGCCTCAGAGACACAGGACTCCCATTCACCAAGGCTGATGTTTGTTTGCTGAGTAGCTTTATGTGCATTAGTTCATCATCGTGCTGGAATACAACTTACTGAGTGCTCGGCACAAGAGGAGCTCATTATGGTCCAAGGTCCGAAGTGTTATGACAATATACAATTAACGCTAATTCCATCTGTTTTCTAGGACGTAGATGCTACATGCTGTAAGTGTAAAGCTTTGGGAGACACATATGGCAGCTCTCAAAGGCAAAACAATTTTGTCCGCTGTTTGTCAGGTGATTAAACACTACCGTGTTGAAACTCCTCTGTAAATGAAGTTGTGTCACTGTGCAATAAGTACGTTCAATTGATTAACTGAGTTAAAGCCTTCATTTTCACAGGGATAAGGCAGCATTGACTTTTTTCCATTTTTTTTAAGAGTAGTTTCACAGAAGTGAGGCTGAGGTACGTATTAATTTCGGAATGGATCCAAGTCAAGAAACAGGGGATTAGATGCGGGTGCTAGAAAGGAAAACAGAGCTTGATGACAGACAGGCAGATTATGCAAAATGATATGAAAACATGGAGCTAGAAGTAAAAAAAAGTAATTTACTCCTCCCCAGAGGAGTGATCTGTGTAGTCTGCTAACACCACTGTTCAACCAAGTAGGATTTTTGTATGTTTTATTGATATTTTTCACCAAGTCTTACCAAATTGTGTCACTATTTTTTGATCAAAACACAAAACTCTCCCGCAGATCTCTAAAAATTTCCCGTTATGTGAAAGAAGGATATCGATATTAGCAAATTCTTTCTGAGACACGCTAATTTTGGAAAAATCAGATGTAATGAATGACCTTATATTTCTTTCTCATTTAGTTTCTTCCTTTCATATCTCTTCCAGTTCTTTGTCCCCTTCCTCTCTTGTGCAATGGTACTATTTCCTCTTCTGTCTTAGTAAGAGAGTTGAGAACTTGAATATTGCTGTTGACTTATCTTCTGTTAGTATTAGGTCGCAGTGTGAGATAGCTTAAGTTACTATAGGTGAGTGAGCCTATAGTAGGTTCCACAGTAGAGCTGTGGAAGATATGACTCCAGAAGAAAGCATGGACACATTGCTAAAGACTGTAATGAAAATGAGGACAGTAGTCTGCTGTCCACAGCAGTTTGATTTAACAATTTCAGAAAGGCTCAGGAAAGTACACTGTTACATCATTGGCTGTTGAACAATTCCTGAAGTTGGTGGGAATTCAGTGCAGAGAAATAATGAAGACTAAAACTCTTACGTTTACTTTCTAGGGATTAGTTTATGACACGTCAAGAAAATGAGGGTGTAAAAATTATTTCTGCATATGTTTGCAAAAATCCATTTCTTTCTGTTCTCTCCTCCCCTCACTCCCCCAAAAGACATAAGATTTTATGGTTTTATTTTATACTCCTACTTTGCTAGGCCTCAGTTTCTTCAGAGTCTTTACACTACCAACAACGTGAAAATAGTTTGTTTAATCTGAATTCATATTTGAAATAGGTGACACAGAATCACATTCTAAAGTGTGTATACAGTCTAAAGTGTGTACTCTGTCATTGTTTAAATTCTTATTTGATTTTCTGTTTTGTGTCCCTGTTTTATTTTTTTCTATTTTTGCACATAAGATTGTTGGTTGTTGCCATGGTAATTCTAATTGATTCCTCTTTACTGTTTTTGCAGCCTTTCAGAAGAGAAGCCCTTCTTTATACCCATTTTAATTACTGTAGAACAAATGATAATACCAACTGCTATTCAGGTCTATAATGTGGCACCATCTTCAACATAGTCTTTTGTCTAGACCCCAAATTCTTGCTACAACTAAATTTTGCGTATACTTCCTGAATAATATCTGAGGTAAGGCATTTCTTATCTATCCACACAGGTAGGAAGTGTCTTTCGGGCCTCAGAGCCATCCCCATTTTCAACTGTAATTATGTCAACACTTTTCTTTCTGAGCAAAGCAAATGTTTCCACTAATATATCTTCAGCATGCCAATGCAAACACACTTTTGCTAACTTGCAGTTTTAATCAGCTACCTGTGCCCTGACACACTGGAAATGTCTCTCTCTTTCACCAACCATAAAATATTGATTTTCATTTTTATGGCTCCTTCCAGTTTTACTGCCCATGTTTTACTTCTTCACCCTCAGGAATCTTTCCTCTAATCTTTCCTCAGCTCTTTCCTCTAATCTGCCCATAGCAGTAGCCTTTGTTTTCTGTTACTTATACATACAAATAAACATTTTCACATACTTCCTTGTGCTCGGGAAGAACTTTCAGCAAACGTCTAAGGCTACTGTCCATTGCAAATGTAGTGATAAAACTAAGGACATTTTCAAAAACCTCTGTAGAATTGTCCTTTGTCATTCATGGTTTTAAAAATACAATTAAACATAAATATTTTTATTTTGGTATTATTTCAGGCATCAAATAACAGAAGGGAAACAGAACATCTCATGTGTTATGCTGCTGTCCACACTTTGCAATCTATTGTTGTTAGTATAGCACTAGCATTCTAGCTTTCTGTAATATATACATTCATGCATGCATATATAATTATATCTACTAATAAATGTGTATGTTAGTATATATATAAAAAATATATCTATATATATCTATTTTTCATTTCTTTATGTTCTAATTTAAGTATACCTTTACATTTTTTATCTGACGGGAGAAAAAATATAGGAGGAAAGTGATAATTTTCTTATTCTTTTCTGTAAAAATACAAAAAAAAAAGACCAGGATTCCTAAACAGAAAAGCCTAGAAGTTTCTTGAAAAGAGGTGATAATTGCAGTAGTGAAATAGCACCAGAAGGTGTGCAGATGGCATTGACAATAGGCTGTAGTTTTTTTCTTTATCCATTGTCTCAGAAAGGTGAAACAAAACCAGAGGAGTCTCAAGACAGCTCCGCAGGTTCAAAACCAAACCAATACAGAAACCAGTTATCTGTCTCTTTGCTAAGCTACACACTTTCCTTGCTTCCAAACCCATCAACACAGGTTTATGTTTGCTTTTCTCCTTATTGCTATCAGACTGGTTCAGCTCCGTTTCAGACAAGTGTCTACCTGGCTTTCATAACCTCAGCTCTCACCCTGAATTAGCATTACCTCTCTTGTGCCACAGCAGCAAAATATTAGCTTGTGAGCAGCCTGCGAGGGGAAGTATGGTTAACTTCCTTGTGCATGTTAGCTCATTGAGAAAATTCAGGACTCCCTTGTCACTTCCCACTCTGACAGCACAGAGCACGACAAATCTCTTTTTGTGGCATGTTGAGGTTTTGCTGCACTATGACCCCTCTAGTCTTTTTACCTTCTATTTCTGCTGCAGAAACACTCAGTGGCCAGTTATTGTATGGACTGGTTTAGAATAAGGAATGATGCAGCTTTAACACTGTTAGTCACATTATTGTTCAACATGTGAGGATAATTCTTTTTAGATTCACAAAAGTTAACAAAGGGCTTTTCTAAATAGAGCTTGAATGTCTTAAAAATAAATCTGAGGCTTTAATGCTCTGTAATTATCTTGTCTATTATCTCATCTGCCACTTAATCTTTCATGCTTTCTCCTGATCTTTTAACTATATGGGGAGTTTTGCCATTTGTAAAAAACATACCTCTTCAAACAAATTCTGGGCATTTTTGAAGTTTTCGCTTCTGAAGCTTCACAAAATTCCCTTCAAGGAAATTAGGTTTGACTCTTCATACCGAGGCTCTTCATACTGGCTATTTTAAACTTGAAAATAGTACCTAATTATGTTATTGCATAAGAGTTCCTGAATTTAGGGCAAAAATATTTTTCAACTTGCCAACAGCAAAAAATGGTAATTGTATTACTTTCCTGTGTTAAGTTGTACACATAGTTTTTCTGCCAAGACATAGCAGCATTAAAATGACTTTGGAAGGTGGTTTTGTGGGGATGAATTTCTAGATTTATCTGAGGAGTGAAGACATGAACCTGTGCTGAGTTCCACACAGGACTAGATGCATTGGTTCAGTAACATTAGCTTAGAGCCAATGCACCGTCAAAGAAGAGTAATTTGGCTTCATTCTATGTTTTAGTGCATTTTTGACTCATATTTTATAATAGGTAATCTGTAATCAGTGATAACTTCATCAAAGCTGCTGTTAGAAGTGGAAGGGGCCCAGTACCTGATTCCTCACTTATTTTGACAGGGTAACATTTCACAACCATGTACTTAGTAAGATGGTGGAGGGAAGATGATTACCTTCTGCTTACCATTTTCTTCATGATAATGAAGGCTAGAGATGATGATTGAATGTATAGAGAGTTTATTCAACAGTTTCTGGGAAAGGGCTGTCAGCATGATCTCTGTCCATAGCACCTGGCTTTTCTTCAGGACAGGCAGTCTGACTGATGGCCAAGGGGCTTGGACAGCCTTGGTCCAGTGCTTGGAAAGGGGAGGCGGGGAGAGTGTAAGTGAAAGGGGCTCTGTTGCAGCACTGACATTAAAGAAGTTGACGGCACACTCTACACATTCTCCCCTTTTGTTTTCCTACACCATTGAGACCCTGCTAGAATGCACTGCTTGCAGTGGCTTGTCTTTTGATTTTGAAAGACACATGCTCTTAGAAGCTTCTGAATTTTTATTCAATGTCCATGAAAGCCATCAGCCGCGCTCTCAGCACCAGCAGGTTGGAGTGGAGGATAGGTCCACTGACCGGGCTGGCTGGGTGCTCCCCTGCAGGCTGCCAGGCAGAGGCGTTGGAGGTCCTTGGGGCTGCGTCCCCCCACGTCGCTCAGTCCTTCCCCTCAGGCCCCCTTCTCCCAGCGGTGGGTTCGTTGTTGTTGGGCCTTGGGTGCAGGTGGTAGCGCCGCTGTAGGGATCTGCTGTGCACCCTCTGCCTGGCCAAGGTCTTCTGCCAGCAGGCAGACGAGCCGACTGTGCATTCCTGGTAGTCGTTGTCTGCCCTGACCGTGTGCAGGAGGCCGCTGAAAGGCTGCCTGCAGAGCGGGCATGCAGCTCTCGAGGCAGCCCACTGCTGGATGCAGCCGAGGCAGAAGATGTGAAAGGACATGTTGATGTAGGCTGCGTTGTCCATGACGTCCAGGCAGATGGGGCACCGTCCGTCTGCCGCTGCCTCCCACCGCCCTCCCTACTGCAGCTGGCTTGTGCCTTTGCCCCGCAGAGCCTCCTTGGCACCCAATGCCATGTCCTGCCACGAGATGTGCAGAGAGCCTGAGCTCTTCCGGTGCCAGGAACGGAAGAGCAAAGAAATGCCCAGAAGGTGGTGAGAGAGGGGAGGTGAGAGGGTCTCCTCACAGGCTGGAAAGAGTCCAGCCAGCCCCACTGACTGCCTTCCACATGTGCCTGTTCCCCTCGGCTCCCCCCAGGCATGCTCCCCCTCCATTGCAGGACCCCCCACCCCCCGCACTGCCCCCCGGGCAGCCCGCATGACTCGAGCTGGCACAGGGTGCCTGCAGCAGGTGGTCAGGGGGGTGAAGGAAGTGGCTGGGAGCCTTCAGTGTTGCCAGCCCCCCCCCCCCCCCCCCCCCTCAAGCCCACAGCCCTTGGACAGCCTGCGCAAAGGGGTCCACGGTCCCGCTGGAGGCGGCGTGCTGTGCACTGGCAGGAGGCCTGGACCAGATGCAGCGGGACAGAGCCTGCAGCTCCTGAAGAGCAGTGAGGTTGGGGCCATCCCAAATGCCCCCCGTCGACATCACAGGAGTCTCTGGGGCTGTGCCCCATCCACCACCCAGCAAGGCTGGCAAACACCCCAAAGCGGGAAAGCCCCTGCTTCACGGGATGTTGGCCATGTTTTGGTGTCCTATTTAAGGCCCAGTTTAGCTTCAGGCTTGTCAGGTCCTGTGGTGAGGGGCTGGTACCCTAAGCCTTCTCTTGTTCAGGCTGAACAGCCCCAGCTCTCTCAGCCTTTCCTTATAGGAGAGATACTCCAGTCACTTCATCATGTTCGTGGCCCTTCTTTGGGCTCTATCCAGTAGCTCCATGTCTGTCCTGTACTGGGGAGGCCAGAACTGGGCACAGCACTCCACATGTGGCCTCACCAGTACTGAGGAGAAGGCAAGGATCAGCTCCCTCCACCTGCTGGGCAGCCCTCCTCCTAACGCAGCTCAGGAGACTGTTGGCCTTTTGGCCACCAGGGCACACTGCTGGCTTACATCCAACCTGGCATCCCCCAGGAGCCCCACAGCCTTCTCTGCCAAGCTGCCATCTGCCCAGTTGGCCCAGATATTTGTGCATGGGGTTATTCCTCCCTAGGTGCAGGGTTTGGCATTTGCCTTTGCTAAACTGCACAAGCTTCCTGTTGGTATATTTCTCTAGCCATTTAAATAAAATTGTTAAAAGAAAACAGTTGTTTTGGAAGATGCGAGTGATAAGGCAGTGGTAAGAATGTCTAGATTCTTAGACATTCCCCCCCTTAAGGAAGGGAAGCGATATTTTTTCCTCCAACGGAGACCAGCAGAAAGAGGAACAAGAATGTAGAATTTATTTTTCATTCTTTTCATAGGCAAAATGGTGGAGGGGATTGGGATCCAGCCATATTCTCTGCAGGGTGAAACTAAGCAATTGTACTTGTATTTCATTGCTCTCTTTAACATTAGTCCTGACCTTCAGGGTCGTCTTCCACCTCACGTTTGGCCTTCAGAAAACACAGATATCACTAAATTAGACACCGGACCTCCTGTGTAAGTGTCTTTATTAGACCTCTCCTTCTTCTGTCTGAAACAGGAGAACAGTTGATTATGGCCTATGTGCTGTTGGGTCTTTGTATGGGATGACAGAAACTCACTGATCTCTACACTGTTTTAGAAAAAACACGCAGGGATGTGGTCTCAGTCATTCGTGACACATGCATTATACCAGTTGTTGCTCCTAAATCTAACACCTATAGTTTGGGTAACATTTGTTTTCCATCTAGTTGTTACCGATCTTTTCAGTAAATAAACCCCAGTTTTGGTCTGGGTCCTATATCTGAGAGCTAGCAGTCCGGAAAACAGTCAAGGTGTCCTGTAATGAGGATCATCCCCTCCAAATCAGGGCTGATGCACACAGGAAGAGCTGTGTGCAGGAAAGCTGTTATGAATGAAGCAGAAATAGTTCAGCTTTCACAGTACAGTCTGTCACCTCCCATAACAGTAAATTATCAATGGATGTATTTTATATTAAAAAAAATATATAACATATATACAAGTTTAGTAGTGCAATCTTTGATGAGTGAGACTGTCTTCACTATGAAAAATGGTGTATTAAAGAGAAGAACCACAAGTTGACCGTTGAAATGTAAATCCTACTTGAGACAAGCCATTTTTAACCTATTACCTAAACTGTGATAAAGGCAGCCTGTGTCACGTCTCCTGCAGAACTTTACAGTGAAGCAACTTCTTTGTCTTAGCTCACTTAAAATTAAAGCACATGTTTTGCAATAAAAATTTAATGTTAAAGATGATAGAACTCCAGGTAGCACACAGGACAACTGTAGCTTGATGACAGTTAATAATCAGGATGATTTAAAAAAAATAAATCATAAAAGCTTTATGATAGAAACTCAGGATGAGGGAATTCCAACAAAAATGATGAAAAAAAGAGATTTGACAAAAAGGAGGGCAGGGCAGGACAGGGCGGGGAGGGGAGGGAAGGGATCATTTTCCAAAGAGAAATTTAAACTTTTCATCAAAATCTGAAATCTGGTGTTTCAGGATGAATGCATTGTTTTCTGTTTTGTTTTGTTTTGTTTTGTTTTTTTTCTGTTTGTTTGTCTGTTTGTTTGGAGTTTTAGTGGTTTGGGGTTTAGGTTGGTTTTTTTTTTTCTGTCTTTTAAAAACTAAGACATGTTAATTTTTCATTAATAAAGATATTTGACAGGGGGCAGAATTTCCCACTAGTTGAAATAATAGGTTTAACTCCACCCATCAGATGTACCTTCAGTCTTCAGATCCTCCCATTCTATTATCACAGCATGATCCTTTTACAGTTACAATTTATGCAAATTAATACAGTTAAATACAATGTACACCAGTGACAGTATTAGATTATACCTATAGCACCTGAGTCATTCTGCAGTCTGTAGCCTGTAGTGAATTCTCAAAATAGGCTTACCATATACCATATATTTTGAGGTTTAAACTTCATGAAAACAAACCTGAATGATAGCAACTGACAGGGAAAAAGCAAACCTTTTAAAAGTATTGTTATACATACTGAAAGATGCATGCAGACTTAAGGTTGAACCCAGATCTTTTCCTAAATAATAAACAACTGTCTGGAACAGTGTTCTGCATCTCTGGAATGTTCTTGCTTCAGAAAAATGTCCCTTCAAATTTTGAAATTGATTTCTGAAAAGCATTTAGATAATGTATAGAATTCCTGGTTTAGAATTTGGCATGCATCACATGAAAACACATATATGATATTCACTCCCTGAGGGTATATAATAAGAATGACCCAGAGAACTACAAGGCCATTTATTATCTGTATTCCAAGAATATTGCAGGTGAGTATTAAGGTGCCTTATGCATGAGCAATGGCCTCATAATATGAAACTATATTGCTTGGCACATGTGAATGTATGGGTCACTTTGGAATGACTTACAGATGACTTTTCATTTTGGCCTGCAGCTGCAAGCAGAATGTTGCAGCTGACAATTGAATAAAAAATTTATCATCACCTTATCATGGTATCTCAAAATTCATTAAGTTGCATTGGTTGTTTGTCATGTCAAAAACTTCTTGTCACTTAGGCGGTGTGTAAAAAAAAGTCCAGATACATTAAGAGGGGCAGAGATACAGATAGCTTTAAAAAGAGGAAAAAAAGAGGAAAAAAACATGAAGTATTTTTGGATACTACAAGTAGCTACTGAAACACACCACTAGTTCTTGTAGTTTTGCAATAACAATTTCTTATCCTATTTAAGTACTCTGTACAATTTCCACATAATCAACAGAGGAAACTGAAATCAATAATGAGGGAAAAAAGGTAATAAAGTAGGATAAAACGTACCACAGTAGTGAAAAAGATTCTTTCTTACTTTGCTAGTTTAAAAGATGTTCAATGATACATGCAACAAAAATGCATTAACATTTGGGGATTAATTATAATTTGTATTTAAAGTTTTAAAATGTTTGAAAAACAGCTTGTAACAGTTGAGTGCATTGAAAGTAAACATATTCCTGCAGGAGATTTCAGCTCAAATGCCACAATATTGTATTACCACATGTGAGACAGCATGTTAAAATGAATACACACAAAATTGAGGCTGCCTGGTCTGCTTTTATTGTTCAAATTGAATGAAAAAGAGAAAGAGAGAGCCTGCAAAAGTGGTGCAAATAAAAGGTATTTTTATTATGGAAGTTTTTACAAAAGATTTTTAAAAATATGCTTTTTAGTCTGACAGTGTCCCTTTCAGTTTGTGAGATCAGGCAAAAAACTTCTTACACCTACACATCCTTGTAAGTATCAGCACAAATTACACTGCCCTGAAGGATGGCAATTGGTAAGATAAGTAGATTTCCATTTGCAAAAATAATGGTTTTTCCACTTTTGATTCTCCAGAAGTTTCAGAGAGAGGAATTGTGTTTATGATTGAAATATTATGTTTTACTTTTTTTCACCAAGTAGAGCATGGAGAGAACACTATTGTTCTTTCCACAGTGGGCTATAAAGACAAAAACTAAAACTGATCTACAGAAGTCATATGGAAGTAATACAAATAGCTTGTATCCTAGACATGCTTAATTCAATAAGCCTACTGTCAAATTGCATGAGAAAAACTCTTTCTTCTAGCTGTGAGAGAGGCCTAGCACCTATTCAGAGTAATGGCTGCCTTATCAAGCAATCAGATAATATTACTTCCTGTTGTTAGAAGCATCAAATTGTTTCTCAGAGTAATTTAAAGCAGTGTTTGGTGTTTATAAATATCAAATAGTGTGTATAAATATCAAGTCCCAGTGTGTTTGGTGCATGAAAGAAAATTTGTTTGTGGACAGATACAAACCTAAAAAATACATGATTTTTTATTGTTGAATATTACCCAGTCTTTAGCGCCTTATTTCATGACACAGGGCTGCCATACTTATCTAATTTAAATGTGGTGAGATATTTTGGCAAGGTCAGCAATGAGATCTGGTTTGGATCCTTCTGCCTTTTCTTATGTATTTAACCAGAAGTTTTTTACCTTTTTCCTATTGGTGCAGGAAAACTGCAAAGAGCTGTATCTTCACTGATTTTGCTGTCACCCTCAGGTGGCCCGATGCCTATCCATGTAAATTAATTATGTGGACAACATATTCTCAGTGATGCACCTGTATCCTAAACCACTGGCCAGGTGATAATGCAGTTCTACTGTTTTCACTTTCCCAAGGCCCTTATTTTCACCCTTTAGTTATGTCAGCACCGCTGCTAGTAGGTCAGTGCTTTAAGTCACTTAATGTAACCTATTCAAGTTGAAAAAAATGTCTTAAATATAATAAGAAAAAAGTTTCTTCCTCACTTATGTTATCTATCTGTTCTTCGGAACATTGGTAGGGATTTCTTGTAACACTTTTGCACATAGGGTTGAGTCGTATAACTATAACCTAAAATGTCAAGTGACAGCCCAGGACAATAGTGACAAAGAATATATATAGCATGACAGGCTGTGTCTTCGAATTGTCCCCCACAGCTGAAGGACATCTGATGGTTAATCAAAGTTGGACAGGTTAGCCTGATAGAGAAAGGTTTCTTTTATACTTGAGACTGGCTTCAGTGTTAATTTTTGGAGTCATAGTTATCTGAATCTTAAACCCTGTGTCTCTAGGATAGAGACAAAAGTGTGTTTTCATGAAGTTTGACAGAAATACGGGATTCTTGTGTTTGCTAGAGCTGGCCATCTTAAAAAGTGCAAAGCAAGCCATGACACTTCTTTCCACAGTACAGCAGAGCTATAAAGGAATACGCTTTTGCCCTGCCATTACAGGGATGCCCTCTTCCTCAGCTCTGCCTGCATAGTTTCTCCTGAAAGGAGCTGCTGGGCAGGAGGTAACAGCATCTTCCATGCTTTTTGCAGCATCTACTGGAGCTGCAAGTGATCCTTCACCTTTCCCAGCTCCTGCGTTCCTAAACAAATTGATTAATCCCATGGCTCGTTCCTCAGGTTTCTTTAAGATTTGTGAAAGTCCTGGGCAGAAATAAATTTGTCTGGCTTTGTTAGACTAGAGTCTAAGGTGATAGAGAAGAGAGAATGGGGAAGTTTAAAATCATATGTAAAACTCAGGATTGCCTGCAGAGATGTTATCGACACATAAAGAAATTCTTCATTCCCTTTACTAGTTTGAATGTTATTGATAAATTATACAACTGGTAAATAGAAGTGTAATGTATAAACTCTGGTGCTTTAGTGCTTCCCCTTTTATTCTGGTGTAAAAATAGGCCTTCAATTCAGCTTTAAGATAACAGCTAATCTTGTGTGTTCTACACGTATGCTACATTTCATTGCCAAAAGACCGTGAATGGTTGAGAAATGTCTGTGTCTGCTCTGGATTGTACATTGAATACTTGTGTTTGGGACTTGTCAGAAATGAAATATATTCCTTACATATAATAAATTCTTTATCTTAGATGTAAGACAGAGATAATTTTGATTTTTATGGGTAGGTCTAGGTTAAAAACCTTCTACTTTGCATGCATTTCCATGATGAAATTACAGCTGCCTGTGATTAATTGTCACACTTCAGCTTCTTCCTTAAAAAAAATAGATCAATTTAACTTTTCATTCATAATGTAAAAAATTCCAAATGGGCATGCCTTTGTTTACTACAGCCTATGCAGAGCAGTTTGTGAGGCAACAACCTACATGATGGTGTCCTTTTGAAGAGGAGTTTATACTCTGTGTTATTTTAGTCATTGTAGAAATTGGTATATTTAAGGAGAAAGCCAGAGATAAGTAATTCTATAACTCTACATTTCACTCAACTCTTCTGCAGAGCAATGCACAGCCTTATTTACAGTCACTGAGTCTGTTTGATGAAGGACTTCCCATCACAGGCTTAGCACAGAAAATACGCAGAAAGAACCTGGATGGACAGGGACAGTGGGACCCTTCTCAGTGCCCTAAGCCATGTCTGATGATGCAGGAAGTGTCTGGATTCACAAAGCTCCTTGTGATTGCTGTACCATTCGAAGCTTCCCCTTCTGTCGGTCATAAAAGAAATAAGGTTTTTGTACAGTAAAATAATTTTCATCTGATAAGTTGACCCATTTTTTTTAAGAGTGATGGAGGAACATAATTTATTACCTTTAGATCTGCTTAAGATAGCTTAGTATCTTGTACCTCTCCAGCTCTGGTGCTAGTCCAGCTGCAGAAGAGCTGTTTTCTTTGGCATGACATAAAAGAACTTTGTCCTTTTCTCTCTGTTTTTTACGGGAATAACTTTTCTTTGTTTTTTTTTTTTTTTTTTTATTATGGTGAGAATTGACAGGACTATTCGTCCAAGTACATCTTGTTATCATTTCAATGCAGTGCTTAGTTTATTCACCAGGGGTCATCAAAGGTCTGGATTTTCTTTGTCTGCTGAGATAAACTGAGTGATGACATTTCACAGCTTTCTTCAGGAGCTGGCATTTGGAAATGTTCGTGTACCCTCTTAGAGCCCTGTTGCTTGGTCTGTGATAACTATACAATGCACTCTGAAGACTTATTTCAAATGTTTAAGACCACTGTGATTATTTTGGCAGACAACTTACTCTGAGAGTCACTTTTTTATGCACTATTATTTTTCTATTAGTGAGTTTAAATTTCCCTTGTATGATATTTAAGTGAAATTATTAGCAAATGCAGGAGCAATAACAGCTATTTGCAGATATTTGTGAAATCAAATATGGCATAAAGTGGAAAAATTTGCATTAGGTACAAATCTGGCTTTCCCATGAAGTTTGGACTGTTTAAACAGCAGAGAAATCAGACTTTTCAGACCTGCCTACATTATGGCTTCTAACAAAGGCAGCAACAATGAAGAAAGCAGACATGAATTTTCCTAATGAAGCACTTCTAGTAACTATTTTTTCAGCATTGGGTAAACTGCATACTGTTGGGAATAACAGATGCAGTATAACATGAGTATAACTCACATTATCTATAGGCTTGGGTCCCTAAAACACTGTAAGAAGTGCATATTGTCCTGGACAAAACTTGTCGATGCTGAAATATCAGGTCAAGTGTGCTCTCTGTCAGCTTCAAAGACTTTTGGACATAAACTGAAAACAGTTTACCTCACTGTGCCAGGCACTTCAGGATCTACTTGAGTTAGTGAGAGGTAAGTTTCTGTTTCATGCTTGCATTATTATGTGTCTTGAAAGAGTTGCACTCATATTAAAACTTGTCTTACAAGGAGAATTTTTCTTTCTGTGTATTTTTGGTTTCTAAAAACAAACTGGGTTCATGCTGTATCCTGCCAGTGGGTCACTGGAGCACTGATAGGTTTTCTCTTCTTTGCCCTATTTCAAGTGCACCTGCAAGGGCTTTTCCCATTGGTACCTATGTCACATTTGTTTGAAATTGACCAAAATGTTCAGGGGAGACCTGACTGCCAGAAACATTTACAGGTTGCTGAGTTAGAAAAGTAAAACTTAGTGTTGCCATTAGACCCAGAAAGATGCCTTGAGAAAGAGACATCTAACACAGCTACATCATTGCCTGAGATGGAGTTTTTACAGTCATCTTTTTTGCACTTATGTGCTCACATTTGTAACGTATTCATGACAGTTGCCATATAAATGCTTGCCACCACATTAGGTTTCTGTCCTTACCTATGTATTTTTTTGGCTATATGTATCACTAAAATCTTCAAATGCTTTTATCATTAGAAGCTTGATAAGAACAAAAAAATAATTTAAAGAGTAATACAGTCAGCCTATGCCAACTTCTTCAATAAAGAAAAAAAGACAGGACATTGCCATAGGAGTCTCCCTTCTGATGGGAACAGAAGGCCCAATATAGAAATTGGATCCACTTCTTTTGGAAGTCTGCTGCATCCCTGAGGCCTGGGTTAAAGACATGAAGAGAAAACTTCCCACCCTGGTACGGCCCTCAGATTATTATCTGTTATTGATTTTTCAGGTAGGCAGCGATAAAGTTGCAACAAGAACTCCAGGAGCAATCAAGAGAGACTTCGGGGCCTTGGGATGATTGGTTAAGAGATCATGAGCATAAGCAGTGTTCTCCTCTGTCCTTCCAGTTGTAGGGGATGATGAGGGAAGAAATAGGAAGACCCAAAACATCAATACCTGTCTCCAAGCCTAGCGTCACTGGCAGAATTTTGTGGTTTTTGATCATGGGTTGGTCTACACAATACCAGGCCTGCTGGCGACAGACAGGGTACATCTGTTTCAAAGCGGGAAAAGGACGTTTGCACAGGAGCTAGCAGGGCTCATTGAAAGTGCTTTAAACTAGATTTGTAAAGGGAAAAGGATAAAACCAGGCTCACTAGAGATAAGCCTGGGGGCAGTACACCAATATTTAATGGACCATATGCTAGTGAGGTTCTTCAGTCTGCCATCTCAATGGAGGCAGGGCATGGAGATCCATGCAGCAGCAAAGGCTCAAGGGTTATTGATGTGTTAGAAACCATGGAAGTGCCTGAGAATGGTCACGTAGGAATTAGGGCTTCTCCCCCCAAAAAGCTGTCAGGATCAATAGCCCAACTGAATTGCATCTACACCAATGCACACAGCATGGGCAACAAAGAGGAGAAGCTGGAAGGAATTGTACAGCAAGAAAACTGTATAACTGCCATCACAGAAACATTGTGGGATGACTTGCACAACTGGACTGCTGCAATGGATGGCTATAAACTCTTCAAAAGAGATAGGCAAGGAAGGAGAAGTGGTGGGTTAGCCCTGTATATTACGGAATGTTTTGATTGTCTAAAGCTTAATGATAGTGCCAATAGGGTTGTGTTTATGGGTAAGAATAAGGGGGAAGACCAACAAGCCAGATACCATAGTGGGAGTCTGTAATAGACCACTCAACCAGGATGAAAAGCAGACGAAATATTCTATGAGCAGCTGGGAGAAGTGTCACAATTGCTAGGCCTTGTTCTCATAGGGGACTTCAACTTAACAGATTTCTGCTGGAAATACAATACAGCAGAGAGGAAACAGTCTAGGAAGTCCCTGGAGAGTGGAAGATAACTTTCTGACACAGCTGGTGAGTGGCTTAAAATTTTACCTTTCATACACATAATTTTTTTTAACTGGGGGAAAAACATAACCATAAGTGCAAAGAATCAGGCTAAAAACAGTCTCTAAATTCATTGCTGCAATTCTATGCAAACAAGTAGAGTAGGAAAAGATTTGGAGGGGTTTCTTTGAATGAATGTGGAAGCCAGATTAAGCAAAAGAGTAAATTTACTTTTTAAAGTAATTAACTCAATAAACTATTATCCCTGGAAATGGATGGATTATATGAGGAACAGGTGAATATACCAAAGCCAAACCTTTTGAAGTTTATAGGAGGACAGAACAGATAAAATTACTTGTAAGAAGAAAGCAATAACACTAGCAAGTATGATAGCACAACACAGTGAGTAGTCATGGTACCACTTCCCATTCACGATCTTTGTTGACTCTTACAGAAAAAAAGAAACCTCTCGGGTTTTGGGTTTTTTTTTGTTATGTTATTTGTAGAAAAAGATTATAAAGCTCTCTGAAGTAATTATGAAATCTGTTCATTTTATGCATTTAGAATCAATAACATTGGTTTGAAAGTTTCTTTTCAAGTTTTAAAGAAAGAGGAAGGGTGAGATTTTCAGTGCTGTAAATCTGGATTCTGCCATCTATCATTTGCATGTCCTTTACTTGAAGTACCGCATAATTTACCTCATTAAGTGCTATACAATACTGGAGTTCCTTCAGCTGACTGTTAATACCTGGCAAACATGCAACGGCACATTTTCACATGCATCGTATATCCTTACCTTCCTTTCCAGATAACTTTGAATATAAGGTATTGTTGAACTCTGACAAATCTTGGGTTTTCATAATGTGTTTAAAAGTAATTTTCTGAGGCGTTTGCTCTCAAAAGCATTTAGGCATCTATCTGCTTCTTGAGTTGACTTCTAAGGCAGAAATGCATTTAGAATTGAAGATTATTAGTTTATTCATTAAGTTGTAATTTAATATAGTCAGTGCAGCTGGTATCTTTCCAATTTTTGCCTTTGTTCCCTTCCAAATGTGTCCTCTTTGACCAATGGTTTACTGTTAAGGTATGGCAATTGTATTTCTTTGCTTTTAAGTAGGGCTTCAGTTACAATCTACTGGACTTTCCATTAGATTTGCTTTTTTTTTATAAATGATTTTTAGTTTTGCTGTTTGCAGCACTGTAGGGTCCTTTGTTATATGCTTACTAGCTGACAGAGTCTGTATTTAAAAAAAAATATTAATCAGGAAACTCAGAATGTCTTTCCTAATTGGCTGTTATTATGCCAAGGACTCTTTGTGTTAACCCTGTCTAAGCACATTTTTCATAATAAATCCAATGGCAAACGTGAGAAGTGAGAGACTGGAAGTTTGATATCAAATGCTACACTGAAGCTCATTGTGTTTACTTTAAAAGTACTTGCTGTACCTGTACATAAAGCCTTGACATTGTTAATTGGTTTTGTTAACATGCAATAACATTTCAAGTTGTTCCAGGGATATGATGTTCAGAAATTTGATAAAGGCTCTCAAATGGTTTCTTCAAACCCAAATGTCTATGGTGAGAGATTTTTGCTATTCAGTGCTCTCTGTTATTAATATTGCCAGGATTAAGATGTTCTGGGTCAAAAATCTAGCCTGCTCTTCACCTCAGCTACTTCCTTTCTTCTGCTTCAAAGAGTTTTGTTGGTGCTATACTTGTAAGAAATGAGTGATTTTCCTGTTCTCCTTATTGTCAAAAGCTCTCAACGCTTCCCTAATCTTGATCTTGATCTTCACCTTCAGCTTTCCCAGATTTTAACTTTCCATTTCTATTTTCACTTCCTAGTAACTTGAAACAATGCAATGGTTTGTTCTGGATGTTTAAATTCTTTGACAGAAAGATCACAGGGTTTTAGGGTGTTGGTTTCTTTTTTTGCATTGGGCATTTTCTATTACTTAAAAAAACCTGTTGCTTTCTTGTTTGAGGTCTTTCCAGACCTCCCCGTCATAGCAGAAAGTGCAAGGTTGCCCATTAAAAACTTGCTAAGCAAGATTCTACAACTTCACAGCCAAAAGCTTCAGTAATCTCTTCAACACCCTAGGAATATGATTCGTTGATCTCTGATACACAAATGTGCCTCCAGGAGGTGCTCTATTCAGCAAACAAAGAGAAAAGAAAACTAAAGTTAAGAAAAAAAATTAAAAGACGTTTCCCCCATTAATACAATGGACGAAAAATGCAATAAATTTGAGCTTATGGCAAATGAGATTAAAGAAGAATATGTTTTAGCTGGAGTCACCAGCTCACAACCAGGAGTCAAGCTTGTAAAGTTGTTCAGTGGGAGGAAGCTACCTGCTTGGCTGAAAACTGTAATCTAGTTTTATTTCATGGAAGGAGAAGGAGCATCCCAGCATGCTGAGTTATAATTCACAGAAAGAAACAGGTCTTGTCACCTCTATCACAGTGTGCTCGCCACATTGTTTGCTTCTCCATCCAGAAGAAGTTGTACCTGTGTTTTCTGTCACTGCTGCCTGGTTCCAGTTTATCCAAACAGAAAAGTCCCCGGTTTAACATCTGTTTCTGATTGCACTGGATCTATTCTGCCTTCTTTTGAGAGTGTCCTGAAGTCCGGGGCACTTCTCAAACCCAGTAAAGGTTTTATTCTGTATTTTAATAACACTATATTTTTAGGATACAGAATTGTAATTAATAATTATGAGTACTGATGCAGCTTGGATATGGTCTAACTTTGGGATCGTGACAAAACCTTTCTGCCACGGGTTGTTCATTTCAGGGATTGTCCAGGGAAGTCCTTGAGACGTGACCTGCCACTGGTCATTTGATATCCTGGGGTTGACAAGTGGGCCAAGCACGGAGTTTCAGGGACAGCAAGTAGGTCCACCCTGGACTCTGCTCTGAAGGAGTTGTTCAGGGCCACCCTCTGAGGTGCTCTACAACAATCAGCAGAACAACACATTAGCAGGAAGCAGCATGTTCGGAAGGCTGTTTGGGCCTGTTGTAGTTATAATGATATTAGAGCAGAGCTGTACCAAGTGAGCTGATGGTTTGTTTTGTTTTTAAAGGCAAAACAGCATTTTCCGCTTATAACAAAATGGCAGAAACACGTCCAGCCTACACAGCTTTAAGGCAGCTTGCATTCTTTCTGAAGCTTTTCACATACCGAACTGTGATCTGTACCAGTGAATTTTGACATCTTGACCATAGATCAGACCATAGGGCATTGCCACTCTGCAAAGCATAAAATCATACCAGAAAAACGATTTGAAAAAAATATCAATAAATAAGTCTTACAAGAAAAGGCAAAGTTTTATTGCTTTCTCATCTTCTTCTTCTTTGTGTAAAGTCAACCATAACCAAAAAAATGCCAGTATGTGGATTAGTAAATAGCTTCTTGTGTAACCATTGATATGCTGTAATCTTCTGGCATGAGGTAAAAGATTCCGCAAACAAAAGACTGGAGAGATTTTTTTTTAATATTTAGATGTATTCCAGTACTAAATTGTTCAGGGATTTTAAATCTCAGCATTAATAATTTTTGGGTTGGTTTAGTTTTTTTTATTCTTTGTGATATTTCCTCAAAAGTGGGGGAGTTTGTTGCTTTTTAAATCTCTTTGTTTTCTTTCTCAAATAAAATTGTTGTCTTCTTCTCACAAGGAATTTGAGCAGTCTGATATAATAAGGACAGATCACAAAGAGCAGGTATTAAAGAGTTTGAGAGAAGAGTGAAAGACCAGAGTATAAAAGTTTGATTCAAAGATACATTATTACACAAACTCTCTGTGATTTCAATAGTCTTTTTCTTCTATTGGAACTACAAATATGGGAAGGAATTCAGATTTGGGTTTTACACCAAGAAAAATCAGTTAAGAAAAATAGTGAACTGATGTAATTTTATTCAAGTGGTTTAAATGACTAAACATCAAAAAATCGTAAATAGTGTAGGAAACAGAGTAGAAAGCAGCTATCATTAGGGAAAGGCCATTGCAATTAAAATAGACCAAGTTTGGGGGAGGATTTAGTCTTGGGGCTGAGTCAGCATGAGTTATGCTTACAGATCAATGGTAGTAAAGTACCTCAGAATTTTCTGTGAGGCTTTTGCCAGTGGAAAATAAAGATCTTTCATTACAACTTGAATGATATCCTCTGTGGTTGAGAAAAATATATTGTGTGCTTGGTCAACATTTGCAAAAATGTGCTCAGGGATAGTTACAACTGTTCAAAAACTACAACAGATAAGATAAAGAATAGGCTTTATTGTTTTGAGATAATAGGATAAAATAAAAATCCATCATTTCTTGGAAGTTTTGGAATGGAGTCAGAATGCATAATGAAAGAACTGTGAAATCTGGACCCAGTTTTACTACAGCTGATCATGACTCAATACAGCCAGAAATTTCAGGAAAAATTATAATTTCCCCATCACTTGTCGTATTAGAGATTTTTATCTTTGCATTCTTTTCCAATTGCAGCCATCCTACAAATACATACAGCCAGTTTGTACAGCTTTACAGTACAAGTACAAACTGTACAAGAATATGCTTGGAATTAAATCTAAACAGCTCTTTTGAAAAAAGCTCTTAAATCCAAACAGCTTTTTGAAAAAATAATTGCGTTAAATTCTGCTCCAAGATGCATGACTCGAATATTCATCAGCATCTATGGCTCTTTCTAAATCTCTCTTACAGAGATTTTGGCACAATGAGAACTCATCAGATTTGACATTTGCATTTTCAAATCCTTTTAGTTTACAGTTAATGGATAGTAGACAAAGATGAAAGACGCCCAGTGCAAATAGTTTCTCTCAACATTTCCAAGAGAATTACTTACACACAGCGTTATTATCATACAGTGATCACAAAAATGGGATTAATGGTTAGCCATGAAGTATATGAGTCATGTAGCTTTGTTCTGGTGCTTACTTCAGAGACTGTTTTCCATTGGTGTAACATATGAGAAGAAATATAAGGTAAGGGATCTCTGTCTGAGGATCTTTTTTTTTTTTTTTTTCCAAAAAAAAAGGACCAGTAAGAAAGGTCTTTGTCTCTGAGAAGAAATTACTAACAGTTTTGCTATGTGCTCTCTTTCTCAGCTGAATTTAGGAACACATAATCATGTCAGTCCAGATTTCACTGTAGTTTCACTGTGGAAATGAGCCCATTTTATCCCCACTTCGTCTCACTTTTTAAGACTGCTAAGCAATAAATTTCTCACTTCATTCACTTTTAGGTCACCTTACGCTGCTGTGTGTTCCTGTGGCTGGTTTTCTTTTGGAAAGCAAAGAACACGACATTGGTGACAAATTTCTGTGTATCTGCTTGCAGATAGTTCAAAGTTTCTTTATACCCTCTCTATCTCGTTATCCATAACATCATAGAGAAGATTCTCAGAGCAAAGTATAACTGCTACCAGCCATCTTAAAGACCAAAATTCATCTAAATATTTTTACAGTAGAAAGAGTGTTCATTGGAGTCCTTAGAGTCAGCGCTCCAAGGGAGTGGATCTGCACACGCTTTCCAGCACAGTCACCTTCTGAGGCTGAATGCCTGATTTGCCTCTGCTAATACTGATTTCTGTCAACCTAGTTCCAGGGGCTTCAGAGAAACTTCTGTGGGATGATAACTGCCCTCATTAAGCAAGTACATACATGATCAGTACCAGCTTAACACGGAAAGGAAAAAAAATCCTGTCAGCTCATTTTAAGGTAGCTCCTTAAGTTTGACTGTACTTTTCCTTCTACTGCTGTAATCTATTTTAATTTCTGGGAACAAAGAAAACTGATCCTTCAGTCTATCAATACACATAGGTACCATATAAATTTTCCAAATCTTTTTATCAGTGCAACCTCTGAAACATCAATAAAGCACACAGCATGTTTCTGCTCAACACAAGCAGTCTGTATCTTCCCAGTGTAAGCATAGAATTAATTCCATGGAAACAGATAGAGTGACACCACTTGAAAATTAGGGTAACTTATCTTAAAAACCAGGACCATCATACATAAAGAGAGGAACTCAGCAAACAAAATTAGCATTGTTGAGCAGTACTCAGGACTGAGAGGGTCAGCAAATTTAGAAAGATCAAATACCAATTAGATGAGGCACATCAACAGTTTCAGGAGTGATGGCACGGTTTCTTGGAATCCTGTGACTCAGCAAGGTTATTTGGGTTGGCATGAGATTGGGTTTTTTTAAAGAATTCGTATATTTTTGCATGCCTTGTGCAACTGCCACATGTGTTACCAGGGCTGTTGCTCTGAAAAAGATAGGTGCCTTATCCTCTCTTTTGTTGATGTGTACATCTTTTTTGTTTCTTTTATATAAAGTAATAGAATCCCTTGAATGGTAGAACAAACAAATGCTTTCAGTTGATCTGCTGCTGGAAACGTGCCTGTTGCTAATTTCACTTTTTGTTTTCAGCACCGTATTGAAGTAACTCAGTGTCCAATATCAGCTCAGAGGGGGCTTTTGTTCTCTTTGTTGTGGCTGCTTTTTAAGTTGTTTTACAGAACAAAGAGTAAGAGTCCCTGGAGTTCAAAAAGGCATGAGACTTTTCCTGACATTCCCAAGAATATTGTAGAAATCCATGACCCTAAGGGAACAGGCAGGTGTGCGGCCTGGATCACTCCTCACCAAATGCAAAGCCTAGGCAGAACCTGCTGTTACTTCTTTCAGTGGTCTCCTCTTGCTGCAGCCAGATGGAGGGGATAAAGCCTCAAGGTTGTTTGGCTCAGCTCCCGCATTTTAGACAGGGGGTCTTACTGTTTCAATATGTTATTCCATAACGGCACTTATTTACCTTCTCTGAAGAGCAGTCGATATGCTTACCAGCACCCCTGAGTTTTCCTCAGCTTCTAACCTTGTAGTAACATGAGGAGCTCATAAAAGATGGCTTTGTTATTTTTAGACCTGCTTGGTGGTGATGACCTTGTATAAAGACACTGAGTCCAGAAGATAATCTGGGCAATCACTGTTTCCAATGTATCCTCAGTTAGCAAATGCAGCTTCACAAATGGGAGTCATCTTCGCTCTGAATCAGGTCTGGAGCTTTTCAATTTTTTTTTCAAGCTATGGCAGGCATATATTTTGGGGGGCCATCACCTTTATGCTATGCAAACAATTCATTGAGAATGTGACCTCTTGGAGAAGTGTCGTCTGGCATCCTTTTTCCCCTTGTTGTTTCTGGAGTGCCCTTGCACCCCATTACATTTTGTCACTGTGCAAAGATGCATGTTTGGAATTCCCAGGTACAATTTCCAGGATTAATTACTGGAGGCTGTAAGGAGACTCGGCGAAGCAAAGAACCTCCTGATCCTTGCATGTAAAATACAACCCTGCAGCAACAGGACTTTACACACTTAACACGGGTTAAATCGTGTACAAACGGGTGACACATCTCTAACACACTATCTGCCATTTTTCATCAAGTGCTTCATCTCCTTTGCTGAGATATAACAGCCTATTTCAGGAGCTCACGAAACGTTGTTACACAGAAAGCTTATGTTATCCTAGACCTCTGGGTGAATTATTAACATGGCGTCATGTCAGGTGCTCCTTGTCCCCTTTTCTCTCACTCACTTCTGATAATTAGTTGAAACTCAGAGTTCAAGAATACTGCCTTTGTTAAATGCCTGCAGGATGAGGTAAGGCTATAGGATTAATTCCAACATTTTACAGATCCACACATAGTCTACCAGGGAGCAGCCTTGAGAGGCAAAAAAGTAGGTTACTCACTTTTTCTCTCTTTTCCACCCAAACCCAAGTATATGAAATTTAGATGAGCTTTTACTGTGGCAATTACTAGGCCTGATTTGGTATTCATGCTCATGACATGCTGTCGCTGTATAGATTTTAGCAGAATCACTATTCATTCACTTCAGTGTAAATGGGGCCTGAATTAAAGTTAACATTTCTACGTCACTCTTTTATAGACTTTTGTATTATCCCCCACTCCAGCAAAAAACTGGAAGAGAGGATGACAGACGTTCTTCCTGACTTTGGAGCGAGATTTTCCCTACTTGCTGTGTAGAGTGAGCCTGACAGTGAATCTCAGGGTACCCAGTAACTGCCACGGCAATACCAAGGAAGACTGCACACCTCCTATCAGTTTCCTCTCAAAAAACATGAGACAAAGAACAGAGAGGAATAAAAGAACAGGAACCAGTGAATGCAAAATTCTCCTTTGTGGTATACTTTGTGCAGTCAGTTATGTCAGGGAAGAGTGGATGTACAACTCTGCCACGCCAAAGTGGTAGTACTTCGTGACCATGGCAACTTGCTATTAATGGGTGCATATGGTACAGCGCCATTGAGAATCTGCTCAAGGGTTTACGCGGAATTGGGACAAGGCTCTCAAGTGCTTCACAGCCTCACAAATCATGGTGAGTAAGACAAATTTAGAAGCAACAAACCACCACTGGAAGGTCTTCCAGATTACAAGCAACCTACATCTTCCAATAAGTAGTAGTTTCTGGTTTTGATGATGTTTGCAATAGCTTGACCTGGACTGAAACGATATACTTGGTAGTCATAGGTTACTGGCAACTGCAACTCCAAATTAAGGTTCATGATGTATTCTCCTCATGTTTTAGGAAAGAGCCTCGAGACCTTTGAAAGAAAAAAGCTTTTATCAATTCCTGCATGCCCTTCCTGTGTCTCTGTACATATATAGTTCATAGGTATATTGATGTATAGTTTATAGGTATATTGTACTATGATTGTTTTTATTCTTTCCTTCACCATTTTTTCCTGAAAATCAATGCTCATGAGCCTCTTGAATCAACATTTAAAATTAGTTTTAATTGTCTGTGATCAGTTCCCTGCTACCGGTAGCCTGCTGTAATGATACTTCCGTTTGCAACTGAAACCAAGTTGTTAGGACCCTTTCATCGAAGGCTAAATGTTTATTACCGTTTCCAGGTGGAGAACTAGGTTGTATATCTATCATCTTCTTTGACCTTTGATTCTTTAAAGACCTATGTGTTTACAACCTACTTAATCCTCACCAGAGCAATGATGCCTCCAATGATACAGCAGGTCACACTTCATGTACTAAGCAAGCAAGGAGATGGAGTTTTTCCATCCACATGACCGCTGTTTCTCAGTGGATCTTGGGAAGAGCAGCACAACACTACCCATTGTGTTTGGGGTTTTCTAACAGCACTCTGAGCTTGATTCCACTATTAGCTTAAACTGTATAAAATAATTGGATAGAAATTCTATGTCTGCCTTCAGGTGATCTAGGTGTGGTATGTTTTGAGCAAATTGGCAAAAAGCACTCGAACATGTCAGAGGCTTATTTTTGCTTTTAGGTTAAACCCAAACTTCAATTCAAATTTAGACTTGAGTATGATTCTCAATCAGGAATACAACTTAGGGCAACATAAATTACCCTACTTTTCCTGCAAGCAAAGAGGGGTAAATTACGCTCACTCACATTTGTGCAGCCCCAAAATGTATAAAAAGTTTAGTGTGCTTTGTCAGGAAGATTTTCTGAACAACAGAAGAGAAAAGATGCTATAGGAAAAGCTTTTTTCCTCTCCTTTCTTAGTATTGATTTTAGCACAAGAGAGTATCCTAAAGCCATTAAACACAAAGAAACAGCAGTAATAATAATAAATATTAGACTGTCCGGTGGGAATTAATTTGATGCAATCTGTTGCATTCATTGGCCAAAACCCAGATACTAGGTTTCTCCTTCAGTTTTCCCCTAGTACAGGTGGTCAGAATGAAATCCAGCAGCTTCGGCTTTGCTTAATAACCATGATCCTCCTAAGCCCAGTGTAAAAGCCAGATGGTCAGCTTCCTAAGGATCCTTTCATTGGTGGGATTCTCAGGTGGCACAGAGTCACCAAAGCCATTGATCTGTGCAGAGAGCATGTTCAGGAGAGGTGCAGGCTGTGGTCAGCCCTGGGCCACACTGGTCTCCAGTGGCTTCAGCAAACCTTTTGCCATCAGAATGCTCCAGTTTGCATGACCAACAGGCCCAGCACTGTCAAACCCTTAGGTTGCTCCCAAAGGAGCATGAAGATCACTTTTAGTCATAATTTCCCCTAAGGCCCTTGTTTCTCTGCTAACAGCCTTCATTGTGTGTGATGACTTGAACAATAGCCTTGCATAAGGCCATAATTCATACAGTGGAAGTAACAACTCCATCAGTAAGGCATGAAAACCTGATCAGACCAAGCAGTTTGGCTGCAGCTTGTTCCTGTACGTTAAATGTCCTATTGGAGGTCACACAGTGATGTGAAAATTAAATGAGGAACAATGGGATTGGCAAACTCAATTCTTTTTGTCCTTTGAGCCATTGAGCATAGCCGCATTGACTGTCATGTTGGGGTTAGGGATCAAAGAAGAACGTATAAAGTAAACACAATGAAGCCACTCATGTTAAGTCCCTTTTACCTACAAACAAAGAACCACCCCCACCTTTATTCAAAGTAGGTTTGCTCAGCAATGTATATAGCACGCTGCTTCCATGAAGGCGGCCCACCAAGCTGAAAAGCCCAACTGCTAGCACCAATTCTGCATCTGCCAGTCCCTACGGTGAAACAGGGCTCTTGAGTAATCGAGACACACAAATTCAAGCAGTAGAAAAAGCGTAGCAATGAGTACAACAGTGGATTTGAGTGCCACTGTTTTCTTTCTGGTTCAACCTTTAAGCAGCATTTCCATTAGTTACGTGCCATCTCACCTTATTGTAAATGTTGGTTCAGCCTGGGTTTAAGTAATTGTGATAGAAATTACTGGTATTGTCCAGATTCTATTTCAGCAGGTTTCCTAAAATCAGTTTAATCGTTTTATTACAGTTTCTATTCAATACCTAGATCACAAAATTGCTACCATATTTAATGTTTTTGTGGACTGTCTTAACGATGTCACAAACCAGAAAACTGGCATTGAAACTAAACAACTTTTACCCAGTGTTCTTTGGCTTCCAAAAAAGGATTGAAAAAAAAACGTGTGTGATAGAATGCAGCTACCACAGATTTTAAGCTTCCAGAGTAAAAAAATCTCTGTCTTGCAGAAACGTTTTGACTCCTCATTGGATAAAAGCCAAATTGATCATGAATAAAGGTTTAGTGCAATAACGGTGCCATCTAACACTATTCCCACTTCCCTGATGGATAAGCTGGTCCAGTATTACTGCTTTAACTTTTGCTTAGGATTATCACTCAGGTTCTACTAATTTAACATCCATTACAGCAAAGTATCCTTCCTCTTCCTCCAACCAAAGATACATACAGCGTAATTACAACTGTGTGCTATTCAAAGTGGTGGGTTAACAAGTGAAATCATAATGCTGTCAGTCTTGGTTTTGTGATTGTAAACTTGTCAGCCACAGTTCTAGCAGCAACTTTGTTTTGTGTTTTTCCAATAGATTTATGCTGTAATTTTCAGAGAATTTTCAGGGAATGATGAGGCCGGGTCACCATGGCTTTCATGAGCTTAATCAACCTCCCTGTGTCCATTCCTGGAATAGCTGAAGTAGGGTGATTTACATGTGTGACCAAGCCTGCAGTGTGTGTACTGATTGTCAGGTTCAAGTACATTTTTGGTTAAAAGGGAAAAATGTGTGATATGGAGGGAAACGTTATGTTTTCTTCTCTCTGCCTAGATGTGCTTGTAATGCTTTATCCTGTGTACCTAGTTGCAACCATGCATGAGGTTTGCATTTTCTAGTTATAACAAAGGTATGTTGGAACTTTTAACTAGACACACAGAAAGGCGTTCTTTGTCACAGTTCACTGAACTCGCCATCTCATTTGTGAATCATTAATGATACTGACTGCTGGGTAAATTTACTTTGGTTGTAAATCTATAAATGGCATGGGAAGATGTGGTAGAACGATTTTTCATACTTGGCTTCTAAATAAGAACATTATAGTTTCAAGGAAGGTAGAGGAAAAATATAAATTAACATTTTTGAAGGAAGCACAGCAATCTTATAAAGCTAACATTTTTCATTCTGTAATATTAATTTTACCATTCTGTTTCCCGTAGCTATACAGCGCAGTGAGTGAGTATATACAGTCATGCAGAAGTTGAGAAGCTTTTTAAAGCTGCTTCTTGAGGAGGCTTATTTACAGTGGTTTACAGACAGGCTTTAAAAAGCAGGTAATTCAAAATGCCTTTCATGTTATTTGGGGTGATAAAGTGATCCAAAGTAGGAAACAGCAAGGCTGAACATGAAGCAGCATCTTCCTGAGCATCGTGGCCTAGAAAAACGGAAAATTGTGTTTTCATACAGATATAACTTCAAATACAAGGTATCTTGTAATTAGGTGCAGTAAATATGAATAGATTAATATTCAGAATGGAAGAATGCTGTTTATTTTTGTCCTCTCTTATTGAAGGAGATAGCTGTATAGCAAACAAAGCTTATTTAACTATTTTCCATTAGGGCAGAATTGGTATAAATTCAGGAATACACTGTGGCTTTGGCACAGGTGCGTGGCAGAACTCCTATTACTACATACAAGCAACACAGCAATAACCACCCCACCCTGAATTTCCCCCTTATGAGAAATTCTGATGTTTCAAAATGGGGTTTAGTTCTGAAATAGGAAAAAAACAAAACCACCAACACTTTATAGAATAAGAACTTTGGGCAACATTCATTCAGAAATGATGTTCTCTGGCAGAATACAGCCATCACCTAATTTCTTTACTACACTATTTTGCTATAAGAGGGTTTGTGGGACATAGAAAAACTGATCTAGCTCAGGCACCCAGAGAAAAGCACTTGGCTATGAGGTATTTCAAGCCGTGGTACTCCCCATAGCATATGGAACTTGTATACTTCTCATTTTAAGGGCTTTGTCTACATCAAAAAGAAAAATTGAATTCCAAAACACTAGAATTCAGCAACTCTCAGTTCTTCATGGTAGCTTGCAAGATTCACTAACAATAGTTGCTAAACCATGCGGCAAGTTTCCTACATTAGATTAAGAATGCACTGGGAGAAATTCATTTTTGGTGCAGCTCACATGTACATCAGTCAGTGAATCTGGGCTTACTAGTTTTTGTTCTGCTCATGGTTGACTCAGAGCCAACCCTGCTCATAATTTAATAGTAAAATCAGGTTGGACCATTATTTTCAAAGGCCTCTTTCCACATATAATAGGAAATTTTTATGCTCTTAATTAATTTATTAATTTGTATTTTGTCCTAAGATTTCTCATCTAATTTAGGGGTGTTGTAAAGGGTAACCTCTTATTTTCTACGCATGCTAGTTTCTTAGAATGTCTTTTGGACAATATAGACATCAGCATGCATCAACTTCTGTCTCTATCCTTTGTTAGCATTTTGCCTAATGCACAGTAAAAATAGAACCTTTTCCTTATATTAAATGCTCTGAAATAACATCGTAATTGCTTGAGTATGTTAGAAACAATAACCAGACAGAAAAGCAAAATCCCTTTACGTGTTGTATTGTAGAACCACTTGAACAAAGAAACCAATAAAAATTATCACAGCACAAAAATGTAATTAAATGTTCTTTTATTTGTGTCTCCACCCAGGGTGTAAACACACACTGAGGCATTCATTTATCTCTACAAATCTCTAGCCTCACTACAACAATAATTAAATCCAGACTTAAAACTCTGACCCAAGTGTTTTTTAGATGACATCTCTGAGATTTTTTTTTTTTCTATTTCTGTTTCTAATTATACTAATCCATACAAATACTAGTAGTTTTATGGCAAAGGACAATGGCTGGAGCAGTCTTCTTTAAAGGGATCTCACAATAAGACGTTCTACTGGTCATGTAATTGAGTTATAATTTTCCAGTTTTATTTTGTACCATGCACATACACCTTTCAATTTTACCTTTTACATAAAAAAAGAATTTTATGAGACAGGACAAAAATAACTTATGATTATATGAATAATAACTGTAACAAATCACAAAATTATATATACTAGTAGTGAAAAAAGTGTAACTAATGCTTTTGAAATTTTACCTTTCATGGTATGCAACAGATATGTTTTTAGAGCAAATATCAGCCAGATATACAGTATGGCAAATGGAGTTCATATGTGTATATGTAAGCATGTATAAATATGTAGAATACTCTGTAAGGTTTAGGAGAAACCTATTCCCACTTTCTCTCCTCACCAAAGTGCTTTGTGTAAAAAAATATTACACAACATGCAGCTTTCTGTACAGAATAAAGGGATCTTCTTCTTAAATAAACCCCCACTCAGCTAATTTTAAATTGTGGTCTTTTTCTTTTGCTTTATCTGTGCCTAGGGAATATTAAAAAAAAAAAAACCAAAACAATCAAACAACAAACCACAACAAAATTTCACACAAATAACAAAAAAGTGCTGTTTAAAAAATCTGCTATAAAATTACACAGGGAGAACAGGGAATAAACAGTTAAAATGTAATTTTTATACTCATTCACACCTCTCCAAAGAAAGTTGAAAACAAAATACAATGTGACAGATGGCCTTAGCACTGCAATACTTCAGCATCCGGTATTAACAAACGACAATGCTTACATGTATATGTGTATATATACATGTGAATATATATATACATAGAAAGGGAGATCCAAATACACACATGCACTTGCATACACTCACACATGTACACACATGCTTTGAAACTATATTTTAAACTCCAGTGTAGACCCATTTTTAATGCAGATATAAATAGACCATTTGAGTCTGAAAACAAAAGAATTGTATAAAAGAATGATTGTAAATAATTTCATTAGAATATTGTTTAATGTCTGTAGTGTAAAATAACTTTATCTCTTAGATATGAATCCCTTTAGAAAGTTAACAATCCAGCAAGTAGAATAACAACACAAAAATCACTGAGGCACAAGTATTTGCATATAATTCAGTAACTGACATTACGCTACGTATTTTCACAAGCACCATTTTTCATTGTAACATGTGACAACCTTGATTCCCTACTTAAATATCCAAAATATGTGAGATAAAATGGTTCTTTTTTTATAAAATTTTCCTCAGTGATGTAAGCTGATCCCCCAAAGTCAGTCTGACTCCAAAGATAATAACAAAATAATCATGAAGAATCCTCTCTGATACAGAAGTAAACAAAGGCATACCTTTTTACAGACTGGTAGCCTACTCTCATGTGCTTGATTCGACTGTACTCTAGCTCCTTCTTTTTAAGATTAAGGCTCATAGAAAGTTGTAAATATATATATTATATTTTTTATATATATGTATATATGAAAGAATGAATGAGTGACTTGCAGAAGTTTCCTTTTTTAAATGCAACTGATGAACCCCAAATTACAAATACCCTTTTTGAATTCTGTCTTCCCACTTTCCCTTTGGTCAGGATCTTTCACAATGTATAAGCTGCCTCTCTACTGGACAGCTTGAACATTCAGATACTAGAAAAAATATTTCAAAAGATTTAAAAGTCAAGGTGGTACAGATCTGAAGTCAGCAGCAGTATTTCAGTTTTGTACACAGCAGCTGACAAATTTTGGACAACCGACTGGTTAAAAGAACCCTGAAGGATTTACATACAAAAGTATGTATGTACATGTACATGCATATGTACACGCTAGGCCTGATCCTGCTCTAATTGATTTTGATGGAAAAAACCACAGTCCTACACATTTGAAACTGAAGTGTTCAGCATGCCTGATTTCTCCTGCTGAATCAAGTTATGCATGTGCAGTGACGCCAGAATGGGCTTTAAGACAGCACAAAATTAAATCTTTATTGAAAAGCAAAATGCACTAGTGTCAAAGTGCAAAGTGTCAATGCACTAGGCCAGATCATACTTTAATGCAACAGGACTGTCTTTCTGCCTGGATCTGTATAGCTGTGTAGGGAAGCCTGATGTCATTTATCCCAATGCAAACCACATATAGTAACAACTAGATCTACTATTGCGAGCTGAAGCGGAGGGACACATTCACTTGTGATGTGAGAATCAGAATAAAGGAGGGGAAGAATTTAGTACAGAATTATCTGTATTTAAGCCATATTGCTTCTTATTTTACATCATTTATGTGCATGGTTTATCCATATATTCTTTTTATTTATTAGATGAAAATCTCTCCAACAAATAAGTAAGCACATTGCCTGTATATAAGAATATCCTTCATGAATATAAACTTCAAAAGATTGCCAGTGTTTATAAACAACTGGACATAAATTCATCTATGCAACATAATGGCAAATTAAATTATGAATTTGACCCAAACTGTACTCAACAACTCTCAAAAGCATCTCAGAATAAGAAAATCTTGGTATAAACATTTTTTTTAATTCATCTTTCTAGAGGAGTGATTTCAGAAGCACAGTTGTGGTCTAGCCTGTAAGAATTAACTTTAGATTTTTGTCCTTCTTATTAAATCAGGTCATAAGAATATTAAGATGCACACTACACAGTAACAAGTCCACAAAATGGACGAACAGGGATTAATAACCTAAAAACTCAATCTTAGATAATATAAGACTTTCTCTCAAGGTATACAGGATGACAGTAATGACACATCTCCACTGCAAAATACTGTTTTTAACTCATACCCTTGTAGCTTTCATGAAGGGCAACTTCCTTTCCTTGCATCCTGGACTAAATTCGAGGCGCAGAGCCTGACATTGAGTAGAAAAATCAAAACCACCAAAACAGTTCCGTTTTATATCTCTAAGTAACCAGAGGGAACATAGTGAACTTAAGAGTAGCTCTTCTTCCTGAAAATGTGTTTTGGTGATGAAAAATGTTAGGGCAACAAAAATTTAATTGAATCAGTACAGATTGCTTTTAAAGAAATCTGTGGAATTTGAGGAAGAATCTTTTCTACAGGGTATTTTAGACCTTCCTACAGAGTACTATAGCACATACAGCAATAAAGCTCTACCATATAATTAAAAATCAACAGAAAGTTAAAATATACTTATTCTTACCTAGCAGCTGTGCTAAATATAGACAAAGTCCATGTACCTTCTCATTTAGTGCATTTAACCCTTCTTATTCATTGCATAAAGCAGTGGGTCAGAAGGAATATTGGAAAAATAGCAATGGCCATATTGTACGGCTTAAAATACAGAGAGAAGGAAAAGACACCTAAACCAAGGCCTGTAAGAAATCCAGTACCAATGATCTCTGGCTCCAAAAAGAAGCCACATGAATGCCTCCAGTGGGTAGTGCCAGGGCATATGTCAAATTTCTCTCCCTTTTTGATGCTGGTGTGTGTTTAACTTTGGAAGCAACACATGTGAACAGGTTGTGCAAAAAGCTGTGTGCCTTTGAAATGTTTGTAGTATGCTCTGGTTTTACTTCTTTTCCTTTTTTTTTTTTTTTGTAAAAAAAAGGAATTTTCTAAAGCTGGGTTCTTCAATAAGTCCACCCATTCAGCTTGAAAGGATTATAGCCAACATAACAGTTTTCTTATTCAGTCTGTGAATTCCCTTTGAGAAATTAAAAAGAAGAAAGAACAAAAAGAGTAGAGTTGCTGTGCCACAGATGAAAAGAAAAGAAACAATTGCTAAAGTTTTGGCAAAGCTTGCTTTCTCCAAACATTCTCCTTCTCAGTTGACTGCTTGATGAATGCTCGGTGATTGCTTTTTTCCTCTCCATTATGTATGTATATCAACCCATATCCCCATACATACGTGGCAGTTTCATGGAGAGAAAAATTTTGTAGAGAAATATCAGAAGGGCATGATGAAATGGAATCAAGTTCTTGTAACTAGATTTATATTACTTTAACTTTCAGTGTAGACAGAAGAAAGCTGGCTAGAACAACGATCCACTGCATTTACTTGTAGGAACCTGCTATCCTCTGGCATGCTGCGAGCTGAATCACCAAAGATACCTGTGGACCCTACTGGAAAGTCATAAACTGGAAAAAAATACAAAAACAATTAATTAACTAGGATAACTGTATCATGAAGAATGTCCTAATACTTATGCAGAGAACTGGAAATGTCTCTAAACCAAATAGACAAACAAAACAAATGACAACATACTTACAAAATTAGTAATAACATAACTTACTGCTTACGGAGGGAGGAATTTCAGTTCTGTCAGAATCAAGTCTGAAGAACAGCAGATTTCATCACAACTAGCACTTGCCCATTTAATGGGTGCTAAAATTGTGATATTTTTAAAAATAAACTTCATGATTTCTGATCGAATTTCATCATACCCAACATATGGTAAGAGGCAATAAAATATCGTAGAACTCATTTGCTGTAAAGCAGACCCTGGGCCAGAAAGGACTAACTTCTACAAGCCATAGCAGTAAGCACAAATGTAGCTGTTTGCAGAACAACTCCCATCTTTTGGATTACACTTTTACATACTGTGAGATGGCTCTTTGAAATTACAGGTGCATTGGCTTTTTAATGCACTAGAGAAGGACCAAGACATAAAGGAGATTTCAAAGCACAGTAACTGTTAAGTGAAATCATCCTGTGTGGAAAGACAATAAAAGACTTGGGCGTCTGTTGTACTTATGACCTAAGATTAGGCCCACTGTGTTGCGTGGCCTCTGCATCTGCACAGACGCATCTTTCACCCTTTCAGAGCACCCTGCAAGCTCCTTATGTACTTTTCAGCTAGACAGAGGCTAAGTCATGTGTGCACAGAAAAGTGTGCACCCAGGCAGTTTTTGTCATGGAAATGTGAGTAAGTGAAATTAAAGACTGAGGAAAATCAAACATGCATAAAGCAAAATCAGTGGTTTGAATCATCTCAGGTCCCTGCTACAACACTTACAGCAGAGCAGAGTGGCTGTGCAAGTATCACACAGGGCTCCATGGGCTGTATTTCAAAGCAAATGCATGAGCTAGTGACTGTCTGACCCCCAGAGGTCAGAACCTTGACAAGCCCTCAACAGTGTGCAGTTTGCATGCAGGCCAGATGTTACTGTGACCCATGGTGACTGGGTCCCAATGCCAACCACTCCACAGAGGTCTAAAAACCATCTCCTCTTTGTGAAGAGTCAAGTCTGTCATGACAGGTCCCAGTCACATCCACAGCTCGAGCAGATCTGTCAAAGCCCACAAACCGTACACAACCGTCCACAGAGTCCCCAGCTGACATTTACCTGTAATACCAGAATGAGCTGAAAAAGTTCGATGGAAAATGCCAAGCCCTGCCTGGCCTGCTGATGTGGGAACTAAGCAGTCTTCAAAAGAAGGAACCATATTGCAAGAAACACTGTGTTGTACATTCTTCTGAGTGTCAGCATAATGCGGAGGGCAGAAAGTCTGAAGCTGCCCATAAAAACCTACAACAAGGATAAGAAAGTAGTCAGTACAACACCTGGACAGAAATACAAGGGACAGCATGTGGAACCATGTCTGTGAGATCAATAGAAACCTTGACTGCAGTAGCACCAGCACTTCAATTACTTTCCATCAATAAAGCAGCTTTGATATGAAGCTCCCTAAGACCTCCAGTTGCTACTAACTCCGAACACAATCCACTTCATGGACATCCTGATTCCAGCATGACTTGTGAGAGGCACTGACTGGCTAGAAGTTGAAATTTCCAGGAAATTTCTCCCTTTACTCTGCAGTCCTGCTGTCTGAACTGGTGGTCTCCAGATCTCACACTGGGCTGCTGCCTGAAAAAATCTAACAAAATGTTTAATTCAAAATAAAGGAAGATTCCCCAAGTAAGACCTGAATAAAATCTGAGGGTCTGTCACTGATGCCAAGACAGCTGACTGATAGTGGGGACATCCACATGAGACTCAGAAGGACTGCTAGCTGATGATCCATGGGGCCTGCTGTTGCTAAGTACAGGGTAAGAGCCTAACCTACTCATCTATAGCAATGAGTCCACACGGAAGAGTACTAAGACTGTTGTGTGACATGACATGAAAGATCCTCACCAGAGTTTTTGTTCTTTAAGTTGTTTTTTTGTTCCTTAAGCAATATTTGAAAGAGGCATATAAGCACTGAGTAAATTCACATTGAAGTCCATGCTAAAATATATATTTATATAATCAAAACCACACTTCTTGGTAAAATAGGGATGCGTATGAAATCTAAGAGGCACAGACAGATGTTCTGCAGTAGGTTGGCCTGAAGATTTTTCTCATGGAAGCAAGGCCTTTTCTCATCCTTAAAAAATTGCTGCTAAGTCTAAGTTTTGGAGATTTTGCTCAGAGTCTGAAAGATGGCTTTTATAGGTAAAAGACCATGGTATGCATTTATTTCTGTTTTCTATAACATGTTCTTAGGAGTATACGTCAGAAATGAAACCATTATAAATTCAGTATTACAATATACACATATTTTTCTTTTAAGAAAAACTGTGAATCAAGCTCCTCTCTGCCAGTGCTGTGGCTCTTTGTTCTCACCACTCTCTTTCCATAAATAAAGGAGAAAGGAAAAAGACAGTGCATTACCTCCAAGGTGTTACATAGAAATTGTAGGCCTTGACTGTCCAAAAATAGGCCCAGGAGTGGAAACAGTCTACGTAGATTTTATTAGCAAACAGTTTATTGCCTAAGGGCTGGTGTGCTATTCTCTTGATGAAGAGATCTTGTGGTAAGTCATACCAAAAAAGCCACTGCCAGAAAAATTACCCCCTACCTCAGAAAGCATCTTAAGCGATTTCCTGTGTCTCAAGTTTATTCCAGAGACACTACTGTCAATAGAAGAAGCTGACATGCAGGGCTGTCTCCTCTAGCCAGTCTAGTTAATCAACATCCATGTGTTGGTTCCAGCCGAATTTCCTTTTAGTGTAGAAAGATCAATAAAAAGAAACAACAAAACCTTCCCTAAACCCTTAAAACATCAACATCAGAAAAAAAATGGAAAAAGGGGAAAAGAGGGACTGGAAAAACATCTTTTAATGCATCTTCTGTATAGAAACTGTGCTGCAGATACTGCCTTACAATTCAAGAGCTTAAATGACTCCCCTCTCCTTAGGCATCTGTTTATTGTCTTTTGGTTATTATAAAAAAGGAGGAAACCTTGTTACTTTCGGTGATCATAAATGTTCACAGATTTGACTTCAAAGAGCATTTAGTACTAGAAGGGAATAAGGAATCCTAATCTGGGTAGTTGCAGGGACAGCCAGCTCAAGTTCATCCTTCCACGTGTTCAGGAGTTAGCCGCAATACATCCACTCTGTGTAGTCAGGAAAGCATACTTATACCAGACATTCAGCTTTCATGCCTGGGACCTACTAATGTCCATAAGCAGTAACAAACCATGAGTAGTAAGCAAATCAGTTGACAGGATTAAAAACTCAACTTCCTCCCTAAAAGTAATGGGATGTTTGGGTGAGCAACATATGACAAAAGGCCTTTGGGTACCATTTAACAGTTTAGAAAGTATCAAGGAGATATCCCTGAGGACAGGAGATTACAAGCAGAGAAGACCCTTTTATGGGAAGCATGAAATGTGGAATCACAGCCTACTGATATTTTATAGGGACATGTCTAAATACCTCGGGTATTATATGACACCTGAACATAACTATTGGCCTATTCATTCATTACTAGTAATTAGAAATGCCTCGCATGGGGCATCATTTTGACATACGAATAAAAAGTATTTTAAAAATAAAAAATTTATATTGGTGCAGTTCCACACCCCAACTCAAACAAACCTTCCAACCTCAAATCCCTTTACAAGGATAGTCTATGCTTAGAAAAATGTTATGAACATAAGGCACTTGGCAAACTTGTTCTGGATTGTGGCTAGGACCTGGATGCATTTCCATTAACTTTTCCATGGAAGCATGCACATGGGACTGTTGTTTGCTAAAGCTGCAGCGAGTGTTTATGTTCAGATAATGCATTTCATAAATAATAGGGATGGAGACAGGAGAAGGACACAGTGGAAAACATGCTGTATCACTTTTTGTGATATAACTGATTTTCTGCCAAGCGGGAGGAAAGGATGCATGTTTAGGAGTTTTATGATTCCAATTATTTTTCCTTTGAGACTCATTTCTGTGGTTTCCATGAGGAAACACACAAATGTTGGCATGCATAAGATGTGCTTGGATTGAAATAGAAATCTCAATATTTAAAAGCATCAGAATAGGCCAGGACTATGGACAGGAAAAGGCAGTCTGAACCTGCACCCACAAACTCAGAAGACACCTTAGAGGGGGAGGTCTAGGTAACAATGACGACTGAAACATAGTCTTTGCATTTTATTTAGTAGCTTTGCAAGACAATTCTGTGTACACATACTTAGATAAATGCCTAATTTACACATAAATAACAAGAGTTTAGATCAGACTAATAGTTACATGAAAGAACGTTGAAATAATTGTCAGTGTTGTGTCTGAAAACCTGCATGAAAAAAAGAGTATTTTGACTTGATATAAAACAAGCTGGGGTGGGGCGGGGTGAGTGGGATGGGGGTATGGAGGGCAGGGGGGAAGGGAAGCAAGAAATTAAAATAAAAAGTAGAACTACAGTTCCTCTTCCACAGCAGGCACAGTTTGCAGACTCTGCTCACTCTGGAGAGGCTGAACACTCATAGATTTCATTGTCTTTTGCAGGGGCTGCAGGCACTTCGCAGACCTAGCTGTAAGATCATGGTTTCAGTATTTTTTTTTCTTTTAAAGTTTAACTGCAGCAAAACTGAGTCAGACTGCAAAGCAAGTTAGGAATTTACAACCCGTCAGTCCTTAAATGTTCAGCCCTGACTGATTTAAAGATCAACTGTAGTAAAATAAAATGAAAGAAAAAACAATAGCCATCCAAAACTTGACTTAGAAGCTACACAGCTATTGACAGGTTTTGCCTCCTTTAAAAATGCTTTTAAAATCGACTTCTCTCTCAACCAGCAATAGGACACTGTGAAAGTTTACTGTTGAGTCAGACTAGTTACCAGAAACAACCAATCTATAGTGGTCTGAGCCAGCTGGAAAGACCCTTCAAGACACATGCTGAAATGTCCTTTCACATTGCTCTGTGCTCATTCTCTATTTGTGCCTTTCTCACAGAATTCTGTTCCTGATGCAGAACAATCTGGCAGTAACTTTGACTATTGATAGCTGAAGTCTGGCAAAAAATCTACTTACCTTGGGGTTGAGCTATTGTGAGTCACATATTCTGTGTTTGCTCATTCCCTACTTAAGCAAAAGAATATTGTCTGGCAAAGTCTTACAAGCTGTGACTATTGGTACATTAACATACTGCAGAAAGAACCAGGGAAGTGCACAAAGCACTTTTGTTAACTGATAACCCCCCAGATAATTTTTTTAAGATGGAAATGAGTACAGAAAAATAATTCAACTTTCCTAGTTAGATGATCTTCTCATGATTCAGTGTCATAAATATCCATCTTATAAAATGGAGAGCCACAAACAGGACCGAGCAGAACAGAGCATATATCGTTCTCTCCCCCTCAGTTATTCAGCACTATTCTAAATGCCTTTGTTCACGTCTGCAGCGAGTCAGGTCACAGTGTAGAGGTCTTTGGAATGAAGCCCAAACATGAAATAGCAAAATCTCCTAACTTGGTATCAGGAACTCTTCCCTTTATTCACACGGTGCCATGCCCAAGATAACCTAAACTACTGATGACTGTAGAATAACATGAAACCATATGCAATTCAGGCCCTAGACCCTGACCATAGCTGGCCCCTTGTCAGAGATTATCTGTCAGAGAACTACCTGCAGCATCCGTTTTCTGTGTTTTCATGCAGCACTGGAAAAATAAAAAAGGCAAAAATGTTGGCTAATGAAGTTCCAGCAACTGAACATTTCTTCTCAGGACTGCGACTCTGGATTGTATCTGTTGTTCTCTTATTAAACTACTCAAAACACACGCACGCACAAGGTTGTGTCAATTGTGTTTGAATCAGTACGCATTAGGCAAGATCCATGATGTCAAGATACAGAATAGACAGTTATTTTTCTGGCATGACAGCATTATTCCCTGAGGAAAGTGAAATATTTTTATATACGATAAAATAGCTGAATACTTCAAGAATTTCTCCTAAAAGCAAGAAGCTCTTGTTCTTTATCACATACAGAGCCTCATCCTAAGAGATGCTGAGCATCTGAAAATCCCAGGTATGCAGCCCATCTCAAATTCACAGCTGAAATCATGGTCCACATAAGTTTGTGACAGAGTCCTGATCCCACTGAACTGATGCAGACAAAGATTTCTTTACAGATAGGCAATTAATGACTGCCACAGTTATTACTTCCATAAACTAGGAAGTTTCTGATGGACATTTATTTCCTCCTCAGTCAGGTCTGCCTGGCACCACAAAGAGAGAATATTTTCTCAAGAAAATCATTGTAACTGCCATTAAGAAATATAGATCGTGGGTGAGTAGTCTTTACTGCTATGGTATGTAAAAATTCCAGCTGTCTTTGGCCTGAACTACTTCAAAACAGTGTTCCTTAGCAGTGTATTTCTGCAGTGCCCACTAGATGAATTACACGAACATCAAGTAATCATTTGGTACCATCTGAGTATGAAGAACAAAAGGAAAAGAAAGAGTAAGACAGAGATATGAGTCACATATTGTACTGCCAGACAGACTTGCAAATGTGAAAAACTAGAAATGTTTATATTTATTTAAATTTGATTACTTGCAATTAAGAGATAACTATTACTAGTAGAGCTGCCTGTATAGATACATTAGTATAGCTAACTCATATCAGCTAACAATTTTTTTGAAGAAATGGCAAATTTTTTTTTTTTTTACTGAATATTTTGCATGACTTCTGTATTTCTCCCACTAGTCATTCAGCATTGGTCACCAGCTTAACTCACAAACGCATATGACATGAGTTACAGGCACAATTTTAAAGGACAGACAGATTTCTAGTGCAAAAATGTTCACAGTATCAGAAGCATCCAAAATCAAGTCAGTTGCTTTACCTCACTCCATCCTATAAGCACAAGCAGCTTGCTCACTGTGATGGAGAAGTTCCTATTGCTGTTCTTTTCTTTGCTACCCCATGCATCTCTTCTGACTTATCTCAGAGCAATACCTTATTCTTGCAGCTGCCTGTGTCCTGCAGATGCCTGTGTCTTCACGTACCTCTGCTGAGATCCCTGCAGTTGTTCTTGGCTGAAAAGACTCACCAGTACAATACAGGTCCTGGGCCAATCGTTGCAGATTTCCAGGACCTGTACTGCCTTCTATTCTGTCTACAAACACATAGGACAATGGCACACAATGGTGTCAAGCTGGGAAAATATCACTCCAGCCTCCAGTCCAGGAGTTTCAGACTTTCTGCCTCTGGTAATCCAATAAAAGATACCACAGTCTAATGAAAGGAAAAGAAGAGCTTCACTTCTGCAGTTCAGTGAGTCATCTAACGTCATCTCTTCCAAATATCCCATGCAGCAAAGGAAATTGTGAATTTCATGAGAGGAAGGAAAGGGAATATTTAGTTTATTACATAATATTAACCAAGGCAATAAAAAGACCTCTTTGACATTACTGTGTATCTGATGCTGAAAAGCACTCAGAACAAATAATGACATCTGAACTGTAGACAATATTCTTCCAAGAAAAAGCAGTGTCACAATACAAATAGTTGTTAGATATAAGATGCTTGTCAGTACTGGATCTCCTACATCATTCCTTTCTAAAGGATAGTGCTTTGAGATCTCCATGAGCTTTTAAGATACTCAGGCTTTCAGTAGAGAAGTTAGTTTAGAACTTGTTTTCTTCAAAAAGCTTTCAGGCAATGAAACTCTTTCTTTCTCAGTACAGTCAATTTAAATGGAGTTGACAAGTTTAAGACTACACACTGACACAAAAATGCCATCATTGTTTGGTAGCGGACTGAGCTGAAGTGGCTATAGCTACAACACTTCAAAATATGAAAAGGAAGGTTATGAACTACAGGAGTGTCCTCGTTTGAGGTTAAACAGGACCAATTTTGTCCAGCAACTTTGCTTCTTAGCTGGGCCTCTTCTAACTACTGAAATGAACAGCATATCGTGCAGACACTGTTCGCTCTCTCAGAGAGATAAGACCTATGTTTATAGCTGATGCCCAGGCATGGTATGCAGACAGGCTCTTGCTTATACTTATTGCTATAACGCCCAAGGCCGAACAACTTTGTTACTTGCCACATTGGAGGGCTGTAAGCAGAAAAGTGTAGTGGGGTCCCACCTGCGGGGAGGAGCAGACAGGACAGGTGACCCAAAACTGACCAACAGGGTATTCCATCCCATCTGCCTCATGCTCAGTATAAAAGCTGAGGGATCAAAGGGTCAGGGCTCTTCCTTCAATGGCCGGCATCCGAGGAGGACTCTGTCTGTTCGTCTGCCTTTGGTCCCGATCCTGAATCCAGATCCGGAACCCAGTTCCTGTCCATCACTGAGTCCAGCCTGGGACTCCCCCAGTGCCAGACGGTGTCGTGATTGTCATCCTGGGAGCTTGATACGGCTTTGTATATATTTCATTATTTCCTTTTATTTTTATTATTAATATTTCATTAAAGTAGTTTAGATCCTTCTAAACTCGTAAGCCTCTTCTTCCCTCCTCTGCCTTGCTCTTTGAAGAGGGGTAGAGGGGAGCATCTGTCGGTCCCATCTGGGGTCCCCTATGGGCCGATTTGGCCTAAACCACGACAAGGAGATGGACACTAACAAAGCTTCTCACAGAACCTTCTTATATACCAAGCAGTCCAGGCTGGTGAGATACCTCCATGGTGGAGTTATAATGATGGTACATTATAATGATTATAACATTATGATGATGTCACCAAGCAATCTTTGTATTGCTGCTGGGAAAACATGACCATTAACTCTTGAAACATTTGCTTTTGAGAAGGAGAGTTCAGGCAAGCCTTTCAGGCACACAGGACAAACAAAGCTTTCAGTGTAGCACAGCTGTGCGCAAGTTGGAGGGAGTACATTCTGACAAAATACCTCTTATAGCAACAATAGGTTACTTAATCTTTGAAACAACATTTAATATCCAAATGTGGCTATTGTATTGAAATGTATTGTATCTTTCAATACTAAAAAAAAATAATTTAGAGTTCAGCCCACATTGTCTTCCTACCAGTTTTAAGTGCAGAGATCCTTATAATTGGAACTTTTGAGTTGCTATCTATGTGTATATAATTTCCATCAGCAATGTCTATTTTCAACATAGGTTTTCCTAGGACAGGGAGGCAAGCACAGTAATGCTAACATGGGATTAAGGTATCGATTTAAGCTCCCCAACCCTTGAGGTTATCCATTTTTTGACCTACTCAGAAGACAGTATTAATCTCTATCTTAAATTTGGATGTGGAATGGGGCTTCAATCCGTATGTCTGCCCAGATGAGGGTGTCTACTGGGCTGCCTTCTTATAATATTTTTAATGACCCATATCTTTTGTCCTTTTAAATTGCCTTTGGACTGCAGGAGGGGGAGATGGGAACACAGTAGCATTGCTCTGGCCTGTCCTAAAGAGAAGATGCCCAAGCAGATATGGAGCTAGCTGCACCAGCCAGTCCAAGTCCTGTGTGGAGCAGCAACTAATTTGAGGCGATCTGTGAGCCTCTGGAAGGCAGGATTCTTTGGAAACTGTTCAACTTTGGAGCAACTGGTTGTGATCCCAGCTTCTACAATTACTGAAGCTCCCATGACCCCTGCTCTGGGAGGGGTGTTGGACTAGATGATCTCCAGAGGTCCCTTCCAACCCTGACCATTCTGTGATTCTGTGTTTCTATGACCACGACAGGAAGAGGGTGGTAAAGCCATCCACGCACTCATAGACAATTTTTGTTCCAGGCAGGAAGACAGACCTTAATGTCTGGACACCTTTCTGGAAGATGGGTTCTTGCCAAATATTCAGCAAAAAGGGGAATTGAGAAAAACGTATTGTACTGTGGAAAGAGGAAGGCTAATCTGATCCCTTCATAGAATCATAGAATCATAGAATGGTTTAGGTTGGAAGGGACCTTGAAGATCATCGAGTTCCAACCCCCCTGCCACAGGCAGGGACACCTCCCACTAGACCAGGTTGCCCAAGGCCATGTCCAGCCTGGCCTTGAACACCTCCAGGGACGGGGCTTCAACAACCTCTCTGGGCAACCTGTTCCAGTACCTTACCACCCTTGAAGTGAAAAACTTCTTCCTAATGTTTAATCTAAACCTGCCCTCTTCCAGTTTCAAGCCATTCCCCCTTGTCCTATCACTACATGCCCCTGTAAAAAGTCCTTCCCCAGCTCTCCTGTAGGCCCCCTTTAGGTACTGGAAGGCCGCAATAAGATCTCCCCGGAGCCTTCTCTTCTCCAGGCTGAACAGCCCCAACTCTCTCAGCCTCTCCTCATAGGAAAGGTGCTCCAGCCCTTGGATCACCCTCGTGGCTCTCCTCTGGACACGCTCAAGCAGGTCCATGTCCTTGTTATGTTGGGGACTCCAGAGCTGGATGCAGTACTCCAGATGGGGTCTCACAAGAAGGCGGTAGAGGGGCAGAATCACCTCCCTTGACCTGCTGGCCACACTTCCTTTGATGCAGCCCAGGATACGGTTGGCCTTCTGGGCTGCGATCGCAGCCCCATATGCTAGGAATTTATTGGACCTGCTCCGGCATGTCTTCACATGTGTCACACAACATTGAACAGTATATTAATAAATTTCATCCTGTACTACGTTGGCCCTAGATTATTAGTGAAACTTTAATCAGACAATAGAGAAAGCCAACAAAAACAATTTACCCATTGGTAAATTTCATGTTCTTCCAGTACTAATCAATGCTGTACAGAATCACCAGTGCCTGGAAGAAAAGCACCCTGCTCAGATCCTGCTTATGTGTGGTCTAGTACAATAAGAAGAAAAAAGCAGGACTGGCACCTTCCTTTCTCCCCTTCACACTCATGAATTCTGGGAGATGTCTCACTGTCCTGTCTTATCCCTTTGCCTAGAGAGACTGCTTCTATCAGTGGAAGAAAATAAAAGAAGTCTTGGTTTTCTCAAGATGTTTCCTATGATATCTACTGTGATAATTCTCAGGAAACCTGTTCAAAAAGCAGAATCCCAAGACCTATGAAAGTCCAGTGTGCTATGTACCTTGTGTATGTAAATATGGCAAAGCACATATTTAAACCGATGAGAAGAAACAGCATTACTGCTGTCAACACATTTCTGAGATGTTAAGGTAATTACCATTCAGACTCCATACCAGCTAGAAAAAAAATCCCAAACAACCCAACATTGTTGAGTTGCTGTTAATTTTCTTCTTGGCTACAGAATTTTATACTTGATTGAACAAAGAAGGAGAGAGAAGTCTTGTAGAAGCTGTGTACACAGCACAAGTGGGAACACAGATGTAAGAGACATGTATGCCAATAAAAGAAGAGGTCTCCATCTCTCCACAAGTGCAAGGGACAAAAATATTTCACCTCTTGAAAACCTGCTAAGACTTTATGTGTAAAGTCAGAAGGGACAAGAAGGATAACATTAGAAAATCACAAGCAGAGGTCATCACAGAATTATTTGCAGTTCTATTTCAACAACAGCTCTGAAAATCAGTCTGAAGAGAAACCCGTAACTCCATGGTAAAATGAATAGCAATCTTAGCTAAGCTAAGAATTTTAAGGAATTCTGAAGGGAGGGTCCTGAAGGCTATTTCCCAGAGTCTTTCAAAAGGAAAAGTGCCTTAAAAATACCAGTGCCAGCCCTTGAAGCACTTAATTTGAAGCCAAGCAGCAGTGACAAACAACTAACATTATTCCTTCTTACCTTGGACGTGGAGGCTATTTGGTTGAAAAGAAGGGTTTGCTGCTGGCTGGTATGTCTTCAGAGGCATTCCTGCAGGCTGCTGAAGGTGGGGAAGTTGTGGAGTCTGTCTCTCCATCATGTGATGTGGAGCTGAAATTCTCTGGGGGCTGATGTGGTGAGGAGAAGGAGCTGGAGCAACAAACCTAGGAGTTCAGAAACACAAAACTGTACAATCCACACTAGACAAGAGCTAGAGATTGTTTCTGCTTTACTTAGGTCACTGTAATGTTTAGCAGTTTGCATAGATACAGACTTCCAAAAGAACAGTGTGCAGCCCAGATAGAAAGAAGATATATTTTCAAATGGTGACATATCATTAGATTTGACAACTGGGAAATTAAAAGGCTGAATTGCACCCTTATCGTGGAAAACTCCTTTTGACTTCTGTGGGTGGGTTTAAGTCTTAATGGGAGGAGATACCTCACTGGGTACCCGATTTCTGAGGCATTGCCAGCTGTCTCATTGTAAGGCTTTGTAACAGCTGTATCTGACAATAAACAGCTGTCCTTCCTCACTGGAAGTCAGCGGTCAGTTCTGGTCATTGGACACTGAGGAGTAAGATATTAGGCTTAGGTCCAGGTCCAGGTTTCAAGTTCTAGAAATCTTTGTATGTTACATAAAGCTATTTGAAAATAAACAATCTGATGTCAATATAATGTGTATGAAGGCAAGTGCTAAATCACTTCCAGCTGGGCAGAGCCTGACCACATCAAAATGTTGATCTGGACTCAAAGTATAAACTTACAAGCCTGGCAGAGGAGGAGAACCATTCAGACCGAACCTGGTGGTGCAGCTGCCACAGAGGTTCATCACTCCGGGGGTATGTTTTGCACAGCTCTGTCACTACTGGCACTAGTATAGGATACATAGGATACACACTACTTTGAGGATCTTACCAAAGGGCTTTTTGTAAGCTTAACTTTTTTCTACATTTCTTTAAAATTGTATACCCCAAAGTGCATTACGAATAGGTGCTACAGTAATTTTTGCAGATGGAAAACTAAGGTTATAAGAGCTCTGGTCCATGCCCCCGATGACAAAACTAACCACTAGTCCGATGGGAACTGATTAGTAAATGAAAGCTCAGACTGGGCTGAGGAATGGCTCAGGGCCACTTTCTCACCCACGAGAGGAGAGCCGGGAAGGCCAACGAAAAAAGCCAGGATAGTTCTGCAAGAGGGTGAGTGAAAACTGATGTGGTATTCCTGTCACAGATCAGCCTCTCCCTCCACTCCTAAAAGCAAGCTGCAGGTCTGTGCCAAGAAAGAGCAGCCACCTCTCTGGTGGGTTTGCTCAGCAGCTGTGGCTAAGAGGGATTAGTGCTTGCAGTTAACACAGTCTGCCAGGATCCTAAAGTGTGGATGTGGTCACTGTCCTGCTGAGACTGGGCCTCAGCACACTAGAGGGCTTTTTTTTAGCCTACCAATAAAGAATGTTTTTCCTGCAGAAGTGTAAAGAATCTGCAGTCTCACCCTGAGTACAACAGAAAGTGCAACTGCGGTAGCAGCACTACAGAACACCTCTGGACAGGGTCATCATACAGGTTATAACTGCATTTAAATGCAAGACACCTGAGAACTTTTATGTTGCAGCTCAGAATCAGTATCTGCCACACATTATCTTTTTCTGGTAGATCCATAATTTGTATTTGGAGTATAGCAAGTGCCAAAATGAACTTTGGAGGATTTACTGCCTATTCAGTTTTCTTTAAGAATCACATTTTAGGAATACTAGATAGGGTTTGGATGGTCTTTGTGCTGACATGATATTAACTTCATAAACACATGTATTACTTCAGCTATGGTACATAGATGGAGGAAATAAAGATGTCACTACTGAGTCTTTAACGTGTCAAGTATTTCATTGTTCCAGACAACTGATGTAGCGTAGACTCAAAGACATACTAGGAACAGAATACAGCATGTGTTTTGGAATAATACGAGAGAATACTTTTTTAAAAAAGAGAAATCAGTAGCTACATTGCGATAAAAATACCAGAGGTTTTTAAAAGTGCTACAGCTACCTGGTTATATGTCTCCTGAGTAAGGACTGAAGTCAGTTTTTTGTATGGCCCTCACAGAGAAAGAGTGTTATTTGCTGCAGCAATGCACAGACAATCTTTTATTAGAATCATAGAATGGTTTAGTTTGGAAGGGACCTTAAAGATCACCTAGTCCCAGCCCCCCTGCCATGGGCAGGGACACCTCCCACAATTACTACTATTATTTTAAAAATCATGGGATATCATCCTCTATGTTTTCAAAATTCATTTGCGGAAATTAATCTCTGAAAAATTGCTTTAACCAGCAGCCAACATCAGGGGAAAAATCCGTTTCAAAACTCAGAGGGAAAAGCACAGTTTTACAGATTTCACATCTGATTTAATGTCCAAAAAACCCTCCCAGTAATAATGCACTACTTTGTGTAGCCAGACAGGACTCCTTTTTAGTAGACTTTACTGGTCTTCATAATGATTTATGAATCACTTCATGAATTCCTGGCTTACTCATATGGGTGACTATAGTTATCTACTTTTACTTCCCTTCTGCCTAACAAAAGAGAAACTTGGACTTGTCTCAGTCCAGATTTGTCCCTGAGTAAATCACAGTGTGTTACTGGGGGAACTGCAAATTTAATTCTGTTCCTGAAACAATCAGGACCAGCTTGTAACCACTCGGAAACTGCCATGAAGGACTGTGGCCAAGCCCTGGAGCTGATGTAAGCAGGAACCAGCCAGTTTTGCAGAAAGATGCCCTTCCCTATGCCTGCTGGATGCAAAATCAGAGCAGCAGCATTTCTGGAGCAGTCAAGTAGCCTCTCCCTTTCCAATAGTAGCTAGGAAAAAGTGTCCTGCTGGGGAATGACTAGATTTGGTAGTAAGCAAGATAGATGACAAAGTTACCAAAGCTTACCTGTTTTGATAAGATTAGTTAAAATGACACATATATAGGGGTTTTGTTAATGACCAGTACTGGTAACAGCTACAGGCAAAAAAGATTTTACTCTGGCATTTGTTGACTGGAGCTGGCCCAAATGTAAACTACATGCACAGTCTAAGCAACATGTGGAAAAGGAAGGGAAGAGGAAAGCTAATACTAATACTATATTCATATAGCATAGTATATTTATATAGTATTTATAACTATTTGTATAGTTTATTTTAGCACAGTTGGTCACCTGTAAATGAGTCTTTGGTGTGCTGAGAAAAAAAACTTTTATGTCTCTGTAGCAAGGATATATGGCAAGGTGTTTCTTCACCTAGAATCTCAAATGCTTTGAGAGTCCTCGGTTAAAGAACTGGCTCTGCTGAATTGTCTGGGCATCAAAGGGATGAAGGGGTTATTTTTGTAGGTGGAGAAAATACTGAGAACTGGGTGGGTGGTAAAGAAACCCTTTTTTTGTTAAACTTCCCACCAAGCAGAACTGCCACTGCAATCCAAGACAGTGGAGACAGGTATTATAACTGTGATACGAACTTGTGATTGTTCAACCTGGTTGGAAACAAGGAAAGCATGAAAAGAAGTACCATTCAAAGCTCTGCCTGACCTACGGCTTTTTGATGGTGCTCCCCTTTTTCCATGGGAATTTGAAAGACTCGTGACCTCAGAATTATCTTGGCTGCTGTTCTTTCAGGCTGGCAGTCTTTCATTTGATTTCACATTCCCAGTCTCAGGAAGCTTATGGAAAGACATGATTGGCCCAGCAATATTGGACATTGTGCTTCTACAGGAATCTCTCAATGGGCTTCCCCCACCTTCACTGTTTGATGTCTCCAAGAGTTGTCAGCTGCATCCACTTCACAGACCTCTCTGTAGCTAACTAGCAAGCTCCCCTTCCTAAGCGGAGATGGCAGAGCAGGAAATTCGGTCCAAGACTGGAGACGGTGTGCCGATGACAAGAAAAATTCCAGGTCTCTCACTGATGTCAGTCCCATCTTGAAAGGAAACCCCTTTGACTCACTGCCTGCTTCACTCCCCCACCTTCTGAAAGAGAACAGCAACTCCGAGATGCAACAAGAGGCTGAGTTTTTCTTGCCTTTTTTTTTTTTCAGGATATTAGCAAAAAGGCAACAGAAAGAACACAAGGCAACATCTCCTTTGTGCTCTTCTGTCCTCCTCCCTCAATGTTTGAAACCTCATGCTGGAGAAGCAAAGAGTGCAGGAATGATGGGAGACTGGCATTTTGGGGGCAGAACTGGGGAACGATTAATTGCAAGATAGACTTAGAAGTAAGAACCACTACAGCAAAGGAAAGCTGTAGTTACACATCTTCTTTGTGAGGAAATCTGGAAGAAGTGCCTAATCTAATTACTATATATGCACACACATGTACATGTACATACATATGATGGAAACAAGTAACAACAAGAGTTCAAATTTCAAAATGCAGACAAAAATTGTGTACAGTCACTAAAAAAATCTATAATTTGGCAGCCAATCACATTGATTTGGCATCTGAGATACAATTTCTGAACTATTGTTTTTTGGCACTAATGGTACCACGAATTCCCCCTCAGGCTTCTGGCTTTCCTCTCTCTCAAATTCTTCCTGTGAGGCCATGTTCATAGGATATCAAAAGCACATTTCAAATGTGGGTATAAAGATTGCCTTGAATCACCAGAAAAAAAGGTGTAAGGGCAAACTTACATTAAAAAAAGAAGTGTGAAGGTAAACTTACTCTGACCCTTTTTTGTACTCAAAGAGAATCAACTTTGTCAAGTCTTTGAAAGCTGCTAATCTATTCTAGGAAACAAGATTTAAGACTTTTTACTGCCTTTTGGTAAATAAGCCAGATCACACCAAAAATGTCTGCCACAACCAATTTTTCTTTTTTAACAGAAAAAACATGTTAAGAACCCAAATACCAAATAACCATTTGGGCTGCAGGACACCAGCTATGTCAACTTAATATTCTAGGGGGTTAGTAGATTTCTGCTTTTTCTGTTTGTAGTGTTTCAGAGTTGTAGAAAAAAAGTTGATTTTTGCTAAATCTAGCAAACAATCATTATTTCATATTACATCAAATTTTGTGTTTCACTTTTCCAGACTAGCAGTTTGCTGGGAAAAAAGGTTAATTCCAATTATTTTCCAGCTTCAAATAAATTCTGGAGGGGACAAAAAGAATGGTAACAGCACATTGTACTATAGCAGTAACAACAGCAAGTGAAGGGAATATTTTCTTTGCTTAGGAACAGCAAAGAAAATATTTTCATTGCAACTATATATTTGTTAAAAATATATTGAAAAGAAATGGAACTGCATCTGCATATAAATGAGGAAAGAGGAGAAGATAAAGTTTACCTACTATTAATCCATGCTACACTATGGCACAAAATGCTACTAGCAGGAATTATTTGAGACAGGAACTATGTAACTATGTTGGATGTTGCTATGTCTTCACTCTCTGCTTTTTCTCAATTCGCACTGAAAAGCAAAGCATGTGCCAGCGTTTAGACAACACCAATCCTTATGGTTGCTTTCAATATGCTACCAAAATAGAAATGGAATGTTAAAGCTGAAAACTTTGGTCTTTTATTTTTTTTTCAAAGGTCATAGTTTTCTTTGAACAATTTGTAAACACAATTTATTAGGTTGCTGCTATGTTAACTGGCTGAGTTCTAATACTTTTTATTGCGCTGGAACAGTTTGGGAACCTAACCAGATGTTATGCAGTTGACACAGCCAGGAGATCAGGCTTTCATCTTATTACAGTTTAAGTTTTGGCTGGACAGACGATAAAACCATAAGGTCCCTGTAGCAGGTTTCTGTCACCAACAGCGTCCTGTACAGTGCTGCACTTTCAGACAATGTTAAGCGAGGAACAATCTATGCTTGCTCCCTCTTGATTGCCTTCGTATTTCTAGGCAAATCCAGAAAATCTGGGGTGATGTCTCCATTCTCTGCTTTAAATATCCTTGTCATTCTGCTTTGATCTCACATTTTTGTTTGGCTCCACACTTTATGCTGTGTGCTAGTGACTTCGCAGCTCCTCAGTCCACTGTCAGTGGGGGAAACATTCTGTTGTAATAAAGTATTCTGTAAACCAACATATTGCACTGTTAGTTAGTCCAGCTAGCTATCAATGACAATCAAATAATCATGGTTTAATGACACTTGTAAGGAAAGCATAGCTTTTGCCAAACACAGTTTTGAAATAACAAACATTTTCCTTGGAAGTCATGAATGCATTTATTTGACCAAAATAGCAGAACCCCAAATTTTTTACCTACCTGTGATACAACATGTTTCTCACCAACGATTCTGCTGTTGCAAATTTTTTTTTTCAAAGGAAGGGAATATTCTCCCATAACAGGAATATTTTGGCCAACCCAAAAGAATTTTTTTGTCCATAATTTTGTTCAGCCACCGAATTTGTGCTTGTCAAGCTCTGCCTCACATCCTACACAGCAATGATCCCACAGCAGGTTTCTGTCCCCGTGGTGTCTTGGAGGAGTAGGCTGCATGTGCCAATAGACTTTAATTTTATATCCTTCTTTTCAGTCATTAATAAGTGTCCAAAAATAATTTTCATGCTCAAGCTTTAGGAACACAGGAACTGCTATTTCAGATCAGTGCTCCATCTTGTCCAAAGAGGGGATGGCAGGGGGAAAGAACAGCTCCTCTGACCACCACCACTCATCTCTTTGGTGAGAAGAAAGGAGAATTTAAGTGGAATGGAAAGTGGAATTTAAGGAAGGAAGCTGTGACCGGCCACCTCAATATACAGATTCCCTGGAGACAGAGATATAGAACTTTAAAATCTCTCTCAGCATTTTCTGTGGCTGTATTGTACTAGAGAACTGAGTTTCTTGCAAATGCAAAGAAAAGGAAAAGAGTGCCTTTGTGAAAAGAAATGTGGAAACAGGCTGGAGAAAAATGCCAAGCTTTGCTAGGTTGGCTCTGAAAGGAGGTTGTAGAGAGGTGGGTGTCAGTCTCTCCTCTCAATTAACAAGTGACAGGACAAGAGGAAACGTCCTCAGGTTGCTCCAGGGGAGATTTAGATTGGGTATTAGGAAAAATGTCTTCACTGAAAAGGTTGTGAAGCATTGGAACAGGCTGCCCAGGGAAGCAGCTGAGTCATCATCCCTGGAGGTATTTAAAAGACATGTAGGTGTGGTGCTTAGGGACACGTTTTAGTGGTGGACTTGGAAACGTTAGGTTTATGGTTGGACTTGATAATCTTAAAGATCCCTTCTAACCTAAATGATTCTATGATTCTATGGCTCAGGTTCACAGTTAGACTTGCTGCCACCTCCACTCATTATTGTCTGTCACATATATGTCATTTGCTCACTAATAAAAAAAGTGATTATGTCTTAGCAGACGATCTTCTGAAGTGTCCCATGCCTGGAAATAAATTACTGTACTGATTCCAAAACCACACTGTTAAGGTCTTTAACTAAAGACTTTCTTCGAGGCAGCCCTTTGTATGCCACATACAAAGGGCTTTGTAATATGTGAAGATTGGAAGTCTCAACTCCTTGGTTAGAACTACTCAGAGGCCTTTGCTTCTGGAAGGCTGGCTTGGAGCTACTTATTACTTTATGGCAAAAGCATAAAAGGAATATAACTACACACTCAAATAAGCAAAAGAAGCACTGTTGCAGAACTTATTATAGCATTATAGTAATGCTAAACTGAACAGTTCAGCCCTAAGTCCTTCCTTCCAGCTTTACAGTCTCTAGAAATTCCTGTCAAACCAGGATGCATCATGCTTCAGGGACACACCACCAGCTCTGGTTCACAGGAAGGTGAAAAATCACCTGGAACACCAAGTCAAAATGAAAAATTATGTTATGACAGTTAACAGGCTACTTCTTGCACAAAAGCAAGCCTTAAAAAGCAAAATGGTATATGTTGGGTAACCCAATAAATAATAAAAAATAATAAAAAAAAATTTCAAGCATTCGGCACCATCAATTTTGGGGCACTGAGCTGCACATGTTAACTATGCCATAAAAACCCAAAATTTTTTATCTGGGTTTTAATTAGATTGTTTTTTCAGCTTCCTTGAATGCCCATGTCTTCTTTTATTCCAAAACTTATTGAAAAGGAAGCCAAGTACACATTCCCTTTTATAAATACGCTTTTGGGTACCATTGGCTCACCACCCCTCTAGGGCAAAAACTACACGCTCATTGGCCTCTCTGAAATGCCTGTACACTAATGCATGCAGCATGGGGAACAAACAAGAGGAGTCAGGGATCTGTGTGTGGTCACAGGGCCATGATCTCATTGCAATTACTGAGACATGGTGGGATAGCTCGCATGACTGGAACGCTGTCATGGAGGGCTATGTTCTCTTTAGGAAAGACAGGACGGCAAGGCGAGGTGGGGGAGTTGCTCTTTGTGTGAAAAAGCAACTGGAATGTATTGAGCTCTCCCTGGGGGCTGATGATGAGCAAGTTGAGAGCTTGTGGATAAGGATTAAGGGGCAGGGTAACATGAGAGACACTGTTGTGGGTGTTTATTACAGGCCACCTGATCAGGATGGGGAAGTTGATGAGGCCTTCTACAGACAGGTGAGAACCGCCTCACAATCACAGGCCTTGGTTCTCATGGGGGACTTCAACTTCCCTGATATCTGCTGGGAAGGCTACACAGCCAGGCATGTGCAGTCCAGGAGGTTCCTCCAGTGCATTGATGATAACTTTTTGACTCAGGTGGTGGAGGAGCCCACAAGGAGAGGTGTACTGCTGGACCTAGTACTGTCAAACAAAGAGGGAGTGGTGGAGGATGTTAAGGTTGAGGTCAGACTTGGCTGCAGTGATCATGAGAAGACAGAGTTCAGGATTAAGTGCAGTATGCACAAAATGACAAGTAGGGTTGAAACCTTAGACTTCAGGAGGGCTAACTTTGAGCTCTTCAAGGAATTGCTGGGAGAAATCAAATGGGAGAGGGCTCTAGAGGGTAAGGGAGCTCATGAGAGCTGGCTGGTATTTAAGCACCACCTCCTCCAAGCTCAGGATCTGTGCATCCCTAAAAGCAAGAAATCAGGCAAGGGAAGAGACCTACATGGCTGAGCAGGGATCTTCTGAAAAAGCTCAGGTGGAAGAAGGGAGTTTACAGTATGTGGAAAAAGGGAGTTTACAGTATGTGGAAGAAGGGGCTGGCGGCTTGGGATGAGTATAAGAATGCTGTCAGGGTATGCAGGGATGAAACGAGGAAAGCCAAGGCAGCCTTCGAATTGAACCTGGCGAGGGATGTGAAGGCCAATGGAAAGGGTTTCTTTAAGTACATAGGAGACAAAAGGAAAACCAGGGAAAATGTGGGCCCGACCCTGAACGAGACGGGTGCTGTGATGACGGATGATGCAGAGAAGGCAGAGTTGCTGAATGCCTTCTTTGCTTCTGTCTTCACTGCTCCGACCAGCTCTCGGGAGTCCCAGACTTTGCGGGTAACAGAGAATGTCTGGAGGAAGCATGACGTTCCCCTGGTCAAAGAAGAACAAGTTAGGGATCAATTAAGTAAACTGGATATTCACAAGTCCATGGGGCCTGATGGGATGCACCCGTGAGTGCTGAGGGAGCTGGTGGAAGTCATTGCTGGGCTGCTCTCCATCATCTTTGAAAGGTCCTGGAGAACAGGGGAGGTGCCTGAGGACTGGAGGAAAGCCAATGTTACTCCAGTCTTCAAAAAGGGCAAGAAGGAAGACCCAAAAAACTACAGGCCTGTCAGCCTCACCTCCATCCCTGGAAAGATGATGGAACAGCTTGTTCTGGGCGTCATCTCCAAGCATCTGGAGGAAAAGAAGGTTCTCAGAAGTAGTCAACATGGATTCACCGAGGGGAAGTCATGTCTGACTAATCTGATAGCCTTCTATGATGGCGTGACTGGATGGGTGGATGAGGGGAGGGCAGTGGATGTTGTCTACCTTGACTTCAGCGAGGCTTTCGACACTGTCTCCCACATCATCCTCACAGGCAAGCTTAGGAAGTGTGGGTTAGATGAATGGACAGTGGGGTGGATTGAACAGTGACTGACAGATAGAGCTCAGAGGGTTGTGGTTAGTGGTGCAGAATCCAGTTGGAGGTCAGTAACAAGTGGTGTCCTTCAGGGGTCAGTACTGGGTCCAGTCCTGTTCAATATATTCATCAATGACCTGGATGAAGGGATAGAGTGTTCCATCAGCAAGTTTGCTGATGATACAAAACTGGGAGGGGTGGCTGACACGCCGGAAGGCTGTGCCGCCATACAGCGTGACCTGGACAGGCTGGAGAGTTGGGCAGAGAAAAAACTTATGAAATTCAACAAGGGCAAGTGTAGGGTACTGCATCTGGGGAGGAATAACCCCATGCATCAGTACAGGTTGGGGACTGACCTCCTGGAGAGCAGTGGTGTGGAAAGGGACCTGGCAGTCCTGGTGGACAACAGGGTGACCATGAGCCAGCAATGTGCCCTGGTGGCCAAGAAGGCCAACGGCATCCTGGGGTGCCTCAAGAAGAGTGTGGCCAGCAGGTTGAGGGAGGTCATCCTCCCCCTCTACTCTGCCCTGGTGAGGCCGCATCTGGAGTACTGTGTCCAGTTCTGGGCTCCCCGGTTCAAGAAGGACAGGGAATTGCTGGAGAGGGTCCAGCAAAGGGCTACCAAGATGATTAGGGGATTAGAGCATCTTTCTTACAAGGAAAGGCTTAGGCACTTAGGTCTTTTTAGTGTAAAGAAAAGAAGACTGAGGGGGGATCTTATCAATACTTATAAATACTTAAAGGGAGGGTGCCAGGTAGATGAGAAGAGTCTTTTTTCAGTGGTGCCCAGTGACAGGACAAGAGGTAACGGGCACAAACTTGAGCATAGGAAGTTCCATCTCAACATGAGGAGGAACTTCTTTACTTTGAGGGTGGCAGAGCACTGGCACAGGCTGCCCAGAGAGGCTGTGGAGTCTCCCACACTGGAGACATTCAAAACCCACCTGGACACCGTCCTGTGCAACCTGCTGCAGGTGTCCCTGCTGTGGCAAGGGGGTTGGACTAGATGATCTCCAGAGGTCCCTTCCAACCCTGACCATTCTGTGATTCTGTGATTACCATTTGGTACCTTCATTGAACAGTTGCAATATTTCATATTAGGGGAGCACCAAAAGTTAGTATCAAAGAGCTGGAACAAACAAAATGTAAATCCACATTTTTATTATGCATGTTCTCTCCTTTGATAGATGAAGTTGCTCCTTGGACTCAAACTCTCTACCTGACTTGCACTCTGTGTACAGTGAGTTTTCTACACAGAATGAAAGCAGTGTGATATGTGTCCCATGTTTGTTTCAGTTTCTCACATTAATAAGGCGTAATCAAGTTCACACTGTCCCTCCCATCGCCAAGGTGGAGAAAGATGCAAAAGAAGCTCTCCAATTATTTCTCTACTCCACGGTACCTGGACATGTAGGGAAAATGCTTTCCTTCTGCTTCTGCCACTCACAAACCTGAGTCTGCTGTCCAAAATGCAGGAGGCACATGACTGGCCCCAGAGTCGCCAAAGCAGCCAGGCCAGCTTGAATCCGCTTCAGTCCAACAAATGCAGGCTACCGCAGGGGCAAGTGGTAGTCAGCCAGTCCGAGCTGCTGAATGACCCCAGGCACGCACAGGGCCTCAGGAACCACACTGTATGCACGGAACAAATCCCCTGCTTGCACCCCTAAATCCTGCAGTCCTCTTAGCAACTGCACTGGGATAAACAGGGTGATCCACACCTTTTGAAGGCAGTGTCTCTGGCACTTTGTATACTGAAGTGTTGGTTTGTTCAGTTCACATTTTCACAGGTATCATCACACCCATGAAGTGGTGTAAATGACAGCCTACTCACCGGGCCCCTAGGCAAGTGGACAGCATTAAATTCAAGATGCAGCTTCTGCATTACTTTTTCTTTTTAAAATATCCCTTAATTTGTACTATATGTTCTGCAATCAAAGCAACGCTGCTGTAAACTTTTTTTGCTTTCTGAATTTAAATTGCCATTTGTCACACTACCTAAATGAAGATACTGGCATCTTTTTTTTAATCCAAAGTAGCTCCACATATAGGAATTAGCACTTAAAGCCTTTTTAGAGAGAGCCCATACGGTTAACGTACAAGAAAGGAGTGTATCACACTAGGTTTTTACTAATGCTATTCTGTACAGTAGTATCCTGAGGTCTGTAGCACATTCATGGACTTAATGAGTTAAGTCATACTCTAAATGCGTCTACTATGGTCCTACACCAGTGACTGCCCCAGAAATGGGCTAATGAGAAGACAGCTGTCTTTTGTCATGAAATTTATACCTGTAATAACTATTGATCTGTCCCTGCTTGTCACCTCGTGCTCTGGCAACTGTTGGATATGGGTGTGGGACAATTCACATGCCAGAGAGAAAACTATACTGGGAAGGAAAGAAAAGCCTCTGGGTCAGGCAAGAGAGCATCAGAGTTTGCACTGAGGGCCAGAGCCAAAGCCAGGAGTGGGAAGGAGGGACTGGACCACTAGATGATCATGAAACAGCAAATTTTCTTTCAGACTGGTGTACAAAAAGCTCAAAAACTTGCAGTGGCTCCAGAACTGCCGGGATTCACACGTGCAGTCTAAAATCAAAAATACTTTCACCTGTTGTCAATTCCCTGAGCCACCATGTTCTTCCATCTTCCTGATACAAGGCAGAGTGAGTACTGTTTTCCTCCAAAGAAATGCTCATTTATCAGTAACTGAAATCTAATGAATGTTCTTTTCAGGTTTATAATTGGATACTTTGTGCTTTCCAAATTACTGGCATTTTTGTCACTCAAGGAAATTAAACACTTTGAAATACATTAATGAAATACAGCAATTTATCATTTAGAGTACTGAAAAATAGGGAGATTAACAAAATAATGTTTAAGTATCCATATATACAACATAAGAAGTCAGTATTTTGTGTGATGGTGTATCTTCCTGACTTTGCGCTGAAAACCTATTTGCTTAGGCCTCTTCAGTCTTGCAATCCGGTAGACTTCTGGTTCAATGAACTAAGTGGAAATCTATAATACCACTATATAAATAATTGGAAAGATTGCTGAAAATAATTTAGGGAATGTCTAGACATGAAAATTAAACCACTTCCAATCAATCTGCTTTCACAACACTGAAATATCTGAAATCATTGAAACAGCAAAGGTCAAGGGGTTTGCACCTAGCCAGCGTAAAATAAATCCTGACTATAAATCAAGCTCTCAAACCAGTGAATTAAAAATTCTTTCATTATCTATTGGTTGTAATGAAATTCCAAAGAAAAACAAATGCCAAGTTCCTGTAGAAATACTTAGTATTGAGAGAATATTGACAGAATATGAGTCTCCTACCACAAGTAAAACAGAAACACGAATCTCAGGGCACCCATTCTGTAAGGTATGGCTGGGCTCCTCTGAAGTTTAGTGTCCCAGCCAGTATGACTTTCCTTGCTCAGGTCTTTGGTGGAGATCAAGAGGAGGCTGGAGGAAGTCCCTGAAATGGAGATGAAAGGAAAGCCTTCCTGCCTAGGCTGGGGTAACAGAGTCCCTTTTACCTCTTCTTCCCCTGGTAAGCCCATACCCAGAGCAGTTGTTACCCGGGGGCTGCCACCAGTGACTTTCTGCACACTGACAATTCAGTTTCCACCCATCCTGGCAGCTCTGAAGGCAGTCCTGCCCCAGGCTCAGTGTGGGAAAAGCAGGGGCTGATCTTACCTCTCTGAGTCCGCAGCTGAGAGAAGAGGTAACTGGGGGGAAGGATGGAGAGGACTACCCTGTACATTACGTCCTGGGGAGGGGCGGCTGCTGGAGTGGGACAAGGACACTGCCCCTGCTGCTGTTCCACTTCGACTTGTCTGTGTGCTGGGGAACACGGCCGCTGAAAGCAAAAGGAGAGAAATAACCCTCATTAGGCAGGCAATAGCATTGATAACTGACCAAATACTAACAGGTAACAGTTCTCCCAAATCTGTAGCGCCAATTCTTAGCAACTAACTGTTTTTTTTCTCAAGTGTTGTTTTCTGTCTGAAGGGAAGGAAAAAAAAAAAGGACATACAAAATAACTAAATAACCTTTGCTGCTCCCAAATGACACTTTCATAAAACCAGGCATGACATAGCTGTGCTCCTCATCTTGGGAATTTTGTCTGAATAAGGCTGCACATCTTCTGTAGCTTCCTGTTGTAGAAGAGGTGGCAAATACTGCCTAAGATACATATTTTCAGAGGTAGTGAAGAGAAAGCAGTTTCATGCATAGTGAAATACTTTCTACATTTTCCCCTAAGCTGTAAAAATCCCAGATTTCTTGAAAAGGTCAACCCGAACTTAAATATTGCTATTTTTGTCCCCAGACTCCCCAGCAATTTTAAACTAGTGTTAACAGTTTCATAATTTTCTATGGGGTTGCTCTTGTATACATTCCAAACAAGGAAAGGTTCTGGATGATTAAATAAAAAGCAGTACATGACTCCCTCTGAATGTCCTAATTGGTTTACCCCAAATCCTGTAACTGTAACCTCATTTTCGGAAGTTCTTTAAATCAGGCAGTCAGAAGCTAAGACACTGATTGCCAAATCCCTCTGAAAATCCAGTTACTCAATTATTTTCACTGACATCTATGTCATGTCAATGTTGAATAGCAGCCAAACACATGTTCTTAAATATTTTACGAACCCTGAGAACAAATTAGATAGGTTGTCTACAACAACAGTCTCTCACTGTTTGATTGTCGTATCTTCCAGTCTCTTTATAAAAAAGTATTGTTTAGGCCTAGTTTACAGAATAAAATTCTACCTATAAAACTTACGTTGTGTGAGTGAATATGTTGGAGCCAATGATTCAAATCTGTTGATAAAATGCTAGAATTTAAACCAGTTCCCCAAAGGGCATTGTCACTGGTAAAGATCCTTCTAGGCTAAAGTACCTGCATGGATGCTGCAGTCCTAGCAGAACAAACACTACTTTAGGAATAATCGCACCATAGATGAGTCTTCAAGAAAATGTCACAGGTCACAATTTTGGGTGTTGCTACCCAAGATCAAAAGGATGATAAGTCCACCTCATCTCCCAAGTCCTCAGCCTATTTCTGGAAAGCCTCTATTCATCCTCACAAGCCAGCCTTTGTGACACACTAGATATTCACCAGACTAAGGCAGAATTAAGGAAAGACTCATGAGTTTAATTATGCTGTAGCCTCATTAAAGAGCAGCCCTGGAATCTTTCAGCTGGTGGAAATGACACAGAGTGCAAGATGACAGATAGGAAACCACTTTGTGAATAAAAATGTCTAATACAGAGGCTGCAAAGGTAATGTCAAAGTTTAGGGAAAGTTGGCATGAGCCAGACTGGTGGGCAAAGCTGGAGGAGTGGAGGCTGTCCTACGGCATGGCCAGAAGGACCAACAAAAATGCCTGTGGCTGCCCTGGGCACTAGCCTCTACTGTTTGCTAATTCTCATATGGACCAGAGCCTCCTAATCACAAACCAAGTGACAACAGGCATCTGATAGCAAAAGGCATCCCAAACCTTTAGAGAGATACAGAGGATGCAGATCCCACAGGGAGATAAGACATCACTTAAGCCAGAAGAGCGATTTGCTAAGAAAGACCTGAGGAAGAACCCCCACTATGACAGGAGAAGGTAGCTTTTGTTGGTTTTTCACTTTGCTCATGCACCCGAAAAACTACTCTCTCCATATCCGTCTCTCAGAGTAGCATCAAGACAAACACAGGGGGGGAAACAAAGGAACGACCTTTTGAATTTGTTATTTTATGCTTACATGCAGCATGGAAGAAACTACTGGAAAACAACCAAATGCACATTTTGGCAGAATAAGCAGAGAGAATATTTAACAAATTAGTACATTGAAAAGGAAAACCCAGATTATCTAAGTAAAAAACAGAGACTATTTAAATTATTCCCTACAAAAAATAGGTTAACTTGCATTTTTCCATGACAAAAACATTAAAATATGTAAGACAATACAATGACTTAGTTTCCCAGTACTCTGATCTTTGAGTTTAAAACAAATTTCTTCAAGGCTGTGGTTGATCAGGAGTAAAAAGGCTGGACTATGACTGGGTTTCCAGCATAAGGCAGCAAGAGTTGTTCTTCCCTGTCATAGCTGTTCTCTGCCACAACCATGATAAGGATTTCAGGCAAGTATTTTCTAAGTTGCGCTTGCACATTTCTAGCTGGTCCAGGCTGTAGTGGTAGCACAGGTTTCCACAGCACTGCCCAAGACCTGATGACTCTGTCCCTGGGAAAAGGTTAGCGGGCATGGGCAACCATCTGTCCTTTCTCTGAACTAGAGCAACCAAAAGCCCGCTGCAATATTCACCATCGTAGCAGTATCTGCTACTGTAGTACCTTTTGGCTAGGTTTCCCAGCAATTTCTCTGTACTTTTTTCTGTTTCTGATGAAGAGACAGCACACAGTGTAAAGTAAGAGACAACTATGGCAAGGATTAGAGGGGCAGGTAGGACATTTAAGGAAGAAAAAGCACACAAATTAGCTGCAAAAACATATTTCTATACACAGGGTAGGTTAAATGATCACAGCATGACAGAAGAGTGTACCTGGGCTTGCATGGTGCCTTGTAATGAAGCCTCCAAGAGCAGCACCAGAAATGATGGTGTGGGAGACCATGTAACACCTGTGGGCAGCACAACACATCTTTTGTGAGCGCAGCTTCTTGCTGCACAGAGGTACCGTGCTGACAAAAGCACCTCCATGGGCACCTAATGAAGTGAAATTGCAATCCTGGTAGCTGCTTCCCAGTGGAAATGCTACTATTAAAACTCCCTAGTGTAGACATGGCATTGATCAAAGCCGCTACCTGAATCTTCTAAATATCAGTTGAAAGGAAACACAGTCTGTCACTGGCAGTCTACAGACTTAATGGCAGTCAACAAATACAGTCAGTGACAGGTCATTTCCCTAGTAGAGCTAGTCTTAAGAGACAGACAGAAAACTTTGGACACTATTTAAGAAACTGCTAAGTAACTTGACCACTTCTGCTTGGGAGCTGTGTGTGTGGCAAGCTTTTCCAGTGGTTTAGCTGTTAAATGTGAGTTGCTAGCTCAAAGTGCTGGCAGGAAATATCTACACAAAGGAATATCTTTTCAGTGCCTTATCCCATTAAACACCTGATTTGAATGGTATGAAACTCAACAAATGTTCATGCATGCACGCAAACAGCCTGATCACTGACTCCAATACAGCACCACCAGGTCGGGCCACACAGAAAGATGCAGAATTACATGTTACTTAACAAAAAGACTTCCTACAACAAGGCTTTTCTTTCTATCAATACAAGATAAACTAACACACTTAAAGCAATTTTTAAAAGATTCAGATATTCTCAACAAAAAAAAAAGAAGAAACAAAGAATTGTTGGTGCTGTTCCTCTGTGTCCCTTAAAAAGCCCAACCTGCACCATGATTTACAAGATGGATATAACCTGTTAGTCCTGAATGCGAATCTTGGATTGGGTTACACCCACAGAGAGGGAGGAGCCATATTTTCATTTCTGGAGTCTCATCACAAATCAATTTATCAACAGATAAGAATTTTCCATGAGAATATCTCTGCAAAGGCTTCTCTATGAGAAGCTAAATTCACATGCATTCTCATAATGCATAGGAACAAATTAGGTGTTTGGATGAGAAAAAGCTGATTCTGAATAAGATTCCTTTGAAAAAAAAAAGACAGAAAAGAAGCATTAAAAAAGTTATAGAATCTAAAGCCTAAAAAAATTATATTTTTCTTTTAATGGGGCCAGATACCTGTAATTTCATGGAACATTTTTAAATGCAGAAGAATCACCCTCCCCTTTGCAAATTACCAACAATGGTATAATTTACTATCTTGGATTTATTACTGCCAAATCAGCACTCTGTTTGATTTATTTCTGCCCCCCAAAATACCTCTCCTTTTACCACTACCAGCATGAATTTGGAATAGGCCTGAGAATTCTTTCCATATAGAATATGAAAGTGTGAATGTTTCATTTTGTAGCTCAGTCAATTAAAATTACATACATACATACACACATTTGCAAAAGTGGGGTTTTTTTAATTCCTATATTTAACCTTCCAATTCTATAAGGAATATTTATGCAGCCCTTGTGAACAAGTGATTTACTAGTGCACAGAAGGAAAAATCTGAAATGGTTTTTGCACTTGGCAGCCTCACCTCCATATATTCTCCCCCCGCATCTCCCCTAGGGAGCCCACACTTCCCTACAGGATTTTGTGGCCAGGAATATGTGGGCATGTGCTGTGTTGAGCTGCAAGTGGTAAGCCCAGCAAACGTAAAACATGCTGCCTATATTGCCTTGATCCTGCCCAGCTCATCTGTGAATCTGAAGACTCCAGTGTGCATGGAACTTACGAAGCCATCACGCATTAAGAAGTACACCAGAAGTCAAAATCCCGTTATGAAGACAGTAAGCCTGTCTCCAAAGTGGGTCTGTTGCATGGGCCATCTGCATTGATGGTCTCTCTATCTTTCTTCAGATGTTCTGCGGGCAGATCAGAGATACTGGAGGCACCTAGGAAGCTGGAGAGTTTACGAAGTCCACCCACTCAAGATACTTGGATAGAAGAAGAAAACAAGCCTAGGAGAGCACTTTGTACAGTAATCCAGTCTCATTATTTGGAGACCTGCTCAATCAATTTCTGTCTTTTGAGATCCCTTACCTCAAATATTTAGAAATCTAAATGTTTAGAACATAAAGTGGTTTTGTGGTAAAGATCTTCCACATGTAAAAATTGTCCTAAGACACCACACCATCAACTAAGAATCTTTTCCCCTGTTCTACAGCTCAGAAAATAGGAGAGGAGAATTAAAAAGTCATTAAGAATTACCAGCTGAGTCAGAATAAAAATATCAGAGTTAGTTTATATGTAATCATAGGCATCTGATAAAAATGGTAAAATGGTGCTTGCTAAAAGCCTCCCAATTGCCACCCAAGATTTTCCCAAAGCAGTCTATAATAGAAATAAGAACAGATGTGCAGTCCTAATTTTTTAACATTCTTGGATCTCTTCTCTGAGCTGGACACCAATTTTTGGAGAACCATTAAGCTGTCTCAAAATGGAAACGATAAACTCAGAAGTAAAACTGGTGAATAAAAGGGCAAGTATGAAGGGAAATAAACCATCCTTCTCAAAATAGATATGACGATAATATTAACACTTTTCAGCCCCCTGTAATGTGTGCATGGTCCTACCTAGTAATACAGCATATTTAGCAGGAGTTCTGGATATGTATGCCATACTTAAATTCAGCCAAAAAGGTGCCAACAGAGATCCTCTTAGTTGTTGGTCACCCTACATCGCCTCCTCTTTTGCATCCATTTCCTATGCAGCAAATACAACTCAATTTTTCACTGCAATGGCCATTCATATCTCTCATTTCTTCCTTCTCATTCTTTTTTTCTTCCAGTAATGAGCCGTAACTACTTCCCAAGGCTGTCAGCTTTAACAAACAGACTGCTTTTTCCTCAGACATCTCCCACACTGCCCACAGTGCTTAAGGGTTAGGGAGCTTGCTCGCTGGGACAACTGCTTTAATAAAATTCTTTCATTTTTCCTATATGTCCTCTATTCTCTACCTGCCTGTTGTATCTACCTACTACCCTAATGCTATCTTAGCGATAAATTCCTTTGGTAATGAATTCTTTCTTATTGTGTGTAGAGCACCTAGCTCACTACTATTTCAATGGGGGGAAAAAAAAACCCCACACAAGGAATAATGTTACTTTAGTAAAACACATCTTAGCTCATAGGCATAAAAGTAGTTTGGTCAGTTTCACAGTACCGGAGCATAAGACATTATTTAAAATACACTTAGAATTGCAAAACCTTCTGTAACTTTCCTGATGCAACTTTTATTTTCCAGCTTACAAGGAAAATCATGCACTTAACAAGCTTTAGTAATACCATTTGCTTGCTCTGGAGCAGAGCAGAGTGTGACATTCAGTAACCATTTATTTATAAATGAATGACACATTCTTATGGTTTATTCTTAAATATGAAATGGTCAAGTTTTAACCAAACAGAACAGTAAAAATATTTTTTTTTTATTGCATTATTTAGGATTCTTTCAGCTTTAGGGATTCTAGATTGCACTACACAAAGTAAGTCGATCTCATTTCATAGTAGAAAAAACATCATTCACATGTTCTTGTTATGAATTAATTTCTCACATCTTCATTCTATGAACTAAATAAATGCAAAAAGGTATGTATTTTTAAAAATTAAAACCTAGCTGCTACCAGAAATTTCGCACTTCAGTAGCAAGAGACTTCGAATTTCTGTTTTACAAAATATCACTATGCTTAGCCCTAGAAGAGTGTGTTTGCTTGCTTACCTTTAGACCTGTAGATGGAATTTTGTGTTAGTTTTAAGCAAAGGATCTGTCATGTTACCTCACTGTATTAATAAGATTGTACTCCATTCAGATTTCTTCTATAAAGTCACAAAGGCCACAAGATAAGAAAAAACATTTATGCAGTCTTACCTTTAAGTAATAGATATGTAATCAAAAATATTACTGTTGTATTTCCTTTAAATATACCTGTGTTTGCAGATTCTGTACTTTAAGAGTACAGCGAAATGGTCATCATTACAGACACCATTGTACTTCGGCAAGTAGAAATGGACCAGCATCTAAATGTTTACTTTTGTCATCTCTTACATATTTCTAATATGTTTCTTTCAAATGTTTTTTCTGTAGATCTCTTAGCAAAGGATAAAACCTACCTTTGCTTTAAATGTGCATAAATGATAAGAAATGTATCTTTCAAGTAAGAAAAGAGATTTAATGCCATTGGAAAAATGGAGATCTGTTCCTGTTTCTACTGAAAAAGTAGCACAGACACATTTCAGCTTATATGCCATCTCTAACAGTTCCCATTAAAAGTTACATATTTTATTTTTCAGAAAAGTCTCAATGTTTTTATGTTTAGAAAAAATGTTGTTTTCAGAGAAGTTTGAAGGGTAGCTTCTCTGAGGCAGGACACAAGCTTTCATATGTTTTGCTTTTCTCTCCTTGGGGCATGAATAATTTTCACGTTGCCATTTCAATAAAATAATTCCCTCCCTGTTGAAGTTATCTCACTTATTCAAATAGTATATTATTATGTAGCTGTCCTGACGAGTAGTTAATGAAACAATTAATTTCAACAGGATTGGGTGGTTGTCAAAATGAAGTGACATGGATTGATCTACACCTAACATAATACCTTCAGCTAATTGATGTGAAACAAAACAAGTGGATAAAACTATGACAAATTTGCCAAGGTATAGATAGCTGGGAACACATGTAAGGGAAAGCAGTTTATTACTTACGGATAAATTAATGCTGATAAAAGTATGTTGCTTAATACTATAAAAATTCCTGCACAATAGGAAGGAGTGCCAAGTAAGAAAAAAACAAAATAAATTATTATATCAAAGAATGTCCATAGTTACTAGTGCTTTAAATCCCAAGTATTGAAGGACAAGGCATGAATATGATTACAAAAAGTAATGCCACAGTCTCAGAAGCTGTCTATGGGACATCACGTCTGCAAACAGCTGCCAGCTAAGGGCTGGCTGGAGGCAATGGCTTGACTGAGCTTAGGATCCTGACAAGTCACAGGGCAGCAGTTTGTTCATGTCGCTGACAGCCTAGGTTTAGATTCACCAAGCAGCTGGAGTTTGACACTTAATCATAGTCTGGAAGCTAGACTGGTAAAAGAGCTGAGTGCTCAACAGGTTCCAGTGGAAACCTCTGTGAGAATGTCCTCAGTTTCTGAAAACCTGTTTCCAGCTCATCTGACACACTGTCCCCACCTAGCTTCCATCCTATCTAGAGACTTGAAAGGAAAAGGAAAAGCTGAGCCTTTTATTGTCTCTCAGTTTTCAGCATTACCCTGGGTAATGCCAGTAAATAATTTTTTAAATCTCAACATTCCTCACTATCCAACTCCCTCTCAAAGTACAATATAAAATAAGCAACTGTAACCAATACCATGTTGCTAGAGGTTCCCTGGCCAAAATCAGACCTTTAAAATCTGAAATTTCCTTTAGCTTTCAAATAACAGATGCCACACTCAGTCTATACTCAGGCTAAGACATTTAAAAATTAACAGCACACAAGTAATACCAACTACTTTATAAATTAGGATACAGTCAATCACAGCTTTAAATTTCCTGATTTTCGTCACATAAACCTACATAATCACCGACTAGTATGCAGCTCACAACAGCCTTGGCAAAAACGTATCATAGAATTGATAGGTTCACAAGCCTCTGAGTAAAATAAAACCACTTATTGAAGTGGCCACTTCATATAATGTCATTTTCAGCACTGCGCATAACATCCAGCCAATTCTTTCACTTCCTACATCTGGTTCTCAATTAAATGTTGAACTGCTAGAAGATGTAATGCGTTCTGCCTGAAAGTTAAAAACAGATGTCTTTACAACTACTAAAATACTGCATTAAAAAATGTTAACATCCTGCCCATCGTTGTCTTCAGCTTTAAGGTGTATTATCACTCATAACTTACCAAGTGTTTCAAACTTAGCTGAAATGTGAACAATTGTACATTTAGCCAGGTATGACAGTTAGGTATTTTAATACAAGAATCTCAGACACTTAACTGAAACAATAAAATAGGATTATTACATTTATAGCATAAATGTGTTTATTGGTGTATTTATAGTCTATGAGAGCTCAGAATGCAGCATTTAAGTTCATTAATGCAGATCTATTGGAAAATTGATACGTGATCCATGATTATGGAAGAGGAAAAATACTCCTTTGATTTTAAATGGAGCTTAATGAATTCAAGATGTCTACAAGGAATGGTAGAAGTGAATTGCTAGCAGAAGTCAAATGCCATAGAGCAAAAATAATGCTCTTTGTTGCAGTGTTTTCATGGATAAAATACAATTTTTCCTGCTTCCCTTCAAAAATATGTAAAAATCTGTTCAAAATCTTTTTATATAGAATCATAGAATCACAGAATGGTTTAGGTTGGAAGGGACCTTGAAGGTCATCGAGTTCCAACCCTCCTGCCATGGACAGGGACACCTCCCACTAGACCAGGTTGCTCAAAGCCCCATCCAGCCTGGCCTTAAACACCTCGAGGGATGGAGCTTCCACAACTTCTCTGGGCAACCTGTTCCAGTGCCTCACCACCCTCAAAGTGAAAAATCTCTTCCTAATATCTAATCTAAATCTACCTTCTTCCAGTTTGAAGCCATTCCCCCTCATCCTGTCACTCATGCCCTTGTAAAAAGTCCTTCCCCAGCTCTCCTGTAGGCCCCCTTTAGGTACTGGAAGGCCGCACTAAGGTCTCCCTGGAGACCTTATCTTTTTATCTTGACCTTATCTTTTTATATTACTCTCCTTCTCATGAGATAGATATGGATTTTAGAGTTCATCTTCCTCGGCAAAATCATCCCTAATCTTAAGTGAGCAATAATAAAACAGGCTGTTTATCTGTCTTTTTCTATACCTGGGTAAATATCGTGAGCAGGCCCTGGGGAGTGTTCTATGGTATTATCTGCAGCATCATGTGGTGACGGGGCTGGCAGGAGGGGCTGGATTGCGAGGCAGTCATTCAGGATGTCCTGGCCAAGCTCTGAGCTCGATCGCAACTGAAACACAAAAGATAAAAAAAGGATAAATGATTATAACATGGATAAAAAGAAGGAAATAAATCACAAAAATCCTTAAGACACTGAAAAATTATAACGAAGAAATGTTGAGGGGTTAGAGAAAGAAATGGAGCACAAGCATAATTCTCTTTTCAATCCTGCTTGCTATCCTTCCATTATAGCAGGTATTTTTCGAATCTGAGGAAGGAAACTCTTCCAGATGCTTAACAAGACTGTACTGAGGACAAGGGCTACTTGTACAGACGGGCCCTTGGACAGATGGACTTAGGTGTGTTCTCTTGTCATACACTGCAAAAGAGAGAAGAGTGTCCTGATTCATGGATAATGGAGATTTATCAAATGTCTGACATCTCTTACATCAGCAGAGGGATAGTATAAAAAACAGAAATATTTTCCTCCTCGTTTAGTGCCCTGAACTGGCTCACTGAAGGACCAGAAAAGCAAAGGTCCTTGTGGCAGTGGAAAGGAGGGACTGGGAGCGAGCAGCCAGGAGTGGTATCATTCAAGATGGTCAGCATGGAAGTGGTACCACTTCATATGGACCAAAGTTGTATTGAGACCACATTGTTAAAGTTACTAGGACTGCATTTGTTTCACGTTATGGCTGAACTGATTTGAAAGTGAGCGCTCCGTCACTGCCACTAATCCCAGCTGGTACCGCTTGCCTGGTACTTGATCCATCAACAGCAAGTCTGTTTATCTGGCTGATTCAGCACAAAATACACTCTGCAAACTATTAATAAACAAATCATAAGAAGAGTTTTCCTTCGGATGGAATTGGATGAACAGTCTCACCCTGAGGCTACAATACAATACAATAAAAAATACAATTAAAAAAAAATAATCCCAAAACCAAAATAAGGCAAAGGGAGAAAGCCTGCTGCAGCACCCTGACACGAGGCTGTCCTAGCTGTAATGCAAAACTGCACCCTGAGGTTTCTGGCAGATGGATGTTGCTGCAGGCTATTGGGACTGATGCTCGTCCCGCTCCCCTGCCTGATGTTACTGTTACATACAACAAAAATTGGCATGTTTCTTATGGCCATCTAGGCTCACAGGCTGGTATATTCATTCACAAGCATGAAAAAGGAAGGTCTGTGCTGACATGCATGTGGGCCACTGAAGTGGCTGAGACGCAGATAAATACCCTGTACTGTCACCCATGCTGATGAAGGGAGAGTTCATGCAGCACGATGGACAGAAACCTGACATAGCGCAGTAGGATTTGCTACACTCATGCATCAGAGTCCCACGAAGCAAATCTCACAGATGCAGCTGAGCCGCCTTCTCTCCGTTGGATGCCGTGGAAGGTGAGCAGGCAACAGTAACTAGAACATAACCTAGCACCTCTAACAAACTCCAAAGGGGAGGAAGAACAACAACAAGAGAAATTTCTGACCCCGATACTCAGAAATGAAGAAAGAAGAGTGAATGATTCTGAATGCAACTGTAGAAAGACCCATTGCTCTGCCACAAGATGCTGACAATCATTCAAATGACAGTATAAAACTGTTGCAACAGAGTGGAGAGCTGGTCTTACATGTCGTAAACACCTGAGGGAGGGTGGCTGTAATAAAGAGATATTATGCAGCCTATGACACCTATGCACATCCTGTGCATGCTGTAGATTATTCCTTGTCTTAAAGATTTAGTGAGTCATTATTAAGCCCAAAGGCACACTGCCTTTGTGAGGTATATTTCTTATTCTAGAACTTGTTACTCTAGAACTGTGTGAGTACAAATGTTTCTTCTAGTGTAGCACGTATGGTTGTCTGCTATTATCCGCTAATTATTCTGGTTTTACTGCTTTCACTAGTAACATGGATTTTTCATGAAATTAAGTGCATGTGAAATTAAATGCTAGATATATCCAGATTCAAATTCTTAACAGTTACAATATTAATAAGTAATGTGTGGCTTTAAATTTCTATGGAATCTAATATGAAAATAAATATGAAAAAAAATCTGACTTCTATAACAAAATCAGGATTCTATCGCACAGAATACAAATTTACAGAAGTTGCCTGTGCAAAGCTGTATGTTTGTTTGTGCAAATTCTTTTTTTCCTGAGTCAAAACTGATCATTTTTCTATGATCAGACAGCACTCATACAGACAAAACAGTGAACAGAACAAGGAAATAAGGTATTTACACGTTAGTTACAAATATTAAATAACAACAGCCTATTTTAAACACTTTTCTATTTTGCACTATTCAGGAGGGTTTTTTTGCATTTGCAAATCCTTTGATACTGAGAACAAATCTATCATGACAACCTGTGCTGATACAAATTTTCTGGCTTGCCCAATAGTCAATGCTTATAAAAACAAACAAATCTCAGTATCAACAACAGAAAACCAAAACCAGTGAAAAAAACACTAGGAGACAGCTGTCATCTGATTTCTGAAGATAGTTCTTAATCTATGCATTGGTTATTATTGATTCATATTTACAACCACATGGGCTGTATTTTATAAACTTACACACCATACATGTATTGTTTATTATAATACATAACTTCAGAATTACAATAGATTTCTTTAACATACATATAATGAAATATCCTGAGCAAGAGGTGGGTATTACACTGATTTGTGCAACTGCAGACACACACTGCCTATTCAAGTTGCCACTAAAAATACTACCGCAGGCCTTCTATAAACCCTCACTAGATAACAGCAGCTGGGAAGAACTTTAGAACTTTACTCTCCTTTATTGCAGGGTATGCATACAAGTTGCTCTTTAAGAGTAATTACTGTTGCACCATTCAAAAGGGTCGGGAGCATAGGGTAGAGGACCTTTTCTCTACTGCTTAGCAGAGCAGGACCAGAAATGGGTAAGCTTCCTTTAGCAGAGCCACAGCTGCTTCCCAAACTAGACACAGCTTCTGGAAAACTTAATTTCCCACCATTATTTTCTCTTGAGAGAAAGAGTAACCGTGTTTTGGTTGCTGGGTCCTCCTTCCTCTGCCATCTAAAACTCATCCTCTGTGCAATTTTTTTGCCAGATTTTTTGTCTGTACCATTAACAGGGCTGGCATAAGCCACAGCCTTTTTGGAACAAAACAGACTGCAAAAAAACAGACTCTGGTTCAAATATGGCTGATCAAGGTATTGTTTTTTTCCTGTAAAGACATTCAGGGTAAAAAACCGCTCTATCTCAGTCAAATATTTTTGCATATTGTATAGAAAACTTTTTATTAAAAGTTTTAACAAAAACCAATGTTTTGCATTTTGTTAGGAGCAGCAAATTCTGCGTTATGATTTTTCTTTAGTATGTGAAGAAATACCTAACAGACAATGAAAAGACAGATGATCTTAAAAACAAGTAAATAAACCAACCATTCATTGCATCCATTAAAATCTTATCTTCAGTTAAAAAAGCTATAAAGGAGAAGTAATAATTGACCAGTCTTTCTTGCTTTGCTCTAAAGAAAATGCATTTCTTTTCCAGCCTAGACTGTAGATTTATCAACCAACTGTAAAAGACAGCTGATACTCTCTTTGACTTCTGCATAAGTCATATCCCAGCACAAATCTCCCAGCATCCTGGCTGCAATATGATATTGCATATAATGATAATTCCTCCATGATAACCTTGCTTCCCTCATGACCACTCAGCTGAGCATCAGTACAAACATGTCGGGACTGAAAACTTGACAATCTGTTCTTGAGAACTACAAGGTTAGAAAGTTACCTTGCCAAATGATGAAATCTGTAACTGACAGTTTTGCCATGCTGAGCACAGAAATTTTCTGTGTGCTGTAACGTAGCCTAAATTTATGGCTGATCAAGGTGCAAGTTAACAATCAACTGCTCAGCTCACTTGTAACTTCCCTGTATGAAATATTTGTTCAAATAATAGATTTTTCAATTTTGATAGCTCAGTTGTATGGTAGTCTTGTGAAGTTTTATATTTGGAAATCTGAGACATTCCCATTATCACAATGTAGCAGTTTTTTCTAATACACAAAACAAATGACTGTCAGTCATGATTTACAATTGTATTACTTCTGCGACAATCAAGTAATATTTATCAGCTTTCAGAACAATGGATGGAAATTCTACTCCTGTACGTTTTAGATATGATTAAATAATTATCCAAGATTAAATGACACAAGCAGAAGTAATTAGAAGGGAATAATGTTCTACATTCTTGAATTTTCCATTTCATTATATTTGAGTCCAAGAGCAGAGACATGCTGTTGATTTGATGCATGACAAAATTCCAGGGAAAATGTGTCCTTAAAAGAAAAGATCACTTGCTTTATATTCCTGTAACCAATGAGTGTTTTATCTGAGATCTGCATGTTTTTGTACAACCTGGCTAGTTTCTTCAGCATTATTCCTGTTCAATAGAAATCAGACACAATCAAGGAAAACATAAGAAATGTATTTATGAATATACGTAGTCAGAGCAGAAGTAGTTTAGGATTTCTCAAACATTATTAGTTTGTTTCCAAACCACATAAAATAGGATCTCAGTAACTTCAAAACCTGACTATATGTACTCAGATTAACTCTAGTTAATCAGCAAAGTCCAGACTCCTTCAGGCATTCAAGCGTGTGAATTATGTCATCAAATCACAGTATTTTAAATCTTGCTTTTGTGAAAGTAGGCTTAATGGAATGTATGCATGCTGTGCACCTAGTAGAGTATTTCCATATGTAAGAGAGACATTGGTTAGAGTCTATTTATTTTGATGAAGATTAGATCTGTGTCTGCCATGCCTAAAACCAGCAAAAACCCCCCTAAATACTGCTATGTTACATTGAAGAGAATTGTTTTACACGAACTGTAATAGCTTTATACATGTGCTTTTTTTTCATTATAAAGCTAAGGAGGAATTTCTGTTATTCGCATAGTCTGTGTATTAAGTTTACTAAGTGCTATTTGTCAAGTAGAGAATAAGCCAGTAATCTTCCATTCATTTTTATTGTCCGTAAGTTAAGTTGGCAGTGCGAGAGGGAAGTATGACCTGTCTATATAGAGCTACATATTGTACTAGTTTTTCTGAAGGAGTAGCCAGAATTTAATATTTGCTTGTACAGTTAGAGTAAAATTATGTCCTGTTAGCATCACAACATTGACAGTACACAGATGCAACCACTTGAAAATTACAAGTTCAATTATGAAGCCATGCTATGTGACAGTGTATTTATTACAGGTTTGCTTGCTAGATCATCCCTTTACTCCTGCAGATCAGCCTCAAGGTCCAGTGCGTTCTTGCACAGTACTACATCTTTTTGACAAGAGACAATGGAAGTTTACGCTTGCTAAAATTTTATGCTTGCTAAGTGTCCTAATTCCTGCCTCTGGAGGCTACAGACATCTTGGGGCAATGAAACAATGCAGACAGAAGTGATTCCTCAACAAGCTTTGTTTCCAGTGAGTCATCTGGGCACGTTTTCTAGAGAGCCATAGTATTCATTACTCTGCTAATTGTCTATCATAGCTTTTAGATATGCATGCATGCTATTTTCACCTGCTCTTACATTCTGTTTCAATTAAATGTTTGGCTAGGAAAACACACTAAAAACCAAGTTGAACTAGCCTATCTGCACAATAGGGATGTTAGGTTCTATACAAGAAATAGTTACTTTTGCTCCTCTCAAAGTGTTACTACAAACATTTGAGTTCAAATACAAGAATGGCTTCCATCTTTGGGTCCTAGCGTAAATCAGGAAAACGTACCAAAAATGTTTTTCATAGAATCATAGAATTGTCTAGGTTGGAAGGGACCTTTAAGATCATCAAGTTCAACCATAAACCTAGCACTGCCAAGTCCACCACTAAACCATGTCCCTAAGCACCATGTCTACCTGTTTTTTAAATACTTCCAGGGATGGTGACTCAACCACTTCCCTGGGCAGCCTGTTCCAACGCTTGACAATGCTGTTGGTGAAGAAATTTTCCCTAATATCCATTGTAAACCTCCCCTGATGTAACTTGAGGCCATTTCCTCTTGTCCTACTGCTTGCTACTAGAGAGAAGAGGTCGACCCCCACCTCTCTACAACCTCCTTTCAGGTAGCTGTAGAGAGCGGTAAGGTCTCCCCTGAGCCTCCCTTTCTCCTGGCTAAACAACCCCAGTTCCCTCAGCCACTCCTCATAAGACTCATGCTCTAGACCCCTCAACAGCTTCACTGCCCTTCTCTGGACATGCTCCAGCACCTCAATGTCCTTCTTGTACTAACGGGCCCAAAACACAGTATTCAAGGTGCGGGCTTACCAGTGCTGAGTACAAAGAGACAATCACTTCCCTAGTCCTGCTGGCCACGCTACTCCTGGTACAGGCCAGGATGCCATTGGCCTTCTCGGACACCTGGGCACACTGCTGGCTCATATTCAGCCTGCTATTTACCAACTCTCCCAGGTCCTTTTCTGACGGGCAGCTTTCCAGCCACTTCCTCAAGCCCGTAGCGCTGCATGGGGTTGTTGTGACCCAAGTATGGGACCCGGCACTTGGCCTTGTTGAACCTCATACAGTTGGCCTCAGCCCATCCATCCAGCCTGTCCAGATCCCTCTGTAGAGCCTTCCTGCCTTCAAACAGATCAACGCTCTGTCATGGTTTGGCCTCAGCCAGCAACAATGAACCACGCGGCTGCTTACTCAATCCCCCACAGCCGCGGGGGAAATGGGAAGAAAAAGGCAAAACTCGTGGGTTGAGATAAAGGCAGTTTAACGGAACTGCAAAGGGAAGAGAAAACAGTAACAATAACACCGATAAAGGAGTATACAAATGCGATTACGGCCCCGCCGCTGCCGCTCACCGACCGGACCTGCACCACCGCAGCCCGCGCTGAGCAGCGACTTCCTGCCCCCTCCCCGGCAGCTCCCCCCTACAGCCCGGGCATAGCTCACATGGCATGGGGTACCTATGTCCCCTCCCCATCCTTGGGGAAATTAACCCTATCCCTGCTGGAACCAGGACACACTCTCACCCAGCTTGGTGTCATCTGCAAATCCCCTCATCCAGACCATTGATAAAGACATTAAACAGAACTGGCCCCAGTACTGAGCCCTGGGGAATACCACTTGTGAGCCATGAGCAGCCAGCTCCTCCAGGAGAATGCTGTGAGAGATGGTCTCAAAGGCTTTACTAAAGTCCAGGCAGACAACATCCACAGTTTCTCCCTCATCCACTAAGCAGGTCACCTTGTCATAGAAGGAAATCAGATTAGTCAAGCAGAACCTGCCTTTCATAAACCCATGCTGACTGGGCCTGATTGCCTGCTTGTCCTGTATGTACCACATAATGGCACTCAAGATGATCTGCTCCATAACCTTCCCTAGCACCAAGGTCAGACTGAGAGGCCTGTAGTTCCCCAGATCCTCCTTCTGGCCCTTCTTGTACATGGCCGTCACATCTGATAACCTCCAGTCAACTGGGACCTCCCTGCTTAGCCAGGACTGCTGCTAAATGATGGAAAGAGACTTGGTGAGACTTCTGCCAGCTCCTTCAGTACCCTTGGGTGGATCCCATCCGGCCCCATAGACTTGTAAGTGGTGAAGCCAGTCACTAACCATTTCGCCTTGGGTTATGGGTGCGTCATTCTGTTCCTCATCCCTGTCTTCCAGCTCAGTGGGTTGGGTACCCAGAGAACATCTGGTCTTACTACTAACGACTGAGACAAAGAAGTCATTAAGTACCTCAGCCTTTTCCTCATCCTTTGTCACTACGTTTCCCTCCATATCCAATAAAGGACTGAGATTCTCCTTAGCCCTCCTTTTGTTGCTAATGTATTTATAGAAACATTTTTATTGCCTTTTACTGCATTAGTCCAATTAAGTTCTAGTTGGGCTTTGGTGCTTCTCATTTTCTCCCTGCACAACCTCATGGCATCTTTGTAGTCTTCCTGAGTTGCGTGCCCTTTCTTCCAAAGGTCATAAACTCTTTTCTTTTCCTGAGTTCCAGCCAAAGCTCTCTGTTGAGCCAAGCTGGTCGTCTTCCCTGCTGGCTCGTCTTTCGGCACATGGGGACGGCCTGCTCCTGCACCTTTAAGATTTCCTTCTTGAAGAATATCCAGCCTTCCTGGGCTCCTTTGCCCTTCAGGACTGCCTCCCAAGGGACTCTGTCAACCAGGCCCCTAAAGAAAGAAAGGTTCGTGCTCTCTCAAGCCCACCTTCCTGCATATGCTGTGGCAGGGAAGTGAAGACAAATACAGAAACAGATATTGTTTGCTACCAAAAATTAACCTGAAGAATACAAAATGCTGTAGGCATGCACTGACAGCTGTTTACAGAGTTTTGAGACAATCTGGATTTTCTTTTGGCATGTTTGTAAAAGTAATGAGAGTGACAGCATTTATTCCTTCTGATGTGCTGTTCAACACATCACGGTGCCGAAGCCCGCAGGAGTACATGCTCAGTGCAGAAACCAAGTGCAGGGAAGAATCATGATGTGAAATAGCAAATGTTAACATCAGAGTGAACCAACAATGCCCTGGTCATAACAACTGCCACAGCTGCCACAGCATGATGAAAACCATAGAAGGTTTCGATGTTTCCTTGTCCCTGGAGAGCAGAGCTCTACGTGCATTGCTGGCAAAGTACATCCCCCACGACAGAGCTTCCTTGCGAGGCACACCTTGTGCATCCCACCACAGCGCACATCACTGCCACTGCAGCAGCTGGGGCTGGGGGGTGTCAGCCACAGCCAGTCCTCCATCACGTTCTGGGTCTGTTTTCCTGTTTCTCACTGACCACACTCAAAGGAACTGGTCATTCGTAGTCTCAAAAGTTTTCCAACAAATTGTATGACTAAATTCCTTAAACACTGCTGCCTGTTCCTAATCCCTTTTTGCCAACATCCCTTTCAGGAAAAATTGCTGCACGCCATGGTGCCTGATTTATATTTCATTTTGAAAACAGGAAGTAAAGGGATTAAAGTTGGGGATTAAAACACTTACTCTTCACTGCATTTTTTCTGCAAAATAGTTTCTTTGTTGCCATGGGCACTGCTTACTGACCCTTAGCCCGTGAATGCACTTCTTTTTGCATGAGTGACATCTTTTAAATGGACTCCATAGAGAACAAATGACGGAAAATATCCTTACGTTCAACTGCTCTCAAAGCAAGTATTTTCTTGCTCCCTTTCTTGCTGCTTGATTTGCCTCCCTTTCAATCCATTCTCTCCCTTTTGCAGTTTTAACAGCGAAATCTGAACTACGAGTTTGAGCAAGGGCAAGTGAAACCTGAAAGATGCAGAAGCAAACTGGCTCATACTGTAGGATCTGGCTGTTTGCTCCCCATGAGGCAGGTGTTCACAAACAGAGCAGTTTCTCCAGATTTATATAGTCACATAATGGACAATGCCACTGGTAACTAGCTTAGTGCCTGAATAACCTGCTGAAATACCAATGATGTAATGCTCTAACCCTCCTTGGCTCCCTCTTTCCTCATCAATTAAACATTCTGAGTTAGAAAAAATTTTAAAAAAAGTGAATTTATTTCTCTTAAAAAACACATGAAGCATTGTGTTTCTTGATTCACTAAAAAAGCCTAGTTCAAATACTGAGAAATGAAAGGAAAGGAAAGGAAAGGAAAGGAAAAACTGGATATAAGTGTTGCAAAATTAAATAAACCAAAGATACTAATAAACCAATAGATACTAATAAACCAAAGATAGATACTAATAAACCAAAGATACTAGCTAAAGAAAATCACGAGACATTGTTTTCTATTCATATTCTCCACTAAATCTACATGGTGATGTAAAATTTTGTTTATTCAAAACCTTTTAACAAACTGGTAGCTTCATCAATTGTGTGGTAAAATCAACATCTAGTCACAATAAAAAAGCCTGCTTCTACTGTAAAACAATGTAAACAATGAACAATCAAGAAGTGCGCAGCCCTGTAAGAAGCCAGAGCTCTGTATGATTTTGCTGAGGGAGTAATGTATTTGCTGACATGGCCCACAAAATACAAACGTAGACAATCTCAAATCTTTATAGAAAACTCCACATTAACCTGTAATGAAAACTTGTATGTCTTAGTTCCAGAGAAATACTGTTCAACAGGGGGATATCACATCTTTAAACACTTTTTTTCCCATTTCTCTTAATGTTTCAATTGTAAGATGGACAAGTTTATATACATTATACATAACAGGGCTCTAAGAGAGAAGAGATGAACTGTTAGAAAAGGGATATAAAATGACTAGGCTTTGGAAGAATTCAGTTATTGAGAATGCCTCTAAAGACAGAGATTTTATATCCCCTTTTTGCTAATATGGGGGTTGCACAGTGGCAGAAGACCAACGTCTGCAGGATCACAGAATCACAGAATCACAGAATGGTCAGGGTTGGAAGGGACCTCTGGAGATCATCTAAGTCCAACCCCCCTGCCACAGCAGGGACACCTACAGCACGTTGCACAGGACGGCGTCCAGGTGGGTTTTGAATGTCTCCAGTGTGGGAGACTCCACAACCTCTCTGGGTAGCCTGTGCCAGTGCTCTGCCACCCTCAAAGTAAAGAAGTTCCTCCTCATGTTGAGATGGAACTTCCTATGCTCAAGTTTGTGCCCGTTACCTCTTGTCCTGTCACTGGGCACCACTGAAAAAAGACTCTTCTCATCTACCTGGCACCCTCCCTTTAAGTATTTATAAGTATTGATAAGATCCCCCCTCAGTCTTCTTTTCTTTACACTAAAAAGACCTAAGTGCCTAAGCCTTTCCTTGTAAGAAAGATGCTCCAATCCCCTAAACATCTTGGTAGCCCTTTGCTGGAACCTCTCCAGCAATTCCCTGTCGTTCTTGAACCGGGGAACCCAGAACTGGACACAGTACTCCAGATGCGGCCTCACCAGGGCAGAGTAGAGGGGGAGGATGACCTCCCTCGACCTGCTGGCCACACCGTTGATACACCCCAGGATGCCATTGGCATTCTTTGCCACCAGGGCACATTGCTGGCTCATGGTCATCCTGTTGTCCACCAGGACTGCCAGGTCCCTTTCCACACAGCTGCTCTCCAGGAGGTCAGCCCCCAACCTGTACTGATGCATGGGGTTATTCCTCCCCAGATGCAGTACCCTACACTTGCCCTTGTTGAATTTCATAAGTTTTTTCTCTGCCCAACTCTCCAGCCTGTCCAGGTCACGCTGTATGGCGGCACAGCCTTCCGGCGTGTCAGCCACCCCTCCCAGTTTTGTATCATCAGCAAACTTGCTGATGGCAATTATTACCATCCATGCTGATGGATCCTTATTACCTGTGCAAGGTGGCTTCTGTAAAGCCTCCTCAGCTCAGACGGGAACCCTGGTCAACGTCAGCACAGGCCACTCTGCAAGGCAGTTCCAGGAACTGATTTGGCCAGATGACCAGTATTCTAATTTCATTATTTCCAATACACTCTACACCTAGTGTGGACTGCTCTGCTCTACTAGCCTCTACTACAGTCTGAAGTGGGAGTGGTTATAGCTGAGGTGTCATACAGACTGCTTCATCTTAGCAGTGCAGTACAGCACCTTTTTTCTTTATTGTAATCAGGAAAAGTATTCTGAAAACTTCCAGCCATTGCTAGCTGATTGGTTCTTGAAAAAGCAATAAATGCAACATGGAAGAAATCCCATGCAAATAGCAGCAGGATTAATTAGAGAGACCCCGATTGGCTGTCTTTTATTTCTCCTCAGCACAATAACACCTGATAAGATCTCCTTCCAACCAGATATCACAGGAACAAATCTTGGAAGAGTCCATCTCTATTGGGAGAATGTGTTGACAACTCCTCAAAAACCACTGTTCAGCCATCATTTTAGAATTGACCAGCCTGTGTCATAAAGGAATACAAAATGAACCAGGCTGGAAGTCTGTGCCCATATCCCTTATCTCCTGTGGTCTCACCACCCCCTTCATTCCTTAATGATTTGGTAGATGTACCATATACACTACAATTCCAAAAAACCTCCACCAAATGTAGACAACTTTCAGAAATGTCCTTTGGACCATCTTTCCCAAATCTATGCCTCCATGATATTTGCTTTCTGGCAGAGACAGCACAAAAATTCTGTCCTGGAAAACGCCAGGAAAATCAACACAAGTCCAATTGCTTTGTTAGACTAAGACTAAGTACAAATCAAATAAATAAGGAGCAAAATACAGTTAAGCCTAAACACCGCACGCTTTAGCTGATCTATGCTCCTCTTCATAGTATCGAAAAATCCAGTAGAGCTCACCTACCATGCTATGCATCTGCTGAGGTGTTAAGCTGTCAGGTCAGCTGAATCCATGCATGGTTTCCTCAAGACCCATTTGAATGAGCGAAGATGATGCAGGTTTCCAGGAGACAGACAGCTTTTGGAGGCAATTGTCAGGTAAACATCCAATACCTGAAAGCTTGTCTGTATAACCAGTCTGTATCTGATCCATAACTAATTTACACAACAAGATCAAACACGTGGTCTGGGCACTGTTAACACTGCCAAAGAATTAAAGACTGATCAGCTGAAAGATTATATTATTTGGTATAAGTTGTCTTTCAGTTCAATGCCTAGGCTAAGACTTTTATACTCCCTTTAGCTGGTCTTGGTTATCTGAACTGCTTATCTTTTCTTTTTTTCCACAAGGATGGAGCTAACCAGTAGTATCCTTATCTATCACAATTTCCTTTAATTAAACGGAAACAATCCTTTAAATCTTTTAAATTTCTTTTTTTTTGGCAGGATAAACTGGCTTAAAGAACTATCATACATGACAACAGTTGTTCACTGGTATAATTATGGATAAAATTAAAACTGTATCTAAAAGTATAGCCACTGCATTGTTCAGATAATAAGGTAGACGTTACCGAACTGATCTTGTCCTTGCCAAACAGCTGTATGAAATCAAAGCAATCTTTTGTCCTTTTTTCAATTATGTCTTATCTGTTTGAAAATGCACTTTTTTAAAAGAGAAAACCTTTAAAAAATGCATTAGATGTTGCAGATGTTCATGACAATATCTACACAAAGCCAGTGGAGGGGTCGTTCCATTAACAGTGGGACTTGTACTGTAATACTTACTAGTGAATTAAATATTTTCTTTAGATTTACAAATACAGATTTCTTCAGCAAGACTCCTGCAGAAATAGCAAATTGTTTTTCATGGTAAACTTGTATGAAAAAGATAATGTTCTTACACTTGTACAAGGCTAAGCGCTAGCTCGCACAACAAACAGATCTTCACAAAGAGCATAATGGTAGTATTCACCTTCTTTCAAATCACTGGATATACAATAGCGCAGGCTCTGTATTTTGTTAATGATATGTTGCATAATTTCATTTTCACTAACTTCAATAAAAAGATTTACAAACTAAAAGAGCTATGGATTCGTATTTTCAAATACAGTATCACCAGTTCACAGACGAAAGAAACTTGCTGTTTATGGAAAACACAAAGTGTAACCAACTGAATATGAGCTTACTTGTGTCAAGTAGCACCCTGTTTTTTGACTAGTCAGAAACTCCACAGGGTGACTCAAGGAACAAAATTACTCAGCCCTGCTGAAGATAACAAAGCAAAGCTCTCAACTGTAGCCTTCCTTATTACAGGTGTTCTACAAATAAGAACTATAGAATCTATAGGCATAATGATTCACCTGACCCTGACTTCACATAGACAGTATTTCTACCATTAACAGCTGCACCTAATATTATAGGGTGGTGATTTTCAGGGGCAGTCTATACTCAGAATAAAAAGTACCAAAGCATAAATGGTTTTGAGATATTATGAAGTCAGAAAATAGTGTTAGTGTTTTGTAAGAACAATAAATAATATGAAGATTAGCTGAAGCAAATACCTGCCTCACTCATCCTTCTGTTTTCCTAAGCTTTCCTCCTGATTCTCTGCGCTTCCACAAAGCAAGCCAAGCAACTATCTTACTTTTACTGGGTATTTGAAGGAAGAAATTAAATAGCAATTTCAACCTATGAATTTTACCTCCTTGTCCTTTCCTTTCAAAATCCTGCATGTTTACCATTGATCCTGGGAAACAATCAGTCTAGGCAGTTACTGCCCCTCTTCAGGTAAAAGCTGCTAGTTCAGGAAGTGATTCAGCTAAAAACTGGATTTCTATCCTTTGTAGAGTTTCCCAAAAGGAAAAAAAAATGCACTCATTTCTCTTTCTGGTCCCAGTCTGCCTTGAAAATGCATGGAAGATTGAAAAAGCTGAACAGTTGTTAGGTAATTATTGATGTGAGGTGAAAAGAAAAGGTAAATGGTTCACGAGATCCTAAATCAATATGAGGTCCAAGCTACATAAAGATTAGCAAACACACAGCATTTCAAATGTTTAAGTGGCATTTGCCTGTACGTACCAATATGCTTTCTAAATTGACAATTTAGTTGAACTCTGCATATGGACAAAAAATGAAGGAAAGAAACAGGGTGACAGATGAGAGAATACAGGAGTATCTGGGTGGGAAGAAAGACCTGGGGCTGGTCTTACCATAGCATACGCACCTCAGCCACCTACAGATGTTCAGTTTGGGTTGCATATCCTAAAGACGCAAAGCTACAAAGGTGGAAGATAGAATAAGAAAAGAAATTGAAAGAGGAAAGGCTTATAAAAATGGACTGAGAGAAGGAAAAAAAGCAGGAGAACACATAAATTAAGGCTAGGCAGCCTGAAGGTTATTTTAAAGTATCAATTCAGAAGCAGATCCTTCTTCCAGATGAGGCGCAAGATCCATCCAGATTGCTTTAAGTTATGTACACTGTGTCCACTGGCAGCTGGCATTTGAGGAGAAAGAGTGAGAAACTGCAAATAAGCAGTACAGAATAAACATGCTTTTCCCTAGTATATGTAGCTTGATGCTGACTTCTATCTTGAAGCATGATCTTGAAGCACCGGTATCCCTTGCAAATCTCATGTTTATTTTTCAACCCTGTCTCATTATCCACAGAAATATCCAGTTCCCTTTGAATCCCACATGGCTCTCAGCTTCCATTATATGTTGTGGTAATAAGCACCACATGGGAACTGTTCAAGGTACAAAAACATCTTTAAAGTTTGTTGTCCTTTCAAAGTTGAAAGGAGGACATGACTAAGAAGAGGACAGGTTTTAAAAGTAATTGTGGTCCAGGGGCGTGTTGTGCATTAGCACTTCCTCTCAGCATCACTTCATGCTCTCATTTTGGTTGCTGTCTGGTTTTCTACTGCTGACTTCCCTGCTTAAAAGGAACTCCATCCATCTTACCCAAGGAAAGGTTAAATCCAGGCACAGTCAGCAATTTTTCCTTTTTAAAATAAGACAGGAAGCGCTGCTTTTTATCCCACCAAAATATTTTTAAAGTACAGACTGAATACTATGATGCATAGAGATTATATCTAAAATGTTTTGACATTTTCAGCATCTGTTCCCAGGTGTTTGTATGGTATTTGTGTACATGTTTGCCGTCATGTTTATGGGTTTATGGAGAATTTTACAAATTACACAAAGATGATTAAAGCAAGCATGGCTCTCTTTACTCTTCTGCTTTCCTTTGAAAAGTAAATGAAAGTTCTATCCATGTACTATCCACTAAATTGCTTGCATTAAATGTATTCATGCTGGGATCTTCTTGGTCTATAGGATTTCATCCCATTACCTGGAGAGATTCTCAATTGAATGCATTTGGTGGACAGCTGGAGGTTGGGGTTTGGGAGGAGAAGGGGAACAGTGGCTGCCTTACAAGATTTGCAGAAAAGGCATTTCTGCCTTACGTGGTAAGCCATAAACATATATCAACAAAAGTTGCTTAAAATAATTCATAGATGTAGATTTATCTATATCACATTGCATAATCTGGCCCCATCTTAGAGGGCCAAGGAAAGGGTCAAAGCTTTGAAGACAGATCTAGAAAATCTGGGCTGAAGACTTAATGTAATGTTTAGCACAGCAAGTAGCTGATTCCGCTGTTATGAATATTCTTCACCCTGCTATTTTAAGTCTATGCAACATCAAAGACTCATTTGCAGGTACAGCCTTGGAGAGCCAGCAACTTAAGACACCACAATAATGTCACTTGGTGTGTAGGGGGAGGTTAAAAGGAGGATTAAAAACAGTCAGGCACAATATATTAAATGAATCCATGACTAACGGGGTGTGACAGCAAAGGGTTTCATTCTTTTCAACAGAATAGATCCCTAGGGCTGGAAGTATTACTCCACTGTGCCTTTATCACCTTGGAATTTTTATGGTTATTTTTGATGAATTCACATTTTTGTAAAGACTTTTTTGACATTAGGCCAATTTTCACTTTTAATTAAAGTCATAAATAACTTTAATTCTGCATTAAAAGGTTTATTGTTTCTTACTTTTTATTATTATTACTGCCAGGAAATATTTCAAATACCAAAGCATGATGTTAGTTAGCAATTATAAGTTCTCAAAGGTCCAGTAACTATGCTGTACCTTGTAAACATTATAAATTGCAAACTTTATCCATGCTTTAAGTATCTGGCTTGGTAGATGCCACAAGTTTTCTTTTCTTTTTGTGGAGGTTTGGCTTATTTCTCCTCCCATATATCAACGTATTTCAGGTGACCAATGAGCATAAATAAATCCTTATCACACAGGGATGAAAAAATAAGGAATTTCACATGTAGAATGTGCCCACAAAGAGTGAAGCGAGGAGGAAGAAAGGCCAGGTTTAAACTGTTTGGCACAAAGAAGGAATGAAAAATGGGCGAAATCAAATAGTGAATGAAATGCAAGAAGGAAAATACCACATAGTTTTGCAATCTGACAAAATGAGAGAGAGGAGATAACCCATTATTTGAGTTTCAATGACAGTAATGCTACAGTGCAGTTTAATACCCATATTCAGGTCCATTATGCCAGTTTTAGTTAAGGCATCACACACAAATTTCTCAGAATGCGATGTCTTGGTCAGCATTTACTTTACATGCTTGTAAAAGACAGTGTCTGGGTGGCTGAGTTGCCCTCCTGGGGTGGGCAGGACAGGGCTCACAGACCTCCTTCGGCAGTCCTGCCCATGGGCGGCGTGCACAGGAGTGAGGGAGCCAAAGCACTGCTTATTAAGGTGAAAATGAATGCTCAGTGACTTTATCCCTGACACAGGTGTGGGCACTCATGAGTTTAACGGAAATTCCTTAAGCACACTACAGGCCAGTTCCTCAGAGGCTGACAACATGCAGGTCTCTGCTGACATGTCCTGCTTCAACAAACCATTGAATCAAAACTTACTCTTCGAATTTGTATACTGCAGCTTTAAAGACTGACACTTAGTGCTTCCAATGCTGTACGAAGCAATTTTTTTTCTGCTTTCTATGAATGGCTGTGCATTTAATTTTAAAACTTCTAAACTATCACTTGTTTTACGTGGGGTTGACATCTCAAAGGTTTATCTAGCCCTACAGCATTTCATGCATGTTCCCCTTTTATCAGGACCAGTTTCCTTTAAAATGAAAGCTTAGATTTTTATCCTTAATGATCTAAACAATCTAATGAAATAGTGCCAGTGATTAACAGGAGGTATGATGAAAAATGCTCAGAAAAAAATAATCATTCCCCTAGGTCGCAACTTAGCACTTCAAAGATGCGCTTATACATATGAACAACTGTTGATTCATGGACTTGACATCCACAGGGAACCGGCGCTGTGAAATTTCTTGGTATTTGGAAGTGTCTGGCATACGGAAATATAACTTGGAGCTTAATCTCACATACTCTCCATCTGCCCTCAAAATCTATCCTTCCATCTGAGACTGGCCATGTAAACTGGATTTTGTATTACTATGCATTTACGAAGAGGCAGAACTTTAAAAACAAAAATTTCTGTTTTCAAAAATTATTTTTGATTTGTCTCATTATGTATGTATGTTTAGTGATTAATCATCACATCAAAAAATAAAAGCATTAAATCAGGCAGGCAGACTCATTAAGTCAAAGATTAAATTACCATCTATATAAGAACGACATCTATTATTTCCCATTAACGGTTTTTCTAATCAACAGTCTGAAATCAGCAGAAGTACTTGAAGATGCATCGAAACACCTAATATTAGAACACTGCCTTCTCCACATAGGCTTTACACCAGTCAACAAGGTAGAAAATTTACCTTTTTCCTGACTTGTTGGTCTTTGGAAGAATGGGCTTTCACATGCTTTCTCAGAGAACTTGGATCTGTGTACCGTTTAGTACATCCTGGAATCTGACACGCATAAGGTTTCTAAGTCAAAAAGAAAAACGATAAAGCAGCTGTTATATCACACATTATTTTAACTCAAGAAAATCCCTTCTGAGCCTTGGGATGCTGCAAACCACATTACTACAGAACACCAGTTGTACGTTATTACAAGCAGAATGCCCGGTAATTTATTAGAAAGGGAAAGGAGGAAAGTATGGCTTATAAAGGAAGACAAACCAAAGGAAAGCTTTCATTATGGCACCTTTCATTGTTACCCTTTTTTTTTTTGTAATCAGTACAATGAATATTGCTAGTTATACTCACAATTCTTCAACCCTCAGAGCAATCTTTGACTTAATCAGAAATTACATTCTTTAGTGAATCAGGTAAAGAAACTGCAGTAAAGGCCCAGACAGACTGTTAGGTTTATAGAAGAATCTGCTTCAGAAGAAGAGAACAAGAAAAAGTGTTAGTTTACCACATTACAAAGAGAGCAAGCAAAAACCAAAGCAAGCATTGAATACTGAAGTTTCACAAATATTACACACAGAAATACACATTATAATCTGAAGTACAAGACAAAGTTCTTCAGCTTACATTTTCTAGTAACACGTCATATTAAAAAGATACCAGTCCTGTAATACCTTTATAGTTTTCTTGAAAGTCCAATAAATCTAACTCACCAAATAAATAAAAATCTCTAGAAATATCTCCTTCTGCCTGTTCTAATCTGTCTGTCTTCCCTGAAGACTTGTAGGTCCACAATACAGAGTATTAAATGAACATTAGGTCCAACTGTCTGCTGAAATTAGCTGTTTTGCAATTTAGCCATTTATTTTTCAAAAAGCGTTTCTGAAAACACCTTGTACAAACGATTAACTTACCAGCCATACTATCGTCTATTCCAAATGGATAATTTAAGTTTTGTGACAGCCATTTAATCCAAATCCCATTGTTTTTGTTTTCCTTCTGGACTTCTGCCCTTTGGAAACTGCTTGTCTCTGACGAAACAAGATCTTTTGTTATGAAACAAAAGTTTTTAAACAAATCTCAGCTGTGAGTCAAATTCACAAGCAACAATTTGTTGGCATGAAAAATTTTCAATTTACAGAATTATTCTTTCTCTTTTAACTTTCTGGCACATGCCCAAGCCTTAAGTTTGACTGAGTTTTTGTCAGAGAATAGCAGTTATTATCGTAGATGGCTTCTGTGCATAATGACTTCAAGTTCCGTAAAGATCATCTAAGTGGCAGAAAGTTACTGCCTCTACCTGCAGTAAAGCCCATGGGGCTGTGGCCTTTCTATCAACTAGTTTGGCCCATCTTCATCCATGCTTACATTAGTGAGTCACTCCTGAACAGCCTACAGAGCCTTATCAGGCACTTCTCCCTCCTATCCCTAAGGTTATGGGCTACCTGCTGCCACAAAGCTGGAGGAAAGGAGCACACAGTCTAATGTACAGGGGACTGCAATGGGACTTCTGCTTCCTTACAGTGTCCAAGTGTGTCCTCTGGTGCTTGGCGCGGTCGCTGGAGTTGCTGAATGCTTTCTGGCAGCCAGGGTGCTGACAAAGGTACGGCTTTTCACCCGTATGGCTCCTTAAGTGAATCTTGAGATTTTCTAGTCTGGAAAAGGCTTTCTTGCAACCCTCAAACTAGAAAAGAGAAAGAAATGATTTGAAAGGAAAGCACACACAGCAAACTGCAACAGCAAACACCGAGCAGGAGGGTGAAAGAGTTTGCAGAAACCTCCAGCCTGCTATGGCTGGATGCCCCTCCGGAGCGGAGGAAAGCCTGGCTTCTCGGTGTGGGTGTTGCTGCAGGGTTTGAACTATTTAGGCCACAAGAATGTATTTATCATTCCTGCACACGGCTGAATTCGGAAACTTTTTACATAGTCCCATTTTACAGGTGGGACATTGAGACCCAAAGAGATCAGTCAGTTCACAGGACAGCACCACTCAGCCTGTCTGGGAAAGCCAGCCCCAGCTGATTCTCCCAACAGCACACAGAAAGCAAAATGGTCACCACGGGGCTCCCATGTTCTGCACTAGCTACCCTTACCTCAGTTCTGGGCTTGTTTGGGTATTAGCAACTGAGCCAAACACAGGCATCTCTCAGTAGCAACCCAACCTACAGAGCAACAACAAAATCATGCAGGGAAATGCCACTCTGCTCTGCCTTGCAAAGTGTGATGTAAAAAGTAAAATGATTTTTGAAATATTGCTTTACCTTTGTGCCATGAGTAAATGTATGAGGTACTAAAAATAACGGAAGCCCATCAAAATAGGATTTAATCCCTATGGGCAACCAATAATCATGCGGCATAGTATTTCTTCACCTAATCAAGTACTGCATCTGCAGACAAATCTGTTTATATAAGCAGAAAAACAGTTCTTCATCTACCATGTCCCCATAGTATACTTCATCCTAAGGGAAACTAAAAATCATCAGTTCTATTTGACACTAGCATTTTAATGTACATTTGATCTCAATTGGACTTGAATATTTATGAGTACTAGTTATAAGTATAGGCTTTTTTAATTCTATCAGTCAAGATCAATTTATCTCATTAGATTCAGCTGCTGCATACTCCACCGTACAACATCGAAAGCATCTGCCACATAACATGCTAGTTTGCAGTTCTTGTATACTTGCAAAAACAATAATGCATTAACAGATGTCAAACATTTCTGATGCTAACACAAAATTTTCCACCACTTCTCTTCCTATTTATTTTACTCACTTGAAAAGAAATGGGCCATTTTTCACCGATGTTAGCATAACACAAATTCTATGATATATTACTCAGCGCATGTATGTTTACAAAAGCACAGGTAGGAAAGCACTGACACAATTCTGGTCATAATTAGCATGCCTTTCTTACAAATCTGTAAGACCCTCAAAAAGACAAAAAAACAGGATATAAAATTTTCATCACTGAATTTTAAGCAGTTCAGTTTTTTGGATTAATGCAAAAGAGACTTACAATTTCAAATAATAAAGTGCAGGGAGAAAATACAGAAAAATAAAGATTCAGCCTCCCCAAACAAACTGGGAAGGCTGAATTTTGGTGCAGCACTCCCTAACAACTTTTTTTTAGTTTTAGCAACAGAGAGAAATATAGACTGAAAGTTGCCCAGGAGAACACAGTATATAGAAGAAAATACACATTAGCTATAAAATAGCAATATTAAAACTAAACCTAAGAAATTAAAGGTTGAGAAAAGGGATTAACTACGCCCTCCATATCATAACTGCAATTTTATCTTTCACACATATCAATCTCAGAAAATTTCTCAAGCCATGAAGATTTTATTTATAGCCCATCCCTTTATCCAAAGCAAACCTACAGTGCTTTTCAGATTATGCAATTTTGATCACTAAACATTAACTTATGCTTGTACATATAGTCTTACCTTTATGTTTATGAAGGTTTACTATGCAAGTGAAACATTGCTGCAAGTGTGAAAATATTTTTACTTTTAGGGAACTATTCTTAGAAAATATTCCAGGATAAATAAATTAAAAAAAGACATATATTTTTCAATTGCGTGGATAAAAATACCACATTTTTTTAAGGTAAAAGTAAAAAGCGGAGAAAGCATAAAAAACATGAGAGCTAAAACACTGATATAATAAATGGCCTTAGAAAAGCAAAATAATTCAAGAGCAACTATGTTAAAATAACAAAGAAACCTACTGACTAGCTCATCTTATGCAGACAACTTATTATTTCTTATTAAATTTATAAAAGAACAAACATTCATTCTAATGACAGTAACGAAGCTGTAAACAAGTATGAAATAAATTGTAGTATCTCAAGCAACCTTCAATTTCATAGGGTAAATACGAGCCCAGTGAAAAAGTTCTAAAAACAGGCACTCTTGTTTTGTTTATTTCACAAGTTATTAAACTTCGAATCTTCAAGCATGCAAACAAAATTAAACATGTGCAAATAATTGTTTATATGATTGTAAAATTAGCACTGAATTTAACTGGGCAAAAATGTTTAACTGAGCAGAACTAGGGAATGTTATCTTACAAATTTAAAAATTTTGATTTCTGAAGATTCCTGCATTGCTGTTCATACCTTGGAAGCAGAGAAGATAGACCGTCTGAAGTTCTCTCTCCCCTCCACAGCCCTAAATTACTGTGTGTCATACTCACAAGGCTTGTGTATTGTGGAAAAGGTCATTCTAGCAAAACACAGAAACTACAAGCCTGTACTATTAGAAAGACCACCTTCACACAACAATTAATGAATGTTTACTCTAAAACCCAGACTTTTTTGAAGCCTTGGGAATCTCTGATGCTTAAGACAAAAGGAATGAAAAGAAATTCTTTTCAACAACACAGAACGTACATTCTTTCCTGCCAACCAGATTTCAATGAAAGAATTCCAGAGAAGACACAATTACCTATGGGGGGGGGGGGGAAAGTCAGGTATATGGTAGTTTTATTTTGAAATGGAAGTCTTTGTAGTTTCTAAGTTATTAACTCTGGTAGAAGAGAAGGCTGTAACACCTTCATTACAATAAGTCACTTAAGTACATGGAATGCATTTGGCATCCTGAAGCTGTTTAACACTCCTAAACATACTCCTGATTAAACCAGACTTTTTGGAAGTATTATGTGGAATTCATTGTGTAATGTTTTCCTAAACTACAAGGCAGAAATCATAGTTACTGAGCTTTTACTTTTACTGTTGCATGCAAATTGAAACTGTTAAGTAGCTCATAAAGAAAATTTCCTCTCTGTACTTCCTAACCTTGGAAATTCTTTTTAAAACAAATATGTTTTATTATTTATTATTTATTATTTATTTTATATGTTTTATTGGAGTGTCCATATCCACGTTTACTTTATCTTTTTGTAAGGATAACTGTCAAAAGCAAGAAACAATATATTTTGAAGTACAAGGTAAAACATGTCAATAAAAAGCAAAAGCAGTGCTATGACTTTAAAACACTCATGTTCTCATGAGTGTGCTGTTCGTGTTTGTATACATAGAGACAGTGTTCAGTGTACTGGGCAACTGTCCTGTAAAATTATACTACAATTACATAGATTTATATAAAATAACCTGTGCAGCATGTAAAGTCCTGCTGTATGCAGCATGCACTTCTGAGCCCTGTCCAGAATTAGACAGCAACCTTCATTATGAAATACATTTAGACCCTTACACTGTAGGAACAGCATGGTAATACCTCTGTGAATACTTTAATGTTAGTAGCAGACATTCAGTGGCCAAGTGTTTAAGAAATGAGTCAGTTCTCACTGCAAAAGGAACTGCTCTGATTATCTCAGCTGATCACCAGTGTAACAAAGACTGAAGACCTTGCTCTGGCAAACAACATCTGTCTGAGATCTGATCCATTCACAGAAAAGTACATAGTCTTGATTTTAAAAGTCAATGACAGACAGCCCAGCTTCCTCTTAATCCAACTATACCCTAACATTATCTGGTATTAAAAACCTTCACTTTTTCCTGTCTGAATTTGTTTTGCTTCAGCATCCAAACAGCATATTTTCTTTTGTCTTTTTCTGCTATATTAACATGGTAAGTAATATCAAAGACAACTTCTGATTCTAGGTATTTTCTGTTATCAAGTCACTTAACTTTCTCCCAAATAATTTATATATATCAAAATTATTTGCTTTCTCACTATAAACATGCTTTCTCAGACCCACGTTGAAATTGATTCTAAAATCAAAAGAAATACTCATAGAAATATTGACACCTGAGCAGTACTTGATTTCACAGTAATGTTTCCTCCAAGACACAACATAGTGCTACTGTCTTGTTCTGATACTCTCACATTTAGGTTTTTATTATCTTTTTAGTTTGAATCAGTTATACACAGTGATCCTCAAATATTTTTCAGCATCACTGTATTTGGGGGATGATAATTTTTTATTTTTAAGTGCGAATGATAAGCATTTTGCTAGTCTGTTGCCATGTGTGGGGAAATATTTCTAGGATATTATAATGAATACTTTTCATTACATTTCATTACTCAATCTGGTCTCCCTCTAATGTTACAGAGAGAGGGGTGCTTTTCCTTTTTAAATTTGACTTTGCTAAACATCAACTTTCCTATAACCATTAAATTGCAACAAGTGTCTTTCTGTGCATCAAGAGCTAGCTGGTGTCTACACAAAGTCTCAGTAACAAACCTAGGCACTTCAGTGACAGAACACATTTTGTTCTTCAGTAAAACAAAATACATGCCTCAGGCAAGAAGCAGAAGAGACTATGAGGCCTCCAAAAGGCTGTGATATAGGGAAATGATTTGATATTATTTAGATCACACATCTAAATAATCTCAGAAAGTTAGCCGGTACCTGTGCTTGGTAGAAAGGTAAAAGCACTGTCCAAATCTCTGCCAAATTGACTTGGAGGAAATCGACCGAACCCTATATACACACCCAGGATGTACTAACCAGATGTCTCAGATACATTGCTATGCAGGTGCTGAACACCAGTTTGTTTGGCTTAGTAACCTGTTCAGCCATGATGAACCTTTGATGATGCAGAAAGAGAAGAAAACAGCCTATCCAGAAACTAAGATACATATCAGAGGAGAGAAATTCCTCCCTGATCTTAGAAGGTAAACAAGATACGAAGTTTCACCCTAGCAGACGTGCTTTCCATGAAGAAGTATTGAAATAATCAACATCTCTACCTTCCATGCCTCCTCTTCATTAAGCACAATGGATGCTACTTCTGGTCCAAGGACACATGGCATCATAACAGGCTGGGATGCCATGTGCCCCACCACATCTACACAGGTAGGAAAACCAGCAGTTTTGCAGATGTACAGTTCAGACCAGACCTAGCTCTTCCTTTTCCAGCTAACCCATGGCAAATCCACATTGATCAATGATTGATTGCACATGACCACATAGATGCATACTCTAAAAACTCTTCACACAACATGGTTTGGTTTTCCATTGATAATTTCTATGGCCCCCTTCTGACTACTTCTACATTCACCTGGGATACGAAACATGGGATCAAGCTTGGCGGGGAATGGCTGGAAGCAGCCCTGAGGAGAAGGACCTGGGTGTGCTGATTGACGAGAAAGTCAACATGAGCCAGCAATGTGCGATCGCAGCCCAGAAGGCCAACCGTATCCTGGGCTGCATCAAAAGAAGTGTGGCCAGCAGGTCGAGCGAGGTGATTCTGCCCCTCTACCGCACTCTTGTGCGACCCCGTCTGGAGTACTGGAGTACTCTGGAGCCCCCAACATAACAAGGACATGGAACTGCTTGAGTGTGTCCAGAGGAGAGCCATGAGGATGATCCAAGGGCTGGAGCACCTCTCGTATGAGGAAAGGCTGAAAGAGTTGGGGCTGTTCAGCCTGGAGAAGAGAAGGCTCTGGGGAGATCTTATTGCGGCCTTCCAGTACCTAAAGGGGGCCTACAGGAGAGCTGGGAAGGACTTTTTACAGGGGCATGTAGTGATAGGACGAGGGGGAATGGCTTTAAGCTGGAAGAGGGCAGGTTTAGATTAAACATTAGGAAGAAGTTTTTCACTTCGAGGGTGGTAAGGCACTGGAATGGGTTGCCCAGAGAGGTTGTTGAAGCCCCGTCCCTGGAGGTGTTCAAGGCCAGGCTGGACGTGGCCTTGGGCAACCTGGTCTAGTGGGAGGTGTCCCTGCCTGTGGCAGGGGGGTTGGAACTCAATGATCTTCAAGGTCCTTTCCAACCTAAACCATTCTATGATTCTATGATTTCAGCAGTAGTCTTACCAGTGCTAGGCATTCAGGTAACGTGCCTTTTCTGAATCAAACCATCTTTTTCACTCATTCAAGGATCGTGTCAGTCTTGCTTAAGTGATAACATTTTACACAGGGTTTTCATCACAGTTAGTAATACTAAATTCCCACTCCGACTCACTTTGTGCTAGGCAGAATTTCACCTCTTGTAAATATAAGCTATATGTCTTCATTCCTGCTTGTATGGCTTTGCATTTGGCAGATTTACAGGGCACCTTCTTATAACACAATAATTCAGCAAAGTCAATTAGATCATCTGTAACAGTGTGATATCCTCAGAATTTGTGGTTCTACCAGTCCCTGCCAAATGCACAAAGTTTACCCACTTAGCACCACTATTCTCAGAACAAGTGAAGCACTCTTTAACTAGTATGTGCCCTACTAATGGAATTTAATAAAAAAAACTCAAAATCATAGAAACATAGAATCATTTAGGTTGGAAAAGACCCTTAAGATCATCAAAGTCTAACCGTAAACCTAACGCTGCCAAGTCCACCACTAAAACATGTCCCTAAGCACCACATTGTCTTTTAAATACCTCCAGGAATGGTGACCCAACCACTTCCCTGGGCAGCCTCTTCCAGTGCTTGATAACCCTGTAAATGAAGACATTTTTCCTGATATCCAATCTGAACCTACCCTGGTGCAACTTGAGGCTGTTTCCTCTTATCCTATCAGTTGTTACTTGGGAGAAGAGACCAACCCCCACCTCGCTACAGCCTCCTCTGAGGCAGTGGTAGAGAACTCCCTCCACATACGGTTCAAAAATGTCATGTGGTTGAAACATGAAAAGCGTTGGAGAAACCCAATTATAGTGTTTACTGCCTTTTGCAAAAAGAGAACTGCAGGCATTTCACCAGCAGTATCTTATATTCCATTCCACACTGATGTCCATCAGCACTGGGACAAAATTCAGTGCAAGACCTCCTTTGGAAATAGCATTATCTGTCTATGATTCCACCCTGGAACTCCATTTAAGACCTACTCATTAGTAAATTATTCATGAATAATATTGGACTATTTTTAAATATTCTGTGCTTATAATCTACAATTTTATTTAATATTTTTTTCAGCAAAATATCAATACAGAAACTTAGTACTAATTTTCTACTTTTTCCTTCTTCCATTCCAGACTGCAGAAGTAACAGCTTGATAACGCATGCTCCCTTGAAGAGCTGATGGATATGGGAGAAGAAAATGAAACAAGCGGGACTCTACAAAGGCAAAGGGCTCCAAGATGTTTCACATAGCCTTCTGAGTCTTTGGAGACAGAGTGAAATGACTCGATATAACACGTGCTGAAAGATCTAAACTGGTATGAGTCTGCCTGCTTGAAGACAGTATAACATGTTGCCTCTGCCTCACGCAGGTGTACTGTCTGGACGTTGACGTGATCTCAGTCACAACAGCAAGTTACTGTCTGAGATTGCTTTGACAAGCTGTTTGACTTGCTTACTTTTGTAGTATTTGTAAGCTGAACATAAGCATGACAAATAAAAGTTTTAAATCCTAGACTCTGGAGAAAGTTATCTGAATGAAAATATAAGCCATTTCTGAATCTTAGGAAATGCTGTCATATGTGAATGCATATACGCAAACAGAGGGAATGGTACCCCTAAACACTATAGAGGAAAAAATAAATCCAGTGGACGTATACATTAGGCTCCAAACCAAATCTTTGAACTGTTCGGTAGTCATGTAGCATTTTAAGAGGATTTGTTCACAGATAAAGGGCAAATTAATTATTTATCAATGTTTTATGCCTATCTGCCAATTAATTTTGAATGCTCTGATATGCTGACCAGGTAGGTTCTTCTATGTCTGCACCAAGGCAGGCGGTATGACAAGGACAAAGTATCTTTCCGCAGTTTTGCATTTATCACGCAAACAGATGTTAAAGCTGTTCTTTATACGGCTTTCAAACAAGAACGATGCATTTCAAGCATTAATTAATAGTCTTTTAAAAAGCATTTCCCTTCCTCAACAGCATTAGCAGGGTGCTGCTCTGCAAGAGATGTAAGGGCTTTCAAAAAATTGAGGCTAAGACCTCACATGAAAACCTTTTAAATAGCTTTTTATTCCCCCAGACTCTCCTGCCTGGCAATCTTGTGAACAACACATAATTAGTGTCAGACATCATTCAAACTGCTGACATCAGGTGTTCACCAAGAAGGAGGCTGCATGCCACAGCTGAGATTTAAAAGCACAGGTTCATTTCATGTAAAATAAGTACTTTGCTTTTAACCCTTAAAGTGTTTAAATGGGGAAAAATGTAGCATTCAGACCACCATTTCATTATACAGTGACCATTTCTATCTCAACAGAATACATTTTGTGACATGGTGACTGAATGCAAAGTGCTTATATAAGGCTATATTTTCCTCAAAGCTATGCAAAGGCTGGTATTTATTTTCTGCTTTTATAGTTAAGCTTATGAAATGATACAAAGTCTTGGAATTCTTTGCTCCAGTAAATAATGACAGACTATGTTTATATGTGTCGCATATGATTATAGTAGATGCTTGTTTGCCCAACCATTCAATGACAATTTGGTCCAAAGCTTATTGAAGTTGATAGGTAATTACTCTCTATATTTCCTCTTAAACAAAGAAGGTTCCCTCCACTGCGATATCCTCACTTCAGGTATTTCTGCTAGATTGCATTAAAATTTTACAATCCAGTATCGTATAAATATAAATGCAAACAAAAGATAATTACAGACCATGACAAAGCCTGAAGTAAAAATTGTTATTTATCTTCTTTGTACTCCTACTTTAAGCTAAAAGGCTTATTATACTCAGTAGACATACAAGAAAGTTCATATTATGAGTCAGATGTAAGACTTACAGGAGTAGTCAGTGCTTATGGCTATAAAGCTCATATTTTAAGAGCTTTTTACTAAGGAGCACATAATATTTTTTGTGTGTGTCTGTGTATAGAACAAGATTAATAAACTGCACCTTAACCTGATTTCAGTTTTCCAATACATCCATCTTTTTGGGTATATTTTAAGTAAGAAGAGCTACATACTGCTGTTATAACTGAAAAATGCAATGAAATCAATGGAAAAAAAGGAGATATTAATGCAGAGCAAAAATTTACACACTGATTAATATATGGGAAATCGAAGTGGGCAACTTTTTCAGACAGACGCACAAGAAAGGGTAGTCTTTTGCATTCTCTCTGAATAAAATCTCACTTTGTCAGTCACACTGTACACACTTGGCTGAGTATTTCCATATGTAGACAGATTACTTACCAACAAAATTTAATTTGAATCTCCTTTCCAAGGAGATCAGTATTCACAGAGAACACTCTGGTGTTAGTTCTGACAGAAACAGTGGATTAAGGATGCCACCAAATCGCAGTAAAGGGGGTAGAGGAAAACAGGTAAGGAACTGTCCCCACCCACAATACTCTTTTATTGTGAGAGGTCTCTTTACAGATGATTCTTTCTATGTATGTGTTCTTGATATATGTAGCATGCTCATTGCTTCTTTTCATTTCAATACTCTGGAGATCTTCACACTTCTCATATTCTAGAGATCTGCACCACACCATATACTCTTACTTTCTAGGTAACACCATGCCTAAAGAGACAAATACCTCAGCTGAAATGAAGCACAGTACATTGAATGTTATTTATCCCCTGAAATAATGGTGTCAAGAGATTCATTCACCATGGAAATGTCTCTTGTTTTCATTAGTTTTAGTAAGTGTGGCCATTTTGGCCTTGGAAGCTATTTCTGTTGCTGTAGAGAAGGTAAATATTATGACAAGTCCCTTCAAAAGAAACTATTACTGAACACATCAGCTGCTACTGATTCAAAAACCATATGGTACAGAAACCATTAGGGGAGGAATGAACAATTTGGGAATTCTTTCATTGCTTCCTTTTGGAAGACAGGGCTCCTGACTTTTTCTGGTTTTTCTCCTTTCTTTCTCTTCCTCCTTGGCTCTTCTAAAAGGTTGACTTTGATCCTCTTGTAACTGAGGTCACCATCTGTATTCATGCAGCTTTCTCTACTAAAAGTCGACATGGTTCTAAAATTGTTCACCGTTAAAGCAGGTACTGTTATTGCTAAACCCCAGACAAGTAATCCAGATTTAAATACTTCTTCCTTCTAGTAAACTTGCAAGAACTAAATAACCTTTCCACACATAAAAAGCCAGTTACTTCCTTGCAGGTATTTTAAAAAATAAATGCAGGAACACCATCTTCCCCTCCAAGAGAAATTCAAACAGGTAGCTACATCTCATTTCTGTAGTTCAGATCTCTATAGGAGATATGCTACACATTGAGATCATAGGCTTTCAAACATGGTGATGAGGGAGTGTAAATCACAGTCTCACTGGGAAGATTATGTTGGTTTAAAGCATTTTGTTCTTTGTGAATTTCACAGAGGACTAAATTTTGATCTCTATTACACGTGGGGAAAAAAAGCAGTAAAAGATCAGGGAACCTCTGAAACCTCAGCCCAAGCGGGAAAGAAACATGAGTCTAGAAGGTTCTTCCTCACCAAACTCTGTGTCCAAATTCAGATTATTCATGATTCATTCTATTTTGTATAAAGAGAAATAGAACAGAAATATCTATACCCAGAAATAGGAATATTCCATTCTGTTCTATTCCTTTCCTTTCCTTTCCTATCCTACCCTATCCTACCCTATCCTATCCTATCCTATCCTATCCTATCCTATCCTATCCTATCCTATCCTATCCTATCCTGTCCTGTCCTGTCCTGTCCTGTCCTGCTCTATCCTATGCTATCCCATTCCATCCCATCCCATCTATAAACATGCAAACTGGGACTGAAAAAGTCAAACAAACATGCAAGCTGTTCTACAAATACTACTGAAGTATTTCTTACAGTTATTTGAAAATATATCACTTGATTGCCATTTTTCGCAGATACAATGCTACTAGAGACAGGAAAGCACTAAGATGATCCTCCAGAGTAGAGTATTGGTAAATTCTCACAGTTATGGTACATAGCTCACAGCTGACACTGTAAAACTTCTAGCACAGCTTTTTACAGACCTGGGTATGAGGTTCCTTCTACCCCCAGCATATGTACACAAAGCCAGCTGCTGTCTGGCGTAGGCCTTCTTAGTAAACTCCATGTATTATTTACAGAGCTGAAATTCATTTTTCTTACAGATTTTTCTTTTAATTGAAAAAAGCCACATAGATCACTGCCAAGAGCAAAATAAGCAGTGAGAGAGACATTTGATCTTTCATGAGTGCAGCATTTGCCTAGAGGAAATATGCTAGAATACAGTAGAACATGTCCATAAAGACTAACTTAGTGTCCAAAGAAATTATGTACTTGTTCTCCTGGAAAAAAAAAAGTTTGAATGGCTCCAATTTTGACAAACCGACACTGATGTTAATTAAAGGGCCTGGTTAAAGAGGTTTTATTACAACAAAAGCATAAAGCATAATTTAATCGGTTGCTTGTTTATGTAAAGTGTTGTTCAACTTAAAGTGCCTGAGACAGAAAAGCACAATGCATACAGGAAGAGGCATCATTAGAAGAAAAAAATATGCTTGGCCAAACCTTGACTTGCATTTAGAAGTTCAAGGTTCACTGGAAAAATGCAACAAACAATATACTGAAAAAGGCAACTATCTTAATTTTAATGCTGTATTTACATACGTGTTGCACTTTTTTTTCCCTGCCAAATTGGCTCAATCATATGTAACTTCTTGCATAAACACAATTTTAATTTAATTATATAAACCGAATATTTTACTGTTAAAATAACAGAGGATTAAATTGTGTTGCTCTTCCAATCTGCAATGGTGTGAGGAGTACCTTCTTCCAAGTAAGCTCTCTCATAGGGATACACAGAAGCATACTGTTTGATGTCAAGAACCAAAAAGTGTTAGATTCCAATATGCAACAACAATCTCATCAGGGGACAGAATTTTTTGCAACTTCCATGTAACATAATTTATTTGACATTTTTCCATCCAGCAGGTAATGTTCCTTGAATGTGTCTTGTTGAATTAATGGGAAGTTCTAGCCACTCAATCCATGGTGTATCCATGGTCCACTCAGTTCATAACGTAGAAAGGACCATTTCTGCTACACTCTGGCAGAACAAAGAAATATTCAAAAAGATAGAAAAACCTCTTGGATAATAGTTCATTATTTTTTTCTCTATATTATTAACAATTTATAAAAGCACATCTGTGAATTAATCAATCTCACTTAACTGGTGAAGAAACAATATGAAAATTAGAATCACACCACAAGTCTATGAAAAAAAGAAGGGCTAAAAATAGGATTTTTTGAATTTTAATTCTGTATTTTGACAAAAAATATATTTTCTTCTGTATTTAAATCATATCATCATAGCGTAAGTCCAAAGAACAGGCTTCCCAACCTTCTTCAGCTAGTTTCTTCAGAAAGATGAGGGAAACTTGAAAACATGCACCCTTTTCATTGGATGCAACTCCTCTGCTTTTGTTAGAGGATTTAGTTCTTTTTATTCATTGAGTAATTCAGGTGTTTCACTATGAAATAGAAAAAGGAATTTAGCTGCAATGTCAGAGCCACTATGTCGTTTTAAGGAAAAGTCTATCACTATGCAGTCGTAACATTTCATTTCACTGAAGATAGTCCTTTTGCACAGTTAAAAGGAGGGGGCTGGAGAAAAGAGCTTTCTGTTAAAATGATCTGTTCACACACACTTCTTTTTTTTTTCCAAAAAAGACTGCTGAATCATAAACCAGAAGGAATCACACCTGTATTGTCAAAAGTACTCTTTTTAAATTGAGAATGGCACATAACCAACTCCCGCATAGGACCTTCAGATGTCTAATTAAATTAAATGTATAGCTTCTTTTTTCAATGTACTTAGCATCTTGAATGTTATTTAATCAATCAATCCCTCCAACATCTACGTGAGAAAAGAGGGAAAACATTACTCTTGTCCTACACAAAAGACCTGAGGCCAAACATATAGTGGAATGGATATGGTCATACAGTGGGAGTGAATATATAAAATTAAGCTGAGCAGTCTTACCTCTGCCAGTAATATTTTATAATAAATGTGCAGTGGTGACCAAAATATTATGGGGGTTGGAGTCCCAAGATAAATCTCCTTTTAAATGAATTATTCCAAAGTTTTATTCCTTGCACTGCCTTTTAGAATTTTTTTGAAACATAATCTGTGCATCTTTATAGCTATGGCTATCCACTATACCTGGACACTTGACTACATAAGGATTACTTGGCTATCCTCTAACTGTACTATTAACTTCAAATTTCCATCGTTTGGGGAATAAACGTGACACATACTAGTTTTTTTTCTACCTCGGTTTTGTAATGCTGACTCTTTACCGTGATAATGCCATGTTAGTGATTTTTCATAGGAAATTTTAATCCTGGACAATTGTACATAAAAAGTAAATGAGTATGTTACCTTATGATATTTCTAACTACTTGGAGGCATGTAAAGCATACAAAAGTTACACTCATGGCCATATTCATGAGTAAACATTCAGCATTTTCTAACACTTCAAGCAGTTGATTTGGGTTTACAGTTGTATCCCACTCACTTGAATGGTCTGAGGGATCTAGAATACACTCTGTAGTATTTGAAACCCACCCCACATACCCCAAAACTACATAACTAGAAATTAAAAAAAAGAAATTATCATACTGTAATGTTCATTTTAACAATTTCAGAACTTTTACAAAGTACTCAATTAAAATCTGGCAATTTTCAAAGGAAATATGCTATTGCAAAATAAAAATTTTATATTGAAAAATAAAAAGTTTTATATTTAAAGTGTGAAAATCATGTTTAGACTTTTCCCATTACTTTCTTCCTAATTCAGCTGAGGCTATTTGCTGATTTTGACATGAATCTGTTTATTGCTTTTGCTAGCCTTTAGCTGCATTTCCCAATAATTAAAATATTCATCAAAAATGCTAGCTCAGAAACAATTCTTACAGACAGCAAAGTGGGACATGCCTTGCCAAATAGTTTTCCTCCAAAGAAAAAATGAGAAATAAACACACTTGTTTTAAATCAGATTAATTGAGGCTTTATTAAAAAGTGTTCAGATTAGTATCTGTATGGCTACTGAAAAAATATGGAACAGAAACTCCCCAAAAGTTACTATTCAGCAAAAATGTAAGCAAATGAAAATAGAGCAAATGTGAATTCTTAAACTACCTTAACATGGCCAGCCCATACTATAACAGTTCTGTCATAACAACCAGGTCACAATTCTGCATTCCTTGAATATGCACCACTTCCACTGAAGTCAGTGGGAATTTTGGATATGGAAGGAATGTAGAATTAGTTTCTTAATCCTCAGGCAGCACTCCATGATAATTACAGTGCCTCAACTCATAATATCACTGGCTGAACAGCTTTGCAGCACCTTTTAGGGCATTAACAGTAGGATTCTGCTGATTTAGTCTAAAAATCATACCAGGACCTTGCCTCTGCACTCTCATCTGTAATAATTAAACTAAGCAATCAAAAGTTTAGAGTGAAATGCATTTTGAGCTGTTTAGCAAGGCTATAGCCTTACCTCTTCTTCCCCATTTGTTCCCTGTTAAAGGGGAAACCAATAACACAACTCAGCATTTAAAATCCTAGCTTTGCCTTGTTTTGAGCAGAGCTACTTAGCTCTCCTTTCATGGCAAAGCACAGGAGAATATTCAGCTCACAGATTAAGAGAGATGGATTGCAGAAAAGAACAGTTGTGGAAAACAAGGCAAAAGTGCTTGCATTGTAATCAGTGGGAGTCCATCACAATAGCAAACAGCCAGGGGATGTTCCCTTCTTACCCCACAAGTAAACCATATGCAAATTTCCAGCAACATTCAAAACCCACTTCCCAGCTTAGTACATGTTTTCCATTCTTGGCTGCTTAGCACCCTCAGCTTTTTTCAATTAGGTCTTGTTTGTTTAGCTTAAAAAAAAAAAAAAAAAAAAAAGAAGCAAGCTCTAAAGAAAGGATTAAGCCCTGTATCTTATGGAGAGAGAACATAAATTAGAAATTCTTTTCGAATCTGGAGTATGCATTCTTTAATCTTCCGCCCTGCTGGGAAGTGTAATAAGAATAAAGGCAGAGAGAAGCTTTTTTGCTTCATTTGATTTGTTCAGCTGAGAACATGCTTTTGACTATCTGCAACTAAATCTCGCAATTCATGACAACTCAGACAACACTCCCACATGTTATAAGCCTGTGAGTTAAAGAGAGAGCTGGGAAAGCTTACAGAAACCCACCTGGTGAGAAAGCTCTCCAGATTCAAAGGGCCAAGACAGAAGGCCATATGGATATAAAGCAAGCAAACCGTGACTGTGAGAAGATTGTGACAACCGTTTAGGTGCTGGCAATGCAGTTGTCCAGTGCGTTGTGGCCTCAGAAGGAAAATAATTTTCAAAATGACCAACAGATCTGACTGATGGGTAGGAGTTAGCTAGGGATGAGAAAGGCAATGGAAGATGCCAGAGGCTGGAAGAAGTAAAGCGTTGGTTACCATGTACTAGTTCCTTGCAGTAGAATTAACTAAGTCTAATAATTATGCTTTGAATTGAAAATTAAAATGAAGAAAATTTGATGAAAAAACCCAGAATCAAAAGAGAATGCTAAAAGCAGAAATTGGCACCTTCTCCTTTTTAGGACAGAAAATCAACTTTCCTGTATGTGCCACGTCAAATTGTGAAAGATTTTTGCTGTGATCCCACGCCAGTAAAAACAGCAGCAAGAGAAAACACTGGAAGTTATTTTCCTCCTTTTGGTGCAACGTGCCCAAGTGCAAAGAACCAATATGTACAAATACGTATAAAAGGAAAGAAAACAAGGCTGCTGTTCCTCCCCTTCCTCATTCCTCTTAACACCAGAAAAGACACAGTAGGAAGCAGCCGGATCTTCAGACAATGGCTAGGGTTTACAGCTTTCTGACATCCCATTAATGTCACCAAACCTCACCTCCCACTTCCAACAAACAGAGTTCATACTGCAGCACCTGCAACTCAATTTACGTGCACAAGAAAGGCAAGCCTCTTGCATGCACTCCTCACAGCAGAAAGGAGAAAACATTTGGTGTCAGCAGAAATCACCTTCTGAGGGCAGTCGGGGCGGTATTTCAAGCAAGCCCTGGTCAGACCAAGACTGTGCGCCCGGGTGCAGTCAGGACAAACAGAAGTCACTGCACTCAGGCTGTCCCTAGTGGGTTAAGGCTAATGCCTGAGATAACAATCCAGTGCAGAATCTGGGAGTACAAATTTTAGGGCTGGACCTTGGTTTGGAAGCAGGCAGGACCTCAGCTCAACCAACAAGTGTGTCTGGGTGCCAGAAGAAGGACTAGGGGTCCAGAGCAAAGGCTGAGCACACAGGACGCCATCTGAAGGACCAAGGACCAGGCAAGGTGTGGAGCTGGACCACACCCGGCAGAACTGCTGGCACATACTCGCCAGCTGTAAAACTGTGGTTAGGGCACAATATTTTTTTTCCTAAAGAGCTCAGCAGTCAACAGCTTCTGTCTAAGGGCAATGGCCACCGCCGGTCTTTTCTAACTCACTACAGGGTTGTTATTCCCCCTGCCACATGGACTGGGCTAAGAGGTTCAAGTTCCCAAAACCAGAAGATAAGGTAATGCAAAATCTATGTGCATCCCCTTGAAAAGCTACACTCATTTGAGTCACACATATAGGGGCTTTTGCTCCCGCATACCGAGATGCTACCTTACGCAAACAAAATCCTCGTGACAAAAGGCCTGTGGTGAAGGGACCATGAGGGATTAATGCAAAAGAGTTCCCTTGGGGTGAGCCATAAAAAGCTGCTCATCTCTAAAAAACTTAATAGGGGAAAAGTTGAGGTATATGCTACTAAAGATACTGTGGTGTTGATTATTTTTTATTCTCCATCTTTCTAATAAAGTTAAATCATTCATACAACATTTACATCCCACAACCAACCTTTAAAATACCAAAGCCATCTACATAGCTTAATAAAGCAAGCCGCTACTTATTTCATGTCAGGCATAGCTTAGAGGTGTGCCGAACCCTTTTCTTTCCCCGGGGCTCCTGAGAAAAGTGGCATGGCAGCGATGCAGAAGAGAATTACTAAGGAATTTAGGAGTAAGCCAGTTTCTCTGGTCTACAGCACAGATCCTCCAACACATCTAGCAATGCATTTCTTTCCCCTGAATGTGTAAGTAGATGAGTCTCATACATCTTACATGCAAGTGGTTCTCACCATGCAACTGGGGCTTAAGCTATGATAAACCTTCAGTGATCATTACAGAGCAAGGGCAAGAAAGAGAAATTCAGTAATTAATGTAGGATGTTAATGGAATAATCACAAGCCTTGATGAATCTAATATTTTGTTCCTATGACGCAACAGATGTCATTTTTGAGGGAAGTCTTGAAGGGTTTACAGACTTTACAGAAGCAAAACACTTTGGGAATAAATCCAAGGCTAGGATGACAGAAGCCAGTCCACAGCATGCGAGGCCAGGCAGAAGAATGAGATGCATAAAATAGAGACAGGAAGAAGAAAGATTGGTAAGCATGGCATATTACTAAAGATAAGTACATACACCCATTCCTCAAGTGAGGTGTTTGTTCTATGAGCGAGTTGCAAGACTTTTATTTATTTATGTGGTATGTCCAGTGCCACAACTGTCTGTGGAACACCCAGATGACATTTTAGATAATAATGGATTAATGACTGTATCTAATTTTTACTGCTCATGGATACAGCACCCAAAATACCTGCAGGTTCAGAGGCACAAGTAGGGGATGAGCTGTGCAATTTTCTGAGGGCAAGGATAAGAAGCTTTAAATTTCACCAAAGAAAAATAAAAGGATGACTCAGTAAATAACTACCCTTAGAACATACCACCAGTGCATTAAGTTAAGGGTTTTTTCTCCTCTCCTTGGCAGACATTGCATTCTTCTTAGTATTTCCCCTTTGCAACCTAACACTTACCTCCTTCACTGTGAATCCTTACAGCATTGAATAGTCCTTGAAATGAATCTTTTCCCACCGTGAAAGGATGTTTTAGAGAAGCTACAACAAATATTAGAGCTGTTTTTGCATGTTTGGCCAAAATCACACTGCTTGGGTTTTTTTTAACTGATGGTAAAAACTTTATTTTCTATTCTAATGGTCTGTACTGTTACAACAAAGTCAGATGATAAAAATACAGATAAGTGCACAACACAAAGACTAAATGAAAATGAACAGCAGATGAAGCTTACATGCACTAATGGGAACAGAAGACTAACTCTGAGCCTGGATTTATGTCCACCTCCTAATCAAGTGCAATGCTAAAAGTGCATGTTGATGTGCACCACAAAACCAGTTGAAAACATAGAAGAAAGGTGCCCTATCACACTTTATCTACCTGGAGTTTCTGTTTCAAAATAACTTTATCTTTACACTGCTATTGAAAAGGTCAACATCTGGCTGGAGAGATGTTCAAATGCAGGGTGAGCAAATCTGGTATCTGCATTGTATTATATTTTAAGGCAGGTTGGTAAATCTGATATATGTTTGTTATCGATAGCTTCATACAGAGCTCTGATTATCTTCAGACAACATCTCTGTTGCAGCGTGTGGGAAGAAGGGAATGATGAGTGACGGGAAAACTGGCATGGTTTCGGAGACCTGGAAGAATCAAGAAACTGAAGCAAATGGGTGAACTCAGGATTGATCCTGCTGGACTAAGCACTTACTGTCTCCAGTCACACCAGCAGCACTGTGAAAAACAGCTGTGACATCTGTATTCTGTTCTTCTCTTTGCATCCAATGTACCAATAAAACATTCAAACCAGCACAGTTTGTCTTTGAAGATCACCCGAGTTTCAGACCTCAGAGATGACTCAAGGAGGGCTCAGTGAAAGTCTTGGGTGTACTGCACTGACAACTTTTATTTCCTCTAGAAAACTGACCACTTGCAGAAAAAGTAAGGGTTTCCTTTATTTATTTTTATTTTCATAGTTAGTCAGAGCCCAGCAATGAAGAAGGATGACGGTAACGATGATATTGCTGGTAAGAAAATGGTGCTACAGGTTTTTTTTCCTCCGTTTGTGTTTGCTCATAAGAAGGCCCCACATCTAATCACCTTGGCTAGCCCTGCTAGCAGTGACCTTTTGATGCTTGTTAACAGCATATGCTGTAATTCCAAACCCAACATACATTATGAGATCCTGATGTTAAGCCTACGCCCCTATAGCGATTATATTCTCTTTACGAAGACTATGTATAGATCAAACATTAAACACTCTCCATTAAGTGCGTGCCAGCTGTTACTCTGTTACTTACAGTACTTAGTTACTTGACTTTGATTGCTTTGTCCTACAGTCTGAAAACCTGGGGAAAACCTGAATAAGTCTTTTGCATTTAGCTAATTCAACATACATATATATACACACTTACCTGAACATTGCAAGCCACTATTGCCAATAAAGGTCTACAGGATCTTATGACGATTTCCCTTCGATTTCTGCCTCAATTTATAGTATTAACACTGCTTGAAAGACTCAATTGTTTCCTCCAGTGTCCTGATGTCCCACCAAACAAAACTGAACTGATTGAAATACAGCCCGTTGATGCTTTTGTATCACTATAGAAGCTGATGGCAACCTTCCACCTCTTTTGCTGAATGGTGTAATTGGCCTGCCAGAGAGGATTGGGATTTTAACACGTTCCCTGTTTGGCTGAGCTAACCAATTATTCTGCGGTTGCTATCAAGGCTGCAGACTTTTCTTCATTGGGGTCATTAAGCTTGTCAAAACTAATTTGTCACCACAACTGCTGACCCTCATTGCCTCTGACAGCAGCGCAAGTGTCAAACTAAACAGGCCTTTGCATTACAAGAAAGTAAATGACTGATCAGAGCCCACCAAGCACCCTGACTGTATGCCACAGTCTGGCCTTCTGACCCCATGAGAGGTAGAAACAGTACCAGCCAAATGACATGGGGTCACCAAACAACATTACTAATCATTTTGTAGAATAAGTAAACAAAGCCTCAAACAGCTGAAGTGAAAGCACATTCGGAGGTGGTATGTGGCCTCCGATGATGATGATAAAGTTTTGGGTTATTTTCTTTTTAATTAAAAAAAGATGATGAAAGTAATTTCCTCTGAAACAAAATTCTATGAAAGAAGTTACCAGCTGACTCAGACTACGTTTCTGGAAAGCTGCTCAGACACAGCAGCTGGCAGTGGAGCACTTTGAGCCCAATCCAGCAGATCATTACTGCGTAATCCTCTGTGTATTCTTGATCACTCGAGTGACATCTGAATCAGGCCAGTGGCAGGTTCTTCATCATCTGACATAATATTAGACACAAAGTACTTAGCATCAGTCCACACTTACTACAATGGCGTAAAATTTGTCCCAGAAACATCTGCATGCACCTAGAATTTGCTTCACCGAAGGTACAAGATACGAGAGTCTTACAATGGAGTTAATGCCTTCTAATTATCCGTATCACCAAATTATTCTGGTGGCAAATCTTTCATAACCTGACTTTAATCTCTCCTTCACTGTTGCAATTACATTCAGTTTAATGGGGTAACTTGGAATTAGCACCATGTTGTCAGTTGCTATAGTGCACCTGAGAGGAGAATAAACTTGCAAAATAAGGGAAAAGTTTCAGAGGAACACTTTATCTGAGCACATTCCTAACCATTCAAGGCACCAATTCCAGAAGGGCCTTTATCCCCAATACTCTGAGAGGTCCTACTTGGTTTGATTAAGGTGACTCGTACTGCCATAAACTCATCCCATGAATAAATCTTTGCAGTGTGAGGACCTTCCCTTCTCTGCTACCCTGCAGTACAAGAAAAGTTCTGTAAATACAGTGAGAGCGAGAAGTGTTCGGTTTTCTCCCTACAAACCTTCAAATGCCATCATCTTTTCTCTGTACTTTCTGTAAAGCAGTATTTTTCTAAGCCTTTGGAAAGGTATCTCTTTAATGAAAACAGGCAGATGCAATATACCTCAGCAAACAGGATCCAGTCTGAAGAGAAAATGGCTGTTGTTGGTTTTTTTGGCTATGTGAATTACATTTATTTAAACAAGGCTGAGTGACTTACGGTTCTTCAGCAATGTAATGACTTCAAACACCACTGTTCCCATTTAAGAAAGAAAAACTAAAGAAGGAAGCGGTGAAGAGACAAAGAAGAAAGAAATGGAGAGTAGTATGGCACAGGATCCCAGGATTTTGCTGAGTCCTAATGATGTCATTCAGTATTTAATCTCTGGTGACAAGAAGGTTTTTTTCCCTCCTTTCAGCAAGAAAGTAAATTCAACATTAACAAAGCCCTGTATTTGAAGCCAAGATTGGATGTGAATCTTAAGTTGTTCCTAGCCTTCTCTATCCCTTCCCCCTGCACATAGAGAGTAGCCACAACTAAAAAAATATGCTTTAAAGGCCACATAATTATTTTGAGCTTATTTGTAATTTATATTTGGGATAGGGTCTTAGAAAAAGGCTAACACATAATTATTTTGAGCTTGTTTTTAATTTATATTTGGGATAGAATCTTACAAAAAAGGCTATTACATTCATTGGCAGAAAAATAAATAATGCCAATGGTCATTGTGGTATGAATAACTGGGGAACTGCCAAATATTGCAACTTGCCAAGCATCACAAACAAAAGCTTTTAAAAATATGCACATTCTTCGACTAACATCTTTTGTTGTTAAAATCAGGCATGGGTGAACCAATCAGAAAAGGGGATAGGGAAGTAAGAGTAGAGAAAGAAATGGGTATGACAGCCTTTATATTCCCTAACTACTAATCACTTCTAGAGGGAGACACTCTTAATTTAAAACAAATTGCATTATTTCTTGATGCTTTTATTTCGCGGAACAGCACTGACATTAAGCCTTGGTATATGCAGAGAAAGGGGAAAGATTTTTTTTTTCCTTTTGTTTTACTCAATAGTTAGCATCCACAGGGAGCCAGATAACTGTTGCTCTCATGTGATGTACATCAAAATTTTAGGGAGTTAATGTGTTTGGATGGGTCCAGTAAATATCCAAAACCAGTATTCCTACTTTACATTAGTGAAGTTTAATTCTGATTTTTTTATAATAGTCCACTAGCAGCCTAAAGCAGACAAAGTCCAACGCAAAATAATGGCTAAGTGCATATGAACTGTTCCACAAAGTGTCCAAGTCAGGAAAGCAGCTCCTTAAGCTGCAAAGCAGATTTTTTTTTTTCTTTTAAGGATTTCTACAGAAAGGAATAGAAAAAGAAAACAATTGGTATAGTTTTTATTCTCTGTAAAATAAAGAACTATACCCACTAAGTGCAGATTCTTACCATACTAAGCGTAATTTACCTTACGTCATCCATAGGTGTCAGGGACTGACAATAAGTGTCAGAGAGAAAGAAGAGGAAAAGATGAACCATGCCAAAGATGCACAATAAACCACCTACGTGCCAATAATCCTCAGTCATCTTCTCATAACTCCCCTAATGTGCCCAGAACACGTAACTGCTCCAGGATCCAACAGGAAAGAATCAGAGTTGTTCAGATTACCGTCCCAATTTCAAGGAGAAATCTGGGACCCATGACTCCTGAAGGCAGAGAGAGAGGATAGCAGCAATGAAAATACCGCATCTTGGTAGCAGCTTTTCCGACCAGACATTCATCCCAGAACGAGATCTACCAAGTTAAGTCTCAAGGTCAAGTTGCCACTACCTAATTAACATTCTGTAACGTAGAAACAATGTTTTGTGTTTGTATGGGGATAAAGAACATTTTTCAGTTTTAAACTTACAGATTCCTAGAAATCCATCCCCTTACTTGGTACATGGATCTGGCTACTGTAGGAAACCCACAGGGAAACTGTGAAACTCATCTTCTGATTCCAATGCAAGTCGTTAAGCTTTCACTCTTTCAAATACAAAGTAGAATTTCTAAAAAAAAAACATCTCAGCAGAGAAACTGCACCTCTCTCAAGCCTGGAAACTGGCATCAGCAATGCAGTCTGCATGGATCCTCTCCTCTAATCCTCCTAGCTAGGCACAGACAGTGATGGTTCCAGGTTTGTGTATGTAAGTTTGCATGACTTTTAACAATGTTTTGTATCAAAGCTAAGTTAAACTTTTGACTGTCATTGGCTTGGTTGTGTCCTGTGCTTTGCTATCACAGGAAAAAATTCCGTATTGAATTACACAAATAATGTATGCAAACAACTTAGTTGGTGCCTACCAGCTGTAAATTTTGAGCACTTGACAAGAGCTTTATCACCAGTTTTGTAAGTAGCAAAATGAGCTATGGCACAGCATAATTATCAGACATCACTTACCATTTTTAATACACAACCTGACAAACCTCCCAGACAGTTTTTCAGACATACTTATGACCTGTTACCCCTCAGACACAAGCATCCCGGAGCTTTGAAAAGCAAGTCTTCAGCATTTAAAGTCAAGCACAAACAAGAGTGATGTATTCCGATTTAGGAGTTCTTTGAATATTTCTGTTTTACTAGCTCCTTACTAGTTTCAGCATGCTAGTTTCACAACGTAATCTCTCCACATAGCAGCGGAAGAAGTGACATCCAGGTCACAACAAAGGAGCACTGCCTGTGACTTCTGTATGGTTAGGATTCAACCCCAGTCTCCCTGTTCAGCCCAATAACCACAGTATCCGCTGATCTCTGCTGTTCCAGTACTCCCTTCCTAAAGATAACACTGCACGTGTAGACTAATACACTTTTAACCTGTATAAACAGAAATTAATTCACTAATATTATTTTTATTGTTTTTCCAATTGTGCCTTACAGTATCCACCTCTCATCATTATATTCCACTTTAATTGTACAAATTTCCACTTTAATTTTAAAATTGTTTTGATAGTGATTAACATGATCAAGATTTACCAGACTGCCACTACCTATTGAAATTCTATGCTTTTACCATAGATTTTGTGTTCGATAATTAGCCCTTCCCACTCTTGCTTTCTTTAGTAGCCATCAAGTCAACTTTAATTTTGGGATTTTTCTACTTTAAATGCAAGAACGGTGTTAAGGTAACTTGAAAACATTTATAATTTTGGCTTCCAATAAGAGGTTAAACACAAACATTGCTCAGGCATTAAAACTCAGAGCAGACATCAACAAGTAAACAGGATCCCAAAGGAGGTTCCTTGGAAGAAAGGCAGAAAGCGAAATAAATATGCTACCGCAATTTGAATCAGAGTCAGGGTTTCCTGGCATCTATTTTATCCACCTGTGGTGGATAAAACTCATGGTATCTCATGAAAAACACGCAGGACACGTATGACAACAACGTAATTTTGTTTTCTTACTCTATTTCATAAAATTAAAAGTATTCTGTAATGTTTTTAAAGTGGGCCATTAATCATTAACTGATTATTGCAGCTGAATTAAATATCATGCCTGTGAACCAAACCGATAATGCAATGTCAACATACTGATATTCAACAAAATGAATCATACATAGCCTGAGACTTGGATGATAGACTAAATTATGTGATTTGATAAAATGTTTGTAAGGCACATGCCTTGCTAAATCCCCCATTTTTATGGCGGTATTTCCTTATTAAGTGCGATATACTGCAAGTTTATCAGGAAAGTTTATAATTTCATACCTATGCTATCTTCAAGCTATTCTTCTCCATTAAGCAACTTGGACTTGATAATCATCATTCTAATCAGCTTGTATATGCACTCTCTATAAAGGTATTAGTAGGTTGACATAACCTAAGGTCACCATCAGTTGTATATTGCATACTGTAGCAATGTGTCAATCACACATTCATGGAAATATAATTACACCATAGCTAAGCATGCTTCCTTAATAAATAATTTTTTTTGTTATTGTTGTTTAACGTTACTTGCAGGAAAAAAGGAAAAAAAACCACCTCAGCTCTGTAATTAAGACCCGTCCACAACTGAAATCATTCACGCCTGCTGAATTTACAAACACCAGATTGCAATGCTGAAGTCAAACATAATATGCAAAATTCTGAGGTCAGCACAACCAAATGAGAAGTCTTGAGTTCCTTGACTGGCATCTTTTAAAGCTTTGGCAGGTTGGTACATTTAGGCACATAGAAGCCAGTAATAAGACTTTCTTCCAACAGCTTGCTCTTTGGGAATGAAGACCACACACAACTACAAGCGTTCCGATAATAAAACAGAAAGGAAGAGAGAAAAGACGCAAATATTGCTGACTTCTCAGGAACTTTGTAATTTCAGCAGTAGTTCTTGTTTCTATTCCAAAACTAGAAAGAAAACCATTAACATCTTCCACATTCAGTCTTCAAATATTTATTAGTAATAAAAGACTATGCTTGCTGTAAAGATTACATATTTAATGAAACCGAAAGCCTCATATTACAACTGTGATTGTCTCTAATTAAAATTGCACTTCTTTTGAAAATATATGTCCTAATCTTCTCTACAGTTTGTTTGAAAGCACAAAATTTTATGAGTTTGACTACAAGTCAAGAACAGATTTGGAAAAACTGATTACTAGTGCTTATGTAGTCTACAATAATACTAGGGTTTTTTTGTTAATCTTTATTATTTAGGAATTCAGTCCTCCTCATTATGTAAATAACAAAAATGTTGCTGTTATACTCAACAGAAATTGCGGTTGTCTTTGATTCACCTTTACCATTAACAAGGGCTGCCTTTGACACACAATGAATTTAATAGCTACTGTTGATGCAGGTGATGCATTCAGTGAAAAATGGTATTTCTTTTATTACTAGCAGACAGATCTGGCTTATGCTCAATCAGCAGTATTCACATCATTGTGAAAAACATTTGTTTTCGTCAGTGAGGAGGTCAGAAAGTTCACAGAGATTTTAGAACCAGATTGTTGTAAAGCTTAAAAGAACAAGTCCAATTTTTTTCATATATGGAAAGCTAAACTGCAGGTGAACGAGTTCTTGGAATCTCAGTTTACAGGATTTTAAAATGTCTGACGTAAAAACCCTCGAGAACATAATAGCAAAAGAATCTAATTTACTGAAACAATTTCACCTTCCCCAGGGTAAATTAATTGCAGTCTCTTTACTTACAAAATAAAGTGTGTATTTTTCCTGTCTTTTCAATGTCAAAAGACAGCTGGAAAATCAAGACTAAAACAAGCAACACTAACTTTTCAAAAACAGGGTTGTAATAACTTACAAATATTTTGTTTTCCTCCATTTACATTGTGTAAGAAATGAGAGAATAAAGACTTAGAAGAATTTTCTAGTTATGGCTATTTAGACCACAGAGCTGATTGCAAATCACTGTTTTCTCTCTCTAGTGAGAAGGCAATGGAGCACTTACTTGAAGCGGAGCAACCACTAACAGGAAAGGGTTATGCACTGTTGATCAAGTATACTTCAACTAAAAGAAGCACTACCTCAAGGATGAATCTATATGGAAAAAAATACAGCACTTTGTGGACAAAACTGGTCTATCTCTCAACAAGTTAGTGCTGATGATGGAAGACGTAGTATTGTCTTTCTAAATAATATACTCAGTTTTCCTTGTTCACCACTACCTTACTGATCCCTCATAGATACACTTGTAGAGTTTGTGCCAGGAAAAAAGCTTCTTCCAAGGTCTATGGCTGTGGATACTCAGGTCATTAACAAATGGCTGAGTTTTGTAAAATCTGCTTCAGTTCACAGCCTTATTTAGCTGGACAGTCTCTCTAGAGAAGCCCACTTTCCTTTAAAAGTAAACTGAGAAATATCTAATTACATTTATGTGGTTTTGTTGAGAGGAACAACAAATGGCATTCCTGTTAGTTGCTGCAAAATATCCTGTGTGAAGAAAGTTATTCAGAAATAAAAAATGGGAACAATAATTTATAGTCAATACTTAGAGTGACAGGTATAGCCAGTCAGAGAGTAGGATAGATGTTACAAAGCGCTGTTATCCTTTCGGACTTAACGCAGCAGTACTAAGTCCAACATACAGCACAGAAAAAGGTCTCCTCTCCAGTTTCCTCATGGAAGTCCGGTGAAACGTGGACAGTAACATGGATCAATATAGTTCATATCAACACAGAATTTATTCACCTTTCTAAACTACTTTGGAGGCAACAATTTCTTTCAATTTTTTTCCATGCTGGCATAGCCTATGGTAAGATTTCACTTGGTTTCTTAAACCCGGTTGCCATTTTTTCGAAGCAGAGATGGATTTGTACTGCAATTCCTAATTGCAAAGAGTGTTGGTGTGTTTTTGGGAAAGGTAGAGCAAACATTAAAGAAACTTATCCTGCAATTAAAGCCAAAACAAAGATGCCGTCAAAGAACATGATATGCTTAATTCCAGGGCCACGTCAGCCACTGGTTCAGACTGGATCAAAACCCATAATTTTAGTCTTGATTTTAAAAAGTTGCTTGGCTGATGGGAAGAAAAGTATGAACATGTGTTTCATATTTTGCTAAAACACAACACATGTTATTCTTAAACTTGAATATGATGAAAGCAACAATCCAAAAGTGTATTTCTGCTACTAAAACCTATTTTAAATTGTTTTAACATACTTCTTACAAAAGTTTAAAACCTTTTAATTTTATACTTATTTCTTGGGCTTTTTTAATTACTGCAACATCTCCTTTCTCATGTCAGAAAGAATTGAGGTGAACCCTCTGAGCCTTCAAACGACAATGAGCAGATGCCCCAGAATGAGGGGGGACAACAACTCACCAGCTGATAAACAGGAAGACCATGATCATAAACCAGAATGGAAGGAGGCTGGTAACATCACCATTTTCCTACCTGTTGCAGAAAAAGCCCACCAAGAGGCAGGAAGCCTCCTCCCAGGGTAGACAGGGTGCTTGCAGCCACATTAACAATATTTTTTAGGAATAAAAAGCTTCATGATCTGGATGCTTTGTATTTTCCACATGAGTGAGTACGAACTTAGCATTGTTGAAAACTTCATACATTGAGCATACATCTCAAGACAGTTTACAGCATTGATGGAACCTTAGCAGCACTAGGAAACAAACAAGCCCACAACTTTCTGTAGGTTTGAAGCCTCCTTTTTTGCAGCTATGGGAATCAGGAACTGAAGTAGCCACCCCACCACTACCACATCTTTGGCAGGGAAAAATGGTGCACGACATCAGGATGCCCATGACTAACCTGCATCTGTTGGCTCCATGTTGTGATGCTGCTGCCTATGCAGTGGCAGCAAAGGATGCTTTTGTAAACAGCTCGGCTTTTGGAGAATCAAACACAAACAGAACGGAGGTGCTAACACCCCTGCTCTTTGCTGAGAGTACTATATTCAGTTATTTTACTGTTTCACTACTAAGAGAAATTTCCTGTCCTTTCGCAGAAATTATGGCCTACTTGTTTGTTTCATTCAAACCCATGAAAACCCAAGGACATAGAATTCTTGGTAAATTCATACTAACAGTTGCTATTTTTGAAATTATCAAAATTACTCTCATGATGAAGAATTTGATACTTGGTCACAGCAACTGAACAATAATTACACATACTAAATCACAGAGTTGAAGATGCAAATTCTTAGATAGTCATCATTAGTGAAATGTGAACGATATATGTGAATAGGTGAAGGCTCAAAATGATAAACAGTATTATTCACAAAACACAGACTAAAAACCTAGAAAATTCAAAGTTAAGGTCACAACCAGCAAAATAACTTGAATCAGATACAAATAAGAGCAAAATTTACTGAACATGAGCTCATATAACTAAACACCTCAGAACTTAATAAAACATACAAATGTGCTGAGAGTCACACTCTCCCATTCAAATGAAAAAGAAATATTTAGGAAATACGTAAGATGTCACAGACTTCTCTGGGGAATAACAACAAATGGTAAGAGACCCTCCCTCATTTTCTAGGATCTTCTAGGAGTTTCATAGATATAGGAATCTGTGAGATAAACCTCTGTGATCTTTAAATGGATGGAGCTAAACTGAAGTCAGTCTAGCCTATGCCTCAAGAACATCACTACGCAAAGTTTCTTCAAGGTACCAATCATATAAAAGAAGATAACCTTGGCCCTCATGAGCTCTTGCAAGCTAAATGAAGTTTATAAAAAGATGTTTCCAGCACAATACATTTTTAACTTCTAGCATATATTATACACCTGAGCCTAGGGAAATGAATAGGGACATCTTATTCAACAACAGTTTAACTCTCACCTCAGCCATCAGTGAAAAATGAGAGTCAATTATTTTAACAGGATAGAACATCTGTGCTATTTAGACCTGTGATCATAACATGATTTGTACTTGATATCAGAAAACAGAAGGGTTCTGTAAAAGACTGGTGGGTGTGCGTGTCAGTTCAAGAAGAAATACTTCTTAATTCATGTTCTTTAATCAAGTCTATTGAAAATGGACTCATGGAAAAAGCACTACTGACCCTATCTTCTGTCTGAATCGGTACAGACTGTCTGGCTCTGTTGTTCTTCTGTTTCTTGCTTGCTTTCTTTCAGAATTTTATTCTTGCTTCCCTATAACCAGCTTCCAGCAAATCAGCTAATTAAATACCACAGTGGTGACAGTGAATTTCAATGAGTACTATGTGATTACTCCATGGACTCTGGCCAGCCTCCTAGCTCAGCCAACAGACAAGCTCTGCGCTGTTCAGATGGAGCAAGTTCAGCGTGTTCCTGCATATACTGCCTATTGACCCAGTCAAAGATGGGTTGGCGTTACACTACATGCTGTACGAACAGGGTTGCTAACTGTCCCAGCAAGTACTTGCTATAAAGAAAATACACAATAAAGGAAAAGGTATGGCATACGGAATGAAAAATACCACCGTTGCGAGGATGTCAATGTCATGATTTTCATTTAAAGAAAATGCTTCAGTGAGGGGATAAGCTAAAGAGAAAGAAAAGTGAAGGGAGGAGGAGAAGAATGCAAAGGAACAACAATGGAGGTAAAAAAGGGAAGACTGGAGGAAACTTTTGATTTATGCAGCGCAGAGAAAACCCAGGGAAAATTCTCAGTCAAAAGATTCCTTCTTTTAGCTGTTTCAGCAGATGCTTCTATCAGGTTAAGTATTTGAATGCAACTTTTTTCCGAACCAGATTTGTTTGAATTTTTCTCTCCACTGGATTTGAAGAAAAGCTGTTACCAGCTTTGTGTCCCCAAAGTGGTGATGTATGTCCACTGCAGGAGTTGGGTTTAGATGACAAAACTGAGGCAAAGACAACCCTGTCTGAGCCATGGTTTATTGCCAATGGTCAACACTGAGGTAGAAGACCTAGAGAAGACTTACCTGGAGACACTCCAGCCCTCTGATATCAGATTTCTAAGTTCCAAACCCTGGGAGGTGTTAACATCCAAGGCCTTTCATAAAGTATCATCACAGATACACCCAGCCAGACATGCTGCCTACAGTTTGTCGGTGTGACTTGGTGTTCAACAGTACTGTTTGAGAGCCCCTTTGTAAATATTTGAATGAGCAGGAAAACGGGAAATTAAGGAGATAGGATAATCAAGAGAAGAAAAACATCCCACTCTCAATTTCTTGGTCAGATTCCTGGGCATATTTATGAAGATTAAAAAAAAACAAACAAAGAAACCCCTCTACAGTTTATCCTCAAGTTTCTAATAAATTGATACATGTTCTTCCAAAGAATCAATGCTAAGTCCCATGTATGTTATTATACTAGCAAAGCATAATACTTAGATACTCTGTATGCCTTTAGCAGAGGCATATGTATGAGTAGGGGAAAAACACAACTTTAAAATTCACAAACAAGAATCCTCTCAGTCAGAAAGTACACATTGCCCTTTCCAGGGCTCCAATTTTAACACTTCTGACTAAGCTCTAGATACAAGTCATTTTGGAGCTGAACAAATGAGATCTTAATCCTTAATTTCTTTCTTCTTCTTCACCATACAACTAAACAATGTCCCTCTGATTTGTTCCTTGGAATGGAAATGTAACTTTGAACAGCTTCTCTAAGTAAATGCCTGAGAAGTTACAGGATGAATTTTTTCACATGGTTGGCTCGTGAGCATTTTGTTACGCAGATTCTATGTCACCCTTGCAATTACTTTTAAAAAGAGCTCCCACGCTCCTGAACAAAATTAGTGCTCTGAAGGGTATTCCTGCCATGAAACACTCACTCATGTTCCTTATTGTGATTCTCATAATTTTGAAACCAACTTGCTAAGTTGCAGTTTTTCTTTCTTCTAACATATTGCACATGAAAGCAACAGGTTTATTAACACTGGGCTCTCCAAAGCATACAACTGCTAGCAAAAACAATATATCATGCAGACCTTATTAATTCACAGCAATGTTTTCACTGTAAATACTCCAAAATCATTTTTTAGGATGTTTTGGATAAACTTGATATAAACATAAGTGTTATTGTTATATGTCAGTATCATATGTCAGTACTGAGTTCTTTGAGTAAAACAGAAGAGTTTTGCTATTCTTTGGTCAGGATATATAGACTCCTTGAGATGCTAAATACATGACAGCTTGTGCAGTCATGCTCAGTAAAAAAATCTTCACACACTTGCAACGTACTTCCTGTGTCATCAGGATGATAGGATAAGGATTTCATACCTCATGGATCCTCCTTCATTTTACCAGAATTCAGAGTATAACCGAGACAGAGTGAAAGAGAAACATTGCGGGTTTATTTTTGGCAAATTCATGAAACACTCGTGGAAAAACAGGGTCAATATAAACCCAACTTGGGGTGCAAACAGTCCACATGAATGGAGTAGTGTCTTCACGGATGGAAAAAGTCAGTGATACAGGTCTAACTTTGGTACAAACATCCTACATTTGGACACTGTGATTTAGCAGAATCAGCCCTGGAATGATTACAAGAACAGACTCCACATTTAGTCATTCTCAAAATACCATGTGTGAGAACAGCTTTCCATTTGGTATCCACTAAGGATCAGCTTTTAAACGTTTCAGGAGTTTTGTTCCAGTACCCTGCTGTTCTAAATCAGTGATACTGGGCTCATGCAAAAGCCGGAATCTTCATTTCAACTGCAATACAACTAGTTTGGGGGTTTTTTTAAGTTATTCTGAATTGTCCTCTGTGAGTTCATTATTACTTTACAGAATAGCACACTTTAATTCCTTTGTTTTGTTGCGTAACTATTGTATTTACTTGCTAATGCAGAGACAGAAAAGAACATGACATTCCAAAACGCATTCTTTCCCATGATTTGTTCTGCCTCTAACAGCATGTGGTAAGACTATGCTGAATTTTAATACAACTGCATAAATAACAAAATAAGACTGTTTACTATAGTATCTTGATGGATAAAAAAAAAAGAAAAATCGCTAGCATATGAATTACAGCCCCCTTCCAGCAGTATCTCAATTTGCCATTTGTTCTTGCAGTGAAATGTTTAAACCTTTGCAAGCTGACATGCTCTTTAATAGGTTTATTGCATTCTTCTTTTTCAGTGTCCCTTTACAGAAAAAAGGCAATCTTTTCTTTTGTCTCTGTAGGCCTTTCCTTCTACTCATGTTATAAAACTGATTCGGGAAATAATAAAAACATAAATCATACAAAAGCTCCAAGCAGCTGAGGAATTTCTTTTCTGTACAGACTTTGCTGATGGCACATTATATGCGTAAGTTTGAAGTACTGTAGGCATTAGGTTTGGACTCACATATTGTTAGCATCCCAAGAATCTTTCCAGTCGCTACGCAAAGCATAGCTAAGAATGCTTTAGTCCAAACACTAATCTGCTTCGGTGCCATCAGCTGAAATGCATGGCTTTTCCTTCTCACTCCTGTGCTGAAGGTGCCCCCCCACCTTGTGTTTCATATTTTTAATGTCTATAAAATTAAAAAATATGAACTGCATTCTTCAGCTTAATTTTGCTCATGCTACAAATACATAAATCAACATTTTATGCATCATAAAAAATAAAAGACAAAAACTAAAGGTAATATTTCTAAAATGACGTTGTGAGGTCTAGTCTCTGGTTATAAACTGGTTTGCAACTGCAAGACTTACAAATATGTAACTATGCTTAAAAGTAAAAAGTATTTCAATTAGGAACATAATTTGTAATCTAAAGTGCATAATGCAACAAATTTCTATAGTTTAGCTTAATGCTAAATATCTCGGCCTAGAATTATAATTTTATACATTTTTATCCCCATTCCATTTTACTTTCTATAGCTTGGATTTAGCTAATAAATCTAAAAATTACTTTATGGCAAAGGGAGTAATTCTTTATGGCCTTGCAATAATTAAAGCAGGAGATGTTAGAATAGCTATAGTGCTAAAGACAAGTGTCCAGTTTGAGCACAGGCATGTGGGATGTGGAGCTAACAGCACAGCACAAATACTTATTGCCCATACAGGCGGACCAGTAGAGCGCCAAGACATTCCCCCCAGATTTTATTTTTCTTTTCCTCTTCTCCTGTCAGCACTTTGGGTATTACTTCATGTGCCTGTGATCACCGTGCCTTCCCCGCCTATCTACCCTGCCTCACCTCTTCAGCCCTTTCCACAACTCCAGCTCCCTCCCACGACCTGCCCCTTGCCACTGGTGGGACAAATGGCAACCTGTGGAACAACAAGGTTGGAATAAAGTGCACTGACTGGACAGGGTGTCACCACCAATCTGAATGAATACCTTATAACAGCCTTTCCCTTGCCAGAAACAATAATTTTGGGCTCCTAATGTATCCAGTCACCGATTTGCATGCAAGCTACAGGAACGTCAGATGTGCTTCATGACAGACCCTGCCCTCCCTGCTCCTCCTCAGGATGGACAGAAATTCCAATGGAGAAGGTTTTCTTCTACTGAAGAGGAGAAAGAAAGTGTGGATCAGAAGTTCAGTCTACTCTCACATTCATGAAAATTCACTTTGTATATGTATCAGATCTATCCATCCTCCTCTATTTAGGCTGCATAAATCTTAAACCATTTTGGTTACCTGTAGTCTATAGATCTTTATCCTGTGTATCAAGTCCAGACAATTATGAACTGAAACAGGCATTTCTTTTATGGAGCTATCAAATCATAGTTTAAAATCTCTGTATTTCTTGGAAGCTACAGTGCTTATTGGTAAAATGCTTCATCACATCTTTATCCTCAAAGTCACATTAACGACTCATTTAAGGTCGGCTTCCATAGGTTCAGCTTACCTAAATGAGGTTTTTATTTCGTCGGCTGAATTTTGCTTGCTGAGTAATGCCAAATATTTGTTCATATGGACAACTGCAGGATGTGATTTTCCAGCATTTTAGTATTCTTTCCAGCTGTGCTCTTTCAGTCTCCTTTCTCAGTGTGAAGAAGTCACACGCTCTGCCTCACTCTCTCCACTGCAAGGTGTGTTTTCAGAAATATGTACAGCATTTCACAAGCGTTTTCTTTCATGCCATGTTCAAGCTCTGCATCATTATAATGAGTGGCATATTAAATTTCTTCAGCCAGGGTTGGCTTGGAAAAGCTACTTCAAGGAGTGTACCCTTTTCAGGGGATGACAGAACAGGTGGCAGAAGAAATACGGAAGGTGCCTACAGAGAGCATTTAGTTCACATCCCTGCCAAAGAACATGAACTTGCAGCTTCCACTGAAAGTACTGCTGACTGGCATTCAGCTATTTTTCTCAAAGGCCTCCAGCTATCGCATAGCTTCTGCAGGCAATCTAGTCCAGAAATTCTCCGCAATACTGTTCTTACTGATACTAGGTTTGCCTAACAATCTCCCTTCCTGAAAATAAATCTCTATATCCATGAGGGGCAGAAGATTGGATTAATCCTTTTCAATAACATTTTATGCACTTAAAGAATTTATACCCGCTTTCCACTCTACTTCAGTCCTCCATTCCTCAGCTAAAGCTAACACAGCCCTTGCATGTTGTCTAGGTTATGTTTTCTAAATCTCTGATCATTCACACTGGTCTTCCTGGACTCTACAGGTGACGCTTTTCAACTGGTCCACGTCTACTTGAATTGCAGTGTGAAACTGGACAAATTATCACTGCACCAAGATGAGGAATGGTGGATGGTGTCCCACTTCTTACAGACAGTACTTCTACCTACAAGTCCCTGTGTCCCAAGAGTCTCATTTGCAGCAGAACAGCATTATCTAATGATATTCAGCTTGAGGACCATTATTGTATACTTTTTTTTCCCCCTGAAAATCTGTTACATGGCCAAATGTTATCAGGCCCCTATAAGGTTCATTATTCCCGCCTAATTAAAATCCCCTATATTTATTCTTATGGAATACCAATTGAAAAAAAATAATTCAAGATAGCTTTGTATTTGGATCCTAATCCTTCAAGAAACAGTTTTCCAGCTTCATCTGCAAACTGGTAAGCATGTCAGACTGCTAAGCAAACTACTGACCAGACATGACACATCACTGTGAAACCCCACTCTCTCTGACACAAATCATTAGGGTCTGCTGACAGGGTACCTCTGGCAGGATTACTCAGCCTGTTTGGCATTCACCCTTCAACAGTTCTATGATTACATTTCTCCAATGCTTACAGTATGTATCACATGGAAGCATCAAAAATTTTTACAAAGAACAGTCACAGCATCTATGAACTCATAAGTGTCCTCTCACAAGTAGTACTGGGCTTAAGGAAAAAAACAAACAAGCACAACAAACAACTGCTCTTTAGAATGAAGCTATGCCTTTAATAATAGAGCAGATATTTGAGACCAAGGATGATGTCACGGACAAGTCTCTGCTCAGTTGAGAGAATCCCAATTATTTCTTCAGTTGTCTGACTGCAGTCCTTATTTGCACACAGTGACTCACAGATAAAGGAATTTGTGGAGGGAGGAATCACTTGAATCATGCAGCCTGACTCGGCATCATCCATAGGGATACTCACTGTATTTTCCTGAAGTCTCAGCTCAACTGTATTTACACGTCTGTAGTGATAACCTCTACTGCCCCCTTGTCTGTCTAGTCTGCTACCACATTATTGATGCCATGAGGATTTTTTCCTACCTCAACATCTAATGCCTGAGTAAAAACAGAGTGACCAAGTATATGAGTCAAGTTCTCTAAATCTATTTTCACTTGGTGTCAAAGCATACCTATCCAGTGTCAAATTACTAGCTTATTTTTCGACCCCACACACTTTCAGCAAATTTCTTTTTGTTTTTAAGAATTTTTAAAATGAAAAACTCAGATGCTTAATATCCACTGGAAATACCAAACACTATGTACTGAGGACACTTAGTCAAAGAAAACTTTCTGTGGACAGCAAAATGTCATTTGATAGGCCAACTAAGATTACTAAGTGTCCATGTCTACTGCCTCTGATGGGACCTTACAATGGTATTTGAAACTGGAATGGATGTCCCTAGTCATGTTTCAGAAAAGTGAATGTGATGATGTACAGTTTTAAACGTTAATTCATTTATGTATAGGTTTTTTTGGTTTGGTTTGTGGGTGTAGTTGGTTTTTTTTTTGTTTGTTTTGTTTTTTTTTTTTTTTTTTATTTTATCCAAAGCTTCAAAAGCAGATGGACTGAAAAGTGTAAAAACAGAACTGGTTTTCACCTTCCTTAGTTTTGATGGTCCCTGGTCAAACACAGGTGCCACTAGCAAGCCCTGCCTCATATGAAGACTGACTGCAGCTGAAGGCCAGCACCGACACTGTTCAGAATTGACTGAAAGGTTTAAAGCCCCATTTTGTACACTGCAGTCCTCATATGAAGTAATCTCTTGTTCCTGACTACCTTATGAGTGTGGCTAAAACTGTGGTATTAGAGGCTTGATCCAGGCACTTTTCACATGTTAGGATGTATTGTGAACCACACCATGAGAAGTAAAGAGATACTGAACCTGCAGTTGACTACTGCTGAGCAGCACCTATAATTTATGGCAGTCAGCTTACAGCTGAAACTAGTACATCATGATTCAGTGAAGTAAGGGTCCATATATTAACCGGACCCAAACATGATCTCCTGTAAACCATGCACACACACAGCTCAGGAGATCCTGCATAAGAGCTGGAAATCCGTATCTGCCTGTTATTTTTACATATTCAAAGATCAAGAGGCCTGTATATTGAAAAGAAGAACCTCAAATATATTACAAGGGTAATTCAATGACCATGAAGTTAGGCTGTAGATTTCTAGAGAATTAAAAAATTATTTGCTCCAATGTTAATTTAAGAGGAGAGCCCAAGCTCTCTTCAAGATTTCTCAAAGGTTACAGAACAATGCCAGTGGAAATCAGAATCATAGTAGACCATGGAATGAGGAATAGCAATTGTAAAGAATTGCAGATCTTCAAGATGATCTTATCAGACTAGTCCAGGCCTGAAGGCATACAAGAAAAACAGCTTATAGCAAATGCTAATAAAGTCAGTTTAGAAAGCTGACAGGGCTAGAAGGAAGTTTATAAAAAAAATAAAATAATATTTAAGAATGACTGAAGCAGTCATTGAGCTGTAATTCTGTAATTCTTTACTAGGGGAAGAGACACTGAACACAATTAACATGAACAACCAAAGGGAAAAAAACACGACCAAAAATCTTGAATGAGCAAGAAGGCCTAGCAAAGGTATCAGATACAGCATAATGCGTAGACTGCTCACTTTAACAATTGTCTATAAACTCTGAGCATGGAAAAAGCAGTTCAAGGAAAGGACTGAAATCCCACAAACAATACTACACATCTGCAGGCTCTTCAAATGTGCTTTTGCAATATTCAGGGTTTTCCTGACTGCGTTACCTAAACTCCGCGAGCTCTTCATGCTGCTTAAAAAAAGTTTGCCACTTTCTAGTTACTTGCCTAAAATCTGCTCTGTAATTTAGTCACACCTACGGATTTGTCCTGATAATTTTGAGAAACATTGACATATATACGTTTCTTACATTACCACATGCGCTGTGAGGTTGGCCCAGCAAAGAGTAATGCACCTGTTACCTCATACTCAACGCTGCAAAATTTTGCCCTAAGCACCCACAGGTTATACCATAATCCACAAATGCAACAGAGGTATACAACGAGGTGGGGGTTTCCAAGCAGGTGCATACGCCAGATGACACAGCAACTGACCCTCGGCAGCGTCTGGGAAGCCTGAAGGACACACCAGCCATCCCCAGGGCTACCACCGAGGCGTGGGGATGTGGTAGCTGCGGGAGGGGCTCCGGACTCTGCGGTCCCTGGGGATGCCTTACCCTGTGATTACAGGCTTGCCGGCCCTCCGCAGCAGCCCTGCCAGCAACGCAGAGGAGCGATGGTTTCCCTGAAGTGAATCAGACGTTCAAAATACCCAACTTCTATTTCTGTTGTTTGGGTGGTTTTCTCTTTTTTTTTTTCCTTAAATGAGATCTCCAATGAGACTGTGAAGGACAAAGGCACACCTGGGTCTTCTGGAAGGATGAAAAGCCCCGTGGGCACTTTGTGAAGCAGCACAGCTTGCCCCAGCCACAGTGGTGAGGCAGCATGGACAGCTGCCTCTCTCAGCCTCTCTGAACCACCCTTCCCAGCAGGAACCTGAACACAGTCTTCATGGCTAGGGTGGGCAGAATTTCTACTACATGGGTGGGTAGATGACTGACCTCTTCAGGTAGCAGACTCCAAAGTATGGACTCATTATAGTCAGTTACATTTTGGTTTAAAACAATCACTGATGGGACAGTAGAAATGGCTATTTCAGCAAGGGTGTTCTCTCTTCTGTGTTTCAGCCTTGCACGCTGGGCTGCAAGTTTTGAACATTGCTGCTGTATGTCATGCTTCAACCAGGCTGGTCAGGAGCATTACAGAAAAAAAAAAACAGTCAGACAATGCCAACTAGCCTAAACAAAAACTTTTCAGAAGAATAAGCAGGTCTGACTGTTTACGTGGAAAACCCTTTTCTCCAGTTGTTTCCATATCTGTTTCCATATCCTCATACAGCATTTTTCCATTTTCAGTTTGAAACTATTTACTATTAAATTAATACATGTGTAAATGGGAATACCAGAAGAAATGTTTAAAAGTTTAAGAACGTTTCAATCTACTGAATTTTAAATGTTCCACCTAAGCTCTAGATGCAGCTGCACAGCAAAACCATATAATCCACAATGGTGTGATATAGATCATAATGAGTTTTGTACTGAACTGTTTGTGTAAAAAATATATACTTTTGGCTTCTAAGCTACATTTCCGGGTCATACATAATAATGGCTAAACTGTGTAAACTCTGTCATCTCAGCCACAAATTGTGAGTAGGCTAATCATAGCGACTGTGCTGCTGTAGGTTATGTCTGGCAGAGAACATGACTAAGAAGCCAGTTCTGGCCTGGAAAGTCAACAGGAGGGATCAAACAGCAGACAGCCAGCCCCCATCCCTGACTTAAGTACAGGCCCTTACCCTGACATAGGTGTGGACCAAAACACTAGCTTAACCACTGACTAAATTTGGCAAAGATGTGGACACAAGAACCACAGCCCGAGCCAGATCTCTCTGCTCGAATCTAGTTTCCAGGAGGAGTGCATCTGAAGAGGATGGGCTGCTCCGCTGTGCCCAGACTCACAACATTTTTTCCACCTGTGCAAACTTTGCTAAGGAAAAGCAAATGCCAGGCTCCCCTAGCTTGGCAGCACTGCGATGACCTACTGGATTGCACAAATAGATTAAATAATAGGTGCTATACAAATTGCAAGCATGGATGGAAAAAGTAAGCATGCACGAAGTTTGCACAATGCTGCTCCATCCTACATGAAAAGAACACCATCAAAAAACTCTTAGAAAAATCTTAGGAAAGTTCTATCCCATTGAGGAAACAAATTCCACATAAAAGAGGAATGCGCCGCTGCATGTTACTGTTACACCAGAGTTCTCTTACATTCTGGCAAGTAAGTCTGAACCTGCAAATTTCATTACTTTATTTACTCTGTAGGCCAGAGATGTACTTACCAGGTTCGCAACACACAAAGACTTGTTAGATTCCTGATAGACATAAGGAAATAGTCAACCTCTAGAACCTATAGTTCTAACACAAAGTTAAGAGTGATTTTCCAGAATCCTAGATAGGGTGCAAGAGATAAAATTACTGCACTGTACTCACAATTTATACATGTGCAGAAGAAGCCAAGTTTTGTTTTAGATTTAAATTTCAACAACATCCTGTAAGTCAGACTTTTTAACCAATCTCTGCCAATTTATCTTGATTTTAATGAACATCTCTATTATTAAATATCTAAGGTTCAACTTCATGCATGTATGCAGTAAATTACTGATTTGTAATTGTTGCCGAGCCTTACAGTTCAGCATATATAAGATAAGAAATTAAATCAAACAATATGTGTTTGTAAAGCTAAATGAAACACAAAAATAAAACCCTACTCCAAAACGAGCTGACCACAGGCCTCAGCTCAAGAGTTACGTGCTATCTAGGTCTTGCTTTCCGCCACCCCCTCCCTCCTTATGGGGAAATCCAAGGTGCAGTTGGGAGAAATGTTCTGGGATCATATTCAACTCTTCACAGGGAACAAGCATAATTTCCCATTTAACCCACATATCACTACTGTGATTACACGCACTGGCCTCAGCCCACCCTATGGCATCCCTGTGCGCATCGGGAGGCTATGGGAGCTGATCTCTCCAGCACATTAGCACCTTCTTCCTTGTGTCTTGCTGCCTTCCTCCTCCTTCTCTGTTGCTGTCACCTGGCCCACTGTTACCTGTTGCTCCAGCTCAGCCTCTCTCCTCTCACACTGGCCTAGTCAGTAAGGCCAGAACGTGACTAAGATGCAGGTTTATAGGTTAAATCCTCACACGGCAGGTACTCTGTTAGCAGATATGTGGGTAACTGTTCACCCCAAGTCTCAGGGAAGCAATCTTCTAATTAGCTTGTCATTTTACCCTTTGATACAAAATAAATGAAATAAAGTCTCTTGTGCTCAAGGGATTAAACCCAGGGGAGCTGGATGACCAAATTAAGCCTTCCTAAAGAAATCAGTGCTTATGTATTCTGCAAAGAGACAGCAAAATCCAGACTGTAAAAGATTACAATGTGGGCTTGCAGCATTATACTGCAGCCCCCAATTTAAGCACAGACTGTCCTTCCTGAGAGTTATGTGGTTCTGCGCATACTTTAGAACTCCCACACGAGGCTGTGCTAAATCACTCTCTCCTTACTAAATGAAACATTGAAGAATACTGCCACTCATTATTTGTCATGCTTCCTGAGGTTTCTGATGACTATGCCGTTGTTCAAAGCCCTTACAATCCCATCATCAGATGGCAGATGGTCACATAATACCACCACCACCCAGAAACACTTAAGCACTGGAAGGATTGATTGAGGTCTCCGTGGTGGACAATGTAGCTCAGGAAATTTTCTGATACATCATCTGTAGCTACAATTCTCAACAAGCAACGCTTCTGTTGTTGAAGAAACAGCATACATGAGCTTGCTCTTATGGTCACGTTATCTAGTCTTGAGTGCTGAGAGAGATACAGACCAGAGCTTTTTATCTCTCTTCAGGAAATAGCGTGCCATTCAAACAGTGTTTCTCTGAGCGTTTCAAAGTCACATACCCTTTTCCTAAGACTATGCGTGCCTGAGAGAAATACATTAGCCTAGGTAATAAAGAATCATTCTGTCTTTGAATGATTACTATTTTTCAAATCTCTTACTTGCAACAATATGACCATTTGCCATAAAGACTGTAAATACGGTACACTGTCACATTTAATCCATTAAAACTAATCACATCTCAGATCTTCTGTAGCAATTTCTTCCTTAGCAGAAATATTCATTAGCTGAATCTGAACAGTTAGTCAGAGACAACATGATCAGATATTGCGAGCACACATGAAAAGTCAAAACCTCGTCAATCCTAGCCTTGCAAATAAAATGTTATTGGACACTGAGTCACTTGGTACTTAATCCAACCAGGGGCATAAATACCTTAACAATTTCAATGCTAAGTTTTGGACTCCCTGTGTTGCATGCAATGCACAGGGTAAAGAAGGGAGCCAAAGCAGCAGCTACCATCACATTTTTTGTCAGACTCATACACAGGTATGATTGGTATTCCCCAAAAATGCCAGCTTGGTTGAGCCCTCAAGTAACAGACAGAAGAACATCTATTTTCTGGACTTTACTGGGAGTCAAGAATGAAAACAGGGTTGAGTCACTCAGCTCTGTCAACACCAAATACTTGCACACATCCTAAACCAGGAATGCAGGTGCCCATGGGACTTCCAAGGTCAAAAATGTGTATGCCTATGGACCTGCTCAAAGCCACACAGTAGTTTACCAAGGGTTTTCAGGACTCTGATGCCAACAGGGAGACAGGGTTTATTCTTCTGGGTCTGGGCCACTTGTGCCTGGTCCTCCCTCCGTAACAGGCAAAGACTTGCCCTCTAACAATGCTCTGCGCCACTGATTAAATGCTTCACAGCTGTACTGATGGGTGACAGAATTTCCAACCTGTAAAGAGAAGCAGCTTCCTTCCTGCCTCTTCCTCTATTCTGGTGCTTAAAGTTGACTTTTCAGGAGTCAGGCTTAGGAGTTAATTCTCCAATTATTTAATAACATCGTGACAGGCAGAAGACAAACCCAGTCCTATGAATGAGGTATTAATTATCACTGCATCAGAATTGAAGAAATTGTAACATAAAGAAAACTGCAAACATTTTCCACACAAAGAAAGAAAGGGCGAGAAGCATATAAAAACCCCCAAACTTTCATATGTTGGCTACTTTACATGGACAAATGGTAAAAGACTAAATTATGGTTACATAAAGTGATACCAAGAATAGCATAACTCCACTGTTTCCCCACTTAAAAGTGACAGAACTCTCAGCTATTTCTACCTGAAGTAAAAATTCCAACTTCTACCACAAATTCTTTTCCAAATCTACCCTCCCATGCCAATCTGTCCTTCCACCTGAGCTATCAAAAATGCAAGTGGATACCAAAACATACACGAAGATGGGAGACTACAGAAGCTGTTCAAAATAATAATCATCTACCTCAACTTAGAAGGGAAGCAGCAATTGCACAAAATAGCTTACACAACATTTTTAACACAGGTTTTGATGTTTTCATGTAGAGAAAACCTTCTACTTCTGAACTGAGTCCAGTGATTAAAAACTCTGCTACAGCTAACTTATCAGAAATGCCCCTGAAAAAACCCGAACAAAACCTTTGGGAACCTGTAGCTCCTCCAAAACACACACAGACACCTGCAAAAGGCACATACATTAAACAAGATAACATGAAAAATGGCAACTTACAACAACCTATCAGAAATTTTAAAAGAGGGGAAAGTTGCTTATAAAATACTGATTAGACAATTGGAAACTATTAAAAAAGATGTTTTTTTCTAAATTATTTAATGTTCTAAAAGACCAATTTGGTTCCATCAATTATTTAATTTAAATTAATTATTATTTAATTATATTAATCTGTCTCAAGTGTAAAAAACTTAATTTTCTTTACTTCAAAATTTTTATCTCCACTTTTTAACTTTTAGCTTCATTACTGTAGGCTAATTTCCCTTTTCAAACGAATATTTCATCTAACTTCACTTCATATTTCACATTTGAACTTAATGACTATTTACAGCTATATTTTTCTTTTTCCACATTTCTGAGGCAGGAAATACAATTAAAGTCAGAGACATTCTTGTAAAACAAGCCAAAGTGAGTGTTTTGTGACTCACTGCAGTTATTGATCCCTTTTCTGCACTAGAAAGGACATGGGACCATCAAGCCCTTACTTTGAGGAGATGGATGTTTACTCAGTTCTGCAGGAGCTCATGCCTTTTAATGAGGCAAGCCCCTATTCAGATACCACTAAGAAGTACAAAACCAACTGGTCAGTATGGGTTGCATGTTCCCTTTGTGCCCCCCTCTACAGAGTGATTCGGAATTAAAGAACTGAGCTTTGTGATGAGCTGTAAAGACTCACATTATGCTGCAGCGTTCCCCAGATCCGCCCTTGTTGCAAGTGACGGCAGTCCTCAGAAAAGCATAAATGCCAGCCTGAGCCTTCCAGCCCTTTAAATCTGTTGTTCTAATTAGTATGAAACAAGTTTTACAAGTTGGCAGCAGCAGCAAATTAATAATGGCTGCATCACACCAGCAGTAAATAAGGAGCAAGAAAAGATGCAGAGAAAACCTGTCCCCAAGTATTTTTATCCCAGCTTGGATGGGAACTTTGTTAGAAGAAGAAGAGCCTAGAATTAAAAAACCCCACATGTTAAGGACTCTTTTCCCCTTAGTTGTTCAGTTTCTCTCCTTAAACATTGAAGCATCAGTTGCAAGATTAAGTAGTCACAAGAGTCCGGATAGTCCTGTGGGCAGTGTAGGAGCAGCGTCCTGTGGGTAGTTATTTTTGTATTGTGCTCGCACAAAACTATAGCAACAGGTGACCTCAAAGAGTTTACGGCGGCCAACATCTCCTCTACCCACCTATTTGCTGCAAAAAGTTAGCAGAGACATTGCAGAAAGCTCAAGATGTCCCAACCAATGACTGTTTTAGTATCAGATGAATCGCCCCTTCGGAAATGTCTGTGTCTGCCTGTGTGTCTCCCTCCACCAAATTTGGAGGGCCTAGACAACTTGCTGAGGAGAAACAAATCCCACCACTGAAGTACAGAAATTACAACATGGCGAGAAAAAATGCACAGAGCTATATGACACAGTCCACATCCTCATGGTGGCTTTCTTTAGCATCTGTGTAATACAGGAGCTCTGGTTGCTAACAACCGCAGATTTCGAGTTACACAGCCAAATAAAAATGATAAACAGGTTTTAAAGCATACTAACCTACTGGGGCTGTTTCTAGGACAGATTCATCTACCAACAGTGATCCAAAAGGGCTTTTAAAAATCACTCACCATACTTTCTTACTTGCTTTGGAGAAAGGCCAAAGTGCTCATATTTCTGTAGCTTAGGAAGAATATCAGCATTGTTTCTATTTGCACAAGATGATGCTATTCAGAATGTATCTTGAGAGGTATTATTTTAAATGTATTTGAAGTCTCCCTGATATGTTACAAATATATTCAAATTTGAAACACTGTTTAAAAATTAAATAAACTAATAGGGAAAAGTCTAATATGGTAGAAGAACCTGTGATTCAATTTCAAATCACACTGAGAAACAAATACTACAGTCCACTGATGTTCAGTACCTTCTGAACCCTCCCTTCATTCTTTAAAACGTAATATAATTTTGGTAATCTAGACTTGGGTGAAAATTTTAAAAAGTGACCCTGTTTTCTTTATTATTCATTGCTTCAAATACACTTTAGACAAGGAGGTATATAGACAAACTTTCCTTTACAACAGCTGATTGGCCCCACTGAGAAACCAAATTTAGGGCTGATATCCCTCACTCACTCCTGAGAAAATGAAAGAGAAATCAGCTTTTGAGCTTTTACATCCCCACCCGGACAGGTAGCTGATCCTACGAACTTTATTGTTTCAGTTACTGCCGACAGGCTGGTACATTTCTGCATGCACTTGAGAACAGAACAAGTTCTGCTTCACTTTAAATGGAAAGACACGTTAACTTACCAGGAACCTGGGCAGGCACAGCACTCACTCAGACTGGTTACCACACAATTGAGCCCGACAGCTAACAGGTTTCCTGCTAAACCTAGTTTGCTTCCCAGCAATGCTAAACTAACCATCTTTCATGGAGCCTGGGGAAGTGGAAGCTTGTAATTGCTGGTGCACAGATCCCTGGCTGAAAGCAAGGGCAGCTGGAGCATCACAGTAGCTGTGGAACTACAGGACTCAAGGAGAGCCTTGAGAAGTGTTCTAGGCTTTCCAAATCTGAAAGTGAGACTTAATAAATCATGTAGATAAAGAGATCTCTCAAAATGTAATTATGAGCAAGAGTATTTTCTTTTGAAGTGATTAACATGCAGTCATCTTCCAGTTTTGACATTCCATAAATATTATTCCTTCAATGATTGTTTCTCTTGAAGTTCAAAAGAGAGTTACACAGCTCGTTACCAAGCAATAAAGATTACTTTTGTTGACACTCATGGAAACCTCTTATTACATGAGTCAGTGGAGGTTTACAACTGAATAAACAGTTAAGAAAACTGGAAAAAATTGTTACAGAAGAGATAACGTCTGATGAAAAGCGTGATGCCCAGCCATTTACTCATGTCTTACATGAAGCATCTATTTACAAAGGAAATAATGATGGAATGTAAAAGTGAGGAGATCTTATTAGAAAGATTTGTTTGGGTACATCCATCAATGTAATAGCATTGTACTGAACAGTCTTTAAAATAAAGGGGTTTTGTAAAACAAGGCATCCCTTGACTTTTTTACAAAATGAACGTCATATTCTGATCAGAAAGCAAACCCCCTTTTGCACACAGAAATCTGTATTTTGCTACTCAGTGAGCTGTTGTTTTTACTGTTATGCTGAACCACTATTTTTTTATATCTTTAGTCTTGGCCTTGAGGACCCACTATAGCATTTAGCTTCAACAACAAAGGTTTATGTTAATGGCTAAAATAATTCAAGAAATATTTCCTGACAACTATTTGGTATTATGTTGTGAAGTACCAGGATCTTCTTCTTCAGTCAAGGAACAAAAAAAAAGAATTTATTTTATCCTAAAAAAATCCTTACAGAAAACAGAAATCCCATTATGGAAAATAAGAAACCGAGACACTAAAAGACTGTTTTTCACAAGATTGGGTATATTCTGATCACTGATGATTTTTATCATGATTATTTAACTGTATCCTTATGTCTGAACTACTTTCCTTTAGGAGGAAACGCCAAGAAGTTCACGTCTTCTCTGGCATATTCATTTCTATCAGCCCTGATTGTAAAATTGCTCCATCTGATCAACCTGAAGAGTACACTGGTTTCCTAGAGGGCTTTAAGTCAGGAAAGTTCAGTTACCTTCAGAAAACCTTGTTTTGTCATTGATTAAATCACATTCATTCCTCCTGCTTCTATTTTCATGCAAGCAAAAGGAGTAAATTTCTTCTGGATACAGTGAAGAGTAATAAAATTCTCAATTAAAACAACATATTAAAGGGCTGAATGTCACTGGTATGTATTACTGCCAGCCGTGCAAGACAGACTAGTTGGACCTGCAGCTGGTTCTCTTTGCTGCTGGGGAGCAGGAGCAACGTGCTACCCAGGAGGCCATATCTAGCATCAGCGAGCAATGAATAATGTGAGAAGTAGGAAAACAGAACTAACATCAGTTGAGATATGCTGTACTGTAAGATAAGGGCATACAAAACAGAAGTTTAGACAGGCTACACAATATGCTAGATGCCACATTAACACAGTGATTGCTCTTAGTACTACTAGAATAAAGGCACTTCTGCGCAGAAAATCATGCGATATTGCCAAAAGTAATTTTTGATTTCTGGTGTCCAGCTTGAGTAATCTCAAATTATCCCCATTTTCAGGAGGCAAGAGAACAACCATATCATAAAAAAGCTTCTTAAGAGAGGCTCTAGTGAGGTACTGAAAATCCAAGGCAGCCCAAGCCATTAGGCATTACCCTTCCTTCCTACACTGCCCCCAGAAGAGCAACACAGCAGAACAGGCTGTGCGCAAGTGCACATCAGCACACTGCGGCATCCCAGTCTCTTAACCAGAAGAGAGACCTAGGTTCCTAGGTTAAGACCTAGAATGATTCTATGAATGTGCCCCAGATCCTTCCTAGACTGAAATCCCAGGAAATCAAAGTGCTGGAGAGTTGGGGCAGGACGGGCTAATGCAGATGGGACGCTCCATCAAACTCAAAGTCAAACTACTGTTTCTTGGTAGGAGAGTGGCATTAGTATGTCAGACTCATAAATCCTCATGCTACTATATGGTGATTAATTTATTCTTGAAAGCTTTTCAGCCAGAAATGTTGCTACCCAAGAGTATATTATATTCATGCCACTGAAACAGTTTTCTGAATCATTAATATTTTCTATTTTTTTGAGAATGCCCTTTCTGAATACCTCTAAAGCTTATAATAAAAATAGTTAACTGATCTTCAAAGTCTGCTATTTTCTACTATGCAAGTCCTATTTATTTGGTGGATTAATTTGTTGCACCCCACACAGCTGTATAACAATTTTGATAAAGATTTTTAACATATTAGTTTGGCTTTAACTACATTTTGAAACTTCTACGCTAGCTGTTATTATTTATTTAGCTAAAGAAAACCTCACAGACCTGGCTGATATTTTTTTTCTAGTCAGAAACTTCTTACAAAACGTGTCTCGCCAAAAACATTCCTATCAGTATTGACTTCATCACCCATGTAGGTTCTGAGGAGCGCACATACCGTCTTTCTGGAAAACGAGGAGTACCTGTTGGCTGCTCCAACCCAGCCTAACTTCTGGTCATTCCCTGAGAGGTATGACTTAATTCACCGTTTGTAACCTAGGTGACTTCCCTTTCTGGCCCCACCATGTGTATTTCTCATCTTTTCAGACGAAAGCACTCCAGGATTATGATGACCTTTGGTAATGACAACAAGGATTTTCACCTAAGCTTTTGCTGAAAGTTTCCATTCCTTACTGAAGTATCTTCCTTCCCTCCCACTTTGGACTGGCAGCTACAACACCATGATATTTGACTTTGTAAGAGGGCAGCCTGGAAGTCTCTTTGATACTACAATGTTTTTCTGCATGTTTTTCATAAAAAAGTCCAGGCCTACTCCCCTGAATGGAGAACGGGAATCCAGTCCCCCCTCAAGCACTCTTATGTCCTGAAGACTGACAGAAAATTTTTCTGAAGTCAGCACTGGGTAAAAACAATTTTAAAACAGCGTAATAACTCTGCTAGAATTATTCTTTATTTCCATAGCTGCTAGCTCAACAGGCACTGGAATGACTGAAGAAATCAATGTAACAAAGACAGACACCACAATGTGTTTGTACTTCTGCACAGATAGGCTAAGCTGAAGATAGGGAGATGTGAGTTAGCAGCTCCTACAGTAGTTTTCAAACTAATCTGAGTCTTTATGGCAACTAACGAGCAGGAGCAGCAATACTGCACCAGAAAAGCAAGAGAAGGTGTGGCTAAATGGCTAAATATTTACCAGGGATATTTTTTAGAAGACAATCACATTTGTACTGTGCGTTACGGACATACAGGGCTGCAAGGAGACAGCTGTACTTCTGGTTTTCAGCAGAATAGGGCTAATCTCATCCCCTCCCCAAAGCAGAACGGAAAACTAAATAGAGAAAGCAACTCAAACCACTAAGAAGAGGTGGTGATATTAGGCTAGAATGGCCTGCTCTTCTTCAACCTGAACAATTTCTTTAATTCCATAGAGCTGCAGGTGTAGAAATAGCTCAAAACCAAGTACTTTTCCATCACAGCTTATTGATACTGACACAACAGACACTTAAGCATGTGTTTTACTCACAGGCCTCAGCATCCTTCCTGCACAGGGCTGCTTCCCTGAATCTGAACCATGGAGGAATACTTACCTATTTGCACATGAGTGAGCACATAATTATTTCTGTTTCTACCTTTCTGATTCGCTGCAGCAGATCCCCAAAAAGCCAACAGTGCTATGGAAATTCCTTCAGTCCTCTACTGCCTCTCCCTATATGCAATGGTTCTACTTTGTCTCCCTAGTACTGACAAAAAAGAAGGCACTCTCTAAGATACATAAGCAAAATATATCAGAGAAATACAATATCTGAATAGAAGAGACCATCTAGGGTGCATATGTCTATAGTGGTATGTTTAATTATATAGAAAGTTGAAAAAGTGTAATAAAGACACAATTCACCAGACTGCTAAAAATAACACAGCAGTCCCACAACAGAAATAAAAATATGTTTATAATTATTGCCTAATGTGTTATTAGGGAAGTATGGAAAATAACCAACCCAGAAATAGTTTTCATCTATGATTGTGCATAGTGAAGATGTGATTTGTATGGTATGTAGCAAACCATTCCTATATGTAATACTAGTAAACTACTTTAAGACTATTCTAAATGAAAAGTAATTTTTAAGCATGAGCCATTATCGCTTCTTTGTTCTAGCAGAGCCATGTATTCTGAGATAATCATGGCAGGATATACTTTCAAATACCCATTTATAGCTCAGAAACTGCACAAATGAAGTCAAAATGTCCTCAAACCTAAATAAAAAACGCCCAATTTCCAGTTGAATCCTGCTCTCCTACAGTATCTGGATTAACTCACCTGATGAGCCAGAAGGAGCTGGCAAATGTTACACACACAGGAATCAGCTCTGGATAGGAAGAACAGACAGATGTGGCCTGGAAATCTTTGAAGGGAGAACTGTGTCACAGAGCATCCTGTTGTCTCACCACGTTTTTAGGCAGAAAGAGAATATAACTCTTGTTCCATCCTTTTAAATGTTCTTTCTGCACTCACTAGGCCTGTGTTGTTCTGGGATTACAGCAGTGCTGGCCCTTTAAACAGGGCACACAAAAGAAGAGCAGGATATTCACGCTCTTCCCATACAAAATCACACACAACGCAGGGGTCAGGGACACACTGGCTTGGAAACTTATTAGCCTTTTTCAGAATGACAGTATAAATAATGTTTAATTTTCTTTTTTTTTTTTTTTAAATATTTGCTCAACTGCATGCAATATCAGCTGGTCCCTGACATATATTGATTAGTTCTATTAACATTACTTTCCCATTCAATGAGGCAACACTGTTAGGAGCAAGGTACTTTTTACACAAAATAGTAATTTCAGTTGAGGACAGTCTGGAAAGTTCTCTAAATGGGAAACAGCTAAAACATCTCCCAGTTTACCTGTAACAACATCAAATTTCACGGACATATCTATCAAAGGCAAAAATTTTATAACTGATGTGGAAGAAATGAACAATGATCACATTTCCAATACACAGACGTGGTTAAACATCCTGCAGAAGAAGCACACCCGAATAACAGTAATGTGTCCTCAGCTTCGTGGGAGACCGCAGGAGCCAGTTTGAAAATTAGAGAGCTGGGGGGCCAGCAGCATGCACGTACACAAATGCGCACACACACGCACCTGATACAGTGGAACACAGAAAAGAGGTGCAGGGGAAAGAAACCCAGCTGCTTCCTTACCCTTTTCTAAACAGTCATTGACAGCTGATTACATTTGCAAAACAAGATGGACGTATACTTTTTCAGAAGTTAAAAAAGCACATCACTCTGTCCATTAAGTAGAAATAGCTACTTATGAGTATTGCACAATTTAATTCAGGTGAACAGAGGAGGTTAAAAAAAACACTGAGCACGGGTGGAATATAGCAAGTATGGTCTTTGCTGGCTGGAAAGAGAACCCAAGATTGGAGTATGCTTAAACAGGCCGGCTCTTCAGGCGTCTATTTCCCAGTCTGTATTTTGGGAGTGTGCCTGGGAGCTCAGGTAGCTGTAGGTGGTACATGGTGCTACACACTACCAGAGTAACTGTTCGGCTTTCCCTGGGAATCTGTGTCTATCTTCTGAGAAGCAAAAGTAATCTGCAGCAATAAGAAGTCTGCAGTCACGAGCAGCACGCCTTTCTGCAGCAGTCCAAAGCGGACATCACGGCTGGTGCAGAGACCAGCACAGAGCCCACAGACAGCAAAGCAAGTTCAACAGCAACACTGGGATAGCACTGTGAGCACAAAGCAGCACAGACCTTCAAATCTGAAACCCAGGGTTTATTAGCATGATCTTATTTCTGAACTGATGTGGCAAAGCTGGCTGGAGATGTGGCAGTTTACTGCTCCTCATTGCACAGGGTAGAAACACCAAGCAGTGGCCCAAGCTGAAATCTCAGCTCTGCAGAGTCAATGGCTAAATAACTGATTTGGGAGCTTGAGCTGCTCTGCAAAATTAACTGTGCATTCATTTGTAATTTTGCTTCCCAGTTTGTTAATATGCTGTCAGGCAATGGTCTTCTTATTTATTCTTACTGAATATTTTAATACGTAGTAATGTCAAAACTCTCCTTCCCTTGTACTGCCAGTAGTTTCCATCACATATGAGGAAACAAACTGAAGATGTGGAGTTAAAAAACACCTGGGTGTTCAGTCTGAACATTTTAGAGTACCTAAAATAGGGCTGAGGTTTATATATTTTATGTGGATGTTTTCTTAATACACATGAGTATAAGCTTTCAAATATTAGTATTCTGAATTTTCTGACCCAGCCAACTTCTTTTATGCATGTGTGAATAGACATAAGCAAAGACTTAATTTTAAAAATTTTACAGCACCACTTGAATACCAGTTTAGCAATTCCTAGTTTTTAAAGCATGATGGAATCATCACCTGCATCTAGACTGGCATCCTGAATAACACAATACACAAGCAGTAATTTCTTGAGTATAGGAAGTTACCTATGCTCACTTTTTAAGTAAATTTGTAACTTATGATTTAAATAGAAAATATATTTTAAAAAGACATCCGATGTCAGTGTTGATGTTGAAAGGACATAAAAAGGAACAGAGCTATGCACCTACACTCTGCTTCACGATACCAGTTGTACAGAAGGAGTCTGAAGTGCGTAAATATCAGTCATATTACTGGGCCAAATACATTTGTGGTGCTTACCGATGCAAATATCATGGAAGCTGTGGATAAATTAGTTGGCAAGCGAAATGGCAGTAAAGGAGAATACAACTGCAGCACTGCAACATGTTTCAGGGAAGATGCTCAATGGATACAACATACATCCTTAGAAACAGAAGAGGACTCATACAGAGAACATTATCAAGAAACCATAAAGCTAAGTATGGACAATTAGGGCCTGCGCTGACCCAGCCATCCTATAGGCAGCCTGCCCTGGCAAGATCTCTACAGAAACTGAACTAACACCACTTACAGGATGCTAAGGGGAAGCAGAATAGGACTCTGTCCCCCGTCAGATAAATCCCATCTCCTCTCATGGTACAGCACTAACCTTCTACAAGAACACAATGAACACCGTATGAGAGTTTTGACTGTACGAATCAACATATTTAGCCTCCCAAGTCAGGATTTTGTAATCATTCGTTCCTAAATTAGTGACAAATCTCACTAAGCTACATATCCCGTATAACCCTCTTATGAGAAAACACTTTTTCCAGCAAATACAAAAACGATGCAAGGTTTTCTATTTACTGCCAAGAAGCAGAACAAATAAGTGACACATCTTTCAGTGAATTATATTTACTCAGTATGTCTGGACTTTGCAACAACACAAGCAGCTAAATTGCACAGAAGAAAAATACCCGATGATGTATTATAGTTTCAGTTAGAGATATATCTAGCGATCACACCTACAAAAAAGATCTTGATATGCAAACCTTCTGTCCAGTATGTCAGTAAATAAGGAAGGCCACTGTGCCTATATAAAGTTCTACCAAATGACAACAGAGTATACATCAGTTGAAAATTTATATACCTCTCTAAATTGTCATCATGCATCCTAAACAGAAACCATGTGATTAAAGCAACTGAATGTAACCTATTACAAGGCAAACAAGAAAACAATACAAAAAATACCTGATGTAACAGCACATGATTTTTATTTGTTTGCATGGTAAATATACAGCCAAATTCTTGCATTGGATATGCTGCTTCACCACCATTTACCTCAACCGATTTAAATAGCATGGTATTTTTAAAGTAAATTTAACCACTCAAACTAAGAATGTCACATCAGAGCCATATATCACTCAAACCTGTGTAACCGTAATTGAAGTCAATGGGTTTATCAGGAGCTTTTAGAGTTTGGTGCCATGCTGTCAAAAAGCTAAATAGTCAATTATATGACTGAAGGAAAAAAGCCCCAATAGCCCTTAGTAACACAGCCTGTAGTATCTTTGACACAGTTTACATGTATACCTCAGGATCATTTAGCTTTTTCTTGAACATTTAAAATTTATTTTAAACACTGTTTCAGAGGTCACAGCATTTTAAAATTACCAGATTGCAACTTCACCTTTTAAGTAACAATAAAATATCATTAAAAGATGCTTAAAAAGAAACTATTTACACAGATGTTAGAATATTTTCAGAAGAATACTATGGTAACTAAAGAGAATCAGGCATGAATATTTGCAATGACAGATTACAGAAAACTGTTATCCCTCCTGAACAACTGAAATGATCTTTTTAATAACAGACTGTAGCCCACGTATTTTATTTGATTGAATCTTTTTAACTGCTTGAAATTTTAATTTATTCAGGAAAATTTACTTTATATCTCTATTTGAGGAAGACTGAAAAATATTTTTCTTCAGCTTCATCATACAGGACTAGTAACACAATTCAATGCTTACAGTTTGGTCTTAAGTTCTTGGAAGCATTTACTTGCTATTTAAAGCACATTTAATTTAGTACTTCATTTGATTGACTTAGTAGAAAAGCATTAATCTAATGCTTAAAAGCTGAAACTATACAAATAGAAATTAAGAAAAGGGCACATTTTAAATGGTAAATTTAATTAACCATGCAAATGAGTTACCAGCATAACTACTGATTCCTCCATATTCAGGTTTTTAAGATCAAATGTTTTTCTGGAAGGGCTATTTCAATCATCCATAAATTATTGGTCAAAGTTTAACTATATCAAATATGAAAGTCCCTAGTAGATGGTTGGGCCAGATAATGTAACAGACTGTTTTTACTTCACCCCTGTCCCACTAACACTATCGCTTAAAATAAAGTCCCTCTCACCAAAAAGAGAGATATGCCCCTTTTGTTCTGTGGTCTTGAAATATTTACTTATTCATTTGTGAACCTGCTGTGTTGTTTCACACCTCTGAATTGTGACTGTATCATAGAGACAGCAATTACTCAACACATCAGGTGCACATCAGCTGAACTAATCTCACTAAAAAACCTTGTTGGTGAACCGTTTCCACATTTCACTGACTGTTAACAGGAATGGGTCAGTTCATGACACGGTAAAAATTTATACTCTTCCTTATATACTTAAGGAGAGTAAGAATTTTAAATATTTGGGACATATAAACATAGGGCTTAATTTCCACCACCCTCCACACTTTCAGATTGTTATGCTCTTATGCCTTCAGACGTTAAAGTATTTTTAGATTTTTTTTTTAGACCATTGGGAGTATCCTACACACTAAGCATTCTGTAAATGTAACTCTGTGTTCCCCTTTAAAAAAAAGACACGTTAGGCATTAAGGAATGCAATTCAACAGTTGTCTTCTGTTTTGCTGAGTTCAGGCGTTTCTGGTTTCTCTCTACTTTGAGGTACAATTGCAGACATTAATTTTAATGCTGCTGGTGCTTTAAGTGAGACCTTTAGAAGCAGGTAGGTACACACACTAGCCACATTAGCAAAAATGTGCTAAAAGCACCAAAGTTCTTAGTTTATGTGTTTCTAATTTGATGTTGCAGCTTAATTTGCATGGAAAATTTTCCAGTTCTGTGTATGGTCTTCTTGGGAGCGTGTGATTACATATGCATTTCTACTTACGCATCCCATTAAAGTGTATCTTGGCTTTTTCCTCACATAACTGATATGGCACTTAACCAGGCATTGGTAGAAGTGAAGAACACTATAGCCAATAGTTACAAGAAGCTGCTCTCTTTTTTATGCCTTTTTTTTTTTTTAAATAACAGCTGTCAATTCGATACTGTCCAAGATCCCTCCTACAGTGGAGAATCCCCAGCCAAGGCAAAATTGCAGACCTTTCGTCCCATCACCATGTCTAAAGAACTGCCTTCAACCTGAGAAAACATCCTCAAAAGCACTTCATGAGACTAAACAGCAAAAGATGCTTGAGGATCTAGACCATTACTGATTTTATTAACATGGCAGAAAACACTCTCACATACATAGGTAAAAAAATGTTAAAATATAGCATTGCCTCAGAAATAGTGTAGGCTTACATGAAATGTCACCAGATGGCACTATTAACATAGTCTTCAAGTTCTTTTAAGCATGTGAGCAAGTTTTTAGCCTTAAAGAAAGCATCATGCTTTTTCTGTTGTTGTTGTTTTGGTTGTGAGGTACAGGGAAGAAGTAATTGCAGGCAGCAGACTCTCGTTAGAGCCTGGGGGACAAAGTCCCTCCCAGAGAATTAAGTAGTAGGAAAGAGACAGACTATGACTCCTGTCTGCAAATCTTATGCTGTTTACAGCTCATTCAAGGGAGTTGTGCCTGCAAGGCTTCCCTGAGCTTACTGACGACCACAGACCTCTTTTCTGAGTCCTTCCACAGGGAAGGCTGCTGTCTTCAGAGGCATGATCTGTTGCCAAGGAGCAGCTGTGACAGCAGGGTTGAACTACCGTGTATACCAATGCAACTGTAATGTCATTGCTTTCGCCCATATGAATAAAAACTCAAATTAAGTACACACAGACCTTCCTTACCCCGTCTCCTAGGAGAGACCGTATTCTTTTCACTGTGAATATGAAATTCTAACAGTGCAGAAGAAGGTATACGCTAGAAACTCATCTCATTTTACCCAACTTTTGCAGTGATGTGAGTTGTACAGCAAACCTTCCCTTAAGGTGATATAACCTGGTGCTGCCAATCAGTGTACAGGAAATTCACGTACTTCAAAAATTTGGGAGAGACTATAGACCTAAATGTGTTCAACCGGACGATGTAATGAAAATATTTCAGAGAACTCCGATTTTTGTCTTAAGTAATGTTTGTTCCTGTTTTAGAATTTCATAACCTTGAGTCAGAAACACTGAAGAGGAAAACATCACTGTATATCCTGCAAGTACAGTTGGCTACTTCTCCTTGCCTCTTAAACGCCTTCGCATACTGGACTCCTCAAAAAGATACTCCAGAGAGACCAAGTTTTGGAAATAATATTTTTAAATCCAGACTGCTATATACAATAATGAAGATGTTCCATATCTCTATGCAACACCAGCCACTAGTCTCCTGAAAACCATTACGCAAAAATGTCAGGTTACCGCCTCTGACTGGGGGTTATTCTACGTGCATCAGATTTACTATAGAAAGCCTGAATCTTTTGACAGTCCTCTCGAAGAATATGCTGAGAAGTATAATGAATAACTCTTTGCATTAGAAAGATTCACAGGACTTTGATCAGTGTCCCAGGAAGCATCAGGTCACAATGAACTGTACAAGCTGATTGGGGTTGACCATCAGTCTACATGTAAGCACTGCTGTTGCCCATTGCCAAGTCACCCATAGCAAAATACACTCAATAATAACCATTTGTATCTGATGTGCTAACTAGGAGTTTAGCTACTTAATTCATATTGAAGCAATTGTGAGACTTTTCATCTATCAATCTAATTCCACAGAAAATGAAATCAAGCCATAGTATCCTGATAAAAGAGACTGTAATGACTTGCATGTTAGTGGTTCATTTTGTTGCTGGTTTCATAATAGAAGCTCAGAACTGATATCTGAAACTAGCTGGAAAAATTTTTCTATTTTAAAAATCTGAGTCAAGAGCCATGTGCATTTTAAATTAAAGGACACAATACTTCTATTTCGTGATCTTTCTTTTCCATTCCATAGTCAGCCTATGAGTTTAATTACTAAACAGATAAAATATTTAAAAAACCTGAACCTACCCATCTTCTTCTTCTCCCTCCATTAAAAAGGTCTAGTATTTTTACTATATTTGGTCTTGTACAGACAACATTTTACCGCACACATCACATTAAGAACACACAAACCTGTGCAAACAGTCCTGAGAAATGGGTAAAGCACATGTCCTGCAGAGTTCCTTCTCTCTCACTGGACTAGGCACTTAAGAAGTTGCAAACCAGTACCGCAAAGTATGATTCTCCAGACATCCTGAAAAACTGAGACGAAGGTGAAAGCTACGCTTTGTCAGAAAACTTAAGAGCCTCTCAAGTTCTTTTCTCTGTCAGCGCTTTATCTGTCCCAGTCAAGCAATCAATTACATAATGCCACATGGCAATGTCTCTTTTTTTATTAGGAACAGTCCAACCTGAATAAAGTAACCAAGATACAGCTGGCCACAACTGTGCTCCCATAAGCCAATATTCCAGGAGATGAACAGCAAAGCTGTGAAGCTGACAGAGCAGCCTGGAACAACCGGGAGACAGCTCATAGGACACAACCCCTAGGATACAGTGGAGACCATCATTCACTGCTCAGTCGTAATCCCCGCTTGCCCTGCACCAGTCTTTATCCTGTATTGGATAGGAATCACTGGTCCTTAGTGCTCTGTTCTAGTTACCGCTTTTTAACTATTTGCCCATGGTCTGCTTAGATTTCCATTCCAGCCTAAATCCAAATTTGCAGCAGTCACCTCAGACTGCTGGTTTCAGCCACTGCATGCCGGATGCTCTTGACAAGGTTTCTGAAATAGTGCATTTCTTGGCTTCTTTGATCTGGACCATAATTTAACCTGATCATGATACACAACTCTACCCTTGACTGTTGCCTAGGTCTGACCACTAGACCTGACTATGTCTATTGCCAACAGACATTTCCCAGACGCTTCAGTTATTTTAACTTTAGGGACAATATGAAAGTTATGCTTTTGCTTTTTTTTTTTTTTTTTTTGACTGGAAAAATGCACTTTTCTCTTGGCTCCCCTGTACTCAAAGACACCTGGGTTAATTCTGTTCAAATCTGAATAAACACTAAGATTATAAGCATAAATGATAAAGGTTGTTGATGTATCTACTTGGGAACGCATGAAAAAAGATTGTGTTTCCTGCTGTATTCTGCTTTCCTCTGTATTCTGACATTTTTTATTGGATCCACCTGATGTTTGTGTAGATAAGCACCACTGCAAAAGACCTTTGAAGTGCAAAATAAAGCCAATTATATTATAGAAGCACATGGCAGTCTGATCTATAAGATATGGGGATGTCAGTTTGGTAAAACACAGAGTTTAAAAAGAAACAGAGACCACTAAAAATGGGAGCTGCCTCTCACTGCAAACAGAATTCTTATGTGGGTCACATCATCCAGCTGCAGAAAGATCTAAGCTTTTGGAGCAACAACACATGCAATGACACATGCCCTGACATAATTATAGTAAGGTTGTTTTCAATACAAGGAAAATTCTGGAGCAAAAGAGTGCAGACTGCTTATGCCTTTCCTTAAGAATTGGACTTTTAACCTGATGGCTGGGCATTATTTCTTTTTTTTTTTCCTGTGGAGTGCTTAGAATTATTTAATACTTCGCTGCCTGCAATGGAGAAGTCACTCTGTCGTTAACAGATGCCTTTCCTTTAGGGTACCAGGTATCTCACACTTCCCACCACTGTTACACAACTTTTCAACTGGGATAGCAGAGGCCTATTCATTTCTAAACTGCTTAAAATTAGACAGCTAAAAACTGCAACTTGCAGCCAACCCCTCAGGTGGCTCAGTCCTGTTGAAGTCAAGGGCTTTTGAACTTCAGCTGCAGTTCACTGGAGCCAAGGAACACTGTCTTTGCTCAGCATCTCACTGCAAAGAACTAAGCATCGCGTGGTATGCAGCTCAGAGACTTCAGATTGTTCATTTACCTAACTGTGAATTCCTATTTGTGAGTCAGAACTGTTCAGCTTGAAAGCCTCTGTAATTAAACTGACATGCCATTCAGTGACCTTGGCATAATCCTAATGAGATCTAAGTCACAGACAACAATTACTGGAAAAATAGAGGTACGGTTCAAACAAAGGAGAAAGTACTAACATTTTTGGTGAGCGAGTCAATGTATTTTACAGCAGAGAAACATAACAAACTGCTTTATAAGCTAAGTCTCTTTATCCGCCACAAGAAGTGGCTTGTACCTGGATAGCACATTTGGCAACAGAATCGGGCAAACAAATTACTCCAGGAGATTAATTGACTACGGCCTTTACAGCATTTCTTTCAACAGACAGAACACAATGTAGACATGCCTTTTAAAACAGTCAGCAATCAATACTACACTCCAGAGTCAGCTGAGTTTTGTAGTTACTCTTATACACTGGCAGGTGAGGAAAAGCCACTTATCCATGCTGCTGTCATTCCCATTGACCGTCTCCTGCCCAAAGTGAGAAGTTAGTTTTGTTCTGTATTTGAGAGGTTCTCAGCCATTAAGAAACAGAGGTATTTTCTTCTTCTGACAACTAACTGAAAAATGCATTTTAAAAGAAGGTTACCATTTGATGGGCTTTTACAGCACTGAAAAAGCTTCCATATTTAAGAATGTTTTTGTAGCACTGATGGCAGCTTTTATATTAAAAAATATGTTTAATATCTTAATAGAACAAAGAGTTGTTAAGCAGATACTCTGAAATTAGTATAAAAACTTTAATGACATTGTTAAGCAGTAAGCCATTTTTATTAGAAAAAGTCAAATGACAGGACAGCATATGCTGTTCTGTTATTTTGGCCTTATTTAAAACGTACAAATCCAGTTGGCAATTGGAACTGCAATGCAAGTTTAGCAAAATGAGAGTCTTGTTTACAGCTGTAGCACGGTCAGCTTTAGTTATTCTTATAGGGTATGGTGATACTTGGGACTTGATTTCTGTTCAAATATTTCTGAATCATCCAAGTTTCTCAAAAGAAATCTGTTATATCTGCGACATAATTAGTGTCTTGCAACTCAGTTATTTGTAGTGGGCTAAACCTGTGTCACTTTTCGATACACCTCTGGCAATCTAATTAATGTTCTGACATCCATATGCCAGGTGGTATAATTCCTCGGATGAGAGAAAACCTTGTGATCCTCCCTGACATGTGGGTATTCTGAAACATCACCACTTAAACCAAAGGGCATCCACACTAAGGCTAACATATTTTTATTACCACAAACCCTGAAGACCATATCCTTGTCAAGTAGCCAAGATTGAGGTATTTTGTTTGCTGTTCTAACAAGCAGCAAAGGGAGCCAGTGTGTTTAACACAACAGATATTTTATGAAGAGATATTTATAACAAACAAAAATTGAGCTTTCTGAAATTGCAGTTCTCAAAAATCAAAATGTCTGTTTACATACACCTTATGAAGCAAAACTAAGCAAAACAGGTTTTAAACAGCTTCTTTACTTGACAGTGTGTTCGTAACTGCTCCAGATCCTAACACATGAACTTGATTGGAAAGCCAACAAAGCCAAACTTCATATTTCCAGGGATGGATGCCCCATGAGATAGGTGTATGGGCCATGTACTACACACCTGCATGCTTGTCAGGATGCATCTCATTAACTTTTCTTGAATAATGAAACAATGGCATGATAAAATCCACCTGACTTCCTGAAGTCAGGGAAGGTACTACTACCAAGTTGTTCCAAGTGCTGACGACATTTTCCCCAGTTGGCCATGTTCAAGGTGTTTCACTGTGAAGTGCTCAGCGCCCTACAGAAAATGCAGCAGAAACACCCTGGGTGTCTTTGTTGTAAGGACAGTGAGCAAGCTCCTTGGTGCTTCTCTACCCTTCCATCTCATTTTTCACGTCAGCCACAAAGCTCTTACCCATAATAAACAGCTGACTTATAGCAAGGTTCAGTTTTTGCACCATGGGAACCACTACATACATTTAATACATTCAAGTGCATTTTACAAGGTCATGAGTAACTAGGAAAGAATACTTCAAATTTTTAACAGTTCTTTTTCTTTTTTTTTTCTAGCAATTACAATATGCTCCAGAATTTTCCTGTCAAAAAATGGGGCTAATGTACAAAAATTGCCATTTTAATATTAAGGCTTATTGAAAACCACCCAGGATGTTTTACAATTCTGACAGGTCCTTCTCATACGCATTCCACAGGTGCACTTGCAAGCCATCAAGACACTAACACTTTGCAAGTTACTACCTACTAGTTGAGTTGTAGTATACCATACGTATATAACCAGTCTATTCCAAATGCAAAATAAAATGCATGTCTGACCTCAGGAGCTGTAACGTTCAGAAATTACGATTTACCATGGCTTTGCATGTAGCCAGTAACATGCAAAGCTCTGGTAACACAATAATTTGAAATTGAACGCCCTTATCTGTAGATTAGCTCATCTTCTGACACTACAAAAGCTTGCATAAAGTTATATCAGCAAATAAAGAAAAGCACAGTATCTTTTCCTAACTTAAGAACTTGTTCATCAGCTCTTCCTATCAACAATTCAAAGAAGCTTAGATGACCAAACGTTGCTACCAACTCTGGTATGACCAGAACCAGAATACAGAACCTCAGAACAAGAGCATTTTCTCTTATCCCACAGGCTAATATAGATGAAAATACTCAAAGAAAATAAATAAATAATATAAATAAATAAATACAACACACACTGCCTGCTCCTTACCAGCGACAGATGTGTTTCATTTACGGTTTTAGCTTTCCCAAAACATATGTGTCTTTTCTACACAGGTCAAATACTTCACAACTTCCTGTGTAACTTTAAGTAACACATTTAAATTACTTTCTTCATCTACATTTGTTTTTTGAAGTGGTGACTGTTTGGGGAGGGGGGTGCTATGGCAATGACACAATGTTTTCTCAGATCATGATCTTAAAAAAATTAAATTACTACAAATTTATAGAATGGACAATTATTTTTCTGGGACTCAAGTCAAAACATTTGTCTTTGTAAAGATTTTAATCAACTTAAAAAGAAAAGCTTATCTGTTAATAAATTAGGTCCATGGTTCCTTCAGAGAAATTGCATTTTGTCTAAACTTTTAACTTCAGAAGGAAAAACATGCAGTTTCTGGAAAGTCTACTGATCAAGCAAGCCAAAACACTGAATGAGTTAATGCAAAACCACCCAAATAACATTCAAAAATTGGAAGAGTTCAAGCTATTTAATTCAGCTTACTCTTACCATAAAAAGGGATTTAAAAAGTAGTTCTGTTTTTTTAAAAAAATGCCTTTCAATAAAAATGAAAACTCATGGAATACATAGCACCACAGGGTATATACACCAAACCCATAGGAATGAGTCGGATTCTAAAACACTGACAGAACATTTCTTGTATCTTCCCCAGTGTCACTCTAGAGCTAAAACAGAATAACTGAGTTTGTGATTTTCCTCAGAACTTCATAAAGATAACCTTGTTGTTTGTATGGCTCATGTCACTAGCCCACTGAGGGACGCTCTCAGGACCACTAAGATTGTACCTGTATGGTCTTACACAGACAGAAGTGAACTGACTCTGCCTGAACTCTGAGCTTGCTGACTATGTGCCAGAATAGATCCAAATACCACATATCCATGATTAGCGTTGAGGACTGCTCCCACTGCACAGAACTGCACAAGGACTGTGAAGAGAAATCTTCACAACTAATACAAAACTGACTTAATCCTGTCTATAAAGGTTGAAAATTGGGGAGAAAAAAAAAAAATGCAAATTGCAGGTATGCATAAAACAAGAATAGCCAAAACTAGTGTACTGTCCTCATCACATATGATGTAAAGCCTGCTAGCCTAATTTTCTTCTCTTCTTTGTGACAGCATGTCAAAGTCATACTACACACCCGTGTCTTTCCTCCCCATCCTCCAGAGAAACCAGCAGCAGCAGCAAGAAACACCCCATGCTGGTAGCAGGTTGTCTAAAAAGACACACCACAGCACCTTTTTCCAGTCTCTGCCATCCGCATAATCTGTTACAGAAATGTTCTACATCCACACACCCCTAGACGTGCTCTCTGTATCCACACTTGAGACATGATTCCCCCATTACATCTAAAGGGAACACTCAGCTGCCTCACCCTGCTGCTACCTTGCCTCGCATGCTCTGAGCCACTAAAGCCGTCATGCTTCTCAGTTATATTACATACTACTGAAGGAAACAACATTAGCTCAAGATAAGACCTGAGAGACATAAGAGAGAACCTACTAGCTTTTCTCATTTTCTGAGCACAGTTTTGTCTCACTCTCCTCTCTTTATAAAGACTGCATTTGTACTGCAACAACTTCTCATAGTTATTCATCCTAACCACAGCAGTTCATTCCCGTCTTTTGTTCCTCTTCAAACACTAACAACTTTGAGCTAAAATTGCATCAGAACTTCACAGTCGTGGAAATTTCCATGGGCTGAATGAACACAGTCCTCCTTCATATAAGCAATCAAGAATTTTCCTTATTCGGCTCACTTTAGCCTTCTCTGTCTCCCTCAGGTTCAGAGAGTGGCCAGGTACACCGTCTCCTTGCTGACCAGATACCATTTTTGCTTGATGGTAACAAAGGGTCTGTTACACCAGCAACATAGAGCATAAACTAGAAGTATACTAAAATTTTAGCATTAATTCATCTGCAAAAGCCCATAGTGATGGATACAGTGACCCATCTCTTCTTACATAATGGAAAAAAGTAAAGTAAAACACCAGTATGATGAAAGAAGTATCAGAACTAAAGTTAGTGAACAGGACCCGCTACGATGAGTTCATTTTTGCTGTCTTCTAAGCCTTGCAAAGACTACCTGTAACATACGACCCACTACGCATCTTGCACTGATAAGCGTAGAAGAAATGAAAAAATTAACCCCAAAGCTTTTCACTGTGGGTGGCTGAAGGATGAGGGGAGGAGATGAGTTTCCAAAGAGGCCCTCACCATTTTTCAAGATGCGTGATGATTCAGACTCAGTATTCAAGATTAGTGTTGCACTCAGTGGCCCTTCAGCAACTCCTGACAACCAGAAGCTGAAGTAGAAGACCTCTGCCTTTAGAGGAAATGTCAGCTCTCACAAATACGCATGACAGACTTTTGAGAACCTTATCAGAATTAAAGCAGATCAACAATCTTGCAGATGGCTTGCTTTTAATTTGGAACCAAACCCTCCAATGATTCACTGAAATGCCATGTTCCCAACCCAGGCTTCACAGAGATTCATTTAACTGAGTTTAACAGTCTGAGTTTAACTGGTGATATGTTGTATATTTTCACTCACTCTGCCTGCAGAGCTATCAATTATAATGATTTCCACAGTATTTGCTCAATCTGTATGTCTCTTTCCTTGACAAGCTATGCGATAGCGGACTTGCTTAAATGGTGCAGACATAAAATCAGTGTCACAACTTAGCAGCTCACATTGTTAATTTACACAATGGATTCAGACCACATTTGTCCAGGCATTAAAAAGCCAAGAGTCTTTGTGAGTCAGTGAGAGCTAAGCAGCCTCGTTTCTCAACAGTAGCTCATTTTTAAAAAAGGACTCTCCATAACCTCAGCAGTCTCAACATAAATATTCCTTAATTCAGTTTATGCATAGCCCACTCCTTTAAACAAACAGAGCAGACCTCATGTTCATGCCATCTACCAACTTCTGTAACAGATTACCATCAAATACCTTAAACAAGGTTCAACTAGTGTGTCTGAATCACTTGGAAACTGTAAGATCACAGGACTGAAACTTTGTCATACCGATTATGTAAAGCCACTGGAAAGAAATCCATGCATTTTTGCAAGCAGGAAAAGCAGGCTTTTCACGGAACAAAAGAAGCCTTGTCTTTTTCTATTATGTGACGACTCCTAATTAGAATCAATGATTTTTTATTGTCGGCCCAGATAAGCTTGTTTGCATAGCTGTGATTTCTTAAAACAGAAATCTGAATGTTACTAGGAAAATACATCCATCAGCAGTACGACAGACCTTGAAGAAGAACAGTGGCATTGCTTGATGTTTACATCTGATTAACCTTGGAGGCAATTCCACAAACGTTAAACAGTAAAGAATATAGTAAAGAGCCAAAGCAATTTAATTTTGTTTGAATGTATTTATAGGAATGTACCAAGAGTACCCATAAAGGCATGTTGTCATCTTTTCCTTGAGCTTGTGCCAGTTGATGACCAATAGAAAGCATTCAAAAAAGGGAGAAAAGAGAGGGAGGGAAATTATTTGTAACAACTCTTTGTATCAAGCACACTGCTTCATGGACAAACGAGGAACATTACGTTTCAACATTTCATGCTGAAACAGCTCTTAAAAAAGAATTTCTTACCACAGTGACATCTCTCTAAAATGATTCACTTGTGATCTTGAACTTTGTAATGATGTGTGTTAACTCTCAAGAGCTGAGTACTCATGGAATAAAGTTGCTGTATATCCTTAAAAATGATGGTAAGAAAGTATCAAACCTAAATCAAAACAGTCTTTAATAGACAGGAAAAACAAGCACTTTGAGTACATAAAAGGTGATAACAGAAACCTATCGCCACTGTTTAGCAAACCCAGATGCATTGAACAACGGAGCCACGTGAGTCGCACAGCAGTTCTAGGCAAAACAGTCACAGCATCCTCACTAGCTCCTCTTTCTGAATTCCCTGTTCTCACCTAGTTCAGCACTCCACACAGACATGGACTGCACCTTCACAGTGACTACCTCTGAGAAGACCTCCCTGTTTCCATGCAGCCTTGTTCAGAAAGGTTTGTTCAGCGGTTATTCAAGCCCTGTTAACACAAGATCAACAGCAATTGCATTTCTATAACAGAGGACTCCACTGCGCTGGCTGTATTGGTATCCTTGTCCAAGAAGCCTATTTCAACCGTTTATAGGGAGAGTCCGCTATAATCATGTTCTGAGCAGCACTTAATCCTTATACCGTCCAAGTCCTTTGGAAGCCTACCCTGCAAGAAGCTATCTGTAAAAGTACACAAGCTTTTAGCATCAGCTAAATGCCACCTCAGCTAATTGTGACTACAACGGCAATAAAACAAAATTGGTTCAGGGATCAGAGCAAATTAAGCTGATTCTTGCTTCCTTGGTGTTTGGGCTACTGTGCCTAAAGGTTAAGGGAGACCTTATCACTCTATACAACTACCTGAAAGGAGGCTGTAGTAAGGTGGGTGTCAGTCTCTTCTCCCAAGTAACAAGCAATAGGATGAGAGGAGATGGCCGCAGGTTGCACCAGGGGAGGTTTAGATTGGATATTAGGAAAAATGTCTTCACCAAAAGGGTTGTCAAGCATTGGAACAGACTGCCCGGCACAGTGTTTGAGTCACCATTCCTGGAGGCATTTAGAAGATGTTGTGGTGCTTGGGGACATGGTTTAGTGGTGGACTTGGCAGTGCCAGGTTAACGGTTGAACTTGATGATCTTAAGGGTCTTTTCCAAACTAAATCATTCTATGTAAATATGTGTATAAACCTGTGTTCAAGACATGCCATTGAAATCAATGGAATAACCAAGTTGTGCGTCACTGACTTCAGGATTCTGCCTGGAAGAATCTCAACTAAAGTCTATTGCTGTGCAACTTACCCTTTCAAAATTCACAGGATCTGTCCCTTCTCTTGATTCCTTTAACCATCAGTCAGTAAAATTATCTTAAACTAAATCTGAATGTCAAAAAAAACGTCAAAGAACACCTTACCATGTCCATATGCTTCAGTATATATTTGCATTTGGTTTGCAACATATTTAACTAGTGCAATCATATGTGCACAAAAAGGTATGTGGCATTTTTCCATTTCTTAATTACTCTGTACAAATAATCCACTGACTGTTCTATGATGCTTAATTCTCAACATTTATTTTTAAAGCCTATATTCACAGATAAACCATCAGATTTAGATGTCTCGGAAGCTCTCCACAGAGCACCAGAAGCATTAATTGAACCTCTAATCCTCAGAAAATCAATGTCAATCACCTGAATAAAAGCTGACAGTGTGTTTACCTTTGCTTAAAACTGTATTTCCTTTCTGAAGAAATAACACTGCAACGCACAGTATAATTTATTAACTAGTTCCCTCTACTTCTCTCTTCCTTTCTTTAAGATAGAATCATGGTTTCTGGGAATGGTTTCTGTCTGTTTCTGTTCTGACTGTATCATAACTTGCATTTTCTGTTTTCCCATCAGATATTGTTAGGCTTTTCCATCAGCAAATGGAAAGCTTCACAATTTACTCACTCTGTTCCTGATACAGGTCCAGCCATCAACCAAACAGGGATGCTGAAAATGCAAAGTAAAATTGGCAGAAAAAAGCAGTAGTTATCTAAAGAAATTTTATGGCTTGGAGACTAATCCAATTTCCAAATACTTTACACAGACGTGCTCCAAATCCATAACCTTAGCATTAGCCCCCCCACTTTGAATTCAAATAATTTTCTAGTTTAAAACCCTAGTATTAAAAAAACAAAACAAAACAAAAAAACAGACCCAATGCAAAATAAAACAAAAACCAAAACCAACCTCCAAATTTTCTGCAATTGAAATTTTGGCAGATAAAAAGTTTGACTTGGGATTCCACATTTCAAGTAGATTAAATTTTTAAGAGTGCTTAATTTTTTTTAGTTTATCATTTCTTTGTAGTTTGGTAGAGCAAATCTCAAAAATGTTCCATTAAATTCCTGCTACAGGGAAATGAAAATAAATAAAATATAACCTTTTTGCCTATCCACAAGCACAAAGAGGTAATAAATTAGAAACCTTTCCTCACAAACATAAGTGTTTGTGCAATTAGGAATGTTAATTGTTATTTTTGGGTAATTCACAGTCATGTTCTGCATTGCGATGAAACTAAAAAGATGCCTGTTTGAAAAAGTTCATTAAAAATCTGTCTTAAATTTTCCAAATATCTAAGCCAAAAGGCAAGAAAAGATGGTTCAAATACTTAACAGGAAAATCAAATTATTCATTAGGAGAACAATAATAAAATTAAAGGTTTCATAAATTTTATTCTGTAACAAAATATGGTTCTCTGGCTATCATTTTTGACTGTCATCAGTTCTACATCTGCATGTAGAAAGGAGTTTGCTTTGCATTTTTGAATGCATAAAGAGATGCTTTGATATTAAAGGTCAGCACTTCGGACACTATAAGCCTTCAGTTGCTCACTGAACTCAAGTGGAAGTTGTGCATCTTAAGCAGCCACAGGAAGAGCACATATCACTACATTTTGAACTATGGATGCATTATGTATTTCATACTGAAAGAATAATATTAAAAGAAAGAGCATTAGTACCACTGCTGAGAGGTAAGATTTATTAGCTTGGGCTAGATGCCATCTGATGTGATCACATGAGTTTGAGCTGTTTGTGGAGGCACACCCACAATTCATAGTTTGTTTTTCCTTTAAACAGCTAAAACATCATAACAAAAACCAGTAGGTTACTAAGATTGCACAAGCTTGTGAGAGTTAGGAATTCTGGGCTTTATTGTTGCAAATTAAAACTCAGCGTTTCTGTGTCTATACACCATGAAATAGTTTAATTACTCATACATCTCTGCCTTTTCTGTGGTTTTTCTGTTTCAGCTAGTTTACTGAATTAGTGAAAAAATGGGCAACAGGCAACTTAAACTTAGCTTTTTCTAATTTCAGTGACTTGACTCTACAACTACATTACTGTTCTTTTAACATTGTTTAAGACTAGGTGCCCAAGTGCTACTTTAACATAGTGAAAAATTCTTCTGCAAGCATGTAAGCAAAAACAAACTAAAAAATTGTTATAGCTTCTATTTTGTCAAGACTTCAGTGCAACATAGGATTTTATATGGTCTTTCCTTATCATCAAGAAATGGTGGCATGTGCTGTACATAAAATACATAGTATATGCCACACGTAACACACCATATGAAGGCACACTGCTGAAGCCTGAAGATGGAAAAAAAAAATCCCATTTTTACAGAACACACTTCTGGTTTTAATCAAAATTTCATCTTCAACACCATCTTCCAAGCACATGTTCTTCAAATAGCACACACACACATCTATCTAAATACTCATGCTCACCCAAAGATGTTCACTTGTGTCTCAAAAAAGCATTACACAGGTGGTTTAAGTTTTATGTTCTTTTTTTTTTTAACCATACCTTCTGTTTTACATGTTTAGTAGACTGATGTGGGATAATTTTAGATATTTAGCAGATGTTAAATGCATGTTGCTTCAAATCTGACAGGAATACTAGCAATATTATTGGTTTAAATCACATTAAGCAGCTGTGATAAAAAGTGCAGTATATGTACTACTATCCCATACTTTAAAATACTAATGGCATTGTGCTGAAGCATAGCTCAGAACTTACAGAAAGCAAAAAGACTGAATTCAGTTTCAAAAGGGGAAGCATTCCTAGTTCACCTGAATGAAACTGCAAAGAGCCTGAAATTTATCTCTAACAACATGCTGTTGCTATCTACACCAGAATAAATATATTAAGCTTATTGTCTGCATAGCATGACAATAAAGCTAATTAAGTACCTCTTATTGCAGCCGAACTCCAAAAGTACAAAAATACTCACTATAAAAGAAGGAACACTGAGTAGAAAATAAGCTCACTGGTACAGCCAAAGACAGCAAAAGGTCAGCATTTGCCAGTTGCTACTGTGGAGTTTCCACAGCTACCAGGAACTCTCTTTTTTTTCTAATCCAGAGGAAATCTGAGGGAATCTCAGATACCATTGTGTAGTAACTGCTGGCAAGCATTACAGATTTTATCTCAACCACTGGCGTAGTAACTGCTTGCACTTCAACATCAATTTTTCATTCAACTTTTTCTTCTTTAACTTATTCCTATGCAGTACAAGCTAACACACTGGGGGTAGCCTTGGCTGCAGTGACCATAAGACAGTGGAGTTCAGGATCCTGCACGGAAGAAGCAGGACAAAAAGCAGAATTACAGCCCTAGACTTCAAGAGAGCTGACTTTGGCCTCTTCAAAGACCTACTTGGAGGAGTCCCATGGGTTAAGGCTGTAGAAGGAAGGAGGTTGTATGAGAGCTGGTTAATATTCAAGAACCACTTCCTCCAAGCTCAAGATCGGTGCATTCCTAGGAGTAAGAAACCAGGCAAAGGAGGCAGGAGACCTCCATGGATGAGGAATGAGCTTCTGGAAAAAGCTCAGATGGAAGAAGGAAGTTTACAGAACATGGGAGAAGAGACTGGCCGCTTGGGAGGAATATAGGAACATTGTCAGAATATGCAGGGATGCAACAAGGAAGGTTAAGGCCCACTTGGAATTAAACCTGGCAAGGGATGTCAAGGACAGTAAGAAGGGCTTCATCAAGTACATCAGTAGCAAAAGGAAGGCTAGGGAAAATGTGGGCCTGCTGCTGAATGAGGTGCCCTGGTGATGGAGGATGCAGAGAAGGTAGAGTTACTGAATCCCATTTTGCTTCAGTCTTTACTGCTAAGGCCAGCCCTTGGGAGTCTCAGACCCTGGAGGTAAAAGAGAGAGAGCCTGGAGAAAGGAAGGCCCTCCCTTGATCGAGGAGGATCGGGTTAGAAACCATTTAGGCAAACCTCACACTCACAAATCCATGGGCCCTGATGGGATGCACCCACGAGTGCCAAAGGAGCTGGCAGATGTTATTGCGAAGCCGCTCTCCATTTGAAAGGTCATGGAGAACAGGGGAGGTGCCTGAGGACTGGAGGAAAGCTAATGTCACTCCAGTCTTCAAAAAGGGCAAGAAGGAGGACCTGGGAAACTACAGGCCAGTCAGCCTCACCTCCATCCCTGGAAAGGTGATGGAACAGCTCATCCTGGGCATCATCTCTAAGCACGTAGAGGAAGAGAAGGTTATCAGGAGTGGTCAACATGCATTCAGCAAGGGGAACAATGCTTGACCAATCTGACAGCCTTCCATGATGGCATGACTGGCTGGGTGGATGAGAGGAAAGCACTGGATGTTTGCCACCTCAACTTCAGCAAGGCTTTTGACACTGTCTCATAACATCCTCAAAGGTAAGCTTAGGAAGTACAGGTTAGATGAGTGGACAATGAGGTGGATTGAGAACTGGCTGAATGGCAGAGCTCAGAGGGTTGTGATCAGTGGTGCAGAGTCTAGTTGGAGGTCTGTAACTAGCGGTGTTCCCCAGGGGTCAGTACTGGGTCCAGTCTTGTTCAACATATTCATCAACGACCTGGATGAGGGGACAGAGTATACCCTCAGCAAGTTTGCTGATGACACAAAGCTGGGAGGAGTGGCTGACACACCAGAAGGCTGTGCCACCATGCAGCGAGACCTGGACAGGCTAGAGTGTTAGGCGGAGGTGAACATAATGAAGTTCAAAAAGGACAAGTGTAGGGTCCTGCACCTAGGGAGTAATAACCCCATACACCGGTACAGGTTAGAGGCTGACTTGCTGAAAAGCAGCTCTGCACAGAGGGACCTGGGAGTCCTGGTGGACCACAGGATGACCATGAGGCAGCAATGTTCCCTTGTGGCCAAGAAGGCCAATGGTACCCTAGGGTGCATTAAAAAGAGCGTGGCCAGCAGGTCGAGGGAGGTTATCCTCCCCCTCTATTCTGCCCTGGTGAGGCCACATCTGGAGTACTGTGTCCAGTTCTGGGCACCCCAGTTCAAGAAAAATAAGAAAGTACTGGAGAGAGTTCAGCAGATGGCTACAAACATGATCATGGGACTGGAGCACCTCCCTTATGAGGAAAGGCTGAGAGACCTGGGTCTGTTTAGCCTGGAGAAGACTGAGAGGGGATCTCATCCATGCTTCTAAATATCTAAAGGGCGGGTGTCAGGAGGATGGGGCCAGACTCTTTTCAGTGCTGTCCAGCGACAGGACAAGGGTCAGTGAGCACAAACTGGAACACAGGAAATTCCATCTGAACATGAGGAAAAACTTCCTTTACCTGGAGGGTGACAGAGCCCTGGAACAGACTGCCCAGAGAAGTTGTGGAGTCTCCTTCTCTGGAGACATTCAAAACCTACCTGGATGCATTCCTGTCCAACTTGCTGTAGATGAACCTGCTTTGGCAGGGGCGTTGAACTAGATGATCTCCAAAGGTCCCTTCCAACCCCTACCAATCCCTGACATTCTTTGATTCTGTGATTCCGTGATTAATAAATACAACACATTTGAACATGACATACCGATTTCATAAAATTAAGTTTAGGAATAGACACTAAATGTATATTACCATGTCATGAATAACTTTTTTAGTCTTTAAACGAGGTCACTGAAAAGAAGAATGCATTCCAGATGCAGTAAGTTGGAACAGAGCCTGAAAGATGTTTTAATGAACAGTAAGGGAGCCCAATACATTTTAGGAGCTATTTAATGAATTTCTATTCCAAACAATTCAACTTCAAATGAGGCCTCTTGCATGCAGGTATTCCTCAACTTCACACATTTCCATGTAACTAAGCAAGGCCAAGCACAGTCACCTACTTTGGCTTCCGATATAAAATAAAATGCAGGACTCCATGAAATTCAAGCTTTTTAAAATTAAAGTGCATTTTTTAGAACAAGAACCAATCTCCTAAAAATGGGCAGGAATGAAAAATATGCCATGATTTTTCAGTACACACAGAAAGTACATTGGATCAAATTGCCAAGACCTAATCTGAACATGCAGCTTTGGCAGCAAATTCAGTTAGTGCTGGAAAAAAAAAAGAGCCTGATTCACAGAAAAAACAATACGAAACAAATCTATCAGGACCAGTCTGCAATTATTTTCCACTTCACCCTAGTTACCTCTGTACAGTGGGACAAGTATTTTCTGAGGCTTTGACCTTAAGAGTGCTTGACTTTAAGTTTGGATCTGATTATCATGATCGTCACATGTTTTTATGTGCTGCTATCTGATTAATAGTCACCCTACAACACTTTTATCGTCCATAATCGAAGAAGACTGCTCATCCAGAACGAGAAGGAACTAGAGTATCGCTTGTAGCTATAGTTTATCACTTGAAATTTTTGTTACATAGATAAATAGAAACTAGTTCAGATTTGGCAAAACAAATACCGGGGTCAAAGGAATATTCTACTGGGCTCTGATTTTAACTATAAGCACATTAAGTACTGCAGTCCTAGCTGTTCTTCAAGTCACTTCTCAAATATATCATTTCACCATCACAGAGCGATAACAGAGAAGAATAAATGATTTTATGAAGTTCAGCTTATAATTAGTTGTGCATCTGATTTCATATTATCTCTAATGCATTACCTGTTACAATAATACAACTTAGAAGTAACCCTGACCTTGTATTACTGAAAACTTGCAAAACTTGCTGAAGTATCACAACAATCCATTGGGATACACAACACAGTATATAATAATACACTCTCAACACTCAGCTGCACAGAAACAAGTTCTGCACGATACATACACTGACTAGGGCCCATTGCAATATATGCTTAATGAGAAGATTGTCTCTTGCAAAATGTTAAGAACCATCAATACATACAATGCTCACACAGTGACTAGCGTGTGATGTCACTAAGGTGACTACTATAACTGGCTGCCTTTGTCTATAGGGTGTCTTGATATGCTACATTAAGATAGGTCCTCCCAAAGACCTAATACTTCTGCTATAGTCTCTGCAGTAAATCTGGTTGGTTCACATAATAGATGTGTATTCGGCATTTTTCCTTCCCTGCTTGGTCTACTAGCCTGCTTCTTATGAGTCTGCAAACTGCAGTGGATGTACACTTTTACTTTATAATGATTGTAGAGAAAGAGGCATCCTATATGTAGAACCAGAAAATAAATTATAGAAAGGCCCTAGGAGGACAAATAAAGATTATGAATGGATTGCTTTTATTTATCACTTAAATGCATAAATTCATACATGTTTGGTAAAAAGTTTCAGATTTATTTTCCATAATTTTTTGTTAATTACAGAAATCATACTTCATGACCATCTTGCCCAAAGTGTTCTCCCTAAGAGCTCACTTAAAATCTCAGTTTAAAACCTTAAATTGTATTGATATGATTGTAAAATTCACTGCTTGGTGAGAAAGGTATGATGTATGTCTGAAGAACAGTTTCCTAAATATACTGATAGATTTCCAGACCATGGCACCTTGGCATTGGAAAGCCAAATACATTTTTCCAAATTCACACAATTTGTGAAATCGTAAAGGAAGAAAGCAGCAAGCTGTTTCACTCAAACCCTGCTAAAGAATGCAGTTTCTGCATGCTTGTCCCAAGAAAGGGGGCCTATGTTCTAGATTTACACCCACATTATGAGGGTTATCATGTCACCCTGAATATTTCTACATTTCATTACACTTCTACACATGAAAGCAAGATAAGCATGTGGCTGCTGCTTCTGATATGCAAACTTCTTGGCACTATCCAGCAATACTTGCTGAAGTTCAGTAAAATTAATCACCCTTTTTAATGTTTATGAAAGTAATCACTCTCTGAGAAGCTAATATAGACACCTCTCATTTTTTGACACAGCATGACTTGGCACACACTTTAGCGTTAGTAATCTCAACAATGTTATCATACGAAATACCTCATCCACTTAAACATTAACATATTTATCATCAGCGAATGATGATTCTTTCAAAGCCAAGGACTCCTCAAGGAGGCCTCATAATTACGAGAAGGTGACTGTAAGCATCCTTTCTGAAGAGGCAGGGCAGGGAGTATAGAGTCCTACCAACACAATGTTTTCCCCAGTCTTACTGGATCCCTCGTCATAATTCTCCTACTAGAAAGACCCTGGGTACTTGCATTACTCTTCTCTTCAGTGCTTTTTCACCATTCCTGCCTCCTTTCTTCATACTGACTTCATACTGAGTCTGTCCTCACTCATCTGCTGATGTCTGTCTCCATCCCTTTTTGCCCAGGTGCTATTCCCTTGAAAAATTACTTTCTTGACTCCCAGCAATTCTTTTTTCTCCTCTCTCTCCCTACAAAGCCAACAAGAAATCCCTGAGGAGGAACTGAAATTAATGGTAAACTCTGATCCAATATATCTGGAGAGCAGAAAAGAGAATATTAGGGAATTTAAAAAAAATATTCAGAGAACAGAGAGCCTGAGTTCAGGCCCTGTTGTGACAAAAAGGAAGGATAAAGAGTCTTCCTAGTGTCATGACACAATCTTTACCGTGTCCTTTAAATTCAAGAGAAAACTGGGAAGATATCCACTCTCCCTGAGGAAACTGGCCCTTTGAAGTAAGAAAAGTGGAAGAAAAAAAATTCCTCTATTTACTGTACAAGCAAACGTCTACATCATGGTAAGAAAATGATTCAACTAGGCACACACTGGAATAGACTCCTAGCACCAATTTATATTTCACAACATATAAACAATGTTTTTTTTCAAGTGAATAATAATCAGCAGTTATTCCTAGAAATTGCATATTCATTGTTTTGTTAGGTTGTGTTGAAGACTGGAAACAGCACTGGTGAGGCTGCTTTCTCCTGACGCTAAATAAGGACTTAGTAAGGGTAACCCAACTGTCATCCAAAATACAGACTATATGTAAGGCCAATCAAGAATCTGAATTACAGAGATTACAGATGGTTCACTGGAGTCTAAACATAAATTGATTCTAGAGTTTACCAGCTAGATTGTTACCCCATATGATTACACATATGTGACACTCACTTGCAGTGAACCTAAGAAAAACATGACTTTGGGGGTTGAATGCTTACTGCTAGAATCTGTGAACATAGAAATTGTAATGTGTTTTATTCCTACTGTATTCATGGAAACAGGGCTGTGGGGCTGTTTTTTGTTAGTAATGAAACAAACAACTGCCTTAAAAAATACCCAACTCTTCTCAGTTTCTCATGATAACATTATGCAAGATCCTGAAAATTACTCACAACAAAAAGGAGTAACATGATGCAAGAATATTTCAGGATAAATTGTCCCATTTATTCTACAGCACTTTTCCCACATGTATCCTTCATGCAGCTACTTAAGTACTGATGGTACTTAAGTCTTGCTTTATGAAGGTCTACTATGTCACTTTTGCAGTCTACAGTAAAAGTTTATAAATTTAGAAAATAAAATTTTTTCTAATCCTATCTGTCAGTACAGATCAAATTAAAGAACACCTTTCCTTTCTATCTAGGTGGAAAGATGGAGCAGTCATTCATTCACGTAGACTAGTTAAAAAAGCACACCATTAGCTGGCAAAAACAAAGGCAGAATTACAACTTCCCTAGATGTTCATAAGTAATAGCCTTTCATTGCTAAGAGAGACAGAATTCAGACTTACTGTGCATTTGTTCGGCTTCTCTCCTGAGTGGACTCTCATGTGAATCAGCAGTTTATAACGGGCATTAAATGGCTTGTACCTTCGTGGGCACCCTGCCCAGAAGCAAGTGAAGTCCTCTCCCTTCCTCTGGTCTATGTGGACCTTCTCTATGTGCCGCACAAGTTCCTCTTGCTGGTCATACAGCGCACCACAGTCAACCCAGCGACAGCCATGCTTGCCATTGAAATCATCCAGCTCACCATCTTCGTCAAGCAGAGAGCCTGGGGCGGGAGGAGGCACATGAATGCGACTGGGGAGGCTGTGTGGATGCCGGTGCTGGTGAGCATGGTATGGTGGGGGTGGCCCTTGTGGAGGAGGCAGCGGCAACAAGGGTGGAGGAGGCATGTCGATCGTATGGCCTGAGAAGTCATCCAGCCGTTCGTTTTTCAGGACACCCACCACCTGGTTGTCCACAGGCGGGACGCCCTGCTGGATCACCATGTTAGTTGTGGCAGTCATCTGCAAGCTGGCGTGCTCCAGCTGTTGCATACGCTGGTACTCACCAGCCCCATTCTCAACGTACCCTGGGAAGGTGACGTTGCCATTAGCCATGAGAAGGCCTTTCTGGGAAGTTGGAACAGAGCAATTTTGGGGTATACAGCTTCCTCTCACTCCCAAAAAATGTCCGTAGACCTCAGGCTGTGGGGATACGTTTGCTGGTGATGTCCTGGAGCTGTTGATGTAGGCCACCAGAGAGGTTGGGGATGTACGGATGATTGTATTGAAGTCGATCCCAATGCCGTCAGACAGAGGCGACAGAGAGAGTGCTCTCTTTTTGGAGCGGGCTGATTGAGACCGGGATGAGGAATGGTGAGGACTAGAGTAAGGGGAATGCTTATTTTCCGTGCCATATAAGTAGGACGGTAACAAGTTAGAGACGCAGTTACTGGACACAGATGTTCCAGCTGAAAAGTTTAGTAAGTCCCCCAGCTCACTGCCATTTTGTAAACCTTGGTCAGGAGGAACAGAAGGAAGTGTCCTGTACTCATGCAACCACTCTTGCTTTACACTCGAAGTGGACTGGCTTTCTGACAAGCTTAACGTTGTGGAGGCCAGAGACTCACGTGACAAGACCAACCTGGAATAAAGGCACAATAAAGTAAGCAGTTAGACAATTCAGCTGTGGTTCTTCTATCTTCAGACACACATAATAATTAAAGAAAGGCTACATGTGAGAGAAGTTCTCCCTAATTTTAGGTACTCAACTTTAGCACTCTGAGTACTAGCAGGCATACACAGGTAATACATATGTAACAAGGTCACTTAGGAAACCAACTTTAAAACCACAAGATTTTGAAGAAAAGTTGCTGTAAAGGTTCTCAATACATCACTGGAGATATCAACGCAAATTTTTTCATCAACTGTGGTGTAAATAGGTTTGGGCTTCTGAAGACAAAGCATTATGCTCCTACCTTGTATGAAACTCATGTTTATTTGAGCTGACTATTATTTTTACTGGCAAAGAACGGCAAGAAAACTGATTAATAAAGAATAAATATTTAACCTGAATGACTCTGCCAATTGTAATGCATACAAATAGTATTCTCTACAGAAATAGCTCGTTTATAAATACAGATAATATCTAACTTTACAAAACAAACAAAATAAATGAATAATGTAGAAGAACTGGTTGAAGGGGTTTATTCAGTTTTGATTTGATGATGTGTCTGCCTCCAAGTCAGCAATCAAAATTTTTCATGAAAGTGTAATCTTGCTGTTATCATTGCCTTTTCACAGAGATATTATGAAACTCGTTTATGCTGCAAATGTCCTATGGGTAGCTTAAAAAAAGAGCTTTTAAGCTCTTAACAATATTGTTTTCTACAGAAAGGTATAAAGAGGAAATACAAGGACATCAGGGTCCCTGAGTCATGGCTGCAAACGCTGGGTAGAGGACAAGTGGATTTATGTCTCTATGTTTCCAGTTCACATCTTGGCAGACTTGGATTTCCTGCCAGCCAGTGGTGCTGTGACTATATTAATTTCTATTTTTAAGGGGCTCTAACAGTAGGAAGAGCCAGGTATGTATCTAGATAAACCTGGAAATCCCACAGATGCAGAAGCTTCTGCATCTTATGTTTTGGGGATTAATTCCTGGGTTTATTATTTTCACAATACATTTTCAAAGAAGCATAGGATTTCAATGGTGGATGAAGTAAGTACATAGGAAATTTGGTTTCTCTTCTCAAGCTAAAATGCATTTTTTTAAGATGGACTTGTCAATCACTGCATCTCAGTTTCTCACATAAAAAACAAGATACACAATAGTTCCTCCCATCACACAAAGACTTCAGGAGGTCAAATTAACTTAAAAAAGTGCTAATGAGTACCTTAAATACCAGATGTTGAAAAATATTTTTAAGGTTCTAAGTAAACAGTATATGAAATCTTTACATGCAATAATCCAAAGGAACTGTCATGTAGGCAAGGAATAATGTATTCTTAATTACATAGGTAAGTTCCTATAGTCAGTTATTTATAATTATTTTACTGCATGGTTTTATATTGCTACAAACTTCAAATTTCTACGAGAAAGTATGCACCATAAAGAAAATTAACAAAACCAAATCTCATCTCTTTCTTGATACAGACACCGTTGCAGCAAGCACCTTTGAGGAGTCACTCCTACCTATTTCACTTGCTTCTTTTTTTTTAATAGGGAAACAAGTTTTGACGTCTACTTAGGGTAAGCAACACTGCAGTTGCTTCTAAGTTCTGCAAGATTTTCTTACAGACACTGCTTCAGGAAACAAGGATGCACGGGACAGATCTGTTAAGGCTCATAGTTGCATCGTATATCTGCACCACAGCCCTACTGCAGTGACTGCAGCTTTGGTGGAGATACGTGAAACTACTTAATTTAAGAATTGGTGGTAGGCCAAAACTGGGGATCTGAATCCCACTTAAAACAACATCATTCAACACAACAGAGGCAGAACAGATCATGAACAATGGCTCTGGAGATACTCCCAGTGAGTATGGCAATATTTACCAAATTTCCATGATTTTGCTTGATAAATCAACTTTTAACCTCTGAGATCTGTGGATTATCTTTCAATTACATCAGCATGGTTAAAAGAATATATGAAAATACTAGGTAAAATCATTCAGGCAAGAGAAATGTATATAGCTTTCCATGTTCGGTTCTAGCCACAGAGGTTAAAGCTGAAAAATGACAGTGTCATTGTTATCTTATTCTGCCCACCACACAAGCATTCCCTGAATGATGGGGTTTTTCCTACTACTTAATGTCAGAGCATTTTCCAGCACTTTAGAGTCAATCAACATGAAGAAAGAAAAGTCGGTTTGCAGTGACTTTTGTTTAAGGACTGGATCGTGCTGGAAGAACACAGCCCAGTCATTGCCGAAGAGCTGGAGGAAGGGAATTGGTGCTCAGCACACCCTGGCTGCCCCCTCAGCCCCTTTTTGTCTCGAGGGGAAGCTTGGCACAGTCTGAGGGAAAGAGGAAGCTGTTGGCACATCTGTGCCCTGACATAGCTCACAACCAGCAGAAACGTCACTTTAAATATCACCCAGCCTTGCTGGGGTGACCTATGGGATAGATGGGTAAATGTTGCTTTGCACAAGATACTTGGTTTGTAATGGATGGTTGATTTATCAGAATAAGAAAGATCCTGTTCAGACTGAATGTCAGTATAGGGTCCTGTTACGGAGGTCATGATACTCCATCAGGGTTTAAATGGTACTTTTAAAACAGCACTGAAGAAAAGCACAATTAACATGCTGACTACAATTTGCATTGAGAGAAAAATGGGATTGCTGTGGGTCAATCTTGTTTAAGATTTAGATCTAAAGGGATAATTATTTGTGAAAATAATTGATTAAGCCTGCTGGGTCTGTTATCAATGGGTCTGGTTAAAGCACATTCATTATAGGGCAGTTAAATCATGTTAGTATGCTGTGACCTCAAATACAGATCCACAGTCTTCAACAGAGCAAGAAAAGTAAGTAAGGTTTGAGTTTTCCATGATAGGCTACATATATTTACATCTGGAAAATATAAATAAGGGTGGTTTTTTTCTAGTTTGATTATTTAAATTCTTATTTTATAAGTAAGGAAAAAAAAATTGTGCATCAATATAACAAGTCTGATCTTGTAATGTCAAGAATTTTAATCAGATGCATAGTAGGACCAGTGTCATTCAAAAAGCTACTGACGCCTAACGCAAAGGGACATACCCATCAGTGAAGCTGAAGAAAAACTGCATTTTAAAAATCTCATAACAGGACAAAAATAAAAAGTTGGCCTAGAATTTCAAGTATACAATAAGTAAGAGCCACATAATCTGAAGAAGTTTGGTTCTCACTTAAGCCTCCAAATTCAAAAGAAACAAAAATTCCAGACCCCAAAGCATGGGAAATTTCTTTCAAACCCAGACCACACTGTGACTAAGTAGTTTTCTGGGGGAAAATAAATATACCTATGAAAATGAAGGGCCAGCTATACCACTGTGCCAGGTCTTCAGATGGTATTAATTGGCACGTCTGTGCATTGTAATCTAAACCAGCTTGAGTCTGGACCAAATCTTTTATGGACACTTACAAGAGATTCTTGCAATTACTTTCTATTCTCCCTCTGTGTACAGAGGCCACAGTGTCAAGTATGACCCATAATCTTAAGCATAAACATGGAAGAGTGAAAACTATGTTTCCTTATCTTTTTGGATGGTGTTCTGTTTTACTAGCCAAGAACCCTTTGCTCTTTCCCACGTCCTTTTCTGACTTGCATCAAAGTAAATGGCAGTATTACATCTGGTTTCAAGCAGTCTGTATGAATGCTCTGAAAAAGTTTTTGGGAAACTCTCAAAAAAGATGGGGAAGGTTTTACCCATCATGGTCTATATACCAAAATCTGATGTTATCTGTAGGAAAACTCCAATTTTGCCAACTTTTTTCTTTCTTTCAGCAGTAAAAATCAAGACAAGTCATTTTGGTTTGGGTCAGCAAATAATCTGGTTTGGATTGACTGGCCAGAGCACAGTCATGACACCTGAGAGATACAATCCAGAGAAGGCACTTAGCCTGTGAAGGATTATGGAGTCAGCCTAGGCAACCAGTTTAGGCAAATTAGGCTGAAGCAATTAAAAAAAAAAAAAAAAGTGTTTCAACAATCTGTGAATTAAAGTCTGACTTTAAACTTGTTTTGCCCTATAAAATAGTAAGTTTGAGGGCAAAATTGCTGAAATGAACATTCTTTGTGCGACAAACTGATTTTATAACACCTGCATTGATAAATCATTAAAAGAGACCCTAGGGACACTACAGCCTCAACTCTGCCAGAGTTTCAAATTCAGTTTGCCCTTAGTAAATGTTTCTTTAAAATAAAAACAAAAATGTATCATTCAATACTGACATAGTATACCCAACCACACATTCAGATAAAAATAACACTGTTAGGAACCATACAGGCACACTTAAAACTTATAAGTAAGTAATAATTACTTAATGATATTTTTATATCATCAGTTTTGTTCTGCCTCAAAGGCATGTCTCTGGATTTGTCATTTGTCACCATCTTAGCACTGCATGGTTTTCCCTGACGTGTTTGCATAGGAAGCATAATTAATGTTGTAAATTCTCCCAGGGGACTCAGTCTTCACAACTGAAGTGACAGAAATGTCACAAACTATCTTAGAGTAGAGTAAAGCAAGGCTTTCTTCCAGTTACATGATACCAATTTTAATTATTTCAAGAATGTTCCTTGGCTTGTAATAACGTGATACAGTAAAATGTAAACTGTTTTGAGAATAAAGACTCTTGTGGCCTTTTGTAAACAAGAACAGTTACATTTCAACCCAGTAGGCGACTGTTGCACGAGTCCCACCTACAAAAGTGGGAACATAAGTTCTGAAATAACACACCAGAGTGTTTTCTTACTGTACGCTTAACTAATATCCAGGGATGTGCTTAACATATTTGTATTGAGGTTGTCAAATAACTATTTTCACAGAATCACAGGACGGTAGGGGTTGGAAGGGACCTTTGGAGAACATCTAGTCCAACCCCCCTGCCAAAGCAGGCTCACCTACAGCAGGTTGGACAGGAATACATCCAGCAAGGTTTTGAGTATCTCCAGAGAAAGAGACCCCACAACCTCTCTGGGCAGCCTGTTCCAATCCTCTGTCACCTTAATTTTTCCTTCACTCATGTTTGTTGACAATACTCACAGCCACAATCTCAAAATTTATTTAAGTATTTAAAAGATAATTACCTAATATTTATCTGTGGTTTAGTGATATAAAAAGGCAACATTTATAGGGAGAAGCCTGTATTAAACTACCCATCAGAGCTAGGAAAATGGACAAGTTTTCAGGGACACAAGTCTAAGATAAAGTTAACTGCTGACTCAGCGCAGACTGGGAACAATTCATCTGATTAACTTAATTACGTAAACAAAGAGTTTGAAAGCAAAGCTATCTGGTGAGGAGAATGGAACATTAGCAGGGAATTTAAGTTTATTTTGTCTGACTTTCATATTACTTGACCAGCACCAACATAACACACTTAGCACTATGGTAAGCTTAAAACAGGTCACTGCCCTGCAGATGTAACGTGGACTATTTCTGCTTTCATTCTCCACAACATTTCCTGTCCTTAGCACAAAAATATAGTTAAGTGACTATAAAAATCTTTATCTAACAAAAAAGCCCTATCAAACATAAAAAATGTGCGGCCAAATTTCACCCATGATTCGAGTGATCCAAACAGTATGATTACAGCTGATGCAAATTAAATTGCATTGAATTAAATTTCCTGTGGCATAGCTGAGTAACATTTAGGCCATTTTAGTGATCAGAAATGTTGCATTTAAATTACAGAAGAATTAAAATACCTTCTTTTTAAAGTACTGAATATAAAAAAGTAACTCAGGACCTTGTATCTGATGGAGCAGCCCTCAGGTTGGAAGCATCCATAGACCTCTGTAAGCTAGGGCTGATCTGGTTGCATGCTGTTGAAACCTGATTAACAAGAGGTGAAACAGATCCCAGCTGTTGAACTGTCATGGGACTGCTGGTGACTCTTACATTGCTGCAGCTGCCTTTTCCAATGGACTTGCACAGGGGTCCATAACCAAGACCTCCTAAAAATAAACAAGGCAGGTTAGTATTCATCTCCCATGAACCCACATGTGAGGCCACAGAACTCACATCACTTTGCAAAGCAGGAAAAGTGACTGGAACTGAGTATCTTCAGATGAGGATGAAATGTGGGACCAATAAAAGGATTTCGCAAACTCCTCCAAACACAAAAAGCAATATTCTAACGGGGAATTAGTAAATTATTTTTTTTCATCATTTAAAACATGTGCTGAAGTACATAAACTGAAGACCAGGCATCATAGGTAAACATCAGAAAAAACACCACTGGAAGAGTCCGGGTAAAAGACCAGCCCTCAGCTGAGGGACAGCCAAGTCATAAGCGCACCTTCCTCTGAAGAAGGAGGGAAGAGAGAACCCAAGGAGGCTGCAGGAGCACCACCATGCCTTGAATTCTGCCAAACCCCACACACATCTCCAAGCCATTGCGAGCCCTTCCATCATTCCTACCACGAGCCATCCAAAAAGCAAGGGGACTGCAGCCATGCCTGCAAATTGCAACCCCTGCAATAGGTCTGGTGTGGCGAAGCGCACAGGCTGCGTAGTTTCCCTGGCAGGACTGAGTTACAGCTGGAACTCAGTATTCCTCAGAGGTCTGGGGGGAGGAATTTGAGCTGGATCAAGCAGAGAAGCATTCTGGACTTTCTTTAAAAGGCCACAATCTGCTCTTAATCACTGCTGCCATGACTCAAACTGATGGCTATTACACAGTAGCACGAGATAATTATAGAGGTAGCTGGCAAGTGGGACACAACTGCAAAATGCTTTGTGTGCTTTGTGTTCTGATTTAGGTCACAGATGCTGGTTTACAAGATCCCCTGCATTAAAACACATCAAGATGAAAAAGTTAAAATGTAGGTTGTCACATGGAAGTTGTTGGGATATCTAGCAAATTCTCATCACAGCTGGAAGTTGATAATTGTACTATTCATATTTCTAGCTGCTTCCCTGTGTCCAAACTACTCCCCAAAGCAGGATAGCAACATCAGAACAAATAGTGAAAAGTACTTCAATTTAAACCATTTTCTAAATTAAACGTACTTTTGACTTGCTTGTACAACTCACATACCATTTTTTCTCAAGGATGTTCAAATGGGTTGTGAACTTCACACAAAAATACATGAAGGCATTTATGGCCCTCACAGTCATAGGAAGAAAATCCAAATCCTTCAATCTCCTCCAGGTCAAATAGGATTATCTTAAAAATTTGCAATTCACCCTAGAAATTTCAAATTATAGCTTTTTTTTTAAAAAAAATAAGAGATCAAATTGATATGCTTATTCCTGTTTCAGAGGTCTGTGCCTTCTTTTCAAAGTCGTCTTCTTCTCTTTGACTAATTAGTAGTATCTCACATGTATGTGAGGAGCGCATGCATAATTCTCAGTCCACTGGGATCCCAAGTGCTTTGTAAATTCATGTTCAGATGTTACAAGCTGACTGCATGATCCACGACCAAAATGTACTCCTTGGTATGAAATACGGCAGCCCTTTAAGAAAAAGAACTTACTCATTGCTACTACTTCAAAACGTAAGTGAAGAATGTAGATCTGACTGGAAATTCAAGGGTATGGAAAGCAGAAAACATTTAATAACTGACCCTGAAATTTAGCTAGAAGGATTGGAAATTTCCAAGGACAAACATGTAAGGAGAATTCCTTGTACTGCCCTCAACTCCACTGCGGGTACCAGGAAAAAAGCTTTTGAGCTTTGTAGGATTTACTGTCTGCTCTCACTAAACACGTCCAATTAAATAAAATGCATAAGAGAAGACATTTTCTTTTCTTTCCTCTAAAGCAGTTTGTATTTTGAACTCACTAAAGCTGAATTAGTTGCTTTTATAATGTTACAGAGTGCTAAAACAGAACCAGCAAGCAAAAATTTGACAAAAAGCGTAAGTTGTCCCTGGTAGTAATATGAACACTACTCCTCTTAGCAAAAGGCTGGGTGGGATGAAGTTAAAAACTTATACTACACCTTCACATCATATAAAATACATAATACTACATAATATGTCTCTGTGTGTGTGTCTTGCACATGTTCAGTCAGCTGTTTTTCAGAAAAATGTCTTTAGTACGTAGAACCAAAGGCTTTCTGCACCTAAGGGTATAAAAGACAGTGAAGCATGCTATAATAACATGAGATATCCAACTGATTTTGACACTGAAACACAGTTGTAATGCTTGTAGAGCCTATATATATCGACTACTTAGTAAGATATAAACCTAATATTTAGCATTGAGAAGAGCAGCTCTACCACAAAAATGTACCAAATATATACTGATTCTTCCCTGGATGACACCATAATGCTCTTCATTCATAAGCCACTTTCAACAAATTTCAATGGTAATAATAACACCTACTTTATCATATCCAGGAATCAAGATTATCATTTAGGGACAGGCCATATGTCACCTACTCAGTTCAAATAACAATCTGCAACCATACAGTGAAATCGCTATTTATACAGGATTAGACCTGAGCTGCTTGGAACTTACATGTCAGAAAGAAAAAACCAAACATCCCAAAAGCAGAACCAGAAAAGGAAGTAGTGTCAAAACAGTACTGTAAATACAGAATGTTGCATCCTCAATACATCCTGGTTTCCCTTGCAATTATAGGGTCTGCTCTTATTATCTGTGCATAAACAGCACCTCACTGATGCCAAGAACAGCTAAGAGAATTTGTTGTGTAAGGAAGAAGGCCAAAGATGGTCTCACCACTGGTAACTGAACAGAAAAAATAAGGAAAGGAGTACTTTGGAGAGATTGTATTACTGGGATGACAGACAAAAGTAATGCCAGACTCCAGTCCTGATAAATATTTGCCTGGGCATTTCTCTGGTGCAGAAGTGGAAGGAAAAGGTTTTGTTGTTTTTATTGTTGATAAACATTTGCTGTTATGGCAAAAAATGACAATTCTTCCACTTAAAAGGCGTGAGAGAGATCATCAAGAAAGAATCTATCATCAGCTCCCCCCGCTCAAAGCGACTGCAAAGTAGAAGACTACTGCTATGAAAAGCAAAGTCACAACATTTTATCCACTGCTTCGTAAAGGTGTAAATGTGCCAAAAGACCCTCACTAATACTTTGTCTGTGCCCTGCAGGTCACTGAGCAGTATTAATTTGGTCTGAATCAGATGTGAGCATACAATCGCGTCTGTTGACCTAGTCAGAGCACAAGATAGGAAATTTAGGCTGACTTTGAGCCACCTGCAGGAGCACAGACCACATCTGATCTAGCATAAAGTTAAATCGGTGCAACATGGACATCTGACCTGGCATGAGCCTGCTGCTAAAAGGCAAGCTGTCGAAAAACATGCTCGGAAGTGCTGAATAAATGTGAACTGGCAGAATGACTATGCCCCACACCAGCATTTGGCGTCATATACCCACAGTGCAAGAGGAGCCCTCCATCCAGGTTTGCTGTATCATTGATCCAAAGCCTGAAAATTTCAGGACAGTGAAAGGACAATCAGGAATTTCTCAATGTCTTGAATCCACAGCAGCCGAGATAAATGGGAACCTCTTTGGATGACATCAGTGGGTTTTGAATGAGGTTGTAGATTCTAGGAAAAATACGTAGACCTAATACTTTAAATAAGCAATAGAAGTAATTTCTTTTCTTATATACTAAGATGTAAATCAGGAGATAGTCCAATAAAGGCAACAATAGTTGAGGAGGTGGCGTCAGTCTAGAGATGGCTCACAGGAAGAGCTATGGTTGATTAGCATGTCATTTCTTCCAAATAAACATATTACACATGAATCAAAACTGCTCTTTATCAATAACTACCAGTAATAGTTAACAAGTATAAACAGTAAAAATATTTTATGGAAATATTTTAATCCATTCACTTCCTCATTCATTACCTTGCCTGTTTTCCCTGTTTATTCTCTATAGTTGGTTAATAGCTAAGCTTCACTCATCCTTGACACGCAAAAATATTTCACTGCAATCTTCTGAAGGACATTCAGAGAATACAGAAAAATACAACTGCTTCAATTCAGGTACACTGAATTTCAAATGAGATTCTCTTAATTTGTATCACTCATACTTTTTGGAGGCAGAGTCCAATACGAAATTATTTCCATTTAAACACATTTTCTTTTATCAGATATTGATTGAAAACCAACCAGTTTCTTTGTCTACTTCTCCAAGACAAGAGTAGTAACTTGTTAATTCTGCCAAGTAACTCAGGTTATAAAATGAAACTACTTCACCAAACCTTTGAAAGTGTAAACTATGCTTCTGATGTATAAATGATAATACAACAAAAACATGTAACAACAAAACCAATTTTAATTGTTTGGTGTTCTGAAACCCACAACATACCAATTACATAACACCAGATCAAATTCAATCATCTCTTCGATCAATAAATTCTGCAATAACTGAATTAATCAGTATGAAAGAAAGCTATTAAAATTATCTGAAAATCTGTCCTGTTGTTATGCTAGAATAACAGATAGAAATAAAAGAACTGCAACAAAGGAGTAAAAGGTAATTTCCCTAGGGAATTTTCTGTCTGTTCACATATAGTAATTAAGAGCTTCGGAAACCATCAGTTTTAATGTTTTCCTTGTAACTGGTTTCCAGTCTTGTTTGCATGGATTCTGTATTCACCAAAACAGGGACAAAAAGGCACACCCAAAAAAAGCGTATCATAAGAAAATAAATCCTAAAGACAAAAGAGACCAAAGCAATAATGCTAATGTAGATTCATGTAGATCTACATGAAGACTCTGCTTCATGTAGATTAGATATGTCACCAAGGCCTTTTCAAACCAAATTTGATCTTTTTCCGCAACATGACGAATCTTCTGCACCATGCAGTCCCCAGCTACCACATTCATCTTTGCAGCGTGTCCCCCTATCTGTGGGGTTGTTGCACCCTAGTTGGAGGGGCTTCGCAGTAGCTGCTGACTGAACAAACTCAAAGGTTTGCTTGGAGGACTTGTTTCCAGATGGGAAATATTCTAATCCCTCTCCCCTTGGAGCTGCCAAACTTTTCAGGCTTCCCCTCCACAAATTTTAGTCATATTATTAATGACTACTAGACAGCTAGCACTTGTCTCTTTGTCCTTAAACACAATGGCCACTTCTCTATTGTTTCTACAGCCAGCTAAGAGGCACACCAACTACATAGACAGAGACACCAGCCAAAGGGCAATGTATATCAGACTCCTTGAAACCCTCTTGAAGTGTGTTAAACTGGAGCTTCAAAGGGGAAAAAAAAAGGCAGAATGGGGGGAAGATTGCCACTTCCCTCTATCAGCATAGGATCAGCCAAAATCTTTGTCTATTTGGGAATCTGGGCTTCTTCACACTCGTATCATCCTCTGAGCCCAAGCCTTTTTGGGGAGACCTTGAGGCTTGTAGGTGAATTACACAAAAATTCAGTCAAAATTACATTAGGTATGAGCAATTTCTGTATGGCATGCAATCTGGAATTTTTCAGGGTACAAGAAAATCACTAGACTATGGCTCAAAAAGTTGCCAAATTATGATTTTTATTAAAAGTCTTATGATATATAGCGGTTTCTCAACTATACTACACCACACAGAAACTACATAGAAATGAAACCATGATTCTTGGCCTTTATTTTCTTAAAAAATAAAATTTAAAAAAAAAATCAAGGCTTTATAGTTAGAGAGAAAACTCTGAAATTGAGAACCATGAAGATGATCAGAGGGCTGGAGCACCTCTCCTGTGAAGACAAGCTGAAGTTGGTGGTGTTCAGCCTGGAGAAAAGAATGCTCCGGCATGACCTTACAGCAGCTTTCCAGTACCTAAAGGGGACCTACAGGAAAGATGGAGGGGGACTCTTTGTCAGGGAGTGTAGCAATAGGATGAGGAGCAATGACCTAAAACTGAAAGAGGGTAGATGTAGATCAGATATTAGGAAGAAATTATTTACTGTGAGGATGGTGAGGCACCAGAACAAGTTGCCCAGAGAAGCTGTGGAGGCCTCAACCTTAGAGGTGTTCAAGGCCAGGGTGGATGGGGCCTTGAGCAACCTGGTGTGGTGGGAGGTGTCCTTGGCCATGGCAGGGGGGTTGGAACTAGATGATCTCTAAGGTCCCTTCCAACTCTAACCATTCTATGACTCTACGATCCTAAAACCTCACTGGTTTTAACCTCATGGTTATGATCTTAGCTCACGATTTTGTTAACATTCACAAATAGTAAGTGTAGCCTTGCTAGTAAGAAATTTCCTCCAAAGCCTCTGGCTGTGCCCACTCTGAACAGCAAGTTAGACAGACCATTAGTCTCACTAGTATTGGTAATTCCCATGTTCTTAACTGTTTGCAGAGTCTTAATCTTTACAATCAAGAAAAATAATCTGGAGGAAATACACTAAACAGAATTATATAATCACACTGTATTATGAGAAAATATTATGTATGCACTTTAAAAGCTCTCCATGCTTTGAATCTTGGAAAGGCAGTTTCCTCACTATCAGAGTCCACTCGGTAAATTAGCTTGCACTAATTTGCAATGCTATTTTCCATTCATTGTATGAAGTAATCAAGCATGGACTTTCAGCAACTCTATTGTGAGACAAAAGAGACTGACAAAGCACAATGAAAAACAATGTCTCCCTTGAAGTGGAACCAAGGTAAAAAATTATCCAGAACTGACCGGTGAAAACAATACCTCACAGGTGATTAACTTAGCTGGTTTAAAGCAGACAGCAATGAGATCACCTCCTTCTATGGAACACTTTAACCACTAAATTTAAACACTAAATGAAAACAGTGGTCTTGTAATGACTAAACTAAGAATATATTATGAAACAAGACAGGTTCAGGAAACTTCCAGGAGAAAACACATATGTAAAACAAAGATTTTGAATGAGATCTGCAGACATTTATAATATCTCATATTATTTTTGAATGTTTTATTTATATCAGGAAGGCCTCCCACTTAATAAAAAGCTATTTTGAAAGCTACTTTGTTTTCTTATTTTGCATAAAAACTAAGAAGTGATCAGTTAACTAGTGCACAGACCAGTAAATGTTTAACTAAACTAAAATATAAATGTTTTAGCTGCAATGGGTAACTCCTTATTTGTTATCAGTGACATTAAATGACTTCTGCTTTTGTCCTTGTTAGAATAATATACAGCATGCGCTCTTCTACTGCAGAAAACACACAGCTTTATATCTTTGGGTTATGCTACTACTTCTCTATAGCATTCATTACTCATACCAGCTTCTGGTAAGGTTTTATCTACAAAATTTAGCCTAACCATTTAGTTTGTATTTTTGAAAAATTAATACATTTTGCAAGCCTCATATTCTTCTCAAATAACTGGTATGAATCAAGAGAAACTCCACTACTAATGTAATATATTACTGTACTGGTATATTAATGTAATGGTGAATAATAACAGGTGAAAAAAACTAAGTTTCATGTTCTAAATTTCAGTATTGGCCAGCTCCTTAAAATACCATTACAACACAGACAAAGAAAAAGTTATTATTATAGTTAAAATGGAAATATACAGATATTTGAAAGAACGAGAGATAATTGTATTGGAATTATAGATAACACCTTCCAGTTTCAGTGCCGTTGGGAAATTACCGTTTGAATCAGCCCTAAATGAACACAGAGCATCCATCTCTATATGTGTGAGAGCACAGACTTATTTCAACTGACCTGCAAGTGGCATTACTTGAGAGGCAAACAAAAAAATAATACTGTTAAAACTTCCTCATACATTATGAATGGTAGGACTCAAATGAAATCTATAGGGAAACACTTTGCCCATTAAACAGCGTTACACTCAACTGCACAGTAAGTGGATCGATTCTGGCAGTGCTGTTGGAATACTTCTTTGCTGATACCACCTGACTGCAACGAGAACAGCTAACTATGGAGGGGCAATAAGAAAACACTTTAGAAAAATAATTCTCTGGACTCCAACACTTCATCTCCCACAACAACTTCTAGCACTGTTCAACCTTCACTGCACATTTGTTCTTTTCTTCGCATTAGAAATACATACTTAGCATTTTTTTCCAGTAATTCCTGAAGTTTTTTCCTCACTTTTAACTAAAAGATGCTCAGATCAGATAATTTATCTTATCTCAATATCCTTAACATTTTAGAAAATACCATGTAGGAGTTTTCTTATCTGTAACCATGGGTGCATGTAGATCCATCACTGAAAAGACTTTATTGTTCCATGTACCGAAGCAAGGCAGCATAGCAACATACACCCCTGTTCACACAGTAATTTCTGATTTCTTGCTGTGTTCATTGGCCTTCTATCTAACATGGACGCAGCCTTCCTTGTGCACACCTTACACTCGCTTCTCCTGTCAGCCTGGTTGTAAGGGCAGTGCGTGATGTTGGGAAGAAAGAAGCAGACACCTTCCTTCCTCCAGGTCCCAAGCAAAGGGAAGATCTTGTGCAAGGCATTTGACACTGTCCTGCACGACATCCTGGTCTCTAAATTGGAGAGACATGGGTTTGACAGAGGGACCACTTGGTGGATAAGGAATTGGCTGGATGGTTGCACTCAAAGAGTTGTGGTCAATGAATCAATGTCCAAGTGGTGAGCAGTGAAAGGGGCATCACTCAAGGGTCGGTGCTGGAACTGGTGCTGTCTCACATCTTTGCTGGCACCATGGACAGCGGGATGGAGTACACCCTCAGCAAGTTTGCCAACAACACCAAGTTGCATGGTGCAGTAGACACACTGGAGGGAAGGGATGCCATCCAGAGGGACCTGGACAGGCTTGAGGGGTGGGCCTGTGCCAATCTCATGAACTCCAACAAGGCCAAGTGCAAGGTCTTGCACGTGATTCGGGGCACTCCCAAGCACAAATATAGGCTGGGTAGAGAGTGGATTGAGAGCAGCCCTGAGAAGGACGTGGGGCTGTCAGTTGATGAGAAGCTCAACATGAGCTGGCAATGTGTGCTCGCAGCCCAGATAGCCAGCCACATCCTCAGCTGCATCAAAAGAAGCGTGGCCAGCAGGTCAAGGGAGGTGATTCTACCCCTCTACTCTGCTCTGCTGAGACCCCACCTGGAGTACTGTGTCCAGCTCTGGGGCCCCAAGATAAGAAGGACATGGACCTGTTGGAGGGGGTCCAGAGGAGGGCCATAAAGATGACCAGATGGCTGGAGCACCTCTCCTATGAAGACAAGCTGAGAGAGTTGGTGTTATTCAGTCTGGAGAAAGGAAGGCTCCGGGGAGACCTTACAGCACCCTTCCAGTACCTAAAGGGGGCCTATAGGAAAGTAAGAGGACAAAACTCACAGCAACTTTAGGCTGCCTTAACTCAAATGATGACTTCCCCCTAGTAAAACCTGCTGCCAGCTGTGCAGGATTCCTGAGCAGAGAAGAGAAGAGCAAGCAGGTTGCTTTCTACTTCCAGCACGGGCCAGGATTCGGTCTTGGCACCGTAACATATCAGTGCCAGACTGCATTGCATATCATTATCCAGAAGGAGACATCTGCTCAGCAAAAAAGCATGCAATAAAGGCTTTGTTCAATGTTAAACTGTAATCCATGTGAGGCGCTCTTTCTAAATCTTTACAGATAACCCAAGGTATTTGACCACTGCTTCTCAGAAAGGCATCTTTCCTCCTTTAAGGGACCAAAATGCACACACAGGAGAAAAGAAGAATAAATGTCAACCTGTTGAATACTAAGTAAGAACAGGTGGCAAATGTTAACATGGAAAGAACTGCAGAAACCGGCTCTTGCAGTATGCAAGCAGGAATGTAACTAACTTGTAATCACATTCAGTATGTTTTTGTTTCCCAGACAAAGTCTATTGTTCAAGGATACTAAAAGGTAATTTTTTACACTGCGTTGTCCCTGGGTTTCTGAGCAGTACAAACAAACAATTTTCTATTTTTCCTTGCATTAAAACCAAGGTACTGTTTAATGTTGTTTCTCCCAAAAGATAATATGAGAATGTTATTCTAGTTGTCAGTTTAGCCAGGCAGAAATAACAAGCATACAGCCCACATAACGTATGTATTCTAAGAGGCTTTGTACTCAGTTAATTAGTTTAACTACTGCTTTCATGGTTCATTTAAAAGTTTCATGCTTCATTAAATATCAATATATTTTATCACCTCAAAAAACTTTTCAGTAAAAATACAATTGTCTTTTCAAGTGATAATCTTGTTAACTGATATATACATTTCAAGCATGTCTATCAGACACTATCAAAGTCTGAACTGCTACAGTAGCAGTATCTCAAAGCATTACGCAAATCTCATTCCACACACAATGGAAAGGGTTAGGTTTTTTTCCTGAAACAAAGTACTTTGTTGAAAAAAAGCAAATGTTTTTGACACATGCTATTTTCACCATTAAAAAAGTTCCTGCACTGATCTCTGGTTATTCCATCTCAACAACAATCAGCTCAAACATACCTTGGATCCAGTAGTTGTGACTGTTTTGTCAAAAGTCCTTAAATTCAGAAAGTCAGAAAGTCATGTACTTAAGGAAGAATAAAGATCAATGAAACTAATAGTTGCAAAGATACAGAGGCCAAAAGGCAAGTGCAACTTATAAAAAGAAACTTCTGTGGTTAAGAGTACATTTTTTTCTACTATAAAGGTTTTCTTACTTATGCAGAGTATACATCTTCTCACTTCAGGATATAAGACTACCTCAGAGCAGTTTAAAGGAACATTTTCCAGAATGAGAAATTACTCCTTAAAAGTCCACCCACAACTTCTCCGTAAATTTCTACCGCTATCTTCGTACACAGTTTTGTTCTATGAAATATATGGTCAGTAGGGTGCATTGCAATAATAAAATGACAACGGTTCTTATCATTTAAACTGACTTTTAGAGGAGGCCACTATCAGCGTCCTTCATGTTACAGCCTATTTAGATTCCTTAAAATCTGAAACATTATTACATCATGATCGAAACAAAACCTTCCACTTGTGTTTCTACTCTTATCTCTTCAAGTCAATGAGACGCAAACCCTGGGAAAATTATACAAACAGACACAAGTATTTTAAATATGTATTGTCACTGCATACTTCCAGTCCTCTCAATGCTTTAGACATTTTTCTTTCAATTTTATTCTTTCATTAGCCCAAGGCGTGCTAATTAATCGGAATTTCCCAGGTCTTTTGTTGTTGTGACCAAAGAAAAGCTCATTCTGTCTTGTTAAAGTGAGTCCATCTCCCTTTCACAAAGCCAGGGTAGTAAGAGGAAGGATTAAGGCCACTTGAAAGGCTTAGGGCCCATAAAGACAACTCTAGCTCCTGCCCTTAGCCGTCATCCTTGCCAAAATTGATTTACGGAGAATGACATCTTAACCACAGCTATTACTTTGTGAAGAGGAGGCTGCTGTGTTGGCAGGGTTTGGCATCCAAAGTTGGCTACTGAGTAAGGTCTGATGCAAAGAGACAGGAAACCACAGTGGCATACCAACGCAATGGTGCGGGTGTGCGTCTGCAAGGGCTGTCTGAAGGCCCTTGTGAAGGAAAGAACTGTTCATGGACAAAGGAACAAAAAAAGCAAATGTATGCGTGCTCTGCTGAGCTGAGCACCTTTGTTAAAGGGTGGAAACCCACACAAATGTCCCAATGGAGGCTGAAATCTTTTTAAGAAGCTGGTCATCCCAACTGTTATCTCTCCTCCACACTTCTAAAAAAAACCCAGTGATACCCGTCTTTACATTAGTTTGTCAGAGAGAATGTGCTATATCGGTAAGAGTAAAATGTTCAAAACTGATTACGTGATTTTTGAGGACTTCAACCTATTGACTTTCAGTGAAGTTAAACTCCCAAGTACGTAAGTAATTTTTACAAGCAGAATCTGGCCTTATGAGCTGCCTAGGTATTTTTCAAATTTCTGTCACGTGCAGGTGTTTACGTATTCTTCTTCATATGATTTATTGTGTGTTTTTTTTAGTATTCTGTGATTTTCATTAAACTGCAGGGATGTTCACAGGGAAATGTAAGCCACCAAGCAAATTTCACATAATACTTCCAACAATTACTCAAAGATGCTCTCTTTATGTCTGGCTTTACTTCTATATAAATGCACGAAAGCACTAAGTACATACACCAACTAGGCATCCTTCCTTTTGGTAGCTCTTGTTGGCGGTCCTCAGGATCAGAAAAGAAACCTAACAACTGGTTCCGTCTGCCAAATGTCCAAGACAATCCCCACTTAGCTTCCCAGGTGAAAAGACCAAAAGCATATATCCTGAGACATTTTCAAAGGGCCTAACCACTGCTGGAGACACTCCAAATTTGTTCAGCTAAGGCAAGGTTGTAGGCCCTTTTACAGTGCTTCTTGTTAGAAGGCAGGTGCTGAAATCTGGGAATTGGCAGCATTTTCTGCAACACCAAATAAATATCTCTTAAACCCTTCCCACACATATTAGATTGTGAATTTTTGTTCCTAAGCCTAATCAGTTACCTACTCAATGGTCCCTTTGATTTCTGGTCCCAAATAGGTACTAGTTTGTTTCAGCTCTAATTTTTGCCTTATGCTAATGAGAGTAGAGTTTTCATCAAATTATCTTTGAAAACAAGTTCTTGGGTTGTTGTTTTAATCTCGTTCTACCAGAAGAACTGCAACACAGTCATAGCCTCATACAACAAATATCTGCTATACCAAGGATGTCTTTGTTTCTCTTTAGGTATTTGTCGTGGTTTAACCCCAGCTGGCAGCTAGAACCACGCAGCGGCTCGCTCACTCCACCCTGCTGGGATTGGGGAGAGAATCAGAAAAGTAGAAGAGTGAAAAAACTCGTGGGTTGAGATAAAGACAGTTTAATAAGTAAAGCAAAAGCCATGTATGCAAGCAAAGCAAAACAAGGAATTCGTTCACTGCTTCCCGTCAGCAGGCAGGTGTTCAGCCATCCCCAGGAAAGCAGGGCTTCATCACACGTAACGGTTACTTGGAAAGACAAACACCATCACTCCAAAAGTTCCCCCCCTTTCCTCCTTCTCCCCCAGCTTTATATACTGAGCATGACATGATATAGCATGGAATATCCCTTTGGTCAGTTTGCATCAGTTGTCCTGGCTGTGTCTCCTCCCAAATCCTTGTGCCCCCCTCTCCCCAAGTCTACTTGCTGGTGGGGCAGTGTGAGAAGCAGAAAAGGCCTTGATTGCTTAGCAACAATCAAAACCACCAGTCAATATCACGCTATTCCCATCCCAAATCCATTACACCAGCTGCTAGCAAAAAAATAATTAACTCCATTCCAGCTGAAACCATGACAGTATTATACCTGGGTGTAACTAAGAATGCATGTAAAACTAAACCATATTGCATTTTCTCACAGGTAAGCATATTTCACCACCTAATGTATACATACACAGGGGCAAAAGTACAGCTACCTATGTGTCTTTAACTTTGCCAGTTCTTAAATTAACAATTCATAAACAGGCACCTATAAAGGCTGAACTCTTCATGACTACATTTTTATTTTCTCCATGTTTTTTACTCTTCTAATCCTGCTAGTCATCACAAAAATTTTAAGTAGATTGCCATCATGTTTTTCAAAAGGCTACCGGAGGTTGGGAGGGGAGATAATATTTCTAAAGTTATCAATGGGCTAAGGTAGGGTGCTTCACTGAACCCACCATGCAATCTTTGTGATATTAGTTTGAAAATGTACAATGTGATCGGCCAAATGGATGAACAACCCAACAGCTTGACCACATGCAGTGAAGTAAATCCTCTGCAACAGAGTATCTCACATCATAAAGGTATGTAAATTCTTAAGTATTTATGGGACTGGATCATAGTTGTGATCAGAGCAAACCTATACGTTTTATTAACCTAAACAACTAAATCATATAAATCTCAATAGCCAAACCCAAGTTTTCTATTTTAAAGAAACAATGAAAGATACTTTGTCAGGAGTGTGTTTGTTATGATTGTAACTTCGCCCCTGGTTTATAGTTTGTAACTCTTACACAACTATTCTTTTCGCCGTGAATATTTTAAAAGAAAGAAATCTTGGTGTAGCTATAACATGCTAGGTAGTCACACAGGAAAAAAGGAGATTATTATCATTATGTTCAAGTCCGGTTTTAACAAACCCCTTGCAAAGGATTCCAGCATCTAATTTAAAAGACTCATTCTAGTGATCTGTGGGTAAAGAACTATTCAAATCACTCAGTTTGACCATTAATGAACTTATAGGTTAGTATACGGTGAAGGAATTCATGACAAGAGCAATCATGTGGAAAGAATCTGCTCATGACTATTTGTTCTTGTTTTGCAGAACTTTTTTTTTTTTTTTTAATCCAATCAACATGGATTGGTTCTTTCTGGTTTAACATACTACAAAGTTTCTTAAGTCTCCCCAGAGACTAAGGAATTCAGAATCTTTCTTGAACCAGAATCCCCAAAACTGAATATAAGAAGAAATGCAGAATGAAGGATTAACAGTGATTTTTTTGTTTGTTTGTTTGCATGGAATCCACGTCCTAATGTTTGATGTATGACTGTACAAAATTAGACTAATTGCTGTAGCACTTAAGAAAGCATTTTTATTAGTCAAGAATTGGAATATATTTTTCTTGTATTCTCAAACTCTCCCAGTTCTATTTATAAATCAACACCTCTCAATAAAAGTCGATTTTTATAAACATGAACTGGGGGAAAAAAAAGTTAAAGATCACACTCAACATATTGTTCACTGCAGTAAAACATTAGGTCAGAAGCGTATCTTTTTCCTGAAAATACATACACAGTTTCACACACATTTTTTTCTCGACAATTCTGCTGAGCTACTCATTACACAAAGGAGGAGTGACAGAAGGCACTGCATGCCTCAAATGGTATTAATGACTTGACATTTATCAGCATTTTTCAACCACAGACCTATCTGTAAATGTACTCCTGTACATTTTTTTTCCACAGTCAAGCTAAGAGGGACCGGCGAGGGTACTGAGAAGACCCTTCTTGCCCTCCACCCTCAACACCAGACACACTGTCCCATACATTTTGAACTGCCACTTGGTATTTGCCAGCTGACTCATTCTCATCCCCTACCTGCCATCAGGAGGCAAAACAGAAGGGGAACCTGAAAGGGGTCTTGTCATGGTGAGTCACTTGCGTGAACAGAGGGGGTCTAGACTCCCCAGGGACATCCAGCCCTGGAGCACACTGCACATCTGCAGGTGCCGAGTGTAGACAAGCCACAGGACAAAACAGGCTCCTTAACTCAAGTTAAACAAAAAAAAAAAGCTTTTTCCTTGGTTCTGGCTCTTGCAGGAAAATGTCAGCATTGTTCTTTCTGCCTGAAGACATTAAAAAAATCTGAAACCTGCTAAAAAACTACTGCAGCTGCAAACCTTATTTTGATGAGTTTATTCCTAATTTCTTTACCTAAAAATTCAAAAGCTGATATTCACAAAACTTGCTTTCCATGGTAGCTCCTAATCAACTGATCATTACATATTTAAAAACTGAAAAGCCTGTGCAGTATCTTTACAGTGTTTTGCATGGTGCCAACAATAGCAAAACAGACTGTTTTGTTTGTATATACAATTATACTAACTAATTATATAATTAGTTAATGTTTGCACAGTGCTTTAATGTACACAGTATTTTCTTCCAAAGAGTTGCTGATGTTTATCAGCTGGCAATATAAGAAAACCAAGATCAGGGTGTCTCAGCTGCACTCTGAAGTGCAAGAACCCAATTAAATATGACCACTGGAGACACATTGTTATGGTTTAACTCCAGTGACAACTAGGACCACGCAGCCGTTCACTCACTCCCCCTCCCCCAGTAGGGTAGGGAGAAGAGGGAGAAAAAAGGCAGGGAAAAAGAAAAAAAACAAACTTGTGGGTTGAGATAAAGACAGTTTAATAGAACAGTAATGGAAGAGAAAAATCACAATGATGATAACGGTAAAAGACTGTACAAAATAAATAATGCAGCACAAATTGTTCTCACCATCCAATGACTGCCCAGCCCGTCCTGATCAGCGATTGTGGATCCTTGCTCACCGGCAAACCCCCATTTATATACTGAACATGACCTCTATGATATGGAATATTCCTTTGGCCAGCTTGACCTGTCTATACTCCCTCTCAGCTTCTAGGGGAAGCTGAAAAGGCCCTTGACTTACTGTAAACATTACTTAGCAACAACTAAAACAATATCTGTTATCAACATTATTTTCATACTAAATCCAAAACACAGTAGCTACTAGAAAGATAATTATCCCAACTGAAACCAGGACACACATGTTGTCTACAACAGCAGGGTACTTGCTCAGTCGAGCTCCCTACCTACAGCAGCTCTCAGCAGCACTTGAGTATGAACTTGTCTCACATCTGCACTGCGCTCAGTGCTCACCTCTACTTCTTCAAAAGTAAAATGAAATTTTCAAAAAGTGCCAGTCAGTTTTTAAATTCAGTTCCACTACACTTAGACCACCAAACCAGTCAAAGTGAGACCATTGCTGAAGGGTTTGAAAAAGCACATCAGTGAAATGTGCAAGTGGCTATGGCAAATTTGAGCTCATCATCACATAGCCAGTGTTTTGAGACTTCATTTTTCTGACAGGCTTTTGTGAAAACACAAGAAACAAGAAAAATTCAAATACTATCTAGGTGCTTTTACACCCCATACACTGTAAGAGTAAGAACTGTACAACGTGTGGTAACACTGATCTTTTTTCTACAGGGTATGTTGTGCTTTATACTGTTTAAAAGGAATAAACCAAGTGCAGGTGCGGGGTTTTTTTTTTTTCTTTTTTCTTCTTGTTTTGTAATGCAGAGATTCCAGGCTGTTTCATTGCCTTTCCTTTACTCTTGGCTTTCATATCAAAATTGTCATCCTTTTTTTTTCTGAAGGCTACAGAGGATCAGAGTGCAGCTGGGTCTGGAAAACTTGTTTTCAGTGGCCTGTCTTCCCCTTTTACGTACAAGACAATCACAATTTATATCTCAGAGGAGCAAAGATAAGGTGAAACAAGCAGTACCAGACTAACACAGCCATGCTTTTCTCAGTGTCCAACAACAGGACAACAAACAGCCCAACAAGACTGACATGTCAGTGTTTGGTCTAGACAAAGGCAGACAGTAGTGAAGTAAAAGGAAAGAAAGTAAAGTATCGAAAAGAAAGTGAAGCAAAACTTCATCTTCCCTGGTGAAACCTGTGAACTTTGAAGCACAATGCTTCCCAGGTCTCTCACTGAGGAAGTACAGCTTTGCAAAACTTCTCAAGTAACCTGAATGTCATTTACACAGATTTGGTCCTTGGTGTTCCCCTTGGCTTGTAGCAGGGCAATTAGCAGCGTATTCCCTTTGTCAAGCTGGCAGAATTCTATTGTGGTTAAGTAAACATGGGGCACGTACTCTTTGTTCTCCGTCTTTCTCCCACAGGTATCCCTTCACACACATTCAGCTCTGACACCCAAATGAATTGCAATCAGTATCGGTCTTACCAGAAATAAAAGGCAAAATAATAAAAGAAATCTGCATGAAAGAAAGCCACTACCTTCTTGTGCAAGAAGATGACTCAATTATTCACATGGCAGATGTTTCACACTATAGCTATACCAGCTCTGTATCTATGTCTTTCTGTAGCTGTATGTGAAGTATGTATTTTTAATACTAGAATGTTGTTGCTTATTGTGAGTACTGTCACAGTAGCTCTTCATCCCTCTATAAAGAAACTGAAGACTGAGGGGGGATTTGGACAGTGCTTTGAAAAGTCCAAAAATAAAAGGTAGCAATGATGAGGAAATAACCAGAGCACAATGAAGGTGGGAGAAGACAGACTGGAAGCAAGAACACAATCATTGGGAGATGAAAAGCAAGAGTTATCCACCCTCCACTTCATCTGATTTCATTGCATCTGTTAAAGGACCACTTCCCCAAAGGAGCTTCTGACATGTACTACCAGTTTTGGGGAAATGACAAGTACCAACCCGTATGTTTACTGAGTTATCACACCTGCTGCAGGCACTAGTTTAGAGGTGCTACTACTCGTGCTTGCCAGGAATTTGCCCTCCGCATACAACTACAGGCCTAATACAAAGAATCATGTTGTGAAATTTTGACTAGGATTCAGCAGCATCTGGAAAATGTTTGTTAATATTCATAGACCCAGTACATCTCAGACAAAAAGAGACATACTGAAGGCATATGACAGGTAACTGAGAGGTACAGACACAGGCACTGTGCAGACATTAAGGCACTTCTGTAATTTGCGGTTGTGCATTTTTTGTACAGTAACAGCAGCAGATTTTGGTAGATACCATATTTTATTATTATATTACCATACTTTTTTGCCTCAGTCTTCACAGACAAGGACAGCAGCCGCACTGCCCAAGACACAGATTGCAAAGGAGAGCATTGGGATAACGGAGCACCGCCCACTGTAGAGGAAGATAAAGTGAGAGACCACCTGAGGAACCTGAAGGTGCACAAGTCCATGGGACCTGATGAGATACATCCGCGGGTCCTGAGGGAACTGGCAGATCAAGTCGCGAAGCCACTAGCCATCATATTTGAGAAGTCGTGGCAGTCTGGCGAGGTTCCTGCCGACTGGAAAAGGGGAAACATAACCCCTATTTTCAAAAAGGGAAACAAGGAAGACCCGGAGAACTACAGGCCAGTCAGTCTCACCTCTGTGCCTGGCAAGATCATGGAGCAGATCCTCCTGGAAACTCTGCTGAGGCACATAGAAAACATGGAGGTGACTGGCAAGAGCCAACATGGCTTCACCAAGGGCAAGTCACACCTGACAAATTTGGTGGCCTTCTATGAAGGGGTTACAGTGGCAGTGGACAAGGGAAGATCTACTGATGTCATCTACCTGGACTTGTGCAAAGCGTTTGACACTGTCCCACACGATATCCTGGTCTCTAAATTGAAGAGACATGGATTCGATAAATGGACCACTCGGTGGATAAAGAACTGGCTGGATGGTCGCACTCAAAGGGTTGCGGTCAACGGCTCGGTGTCCAAGTGGAGAGCAGTGACGAGTGGCGTTCCTCAGGGGTCGGTACTGAGACCTGTACTGTTCAACATCTTTGTTAGCGACATGGACAGTGAAATAGAGTGCACCCTCAGCAAGTTTGCTGATGATACCAAGCTGTTTGGCGAGGCAGACACGCTGGAGGGGAGGGATGCTATCCAGAGGGACCTGGACAGGCTGGAGAGGTGGGCCCAAGCCAACCTCATGCAGTTCAACAAGGCCAAGTGCAAGGTCCTACATCTGGGTCGGGGCAATCCCAAGCACAAATACAGGCTCGGCGGAGAATGGCTGGAGAGCAGCCCTGTGGAGAAGGACCTGGGGGTGATGATTGATGAGAAGCTCAACATGAGCAAGCAATGTGCGATCGCAGCCCAGAAGGCCAACCGTATCCTGGGCTGCATCAAAAGAAGTGTGGCCAGCAGGTCGAGGGAGGTGATTCTGCCCCTCTACTCCGCTCTCGTGAGACCCCACCTGGAATACTGCATCCAGCTTGGGAGTCCCCAACATAAGAAGGACATGGACCTGCTTGAGCGTGTCTAGAGGAGAGCCACGAGGATGATCAGAGGGATGGAACACCTCTCCTATCAGGAGAGGCTGAGAGAGTTGGGGCTGTTCAGCCTGGAGAAGAGAAGGCTCTGGGGAGATCTTATTGCGGCCTTCCAGTACCTAAAGGGGGCCTACAGGAGAGCTGGGGAAGGACTTTTTACAAGGGCATGTAGTGATAGGACGAGGGGGAACGGCTTTAAGCTGGAAGAGGGCAGGTTTAGATTAAACATTAGGAAGAAGTTTTTCACTTTAAGGGTAGTAAGGCACTGGAACAGGTTGCCCAGAGAGGTTGTTGAAGCTCTGTCCCTGGAGGTATTCAAGGCCAGGCTGGACGTGGCCTTGGGCAACCTGGTCTAGTGGGAGGTGACCCTGCCTATGGCAGGGGGGTTGGAACTCGATGATCTTCAAGGTCCCTTCCAACCTAAACCATTCTATGATTCTATGATTCTATATTAGCAATGACTCAGAATACCTAGAAGAGGCCTTGCTAGTGAGAAAGAAGCAAAACCGGAGATCAGGGAAAGAAATGGCAGTTTTCCAGAAAAGCTAACAAACATTAATACAATACAGATATGTCATTTCATCTGTGGCATTGTTTTGTTGTTTTTTTTTTTTTTTTCAATATAAGTGGGAAAATCTGGCTTATGTCCTACTGTAATAGAAAAAAAAAAAGCAGCTGATGTGTTTTTTCACTTTGGTGATGACAGTAGTATCACAAATACACAGCAGTAACCAGAGGCCGCTATTTTTCTGGTCACAAGCTAGACAGCTACACTATTTGATTCACTTGTACATAGGAATAAAGTAGGCTTGCATCTTGTATTTTGAATTTGCATTGCATTAGTCATGAGCATATAAATTTAGGATGTGTGCATATATTACTATGTAAATAGATAATAAGGAGAAATACTGTAAACGATTACAATATTCACCAGAAAAATGGATGAAAATAGTTGCTAAGAATCAAACTCTAATCATACTGCATTAGGAGCAGCAATTCATTTACTTTAATGAAGTAATCTGAACTTCGGATTGCCTCCTTTGCCACCAAGTGTTAGGTATGAACAACTGAAAATACTGATGCTCAGTTTTTCTTTCAATAATTCAAAACGCTATTAAAAAAGGTTTGCAGCTGGAAAATCAGATGCTTTGCTTATTATTTATATTATATATATCTTATACACCTTATTATTTCTTTAACAGTTTGTTTTTCCTGTTCTAAAATAACCCAGGGCTTCAAAAAGTTTAGAGAAGAATCTTAGACAAAAAAAGGACACCATATAGTCTTTTTCTCCTGTCTTTCAAAGCTGCTATTGTTCCTTAGTAAGTGACTTACCTTTGGCAGTTCATAATCCAAACCAGTTAACTTTCTTTCAACATTACTTTTACGGCATTAATTTCAACAAAATTGTTCCTATGAAGAATACCGTATTATGGAATTTAATTGGAATGAAATAAATAAATCAGTCTAAACCTCAAGAATCTAACATAAAGTTTTTTTCCTACACTTTCAACACTTCTGCAGAACTATGCAGTATATCCAGCAGCCTTTCACTCTGAGTCTCAACTTCGCCCTTTCACAGGGAGAAGCTGTTGCCATCTAAAAGAAATGCCTTTCCAGCTGCACAGACCCTATCACCTCTATCAATAGAGGAGGTTAATTTAAAAAATCTCCAGATTAAAGAAGAAAGTCATTTTGGAGTCAGCTCATGCAATGTTTTCTGTTAATAACAATGTACAAACTCCTGCTTTCATGACGAACAGGGGACACAGACATGTAGAAAGAGCTTCCCAGTTCAATTTTTCAGAACCCTCTCAGGCAGCCCTGGGGCTGATCTTGCCAATCATGAGGCCTTATGCACAGTCACCAGCCCAAGAAGGTCCATGTTTTCTCCTCAGTCCACTTTCCTAGTACCATAGTTGTCAGCGATTGTGACTGTTTTCTCCATAAGGCACAGAAAGGAACATCATTTTCCTTCTTCTGGGAGGAAGACTTGTGCATTGTGGTTTAGGTTTGAAGGCTGACAATACTTCAGCCCTTTTCCTTCCAAAAGGAAAAAAAACCACACTTAATTTTTGCCCTTATAAATGTCAGTGCACAATGATAAGAAAATCTACAGGTCTAAATAGGTCCTTCAATCTACAGAATACTAAGACCCAAATCTATGAAAATACATTTACAAACCTGCACAAGAACTGAAGCCAATCTGAATGTGCACTCACAATCAACACAAGTGCCCAAGCACTAGCTACACTTGAATCAAGAGCAGTGCTCATAACAGAATTATATCCATATTTGAAATACACTTTCAAATTTCAGTCCTGGTTGTCCTACATACATCGACATTTTCATCTCCTGTGGTCCAGACTATGATCCTTTACTCCCATTAGCCCTTAACTTTACACAGTGTAGTAATTTAGTAGGCGAAAGAGGTTTAGAATCTGTCACAATTATCTGTATATCAGATAATAATTACATCTGTCAAAGGCAAAATCAAGATCTAGTTAGACTTATTTTTCATATTAGATGCATCACTGGACTCGGGGATTTGTTTTTTTTCCCCGCAAGGGAAAGAGAGAGAATTCCTGCAAGCCCCAAATTTCAATTTCTCCACCTCACAAAATCACAACTTACTTTGCTCTTTACCTGAGCAAGTTCTCCTTTTCCATCAGTGCCGTTCAACATAACTGGTAGGGACTGAGCTGCAGGAAGGTAAGAGGAGCGCCAAGGGGACACGAAAGAGAAGACAGGGTTATCTGAGGTACAGGATGATGCTCCAAGGCACACCCTGCACAATCACATTGGCTTCTAGAAAGGCTTGCTGACAGAGGAGACGTAGAGGGAAAGGAGACAGAATTGCAATGCTGGGGACACCAGGACTTACACACTATCCCAACGGGTGGGGACCAGTGGCCTTTGGTAACCACCAGTCAGGGGGCTGTGTGGAACTGGCATGGGTGAAAGATTTTCCAGTAGCTAACTAGACACATGGTCTGTCTCATTTGTTTTTCAACTATTTCCTGGGGCAGACTCAAAACTGTTCCACCTTTCAAACACCCAGTAGGTTAAACATCCCAGTGAGATATCAATGCTACTTAATTTCTGCACAGGACTTGTCATGGGGTCAATAAAAGTTTCAAAGCCTTCAGCAGCTCTCATATTTAGCAAGACAATTATTTTTCTTTTGTGAGAAAGGAATTCAGAACAACCATAGGAAAAAACGTAAAATATGAATGGTGTTGGTCTTACACAAGATTCCAGGCAGAGTTAGCAATTTGACTGTTAACTACACAAAGCCATCTTACAAAACAAAAGCTTCCCATCCCATCCATGTTAACAGTAATAAACAGACTGACCAAAAATTGACAGCTTCACTGGGTTTTGAATACTGCCCACAGTTTGTGTGATCACAAAGGAATGAATGGATATAAATATACAAATCTATATAAAATTGTTTTCCTGATTCCTTTTCCCTCTTCATGCATTTCTAAAATGCATTCAATGATCCCAAAATCTTTCATTATGACTTCTCTGGTCCTTCTCCCACCTTCACACCAAAACAAGTGCAGTTAAATAACAATCACTTCTGCTGCAACCAATCAAGATTCCAGACGCAATATTCCCATCACATGACCCCCAGTAATTTCAGAAATAAATACTCATTTCTCAGGGCAGAAATTTTCCTGTTCTCTTATGAACACACATGATGCATTCAAAAATAAATGGCTTTTCACATGGAAATAAGACATGTAACTATATTTCACACCAATAAAGTAGTTGAGAAAGTATATGCAAGATGGGAAACATGCTGATGTGGCAGTAAGTCAAGAAAGAAAGCCACTTTAGGTGGTACAGCAAAGCTAGCAAGAATCTGAGTACAGATTAAGTAGGCAAAAACTACCAGCCTTGCACCTCTATGGGCAAAGAAAAGTCAGGCAGCAGCATTAACCATCCCACCGCTCAGGTTTTGGCCAGGGAAGGTACACAGAATACCAAAAGCAGTCTTCCAGCAGGCCTCAAGGTCCCAAAATGAACAGCATTTCTCTTACATTTTTTAAACATTTGCTCTTATTTGAAAGCCAGCTCATTTTCTAGCTACATGCTTAAGCAAATAAATATCCAAGCAGTACTCTCTTACTGCCAAAAGCATCAAAACATTCACAAGAAACAGTGTGGATCATGTTAGAAAATACATTTCACTAATTAATTGACGCCAATGTTGGGTCAGTAGGTTTTTTTACAAGAACATTTATTTGGGAATGCTGATTGACAGACCAGTTACAGTTTGACTAGCTGGAACTTGAAAACCAACTGCAGATTTATTAACAGATGTTCAAACAGTAGTATATAATAAATGTAAGTTCAATCTAGATCAAATATGCTACTGCTGACCTCTTGACTTATCCTCTGAAATAAGTCATTGAAAACATCTCAGTAGAACAGAACAAGGATGTTAAAATGTACGTTATGCAATCAAGAACTGTATTTAGCTGCCAAAGTCAGCAATGATGACGACTGCTTGTCATACTATACTGGTATTCAAATAAAGCATGAATTATAAATTCAGGCAAATATTAAAATTTATCCTGGGTTGTCTCAAATGTCTTTTCAGTAAGCGTATCTATTTTCTTTTCACCTTTCTAAGTAAAAATGATTAAACTGTACCTGGAGATTCTACACTTTTTTTTTATATATATATTTCTGTGCTTGAAACACTTATTCAGGATGTTTCCAAACCATTCATGATAAAATTCTTGGTAACCCCAAAGCCTTTTCAGTGACCAAATCTCATTGAAGTCTCAGAAACACACAGCCTGAGACAAACTGTAATCCTAAATTGTACAGTAAAGCTAAACTTTTTGTGTAAAAGGCAGGATATAACACTAGTTAAAAGCACTCTGTTTAGCCTTAGACTCCTCATTCAAGTAACAGTAAAGAGACGAAATAAGGAAAAAAGCCATTCAGGCGAAATAAAGAGAAAAATTTTTCATCAAAACCCCAAGATTTGAGGATACTGAAAAGCAGACACAGGAGCTCTATAACTCCATCTTCAACCCAGTCAATACCAAATACCTCCTAAACAGAGGAACCTGCACAATTTCATTGCTGCTCATACAAGATCATCACTCTTGGTGTTCATAACCAACAAAACCTGAATACATTATAACATTAATAAAACATAATCCAGCCTAAAAAATCACTCCCTGTTTGAATGGAACACCTTTTTGGAAATGGCATGTTAGAAGGGGCAGGGCCACGGTGACCCCTGGGGAAGACAGACCCTTCCTCTTTTTGGGAGCTGCTGGGCTAGTGGAGGGGGAGAGGGCTGGAGAGACCACAGGGTACAGCACAGTGCCAGAGTGGAGATGAAGAGATGGCGATGGGTAGACAGACAGTCACATCTCAGGGGAGACAGACACAAAGACTTGGCAACGGACTGGAGAGGACTGGGCAGGTCTTCCCACTGCACCTAAACCCCTACACTACTTGCCAGCAAGGACTCCATGTAAGACCCCATAGGATTTATGGATAAACATTTTGATTTCTCCTTTTACTGCTTTCACTTTTTTCTTTTTATGAAGTTAGACCTAGTTGTTATCCTATTTTTTATAATGGCTAATTTAGAAAACTTACCCTAAATCTTGGCATATCTACTGTACAATGGTGTTATGGTTTGAGAAACCCATAACAATTTATTGTCATTTAGACAATCATTCTATCACTCGATGACCCCTCCCCACTCGGGAAGGGGAATTGGGAAAAAACAAGGAAACCCAAGGGTTGAAGTATAAAGAAATTTAATAGAATAAGATTAGATAATTAACATTAATAGCACTAAAGAACCAATATTGATCCTGACACCAACACAAAATATGGAAAGATTATACTCAGCCAATTCCATCAGTAGGAAGCTGCGCACTTCCAGCAGTGAACAGTAAACGTGGGACACTGCGAGCGCTACGGCTTCAGGAGGAAGGGAAGGCCTCAGGGGTCCTGCCCCAGGACCAGGGCAAGAAGTTCTCAGATGGCAGCCATCAAGGGAGAGACAGAACTTTGCTGCAAACTTTCTAATTTATATGGAATGCGACGTTCATGGTATGAAATAACCCTGTTGGCCAGCTTGGGTCAAGTGCCTGCGTCTCGCTCCTCCTCATCCCTGCACCCGGCAAGCTCAAAAACACTGAGACCTTGAAACCAGCATACTGTAGCTGGCTATGAAGTAAATATTTTCACAAATTCACACACTAGAGTCTTCTAAAAGTGCAGTATTCCCAAGTATTAGAAGAGAAATTAGTTCTGCGTCGCTTAAACCAGGACAAATGGCCAACCAGCATTCTCTCTCACCAGCATTAACAGCCGTTACCTCCACTAACAACTGGGGAACCGAGACAGACATTGCACAGAGACAGCATTCCTGAAACCTTGGGACTATCCAGCAGAGCTGTACCACTTAAAGGGCCACAGACTCAGAAATCACACCTACCGAATTTAATCGCTTACATTTTTAGTATTATCTTTGACCACTAAGAAAAGTGAAGAACGTTTTCGGGTGAAAATGACTTCAAAGCTTGCCATTTCCAGTTTGCATTCGCTATTTCCAGTTTGCAAGCTCTTAGTACTCGTCCGTCTTTTTTTAGCCATACTGCAAATTTTAGTGTACTGGGTTTTTTTAATCTACTAGCTTTATTCTACTGTTAAATATTTTAGTAATTAATTCTTCAAATTTCAATTCTGTAAAGGACTTTTAGTAAACACAAAGTAGGAATCACCCAAATTTTTTTTTGCAAAAGCAGAAGAGCCTGGATTCTCCTGCAGATGAAACAATTCCAGCTCCATAAGACTGCAGGGAAAGAGCATTATCCCACTGCTCTGTTGGGAGACCCAAATATAGCTTCTTTACAGAGAGAGAGATTTTAGTCTGATGGCGTTTATTTCCCTGCAGATGAGATACAGGAAGGGTCAAGCACCTCCACTGCTTTCTCTTTTTTTTTTTTTTTTTTTTTAAAAAGAGGCATTAACTTCAAGGAAGTGAAAATGGAAAAATGTATACTTGTAAAGTACTGCATCCACTCACCATTGTTTAAATATCTTTTCTTCTTCACATTAATCTTTAATAAAAATCTTTATTTTTTAAGGTTTCATTTCATTAAAAAATAAATAGTACTAAGGCAAAGTCAGTCACAGCAGCCTTTCCTGAACACAAAGGAATGCCTCCTGAATGAAAATAACATTTTAACTTGTTGATCTGCCCCTAAAGAAGCAGGAAGCTCTGCAAAATAAATCTGACCACACAGACAAGAGTTACATCAATGTGCAAAGTAATCCTTTTATTAGAGCCCAAATATGAAGTTCTGAGTACACCACTGATTTCAATAGGAATTTGGCTGGAGCAAGACTTGGTGTTTAAGGGAACTAAATTCATGAGGCTTTTGGACACATTTGCAAGGGGAAAGTGTAGTGAGGAAAACAGAAGTTCTCTCACCGTTGCACACAGCTACCATGGGTCAGCCAGGACACCAGTTCTTCTCGCTGGCTGAACTTCATCCACTCCAAGCACCAACAGGAGACTCAGGTCCCCTTGGGCACTATCCACCTGCCGTGTGAACACCTGCAAGGCAACCTGTCGTGCCAAAAGTCTTTCCAGAGCTTTTACAAGGGAACTGTTTTGCTATAACAACTAAAGCTGTGGAAGGTATGTCTCTTATGCTGACCTCTCCACTTGGTGCTGTCCTCAGACAAAACGTCAGACTCATGGTTAAACCGGTAAACCTGAAGAGATGGTGGCCTCTGCTCATGAAAGCATAATAATCCACCGTAGACAGACTCCCTTCTCGTTATCATTTGAAACCTCTTATACAGGAAGATAAAAGTCAGCAGGTCTATACCAGACAGGTAGAGTGAGTCCCTTAAACCAATGTCAGTGTTAGTAGTACACATGCTTGTTGCTTTTTCATGACAAACATTTGTTACTGTCATGAGAGCCAGCGCTACAGTGACTGACTGATGGTACATTTCTCACATGTACAACCCCTCTTCTATTTTCAGTTGCTCATACAGAGGCTCAAAGATGTCCAATTTTAAAGTGAAATTTTACAGAACTCGACATGTGCTTCCAAAAAAAGAACAAACAAATGCTCAAGTATCCAAACTGTGTGTTTGTATTGTAAAACAATAGCTGCATGTAAAAACACACATGTGCCATGCTGAAGTTACATCCATATATGAAATTTTAATCAATCACATGCTGGCATACACATAATCCGAATGTAGTTTGCAAGCAAACAGCTGTAGGTTTGCACAAGAATAGTTTTCATCTAAAACCCAGCTCACAACTTCAAAAAATTTTATCTCAACATTTTAGGGATGTTCCTGGGTGCAGATGTAGGAAGACAGTAAGTTCAAAAACGCAGGACTAGATCAGTGAACCCAGTCGCAAGAGTGACCAATCAGAGATGCAAACATTTTTCATTATTTTAGAAGCCTCTCAGTAACTGTTTAGTCCTGAAGGTCAGCCTCTAGAAATGTCATGTGTACAAATGTACAGCCTTGTTTTAAAGCAAGTAGGATAATCAACTGCAACACCTGGCAATTTATGCAATTTAAAATACCGTGTCAGAAGCAGCCTACTGCAGTGCTCTCATTCATTCAAGTCAGTCATTGAAATCTAACTGATAGGTATCCTCAACAGAAAAAAAAGAAGGTCTAAGATACTCAATTAGCAAAGCATTTGCTAATGCCCTTACTGGCCAAATACTAGTTCTGCTTGAGCAGACAACAAAATTCATGACAGGAGTTGAATGGAACAACTTACACCACGGAACAGGGTAATTGCTGAGAAAGGAACTCCTCCTTCGATCACCTTGCCATGAGGGCTTCCAAAATGTCCTTTTTTGGTGAAAAGACAGCAGTAGCAAAAGTGAACCATATTCTCTTTCAGCCTATTAATGTGTCAAATGGTTAGATTAAATAAGGGATAGATTTCTCTGTACCACCCAGGGAAAATCACTTAAACCACTGATTTTATCAACTGCATGGTATCTGTAGAACACACCATATAAAACCTCAATGAACTGAGATTTTTACCACAAGCAAATGTTCCGTTTCATCTTTTTAGAGCCGCAACCAGAGAATATTGCCTGGACACGTGTTTTGTTTTGTTTTCACAAGAGCCTTCTATCAGCTGTATCCTGCATCAAGAGACTGAGGGAAAGGGCACAGGGAAGCAAAAAGCTCATTCCCTCCTCCTGCCCCAGGCCCTCCTGCCTTACATGATGTGAGACGCATTCCTTATATCCCCTTTCCATTCCGGGGGGACTATGGACCTGATTTCCAACTCCTAGAAACAATTCAACAGTTAATCAGCTTCAGCAGCACAGGTAGACCTGTGACACCCAAACGCTACTAGTCCTACCTCCTGAATCTCTCTAGAACACCCGGCCACAAAACAGCTGAAGGGCATGCTTGCCACCTGCAAAATTTCACAAACATCGGTATAAAATGGCAATATTTGACTTAGCCCCATAAATATGATGGTTAAACGCAGACAACAAACTTCTCTAGCTGTTCACCCAGTCTCAAAATTTTCCCCCCTTTATAAATAATCTAGATTTTTATTTTAAGACAATGAGCAGAAAGTGTTCACTGGTTTTGCAAGATCAACTGTCAACAATAAATTAGGAGATCAAAAACCCACCTAGAGCCACCAGAACTGAAGATATTTCTTTGCTGAAATACAGAAGTTGTACCACTTTACCATCAAACAAGTTTCACTGATAAAGTCACAGCAGTCAATAATGACTGTTTTGCCATAATTCTGTTTAGCCAACAAGTTTACCATGGAAGATAAAAGATAAAAAACACACTTGGCTGCTGCAGTATGTATTAATACAGTTTAAAAGACTACAGCAAGCGTTTAATGGCATTTGTTCTGGTATCTTACAGTTAACATCACATTTAAATTTTTTTTCTTTGTTCAAGAGAGAATAACCTCTCCATTTACTTATTCACTATAGACACTTAGATCACACCCACCACTATGAATTGTATTTTCATCGCTGTCATTGTTACTTGCATAGCAGTAATGCCCAGAGGCTGCAGTAGTGGTTGTGTCTGTCACTGGGCAAACATAAAATAAATAAACTCTTCACCGTGAACCCAAACAGAAAAGAGAGACAAATGAGGAGAGTGAGAACAGGGGGACCTAGAGCTAAAATGGAACACAATAGTTCAAGAAGTTCCAGCAGCAAATACCACAGCAGAGACCAAAATAAAATTCTGCCATGCTGATGTGAATACCCAGTTTTGACAACATCAACTGAGCCATGTTTTCACATCATCAACTGAGCCATGTTTTTACATCTGCATCTCCGCATTTCCTGCCCAATTCCCCATCTGCTGCACCCAACACATATTGATCCAGTATCTCAAGTCTGCTGAAAAGATGATCTACACTCTTACAACTAGCAGTGAAGGACACATTAAGTATAAGGTAACACACAACACTTGCAAACACCGAACTGGCCTGAGGTGAAATTTACCCTGGAAGGGATAAGTGGTACAGAAACACTGACAAAGGAACACATGCAGGCTATTTATAACCCACTCAGAAACAGGTCAGATAGCTTGGACAATAAACTGTCTTAAGGTGTAAGCCAAAGTTCAAGCATGTAAGCACGGTCCTTTTAAAAAAATCATACTAACTCTCCAAGCTCCTTGAACTCTGAGACAGAACTAATTATCAAATTCAGCTTCATTTATATCAGCCATAAGTAAAATAGAAAAGAAAAAAATCTCATTGATGCAGACAATTCTTGCTTTTATTCACACAGAAGCTACAGAACTGTAGAATCACAGGGTATCTCAAGCTGGAAGGGACCCATAAGGATCACGGAGTCCAACTCCCTGCCCCTCGCAGGACTATACCAGGTTTTTACAACTGTGTGAGAACACTGAAAGTAAATGAAAGACCATTTTTGCACTTTCTGTACAGAACAAATGTCAGAAGAGCTGCTTTCCTTCTCATTGTTTTCTGTGGGTGAGGGGTAGGAGAGAGAGCAGCTAAACCAAAGCAAGCAGTTGTTATGCTTTCTGTTCACCACCATCAAACAGGTCTGCAGCAGTGGGGACCAAATGAAGGAACACATTACCATGGTGAAGATCATGTTACAGCACTGCTAGGAAAGGCAAGATAGTTCAAGAACAACACAACAGTAATATGAAAAAAAAGCCAAATCCATCTGCAGAATTTAGTATTTGCACACATCTATGTGTGCTTAACTGTGCACCGGGCTGTTTTTTGGCCCCCTGCTCCTCCATGAAAAGGCACAAACAACCTGTTCTCTCTCTGTAGGGGCACATGCTGAAATCAATTTTTTGTGTGACATCAATAAATTGCACTTCAGGGGGAGATCTCAAAGCGCTGTATAATTGTAAAAATAACGTACCCAAAATTTGGCAATGAAAAGCACAGTGCATTTAAGTGACTTACCCATATTCACATCAAAATACTCAAATATTACTTCACTCAGAGGGAGAGGTGGCCTCAATGCAGTTTTCAAGAATTTTCAGGTACAAAACTTCCAGAAGTTTCAGATTTCAACTGGATTTTTATTCCAAATTTCCCCTATAAAAAGCTGGGTGAAACATGCATCTCTGTATGAAAACAGATTTTGTTAGTGCCATCTCCTGGTCATAACCCAAAACTGAAAAATCATGTACTAAGCTGAAGATTCTCAAAGTAAAGTGAAAATATAATAGTTTGGCCTGTTTTGGTTTGCTTGTTTATGGTGGCTTAACCTGAGGCATCAGATTTTCCTCTCTGCAAACTTGAAGGAGGATATGAAATTCATTAGCCATTTTTAGAATGACATATGTGCAGATGCATAATCAGTGACAACGGAGGAAAAAAAAAAAAGGAAATGCTGCATTCCTGGAAGAGTCACCCTCTCAGGAAGGTACATCTGCCTTGATTTTATCCTTTGAGAATTTTGCTGGGGAGGACATTTAAAGGCCTACTGCGATCTCCACCAGAGGTTGCCCGTGGGGTCATGAGCTTGGTGTAGCCTCCTCCATCCAGCTTGCCAATGCTTTCTTTGCCGCCTTCCAGCTGGAGATACCATTTGGATCCTACTGACAACAGCAACCTGCCATCATGGTGAAAGCAGGTGTCATAAACTATTGATAAATACACCCCATCTCCTTCAACTGTTTTGCCCCAGTCTGAAAGAATAATATTTGGTCTAAGAAAATGAGAAAATATGACCTTTACTTAAATCTGTCCCTTTGATATACTGTGTTTTGGATAGCTGCAATTCATTTTAAAGCTCACTGTCCAGGCCCACAAAGCAGACGATAAAGGTGTAAGGCCGGGTATGAGATAAGTTAAATTACATTCTTAACACAGAATGGGTGAGTGTTGGCAATATGCCTAATACTCTTGAGGGATTTTGCAGTTCCTGTGTAAAGTAGATGCTTTTTAGCATTAACCCTAACACTCTTCAAGGAATTTTTGTAAGTTGCCTGGGGCCTTTATAACACATAGTCCAACAGGCATTTTGGTATCACCAGCTATTTTTATTATCTTAAACATTTTGTTCTTAAACAAAATTCTGAATGCTTAAGATAAAGACCCTAAAAGTACAGAGCCAAAGTCAATGTAAATCATTGCCTTCCATCAGTTCTGTTCAAGAGCTGCCTGAACATCATTTATGTTCAGGAGTTGAACCATGCCTGAAACACAACAGGTAGATAGGAAAAAAACCTTTAACCTAAAATAAGCACTCCAAAGGAATGTTTTACAACAGGAATCTGCGCACCACCTTTTACATAAAAATGAAGTAAACCTCTTGTACATTCTATGAGAGGCATACCAAAGACCACAGTGAACCTTCTCAAACCCAATCAGGATTGCTGGTCATGCAGCCCCTAAAACAAATTGCAGAATTAAACTCAGGGGGGTCTCATGTTCTCAGCTGTGCCCTTTTGGTAAGTCCTAGATCAGACAAAAGAATCCACCGAGACCCATCCCTACTTTCTTCAGAATGGTTTTCCCCAACAACTGCCAAAGCTGCAAGTAATGATTTCCTTGTCTTGATGGATCCAGTGGTGTTTTTCCAGCATATCAAGGCCACAGAAGCATATGCAAAGCTAGAAAATGTGTCATGCTGGATAAACTAAGATCATTATCACTTAATCACTTTGCTGTACCTAAACATGGTCAATAACCAGGCTTTAAAACTGCTGACAACTGATTATAGAAAACAACTGAAAAAGAAAATAAGTCCTGAGTCAAGCTTTCTGCATAACGAACTGCACAGAATACTGATGAACATCTTTTTCAGACTGTGCCAACTGACACATAAAACCAATGGTACTAGAGAGCAAAATAAGTATGTTAAAGAGTTTTCAAGTGTGGCTCAAGCTGCTTACTGATTAACACTTCTGCATATAACACTCCTCACAGACCTGTGCGGTTATTGTTCACAAGTGAAACAAGGCTCTCTTGGCAACTGGAGACAAATGACCCTGACCAAGTTCACAGTTCTCACACAGCTTAGCAGCATTGGAGCTCCTGCTTCTTCCAGAGCCTCTGGGGGAAAAAAATAAATCCCAATACCAAGATTTAATGCCTGTCAAGTATTTCCAGGATAAGAAAAAGCCTTCACGATCTCCAACATGCTCATCTGACATAAGAACATTAGCTAACTGACTCATTTTACTAGAAAATTTACAGTCACATTTGCAAAAAAATAGGAAATAAAATACCAATGATTTTTCAAGTCAAGGAACAATCCTAACACTGCAGGAACCACAGAAATGAAAGATGACAGCTGCCTCTTCAATGGCCCTGGAAAGGAGAACAAAAGGGGTCCATGTCTATCTGCACAAGTTTCTGCTTTTCTTACTAAAAAATGTCCAGATTTGCTTCTTCGAGTCCCATCTCAACTATTTTCATGTCAACTCTTCACAACTATCACATAGTCTTAGTCACATACCCACATTCCAACTGTGGAGCCCCCAACATAGGAAAGACATGGACCTGTTGGAGCGGGTCCAGAAGAGGGCCACAAACATGATCAGATGGCTGGAGCACCTCTCCTATGAGGACAGGCTGAGAGTTGGGGTTGTTCAACCTGGAGAAGAGAAGGCCCTGGGGAGACCTTATTGTGGCCTTCCAGTACCTAAAGGGGGCCTACAGGAGAGCTGGGGAAGGACTTTTTACTAGGGCATGTAGTGATAGGACAAAGGGGAATGGCTTCAGACTGGAAGAGGGCAGGTTTAGATTAAACATTAGGAAGAAATTTTTCACGTTGAGGGTGGTAATGCACTGGAACAGGTTGCCCAGAGAAGTTGCGGAAGCTCCATCCCTGGAGGTGTTTAAGGCCAGGCTGGATGGGGCTTTGAGCAACCCGGTCTAGTGGGAGGTGTCCCTGCCTATTGGCAGGGGGGTTGGAACTGGATGACCTTCGAGGTCCCTTCCAATCTAAACCATTCTATGATTCTATGTTGAGTACACTGGTTTTAGTAGAGCAGTCAGGGTGGAATGAAAGGGCAGACTGGTTTCCAAGGCTTGAACTCCCCACGTGTGCGGTGTCACCTGCTGCCAGGGAGAACGGGGGATGCAAGGAGATGGCTACAGCTCTTGTGACTGAGAGCTGCTCACAATTTCCAGAAAGTCTTGCCAGACATACCAGGTCAAACCACAATTACAGTAAGCAAGACCAAAAGCCAGGCTGACAGGCTGCCTCTCCCCTCCCCACGTCCACGTTGGACCTCTCCACCAGGTTATGAGCATGGTGGCTGGAAGTGCAGCAGCTGCACCACCTCCACCAACAGCACCTCAGTACGGAATTTTGGTCACAGTGGAAATTTTCCATCAGCCAAATCCAAGCTGCTTTAAGACTACAATATGTTGTCTTACACGACAGGAAAATCCACTCCTTAATTTTGAATGTACTGCCATAAGTATGTTAAGCATGATCACAGCAATTCAGACCAAGGATCCAACTTGCCGAGCAGGTGCTTATGAATAATGCTGAGGGAAAAATACAAGGTGGCCTCCCAAACTCCCACAGCGACCTTCCACAACAATTGACACCAGCAGCAATATGTTTATCTTTAATACCTCTTGATGGACTTCAAAAACTTGGTTTCATTCACTGAGTAAGAGAAACCAGTATAGCTGTTGAGCGTATTGGTCCTTCCAAAAAATATGTGTTGTTTTCAGAAAGATTTTGGATTTTTATTACTACATGAGATGCGAGAACACTCGGGATAATGCCTGAACATAGTCCAACTCACACTCACAAGTTCATTGTCTGCACAGAGGAGTGAATAAGACAAGCAATAAGAACAGCTACTAGGTCTTCTAGAAAAAAAATACTATTTGGATATGTATGAAGTGCAGATATGCTGGTAATAAATCCTCGAATATGTAACTTTAGGCCATCACTACATTTAGATGACAGTTGTAATTTGAAGTATTTGAAATTTACATACTTTAAAAAAAAATTACCTTCTTAACAGAACAGTCATTAGAAAGCTGGATTTTTTAAGCTACATTATTTTTCGTTACAAGGCTTCTGTCAAAACATCTGCATTGATGAGAGAAGTTGAAGACCAGAGTTGCCCAGGTTATGGTCTTGTGTTTTCCTTCACTGTTCTCACCCTTCTCCCCTTTCTGCTTTTTCTTGCCTGATGTCTCTCTAGATCACTTTCACCTCAGCAGATACTGTCAGTAAAGATCTCTTTCTAAGCCTAAGTGAATCTAAAAGGTGTGAAACCAGTTATTCACAAAAAATGGTCAAATACAGATATCAAACAAAATGAGAGACTGTAAATTTCCAATGCCAAATACAGGTACTGTTACATCTTCATTTTGCACCTAATTTCTGTGTGAAAATATGTAATATGGGTGCACAAAAGTGTACACTGTGCAAAAAAAAAAAAAAAAACCAAGTAAAAAATTCACTGTACTAGGACATTTTTCTGTACTGAAAAAGAATCCACTGTTATACCACTTTCTTTTTCATATGCACAACACAGTACTAGAAAGCGTATTATACCATCAGCACCACACAGGAGGTAAAGTAACTGAAGTCTGAAATGTTCACCAGTGCATGTTCAGACTTCCTTTTTTTCTCCATACAGTAACACGGCACAATGTGCTTCAGTTTCTCATCATGCACAAAAGCATAACAGTTTCTCTTAATATGACTTAGGTGGCATCCTTTCTAAAAATCATCTCCTTTCAAAATTTTGTAACATTATACAAGATAAAGAGAGCCTTCATGCAAAGTAAAGACTCTGAGTGTTGTAGTTACTGTAGATTATTACTATTGTCTTTTTGTGCACTGAGCATGACCTCCTGTCAAAAAAAACTCAAACCTCTGTAAAACAGAAAGCACACAATTGGATTGCCCCAAAATATTCTGTTCTTTCCTCCATCTCAAACTGAAGCTCCTGGTTTGTTTTTTTCAACTGTTTTATCCATTATTGAAAGAATGCAGGGGAACTATTCCAACACCACCACCAAGTCATTTTGTTGTGTATCTTGCTGCTTTTACTATCCCATGTGTTTTAAAGTAAAAAAAAACCCAAAAACCAGCAAAAACAACTTTGAGGAGTGCAAACCTCTCTAACTGATACTGAGACAACTGTGAAAGGAAAACTGTTGTCTTCTTGAGATGAAGGTTTAACTAAAATAAGTACCTACTAAAATACATTTCCCTCCACATAACCTCCACTAGAAAAGGACAACGTATGAAAAAGCTGCACAAGCATAAACCACCTGCATAGTTTTATAAGGTTTACAGTCTCATTTACTGTCATAGTTTGGACACATACATGCTGTGCTTTATACACTATAGCAAGGTTCAAAGTCTTAGAAAATTATCTGGACACGACCAAGTGAATGACACTTAGCTCTTCCATAGCAGTATGTTCCCAGCACACATAATCTTCAACTCTGTAAGAGGTCCTGCTAATAATTTTAAAGAATGAGGAATTACTAAACCCAATCCATAGAAACACATAATCTGAAGTCCATTGTATCTGAAGTCCACAGTACCTTGTCTAACCAGCTCTGTTTATACATAAGCTTCCCTAACACCAGCCCTTCAGCTGAATTCTCTACTCGCTATCCCACAAAATAGCAGACTACTTTACACATGTGCGAGCTAATCAGGTCAAGAAGGAAAGATGGAAATGACAGCAGCTAGGAACAGGGTGGTCAGGCACAGCAGATCAAAATCCCCAAACCAAGGGCATTAAAAGAGGTGATGCTGTCTTCACCCTGTGGTGCTGCTCTGCAACACATACTGCAGGTGGATTAGCTGTTATGTAGGGCTATTTTAGAGATCCCAGCATGGATTCCCTGTTTTTAGGCATGTAATTTTGAAGACAGCTGGAATCAGGCTCTACCAGTAGTGAAAGAGAGAGAAGTTCTCCAAAGCTTATCACATGAGGAGTCCACCTATTTTTGCGGCAGCAGAAGCTTAAAGCTATATGCTATGAATTACACACACCACCACCACTAAAGTGAAGCGAGCACCAGACCGGTGATCTCAGAGGTCACCCAATGAATATGTATACGCATTACCACTGGTCAGACTCAGTAGAGCACTCAAGCATGCAGTTAAGTTTCAGCTTGTTCTGAAATGACGCTGGTTTCAAGCCTGCAAACCTTGCTCAAGAGGGACGGACTTCCTAAGGTTTCAAAGGGAAGTAGTGAAGAAAAACAGAAAACAGAGAGGAGCAACATACTTGGAATAAAATGGGAAATCTCTGCCTCCTTTTCTGTACTTTCACTCAAATACCAACCCAAGCTTTTCTTAGTATTTTAAACTATTCAATTCTTTTCTATACATTAAATTCTCACATCTACATACATTCAGTTTCAAAAGTATGATACCAAAACTCCTCCAAAAGAGTATCCCCATCTCCAGCATGAGCAGAGTCAAGAAGTACTGAAAACTTAAAAGTTGTTTTGACTTCAAAGACCCAAGAGCAGACAGGCAAGTACTTTCTCATAGACAGGTAAACCTCTGATGCACAAGCACTTGCCACAGAGGACCAGCCTCCAAATTTTGTGAGGGCTATGCATCATTATTTTCTACAGTGTAAACAGTGTTCCCAAAAAATGGATTGCAAATCTATGGTTGAGCCATGCTCCAAAAGTGCTTTACAGCTTGTCCAGCCTAAGCACTCTAAAAAGCATGACTAAGTTGCTGCTTTCATCAGTAAGCAGCTGTTAGTCACCAGTGGAAAGCTGTGTTCATGTATCCAGGAAGGAGTATTTCTGATAGCACTCATGAAATTCTGGTGCCACAGAACATAAAATGACTATCCGGATTTGTTGAGTCAAGAGGTTAGGTTAGCAAAGCAAAGTCAAACTACACTGTTTATAAAGAATCTTTGGACAATTTAGGGATTCTGAGAAACTGCTGTGTAACACAAAGCCCCTGGGAATAATCAAACAATGAATTACTTTTGTGGACAACAGCAAAACATTTTGTTTCATTATCTCTTCCTTTGTAGTAAACGAGTGGTAAAGAAGAGACTGGATTCCATCTACTAAAACCAATACCATCAGGGTGTGTGATACTGGAGAAGAAATGCTGTTACTAATAGCAATAGAAAAAGGAGTCTTACCTTCACCTGTGCCTGGGGAGAAAGTATTTCCAAATTCTTGCTGTTTTGGCCTTAAAGACTGTGGGGCTGGCAGTCCTGGGGGCTGCGGGACTTGTAATATAGGCTTCCCATTTGTAACCACTTGTTTCCTGGGACTTAGAGCAGGAAAGTGAATAGTACTGTCAGCAATGTTGCTCTGAGGAGCTACCCCTCCTCCAAGGGGCATCTTTAAGTGTAGGCTGGCAGACAAGTTTCCAATAGCTGGGCTTGGGGTGCTGCTATTTGAAGATGGGCAGGGCGTTTCTGCATGAAATCTGATAGGTGGGATCTGCTGTCCACTGATCATCCTAGGTCCATGAGGAATACCTGTTGTCCGATGGCTCATATTGCATGACCTCCCATTCATTTTTAAGAAGTTATTGTAATCAAAGTGTGTTTTTACAGACCCACAGCTATGACTGATATCAATCCAAAGTCAGTAAGTAATCCATTGTGTATTACGCCTGTTTAAAAAAATACATAAATAAGAATAATTGGAATTGTAGTAAATAATACATGAAAGAGGACTGCATATGACTGTTAACTTTGTGATATTACCGATTATAAGAAACAAAGTATAAGCACTATACGGTCTGTCAGGGAGAAAGAACAAAGCCAAGCAATGACTTAGAGCTCTAACATGGAGAAGACCTGCCTCTTCAAAAGCTGAAGTTTGCAACACGGTCAGCTGCCTTCACATTAGCTAAACCAGCCATGAAATTAAGTGAATGGTGACCAAGTGCAGGAAGGCACCCAGGAGTGAAAAGACTCTCTGGTAGGGAGTTGTCATTAGGATGAACATGGTTATCACCCCTTTTTCTGCCATTTCCTCTGCCTATTAATTAAAATGATGCTGAAAAGCACACCCAGTAGGCCAGTACTATGCAGGTACAGACAAAACAGGAAAGAGTACCAGTTCACACTCTAAAGGTTGTGCATACAACAAAATGAAGAGGGGCCAGCAAAACCATAGAAATGCCTCTTCAAACTCCGTGGCACTTCGGAATAGAAGAGTATCGCACAAAAGCACAACACAGAAGTATTCATAAACGTAACTGCAGTCACATCAAAAGTAGACACTTATTGTAAGCCTATAGATATGCTATAATTTAAGTGCAATCATACATTATACAGTAGCAAATTTTCAAGGACATCTTTCAAATTACACCAATAATTTTTGAACTCTGACTTTTCATCACTTATGTTTTCCTCTTATTCAAATATTAGCAGACAAGACTCGTAAGGGGAGGGGTTTGAGAGATCCTTTCAGCCACAACCTACCCCGAGGCAGAATCAACTAGAACTAAACATTTCCTGACACAAAAAAAAAGATTTGTAGGCGAAAGCCGCACTTGTCAGTGTAACTCACTGGGCTAAGATGTCGCACAGATGGGGTAATTTCAGCTTTAACTCAGCTGAACAGCATATGCCCAACTTTCATCACCAGGTTCATATGTTTAACATTAAGCACATGTTTAAGTTGTTTTTTCAGTCATAGACTCAGTGCCTAATTAACTTGTTCAGACAACCAAATTAAGTTGACAGAAATAAAACTGAAGTACCGCTTCAATTACGGTTTTCATTCATGTATACATTAAGGTTTTAATGAAGTATTATGATCTTGCTGCAGCAGAACACCAAACCGTAACTTTTACCTTCAGCTCAAGAGATTTTCAACACTGAAGCCAGTAAGATTATAACAAGTATATTCATGATTGAATTTCATACTTAACCCTTCACTTATGAGTCTGCAATGTCTCAATTTTCTCTGTGAACTGCCAAAAAAAAAAACCAAAACAAAACCCTGTTTATTTTGCAAAACTGCATACATGGCACACTTCCAGATTAGAGTAAAAGCCATCTAAGTGTCTATTAAGATATATATGCACAGATAGTCACACACACTCTTCAGTTAAAACTCACTAATAATGAAAGTCCTAAGCATATTATCTTCAAAGGCAAGAGCAAAATCCCTACTGACATTAATAAGAGATATGCCCTAACCACACTTAAATGGTCATAAAAGATTTATTCTACATAATATTTTTCATTGTTACATTTTTATATTATGGGAATAAAAACTGTAAAGCATAGCAATTAAAAGCAATATTATTTATTTTCATGCCTGGCTGAAGCATAAATCACTCTCTGCAATTCAACCAAGGACAGGGAGAGCTGAATGTTCTTAAATTCTCAGAGTTTGTTTTAAAAGCAGAATGTACCTTGCCCTCACAGAGGTGACTAGATCCTTAGAAAAGGACACAGAAACAAAGGCAGTTGTTTTGCTGGCAAGGCTATACATCATGTCACTATAAATTGGCTACAAATAAAAATCATTCTTGCCTGTGATTCTTGTCTGGAATTTCAACTACATTAGAAAAATACTAATATAATCAAGAAAAGATTATACATGACAAACACATTAGCTTTACCCAACAAAAGCACCTTTAGTTTAATCAATAGAAGAATATTTCTACATAGCTTACACAGACCTACCAGCCCTATAAAATTCAGGTTGATATACAACTTATGTTGTTAGTAGGTTGGTCTCCTTTGCTATTCTTTTCTGGTAATACTATATGTTACAATAAGTAGCAGTGGTCTATGCTATCATCGTCTCAATTTTGTCATTGGCTGTTGCTGGGGTTTTTTTTCTACACTTGAAGAAAGGCCTCTGAGCCCATAATTTCTTTCCTCATGCTAGTAAGCTGTATTTTGAACCAAAGGACCTGAAAGTATGAACAAAACAACCTTTTTTATGAAAGCAGAAACGTTAGGTAATTTCTCTACATTTTCTTAGTCTAGTCTCCTTCCTGATTCTATTGTGAAAATGTATAATATTACATTACATTAACATGCAAATCAGCGTTTCCTTTCTTCAAAATATTAAAGCACCTTGGAGAGCGTAACTTTTGCCATTTTTTTTTAATTATCATTTTCTAGTATTTTCAATATTATTTACTTGTTCATGAGTGGCTTTTCACTAATTACACTTGTTTAGCATCAACTTCCATCACAATGTCAGGAACTTCTCATATCAAAGTCGGAGTCGCCAAACTCAATCAAACCAAAACAATGGATTACCTAGAGCTGCATTAAAGCATATATAACTAACTAAATGTCAACTGACATGAATTATACTCTAAAAGTCTAATTGACTTTTGCATCAGGTCCATAAATAGCTCCCTATTACAGTTACCTGCAACAGTAAAAAAACATGATAAATTCCTAACTATAGTGACCTCGGAAATTGTAGGAATATAGCACCAATTACAACAGCTTATTTAGAAATAAGCTTAGAAATCCTGAACAGGGTTGAAGTTTAATGTACAAAGTTAAAACACAAAAAAAAATTGCAGAAATAATACTATCCTGAGACTGAATGGCTGTGCTGACAAATTCTTTTGTTCTACCAAAGGAACACAAGCACTTGCCACCTTTTAATGAAACATTTCTGTCCATCAGTGACATATTGTAGTGACCTTTTCTTGCTCCCATGGATGTTAAAGGAAATACAATTATGTCCACTGCTTCTAAAGTCTCTTTTTTTTTCTTTTAGGCTGACATTACTCAAAGTTCTATGACTCGGCATCTATCAATAACAGCATGACAACATAATTACTCAAAATCCATAACAATGATTCATAAATTCACTTTCAGAAAGCCATGTAGTAAAATTTAAATTCAAGCTGAAGCCCTGGAAAATCCGAACACTAATCCTTCAGAAAGCAAAACAAAAGAAGAATTCACAAATCTGTGCCTGAAGCACAGTATGCCATATAGTCTACTTTCACAGTGCAGTTTTGAAAAGTAATCAGAGTTGGCTTACTGTTTCACCCACTGAAATAAGAGATGAGATATATTTCAACTTCAATAAAAGCTGAATTACTCCACTGCAGAGATCAGTTTAAGGAATTGTAACAAATGCAGCTCAGGAGACACTTTCACAAAAGTAGTTATTAGACACTGGCACTTCACACCTAGTGTAGCGAGCACTATCCCAAACCAAAGGAGAAGACTGAAAGACAATGCACCAAAGAGTCTCTCCTTTCTATTCTTCCTCTTGGAGACACCTCACCTCTACCACAGCTACCATACACCACTGAAAGCACATGTGAGCTGTAGCCCCCTCCCTTGGGACTGTGCGCTCCAAGACTGTGAGTGCCTTCCCTCATCCCCACCATGACCAGGGGCAGCCAAGCCCCTCTCCACATTCCCCCTCCATGATCTCCTTGACACAAGTCCAGGAAAACATTTACTTCCTACCCAGACTGAGCTACCCCAAGGCCACCCAAAGGGGCTACCTCCCCTTAAGCTCTGCTCTCCCCTGCCAGCCCTTCCCTCCTTGTGTGGCCAGGGTACTTGGAGCATCACCTGCCAGTGGCACCCTGTGAAATACTCAGAAGTCACTGCCTCCCCTGACATCACACCCCTGATGAGTCAATCTGGGTGGACTTGAGGACTGGGATAGAGAGGGGGGAAAAGGACAGCCACCAAAAGCTATAGGGATGCCTCACCTCAGCCTCACTGACCACTTGGTGTCTGTAGCCTTGGAGGCTCCTGAGGTTTTTCTGTCTCACAACTGCTTGCGACAAGGACACACCCTAACATAGATGTAAGCCATCAACTTAACAACTCATTTTCTAAAAAGTGTACACACATGTAGGGAGTGCTGGTATTACAGCTTTTGTATGGTTATCTGGCTATAGCTTACAGACCAAAGCATGGTAATAAATTCTGCTTGGGAAGGAAAACCACAGAGATTTAACTAGGGAAAAAAATAATAGCTGACACCCTGAAGTTAGACTTGGAACAATAACATACGTCAAGAATTGCAGCTGCAATAAAGGAAGCCAATGTGGCTTCAAAACTGAACCTACAAAATAAGCCTTCCACTCAGTTTATAGAGAATCTCTTCCCCACCCTTCAGACCAGCCAGCATCTCAGAAGTCAGGTACTACTGAGAATTACTATCCACTGTTGGTCATTTGTACCCATTTCTTGACAATTGTACTCTTGGACTACCACTGGGGGCTTCGTTCCAGACAGCAGTACTCTGATAATACCCCATTTTTCTTAGGCCCAGGTGGTCAGCCCAGGAAAACTAGAAATGGGTCACACAATCTGAGAGTTTCTAGTTCTCAAACATCGGCAGAATGCCTTCTTGATACAACATCAATGAACAAGGCAAATGAAAGCTAACGGAGGTCCTCTACAGCACTATGAGACAACCAGCCCCCAAACATGATTGAGTTTCTCAGAGCTAGCGTAATGAAATATACTAATTACTTATTACTTGCATCACTGTAATTCCTAGGAAGATTAGTCACAGAAAGGAATGCCTTTGTGTGAGGGACTGTACAAACACAGAGCAGAGCACAATCACCGATACTGCTGCAACTGCCATCAAAAGGGCAGCCGTTATCAGTGGACAGGATGATGTATATCCCAGTGTAGCTGGGACCAAGCACTTCTATCATTCTGCGAGAAAAATCTTCTCAGGTTTTTATTATGGTAATTAAGATCTCGTAAGCTTTTTCTCTATGAAAGACCGTAAGTGTCAAAGCTGTGCTACTCCAAGTGGTTTCTGTAACAGAACAGCATAAGCTTTCCAGGAGCAACGTTATTCTCATTAGGGCTAGCTACAAACCTCGGACAAGCTGCTTGAAAAACCCAACACAAATCTAGCAGCACTGTGTACCAGAGTCGGAGGCACGCTTTCTGACACCCTGTCAATAACTGCTGCAGCATCCCTACCCAGAAACCAAAGGCTCCTGCAAACCCTGTCTCGTGCACCTTTTACTCACACACTTGCCCTGCTAGCTTTGCCTACAATGACTTTGGACTTTCGAGGAGTGCAGCCACAATTGTTAACGTTGCAGTGTCAGCAACTGCGAGAGCTTCAGTGCAAGCAGGACATGGGAAACCACCAACAGTGTCTCCACACGAGCCAGTGGCAATGTCGAGGCAGAGGCATAGGGCCATGGGCACCTGCCCTGCCCTGCTGCCCTCGCTGTGACCACCACTTGTGGGGCAGTACCGGCAACCACCACGTGCTGCTGGGCAGATGGTCCAGGAGATACCCACCACCACCACCCTTATCACACCCATGGCTCACCCCACAGACCTCGCACCTGAAGCGCTAGCGCCTTCAGCCAGGGTCAAAAGCTAAACAGGGTCTCGGGAGAGGAGGACACACCGGAAAGCCATGAATTTCAAGCCTATTAAGCTTAAGAGGCTGGAGTTACTAGCAACGCACAGGCCCACAGATGAGGCAGAGCTGTCACCTTACGGGGCACGACACGTCTGGGGTTTTTTTGCCCCTGGGGACGCTGCCTGGATAACGGCCAGCCCCGGGCAAGGCACCACTCGGCATCGGGGCCGCGGGCCTCCGCGGGACGCGCATCGCTCGGGCCGGCACCCCCGACCGCCCCCCGCCCTCCGCCGCACCGCCCGCGCTGCCCGCACCGCTCTCCGCGCTGCCGCCGGCGGGCAGGCTCTCCGCTCCGCAGCCTCCTCCTGCCGGTACCTATCTCCGCTTATTCATCAGCGAGGTGACCCGTCTGCCGGGCGGGTGTCCGTCCCGTCCTCCCAGACAGCGCTGCGCCCTCATCCCCGCGGCAGGCGGGTCGGCGAGGTGAGTAACTGCGAAGTGACTTCACCGCAAGAGGGTTTGTTTTGCTTTTTCTCTCTCTCCCCCCCCACCCCCCCCACCCCCGCCGCCCCTCCCCGCTCTGACACGGAGGCCGGAGCCGCCGACTCACCCTCTCCCCGCCCGGGCCGCCGGCGGGGGGCACGGGGAGCGGAGCAGCGGAGGGGGCCGAGCCACCCCCCCACACCACCACCCACTCACCCCACCACCACACGCGCACCGGGGCAGCCGGGACGGGCCGCGCACGCTCCCGCGGTACTCGCTCACCTCCCGCCGGCGCCGCGCAGCCCCGCGCAGAGCCCTGCCGGGCCGCGCCGGGCCGGCCCGTGCCCCGCGGCTGTCATGTGCCCGCCGGTTAACCCTTGCCGCGGCCGGCCGGGGCGGCGGGCTGGACCCGGCAGCCGCGCCGCGCTCCCCGCTGCAGCGGGGCCGCCTCTTCCCCGCCCCGAGCGACGCTTACCCCGCCGGGGGCGGGGGGGGGGGCAGCGGGGAGGTCCCGCCGCCAGCGTGCCCCATGGGGCTGCCTTGCTCCGTGGGGCTGGGGGGGATTTGGGGAGGGGGGGGGCGCTCTGTCGAGGCTGGGGAGACTGGGGGTTGCGCGGGCGGTGGCGCTGTAGGGGCTGGAAGGTGGCTGGGGGGGAAGGTAGGGGGGCGGCATAGGGGCTGTAGGGGCCGGGGGGAGCGGGGGGGGGTTGCCCGGAGGCTGGAGGTGGTTGGGTGGGGGACCCTGTAGGGGCGGCGGGGGGAGCTGCGGGGGCGCACAAGGGCGGGAGGGGGGGATGTTCAGGGGCACTCCAGGGGCTGCGGGGCAGCTGGAGGGGAGCCTGGGGGCTGCATGCGGGCTCTGGCGGCACTGCAGGGGGGATTGTACGGGGGCTGTAAAGGGGCCTGCGTGGGACCTGTCTGTGGGGTGTGCGGGACACTGGTAAGGCAGAGGAGCAGGTACACAAGGGGCACAGTGTCTTCGGGGCGAGAAAGAGGATGAAGGGCCTTAATGGCTGGTGGGACTTTCCTGTGCTCGGCTTAGAAATGTGGTGTGAAGGCAGGACCTCTTCTCTGTTAGAAGGTGGGGATCCTGCTTGCAAATTCCCAAGGCAATGGGACAAAGAAAAGTTGAAAGGAAAATATTCAGGCAGCTCTGCTGCCTCTATCCCCTCACCCAGAAAGGCCCCGGGGTTATTTAGCCCCCAGGCTGATGATCAGCCTCTTGCAGAAACAGTTGCAGCCCAGAGGTACACACTAAAAAGAGAACCCATTGCTCAGGAGGAATCTACCACACATGGAGGGCATGGCCCACTAATGAAGTATGTTGGTTGTTTCAGTTTTGGTTGGTTTTGTTCCCCTCTGCTGTAACTGGGGAATTGAGAGTGCAGAGCAGGTGAAGAACACCTCAAAACCCAGGCTCAGAGAGCAGCAAATTGCCCTATTACGCTAACGGGCACAGACACGCAGACCTCGTGGCAGGGCACCCCATCAGCAAAGTCCCCGAGCAGGGGAGCCCACCTGCATGCGTGGGCACCAGAATAGTGCAGCAGGCTCAGGCCCTTCACGCAGAGCAAGATCACTCCTGCACTTAGAAAAGATGTTAATCCCAGTTCTCAAAGAATGAGAGTGACACCGTGGCTGTCCCGATTGCCTCTTCCAAGACTAGGGGAGCCTGTATCCCTGCTGCGCTGTGAGAGCATTAGGTGGAGGGTTGAGGGGCGGGGGAGGGGGGGGGGGGAAGGGGGGCTGTCATGGTGTGCCCAGATCACTGGGCTCCTCAAGGCCAGCCTTGATCTCCTTAGCTGAATAAGCTCTTCTGAGCTAAAGCTCCTTTGCCATTCACTCTCATTACATCAAATTAGTGTGACTGTGAAGTTGATACGAACATTGCATGTTCTTTACACACCCAGAAAACATGGTGGAGATGTTGAGACTTCAGGCTTTCTTGTGAGGTTACAAGAACCTTGTAAGGTTTCCAGTCTTTTTGTTTCTAAGTGTATGGATGCTTAGGCAGTGAGTCACTTCTAAATAAAATTACTATATATAGCATATTTAAAACAAAAGTATTTGTAAGCTATGCCTTACTTCAAAAAGCATATTAAAAGAACTGACAACTGAAGAATGGGTCTTTACTACATCAAAGCACAAAATTTAGTTGTGAGCCCAATGAGTTAAAATATCCATTTTGTTTACTGTCTTTATTGGTACCATATGCCAATTTTTTATGCAATTATATTTTAATTAGAACTCATCACTAAAAATTTCAAGGATTATCCTCAGACTGACACAGTAGCCACTGTAATGATAGTGGTAGACTCATATTGCAAATGAGTAATACAGGCTTAGCCAACAAAAAAGGCTCATTAAAAAATGGAAATTATCAAAATACTCATTGTAATTCAAATCTACCAAAGCAACTAAACAAACAATGAATTTGCTTTAAATAAATTGGTTTAAATAAACACTGATGATGTTGTCAGAAACCAAATCTGACAGCCATTAAAAAAAACATATTTTCTTTATTGAGCCATTCTTATCTATGGGAAGCAAATTGCCTCAGTTTTTCAACTGAAAAAAAATGATGGATCCTACTAATGTACCACCTTGAGAAATGCATAGTCTAAAACACAAGGTAAAGGCAGCCTTTGCACACAGGATAAGAGTTTTTGCTGTTGTGACTGAAGCCCACTGAGAAGTATCTTGAACAGGGAGCAAAGAGGACAATGAAGGTCTCATATTAGCTAAGTCAACATTAGACACTGCAACTCACATCTAAAGATCGTCCTTAGTTTTTGATGTGCTGAAGAAGCAAGTGAAGTTTATTCAAAATAAACCAGATAAGACTACTAAGTATATTAAAAGTGCATACATCCAAAGTTTTCTTAGTGGGTAACACCGTTGCATGTTCATACCCATCAGTATGAGCCCGTACTCATTCCACACACAAAGCATCCATCTTGACGATGAAATGTTTATGCCTTAGTCTTTCAGAAAACTACTACTCTTTATTACATTAAACTTGGTCTTCCCTATCACAAATTTTCTCCTTTCTAGCTCATACCGCCTATCTAATGGAGGCAGTGGATTCAGAAAAAGATACACTAAAGTTCACTGTGTCAGAATCCACAGCAACATCTGTGAACTTACTCTGTCACTCAGTCAAGACCTGGGGGTAAAAATTGTTTTTTGTCACTTCTGTCCCAGTTAAATTTTCTTAGTTCAGTAAAATTGTTTAGTTACCTCTCAAGGAAATGTATAGTTACATGCTATATGAGGGTACAGTGAGTCTTTAAATGAAGCCTTCAGTTTACAAACTGTTGAACACAGAAGCATTTTTCCAAACATTTTTTGAGGGAAAAAAGTGCTCGCTCTCTTTTTCTGCGTCCCCCTGCCCCTCATAGGCTGTTGGAATAACACAGTCTCCAACAGTTCCACTGCAGTCTCTTTCTAGCCTGATTCTGGTTGCATTATGCCATTTGGTTTGTTGTCCAAAAGAGTGTTACTACCAGGCATGCTGGAAAAGACACACCTGCTCATATAAATCCTTACCTCTTTTGTCCTAGAGAAAGACCCATCTTTCTGGGTGAGCCTTGAAAGGAGATGGTGAGCAGCTAAAGATATCTGAAAAGAGCTCATTGCATGGCGAGAGAAACTGCATGAAGAGGAGATTATTCTGTTTACTGGTATTTTTGGAGGGCTTTTTGGGTAAGGGAATGACTCTCCGGCCAGTGAAGCATAATTTATAGAAAGTCAAATTATTTCCTTCAGTGGCCAGAGGAAAGCCATTGTAGCAGAAGGAACAGAGAACCAGGAACATGGGAACCTGAGGATACAGCTGGTTTTAGTTTTCCTTGTCTCTGTATACCAGCAGCAGCAGTACTGAGTTCTTAGGAGAGAAAACTAAGTAGAAAGATTATCAGACAAATTACTTTTGTTGCATTTCTATAGCAAGACGGAAAAAATGTTTTGGACCCCAATACCTTGGAAACAGTGGGAGTCAGTATAACTGGAGGACAAGATCACCTTTGAAAAGAAAGAGAATCTGAGAGAATAGCTAGAATACAAGGATACTTGGTTAGAGAAAACTAGCAGAAGTAGAAGGGTTTGCCGCTTACTGCCTCAGACATACTGACTAGAATGAACCTAAGTTTGAACATTCACTTCTCAGATGCAAAAACATACGCAGAAGCTTTTTCAAGATGTTTTTGTGGCAACTGATAAAAAATATCTTACTATAACCGTTTTGGTCTAATTCTTTAATTTTTCCTCAAATCTTCCATTTTGTATCTATTCTGTTTTCAGTTACTGTATAGCTGAGAACAGTGTTTTTGGTAGTTAAGGTGACATGACAAAAAAATAGTCACTGAATTGCATCTTGAATAATATAATGTATAACAAGCATCCTGTGCTGACACTAATATATTCAAATATCATAGAATTGGGTTTTTATGATTTAGCTGCAAATGCAAGTCTTGCACCTCCCCCATCTCAGCTTAGACTGACTCCCTGGTGAGAAGGAGCTCCGCAAGGGTGCTCTGCCATCACCCATGGTCCAGTATCCCAGGGCTGATGTCTCTTTCTGTTTAGTATGAAGGTGCTGCAGAGCCAGTGGGGGCTGGAGATCAGAGGTTTGGAGCAACAAATCCGGTACTATGGGTGTGAGTTCTGGGGCCGGGTCCTTTTTCTTCATCTTTCCAATCACAAGGCACAGGTTGCATTTACTCGCCTTCATATGAGACCATGCAGGGCTGTCTGACACCATCATGACACATCAGGGCCGCAGAGCTTTGTTTCCTATGTAATTCTATTTCCCATTTCTATATCCAGATTTCATAAATAATACTTTCGTAGTATGTTTTACTTGCTACACAGGAGACAAGGCAATATATTTCTCCTCCCCTTCACAACATACTTAATACTATGAAAGCATATTGCTAAGATTTCTAAAGCTCCTAACAGCATCTAGAGATCCTTTCAACAAATCAGTTCCTCTTCTTGCAGCTCCAGCAACTCACCCTGCACTGTGATGTGAAGACACACACGTATAAAGACCGTTCCATTCACATTTTTAAATGTAAGCTGGCAGGTGGAGAGAAAGCTGTCTATGGAATAAATATTTTAAAATATATGCTTACCTCCTCAAATAAACAGAGTTTGATTCTCCAGTATTCTTATACAGGGTTCATTTAACTAAAACATAGACCAATTACATATGGTAGAAACATACACGCAGAACCATTTCAGAAGAATGCAGTCACTTTGTATAATAGCATATGGAGAAACAACGTAACTGTTTAAGGTCAGAAACTAAAATTATTGGATGAAAATTAATTGCAGGGGAGTTCTATGTTCCTACAATGCACCTGAAGAAGCTAGAACTAAGGCTGATGAGTGGAATAAATCCTCCAACTCTTGTAAAAATTTAATCAGGGAGAAGACTTAATAGCAGCAATGCAGTTTACCTAACATAGTCAGATATCAATAGTTAACTGACAGTTTTCACTTGGTATTTCATACACTGGGGTTCAGGTCACAAGGTCTGAACATCATGTACATCAACACATAGGTGAAGAGAACAGAGGGACCACATTTGCCTGGGAACCCAGTCTTCATGGCTGAACAGAATTTGAAGTCAAATTGAGTTTCATATGGACCAAATTATAGTAAACCAAACATGCCTAATTTCCATTCAGGCAGTATAAGACATTTCAGTATCAAGAGCTGGCATGACATCCATTCCATTCTCTTGTATCTACTGATGACTGACACAGCTAGAAATAGCATTATATGTAGGACAATAATTGAGAGTGAAGTAAGAAGCAAAGAAGGAAATTTCCCACAGTCCATCTAGAAACCTTAGAAGAAAATGCTGCGATAAAGTGGAACTACTGTTTGTCCTACAGTAAGACCTTCTGATATTAATAATGATTTCTTTTGTAGGCCCCAGCAATTTAAGATTGAACAGCTGATAAGTGCAATGTTGAAACTCACTTTTCTTGTTTGGGAGACTAAGCATTTTATTAATCACTTCTGTGGTATGCACATAGCGCTGCAATTTTTATCCTACTCTTGGTTGTGTGCCTACTCGCTTCCAACACTGATTTTTAATGTTGAATTATACTTCATACCCTGTAATAGATACCTACACGTATGTAGTTATCCTTCACAGAATCACAGAATCACAGAATGGTCAGGGTTGGAATCTAAGTCCAACCCCCCTGCCACAGCAGCGACACCTACAGCAGGTTGCACAGGACGATGTCCAGGCGGGTTTTGAATGTCTCCGGTGTGAGAGAATCCACAACCTCTCTGGGCAGCCTGTTCCAGTGCTCTGCCACCCTCAAAGTAAAGAAGTTCTTCCTCATGTTAAGATGGAACTTCCTATGCTCAAGTTTGTGCTCATTACTTCTAGTCCTAGTTCATCCCTATAGTAGTTTAGGATTTCCACCCAAGGAACTAATGTAGTTCAGAAAATACTGGTGGAAAGCACATTAAAAAGTAGGTCCTTAATCAATCAGATGTTGAACGATTCACCCCAAACCTGCAACACCCACGTGCATGGCTACTCATGGACAGATCTGTTGCCTCCTTCTATGTAATGGGCTCCCCATGGCAGTACTATACATGCAACAGCAGTAGCTTCATGGATGTGCCTCCCCCAAACCCTTTTCTAAATTCCATGTCGTCTTTGGGAAGAGACTCACTGACTGCTGGAGGTAGCCCCAGATCTTCAGAAGTCTGCCTGCTGACAGCAGGAGAAAGTTCTTATGCTCCTTTCACACTAAGGTAAGTCCAGCCTGACTATGCCCATGTAGCGTGGGTTTTGTTCCAAGCCACAGAAGGGAGAACAAGAGTGAACTGTCACTTCAGTAAACTGATTTGAGATGACCAGTCACCTTTCCTTTGTTTATCTCATGTCTTATGCTTCTGCACAGTTGAACATACTTTCCCTACTTGGCGTCAGATAAAGACTCCTATAGTCTTTACTGATATTAAATTAAGGTCCAGATATAGGGCTGGTCACACAGTATTTTCAGAAGTTTGTGTCTAGGTTGGAAGGGACCTTGAAGATCATCAGGTCCAACAATCAACCTAACGCTGCCAAAACCATCACTAAACCATGTCCCTAAGCACCACATCTACCCACCTTTCAAATACTCCTGGGATGGTGACTCAACCACTTCCCTGGGCAGCCTGTTCCAATGCTTGACAACCCTGTCGGTGAAGAAATTTTTCCTAATATCCACCCTAAACCTACCCTGTTGTAACTTGAGGCCATTTCTGTTTGTCCCATCACTTGTTACTAGCAAGAAGAAGTCGACCCCCACCTCTCTACAACCTCCTTTCAGGTAGCTTTAGAGAGCAATAAGGTCTCCCCTCAGCCTCCTTTTCTCCAGGCTAAACAACCCCAGTTCCCCAGACCCCTCACCAGCTTCATTGCCCTTCTCTGGACACGCTCCAGCACCTTAATGTCTTTCTTGTGGTGAGGGACTCAAAACTGAACACAGTACTTGGGGTGAGGCCTTATGAGTGCCAAGTACAGTGGAACAATCACTTCCCTAGTCCTGCTCACCACACTATTCCTGATGCAGGCCAGGATGCCATTGGCCTTCTTGGCCACCTGGACACACTGCTGGCTCATATTCAGCCAGCTGTCAACCAGCTCTCCCAGGTCATTCTCCGCCAGGCAGCTTTCCAGCCATTCCTCCCCAAGCCTGTAGCACTGCATGGGATTGTTATGATCTAAGTGCAGGACCCGGCACTTGGCTTTGTTGTGCTTCATACCATTGGCCTCGGCCCACTGATCCAGCCTGTCCAGATCTCTCTGTAGAGCCTTCCTGCCCTCAAGCAGGTCGACACTCCTGCCTAACTTAGTGTCGTCTGCAAACTTACTGAGGGTGCACTCAGATCACTGATAAAGATATTAGACAGAACTGGCCCCAATACTGAGCCCTGGGGAACACCACTTGTGACTGGCCACTGGCTGGATTTAGCTCCATTCACCACTACTCTCTAGGCACGGCCATCCAGCCAGTTTTTTACCCAGGAAAGAGTACACCCACCTGTGCCATGAGCCACCGGTTTCCCCAGGAGAATGCTGTGGGAAACTGTGTTGAAGGCTTTACTGAAATCCAGGTAAACAACATCCACAGCTTTTCCCTCATCCACAAAGCGGGTCACTTTGTCATAGAAAGGGATCAGGTTTGTCAAGCAGGATCTGCCTTTCATGAACCCAGGACTGATCACCTGGTTGTCCTGTACATGCCGTGTAATGGCACTCAGCGTGATGTGTTCCATAACCTTCCCAGGCACTGAGCTCTGACTGACAGGCCTGTAGTTCCCCGCCAGCTCCTTCAGTACCCTTGGGTGGATCTCATCTGGCCCCATAGACTTGCATATGTCTAGGTGCTGGAGCAGGTCAGTCACCATTTCCCCTTGGATTAGGGGGGCTTCATTCTGCTCTCCGCCCCTGTCTACTAGCACAGGATGCTGGGTACTCAGGGAACAACTGGTCTTACTGTCAAAGACTGAGGCAAAGAAGGCATGAAGTACCTCAGCCTTTTCCTCATCCTTGGTCAGTATATTTCCACCGCTGTCTACTAAAGGACAGAGATTATCCTTAGTCCTCCTTTTATTGTTAATGTATTTATAGAAACTTTTTTTGCTGTCCTTAACATCAGAAGCCAGGTTAAGTTCTAGTTGGGCTTTTACCCTTCTGATTTTCTCCCTACAGAGCCTTACTACATCTTTGTAGTTCTCATGAGTGGCCTGCCCTTTTTTTCCAAAGGCCATAAATTATCCTTTTTTTCCCTGAGTTGCGACCACTGCTCTCTGTTCAGCCAGGCCACTCTTCTTCCCTGACAGCTCATTTTTTGGCACATGGGGACAGTTTGCTCCTGCGCATTTAAGACCTCCTTCCTGAAAAATGTCCAGCCTTCCTGGACTCCTTTGCCCTTGAGGACTGCCTCCCAAGGGACTCGTTCAACCAGGCTCCCAAAAAGACCAAAGTCCACCCTCCGGAAGTCCAAGGTAGCAGTTGTGCTGACCCCTCTCCTTGCTTCTCCAAGAATTGAAAACTCTGTCATCTCATGATCACTATGCCCAAGACAGCCTCCAACCGTCACATCCCCCACAAGTCCTTCTCTGTTTACAAACAACGGACCCAGCCGGGCAGATTCCCCAGTCGGCTCCCTCACCAGCTGTGTCAGGAAGTTATCCTCAACACACTCCAGGAGCCTCCTAGACTGTTCTCTCTCTGTTGTGGTGTATCTAGTACTACGATCTTTACTTAATTCCACTTGAGTTTTGTATTCTGAGCTGCAATAGTGTATATTACACAAACAACATGTACCCGTTGCTAATTCCCTTTATACTAACTTGTACTTGTTAAAAGAACCCTAAACAGAAAAGAGTAAAACCAGGTCACATGCTCCACTCTTGCTAGGGACATGATGTGTCTCATAAGTGATCAAAAATCCAAAAATGCACCTAAATTTACTAGTAAGCTATGGCTTATTTAGTGTGACATCAGTAAATTTTGTGTATTTTTAATTTAACACTTTAGTATTCTGCACTGCATAACTGAAGAAACATACTCTCTGTAAAAACATTGAAATTGGACAAGTGTCATCTTTCATAATAATTTCAAAAGTACAAGAAACATTAGAAACCCATTATCTCAAAATTCTGTGTTTTTCCAGTCCCAAAGAGTTATAGCTTGACTGTGGTTCGGGTCCCAAAGACTTATAGCTTGACTGTGGTTCAGCACGTTTGCATTACAGCAAATGTTGCAGATTAGATCCCACTATTTTAGTTTCTATTTTCAGATTTTTATACCTACGTTCAGGGTGTAACCCTGAGACGCCATAGTGGAAAATACTTACCAAGACTTCTAGGCAACAGCATGAAACCAAATGCTCAGGCAATGAACTTGAAAATGTATCTATCTTAGTCACTTCAGCTTTTAAATGCTTCCTGCTGCATTTTTACTTATTACTTCTTATACTACATGAAATTCTACTCTATGATATGCCTGTGCACTACACTAACATCTGTGAGCCTGACAGTACAAATCCATAAGTGTAAGTGATTTAGGTACATTTCTATCCATTTTCTCCACGTTGCTAAAAACATACTTTTACCCTCCAGATATGCTGCTTTTTTATGTATTTAAATTACTCTATAAGGACACTTAAAGCTCCCTTTTAAAATCTCTTCATTCAAAGAACAAGTTACTAATTATCTGTGCTCTGTAACTGAAGGAGTTTGCATTTCCACAAAAACGTCTGGCATTCATAGATTTAAGATAGAGCTGACTTGGAAAAATGACATTGTCAGAAAAAGCCTACAATATAAGGATTAGAGAAACAAATCTGGTGAACTTAACTTTTAGGAGAAAAATCTTCCAAGCTCTCCAGAGAAGTGCTGTGATACTTAATGACATCTCCTACCTTTTGTTTTCTAGGTTCCCAGTTACCTCTGTAATAAAGACAGAGTCCTGACTTTCAGAAACCCATGTAAATTATTTATTGTGTAGATGAATTTAGACTGCCTGTTGTTGCTGGGTTAGGTGCAAAGTGTAATATGTGCTAAAATGTTTTTTTTTTTTCTGACAACTCTGAGAAAACATAATGTTGCATAGCCTTGGGATGCATAAATTATTGTGGAAAAACTTGACCACACAGAGAAACAGGAAAATTAAATACCAACAATCTTTAAAGACCATTGTGTCACCTTTTTCTTTCCTATTAGCATTGAAGAGCTTTGGCACAAGCTATTTTTTTTTTCAAGAAGAGGTACTATATCTCTAGAGAGCAATATATGTACACACATATACACACATATACAGTCAAGAATCCAATCAAAAGTAATCACATCAATATCTAATGCAAGCCTGTACCCATTAAAATAAAACAACATTGCATGTCAGTAACAACTGGCAATACTTATGAACTTACATTGCTTGCATTGCTTTTTTTTTTCTGGAGTTTTCACAGCACAGCATGTTACTATTATAATGAAACATTTCTGAGACCTGAAGAAGTAATTGAATTGGTTTGGATTTCAACAGAAAAAAAATAAAAATATTTAAAGTTAACCAAGTTTTAAATGTTTAGCTAGATTGCAGCCATGATTTTCTGTAGCTCACAAGGCAGAGATCCTAGAAAAGAAGGAAAATACAAAAAAAAAAATGCAGTCTAGCTAGAAAGCACAGGTGAACTGAAGGGCTTTCCTCAAGCTAATGATTTTTCAGACCATATGCATTTGTGTACTGGCACAGATCAAAACCTGACCTTTCAAGTAGATGCTCATTAACTTTCATTTCAGTGTCACGAATGCATTCATAGTTGCTTCTCAACTCCACGTTAGAGTGGCTGGGAGAGGGAAAACTGCTGTGTGCTCTTCAGCCAGCCTCTCTCCTTTGCCAGGTATATTTGTGCTGGTTTGGGTTCCTCACTCCACAGGATATATTTGCCCAGTCGGGACTATCCTACAGGCCCTGGTATTATTGGGAAGGAAATAAAGTAAGAAAAAGGCACCCAAACATGAGAATGAGGCACAAGGTGTTACTTACTGAGAGCTTGGTGTCACATTTTTTCACTTAGGTCTTACTGGAACTCCCAAAAACCTGTACCTTCAAAGACCACACTACCTCAGGGCTTAATAGAATGAAATTTTACTCTCCTTTCTCTCTGCTTTGGATGAGGTATTCTGGAACTTGTCCAACTATTAAAGTTCAGTGGTAAATCTTTTCAAAATTACAGATTAAACTAATAAATTAGTAATATAAACCGCATGGAAACAAACCCCAGCCACCTCTGTCTTCAATTGCCATATTGTAATCACAGCTTCTAAGATCATTTCTGTTACATGGCATAATAAGATCATTAGGTGATTTCTTAGATTCCTATGATTATTCAGCTTAAGACAGAGCAGCTGTTGTAACATAGCTTCACTCTGAGATTAATCTGCTTCTTACTATACACCCTTTACTCTATGGACAACAGAAGATGGTGATAGCTCAAGTAACAGGTGTAAAATCAGTGGATTTATTTTTGGCTGATCCTCAAGCATTACAGACTCTGGAGTCACCATTTTTTATTATAAAGTGGCTGTATTCAAGTATCTTTTTTCAAGATTCTGCATGTCATTACACATTCAGGTGTTTTCTATACTCTAAAGAAAATCAACAACCAGGGGGATTTATTGCTAAGAATCATAGAATCATTGGATGGTTTTGGTTGGAAGATCATGTAGTCGAACCCCCCCCACGATGGGCAGGGACATCTTTCACTAGATCAGGTTGTGAAGCATGACCTTGGACACTTCCAATGATAGGGCATCCACAACTTCTCTGGGCAACCTGTTCCAGTGTGTCACCACCCTCATTGTAAAAAACTTCTTCCTTATGTCCAATCTAAATCTACCCTCTTTCAATTTAAAACCATTGCCCCTTGTCCTATCACTACAGGCCTTGGTAAAAGGTCTCTTTCCATTTTTCTTATATGGCTCCTTTATATATTGAAAGGCCACAATACTCTCCTGGAACCTTCTCTTCTCTGGGTGGAATAACGCTAGCTCTCTCAGCCTTTCCTCGTAGGAGAGATGTTCCATCCCTCTGATCATTTTCATGGACCCAGTCCAACAGGTCCATGTCTTTCCTGTGCCAAGGGCTCCAGAGCTGGTCGCAGTACTCAAGGTGGGGTCTCACCAGAGCAGAGTCACCTTTCTCAACCTGCTGGCCACACTTCTTTTGATGCAGCCCAGGAGGCAGCGGGCTGCGAGCACATATTGCCACTTCATGTCCAGCTTTTCATCCACCAGTACCCTCAAGTCCTTCTTAGTAGGGCTACTCTGAATCCCTTCATCCTCCAGCCTGTATTGATACTGGGGTTTGCCCTTACCCAGATGAAGACCTTGCACTTGGCCTTGTTGAACCTGAGACTCACATGGGCCCACTCCTCAAGCCTGTCAAGGTTCCTCTGGATGGCATCCCGTCCCTCAAGTGGACCAGCTGCATGACTCAGCTCCTTGACACCATTTTACCTTACATCACAGAAGGCCTGAACTTCATCCCAGACTGAGGTCTGTAGCAGTTTTAGAGGGCCAGAATCCAAAAAAGTCACATCTAGAAGGAGGCACAAATGTCCAAGGGGTCAGCTATACATTTTCTGACTGTTCTTGAGCAGGCCTTGGAAATTTATGTGCCTCACATTCCCACAGGGAAATCGATTGCTATGGCTCAATTTGTCCATCTAGACTGTTGGCTCTTTAAGGCAGGACTACATCTTACCACATGTCTAGAGTTTGACCAGGGTCACTCTGAGAGGTCGTGAAGCTCTAATCCCTGGACTCATGCATAGGAAAATACACTTCACACAGTCTTTCCAAGCACTGGCTGCAGAGCCCCACCAGAGACAAAGCTGGGGCTTCATCAGCTCATGAATCAAGAAGGTGCTAAATCTTCTAGGCATGAGGCCCTAGTCTGGCGACCCTGTATGTGCTCCTGTAGTATACATTTTTAAAAGACTAATGTAGGATGTAGAAAGAAGCATAACTGGGCTTTTTTCCTGAAGCTTATTTCAGTGGTTTAGAAACACTATTCCTAAAACAGTGTCATGGGAAAAGAAGCACCATATCTTCCTTCACCCCGTGCACTCCAACACTGCAAACACTTAAATACTAATCTGAAAAATCAACCCATTATTAAATATAATTACATTGCTGTTAAGTGAGGGCTAACATTTGACAGAACTTTTTCCTAAAACGCAGTCATCCAAATGTTGAAACTGGTTTTTCGAAGGTACTATTAGCATTTTTCACTTTAGTTCACCACACAATAGTATTACCACACAATAAAAATCTTTCATGAAAAATCATAGAAACAATGTCACAGACATCTTTGAAACTGCAGATCTGCATAAGGCAGGGGAAAATAAGAAATTCAAGATTGTGCGAGTTTTATCCTAATTTAGAGTTCAGGGTCCATCTTTAAGAAGCAGAATGACCTGGAGTCCTAATTTTTTTTTTCTGGCTCAGAGAAGTTAAGTCAAAACAAGGCTTGCTAATGCCTTACTCTCACAGTTATGTGGAATCTGTCTATGAAGAGTACATGACATTTTTATTTGTCACTGTGCAAACAGGCACGACGTATAAATACTGTTTATAGACAAAGAGCCTTCGGCCTGCGTTCGGTGTTAGTGTGACGGTATTGCAAAACAGCATTGCTGTTGTCTCAGAAGTGGGTTTGCAGTGACCCCTGTAGGACAGACCTGAGACAGGGTCCATTCATGCTTCAAACTCGCTTTTGAGAAGTCATAATCATGTTGGACACAGCTGCAGCTTCTCCAGCCTAATCACAGTGCAGATCTTCTGCCTACCCATACCAGGATAAGAAACTGCTGACCGTCAGCCCATGATACCCCAAGTGCCTGACAACTCTGCTGTGGCAGTGTGGTAGAGACCTCCCTGGAACCTTTAGACATGTGAGTACCGGTTGTGACTACTCTAAAGTTTCTGAAGAATAATTTCTGTGAAACCACCTGTTTTGCTAGGTTTCAAGGTTTACAGCATGCAGAGATCCCCTGGAAACCAGGATGTGGCTCAGCTATCACAGCTATCACAACCACTGACCACACAACATTCACTTCAGTCTGCCTATTGGGATTATTTCTTTAGTAACCGTGCTGCAAGACAGGGACAGTTTATGCAAGATAAAGAGTATTTTGATCTCTGGTCTCTTGAGCATTTTTAACAGAGCAACAGTATCTACCTGTTCCTTCACATAAAAGTCAATGGGGAGAAAGCAAAGGTGAAAACATTAAGTACTCCACAGACTTCCAATCCCAGTCCAAGTTTCTAAACCAAAGACACAAAATTAATTCCCTTGTGTGTTCTTAGGCAAAATCTCTTGACTAGTTCAGAATTTGTGCTCCTTACTGATCCAGACAAACTGCAGGTTATTTTTTATGACTATCCTACGCAGTACAGCCTTAGGGCTGATCATCTGGGAAACAGCATTGCAGCAAAGAAGCCCAGCCACGTTCTTCGCTGTACTGGCAAAGGCACAGACAGTAGGCCCAAGGGAGTTATCCTGCCCTGGACTTCTGAGGTGGCTCTGGGTTGCTGGTTACAGTTTTGGATCACCAACAACATAGCGAAGACTTGCATACACTGGAGCAAGTTCATCAGAGGCCCCCAGCCCTCTGTCAACCTGGAAAAGGGATGGGAGATTTGGGGAGATCTGTTGCTTCTTCAACTTCATAGAATCACAGAATCATAGAATAGTTTGGGTTGGAAGGGACCTTTAAAGCTCATCTAGTCCAATCCCCCTGCAATAAGCAGGGACAACTTCAGCTACATCAGGCTGCTCAGAGCTCTATCCAGCCTGCCGTAGAATGTTTCCAGGGATGGGGCATCAACAGCCTCTTTGGGCAACCTGTTCCAGTGTTTCACTACCCTCATTGTAAAAAATTTCTTCTTTGTATCTAGTCTAAATCTACCCTCTCTCAGTTTAAAACTATTACCCTTTGCCCTATCGCAACAAACTAAAAAGTTTGTCCCGTCTTATAAGCCCCCTTTAAATATTGAAAGGCCGCAATAAGGTCTCCCTGGAGCTTTCTATTCTCCAGGATGAATAAGCTCAACTCTCTCAGCCTTTCCTCATAGGAGAGATGTTCCATCCCTCTGATCATCTTTGTGGCCCCCCTCTGGACCTGCTCCAACAGGTTCATGTCTTTCCTGTACTGAAGATCCCAGAGCTGAATGCAGTACAGCTGGGGGTCTCACCAGAGCAGAGTAGAGGACAGAATCACCTCCCTCAGCCTGCTGGCTACACTTCTTTTGATGCAGCCCAGGATACAGTGGACTTTATGGACTGCAAGCGCACATTGCCAGTTCATGTCCAGCTTTTCGTCCACCAGTACCCCCAAGTCCTTCTTAGCAGGGCTGCTCTCAATCCCTTCATCCTTCAGCCTGTATTGATACTGGGGATTGCCCTCACCCAGGTGCAGGACCATGCACTTGGCCTTGTTGAACCTCATGAGACTCACAGGGCCCACTTCTCAAGCTTGTCCAGGTGTCTCTGGATGGTATCCCGTCCCTCAGGCATGTCAACCCCACCACTCAACTTGAAGTCCCCTGCAAACTCACTGAGGGTGCACTCAGTCCCACTGTCTATGTCACTGATGAAGATATTAAACAGTACTGGTCCCAATACAGATCCCCGAGGGACACTACTTTTCACTGATCTGATCTCCATCTGGACATTGGGCTGTTGACCATCACCCTCTGGATGTCACCATCCAACCAATTCCTCATCCACCAAACAGTCCGTCCATCAAATCTATATCTCTCCAGTTTAGAGAGTAGGATGTTGTGGGGGACCATGTCAAAGGCCTTACAGAAGATCAGGTAGATGACATCTGTAGCTCTTCCCTTGTCCTCTGATATCGTCACTCCATCATAGAAGGTCACTTGCTTTTGACTTGCCTTAGACTTGCCCTTGGCTGTCTTGAATAATCTCCCTGTCTTCCATGTGCCTTAGCATAGCTTCTACGAGGATCTGTTCCATGATCTTCCTAGGCACAGAGGTGAGGCTGACAGGCTGGTAGTTCCCAGGATCCTCCTTTCTACCTTTTTTAAAAATGGGTGCAATGATTCCCTTTTCCCAGTCACTGGGGACTTCACCTGACTGCCATGACTTTTCAAATATCATGGAGAGTGGCTTGGCAACTACATCAGCCACTTCCCTCAGGACTCTGGGATGCTTCTCGTCAGGTCCCATAGACATCTGTATGTTCATTTTCCTCAGGTGGTCTTGAACCTGATCTTCTCTTGCAGTGGGAGAGACTTTGCTCCCCCAATCCCTGTCTTGCACTCCATCCACTCTAGAGGTGTTGGAAGAGAGGTTGCCAGTGAAGACTGAGGCAAAAAAGCTGTTGAGTACCTCAGCCTTCTCCTCATCCATACCAGTTTGCCAGTCATGTTCATCGGGGAGTATGCTTTCTCTTCAGCTTCCTCATGGGAGGATACAGAGAAGGCAGAGCTGAACTCCTTTCAGAAGTGCACATCAATAGATGAAAAACAAGAGACACAAGCTGGAGCATCCGAAGTTCAGACTAGAAGTAAGTAAAATGTTTTTCACCATGAATGTGGTCAAACACTCTAGAACAGAGAGGTTGCGGAGTTTGTCTTCCTGTGCAAGGCAGTGAGTAACTTGCTGTAGTTGACCATGGGGGGTGGACAGGGTGATCTCCAGAGGTGCTGACCAGCTTCAGCCACTTGTGGTTGTTTGAAATGGCTTCTACACAAGATCATGTAAAGAAACTCAACACTGAATTTTTCAATTTGCTGAATTAGCGCAAACCCAGAAAAAGCAATACCCGTGCAGTTCCTAACTCTAGATTCTCAGAACAGAAATGCTGCACTGGCGAGTACCGTGTGCATTATGGTTGTGAAATGCAAAAACATAAGACAGCACTCAGAATTCTGAGGCTATAAATGACTAAGAGAAAAAATGCTGCGTACTTTTTCCAGTTGTAATTACCATGAGCAGGCACTCCATTTCCATGAAGACACCATCAAATATACTGAGCTGAGCAATTTGTGTTGAACTGAGACATCTGTATCAATCTTGCCTTTACTTCAAACAATATTGATCTTGAAAGATGTCGTGTCAGTGCTGAAAAAACACACCGTTAATAGGTGCATTTAATTGCTTTTTATGTAGAGATCACATCAGTTAATGGCAATACAGGTGGTGAGAGGATGATCTCTGTTTACAGATGCAAAGCCTGGCTGAGCCTGGCTGTATTTACAGCCCCTCTCAGCAACCTTAAGGTTAATATTGCAGTCTTTGTCTTGAGAGCTACCAATGAGCAGTACTTAAGCAGTCATCCGGAAGATTAGCAGGAACAGAAAAAGCCGTTTTCTTGCACAAGCACTTATCTCACAAGTTCACATCATCTGCTTCACAAAATACATTGCTATTCCCACAGCAAATCGGGTGATCATCTTGCCAAACCAGGAACAGGAAGCATACCAGGAAGAAGGGCTTCCTGCGCCACACAGGAAACTAGTGCCTGAATCTTGTTAGAGAAGACCATATATCTGTTCTTGAATCAAACCCTGTCTCACCACCTCCACAGACAACCACAGCAACACCAGAACTGTCCACCCCACAATCTGTATTTCACAGCCTATCATGTTTTCCTTTCTGCCCAGAGTCCCAGTTGGGCATTACCAACACAGCCCAAAACAACTCCAGTTTCCTAATCAGCCATCAAAGCAGAAGCCCACAATGACATCCACTGAACAGAGCTCGCTTGCATGGCTTGTACTGCAAGAACAGAGTTGCTTCATACCATTTTGCTCCTCTCCAGCTCCTGTGTAGGACACTATTTCATCCCTCCCAAGCATATCCCTATCCACTCTCCCATTAGAAGCAGAAGGTGCTGCACGCAGCTGCACCACTGCTGAAAAGGCAATAAACTCTTCACACAGCTGTTGCTCACCTACATTGAGAACTACAGACCAACTGAATAATAGGGCTTTTTATCTGAATAAAGTATAGGCCCATGCCTCCCCATCCTTCCACACGTTAGTCAGGGCTCCATGTACAAGGACTTACTGGTAGAGAGGGATGTCCCAGGTTGTGTATGAAAAAAGTGACCTGGGAACAGCCAAGCTCTAGAAGACTTTGGTAGACGTTGGGTGCTAATGAATCTGTCTTCATACCATTGTACTTTTTTAGCCACTTCCTTTACAGTTGCTGTGTCGGCATCAGATCCTCCCCAGATCATTGTTGACAATGTGTGGGAACACGTTGATGGTGCACTCTGTACAAACTTTCTCAGCACAGATTGTTTGCATGGCATTTCGTCAGGGTCTACAGTGACTTGCCACGTGCAATAAATCACCTCTCGCACAGCCAGTTCTCTCAGGTACTTCCCACCTTTTTCCATGCTAGTCCATTTGCTTGGATGGCATTCGATACCATCCTGAAAGGGATGTTTGCCCTTTACAGGTGACACCAGTCGCCTCCAGAGACTCAGAGTGTTTGTCTTTGTCCCAGTCACTCTATGGATACCTCCATCCCTGGCCAGGTTTCCCAATTGCCTAGCTTCTCTGCTGTCTAAGTCTAAGGTATCAGGCCCATTGTCCCAGCATTGGAACAACCAGGAGATAAGTGTTTCACCTTCATGACGACTAAAGTCCTTCCTTGTATTTTGCAAATCCTTCTTAGAGAAGGATTTAACAACTATCTCTACATCTGAGTCCTCCTCCTGCGTTGATGCTGCCCGAGAAGGACCCTCTCCTGGATCTGCTTTAGAAGGACCTTCTCCTGGATCTCCATCAGAACGCTCTCCCAAGCTATCTGGCTTGAGCTGGTCCTTGTCGTAAGGGACAAGGGAATGAGACGACCTCTTTTTCTGCTTCCTGGTCACCAGCATCTTGTGCCAGTTCTGATGGAGTTTTAGTAGCAGCAGTACACATTACACGAGCAGCTGGAGTAGTGACAGTGCTCGTTGTCAAGGCTAGAGTAACTTTTGCATCATTTTGCATTAGAACAACAGATCCACTAATGTATTATCCTACCACAGCTGATACATAAAAATATTGTCTCTAGTTTTTCTTCCTGTGACATTCAAATAGTCTGCAAATAGGAGTGCTTCACAAATAGCTTATGGTGACCGTGGTATCTGAGACTGGGCAATGCCTTACTCAAAGTTCCTACTGTGGAATAACTACTCAGCTGATCCTGCAGCCATTTTCCACATTTGGTTCACATCCCCCCTGCTCAGTGTTTGCCTACATCCCTGGAGAAGACCAGAAGCCCTACCCAGCCAAGTATCTGAAGCCTTTTCCCTAGCCATGCCCTGATCATATTTATATGGTGTACCTGTAGATGTTTCAAAACAGTGTTTTCACAGAAGGTGTTTGCTGCTTCAAGCTGCCTGTGAGACAGCAGTAAAGCCTTCCCTAAATGCTGATAACTTAAGCGCAATTGTTCCCAGAGACAATCTTACACCTAGTGCTCATTTTCGCAGTAGATCTGTATAAAAATCTTTGTAACTTGCCAAATATTAAATGTAAAAAGTTTCTATGACTTGTTTTAGGCTTCTTTTTTTTAAAAAAAATTTTTTTGTGTGTAAGCTCTGTGCTGACTTGATGACTTTAAGGCTAGGCTGTCTTTGTGTGAGCAGGTTAGAGGTGACGTTAAATATTCTTTACAGAATACACAGAAACTGAGTTACATCTTAGACGTTGCATGAATGAGGATCCCTGCATGGACAAATAGTGGTAACATGCAGTGGCAGAAGCTTGAGATACCTGAGACAGGAAAAACACTTCTGGCAGGTGAAACAGGCCCTTTGATAGAGTAGGATAGGGAAGATGTCTGGCCTGAAGACATATCTGCAGTACAGCAGCTACTCTGACATTCAGTACGCTTCAGTCAAAATTCTGTTGTTTCATTTTAACTTCTTGCTGTTCCCCTGTTCCTTTCACAGATTAAAAAAAAAATTAAAAAAAAAAAAAAGAAAAAGAAGAAGAAAAGAAGAAAGGAAGACAAAACTTAATATAAATCAAATGTTGAACAGTTGGGGAGGGAGGTAACAGTTTCCTTTTTAGTCTAAAGCAGGAGGAGAGTAACACTAGAGGACACCTGAATCTGCCATTTAGTGATTGTTCACTAAAGCCCTCAGAGGCGCTCCTTTAGTTGTGTAAAAAGTAACAGGAACCCAGGTACTCCTGTCTCATTGCTAGTTCCTAGGTCTCTTAGTCCAAAAGGAAACCCTGAGTACCGGGCTTTGTTCAGTTGCCTACTAGGCAGACTTCTCCCTGCCTTGCCTTTTCAGAGGTGCAAAGAGTGGCCACCCACTGCAGCAATTGCTTTTGCAGCTTGTTGTCAGGCCTCACTGACTAAAGAGGTTTGGAAATGAATCTGTAAGTTTTCAGCTGCTTCCAACACTGGCAACATCTTGAGGTAAATCCAAAAATCCTTCATATGTGGTGCAGGTGGTGGAGTTACTGGCATTTATTCCCTTTTGAAAGGCACAGAGTGAGACTGTTGTGGTATCTATTGATGTAAGCAGTCAGTTTAAGAGAAATGCTTAAATCTATATGCAGGGTAACATATACTGTTTATTGTTCTCAGTGTTACATCTTCAGGTCTACAGCTTTGGAGACCTGCTGTCAGGAAAGGGGGAAGTAAAGTGAGTCTCACAAGTGTGGTCCCAAGGAAGCTCTAGCAGCTCCTAATGAGCATGATCAGCTAGCTGCTCTTGACCCATTGTGCCTGAAGCTTTTGTTCCAACGGCCTGTTAATTAGGCGGGGTTAAGCACCCTTTTAGCTGGTGCTCAGGAGAGGCCCCTATAATAAGAGCCAGGCCTAGACCACAGGTGCCAGAGCACAGCCAACAGGTACAGCAGTTTGTAAAGAAGGGGGCCTCAGTTGAATTTGCACCACTGTAACAGCCTTAGATGTGGTACCGACATGCCACAGAGCTCTCTCCCCAGCAGGTGTTGGAGTAGTTGCCTCTGCTAGGGTAAAGGCTTTGACACAGACTGAGCTATGGATGGTCGATGCAGCCCTCCAAGGTTGTAGGAAGTGCATGGGGGTCTCTCTATCATGCCAGGTGAGACTGTTCTCCTCCTGCAAGAGGTGTGCTGTCTTGGCGGATCTGCACTGCCAAGAGCACAGTTGTGGGAAGAAGTGAGCAGGCTGCGCAGCATCAGGAAAGAAGATAGGCAAGAACTTCTCTGAGACTCAACAGCTCAAAATGCGACTATCCCTGAGTGCAGTAGAGAACCCATTAGTGTCCACCCCTATTGTTAAGGTAGCTGAAACCTTTGGAGAATGGAAAGGGTGGAAACTGGTGACTTCTGGCACAAAGAGGGAGGGTCCTACCTCACCTAAGGGTTTGCAACTACAAAATAGGTTCACTGCCCTCAAAGTTGAAGAGGAGCCTTATGTGCCTTCAAGCAAACGATCTAGTCCACATGACCCTAAACCATGCAACACCACCAGGAAGAAACAGTGATTAATTGTAATGGGTGACTCCTTGCTGCAGAGGATAGAGGCACCCATCTGTTGACCTAACCTATCAACTGGAGAGGTTTCTCCTTGCCAGCGGCCTGGATCCAGGATACTGTGTAAGGACAGCTGAAGCTTGTCTGACTCTCTGACTACTACCCCCTGCTGGTCTTCCAAGGGGGCACAAATGATACTGCTAGGGGAAACTTAGGCAGTATCAAAAGTGACTACAGAGCTCTGGGGGCAATAGTCAAGGGCCTGGGGGCTCAGATGTTGTTCTCAGTCCTGCTGGTGAAAGTGTTACCTGTAAAACACGTCTAAGTCCCGATTCTCCCAAAACACAGAGACTATATTTAGAGAGGAGACATTGAAGTTAGGAAAGCTAAAGCCCAATAAAATTGAATCTGGCTGGGGTTGTGAAAGAGAACAAGAAGGGCTTCTATAAGTATTTAGTTGACAAAAGGAAGACTAGGGAAAACGTGGGGTCATTGCTGAATGAGATAGGGGACCTGGTTACATAGGACATGGAAAAGGCTGAGGTATTCAATGCCTTCTTTGCCTTAGTCTTTACTAGCAAGACCAGCCTTCAAGAATCCCAGAGACCAGGTGAAAAATGTGGAGCGAGGAAGATGTAAGGGTCTTGGTGGAAAAGGATCAGGTCACAGAATAGTTAAGCAACCTGGATATATGTAAGTCCGTGAGCCCTGATGGAATGCACCCATAAGCGCTGAGGTAGCTGGCAGATGTCATTGTGAGGCCATTCTCAAAAATCTTTGATAGATCATAGGGGTTACAGCGGCAGTGGACAAGGGAAGATCTGCTGATGTCATCTACCTGGACTTGTGCAAAGCGTTTGACACTGTCCCACACGATATCCTGGTCTCTAAATTGAAGAGACATGGATTCGATAAATGGACCACTCGGTGGATAAAGAACTGGCTGGATGGTCGCACTCAAAGGGTTGCGGTCAACGGCTCGGTGTCCAAGTGGAGAGCAGTGACGAGTGGCGTTCCTCAGGGGTCGGTACTGGGACCCGTACTGTTCAACATCTTTGTTAGCGACATGGACAGTGGGGTAGAGTGCACCCTCAGCAAGTTTGCTGATGATACCAAGCTGTTTGGCGAGGCAGACATGCTGGAGGGGAGGGATACCATCCAGAGGGACCTGGACAGGCTGGAGAGGTGGGCCCAAGCCAACCTCATGCAGTTCAACAAGGCCAAGTGCAAGGTCCTACATCTGGGTCGGGGCAATCCCAAGCACAAATACAGGCTCGGCAGAGAATGGCTGGAGAGCAGCCCTGTGGAGAAGGACCTGGGGGTGATGATTGATGAGAAGCTCGACATGAGCAAGCAGTATGCGATCGCAGCCCAGAAGGCCAACCGTATCCTGGGCTGCATCAAAAGAAGTGTGGCCAGCAGGTCAAGGGAGGTGATTCTGCCCCTCTACTCCGCTCTCGTGAGACCCCACCTGGAATACTGCATCCAGCTCTGGAGTCCCCAACATAAGAAGGACATGGACCTGCTGGAGCGCGTCCAGAGGAGAGCCACAAGGATGATCAGAGGGCTGGAGCACCTCTGCTATGAGGAGAGGCTGAGAGAGTTGGGGCTGTTCAGCCTGGAGAAGAGAAGGCTCCGGGGAGATCTTATTGCGGCCTTCCAGTACCTAAAGGGGGCCTACAGGAGAGCTGGGGAAGGACTTTTTACTAGGGCATGTAGTGATAGGACGAGGGGGAACGGCTTTAAGCTGGAAGAGGGCAGGTTTAGATTAAACATTAGGAAGAAGTTTTTCACTTTAAGGGTGGTGAGGCACTGGAACAGGTTGCCCAGAGAGGTTGTTGAAGCTCTGTCCCTGGAGGTGTTCAAGGCCAGGCTGGACGTGGCCTTGGGCAACCTGGTCTAGTGAGAGGTATCCCTGCCTGTGGCAGGGGGGTTGGAACTCGATGATCTTCAAGGTCCCTTCCAACCTAAACCATTCTATGATTCTATGATTCTATGATCATAGAGACTGGGAGAAGTGCCCAAAGACTGGAGGAAAGAAAATGTTATTCCTGTCTCCAAGAAGGGCAAAAAGAAGGACTCAGAGAACTAAAGGCTGGTCAGCCTAACCTTGATCCCTAGGAAGGTGATGGAGCAGCTAATCCTGGAAACCACTTCCAGGCACATGAATGACAAGAAAATCATCAGTAGTAGTCAGCATGGCTTCACCAAAGGGAAGTCATGCTTGACCAACTTGATAAACTTCTTCAATGTAACGACTGGCATGGGAGGTGAAGGGAGAGCAGTGGATATTGTCTACTTGGACTTTAGAAAAGATGTTTAACTCTGCCATAAGATCCTCATAGAGAAGCTGTTGATGTGTAGCGTGGATGGGTGAACTGAAAACTGGCTGAATGGCTGTTGTCAGAGGGTGATTATTAGCTGACCAAAATTTACTTGGAGGCGAGTAACTAGTGGTGTACCCCAGGGGTCAGTAGTGGGTCCACGCCTGTTTAACATCTTAATTAATGATCTGGATGATAGGGCAGAGTGTGCCCTCAGCAAGTTTGCTGATGACACAGAACTGGGAGAAGCGGTGGATGCACCAGAGGTCGTGTTGCCCTCCAGAGGGACCTCAACAGGCAGGAGAAATGGGCTGACAGAAGCCTCATGAAGTTCATCAAGGAGTGAAGGGCAAAGTCCTTCACTTGAAGGGGGAACAAGCCCATGCACCAGGACATGCTGATGTTCATGTTCGACAGCAAGTTGAATATGAGCCAGCAATGTGCCTTTGCGGCAAATGGTATCCTGCATTGTGATAGGAGTTCTGCCAGCAGGTTGAGGGAGGTGATCCTTGCCCTCTCCACAGCACTGGTGAGGCCACACCTGGAGTGCCATGCCCAGTTCTTCACTCACCAGTACAAGCAAGACATGGACATACTGGAGAGAGTCCAGCAAAGAGCCAATAAGATGTTGAAGGGACTGGAGCATCTCTTCTACAAGGAATGGATGAGAGAGGTGGCACAGGCCTAGGGAAGAGAAGGCACAGGGTGGACCTTATCTGTATCTGCAAATACCCGAAGGAAGAGTGCAACTAAGACAGAGTCAGATCCTTTTTTTTCAGTGGTACCCAGTGACAGGACCAGAGATAATGAGCACAGACTGAAACACAGAAGGTGCCCTCTCAAGATCAGGAAACACTTTTTTACCATGAGGGTGACTGAGCCCTGGCACAGGTTGCTCAGAGAAGTCATGGACTCTCCCACACTGGAGATATTAAAAGCTATCTGGACACGGTCCTAGGCAACCAGCTCTAGGTGGCCCTGCTGGAGCGGGGGCATTGGACCAGATGGCCTGCAGAGGTCCCACCCAACCTCAGTCATTCTATATGATTCATAGGGCAAATAAATTCTATATCTTCATAACAGAAATGACAAATAGCTTCAAGTTCTTTTTCAAACTTCAGCCTCACATGGTGATAAATTGCCTAATGCTCCCGCTGAAAATGTCTCTAGAGTGCTGAAGTACCAGTAGTAACGAGGGTAAAGTTTTTTAACCAATTTAAAGTGCTATATAAGGGAGCAGAATTAGTCCAGTAAGCAGTCTTTATCAGATGATTTTGCCATTACTTTTAGTGGGGCTAGTATTTAGATAAGCATCTCTGAGAGCTTATTTTGTAACTTACTTCTGCTATCAGACCTAGATCAGGTTGTTCAAAACATGGGCAGTTCAGACATTTGGTACTCTGGACACAAACTCTAAGATATGGAACCTCTGACTCTTCTAACACTTTTTTCCTTGTGGTCATGGAAAAGCTTTTGTGCAAACGTGTATCTTAATCCTTCTGGTGTTCCCAGACTAGCATGAAGTGCTTGTTCATTGTATTGTTTCTGTATACGTTCTCTTACCAGTAAGGCTAGAGTATTTCAGCCCTAGATACACTGATGGTTTCTTTAACATTTTGATGCTGCTGGTACCAGTGCAGACTGCTATTCCCACCAACACTGATCACTTGCATTGGTTCTGCCCTTGGCACTTGGGCTGTGACTTCATAGGGAGATCTCTAGAGTCCTCCTCATTTAAATTTCAGCATGTTGTGGTTTAGGTCAAATCGGCCACTAGGGACATAGGGGACCCCAGATGGGACCGACAGATGCTCCCCTCTACCCCTTTTCAAAGAGAGAGGTAGAGGAGGGAAAAGAGACTTACGAGTTTAGAAGGAACTAAACTACTTTAATGAAATATTAATAATAAAATAAAAGGAAATAATGAAAAATATGCAAAACCGTATCAAGCTCCTAGGATGACAATCACAACACCAGCTGGAACTGGGAAAGTCCCAGACTGAACTCAGTGACGGACAGGAACTGGATTCCGGATCTGGATTCAGGATCCGGACCAAGGGCAGACGAACAGACAGAGTCCTCCTCGGATGCCGGCCACTGAAGAAAGACAGAGCTGACCCTTTGATCCCTCAGCTTTTATACTGAGCATGAGGCAGATGGGATGGAATACCCTGTTGGTCACTTTTGGGTCACCTGTCCTGTCCGCTTCTCCCCGCAGGTGGGACCCCACTACACTTTTCCACTTCCGACCCTCCAACATGGCAAATGACAAAGTTGGTTGGCCTTGGGTGTTATAGCAATAAGTATAAGCAAAAGCCTCTCTGCATCCCGTGCCTGGGCATCAGCTATGAACATAGGTCTTACCACTCTGAGAGAGCGAACATTGTCTGCACAATATGCGGTTAATTTCAGTAGTTAGAAGAGGCCCAGCTAAGAAGCGAAGTTACTGAACAAAATTGGTCCTGTTTTACCTCAAACCAGGACACAGCACTAACTGAAATCCAAGACTACACTGATGTTGCAGGCATTAGTTGCTACGCATAATGCATCTCTGGGGCTCTTAAAAACACTTCTGAAAAACACATTGTTTGCCCTTGCATTAAGTAACTCACAGGGTCAGATTTCCTTGGCCAGCATTCCTAGGAGCTGTACCTTACTACCCATTTCTATTCCTAGCCCTGACACATACCTCTCTCTTTAAACAAAACATGCCAGGCAAAATTGGCTATAACAACAACAAAAAACCTCAACCACATTTCTTGCAAAGGTCAGATAAAGCTATCCATGTCACTTAGATCATGCTAGGCAGCCACAAGGTTATTTCACTTGACAATATCTTGCCTATTCACTCACCTTATAGTGACACTTCCTTCCTTGTTAGTGAACAGGATAGCATATTTTGGTTTAAAAGGGCAAACAAAACTGTCAGATTTTTACAGGCTTCATCAGCTGATTTCTTTGTACTGTACTAATGCTGATAGTTCTGGTTTAACATTGGACTTGCACTGTAACTTTCAGGAGGACAAAATATCCAAGTACTTTTATTGTAGCCAGATCACACACAAGAGAGGAGGCTTAGGACTGTCACATTTGTGGTCCCCTTGGTCTGGCAGTTACATAAATACTTTTCCGTCCATCCCATAGCTTTATTGACCAGTCCTCGTCAGCAAGTAGTGTTCAGCATTCCAGATGTGAATCACGAACTTTCTGGTACACAGTACTTACAGCTATAACTGGTTTGATTATTTTTTTTTCTCCTTTTATTCTGTGGCTAGAGTATGAGATTTCTTTTGACACTTAACTTACACAGAGCTTTAGCAAGCCAAAGGAAATTTAGCAGCATAACTGGCAGAGAAAATATATTTTTTCCCAGTAACTGCTGTCGACTTAATAATTAACTGGCAGCCAGAAGGATGAAAAGTTTTGCCCAGATTGAGGATGTAAAGATGCAAAACTTATTTAGTCATCCCCTGCTTCCAGTGATCTGTCCCTTGAAGTTATTTTGGTAGCAGTTCCTAGCAATCTGAATAACAGGAATTCTAGCAGAACAGCAGTAGCAACTTCAGCTGTCTACAACCATTTGAAATGCCAGAAGCTGCCAGACCACTGACTGACTTGGCTGCCTTCTAAACCAAATGCAGTTCCTGTTTACTTAGATGGGAGCTGAATGCAGGTGGTGCTGAGGTGATGCCGTCAGTGTTCAGCTGATAACCAAAAGATGATGATTTCTTGGTTATCTTCTAACCAAAACATAGGGATCTACACAAGTCTACTAGCAATCACATGGCCCATGTTAGTATGTTAATATGTTTATACCAAAATGCTGACAAGTTTTCTGTCCAGGAACATAAGAAGTATAAGATCTTAGCAGTTTTCACATTATTAGTACTTTTCTCTTATATAGCTTTTATACTATTATCTAGACAATCCAGCCTGGAGGCCAAAAAACCCTTAACTATGGAAGAGACAAACCCAAGGTTCCAGTTTTGATTCCCTGTTGTTTATTCTGGAATTAAAAGAAAAAAAGCATGGAGAAGACTCTAGGGTGCCTTCTAATACAGATGTCAGAAATTGGCTATGAGGATTGGCTATGGCAATAGAAAGAGCTGAAATTTGACATATGTAACAAAAACAAAAAAAAAAGCATACTGAGACACTTAGCTGGGTCTTTTTCTTGCCAGTGACCTAAACCAATTTTACTCTAGTTTAATTTTGTTAAAATATGTAGTATCTTGCCGGTGTGAAGCTATGCACTACACGTTTTATGAATTGCAGAACTCCATTGCATAGCAACAAGCACGTCTGCAAGAGCAAGGACAGAAAAAGTAACTGGTGCTATTTACCATGAGTAAGCTTACCACAAGATGTCACCAGTGTCAAACATAAGGAACTATAAAAAGACCTCATAGGCTTACTATTCAGGAACTGTATTTGCAAAGCTGATTTACAAAATGAACATCCTGTCAAAATCATCACTGTTATAAAAACTTGGCCTGTTAAAGCAAGAATTTTTACAATACATACAAGTGACTAGTGGTACACCAATGCATAATTTTTCTAAAATCTCATCTACCACTGTTACCTGTTTACTAGGCCAAAATGATTGTAAATGTGGTGTTTGTTATTTGTGCCTCCTGCTGGGTACGTGCACATTGTGTCCATGATACTGTTGTTGTGAATAACACTAGAATAACTAGAAAAACACTAGAAATGGAAGTTCAAGAGATTCAGGCACATTAGACGTCTTTGTAAGCTAAGAGGGGGAATAGACTCCCATCTGCCTCCAACTTTAAGTACAAATGTTCTCTTAACTGCATTTTGTGTCTTTGAAAATTTACCTTCACAATTCTGTGAAGTGAAATAATATATTTTTTTTCTGGAATTAATTTTGCAAGGGCAAAGCATATTCCTAGAGCAATATTTAGGGATGAGGTGGGAAACATTTTTCAGTGGTGTGTTTTGGGACATCCCATTAAGGTAACCATTGACTATTCACAGTAGTCATCCAAAAAAAACTCAGTGCTGTTCTCCTGAGGTGTTTGCTGCTAAATACTGCATTCAGTATCACTCGAATTTATTTGGAAAGCAGTGTTGCAAGGCACTGGAAAATGTGTCAATAGTCCTGAGATGCTCAGCATGGTCACTGTGTCTCAAGTCCTGCATCTTTATAGGGAGGCATCAGTAACCAAATACTGCCTCTCAAATTAACAGTCTCTGCAAACCAGCAAGGCAGGGCATACAAGTGTCATGAACAGGGAGAGTTGCAGAGGTGCCTCTTTTCTTTGACAGTTGTCTTTTCTGTCCTATGGCCTGGTTTGGAGTCCTCTTTAAAATCTCTTTTCCCGATGTCCCAGTTGCAGCTGAATTGCACAGAGTGCAGTCAGGCTGTGTGCTGCTTCACTGTAGCAGCTCATTGAAAGTCTAATGCTCTTGCCCTTCCCTTACGTCCTGATTACTGCAACATCATTCTTCCCATAGGATCTGGCATTAGATCTGTTTCCTCCTTTGTCATCTACTAAGGAGCTATTCAGACATCAGTTTTACTGATGGCAGTTGTCAGAGAGGGCCATAATATACCATGAATATTAGCAATACTGGAACTAATTGCATTTGCATGAATAGTGGAGTGAAAGTACAAGCAACATGAAAGCCCACTTGTAGCTTCTCAGCATAAGTATTCAGCTCTGCACTGTTTAACTAGGCAGTAATGAGAAAATACCTGGCTAGTATAAAGTTGATGTACAATGGAGCAGTGTGTGTTCTATTGTAGTCAAATTGTCCTAGCCTCACTTTTCCATCTGCTTCATCTTCTTGTTGTACGCGATACCACAAAGCACAAATCTCTCACCAGTGCTGCCAATTTCATTAGGAAGTAGTAATAATCTCATTTTGGAGAATGTAAAGCGACAGTGTAAAGAGAGCTTTTGCTGACATCAGTGGCAGACACAGAGGAGAATGCAAAACTTGCAAAAATCGCAAATCCAACCTCCACAATCTATTACCTAAAGACATTCTTGGCATTGTTCTGAGCAGTCACCAATCTCTCTCTATATATCTTTTCTTCTTACCTAAGAAGGAGTATTTTTACAAACTCATCTTCTTAAAACAAACTGCATACTGCTTGGATGAATACACATCGGCAGAAATATTCTCCCTTTTCTGCAGATAAAACTTTAAATAAACATATAGTATTGACACAAGAGAGGTCTTTTCCTTTTTATTTGCATTATACTGGTTTCTGAATTTACTCTGTCAACAGAATTTACTAATGTATTAAATAGCAATATTCAAAGTTCTGTGTTACTTGTTTAGGATGAAGCTAAATGTGAGAATTCAGAGACTTATTCCAACATTCATATGGTGGAGCTGTCCAATGGAGATTTGATAAGGTAAACATCTTCTCAGTACCGTATGCTTATCAGAAAGTACATCAGTCTCATTCTGTGCCCAGTCTTTCTTCTAGCTTCTGACCTCAGAAGGTAAAATGTTAGTGCATTATCATCTGCAGTGAAACAGAGCAGAGAGGAAAGAATACTGGAAGAAAATAACTGAAATATGAGGCCAAGCTACCAAGAAATTCAATAATTGGACGCAACATTACATATATTTGTGAAAAAAAGAAAAACAAAATCCCATCCACAGACTGTACAACAAATCTCAAAGAAGAAAGAACTTGCAGATAATGCGCCATTTCTTACCACGTTTGACTAAAAGAAAGCCCCCAGCCATTATTTGTTGAAAAAGTAGGTTCTGCAGTGATATCTCTGATCTTCCTGAAGGAAGAAGAAAGATGTCAGAGGGCTGTGAAATCCAGCTACTCAAAAGCTGAGCTTGTATAAAGGACAGAATGAGAAATTTTGCTTCTTCTTGCAGAGGAAGAAGCCATTCACATTTTCCAAGTCAGTGCCAAGAATCACTAGATTGGTTTTAAAAGTTCTAAGAGCTTACCAGTCACCATTGCTGATTTGCAGGATTCTCAATTTGATGGATTTATCTCACTTGCCTCATCTGTGTCAGGGAAGAGAAGTATATATGGTCTCATCAAACCTGTTGTTCTGCTTTTCTAGATGCCTAGATATCCATAGCAGTTCATTTCTCAGCACTGCAGGTATCTAGAAAAAGGTCAAATCATGGGGCCTTGTAAATTCATTGACTCGGCATTTCTAGATGACTGGTCTGGTCTCAAGTAGCAAAGCTGTGAGGATACTTGCTCAGCACTACTGCTTTGATAGGAGAATGCCAACAAAAAGGTCTTTGTGAGCTAATTTGCTGAGCACCATTACTAGCTGAAAGTCAGAGGGGTTTGGGATGTGCATAGTTATTGTCTCAACAACTCTACTGTCAGCCTGCTGGTGTTATGTCAAAAGAAAAGATGTAACGTTGTTATTAGATTGACATATAACATTGTTATATGCTCCTAAATTCATGGACAAAGTGACATAGCATAATTGCTATGAAGTTCATGACTTCCTTCTCTGATGTAAGAGAAGATGCAGTACCAGCTTCTTTCCTACTGGGTTCTTCAAATTTAAGTTGAAGTTGTTCAACCTTGAATTAGTCCGTTATGTCCATTATGTTCACTTTCCTAGGTTGGGGTTTTTTTTTGGGGGGGGGGGGGGTTGGTTTGGGATTTTTTTAAGTCTTTTCTGAGAGAAACACAGTTTGGGAATTACATAGGTTTGTGTACAGCAAGCAGGCTGAAGAATGGAGAAACATTATGCAACATATTCTAGGCAACCCTTCAAACTAGTTCACTGTTACGTAAGAGTCATGTGAGGTAGCTGACATCATTTGTAACACTTCGTATTTCCGTGCATGATATTTTCTTTGCTCGGTTTAAACAAGGATTTAGGTTATGGTTGTTGCTTGTATCTAAACCAGTTTCTTGGTTTTGTTTTTAACCTTTTATCACTTTCTAAAATATGGCTTCAAGATGAAATATTGATGTAACAGTTCTTCGAGTAGCCAATATTCTTCCTGAATATTATGCACTTTGTCAATGAATTCATTTCTTAGCGTTGGCTATGTGCAAGATTCTAAGATCAATTAAAAGGACTTCCAAACTAATTTTGTAGTAGGAGAGACTCCCTTTTTTTGTATTTTTTTTTTTTTGAAGTGATCTATCTCATGTTTGGAGACACCGCGTGACACCTTGCATTTTAAGTAGTTTACATCAGCTGAGTTTAACGCATTATCACTCTAATCTGCCAGTGGTTTACACCTGCATTTTGTTAGTAAAATGAAGAAGACATAATTAAGACATGAGATTGTGGAGTGGTAGTCAATCTCTTTAAAATACCCTTCTTCCTCTTATATTGCTCTCAAATGGGAACAAATTTTACAAAATAAATGCATTACATTTAAATAACAGCCCTTACCTCAAAACTGTATCCATTTGTTTAAACTACACAGTTGCTGGATATGGAGAGTCATCATCACAGTCATTTTAGTGGCAGACATCTCCATTTATCTTTGTTCTCATACAAATATAAGGAAAATAGGATAAATTGGTCCCAGGCAGATAGAAACTGGACCCTGTCCTCAGCACTGATCCATCAAATGATCTGAAGGGGGGGGTTCTTTCTTGACCAGCACCTTCAAAAGGCAAACCCAACAAAGTCAGAATGCCAGGAATACAAATATTGATGTTCTACATCTACTCCAAACTCTTTTCTTCTTCCATGCTTTAACCATACCCAGTCACATTCATCTTAATAAGCATTAGTCTTTTCAAACCTCTGCCTCTGAGAGTTTTGATTCTTATCATCCTTGGAAAGCAATTTGGAAAGCAACTTCTGATGGGGCTGTGCATCTCTTTCCACGAAGACTGTTCTCAAAAGGCACTTGAAATTGCAGCTCAAACAGGGGTTCAGCCATACACATTTCTGCCACCAAGAGGGGATGTCCCTGCCCCCCCCCCCCCATCTGGGTGACATGCTGTGTTATAATCGATTGTCAACATATGACTATGTTGATCCTCAAATGTAATGGTTAAGACTTGAGATATTTGTCCTAATTTTAGAGCTATGTGAACCAATGAGAGAAGATGATCAAAAGGCCAAAAGCCAGAGAAGCTTCACTGAAGCAGGAAGTGGAAATCAAGTTAGGAGCCTACAGTATCAGCAATCTTCATATCTAACTGAAGATTCTGCAGTACTTGAGTGGCAAGAAGAGGTAATACGGATGCCTGATTTCACAGTAAGATATGGGGCAAAGCCTTGCATGAGGCAAGGGCCAGGGACCAGGGATCTTGGCTACAGAGGATTTTGAGTCTTTCATCTCGTATGCCTTTATGCCATGTCTCCAGTGTGGGGTCATCGGCTCCTTGTGCAAGGGTTGGAGGCTAATCTTTCCTGTCCCAAGCCTAAAGTTCTTATTTGGAACTGAGTTCACTGGGGATTGGGCTGAAGTGGATGCAAGGATGGCAAATCCACCTGTGCTGCGATCACTGTCAGAGACTCGCTTTTCACTAGGAAGAGTTTTTTTGGCAGTCATGTGTGCTAGTCAGAGCTCAGTGGCTGTCTCATTTCTTATGGGATCACTGCATGCTACAGTCCTATTCCTTTTCCTTATTCTTGCCATGTGCATGTTCTTCTAAAGTTGGCATTTTATTCTCCATTTCCAATATTGCAGAAAGCATCGCATCTTCCAGAACCATACAAAGTCCCAGTCTGCCACAATAACTCTGCATGACCAGCCTGTTGAGCCAGGCCCAGATGTGGGGGCCTCTTTGTTCAGCTCACTTTGTACATAACGGGATTGCACCAGAGGCCCCTTGGTGGCCTCCTGAAAGGGGTCTGTAGTCCTCAGGTATGTTCTAAAATGTTTGTTTCCCTCCACCTATTCATGGCCCTCTGGTCTCTTGATGTTCCCCCAGCCCAGACATGTAAGACTTGTTATGATGCATGGTAAAGGTCGGAGGCCTGAATCTGCCTTTTACTTTTCCTTTACTTCCATTCACATTTGAACTTTAGTTATTAATTTCATTAGCTGTTATTAAAAAATATTTTATCAAATTACTATGCTTTACAGTTCTATGTACATAAAAGTTCTTTACTGTTATAAATATATGTACAAAAAGAAGTATAGAGGTGTATATATATAAAATACCGTACCTAAGTATAAATAAAGTATATACTTTCCCAGGGTTGGTCTTTGATCTGGCGATGGCTCTGATCTCCCTCCAGAGATGCCTCAGCACAGGCATCTCCACCCTGTGAGTACAACACGTGTGCAGTAGGGTCGCAGAGATGAGGAGTGCCAGCAGGTCAGGACGAGCAGGTGGAGGCTGGTGGTGCTCTCCACCAGGAGACCCTGACTCCTCCAAAATTACTGCTCCTCAGCTTGTAAATGAAAATCCCCCCCCGGTGCAGGGCTCTGCCCTTGGGCACTGCTAACCCCAGGACGTACTCTTTCAGGAAAGAGATCGTCACCTTGAAAAAGAAAAGGCTCTTCCCGATCCCTGTCTTGATGCTGCTGCTTGCTGTTGGTGAGTAGTCGCCCACTGCCAGCGGGGGCATGGGGGCACGGAGTGCGAGGTTCAGCGCGAGGGAGAGGAGCTAGTGGGACCCTTCCAGCCTCCCACGTCTGCAGCTGAGGGAGCTCCCAAGACGCTGGCTACACGCAGAGCAGGGAGGGGAAATGGGGCGTAGCTGTGGGGCACCAAGCGTGTGCGGCAACCGGGGCTGTGCAGAGCCCTGAGGCCCAGGAGAGGTTCCCTGCTTGGAGCCGCAATCTCTCTCTGCGCCCTTTCTCCATGTCCTCAGCCAGCCTCTTGCCACCGGGGCGTGAGAGCAGACTGTGTGGCTGCAGGGATCCTTAGAAAGCCGAGTCAATTAACTCCCTCTCGGTGATGTGAATTACAGCTGGTGCCTGCTGCGGGGTCTCGCTGCTCGTGTGTATGCCGTGGGCAGAGCATGTGCCACAGGTCAGTGACTGCTGCTGTGGGACAGGAAAGGCCCACAGAGGAGCCCTGCAGGCGCTGGGTGGGGGGGGGGGGTGGGTAAATCGCCCAGTCCTGCGGTTGCAGGCAGTGACCCAGAGAATCAGCAGCAGCTTCTGCTGTGCCTTGCTGGAGCCACCGGCTCTGGAAAGCCCCGGCAGCTCTGGGACTCAAAGGGAGAGCCTTTCTCTTTCAGGTGCTGCTGGAGCAGGCTGCAGCCAACGTGATGTCCCTGCGGTAAGAGCCCTCTCCTCTCTCCTGACCTGCGGCACATTTGGTGGGGTAGCGGCAGATGAGGCCGTGCTGTTTGCACTCACTTGCACAGTGCCCAGGGCTCGTGCCTTTCGCTCCTGCCCAGGCCTTTGGCTAAACAGGGAGGGGGAGGGAAGCGTGCACAGAGCAGGGAAAGAAAGGGTGGCGCGAGCACCTCTGTCTCTGCTCCCCCCGAGCTTGGAGGCTCTGGGAGGGCTGCGCAGCTCTCTGACAAGATCTGCTTTCCTGGTGACTGCAGGAACTCCCTCGCTGTATGGGGGGAACGGTCGCATAAGATGCAACAGCTGAGGGATGAGGTGCTGTGCCTGGCTGCAGAGACTGGCACTATGAAGAAGGTGATCCCACACTTTGGGAAAGAGCCTGGTACGAGCAGGGTCCCATACAAAGCCCTTCCAGGACCAGTTGGTGGGCTCTTCCTGCTCAGCCCTCACACCCATCCCTCGCCAGGGGCTGGCTGTTGAGCTTCTCCACTGTAAAGCCCCTTCTCCTGGCCAGGTCTGACATGGTCATTTCCCCTGTTCCTTTGTGCCTTTCCCAGGAAGTTCAGCAAATGAGAAGGGCAGTGTCTGTAACCAGATGGATGTGTGCCTGGGTGTCGTGGAAGTGTAAGACCAACAAAAGATGGTAAAAAAAAACCCCAGGTTTTAATGGTGACACAAAAAAACCCAGAATAGTAAAAATTAACAGGGATCTTCTACTACAAACACTTTGGCAGACATAACTTTTTACAGGTTTGGATGTCAGTTGGGAACTATCACTACAGTGTGCGTGTTAACTCTAAGCTTAGAATGATGGTTCAAAATGGGCAAACCACTCACCTAAAAGGAGAGGACACTCAGTCCCCACGGAAGTTAAAAGGGAGGGCTTCTGATCACAGACCTGCTGCTCCAAGGAGAACCACTCAAAGGGGGAGTCTCCAGTGTGGACCCCATTTCATAGCATGGTTGGATCTGAACTGTGGCCATCTATTGGTCATGGTCACATAGCTTTCATTGGTCAAGGAGTCTCCAAGGAAGGCTCATTGGCTGAGGTGGTCTCTAGGGCTCGGGTGTGTGGCTGGGGGTTGCTTGTGTATGTAACCAGCAGCTAGTGTGCTTCCTGCCAAATGAGCCATCATGCCCCTGCACCGATCCGTTAGACCCACGGGGAGAGGAGGAGAGAGAAGTGCTCCTGTGGCGCTGGGCTCTGAAAAGCACAGGTATGGACAGACAAAGGCAGGCAGTGCTGTCACACTGGGCTCATGCTTGGTGTTCACGAAAGCAGGCTGTGCTGCAGACTCTGCTCTCCAAAGCACAGGGAGGTTCGATGAAACCATGGGGCCCAAGAGCATGACTGTGGCAGAGCGGCTCCCTTGGGCTCACCCCAGTTCTGCCTTCGGGACCCTAGCTGGAACAACAGCCAAGCCCCTGACAGCATTTCTGCTGTCTCCCACTCCATGAAGTTTCCCAGGGGAATGAACATGAGCAGCTGGGTTGTGCTTTGCTGTCCACACAGCAGGGCCTCGGCTTGGGTCTGCAGCCCTTCCCGTGGGCGCTTGCTGTCTCCCAGCACCCGCAGACCTTCTCTTTGTGCAGCTGGGAGAGACATGCTGTCACCGGCCACAGGGATCCCCTCCTTTTCCTGGGGCACGACTCAGCGTGCAGTGCTGCGTGCGGGGCTGGCAGGCAGCCTTACAAGTCCCCTGCAGCCACCATGTCCTCTGAGCCTGGGGTCTCCTGCAGTCAGCTGTGCTCTTGTCCCTGCAGGGGCTGCCATCGACCTGCAGAGATCGTCCAGCAGCTCTGCACGGCTCTGCACCGAGTTTGGGCTCCTGTGTGCTCCACCCCTTCTGGACACCTTTGTGCAGGTACAGGAGCAGAAACCGTCCGCGCTGCTTCTTTGCCTCTTGGGAGGTGTGGGCCAAGCCCGGGGCCGTCTCCCCTCAGGCCAGTGGTATTGCTCGAGGCCACGGCACTGGTCCGGTGCCTGGCTCCTGGGGTCTCCTGGGGCTTGGCTCCCTTGAAACCAGCACTTGCCCTCAGAAAGGGGCTGCGCTGAGCTGAGCTTGCTGCCCACCATCCCTGGTCACAGCCGGGTGAAGGGCCTTCTCCTTTGGGACCGCGTTTCCTTGCCACCGTCCCTCTCCCGATGGGGCAGTGTGGGGTGGGGGGAGGCTGCGGAGCTGCTGGCCAAACAGAGCAGTTTCTTGAAAGCCCTCAGTCCGGTGCAGGGCATTGGATGTTTCCCACCGGCTGGCTGTTTTCCTCTTTCCCCGGCCTGCAAGATGGCAGGGCGCTTCTGTCTGCTTCCCAACACGCCACTCATTTGGAGCACAAGCACAGCCCACAGGCCCAGCGGGCCCCATCACGCCCTCGCGTTCCCATCACGGCCTCACGTTGCATGCTGTTGCCCTCTGCTTTCAGCCGGACTCTTCCCCGGGATACTGCTGGCCTTTCCAAGGGTCTCGGAGCGAGGTGCTAATCCGGTTACCGGTCCAAATACGACCGACGGCTGTCACCATAAAGCACACCTCAAGGATAGCCTCTCCGTGGGGGACTGTCAGCAGTGCCCCCCGAGATTTCACTGTCTCTGTAAGTCTCTGCCGGGCGCTGGGGGCTGGGACCTGTCCGCGGGGAAAAGCTGTGGTGGGGACTTGCTGCTGTCTGTGCATCTGCCGAGATTTGTGTGCTCCCAAGCACTGCCCTTCCCTGAGGGGACGTTTCAAGGGCCATGCAGGGTGGTGTCACCCCTCCTAAGACTTGCTCCACACGTTTTCGCCCAGCATCCCCACGCCCCTAAGCAATACACGAGAAGATGCAGCCCCACCGCATCCTTGCACCAGACTGCGCTGGAGCCACAGGAGTGGGGTGCAGATGACAGGTCTGGATCTGGCACAAGCATTTCCTCGTGGTTGGGTCAAGCCTGACCTTGGGAACTGGGGTGTGTCTGTGGCTGGGACCCCTGAGGAGTCTGAAACTCCAGCACCAAGGCTCCTGCCAGAGTTTCACTGGTCCTGCAGTTACTCCAGTCCCAGGCCATGTTGGGAAATTCTCCTTCAAGGGCACAGGGACATGGACAGCCCTCTGAAACAGAAGCCTCTCACACTCAACCACAGGAGAGCTCTGCCTTCACCCCACCGTGCATCTTCAGCCCCGTGGTGCTGTGGCTGTGGGATCCTGGTGAGTCTTGGCTGCAGGAGAGAAGCTTTGGGGGGTGTTTTGGAGGGGGCCCTGGCCCTCATGCTGAAAAGGCCCTGGGAAGTAGTGGGGCATTTGGAGGAGGGCAGCTGCTCCCCTCTCCCCAAAGAGTACCAGGCCTATGAGATGCCTGCCCAGGGACAGGTTGGTGCTGCAAGGGCCAGGGGGGAACTGGAGTGAGAAGCAGTTGTGCTGCCTGGCTGCTGATGCTGCTTCTGCCCTGTCACACCACAGCAGGGATGTCTCCTGGGAGGTTTCCCAAAGCCTTTCTTCAGGCCAGGACCTCGGCTCGCATGGTGTGGAGGCAGTGTAAAAGAGGACTCTACTTTTTTCCTCCCATAGGTGCACCCCCTTTCAAGAGGCCAAGGACACCAGCTGGCAAGGGTCATCACACTGCAGTGCTGGAGAAAATGAGGGTGACAGTCTTTCCAGCCCCATGGCACTGTGAACCACCACCACCACCTGGCTGGAAGGAGCTCGCAGTGTGCTGCTGGCTGTGTGCCTGTGGCAGGCGTTCTCCTCCCAGCTCTCTCCAGCAGGAGGTCTGCCCGGACAGGCAACACTCCTGCGGCTGAAGGAGGGCACCTAAGCTTGTGGGACAGCTTCACTGCTCACCAGGATGAGGAGGAGAAGGGCTCCTCCGAGAGCACAAGGAGTTTCCCTTCCAAGGACACGAGCCAGAGGCAGCCTGGCAAGATCTCAGGAGGCTCAGGGCACCAGATGGCAAAGGCCTGCACGCTGCAGGGCTGCAGAAAAGGAGTGTAAGTTCAGTGCTGCCTTTCCCCCCAGGTTTGCACCAAGCCTGCCTGGCTTGGCTAAGAGCCACAGGCCTGCTGAACCAGCATCATCGTGCCCCAGGGGAGGCCTGGGGCCACCTCGCCTGCGTGACCCTGATGGAGCTGGCTAGGATGTCTCTGTCTTTGTGGGATACTGGAGTAACCACGGGGTACCCCAGTACAGTAGAAGCTGAGAGGCCAAAGCTTTGTCCGCTCTCCTTCTCAGCCACACCATCAGTGCCCTGGTTGCAAGGGAATCCTGCCCAGACTTCCGACCCCAGCTCCCAGGGCACAACCAGCACCTCTCCTCTCCAGGGCATAATCCTGCACCTGTCCCATGGGGAGGGAGTGAGAAGGACCAGTGCCCACGTCCCTGCAGCGGTCTGGTACACACCCTGGCAAGCATTCTCAAGGAGGGTCCGTGGGATTTTCTTTGCTTTTTTTTTGCCCAGGGTTGGTCTTCAGCATTGCTTACAGCCTGGGAATGGCTGTGCTCTCCCTCCAGAGATGCCTCAACACAGGCACCCTGTGAGTACAGGTGTGTGGTGTGGACATGGAGACAGGCAGTGCTGCTGGGTCCGGGTGAGCAGTGGGAGGATGGAGGTGCTCCTGACCAGGAGACCTCCTGTCATAGACTAACCTTGTGACTCAGATCGCATGTCTTAAACAAATTGTTTCAAAAGGGAGTTTACCACAAGGTTGAAGCAAGTTCTGCAAAGGCGGGGCAGTGCCTTCTCCTATACCAACTTCCAGAATTTTCAAGAAGACAAAATGTCTGTGCCTGCGCTAATAACAGGTCACCCCTTGGTCATGATGCAGGAGGGGGCTGGATGACCACCTGAGACCTTGGGTACCCCAGACTTACTTCCAAAAGTTTTGAGAAGAACAACGGTGCACACCAAAAAACACCCAGCCCCCCAGGGGAGATGTCAAGTACTGAACTCTATAAAATGGGGGAGGGACTTGAGTCTGTGGGGCCCCACCACCAGTGAAACCTGAACATAATTATATGTTGTAAAATTTGACTAGTTAGCTTGTGAAGTTGCATGTTACAGAATTGGAATCGTGTGTTAAGATTATGGCGGGTGATTTTCCCTTCCCCCCTTTCCCTCTGGGTTAATCAACTGGTATAGCGGACAACAATAGCTAGGGGTTTCCCCACACATAACTATAGCCGTGTGTACACTCAATAAACACTCTAATCGGTCGTTGGGTGTTGAAAACTCCTCATGCAGGGCTCTGCCTTTGAGCGCTGGTGTTAACCAGGACGTACTCTTTTTCAGGAAAGAGACTCTCACCCTAAAAACGCAGAGGCTCTTCACGATCATCTTCTTGATGAGCCTGGCTGGTCTCGGTGAGCATTCACCCCCTGTCAGCAGAGGCACAGAGCCACGGGATGTGAGCTTCAGCGTGAGGGAAAGGCGCTGGAGCATCTGTGGGCTCTTCCAGCCTCCCAGCTCTGTGGGTCTGGGAGGTCACCAGATGCTGCATGCAGGGGAAATGGGGGATAACTGTGGGGTGCAAAGCATGCCCAGGAACCAGGGCTGTGCAGAGCCCCAAGGGCCAAGGAGAGAGTCCCTGTCTAGAGCTGCAACCTTGCTCCCCTTGCACCCCTTCCCCATGTCCACAGCCAGCCTGTTGCCACCATGGGAGGAGACTGTGTGACTACAGGAATTTTTAGAAACCCTAACCAAGTAACTCTCTCTCAGTGATGGGAATTACAGCTGGTGCCTAGTCTGGGACCTTGCTGCTTGTGTGGATGCTGCAAGCAAAGAATGTGCCACAGTTCAGTGGGACACGTAAATCCTGCAAAGGAGCACTGCTGGCAGTGGTTGGGTGGGTAAATCACCCAGTCCTCTGGTTCCAGAAAGTAACCAAGAGAATCATCAGCAGCTTCTGCCTTGCCTTCCCAGAGCTGCTGGCTCTGGAAAGCGCTGGCAGCTCTGGGACTCAGACGGAAAGACTTGTGTCTTGGACTTTGTGCTGACTGTCTGCTGGAGGCTTCACAAATGAAATGTCATGACTCCAGGGCTACCAGGAAGCCCCAATGCAGTGAGTGAAAAGTACTTTGTGAGTGTAAAATACTTTCTTCCTTCAGCTCCTGTTGTGACACCATTGCGGCACGAGTATAAAGGCCCTTTCCTCTCCCCGACTCCCAGTTAATTTCCCAAGTTGGTGGGGGTGTTGAGTCTGCGTGACTTCTGCACTGGGCTATTTTAATTGAGAACACATGTCCCTAAATGAGAGGGGAAAAGTCACCTGCAGCAATCACCCCACCTGACATCAATATCCAATTCTGCTTCACAGCTGTGTTCTATAATAAATGCTTGTGACAGGGAAGACAGATTCTCTAACTAATAGCATAGCCCACTGTTCCAAAGGTGCCCCTGTCCATAATCCTTGAAAAAATCCACAATATTTCTTCATCAGTTGCATGCTAAGAAAAGGAATTAAGACACTTGTCTAATCACACCACCTGTGGATGTCTGTGGCAACAGCACTTTAAAGCTAGGCATTTACAGAGGTGTGTCCCTGCTTCAAATGGCTAAACCAGATTGTACCACACCCAGAGATTTGCAGCAAACTGAAACGGTCCAGTCTGAAATATTTCCTGTCTTCCCAAATGTAATATTACCAATAAAGACTGTGAAACAATAAGATACAAAAAGGCCACAAATCCCTTCTATCCATTTACATTTCAAACACTGTTTGTTTTAGGTGCTGCTGTTGTGATCTGCTTTCAAGAGTATGTCAGGTTATTCAGTACAGGAGAAATGGGAAGAGAGACCCATATTGTCAAAAGCAGATGAAAGGGAAATGAACAAACAAAAACATTGAATGATATCATCGCCTTCCCTGTTCAGCAATGCAGTACTGTGTACATCTGTCTGAACAGAAACGTTTGCTGGACTGCATGGCAGTCCTTTCTAGGGCCATGACCTGAGACCACTGTCCCGGTGATCCAGTACCAAGACCGGATCAATCTTTTCATGCTCTTATTCCGGGTTAGGTGTGCAAGCAAGTGCTTGGAAAATATCTCCATTATCCCTGCACCTAACATTTCCTAGTCAGTGATCAGTTTTTCCTAATGAGGCTGTTTTCATAGTCCAGCTTTATCTGTGTATTGAGGCAGGGAACAGCACTACCACCTGGGCTACACCCAGTCAGCCACTGTGATTTACTACGCATGCAGTAACACTAATTTCAAAACCTGCTGTCTGTGGGGAGCATTTAAAATGTTTGTTTCTTTAAGAAGATAATTTTTCAGTTCTTTTTATCTTTTAATTTATTCTGTGCACCATCGAAGGTGTTCATGTTCATAAAGGCCACCCTAGACTTCGTTGCAGTGAGTAAGAAGGATTACATTGCCTTCAGAGGCACCACAACACAGGTTTGGTGCAGGCTGAGTTGCAGCTTTGCCACAGGCTCTGGCACCAGGCAAATGGCTTTGCAGTTAAACTAAAAGGACTGAAATAATAGGAGTGACCCCTAGGCAAGGTGCAAATAATCTCCACAGACTCTGAGGGTCCCAAATGCTTGCAGTACATCGCACAGAATCACAGAATCACAGAATCTCCTAGACTGGGAAAAGACCTGTAAGATCATCTAGTCCAATCATTAACCTAACACTGACAAGCCCACCACTAAACCATGTCCCTAAGCATTATATCTACATGACCCTTAAATACTTCCAGGGATGGGGACTCCACCACTGCCCTGGGTAACGCGTTCCAATGCCCGATGACCCTTTCAGTGAAGAAATTCTTCCTAATACCCAGTTGTCGTGGTTTGGCCTGAGCCGGCAGCAACGAACCACGCGGCCGTTGGCTCAACCCCCCACAGCCGTGGGGGGGAAATAAGAAGAAAAAGGCAAAACTCGTGGGTTGAGATAAAGGCAGTTTAACAGAACAGCAAAGGGAAGAGCAAACAGTAACAATAACACGGATAAAGGAATATACAGACGCGATCAGGGCACCGCCGCTCCCCGACCGGACCCGGACCCGGACCCGCGCCGCCGCAGCCCGCGCTGAGCCGCGACTTCCGGCCCCCTCCCCCGGCAGCTCCCCCCACAGCCCGGGCACGGCTCACATGGTGTGGAATACCTGTGCCCTCTCCCATCCTTGGGGAAATTAACCCCATCCCTGCCGGAACCAGGACACCAATCTAAACTTCCCTTGGCACAACTTGAAGCCATTTCCTCTTGTTCTGTCACCTGTTACTTGACAGAACAGGTCAACTCCCACCTCTCTGCAACCTCCTTTCAGATAGTTGTAGAGAGTGATAAGGTCTCCCCTGAGCCTCTTTTTCTCCAGGCTAAACAATCCCAGTTCCCTCAGCCGCTCCTCCCAAGACATGTGCTCCAGACTCCTCACCAGTTTCATTGCTCTTCTTTGCATGTGCTCCAGCACCTCAATGTCCTTCTTGTCCTGAGGGGCCAAAACCTGGACACAGTACTCAAGATACGGCCTCACCAGTGCCGAGTACAGGGGAACAATCACCTCCCTGGTCCTCCTGGCTATACTATTCCTGACACAGGCCAGGATGCCGTTGGCCTTGGCCCCCTGGGCACACTGCTGGCTCATGTTCAGCCGCCTATCTGTCAACACCCACAGGTCCCTCTCTGCTGAGCAGCTTTCCAGCCATTCTTCCCCAAGCCTGTAGCATTGGCAGGGGTTGTTGTGGCCAAAGTGTAAGACCCAGCATTTGGCCTTATTGAAACTCATACAGTTTGCCTTGGCCCATCGATCTAGTCTGTCTAAACCCCTCTGCAGAGCATTTACATCTGCAGATGTAAATCTCAAGCAGTCAGAAGTAGGGAAATGCCCTGATTATGGCTACCTATATGACCTGATTCCCTTTGACGTGCGGAAATCAGACTCCACAACCGAGAAGGTTGTAAAGTAGGTATGTTTTATTCAGCGCTGGGCAGCACAGGGGGTCGTCCCACCAAATTCGTGCGCGCCTAATGCAGCAGCTTGTATCGTATTTATGCAGCAAAGTGTTACATATGTTACATTTTCATAAGGTTTCTCAATACGCCTATACATATTAACTATCTATCCCGCTTCGTATGCAAATGAGCCATTTCTGTGATCTCCTCCCCACCGAGCATGCGCGGTTTCTTCTGGTGGTGGTCGTTGAGGGTCGAGAGGATGAAGGCAAACCCACTCCTCTTCATCGCCACAAGCGACTCTCTATTCCTGCGTAGGCTCGGTCTCTCTTTTATCAGACTCCACAACCACAAGGTCAGTTCCAGCCGGTTTCTTTAGCAAGGCCGGCCATGACTGTTCTGTTCTTCTCTGCAACTCCCCTCTGCTAGTTCCTGATTAAACGTCTTACACGATGGCCAAGGTTATAATTATAGATACGGCTTAAGCAAGGCAATGGCTACAAGGTTATAGATGCATGTTTTGCGTTGAGCATGTTTCTTCCTGCTATTAGCCCTTAAGTGTTAGTTCTCTCTATCAATCCCCCCTTTTCTAAAAAGTAAGTAAATTCATTTACTTTATGTTAATGCCTTTTATATTATTCCATTCCTTTCTAGGTTCTTTATAAGATTTTTGCCTACTTCGATTTATTGTCGGAGCTGTTGAGCATGCATCAAATGCCTCATTTGTTTTATCATTCGTGAGTTTAAAACATATAACACTATGGCAAAAGGGCTCAGTCCTTCCTTTGCTCTTGGCCTAGTTCGTATGCGCAAAAGAGCCAAGGGAAGAGACTGAGGCCAGGCCAAGTTAGTTTCCTGTCCCAATTTTACAATTTGCTGTTTGATTAGGTGTTTCATTTTTTCTACTTGGCCACTCGACTGAGGGCGATATGGGGTGTGAAGCTGCCAATCTATTCCCAAATAGCAGCTAATTTGTTGTACTACTTTCGAGATGAAATGTGGCCCTCTATCAGATGATATGGTTGCCGGAACCCCAAAGCGTGGTATTATCTCTTGTATTAATATTCTGGTTACCTCCCGAGCTTTGGCTGTCCTGGTAGGGAATGCCTCTGGCCAACCTTTTACCATTTAGGACATAGCTGCTTCCATCCGTGAACCAGTTCTCTGTGTTCTCCATAGGATTATCTCTCAGGTCCAGACGGCTCGAATATGTTGCTTCAATGGTTTCCAGACAATCATGATGCACTGGTTCTCCTGTATTCCCACTGAGGAAAGAAGCTGGATTGACAATGTTAGTGATTACAATTTCCACATCATCTTGTTCCACCAGTATGGCCTGATATTTCAAGAATCTTTATGGGGAGACCCAGTGTCCTCCTTTCGCTTCCAGTACTGAGGATACTGTATGGGACACTAACACAGTCATTTTCTGGCCCAGGGTGAACTTTTGGGCTTCCTGGACGTTTAATACTATGGCCGCAACTGCTTGCAAGCATCCAGGCCAGCCTTTTGCAGTTGTATCCAATTGCTTGGAGAAATATGCAACTGCTCGCCAATACAGGCCTCAATCTTGTGCCAATATCCCTAAGGCAATTCCCTGTTTTTTGTGAGAGAAAAGGATAAACGGTTTGCTCACGTCTGGGAGTCCCAAGGCTGGCGCTGACATCAAGGCCTTTTTTTTAACGACTTGAAGGCCTGTAAGGTCTATTTAGTCCATTTAAGGGGTTTCTGTTCAGTAGTCGTTAGGGTATACAGGGGTTTGACAAGCAACCCATAATTATAAATCTGCAGCCGACACCACCCAGTCATTCACAGAAAAGTTTGTAGCTCCTTCACTGTTTGCGGTCTTGGAGTTTGGCATGTTGCCTCTTTTCGGGCCTGGCCCAAAGTCCTTTGTCCAGCATTGATCTCATAGCCCAAATATATCACCTTACGCTGCACCACTTGGGCCTTCTTCTTAGATACCCGGTATCCTTGGAGTCCTAAAAAATTCAGCAGACTCACCGTCCAGGTTATACAAGCATCCTCTGTCTTGGTGACAATCAAGAGATCATCTACATATTGTAACAATTTCCCTTCCTCGGGTGGGGCTTCCCAAAACCCAAAAAACTCCCAAAAAATCTTTTGCGAGTTGATTACCAAATATGGTGGAGCTGGTTTTGAACCCTTGTGGCAACACCGTCCAGGTGAGCTGAGTCTTACATCCACTTTTAGGATTTTCCCATTCGAATGCAAATATTTTCTGGCTGGCTTTAAGGGGAGGGAGGCAAAAGAAGGCATCCTTCAGATCTAAGACTGTAAACTGGGCTAGTTCAGGTGTCAATGCAGTCAGTAGGGTGTATGGATTTGCTACTACTGGGTAGAGGTCTTCAGTTATTTTATTTATAGCTTGTAGGTCCTGGACTATCCGGTATGACCCATGAGGTTTACAGATAGGTAATATGGGAGTGTTAAAATCAGATTCACATTCTCTTAGCAACCCCAGTTGTAAAAATTTTTCTATTATTGGTCAAATTCCCTCCCTATCCTACTTCCTTAAGGGATATTGTTTGACTCTTACCGGTTGTCGTCCCTCTTTAAGTTTGACCTCAACAGGTGTAGCATTTTTGCTCTTCCTGGTATATCTGTGGCCCATACCCCGAGATATACCTCGTTCATGATTTCTTTGCTGATTTTTCCTCCTGTGGGGACACTAGCTAGGGATAAGCTCATTATCTGAATATACTGCTGGTCATTTACCTCCAGAGTAATCTCTCCTTTTTCAAATTTAATTATCGCACCCAATTGTTCCAATAAATCTCTCCCCAAAAGTGCCTTCGGGGAGTTGGGCATGTACAGGGACCTGTGAATGCCCCATTGTTTTCCCAGTTTATATCTCAGAGGTTCGCAAAAATATGCCTTTTCACTTTGGCCAGTTGCCCCTTTTACCATGATATATTCATTTCCCAGGGACATCAAAGCTTGATTTAAGACCGAATACGTAGTCCCTGTATCAACCAAAAATTCTACTTTCTTTTGTTCCTCCCCTAGCTTCATTATAACCAGTGGATCCACTAGGGTAGATTCCTCTGGTCCCCGTCAGTCTACCTTCATGTGAGCCAACACTCTTCCCTTTTGGTTGTTCCATGCCTTTTCCTTATTTTTCCACCTTTCCGGACAATTGTTTTTCCAGTGTCCAGATCTTTTGCACCATGCACATTGATCCTTGCCTAATCGAGGCAGTCCTTGTCTGGGTTTTCTCTCTTTCTCCTCCCTGACGACTGCCACCACCCTTCTTTGCCCTCATTTATAATCATCTTCTCTATTACTGAACACTCTCCACGCCTCATCCAGTAACACTTCCAGACTTCTACTTTCTGTGGGACGCAGCTTTTGGAGTTTCCGTCTAATATCTCCTGTAGACTGTCCTAAAAATAGAGAGACTAGTTGCTGTACTCGTACCTCAGACCCAGGATCCAGCGGTGTGTTGCGGCGCATTACATCTCTCAGTCGGTCCAGGAACTCAGACGGTGACTCTGAGGGACCTTGTTTAATTGCATATAATGCTGACCAATTGATGGTCTTAGGAAGGGCTCTCTCCATTCCTTTTGAAATCCATCCTTGATATGCTCGTAATCTTTCCATATGTGCTGATTTATTTGGATCCCACTTTGGATCCTGCAGGGGGAAATATTCTTTAACGTCCCTTCCTGTGATCTTATAATGATCTTCAGCTAAATCTCCAGCAACCTTTAAAATCTGTTGTTTTTCTGTTTCTGTCATATATTCTAATAATAGCTGCATATCATTCCAATCAGGGTTATGTTGCTTTATGATAAACTGAAAATGTTTGGTTACACCCACAGGATCATTCCTATAATCCTTGGCAACCTTTTTCCACGCCTCCAAATCGGTAGTGGAAAAGGTACCTTAATCAACATTGTCCCTCCCTCTGGTCCCACTGCCTCTCGAAGTGGTGCCTGCAAAATCATATGTTTCCCCCTAGTCCGGGAGGCTACGGGGCTGTCCGAAGGAATAGAAGTTCTATCCGAGTCCACATCTCGTTCCTGTGACCAAGGGGGAGACTTAAACAAATCAGTTAAATCCTGTTCTGATACTTGATAATTTTTATTTATCTTAGTGCATCTTTGTCCAATACTACATGCTGAGCAGCACCGCCTCAGTTTTCCTTTTAATCCTTTATTCTCTCGCTCGAGGGCAAGTACCATAGGGTCCAGCGGTGGCACTATTCCACAATACCTCTGCCACTCCAGATGGTTTCGGAGGGTAAAGAACATATCTGCATATGATAACTCATCCCATTTCCCTTCTCTTCTTAAAAATAACATTAACTGCAACATAGTATTATAATCTAGTGATCCAGTCAATGGCCACTTGACTCCATCTTCCAACTTATATAATGGCCACCATTGATTACAATACTTAACAAGAATTTTCTTACTTTCTGTACCTCCATTTCCCACAATTTCTTTCCAATGAGCAAGCACACAACCTAAAGGACTTTTCTTGAGGATACACCCTTGAGTATTACCCATCTTTAAGTTTCTTTAATTAATTTTTTCCAACTATTTTCTATTTCTTCTGTGCTTCAACTTCCACGCAAACCTCTTCTTGCAAACTGTTCTAACTCTTTCCCAGTCCTCCTCCCACACGTTCCAGATCTCTGGGATTAGATTCTCCTTTCTGCATACAAATTTTACTATCTCGGCTTCCTGTTGAGCCTTCTCCCAGTCATAAAAATGAGGGATTTGGGGAAGACACTTAAAGCATTCCGCCTTTCGCCTCTTAGATAAACAATACCACTTTTTTTTCCCCACAAGACTTACACTTCAACAAAACCCAGGCCGAGTGCCAATTCCTGCCCAGCCCGTTAGTCGAAGTTAATCCACATATAAAACAAGGGATCACCCCCACCTGTCTGCCAATATGGGGGTTTAAAAGGGTATGTGGGACAGGTTGTTCCCAGTTTAGGGCTACTATTTGTCCACCCAGTGTTACATACACTCCTTTTAATACAACTGACTCTCCTCCCTACTTATCCAATCTCCTCCTTCGTTTAAATATTCCCAAGGTTCGAGCCCAAACCACCGAAGGAGTGACTTCCTCTGTTCTGCCACTTTGATGATTAGCCAAACCCCTGATAGGAGAGCCACTAAACACCACAGCAGCCTAACTTACATATATCAGAAAAAAACTTTTACAGATCTTTCACTCGTGTCCAATGTTTTGTCCGTCTCTGAGTTCCTCGGAGAGTCACGAAACCGCAACTCAGGACTCCCCCTCACTTTACAATGACGCTGTGTCTTAAACACACACACACACACACACACACACACACACACACACACACAAGTGCTTTTAACACAAAATACCCGGGCATTTACAAATGAGACATGCAATTATCACTCCAGTTAGTATCCCTCCAGCAGCTGCAAATATTACTCAGTTGACATATCACAATTGTGAGAGGCTCGCTTACCCTTCTTCTGCTTCTTATACAATCATTAGCAGGTCCGTCCTGGCTCCCGATGCCGGGATGCAGCGATAACCTCAGATTCACTCGATCTACTCCCAAGATCGCTAGCGGCCGCTCTATCGGTCAGTGAATCCCCTTACTACAATACAGAGTACCCTCTTCCCATACGGGGACTATGCTGTACGCCAGATGTCTCTGCGCGCTTTACCAGCAGCCCCGGCCACGCGTGGGCATCCCCTATGACTTACTGGCCCCCTCATTAAACATACCGTTTGCCCGCGGCTTGAGGAGGTTGTTGTCTACTCCCACGGTGAGCGGCTGGGAGTGGAGGCTCCTCCGAGGAAACTACTCGGGGCGCGCCAAGGGGCGTCCACTCCACAGTCGATCCCGCAGCTGAGCAGAGAACCTCCTGGCTGGCTCGCCAAAACTGACGTGTGGAAATCAGACTCCACAACCGAGAAGGTTGTAAAGTAGGTATGTTTTATTCAGCGCTGGGCAGCACAGGGGGTCGTCCCACCAAATTCGTGCGCGCCTAATGCAGCAGCTTGTATCGTATTTATGCAGCAAAGTGTTACATATGTTACATTTTCATAAGGTTTCTCAATACGCCTATACATATTAACTATCTATCCCGCTTCGTATGCAAATGAGCCATTTCTGTGATCTCCTCCCCACCGAGCATGCGCGGTTTCTTCTGGTGGTGGTCGTTGAGGGTCGAGAGGATGAAGGCAAACCCACTCTTCTTCATCACCACAAGTGACTCTTTATTCCTGCGTAGGCTCGGTCTCTCTTTTATCAGACTCCACAACCACAAGGTGAGTTCCAGCCGGTTTCTTTAGCAAGGCCGGCCATGACTGTTCTGTTCTTCTCCGCAACTCCCCTCTGCTGGTTCCTGATGAAACGTCTTACACGATGGCCAAGGTTATAATTATAGATACGGCTTAAGCAAGGCAATGGCTACAAGGTTATAGATGCATGTTTTGCGTTGAGCATGTTTCCTCCTGCTATTAGCCCTTAAGTGTTAGTTCTCTCTATCACCTTCACTGTGGGTGTCCACGCGAACAAGCACCACATCTACACTGTGATGGAAAGCACAAAAATACCTATTTCACCCCACCGCTGGCCGCAGCATCCTTTCAAACCCCATGTGCTCCTTCAAGAATGTGGGTGTGGAAGTGGCCCAGCATGCCAAATACACTGTGCATTTTTTTATGCACTGTATGCAATGATCCACAATGAACAACTTCAACAAATAAGCAAACCTTGACAGTGTCACCTCTCTCTTATTTTTTCACTAGCTTTGTAGATATTCTGAGAGTCGGGACTATAATGTATTAAGTTACTCAGTGTTTAAAATCACAGTATACCATTGGCTTTGCTGCTCCCCATGAAGACAAATTTTAATTTTGGCTGTATTTTGTGGACTCACTGTTTAATTGCTTCCTCTCACACTGGGCAGCATGCAAAACATCCTAGTGTTAAAAAGTTGCTAAGTCTCCAGGCCTGTGCATAGCTTTAGTACAAAAGTTTGGAAGAATAATCAGCCCACATGCTGTTCTCTGTTCACAGAATTGACAGGCATGCATGGGAAAGTTTTTCCAGTCCTCTTCAGCAATTTTTTGCATACCAGTGCAGAAGGAGCAGATCAGCCAAAACTAACATTATATTGCAAATGTCGGCTTCATATGAACTCTCTTCATTCACAGCTATCTCAAAAGCAATACCATGTAATTTGCTTTTTGCACTGCCAAACTGTAATGGAAGGCTCCTTTCCAATGCATCTTGTGACAGCTGGATGTGGTTACAAAACTGTATACAACAAGTAAAGTTTGCTTCTGAATAATAATACTACTGCTTGATTGTTGTCTGCTGCAGAAGAAACCAGGAAGAGCTAGGCAGGATTCTTCGTATCCTTGTGCGTTCCAAGTGCAGTGCTTCGAGTCGAGCTGTGACAAACCACCAGGCTGATGGTGAGCTCAGAAGGTCACGCAGTTCTCCCTCCTGCCCAAAGCCAGGATCAGCAATGCCTAAACCACAGATTCCTATCCTGAAAATCTTCAGAACAGGTTAAAAAATGAGCTATGACAAAGGGGTGATGGGCTAGTTGCCAGAGCCTCACTGGTACTAGTTTGGAAGCTTGAGCATTTCCTCAAAACTTGCAGCTAAAACTGAGAGGGTGTGCAGTAAATGCTGCCTGAGAACCTACCCTCTGTCAAAAATAGAGACCTGGATGCTTAACACTGTGATGAGGGTGTTAACTTGGAATTAGTTTCACAGCCCTACCATGACTGCAGGTATAGCTTTATGCTTTTCTCATTCAGCACGTTACCATAACTTGAATGGCCAGCTAAGATGAGCAAATCACTTACTGAATTTTGCACAGTATAACACAGACTTTCTTGTCTTTTGGGGTTTTCATAGGAATTGTGACACAAAAGAGATTTTTATGTTTATTTGTCAAAAGAGGGATGTCACATGGATGAATCATGTACCCATAGAGGAGCTGTTGTTTATTCTGCTGGGAAGAAATGTTTTATTTGAACAGCAGCATCACACAGAGCTCAAAGGCCAAGGGAAGAAGTTACAATAATTGAGGACAACATCATTTGGTTCAACCAGTGAAAGTGCAATAACATCCATGGCTGACTACGCATTAATTTGCCTCTGTATTCCTACTGATGCACAACATTAAACTTTTATGATCTGCACTCACACAGGAATAGCACCCAATGGACTGTCAACATGATTGTGGTGTGGCCATCTGGTGAGCCTTGCATGACTGCTTGGGTAAGGATTGCAATGGGACAGCTCTGCTGCCACATTACTGGTGAGACACTGATGAGAGGAAGAAGTGTCTAACCAATATATATTAAAAGCAATCTTCCCTATCAACTTGCTACTGGGCTGTATTCCTCCTCACAGCATCTCTTGTGAAAGAGATTCTTGGGTGATTTCTGTTTGCTGATACGATTTCCCTCTTCACCTCCATCAGGGCACAATGAATCATTGGAATGGGCAGGAGAGCTCACTGTAACTTTTGGAACAATTTCACTGATGGAAGAAATGGAGGAGGCAGACAGACAGATTGCAAAAGTTACAGAATCGTAAAATCAGAGAATAATTTTGGTTGGAAAAGACCTTTAAGATCATTAGGTCCAACCAGAAACCTAACACCACCAAGTCCACCACTAAAACATGTCCCTGAGTGCCACATCTACCTGTCTTTTCAATACCTTCAGGGATGGGGACTCAACCATTTCCCTGGGCAGCCTCTTCCAGTGCTTGGGAACCCTTCCAGTGAAGACATTTTTCCTAATATCCAACCTAAACCTCCCCTGGTGCAACCTGAAGACATTTCCTCTCATCCTATTGCTTGTTATCTGGGAGAAGAGACTGACACCCACCTCGCTACAACCTCCTTTCAGGTAGTTGTAGGGAGCGATAAGGTCAGCCTCCTCAGCATCCTTTTTTCCAGACTAAACAACCCAATTTTCCTCAGCTGCTTCTCATAGGGTTTGTGCTCTAGACCCGTCACCAGCTTTGTTGCCTTTCTTTGGACATGCTCCAGCACCTCAATGTCTTTTTTGTACTGAGGGGCCCAAAACTGAACACAGTATTCAAGGTGCAGTCTCACCAGTTCCAAATACAGGGGGACAATCACTTCCCTAGTTCTGCTGGCCACACTATTCCTGATACAGGCCAGGATGCTACTGGCCACCTTGGCCACCTGGGCACACTGCTGGCTCATATTCAGCTGGCAGTTGACCAACACCCCCAGCTCCTTTTCTGCCAGGCAGCTTTCCAGCCACTCTTCCCCAGACCTGTAGCGCTGCATGGGGTTGTTGTGACCCAAGTATGGGACCCAGCACTTGGCCTTGTTGAACCTCATTCTACTGGCCTTGGCCCATCCATCCAGCCTGTCCAGATCCCTCCGTAGCCTTCCTGCCCTCAAGCAGATCAACCCTCCCACCCAACTTGGTGCAAACTTACTGAGGGTGCACTCAATCCCCTCGTCCAGATCATTGATAAAGATATTAAACAGAACTGGCCCCAATACTGAGCCCTGGGGAACAACACTTGTGACTGGAGACCAACTGGATTTAACTCCATTCACTGCAACTCTTCGGGGCCGGCCATCCAGGCAGCTGGGGCTTTTGGGGAGTTTTTGTTGTTGTTGTTTGCTTGTTGTTGTGTTTGGTTGTTTCATTTGGTTTGGTTTTTTTTTTTTTTTTTTAATCAGAAAGAGAAATATTTGCCCTTTATCATTTTACCATTTTCCTGTGCACAAAATAGCTGTGTTCTCTTGCTGTGTTTTCCAAAGTTGGAAACGCTGCCCTTTTTTAATTGACATACACAGTCTCAAACTGTTTGTTGACACAGCTGGCTGGGGAAAAAAATGCGACATTGTCAAACAGGTACACAGTAGACATCAGAAAACCTTACCAACTCCCTAGGTACTTGCACTATACTCATCTGAGCTCCCAAGCTGTTTCAACACCAGTACATTACAGGGGGTGAAGTAACTTGCCTTTGCTAGACTGATCTAGCTCTGGGACACACTTGGGTGGTTTTGGGACCCTCTGATGTATCCAGGTGCAGACTCTCTACGTGACTGTGCATGGATGGTTTGTTTGGCGTCAGAGAGAATTTATTTCTGTCACTGGCATGTGATTCAGTCACTGTGAATGTGGTGGTCAGGCATACATACACAAATAAGATTAATATGGGAATATGTCCCATATTAATAAATCGACATGGTAAATTTGCCTTCCTGGATGCTGGGAAGTCTTCTCTTCTGAAACTTCAAAACACTTTTGCCCCAACAGGTCGCTCAGAGAGGGCGATATAGAGTGTTTCTCAACACCTCTTCCTTGAGGAGCTCCCCAGCAAGACTGTTGGCTGCATGCAAGGCTTCCTGGTAGAGCAGAAGGGATGCACACATTAAGCCACCATAGAAAAAATCTTTGCCACCTCTCTATTGTGAAAGCAAACTCTGTCTTGTTAAAGGACAGTGTGTTGGGGACATTCTTGTTTCCCCAAAGGCAGACATAACATCCTCCACTCTTAGTGCAAATCAGGTACAAAAAGAGCCTGTTTGAATATCAGGCTGACAGTACAGATTAGTTGACCAGCTACCAGGAGTGACATCAGAGCATACTAGTCACTGTGGCAGTAGGCCCCTATTAAGCAGTATAATTGCTCTGATCAGTGAAAAATGCTTTCAGTTCCTATGCCAAATATTCAGTAAAAATCTAATCACCACTTTAAAAATTATGGCTCATGACTTTCTTACATCTTCACTCTGCTCTATTACAGACCTTCTGCTATGAAAAAGACACAAGCTAAACAGCCAATGTTTACATGTTTTTAATACTCTGGTTTTAATTCATAGCATGTATGTAATCACTGTTAGAAAAAACATAAATGAATTAAAACAACATTTAGACTACTGACCACAAATCTGAAATCCAGCAACCTTCCTGGATACTAAATCTAGAAAATGGCTGCTAACTTGATTCCCACTATCTGGCATTACTTTCTTTCCTGATACATTCTCACTTACAGTATTAATCTCCTACATGGCACATTATTTATATTTTTTTCCCTTATACAGTCTTATCACCTTGCCTTTTAACTTCATCATCCAGAGCCGTACAGCCCAGTTTGCACATACTCAGTGCAAACTCTCACTTAATAGCAAACCATTTCTCTGCTGTCATTGCACTGGGATCTTACGCTGTCATCATCTCTCTGATTAAGACTAAAACAGGTTTTCCTCCCTTCTCTTTACAATTCTTCTGATGTTGCATCAAAAGAGTTATATTTTGCATACATAAGGGCCTAGTTATCCAGTCTGTACTTAGGAAAATCCCCACGTAAATAGCTTGCTGGAAACTTGTAATATTGTCTCCTGCCTCTCTGCCCTGCATTTCACCCCTTTGCAGAAGGTATTGTGCAGCCATCTTCCTGAAACGGCGCTTTGAGGGTCAATGCCACTGACCAGCCTGGTGTGCCAGCGCTGCCTGGACAAAAAGGACAAAAACCAAGAAGGCTGGTTGTAGCTCTGGGCCATGAGTGAGGGCATGATACATATGAGGATCTGCGCTGATACAAACCCCAGTAGAAGACTCACTCTCAAGGTGTAGCCTAGCCCCAAATCACAAATTCAGGCACCAGTTCTGCCATACTAATCTGTATCATTAGTGGAAAGTGGTTGTCATCTAGCAGTGGCAGCTGTATGGGCCAGTAAGGGTGCTAACACCCCTCTGAGCAGCAGCCAATCCTTCCAAGTGCAGAGGGTAGACTCAAATTTTGGGAAAAAAAAAAAAATAGGTGATGACATCTAATTGGCAACACTCTAAAAGAACCAGTGACATTCCCACTCGTATACACACAAAAGGAAATAACCTGTCCATAAGCTTATTAGAAAGGAAGATTTCTAAGTGACCTTAAATGTAAGTGCATTTTTTTCCATGTCTGCAATATGGTTTAGAAATGTCAGTGACTTAATCTTATTTAAATGATAATAACATATGAATTATAATGAACGTTCCTTACATGAAAGCAAAATTTATGAAGCAAAACTCTGGAGACCAATACTTTTGTGAGCTACCCAAAGAACTCTGTTTACTTCACTGAAATAAATTCTAAAGATGTAAATTACCACAAATTAGGGTTCTACATGTTTATACTAAAAAGGGATTTGAATGTCTGAACAGTTTGAGTTGATCATTTCAGCCAAAATAATTGTTACTTCACAAAAAAAAAACCAAAACCAAACAGTCCTGAAGACAAGGAAAGGGCTTAAGGCAAGACTGTCATATTGGAAAGAGTGCTCAGAGGAAAAAAACAAACCTCACTCCAGCATCATATGAAGTTCATGAAGTTCTTCAAGGGTGAAGAACTTCACCCTCTTCATGGGTGAAAGTAAACCACTAAGGTGATGCCACATACCAAGGACACTCCTCTTAATAGAGTAAATCAAAGGAGAGAAGAGGATGCAACTGACGTATCCAAAGCCAAGAAGTTCAATGATCTGAGTAACCAATGAAGCCTCATTTCTTACGGATCTGTGTCCTACATTGTTTCCTCAGCAGGGCTCTGATGATGTCTGTCTCACACAGATACAGAGCATCATGGAATTGCAGGAATTTTTTATCTTGAGACTGTCTTGGCATGTAGCTGGGACCCTCAAGGTGCAAAAGTCATTCCAAGAAGAGAGGGAAACATACAGACGTACAGGCACACACAAACACATTCACAGACTAGAATGCAGGATCAGATAAACCTCATCCTTTAGGAAACAGAATAACAAAAAATGTTCCAGTGATAAGCTCCACAGAAGCTCTTTTAAATAAATTAAACAGATGACCTCTTCTACCCTGATTTTGGGCAAAAACTAGTCCAGTTGTCATATGATAAGTAGCCTCCAGCCTATTCCTACTGAACAGTGGGCACTGGGCTTCAAAGGCCACAATCCTGCTTACAGTTATGGAATAGAAAACGGAAAGTTGATGCAATGAAAACTCAGTTGCCCTTTGTCCCAATAGGTCAGGCAGCACGCTGTTGCTTATGTTGGTTGTTGTGTGTGTTGGACTTTGTTGTAGGTAGAGCGCTTCAGCTTCCAAACCGGTCTGCCTGGTATCTTTCATGAGAACTGACACGGAATAAAGAAAGAAAAGCTTGCGTTTGTTGTTGAGCAAAATGAATTGCTCATCATCTAAATGGCATCTGCTAAGCCATAGGTAGAAAGAATGAACAGCAACATATGAGGAGCAAAGTGAGAAAAGATGTCCCTACCTCCATTCTTGTCCCCGCTTCCACCCTTTGCATTAGCACCACATAGTATGGAAGAATAGAGCCTTGTCCTTGCACTGCTCTGATACCTCCAGAAAGTCCCTGTGACCACAGACATTGCGCATCTATCCTTTTTAAGTTGCACTTTTGGAAAAACAGCTCTGCTAGACAAATGTGTCTTTTCACTTACAAAGGCATGTTAGACATTACTTCAGACAAAATCTACATGATGCGAGAGCCTGATTTCTTAAAGCATTGAATAAACTATGTCACAGTTGTAAAGCATTAAACTAGCAGCAGCAATGAACCATGTAACAGTTGTATTAGTTGTAGTATCAGTTGTGTCGGGACTTATCTCTGAGACCAGAATGCAAAGCTGCCATGAGATAAAGAAGTACAGGATGTCTCAAGGCTGCAGACTGCAGATTCTGCAGCTTTGTTAGCAGAATAAGGAGGTAAAGAGCTAAAGTTCACTAAAAGAACACTGTGATGAAAGAAGTAGACGACCACCAGATGTCTCTGAGGACCACTGAGAGATTATAGGGCGCATGCGGGAGTGGGTAGTAACGTATGATAATGAATATGTTGATCATTTCTTGGAAACCTTGTGAATATGTATATAAGGCATGCATATAAGCTGTATAACTAACCCTTTACAGCACACACATTAGGAGGAGTGATCCCCTGTGCGTCCAGCGCTGCAATAAAGAATACCTGCTTAATAGTCACTCTGACTGTTGAGTCCTGACTTCAGTTTTTCATGGCAACAAACAGAACAATCTTTAAAGGAAAGAAACAGGGACTTGAAAGTTTTCATGCCTGTTCTAAGTTGTTCTTTGGCTTAAAAAGCTGAAAATTAAAAAAAAAGCCCCAGGTTTTCAAGGATCTGCTAGTTTTGATTGAATTGAACTATCAAAATACCACCTCCCATTGTATTTTATTTGCATGTCTGAGTGTGATGGAGCTATATGGTTCTAAGTTGCATGATATTGGTCAGAAAAGCAGAGCTAGAAGCTGGGATACTTCTGTTTTTCTTAAGAATGAGCAATATATTCCTATAAAACAAATCTTGTGACATCAATATCACCACCTGAAACAAAAATAGACTTCAATGGGCCAGAGCTAAATCTGAATGTAAAAATCAATGCCATGCTTTACAATCACCTGCAGTCAAAAAAATAATTCAAAGTTCTATTTGTCTGTTAACTGCCAGATAATTGACAATATTTTTCCAGATCCAAACATTTTGGATCTGGGACCTGTATACTTTTGGAGAAATTTACAGGCTGGTTATGGCACACTTTGTCAATCCTTTGTACATTTGAAACAAAAAGCCAGCAATGTGGTCCTGGAACAAGGAGAAAATAAACACCTTTTCTCCTTTCTTCCTCTTCCCTACATTCAAGCAGCACTAAAAGACCTTGAGCACTGAATAATTTGATCAGCTATGTTTGTTACTGTAAACCAGCAGAAATAAAACTTTCTAAGACTTAATTTAAGTTTAGAAAGCAGGCACTTCTTTATTATGGTGCCGGATGCACAGGGGATCACTCCACCTAGCGTGCGTGCCAAGTTGCTCTGCTACAAAAATTATATACAATCAAAATATACATATTCATCATATTTCTGAGAAACAATTAACATATTCATATGCTTTCTGAAAACTCATTAATATATGTAAAGGTCTGTGATGCATGCTCTTTCAGGTACACTGGTGGTCGTCCAGGGTCCTCTGGTGGTTGTCCATAGTCTTCCTCATTGTGTCCACTAGCGAACCCGATCTTTGTGCATGCTCAGCTTGGTTGCAAAATTCCATTCCCCCTTTAATCTTGGAACCTCTAAAAGATTTTCTCGGTTTACTAACCATGCCTACAACTTATCACTTTCTTGACAGGTATATCAAAGCTACATTGTTCAACAGTTAGTTCAGATCATACCTAGTTGCCATTACACAAATTATTTATCACAAAATACATATCATGGTTTTAATTTGTTCCTATGGTTACAAGTTTCAAAACACACAACATTTTAACATTCTATTTCTACTATAATCAAATTTGATGATTTTACAACATGTGAACAGCAAAGATTTTCTCCCCTCAAACTGGGTGTAATTGGAGAGGTCTAAGTCTCCCACCACAAACAAGGGCATGCTGATGTTACAACATGATCTGAGCACAGGATGTATTTGCTGCTGCTGAGCATACACATGTCAGGACTTTAAACTTACTAGGCAAACACTTCTGTACGCTCTTCTGCATTGGGGAACAGTAAGATTATTATTATTACCTAGAATATTTTTCATTATTTTGATCTGGAATGTATAACTTCAAAAGTAATTTACATTTAAATGAAGGGCTAAATATTTGCAAAGTAGTTTCTTCCCATATAGATAACCACCTTAAAATAATGAATTTGACTTTAAAGGGGTCTTGCTGGTATTATGTTTAATGGAAACATCACAAGAATCTGCATAGGATTTCTGAATTGGCTTCCCTGGCAAGTCAGCTAAAAATACTTTTGTCATGCTACATTAAAGAAGCAGTAAAGATGAAGATAAATATATCCTTGGAAGAGAGGAGCCATAAGTGGAAAACTTCCTTTCCAAGACTTTTGGTTGCCATGCTGAAAATACTGGCTCTCAGTCTATGCATTTGATTTGTTCTCGGAACACCTGAGCCAGCAACAGGCAGGAGAATATATTTGTCATTACTGAATTGAGCACGGCTACCCTTTGCTTCTTTTTTATTTCTACTGAAGCACAGAGACATTTAAAATGCACAGCCTCACTCAGCAGTCCTCATTCAGCTGATTTGGTAACACAAGGCACAGGATGCAATGCAGGAGGTGGCAGACAAAGAATATATACCCAGGTCTGCTTTTCCTCAGTAAAGGTAAGCTGACTTGGCTGTGCGTTATTTTCATTTCCTGCTGTTTGCTCTTCAACATCTTCCTGAAATGATCATATTTACAAATAAAATCTTGAAAACCCTTCCCACAACATAAATTATCATTCAGCTGGGTTAAGGGGATCAGGAAATCCAGCTAGGGCACTAACACCTCCCTTGTCACATAAATTAAATTACAGCCTTCAGACAAAGCAGCACGTTGCAAGATGATACCTCCTTCTAAATGCTCCAGTGCAGAATAGGCCTGCCTGCCCACTCTAAGCCATTATAGATGGCGGGTAACAGCCAAACATCCTTGAGACAGTATCCACAATTCTCCTACAAGTAAAAGAACCACAGTTCTGCCTTGACCTTATGGGATCCACAAAAAGGCAGCTGAAGGATGCAGAAAGGGTGCTGTAGACTCCCCTTCACTTCCACACTGTGCACCCACCTGTGGCTTAGAAACAAATATAATGAAGTTTACCAAGTACTGACCTTTTCTCCTGCTTTCTCATCCATGGAATTTTGATTGGTGTCTATAACTGTGATAAAAGTTTACCTCAAATAAATGCTCCTATAGTTGCAAAAGGAGTATTAATTTATGTCAGCCTGAGCCAAAGGCAGCCATGCACACCACTCTCTGGTATAGGGTTTTCTTACGAGATTAAGATTAATTGGTGTAGAGAACTGGGCAGAGGCCACTGCAGTGCCAGGACAAAAAACGAATATGCATCCTCTAACCTTCAAAATGTCTTAGTAAAGACCAACACATCTGTCTCCATCTTTCCTTAAGCAGCTTTGGCCCAGTATTATTTTCTTTCAAATCATCCGCTCTTTCAAACAGCACAGTCTCACCCGCTACTCCTTGCACTTAAAGCACTTTACAACTAAGCTGATAAGTTAATTCTTCACTTCACATTCTTGGTTTGTTAACCACCTCATTTACAGTTGGTGTGTCAGCATCAGATCCTCCCCAGATCATTGTTGACAATGTGTGGGAACACGTTGATGGTGCACTCTGTACAAACTTTCTCAGCACAGATTGTTTGCATGGCATTTCGTCAGGGTCTACAGTGACTTGTCACGTGCAATAAATCACCTCTCGCACAGCCAGTTCTCTCAGGTACTTCCCACCTTTTTCCATGCTAGTCCATTTGCTTGGATGGCATTCGATACCATCCTGAAAGGGATGTTTGCCCTTTACAGGTGACACCAGTCGCCTCCAGAGACTCAGAGTGTTTGTCTTTGTCCCAATCGCTTTATCGATACCTCCATCCCTGGCCAGGTTTCCCAATTGCCTAGCTTCTCTGCCGTCTAAGTCTATAGCATCAGCCCCATGGTCCCAGCATTGGAACAACCAGGAGATAAGTGTTTCACCTTCATGACGGCTAAGGTCCTTCCTCACATTTCGAAAATCCTTCTTAGAGTAGGATTTAACAACTGTCTCTACATCTGAGTCCTCCTCCTGCGTTGACACTGCCCGAAAAGGACCCAGTTTCTGCACAATATGCTGTTAATTTCAGTAGTCAGAAGACACCTACCTAAAAAGTAAAGTTGCTGAACAAATTCAGTCCTGTTTTACCTCAAACCAGGACAAACTTGTTCCATAAAATATATTTTTAAAATGCTGTAAAGTTATTAAGAGAAATAATAGTGGCCAAAACTATATGGTGGGGTCTGGTACACTAGGTAAATTAGCATGCTGTTTCCGACTCTGATGACCTGACCTTCAGCTTTTCTAGTTTTATTTAAATTTAATCACCCAAGCTGAAATTGTATATACCAGCTGTCTGTCAAGGACTGATAATTTATCTTCATTTTAATGACAAAATTTTGTTGAAAGTGTTCTGTTATTGGTAAGAACAGGACTAGAGAATACATTGCGTTGCTAAAGTTGAAAAGTGCTAGCAACACATCCATAAGGAACTTTAAAGTCCCCCTTAAACTGGGTAGAAACTTAATATGTTGTGGCTAGAACTGCATCAGAAGAGAGGGCAGATCACAAAACAACTGTCAGTCTGTTTCCCAGTCCTGATGGCACACAGCAATGAGGCAAGAGCTTCTCACATCTGCTACTGAAGAGGCTAGCCAAGCTGTAGGCACAGCCATTAGACTGGTACTCCAGTAAGGAAAGTAACCTTCCCCACTGCAGCCAGCCTCAACAGGTTCCTCTTCCACCCTGAGAGACAGTAATGCTGTCTTTTACAGCAGGTAGAAGATGGCCAACAAAAAGAAAAGGAAATAAATACAGCTGATAAAGTTAAAGCCTTTCTTAACACTTACCGGTCCTTCCATGGTATTTTTTTCTGCTTTTCATGAATCATAAATGCAAATTCAGAAAAAGCAAAAGGGGGCTGTTGGTTTGGAGCAGGCCAGTACTTGTATGCAGATCTGAATGTTTGACTGGAAATGCTGTGCAGAGATAGCATCACATTATTATTTGTGCCTTTTCGGGTCTGTTTATTTCTATGAAACTGATGCTCTGATCCTGTGTAAGAAAGTATCATGTGGCATTGTAATTAAAAACTACATAACAATATATATGTAGAAAAGAAATGAATCAAAGTTCAGTGGAAACTAATCCTGGAAGCTACTGGCTTTTGAAGATCGATTATGCAACTCCAATAAAACTCTTGTTGGGTTTGATTATATAGCTATAATTGACAATTTTGGAAGTACAGTATTTACTACATTTGAAGATACATCTATATAAACTGCTCTATTGTAGTAGTTGAATCTGTAGAAACTATGATTTTTCTTGTTAGTGGTAAGTGTACATACACATACACACACTTCCTTCATTAGCCCACTTAAACACTTCAATAGCAATAAAACCAGATCCTTTACCCCAGGTCCACCCTTGAAATCCATATGCTTTGCAACACTATGGTCTTTCCATTGTCATTCCCTTGCCTTATCTGCTAAGAGCCTGAATTCATCCCTGGATAAGCTCGTTGCACCACATCTCGTTTGCAAGGAATCCGCTCCGCAATATCCAGCTGTTTAATGGTATCCCTACAAGAGGATTTGGATTCATGCAATTCTGACTGCATCCTAATTACACGCTAAACACTGCCTACAATTACAGCTTTATTTCCATAGCACAAAAATGGGCACACCTCTGTGAAGTCAATTCCTTACTAGATCACAGCATTCATAAAAAGTTTAGATTGTAATTTACTCACAGTTAATTGAGGCTTTATATGTTTTCGTGCCTTCTGTTGCATCTGCCTAGCAATATGTTTTGGTATTATTAAATAACCAATTTACTGCGTCCTTCATGTGTCTGTTTTAAAATCCCTCATTCTTTTCCTTTATGAAGTTACACTTTGCTATGATGATGGATAAAAAAAGAATAATTATTACTTGTTTCCAGCATAAGCAAAGCAATTTAGAGCACTGCTAATATCATTGTCAAGCAAGCAGTTCCTTTTTTCCACAACTAGCATTTGATGTAGTCAGAAAATGACATAGATTACAGTTCACTTATATTACTAGAAAGTATGAAGAAAACTCTATCAAAAGCTTCTCAAATGATTGTTCCCTTCTCTTTCTCTTCCCACCATTTCTACCAAATAACATAGTCCAGTTGCTTTAACATCTGTCAGCGTGGTGCTGTATTCAATGTCCAAGAGAAAACAGAACACACATTGAATAAAGACAACTCTGTTAATCATAACCTACCTTTCATTATAGCTCTTTCACACGTTTTGAGAGCATCTGTTGATTTCTCTAAGCAATGAATAGCAAGCTTTTGATATTTTTGCAAAGAAATATAACCAGTTAGCGAAAACGTACTCGCAAACTCCTAATACCTTTTTTCTTGTCTACTTGGACATCAACAAAGACACATACCCATACAAAAATATAGGCGTGGAGTGTTTTGGCTAAGCCAGGGGAAGGAGTTGGTGAGTAGGCTGACCAAAAAAAAATAAAAATCCTTTTCCCTGCTTTTGCACGGTTGTGCTTACTTATGCTGCTTACACACACACACTAAATTAGCCTTCTTGTCAGGGAAATTGCCTAGAATTCCACGGAAATTTGAAGAGCAATTACTGCCTACCTTCTCACAACCTCCACCTCACTCTGAGCACATGGATCATGCTCTCTGAGCACACCTTCAGGATCTCTCTGGACAGAGCTGCAGGCAAAAACGTAGTTTAAGGCAGCATAGGATAACTTGCACTTACACGAAAAATAACCAGCTTGGACTGAACCTGATATTTTCTCACTGTGTGGATGAATGTAGGAAGGAAAAGCTGGATGAGACAGAGCATCATTTTTTTCTTAATTGTGTACTGTGTATTTCTACAAAGAGAGCGATTTCTGAAATCTGGCTACATTCCCATATATGGAAAATAATGATATATGTTTCTTATGGGTGGTATATAGAAGACTGTGCAATGACCACAACTGAAATATATACAGATTACAGATACAGTAGTGACTTTGCAGTTAATGTCAGCCTGATTGCCAAGGTCTTGTAAGAAGGTTGACAGTTCATGTATCCGACAACAGCAGCATGCCTGACTCATTAGTCACCATTCCCTCTCATTCATCCTCCTCTTTCAAGTCTGAAGCATGTACAGAGGATACTAGGTCTTGTACCAAAACCAGATGCCATTTTCAAGTACTTTGTAACTGAACTCACAGACAATCCACAATCAGGTTCTCTTTTTCCAAATCAACGTGGATCAAAAATGAATAAAAAGAGGCAAGAAAGCATCATTCTGTGAAAACTCTTACGTAATTCACTTTCTCTGTAAGGTGCCTACCTTGCCAAATGCAAGCTGCCCAATGTCACCTTAAATAAATTTAGACATGGTTAATAATACCAGAGCAGCAGAGATACTTCTTGATCCTTGCTGAATAAAGAATTTTACACTATAGGCACTGAAGGCTTTCTAGGCCTTTGAAACATAAATCTCTCAATCAGGCACATAAAGAAATCAGAATAATAGCCATGGTAAAGCACAATCCAGCTTGCTGAAGTCAGAGACTTCAAAGAGTCCATGGCAAAATTAGGAGTAGGACTGCCTTGCCTCAAACACATTCAGAAGAAAATACCTCTTTCTTACTTTTTTTTTTAAGTAGAATGTCTCTGCAATTATTTCTTAGAACATCATTAGTATTGTGATTGCTTGTGTAAGCTCTGTTGTGATGCAGCGAGGTGAAAAAAGTACTTGATGGTACAAGGACACTTAGACTAAGCGTGAAGAGTGAGACAGACAAATCCATCATGCTTAGCCTGCAGATCCAAGTGCACAAAGCAAAGAATGCTAAAAACCTACCACACATGCAAATAAAAACAGCAAATGAAAGCACAAGGGATATGCATGGTGGGATAAAACGGGGAAAATACAGCATTAAAGATCATCCTTACTGGTCTCAGGAAGGAGTTGAGACACAATGATCAGACTAGCATCTTCAAAGCAAGAATGCGGAGCATCCAGTTGGAGATACTGAAGCCTAATTTTCAAAGTGCTGAAGATGAGCAAGTCAAAGGCAGGCATAGCATGACAAAAAACAAGCCAATCGATTTATTGCTGAGAACATAAAACCTAAGCAATTTTGAACATTTCCAGCTGAGTCCCTATTTTCCACCTACTTAACATTCCAATGAACAGAATTTTTAGAGTCCCACTCAGCAATAAGGAACCTATTAAATGACATGGAGTAACATACGCAATCAGAAGTAGACACCTTATTTTAACCTGACAGCTCCTTAGAAAAACAATAATACAAATCCTATTCTTGCATAAAACAATTGGAGTTAATTTACTAGTTATTATTATGATTATTATAAGGTTTATTGTACTACAATTTCAGCAAAATGAATTATAGAAACAAAACAGTGCTATGTGAATAATAAGAAATTAATTAGCACAGGAAAATACAACTGTTTAAGAGATTTTCTTGTTGTTATTGTAGTCTTTTGTTGTACAGGCTTAAATCTGAAGTATAAAAATACCAAATGGGCCTAATATATGTACATGGAAATTTCTCTATTACAATTCCAGTAATCCCACTGACCACAATAAGATTAGTTCTGTGATAAAATGGAAAATCAGATGAATAGGAATGGTTTCTAAGCACAAACAAATAAAATCTAAGAAAATAGAACAAAACAAACCAGAACAAAATAGATATTCATATATATTAATATACATCTTGTAATAATAAATTACAACAATGTCAAGTAATCAATTTTATTAAAGGTGCATATATTCAGTGAGTCTGTCCTCTCACCAAGAAAACAACAAAGGAGAAAGTAGTATGAGTTTGCCTGCAGTGAGGGAGCCAAGGGAAAATATTTTTCTGTCTTCTAATCTTCTTGTTTAAGCTTTGTATTTCTTCAGTTTTCTCTTCCTCGGCAAATTCCATATCAGCTTTTACTGCCACATTGTTAGGGACCACATTGTTTTGCTGCAGCCTATTAGATGCATGAAAGGGGCAAATGTGAAAAAGGCATTGAGATCTTGACATATGCAATGGCAGAAGGCCAACTGAACTCACAGACAAGAGAAACAGAAGGGCTGCCAACTTACAGGCACCATACTGATAACTGTACACAGCTACAACCCTGAAATTGACTCGTCAGTCTGCAGCAGACCTGCAAAACTCATAAAACATTTACTGATAAGGTAGTATGCAGACAACACAGCTAAGGACTTTTCACAATGCCAGCACTATTGCTATTACCCAGAAGGCATCTTCAAACAAAAATTTTGCATTAAATTACACACAACAGCTTCACAAGAAAAATAGTGACCCTGTCATATTTTTAGATTTCAAATTTGCTACACTGGGCCATCCAAAGCATTTCCTCATTCCACCAGCAGAAAATATTAAGCTTCAAAGAAGAGAAAAGTCATTATTTACATGTAAATTCCATGTTATTTGTCATGGTCTTTTTATATGTAAGTGATGACCTGGCACAGTTGAAGAAGGCTGTGGTTTTTCTAATTAGTTTATAGGACAATTTCTGCAGGGTTATCATAAGCAAGTCTAGAAGAGATCTCTTCACAAGTCTAGCACTGTTAAGTGTATTCCATCGTGATTCCCCTTGTGATCCAGGTTTGATTTCCCCAAGAAAATTAGGACCACGTATTCCAACTTGACTTCCCTTGTAATGGCATCATCCCTAGATAATCTTCCCTATTTACAGCTATAAGTTATGGCAAGAATTTGTTGGAACTTGCAATTTTCCTCTCACTCCAGACAGAGTTTATCATGTCCCACCAGAGAAGATCCCATTGCCTATCTTTCCTTGTTGACTCACTCCCACCCAAAATGTTTATCTCACTTTCTGAGTGTATTAAAGGAATAACATAGTCTGCCTTGTAGCAGAGATGGGGGAAAAAAGGTTTCAATATAATCAGTAAAACTGCCATGGACTAATCTTCCTCTGTCTTGGATGACACATACAGACTGCGCACTCCCAAGTCCAGGCTGCTCCTCCGGTTGTTTGATTCACAGAAATGCATCGGTTTGCCTCAGCTCCCTCTGTTTTATGTTCAGGCCCTTCTCTTCCAGAATTCAGAAAAACTGCAATAACAAACTTCCAGCATCACACTTACAGCTAAAGTGACATATAATAGTAATAGAAAAAACACTTTAAACAATGAATTCCAAACCTCCTTCCCCAAAAAATGACCTCTACTGGATAGTTAAAGTTTTATTTTTCAAACTGAGAAAAACCTACACAAAAAAAAGGAAGGGAGGAAGGGAGGAAGGGAGGAAGGGAGGAAGGGAGGAAGGGAGGAAGGGAGGAAGGAAGGAAGGAAGGAAGGAAGGAAGGAAGGAAGGAAGGAAGGAAGGAAGGAAGGAAGGAAGGAAGGAAGGAAGGAAGGGAGGAAGGAAGGGAGGAAGGGAGGAAGGGAGGAAGGGAGGAAGGAAGGAAGGAAGGAAGGAAGGAAGGAAGGAAGGAAGGAAGGGAGGGAGGGAGGGAGGGAGGGAAAAGAATTATGACTGTTTACTCCATTCAGTCGACGTTTCATTAAGAGTTCTTGCAAATTGCCCAGTTAGGATAATATGACTGGCAATATTGGCATAGGGATCTTCAGAATTTAACTGATTCTTTTAGTCTAACGTTCAATTTTTCTCTCAGGAACATACACTCAGAAATCCCATGTTCTGAGACTTTCTGCTTTGTTCTGTCCAGGTTGAATTCTTTGCATGCAGTTTCTTGCACCTTGCACTTGTAGTGCCACTGAATCTGAAACATAAGTGACCAACCCACTACTGAAAGTTATTTTACTGAATAAATATCTCCCCATGTGTCAGAATTCCGTCCTTACCTTCCTGTAAATTTGACATAACAAGCCAGTAGAAAGGATTGTCAGCCCCAAATTATCCACATATTCATTGACCACAAAGTAAGAAATTGTTAGATAATTATTTTCAACATACAGACCCCTCCAAACAAAAGTATACATATGATTCATTGGTTTGTCCTTGCGATGGTGTCACAGTAAAGCTGATAATAAGCTCTGTTCCAAAATCCTACTGCTGACTTTCACATTCACAAAATTTGACACTAGGCAAATCAGTGCTACCACAGACTTTATCCCTGACATTAAATTTTCATTTGCAATGAAGAATTTACTTTTATTTTCAAGAAAACAGGTGGTCTCAATCTGAAAATAACAGCATTCAAGGTTAATCAAGGTTTCTTTAGACTGATGCAACTGCAATATCCCACAGACACATTAGATGAAAAGGAGGTCTCCAGTATCAGCTGACCTTGTGAGGATTGTACAGCAACATGATTCCTGTGACATGACTCCTGCTTCGACAAAGAATGTGTCTACTCCTTCCTGCTGGTTGATTCCATGAGAATATGAGAAACTACTGCCATGGTCATATCTTTATGTGGTCACCAGATCCAGAGAACCTGGAGAGCTGGAGACACCTCTGTGAAAATTCTGAAGCAAAGCTACAATTGAATCTATTAACTTGAAAGATAATATTCTGCTACACACTGGGTCCCAGGTCCTTCTTTGTTCTTTAGCAGGTGAAAAGTAGACAAAAGTAGGGGGACATGCTGGCACAGAGGTATCCTCACAAATTGGCCTGGGGCAGGGAGAGGGGGGCACCGTTCAGCATTCACTGCAGCATACACACACACACATATATACATATATATGAATTTATATACACATAAAGGAAAATCTGCAAAGAGCTTCTTGAATACTGTGTGCTGCTGCCATGGGAAGGGGCTGCCTTCTGCGGGCTTCTGAACTAGCTGCACTGACACTGAGCAGCAGTGCGGGGTCACTTTCATGCAGTCCTTTTGCTAGCACAAGACAAAATGAGCTGCTCGCTTGTTAAAATACTTCTGTATTTCAGTCACTTGAAAACCTTACCATACAAATTTGCTGTACTGCAGTTAAGTCCTGATGCATGGAGGGACTTTATGTCCTTTCAGATGACAAAGAGTTTTCACTGCTACTTCTCAGAAGCGTTTTGCCTCTCTAATGGCTATTTTCAGAAAGATTTGTTTGTTCTCACAGGACATTTCTGCCAGAACTGTGAAAATATGGTTAACCTGCCATGGATAAACTTAATTATAAAGCTTGCTAAAAGCACAGGTTGAAGTCCTACTTACTGCTGGTGACTACAAGTTTCTGTCTAGCTAGAAAAGCCAGCTGCTTCAAGTCCAGCAGCATTTCCATAACAACATGGTGTTAAAAAACTCGTATTTTAACACTTCAAAAATGAAAAGGTAATTTCTTATGTTTTTCTTTCTGTTTCCTACTTTGTAGGTTACTGATCTCTAGCTAAAGGATTTCTTAGAAGCTAATTACAAGGTAGACTAAAGCCCTATGGCAAAGCCTCAAGATTTCTCCTTTGGCTACTCTAACTAATGAACTAGAAATCCTTACCTCCTGTACCACACTCTTCCCTTATCGGTGTTAGGTGGACCTCTGGTGTGAAGCAAGCATCATTATCCTCATTTCACAGGCCAAAGAACTGAAGCACTAGAAGGCATAAGCAGGACTGAAATAGTTACAAGGTAGAAAAGAAGACACTAATAATCACAATAAGACCCATGTGTCCTGCAAGCTACTATCAACAATATCCCTCACATGAGAAGGAAACAATGACCATATCACTGTACAAACTGCGTGCATAATTTGCACTAAAATATAGTCTCTTCAATACTAACAACTGTGTGTAAGATTTACTTGCCACACTGACTGAGCATTCACCTGGCTCCTCTGCACTGCACTGCATTCATTTCTCCTCCTTGTTCCTAGCAGGCTTTTTCTGCAGTTAATGCACTGAGAGAGATGCTTGGCCATTTCAGGCTTTCCTACAACCATGAAAATTTCGCCTATGACTTCCAGTGTGGCTGAACCAAAGCCCAATGGCTAAACTTCACATGCCAACATAATATTGCCTCCAAACCATGGGAAATTTTCAAATATCAGCTATTTCCTTACAGCTACAGCTGTTTATCTCACTGCAATTCAGAAAGGGCTGTAATTTGTCAGACATCCCTTCATCTACGTTTGTGGAGACACGCTAACACTTGGTGGTCACCCTATTCCTCCTGGGTTGATATATCCTTTGCTGGCTCTTCTCCCCCAGCTCCTGAAGAAATTCCGTCTGTTTCAGAAGTTTCAAAACACGGAGAAAGGATACACAGAATGAAAGCTGTAAGGGTCAGGTTTATCTTCCATGAGCAATGAGACGGTAGATGGAAAGGACCCTTCATGATTCGGAAGTCTTCAGAGGAGGGCAGAGATCTTTTCTTAAGATGGAAAAGCTAATCTGCTGCTGCTTCTTGTCCACCTCCCTTCTTTCTGCCACGCATGGTTCCCCCATCAGTTCCAGAGTCACAGTCATACCCTGAAGGCCCATGGTATGGAGTGAAAGTGTAATACTTGTGAGTATCAGTCATCAGATAACAGTGGGTCACAAAAATATTCTAATGAGGAAATGTCAAAGGAAAAATATGCTTCAGATCCTGCTATATTTTTGCCCCAGTAACAAAAGAAAAGAAAAACAGCCTCTTTGTTTTCCACTCATGTAGCCCTATTAGATAGGGAGGCTGGTTTTAATTCCTATGTGACCCTAACTGCTAGATAACACTTTAAACTTTTACACTGTTTTACTAATCCTTGTAGACATACTTTGCTTCCCAGTCTTTCTGAAAAGTGTAAACAAGTATGATTCAATGGCACAGTTCCAATGCAACATCTTATACTCCACCCATGCTTATCTTAAATTTTGAAGATCCATAGGAACCCCAGCATCAAGCACGGTACAGAATAGGCCGCAGAAGATAATTGTCAGAACCTAATTGCACAATTTTTCCTGTCTCCTCATTTTCTGTCAGTTGCAATTGGGCCATTACAGGTATACATTTTCCCAGACAACAAAAGTAAATACATACATTGAATTGCAATGTGATTTTGCTAGTACAAGCTAGAATCATGGTATTCCTGGATGCATTCAGCATATTTTTTCTGCTGCTGCTCTCTTTTTTTTTCCTCCAACTCCACCTTCATGTTCTGATTTTCTGACTTCTGCCATTAGTCAATACTTGTCTATCCCAACAACAATGCAAGTTGTATATTTTCCTCCATACTGCGGCCCAAACTGCCTGCCAGAAAATAATGTTAACATCCCTTTTAAAGACAAATAATATCTGCAGAATCATTTCAGGGATTAGGGTTTCCAGTCCTCCCCTCCAATTTCTTATGCTGATAATACTGAATAGGTAAGCTACTTGGGGCACAGAGGCCACTGAAATGGCCTTCCCCAATTATTATTTAGAGGTTGCTAATATTAATATGAATATAGGTTCTGAAAGTGTCTCAAGATCCAGTTGTGTAGCAGGACTCTGTTAGAAAAAAATAATACTTAAATACAGACTGAAGTGATGTCCCTATCATCAAGACTTTAGATTCTACAAAATAAGACTGTCAAGAATAACTGCAATTCCCCAGATGTGTACAGAACAGGACTGCAGCCGAAAGTGTTAAAAAATCATGATTCATTCCCTAGAAAATGGTGAGGCTGGCTTAAACATAATGAGATTTTAAAAAATCATAAAAGATGAGTTCTGCTTGCCTTCAGGTAAGTGCATTACCATTACATTTTTCAACATTTTCTTCACATGCTTTTGGGCTAGAATCTTAGTTTACAGCTGGATGTTAATATTCTAATGTGTTCAGGGAACTAAAAAGGCTTAGAAACAGCCCAGTAATACTCCAAGTCTTGTGATAAAGCTCCCGGTGAAAAATTGCCAATGCAATGATTGTTTAGCTCTGGCTAGAAAGGATGTCAAGGGCACCCAGCATTTTCAAGTTCTTGAAATAAGCCAAAAGGTCAGATCATGTGCCTGGAACTCATTTTTGAGAGCTGCATAGCCAATAATTCTGAATCCCTTTCTCCACTTCACCCTCCAGATCTTTAGTATGTAAGTTAACCTATTTCCTCGAACTTGCTCAACGTTCTCCAAATTAGTGTTCACCCACTCATTCATTTCAATGTGTTACCAAGAGACTTGAGCTTTAAAATAATTTTGTCATTTGCTATCATTATCTTCTATCAAGAAAGTGTTCTGCTTCATTATGTCTTCATTAAAATAAGTTTCCAAGTGGCGTGTGGGTGAACAGAGCCCTCCAATTCCATTTATGCCATTTGTGAAGAATGGTAAAGAGCAACTGTCTGCAAGAATCAATAATTTTATAATTAGATATGTATTAGAGTAGCTACATGTATGATATATCACATAATGAGTCATTCTGCAGAACTGCTGGAGCAGCAGGAGAATATTATCCTATACTTTGCCCTTTGTTCACTGTCACCATATATTAATGCACGTGCACTTTGCACACAATGAAGACAAAACAATGTTACTCCAGCATGGCAAGGCAATATCATCTTGATTTGGTGAAAAATTTATTAATCTACTAATAAGATGGTATTTGTTTGACATACTTTTACCTCTCTGTTTTTCAAGGTGATAAGAGCTGATTGCCAATACAGTGACGATGCAGCCTTCTCACATGGTCCCAGAGGTCAGATGCCTGTGCCTCTTGCTCTGACATGGAGGTGCCTTGTAGGTATTGGTGTGCTAAAGAGCACTATTAAATACATTTTGTCTTTTGCAACAGCCTATAGCAAGTCACATCTGCAAACAATAATGCCAGATCCACAGACTGAAAATCTTGGAAACATTTATCAGGTCCAGTTCAAATTTGTTAGTCATTTGCCTTAAGCAGTGTATTTTTCTGAGTCAGCAGGTGGCAAGCTATTGCAGAAATCAAAAAATCAGCCTGCACTCCAGACTGCAGATGTATTTATCTTCTCCATCTTATCATATCTTGATACATTTGGACCTATCCATCAGTTGAGAACAGCACCTTTATGAATTCCTATGAACATTTCAAAATCGGTTACTGAATACAATTTTGCTAATGAAGAGATCATCCTTCCACACAAACCCCATCTGTGCCATACTGATATTATCTGCCAGGCATTTTTAAATGCTTTGCAGAAAAAAGAAATTTTTAATCATCATGCAAAATGAATTAATTTCTTCTTACTACCAAAAGTCCTTCTCACGTGAGACTAAAGAAGGGTGCTGTGACAAATATGCGTTGTTCATACTCAACCTTGACCTTTTGTGTAACTAGGAAGGAAAAGTGTTTGCATTCATGTTGGACTACCTCTTTTCATGGACACCTAATTGTCTGAATAGTTAAGCAAAAGGAAGAACCATTTTTAAAACCTTTATCACAATATCCACATGGATTTACAGAGCTGCTGGCTCATGATCACTTCACAGCTATGTCATCATAATTCCTAGGCAAATGAGAACTGCTGGACCTTGTAAAACATATCTGCCCATAGTGACTTTTAGAGCATGGCTTTCCTTCAACCCTCTGTAAATACTACATATTTACCATTTAAATCTTCATTTGTAAAAGACATTTTTATTCCACCTTTCCACTCTGCTTGCTTACCTTCATACAACATAAAAGGTCTGCAGCCAGGCAAATGCACAAGTATTGTATGAAATGTTTACACTACGTAAAACAAGAAAGAAAAAATTTATCACTGATAGGAATTCCTTTACTTACCACATGGGCACAGTCTCTTCCAGCTTTCATCATCTGTGACAATATTCATTGTATCCTTAGTGGGAACAGGAACACAACTTAGAAGAAAATAGAGGTGATCTAGAACAGAGTGTTCCAGATCCAAGGTTTTAAAAGTATAACATGAACACCATTATCAAGGAATTCTAATACGTTTTCATCATTACTCTTTTTTGTTAGTTGGACACAAGTGAGTTGTTCTGATCTCACAGTGAAAAGAGGCTGATAAAACACTAGTATTTAGTTGAGATAGAACAAAACTGGGTATAAAAACAACATTTAGCATTAGAGGGCTATAAACTAGCAAATAAAAATCCCACCTTTAGCTGCCATCTTCCTCCCGGCTGTGATCCCATTGGCTCCAACAAAGTTAAAAAAATCCCATTGATCTGGCACAGGATTTGATTTAATTTAAACCAAAAAAAAAAAAAGAAAAGAAAGAAAAATTAAGACCCTCCTCTCCTTGTTGATTTTAGACTAAACCCAGACCATTTTACCCACAAGGAATGTATTTTGACCAATAACTCAACAATTCTGAAAAAACTAAGTTGAGGAAAACACAAAGAATTACTAATTTGATAAGGTTTAGAGTGTCTTTGGTAAGACAGTAGAAAAACCTATGCAAACAGAAGATAAAGCAGCTACTGGCAATCTTAGTGGGAGTTATAAGTAGATAGCAAGGATCCCCCTGTGTATTCAGACCCAGCTACTGGAATAGAAATAGATATGCCTTTAAAATTAAAGAGTGGGTTGGATTCGTTAAATACACCAATATGGGATCTGGTAGCTTAAAACTAACCTACACTGGATTAAACAGGATCTCCGTGTGCAGAGACATTACTGCCATGAAACCAGTATCCCTCCCCAAAAATAAAAGCCAGCACCCCATCAGCTCCACCCCTGGGGACAGTCAGAGCATATGTCAGAGAGGTCTTGTTTATTTATTTTACAGGTCGGCTCAGCACCAGAATTTTTTTTTTTTGTTTGCTTATCCAGATATATTACATAGTGTATGTGGCAGTTAAACTTTGAGGTTAGATATTAGGAGGCACAGGTTCCAGGCTATAAGGAAAAAACTTGCAATTTTGGTCACTTATTTACAGTAAAATATTCTTACACACACAAGACACAGCTTTGTGCATTTCCTTGAGCCTCATTTGTCTCTTCACTGAATTGCATCCAGAATCACGCTTTTCATTTCCGTCCCTAATTTCAGCCTTTGTATTTGGCTAGAAAGCTAAAGAGTGGAACCAAAGCAAGGCAACTTTGCTAATAGCCTAATTCTGGAATTCAGAGATAAAAGCATTGCGCTTGATGGCTCATGCTTAGTTAACTGCGTAAAGATTTTACTCTTCAACTTACTAGAATACAGTAAGACAAAAGCATTTCAGTTACTTTAATGATAAGAGAAGCCAGTGCAGCAACATGGTCCAGTGCCAAAGGATGACAACTGGAAATGTTCACAGTACTTAGAAATACTATCCTTTTTATTGGATTATTTTCTCATTAAGATGAGATGTATTAGACAGGAATTGATAACTCTGTGTTTTGAAATTTTGCATGTGTTCCCTGGCTTTATGGTACTAAAAACAGTTGCAAACTTCCCATCTGACGGACTGGCCTCAAATGAAAAAAACAAACTCAATTATTCCACCTGCATTCTAGGTAGATTATTAGCACCTGGGTTTTTTTTTTTTAATCTTTGCTAAATACTGTTGTTTTATCAAAGCATTTAAAAAATGCCGTACTCAGAATTTTAGCATTTCCTTGTGATGGGATTTCTTATCTGTGGTTAACTATGAGGAAAAGGCACTTCATTATTTTTCTGTGGATCAAATCAACTGTCAACAAAGCTTATGCAACTAATAACAATAATAGGCTGACCTAGGTAGAAAATGTTGAAGAACTAAATATTTAAACCTCAATTGCTTTTTCTTCTCTCAACTACAATCTCTGAGGATACTTTTTAAGGAGTATGAAGCTTCCACTTGCTACACTGTGCCCTGCACTGTGCTCTGTATGTTCCTCTCTGCCTCTCCCATCACTGAAGCACTCAAATGCCTCAAAGAGTTGAAAATATTCCTAGCCTGTGAAAGTACTTGCTATATTCCTAAGTAATTCACTTAAAATATTATTAAGACAGCTCTACAGGTTGGGAATGAATGTTGAAACACAGGGCTACATACATATCAGGACACCGTGTGGTAATAACTTGTCAATATAATAGTTATTTGTGTATTTATGTATGATCCTAGGTCTATAACAAAATACCCTGGGTTTGCTTCAAGAAAAAAATCATACATGTAAATGCATGTCAGTTTTTCCCAAGAAAATATTCAGATCTTCAAGACTGATTCCTCTGTATGTTTTATTAACAGCAAAAAAAAATTTAAACATAAAAATAAAACCATATCATCACACATACAATCTTACTCATGATCTATTCTGAGACTTTTGTAACAGCAAAATAAAGAATGTATTCCCATAACCTGTACACATGACATTTTTTCACACATGCATCCTATTTATTTCATAGTCATTCCAGGATGTCTTGAAATCACACAAAGCTAAAAATGGTTTAAATGGAATTTAGATTTTTGTTTGCTCAGCAGCTGTGCTTAGTAGCTGTACAGGCAGCTAGTCTCCCAAAGTATTAGTTCTTTTGGTCTTTTTCCATAGCTGAGTTCATTTTTAAAATAACTTCAACATTTCAAGAATGATCCATGGGCTTGGGCTACCTTTAATTCTTTTCCATTTTATTGGGACACTTTTATTGCAGTTTTTTCTTCTATAGCTACCCATACAGAAACTGCCAGCTTGACTCTACATCCAGGATCAAAGCCAATGTCTGTCATTCTATAACAGGAAGATCAAATTAAAATCAGCTTGCTCATCAGGATCTTTGAAACATCTTTATTTCACCTGCCTAAGTATTTTTAAAAATGCCTCTTTAAGTTTCTATGCATGCTGTAAGTTACCAACTTCTTTTTTTTCAAGGTCATGTCCATGGAATTATATTTGATGACGTGAAAAAAAAAGAAAGACAAATTCTTAAGAAAAAAGCCTAGAATTTTGGCATGCCTTTTTTCTTAAATATTTTTAGGGACAAAACACTAGCAAAAAAAAGAACAGAAACATACTGTGGCAGGAAACAAAAAGTATGTAGAGGTCTTCAATACAATTCAATGTATATTGTTCTACTGTCGCAGAACGTGGAAATAAGATACGAGTCTAGCCTTCACAAGTTATATAGCATAATTGTATTATGTTTTTTTCTAAGGTTGCAAAACTCGTCTAAGATACTGCAAGCTCCAGGAAGGCACATATCAGCTACAATCACATTGCTTTATACCAGCAGGGGGGCATTTTTTTTATGCTGAGTGCTGCAGACAATTCTAGCTCTTCCAAAAAGGTACCATGAAATCCTTAATGTGAAAAAAAAGGATACTTAAAGCATTAAGAGAAACACACAAACCATGGAAACTCCATGGAAGAAAAAGTAAATTCTAACTTAATTTTACCTTGTTTTCAGGAACCATTGTATTGCCGTTATTTTCTCTAGCTCACCAAAGCAGCTCTAAAGGAAAGCAGAGTAGGCTGTAAGAAGGGATACATGAGAAAGTGAATAGACTGAAAATTAAAGAAAGGTCTAAACTCTGAAGTTGTATTGCAACTGATTTTGTTGCTACTGTCCAGAGATGTACCACCTCACAGAATCACAGAATGGTCAGGGTTGGAAGGGACCTCTGGAGATCATCTAGTCCAACCCCCCTGCCACAGCAGGGTCACCTACAGCAGGTTGCCCAGGATGGCATCCACGCGGGTTTTGAATGTCTCCAGAGCGGGAGACTCCACAACCTCTCTGGGCAGCCTGTGCCAGTGCTCTGCCACCCTCAAAGGAAAGAAGTTCCTCCTTATGTTAAGATGGAACTTCCTATGTTCAGGTTTGTGCCCATTACCTCTTGTCCCATCACTGGGCACCACTGAAAAAGATTGTTCCCATCCACCTGGCACCCTCCCTTTAAGTATTTATAAGTATTGATAAGATCCCCCCTCAGTCTTCTTTTCTCCAGGCTAAACAGACCCAAGTCCCTCAGCCTTTCCTCATCAGAAAGATGCTCCAATCCCCATATCATCTTAGTAGCCCTTTGCTGGACCCTCTCCAGCAGTTCTCTGTCCTTCTTGAACCGGGGAGCCCAGAACTGGACACAGTACTCCAGATGCGGCCTCACCAGGGCAGAGTAGAGGGGGAGAATGACCTGCTGGCCACACTCTTCTTGATGCACCCCAGGATGCCATTGGCATTCTTGGCCACCAGGGCACATTGCTGGCTCATGGTCATCCTGTTGTCCAGCAGGACTCCCAGGTCCCTTTCTGCACAGCTGCTCTCCAGGAGGTCAGTCCCCAACCTGTACTGATGCATGGGGTTATTCCTCCCCAGATGCAGTACCCTACACTTGCCTTTATTGAACTTCATAAGGTTTCTCTCCACCCGATTCTCCAGCCTTTCTAGATCACACTGAATGGTCGCACAGCCTTCCGGTGTCAGCCACCCCTCCCAGTTTTGTATCACCAGCAAACTTGCTGACGGTACACTCTATCCCTTCATCCAGGTCATTGATGAACATATTGAACAGGACTGGACCCAGTACTGACCCCTGAGGGACACCACTTGTTACTGACCTCCAACTGGACTCTGCACCACCAACCACAACCCTCTGAGCTCTATCTGTCAATCACTGATCAATCCACCCCACTGTCCGTTCATCTAACCCACACTTCCTAAGCTTGCCTGTGAGGATGATGTGGGAGACAGTGTCGAAAGCCTTGCTGAAGTCAAGGTAGACAACATCCACTGCCCTCCCCTCATCCACCCATCCAGTCACGCCATCATAGAAGGCTATCAGATTAGTCAGACATGACTTCCTCTCGGTGAATCCATGTTGACTACTTCTGATAACCCTTTTTTTCCTCCAGATGCTTGGAGGTGACACCCAGAACAAGCTGTTCCATCATCTTTCCAGGGATGGAGGTGAGGCTGACTGGGAGAAATCAGACCTTTTACTTATGAAAAGCAACATCTGAGATTCCCAGTATATGTGGGAGGAAATAAAAAATTACGGTCTGTGGCAGTAAGAACCAAGGCCAGAGCTCTTCTGCACAGGGTAAGCCTGATCCTACTCACCATAAAACCTCAATGTGCCTTTTTCTTCCTATACTTGTTAAATGCCACTCAAACTTTGCCACATTTCTGTACCAAAGTCTGGACATAGTTGTGGTGTTCCTTACTGTTTCTTTGCATTAGTTATTTTTCTTTTGCTTTTTCTGTGGCTTTGTAACATGGTAGTATGCCAGCTTTCCTTTTAAGTGGTCTAAACCTTTTATGATTTAATTAAACTAATATGATACTTAATCATCTGCTTCCTTTCTATCACTAGGCTTCCTTTTATTTTTTTAATTAAATTTTCCTGATTGTGACAGATGCAGACAAATTACTGCAGTTGCTCAACACATTTGAAAAATAAGGCCACTTTTTTAGGAGTCTCTATATAAATCTATGTAGCTGGCTCCAGTTTTTAACACTTGGGATAGACGATGCCTCTTGCTTATCATCCAGGTGGATTTCAGTGCTCTTCCTTGTCTCAGCAAGGGACATATTTGTCTCTTTTCCCAGGCTGTCACCCAGAACAGCTAGGTCCAAGTGAAGAGGAAGTTTCACAAGGTTTCAATTGCAGTTTTTGCTGATCTAACCCAGGCCGTAGTTGCCAGGTCATCACAGACAGAAGTTGTGCAAAGTTCACTAACGTACGTTTTGGAATGGATGGTGTCAAGTGTAATTAAATAAGATAAATTAAACTTTCGTTCTGCACTCTCCTTCATGTCATTCAGCAAGATGGTAGCAGTCTTTTTTTTTTATTTCTTGCTTACATTTACCAATTGATCTCCAAGTCTGAAAATCAAAATCAACAAGTTTGTAAACAGATATTGAAAACCCTACCATAATCCAACAGGGAATTGGGTCCCAATTTTATGTACACCTTAACCATGCTTAGGGTGAGGAGGGGGAAGGAGACCATTGTCAAGGAGCTGCATGGAGAATAAATGCTTCTTCACAGTTTTGGTATTTAAACTTACCAGGACAAAACCCCAGTGGCAAATCCTACACCCCACTCCTGTACTCTCTACCCCCAGTTTTCCCACCAGGAGTACAGGGCAGAATATTTCCTCTTAATATTTAACCAGAGATTATGCCCAGTGCGACCACCGGTGGCTTTCCAGCAGCCACCAACACCCAGGACCAGCTGTTCTGCCCGGAGGTGTGGGCCTCCTACACCGCCTTGCAGACCGTGGCGGGTGCCTGGCAGGCAGTGTGGCAACACAGGCCTTGCCATGGGACAGCCTCCCCTCTGGCATGGGGGGTGCCAGGCATCGTGGCGGCTGGCTTCCATGTCTCTTTGGCACAAAACCCCGCGGCCCGGCCGGGCCTGGGGACATAACGGGCACAGGAGCAGGGAAGCAAGCCAGGGTGGCGGGGTTTGGGCATCACACCCCACCAGCCACGGCCGCCAGCCTTTGGCAGGGCCCACCAGCCACCTTTGCTCCTTCCTCCCCTCACCCTGCCCTGCCCTGCGGCCATGCGCTCTGGGAGGTGATGGGCCCCGGGTAGCGGCCCCGCGGGGAAGGCCGGGTCCGGGGTGGGGGGGAGGCTGGCCCGGTACCCCGGGAGGACGCTGTGCCCCATGCACAGCCCCGGCGGGCGTGGGGCAAAGGCCGGCAAGGAGAGGTGACCGTCATCCGGGCCTCGCCCCGCGGGCTAGCTGGGCGAGCAGGGAGCCAGCGGGGCTGGTAGGGGCGGGGGGGCAGGGAGTCGCGGGGCGTGCGGCGGGCTGGGCGGGCATGCCGAGGGGCGGGCGGAGGGCGGGGCTCGCCCGTTGCCAGGTGAGGTGCAACGTCTCCGCCTCCCCCCTGTAACCACGCAACAGCGCAGAGCGCACGCAGGCAGGCCGCCGGTACTGCTCCGCTCCGCTCCGCTCCGCTCCGCTCCGCTCGTCCCGGCCCCGCACGCGTGGAGAGACCCAGGCCCAACATCCACCCGCCCGTCCCCTCATCGCCGCCGCCGCCGCCGCCCCCCGCTATGGCGAAGGCGGGCAGGAAGGGATGCAGCTGCCCGGGCTTCCTGAGGAAGAACTGGCTCCTGCTCAGCACAGTGGCCGCCGTGCTGATGGGTGAGTGGCGGTCGGGGGACGGGGTGGTGGGGAAGCGGGCAGCAGGGAGGGAGTGCGGCGCCGCCGCCGCCCCCCGCCCGGCCTTGCCCGGCACGTTACGGCCCTGCCCGTCGCAGGGCCGGCGCGGCGCCAGACCGGGGCCCGGCGGCGGAACGCCGGGCAACGCCAGCGAGGGGCGCTCCGCGGCCGCGGGACCGGGCCGTGAGGTGCGGAGCGATCCGCGTCCCTCCCACCTCCCCCTCGCAGCCGGCGGTGCCGGTGCCGCGGCAGGCTAACGGTTCTAACGGCGGGCGATGGGGGCCGGCTGCCTTCCCCCGGCGGCGCGCAGGCCGGCTGAGGTGCTGCGGGGCCGGGGCGTCGCGTAGCCGTGGCCGCGGGGAACAGGTCCGCAGTGGCCCGGTGCTGTGGGGGCCGGTGTGAAGGGGGGTTTCGCGTGGATCAGCGCGGCGGCCCCGGGAGGTGGGGTGGGCGGCGGGGTGCCCGGGCGCGCCCCGCCTGCGTCCCTCCGGCCCGAGTGACAAACGTCTGGTAATTAGTAGGGTAAAAGCGTGTTACGAAAAACCTGCCAGTGCGCATATGACCGTGAGCCCTCCGCGCGTGGGTGCTGCAGGTGGTGCCCCGGGCCGCGTTTGCACACCGCGGGGGGACGGGGCAGCGTGACGGGTCGGGACTGACCATGGGGGAGCGAGGCGGACTCGGGGCGCCTTCGGTTAGCCTGCAGCTGGGAGCCCCCCCCGAGATGGAGGCGGTTGGGAGGGAGAGCGTTGGTGGTGGCTCCTGATGGAGGGCTGCTGGTGGCCCAGGAAAGCGGCGCAACGGGGAAAAGTTTGGCAATGCCACCCGGCTTTCAGTGAGGTTTTCTTTGTAAAGAATAGGTCGATGTTTCCTCTGCTTGCCAACAAGTTTCTGAGGGAGGGATGAGTAGAACGCCATCTTATTAAAAATGTGTGGGCAAAAGGGCTAAGAGAAGCTATCAAATGACTTGGCCGAAGAGACTTTTCCGTAGGACGTAATTTTGGTGATAGTCACACACCCTTTTCATTTTCTGCTGGTGATTATTTTGATGCTAAGCAAGCAGAGCTTCCTTCACATTATTACTCCTGTAGAAAAGTGCTGCTTTAAGTACTTCATTAACAGCACTTGCTGTTTGAGGGGTCTCTTTCAGATAACTTTTCTGCTGATTTGAATTTTGGCTGGAACATACCTATTTCTGTGCACATTTGTCCAGGAGAGGATTATTCTTTTGGAATTCCACCCAACTATTTATAAGCTGTGATCAGAGATGTACTTATGTATACATGTGTGTTTTCCTCCACACATACAGTATTTGAAATATCTCAGTTCTTTTTCTCCTCTTTAGTAAGTGGAAAGATTTCTGTGAGTTCTATGTACCAAGTGCTAAGGGCTTGCTTTGAAAATCTGGCTGTAACAACTGGAGGAGTGTGTGTATGTGTCTGTGTTTGTGTGTGTACAATTGCTTTTCCATGTACTCCTGTCAGGTACACTTCTACCAGTTGACATACGTCCCAATTACAGAAGTGGTTAAGGCATATTCCCCTCTCATTATCTTCAATGAATGTAAGTAGGACTGAAGTGTGTGATGTGATCCTACAAGCTGATCATTCTGGAAAGAGATTTCCCTGCAAGCTACAGAGCATGGCACTGTGAGAACTGTGGGGACAAATTGACCCTAATCCCCCTAATACCCAATGAGAATTCACAGTGAGAGAGTGACAGGCACCCAAATACCTCCTGTGTCTTTGGACTTCTTTACCTGCTACACTGTAACTAACAGTCCAGAACTCAGGGGAACTCTATAATATGGCAAAAAGTCATCATAAAAATTCCTTGAGCTTTGGACCAAATTACATTTTGCAAGTAGCTATGTATCTGCTGCATTTTCAATATTTCTTAGAGGTGAAATAAGTTACACAAGGACAACTGTGAAACTCTTGTAAGGATGGCTCACTTGAATTGGGTGTTATCTTTTTGTTACAGCTTGAGGAATGTTTGTAATATACCTGTAGTTCACAAACCCTCCAGAATTAAATTTACATATTTATTCTTTTTTATATACAGTGGGAAATTGCTCTGAGGTTTATTAATCTGCTTAGTTTGGAGGAACAATTTAGCATTCATGAATAGAAGAGTATCACTTATCATTTTGAAAGCAGAAAATATGTTTAGGCTTTTCAGAGAGATATGCATGAGTGAGGAGTGGAAATACTGAATGCAGGAAGCTGTGGAAATGTACTGTGAAAGCTGTCCAGCTGTGCTGCAAAGTGCCTGATCTTCCAGCACTATCATATGGAATCATTTTTTTTGCTCATTATTATCAGAGCCGTGTTCAGCATCCTAGTGAGATATGCTTATCTTTGCTAGTACTCTTACTAAGATGAAAAGTTTTCCTGATTACTTCTTGTGCCCTTCTCTGACAAGAGGAGACAGAAACAGACAGAAACCCCTCAGAATTCCAAACACTTCTTTCTTCAGGAGTAATTATTTTGTGTGTTATATTTGAAGCATTCAATCATTTGCCTGTCATTACGTTTTCAAATACATTGGAATTTCTTTTACAGTGGTTGGGGGGGGGAATTATTTAAAATCTGTACACAAAATATCTTAAGACTGTCACGTCCTTTTGGTGAAAACACCTGTATGTTTTATTCAAAGAAAACAAAACTCAAGACTCAAGAGGGTTTTCTTCTTACTTTAGTAGAGATTCTGTTTCAAACCACCAAACTAATGTGGGGAGATCTATGGGAGATCTATGAACTCAGATTTGGAGTCTGAAATTGACTGAATTTCAGATTCAGGGCTAATTCTGAGGCTTGCATTCTGTATCATTTCAGTGATAGTTTTGCCGGAATACTAGGCCTGAGAAGCAGGTTCATTGTTCATTAGTTCTTAGTGCATACTTAGGGTGTGCAGTGGGTCATCTGTGCTGAGGTTTGGGATCATGTGCATCTCCCCTGTCTCACTGCCCTTCTTTGGGAGGCAGAGGGGCAGGAGAGTGGCAGCCTCACATAGGTAACTGTGAAACGAGGGATATCTTGCATCTTTTTGCTCCGCTGGCCTTACTGAGCCCAAAGCAGCTGAGCTAACAAAAGCAGCTTAAAAGTCAACTTACTTCAAGTGCTCCTTCAGCCTTTAATAAAGAAAGTTATATTGCTTCCAGTTTGTACAATCAAGTAAAAATAAACCAGAAATATCCCTGAAATTTACTCACCCAGAAACAGGCTTACAAAGGACAATTGCAAAGGGAGAGTTTAAGTCACACTTCATAGGATTCTGATAGAGCATCTATTTTTTATCATCACTTTGTCTCCAAGAGGTCACTGCTGCAACGCAACCAAACCAGTCATGAAGGTAAAGGGCTGATGATGTGTAAATACTTACTCATTCATTAGTCTTCAGGTCATAGCCTAGTAGGTTGTAGTCCTGGGCAGTTCTTCAGCAGAACAGCTTTTTTCTTACAGTGGAAACAAAAGTGTAAGTAATTTGAGTGGTTATGGTCTCAGGCACTGAGTTGCAGTAGCACACTATACTGAAGCAGAGATCTTTTTACATACTTGGAGAGTATACACAAGTAGGTTGCAATTTTTTTGAATACGTGTATTTTTCAAATCTAATAGACCAACATATTTTGTAATAGTTCTGTGGTTGGAGAGCATGATTCTGAGGGATTCAGTTCGCAAAAATTTGCAGGTTACAAGTACTTTTATTTGTCGCTTAATGGGGTGTCAGTCTTGTCACTTCCTAAACGAATTCAGAACCTCAGGTACCTGTGAGCCTGCCTGTGACTCTGAAGGTTGTTTTTTAGCAACAGCACGTGTGTGGGACACTGAAATTGTTCAGGTACTCACGAGGAATATACGAGAAATGCAGTGTTGCGATTGATACAGCCGCCCGTCGCAAGCGACGGTGAACGGCAGGTATCCTTTCTTCATCCAGCCATAAACCATGTTTATCAAAGCTGCACAAATGCGGCCAAGAACCCCTCTGTGCTCTGCCGTTCGCGGCCCCCTTGGCCCTCCTCGCCACGCACACACGTGACGCCGGGCGCTCACGCCGCACCCCGCGGTGCTCCAGGGGGACGGGGTCTCCGCGTCACCGCCGTGCGGGCGGGGCGGGGCGGGGCGGGCGGGAGCTGTCCGAGGTGGCCGCGGGGACGGCCCGGGGACGGCGCGGCCGCGGCACCGGCGGAATGCGGAGCTGCGGGAAGCAGGGGCGGGGTGGAAGCGACGATGGAAGTGCCTGAGAGAGGGAGGGGGTGGGCCGACATCTCCAGCAGGCCCGAACACGCGGGTTTTGCAGCTCCGAAGTGAAGGGGAGCTTATTAGGCGTCTGCAGCGTCGGACACCTTGCTGGTGCGGTTCCCTCGTTGGAAGGTTGGGACTAGCATCCCTGCACTTGAGAGCGAGATTAGAATATACGTAGTTCCTATCTGTGACGCCAGCATTGCGGAATCTTTAAGTGGTATAGCTATAGCTGTCTTCTAGGACTTGATGAGGGCAGCAGCTATTGGAGCTTCTGTTTTGTGCTTTATGATACCACCCCAGCAGTCCATATGCCAAAAATTGATTATGTTTCGTTTTAATGAAAATTACTACTTTATATTATAGTATTAAATAGTAATATTTCCCTATAAGAATATATTTTATTCACAGGTCTGTGTTTTAAAAAAACCCAATAATTGTCAGGTGCATTCATACCTGCTAACTGTAGCTAGAAAGGCTAGGCTCCCTCTGTAATAAGATAAGAGGGGATTTGACCCCTGCTTTTAAAAGCACTAGTTCCTTTAAAATTTATCCATGACAGAGCAGTGTCAGCACATGCTAGCATTACTGGAAGCCCACCATTCTTACAAGAATTAATGTCTCGCAGGGCAAAGACGACAACAGAACAATTAGTCACATGTCACTCTATTGACAGTCTCTCACCACGAGGAAGGCCACCCTGTATCCAGGGAGCTCACCATACTCCTGAGGCTGGGAAGTTTCTTTTACAGATGTAGCCTGCAGGCCATAAACCCCATAAACCTAAGAAGTCTTTCAGTTTCTCCCAGTAAGTTGTTTCTGCCTCTGACAAGTGTAATTTAAAATAGAAAGCCCATTCTGCATCTGGCGTAAGGCTTTGCTCTTTTTCATTTCTCCCTCCTTGTACCTTTACCACAAAGTGGCCTGTTAGCTTAGTTTAGGCTGTCTTCTGTAGCATTTCTCTTTGCTTGCACAATACAGGGTTAAGGTTGCAAACAACGAAGCAGATTAATTGCCTCTTGAAATACACTGGCAAAACCAGAGCTCTTTTCTTCACATCAGGAAAAAAATTAAAGGGAATATACTAAAGTAGAGGAATTATTACCCTGTCTGTTTCTGACAAGTGTAGTTGTAAAGCAAACATCTGATTCCTTTCTTGAATTCTGAAGCATAACATTTTATAAATTTGGAATTTGTAACGAGTGAAGACCAGACATCCTGAATCAACTGTGATGGCATGGAAATCTGACAGAAGATCCTGGTTTCTTCCTAGTGTGATTTAGAGCAGCATAGGTGATACTTGCAACTTCTTATGCCTCTTTAGACAGTTGTGATGATTATCTGTCTGTTCTTCTCAGTCACACTGCATATAGATCAATACCAGATGGGATCTGTTCAGAAAGAAGGTCTGAATTTAATTTGAAAGACAGAAAGTAAAATGCAGAATGGCCAACAGTTTCATCTGAGAGTTTCACTTACTCCCGAGGATCAAAAATGCTCTGAGCCAGAAACTTCAGCCCACAAAAGAAGCCAAAGATAGCTGAAGAGGCATGGTGCCTCTTTTGTTCTTGCACTGTTTTGAAGCAAAGAAAAGCTAATTTTTACTTGTTCTTCTGGCATGTAAAGTGTTTTCCTATTGTCTGTGTATTTTGTGTCTTGTTTTAACGTAAAGACTCGGTTTCGCTTTGTGTGAATGAAGTGAAACTACCCAAAGCTACCAAAGTCAATGAAATATTTCTTTCCATTTGAAACAGTAACACCAATACTAATACCAGCAAAATATTTACTGTTTCCAATTTCCCAATATTATTTAAGGGAAAATACTATAATATAATTGCAAAAATATTTTTCATTTTCCGTTTACACATTAACAAAACATAAAGGCACTTTCTTCTTACATACCCCAGCAAATAGATAATGCCCAGGTTGAAGCTACTCATGCCACTTGCACTGTTTGCAAATCTATTTATTTGTAAATCTTTTTATCTTTACAAAAGCCTCATAGGATTTGTAGAAGACATTCTTACTTATGGTCCCACAACAATATCTCATGGTGTGAGATCACATCTTTATTATATGTTATGGTAAAGATAGGGGCTATATTGAACTAAGTGTTCAAGATTTATTTTTCTGTCTACCATTGTTCCACATATTGCACATTCCATGAGAACCCATTAGCATGCCAGAAGATTAAATGTCACATGATAACAATTTCTATGGATGATATGTAATCAAGTATTTTCACAATATATTGCAAAACAGCCATTTCTTGGTCATTTCGTGCTTTTGGAACCACAAACAACCTGGCCTTGCTTAAACTGAACTAATTTTCTAGGTCATGTGTCTGATTTCTCAACACTTTGATGTCTTTGTTAGTTTCATAAAATTATGTTTCTGTATGTCACTATGTGTCTCTCTTTAGTTTCCACTAAATTGCCTTTCTGGCTGCTTATCTCAATTTGTTATAGTCAGAATCATTGCACTGCCCTTGCAGAAAGGGGATAGCTAGAACAGCATGTCCTGTTTACTGTCCTTTCCTCTCATCACTGTTTAAAGCAGAAGCTGTAACAAGGGTCAGAATCTGGCAGGTATTCCAGAGTAATAGCCTTTCACCTTTTTTATACTATTGCCAACCATTTAGTTTCTTGTGTGCTTCAGGGGTCTTAAATGAAGATGTATTTTTCCTCGTGCTCTATTCAGCTAATATCTCTTGGGCTATACAGGATGTACAAAGGTGCTTATATAGCTTTGGGATAGCAAGCAAATGTTGTGGAAAGAGAACAGAAGATCAGTGGTCTTTTACAAGAAAGGATGAGAAGCTCTAATTTTTTTGGTGGCATTGGAATGGGGCCATTGGTGTTGTAAATATGTTAGGCCATGTAAGCAAAATGTTAGACACTTGGAACACCAGAACTGGGGACTTCAGTATCTGAAATGAATGTCAAAAGGGGTCCAAATTAGAGCACTATTTCATAAAATTGAGTGGATTTGGAGACAACAAGAGCTGTACATATCTGGATGACTGCAGAGGAGAGAGGTCATAGTTAAAGAAGGCACCCAAGTTACAGATGGGTGGGGTGAAGGAGAATGGTAGTGAGTTTAGAAGTGACAGCTGAAAGGGCTCATGGGAAAGGTCTGCAAAAGGAGAAGGGCAAGTTACCATTGTCACATTACATTTCAAATTTACTCTAAAACACAGGAATATGAGATATAAAGATACCTCCTGGATTATCACATCTAGTGTACTGCTGCTTCAGGTTACACCATTTTATATAAACTTCTGTAACATATAATGCCCCACCTTAAAGCTGGATAGGCTTCTTGGTGCTGCACATCTTCCCAGTAAGCTATATTCATGAATCTGATTGTTGAAAGCCTTACAATTTCCAGTCTAAATGTATACAGTTCAATATGCATCCATTTGTTAAAACATTGCTCTTTCTCTGCTATTTAGCCATTTTCTGTATTTCTTGCTCACTTGTCCCTGTTGGACAAACCAAGCTTTTTAGTCTCCTTTCAGAAGGTAGGCTCCTCATTCTTTTCATCACTCTGTAGTCCTTCTTTGCGTGTGTTCCAGTTTGAGTTCACTTTTCCTGAAGCCTTGATGAGTTTCATACAGTATTCCCCAACAGAACAGGTGCTTTCATCAGGACACATCCAAATTCATGAGGAAATATAGGCTGGGAAAGAACTGTCATTTTTCCCAAATTACTTAATTTATGACATAATCTTTATAATACGGGGTTTATTGTGTTAAGGCTGTAAGTACCGTGCTTAAATTCACAAACCTAGTAAGTCACTGAATTTGTTGAAAGTCTGTGAAAGAGGCAAACTGTATCTCTGATACAACTTAATTTATCCTAACAGAGTTAAGGACTAACCAAGGAATGAATTCTTCACAATATCTCTTTGTTCTCGCTAGTGTACTGAGATACATATACAGATGAAGCATGATCATACATTTTTTTTCTTTCCTTCAACTGTATTCTGTCTTGGCTTTCTCAGAAGTTACATCTGCATACTGAAAGTATTTGGAAGATATGTACACATGAAATTAATCTACAGCATATTTAGATAAATGAGAGGAAACTAGGAGTTCAATAGGGGAGACTTAAGTTATCAAACTGCTTAGCCATCTGCACATTGCCATTCCGCGACAACACTGGTTCAGTGTTCAGCAGAACTGTGGTCACTGGTAGTCACGCGAGAATGGCCATTATTTCCCTTTTCCTGGCTGAATGCTTTAACCGCCCTTGGTTTGACTGAGGGTGGAGTGGGTCCTTTGCAGGGCAGCTTTGCAGAGAGGCCGCTCTGTGTTATCAGTGACTGCTACAGGCTGCTCTGTGTTATCAGCCCTGCTACAGGCTCCCGCAGCACAGAAAGTAGCAGGAGTTATGTGGCTTTGCTGGTTGCAGTGGCTTTTACAGCTGCTGTGAGTAAGGGGAGTACTCCACACTGGAGAAGCTGGTTTTTACCCCTCTGGCCAGTGCTCCACCTTGCCTTCATTCCTGAAGGTCCATCACAGAGAGTCACTGTCCATCCGAACTTTCCTCACACTGCACTCAGATGACACTATGTCGTTTCTGTGAAGGAATTTACAACTGCTGCACCCTCAACAGGTTAATCAGAGAGGAAACACCATGGTGGAGGAATGAGCACACCTTCCTCCAATACATTCCTATGAAATATTTTTCAGTAGACCAAGGTCTGACCAAGATTTTCTGAAAGATTTCTGAGAGGACTTTTCTTCATGTATCTTTGTAAGCAAGCTGGTACTCTGGGCAACACCAGCATCCAGAGAGTTAAGATCAGTTGCCATGCAATTATACCCCAGAGACTCTGAATCTACCTCGGTAGTTGCCTGCAATTTTCTAAGAATCTTGGGTATTTTTCATTCAACTAAGAATCTTTTTAAGAACCTTGTTTTTTTCAATCAAGTATTTTATTAGAATTATCAAGTAGAATGTAAAACAGTAAAATGTGTAACATTAGAAAATAGTAATAATAATCAAAAGAGAATTAATAAGTGGAAATAAGTTTATAAGTATTATTACAAGTAAGAATTTCTTCTATGCCCTCTACACCCTCTATTTTAGTGTTCTGTAGTTGTCACTGGGTATTTCTTTGTAGTTAAGAGACAGCCAGTGATATTACAGAAACTCTAGAAGAGCAGAAAAGAATGGATTTTATAAAATATTACGAAAGGACTCAGACTGTATCACAGACTGCAAAAATGTTGCCTGCCTGTGCTGCAGTTTGACATGTTTATATTGAATGTTTTGTACTGTGTTTCAAATCAAGTCAGTGAACTTTGTTTGCCAGCCTTTTCAGTCCCATGAATCATCTGCTATAAAGATAATCCAGTTAAGACCTACCAATATGATAGAAGTAATTGTATTTTAGTCTGTCATGTGAACAGCATATCATGTGAAATTATGAAGAGTTTAATCACTTTGTTAATAGCACAATCCATGTTGCTGCAGTACAATTAAATAATACCAGGTTTGAACCGTGAAACGTGCCCACGTTTTTTCTTTTTTTCAATGCCATATTAAAGCAAAATTGCTATAATTCCACCAGTGCCTATCAATATCAGCCAGAATCACTAACTGTGCTCCAGGGAAAGGGAGTTTCTACATGCTGGAATTATATGAAAACAGGAAAAATAAATACCACAGTTTTTTTCAGAGGGGGACATGGTGTAATTCAGAACAGATCATTTTACAAAACTGATTATTTGTTCTCCAGAAATATACACTGGATTTCTTTTCCCATTGTCTTTATGGTTCATTCCTAGTGTTTGTTCCCATAATAAAGTCAGTGGGAGTTGAAGGCGATGTGCTGTTTATGCGGTGTCATGCACGCTGGTGGAGTGAGAACTCCCTGCCTATTAACACTGTGCACCCCGTATCGGTGTTGCCATCCATGAGTGCAAACAATGTGTTAGGGAGTCCTACCTGTTAGATACCTATTTTATCTGGTTTATATTCTCTTTCAGTGAGAAATAGGACCAGGCATGTCTATGTGTGGACTTCAGTTATTTGTTTCTAAATGGTGAGTTGTTTTACCTGTGAGTGAAGGTAAAGAAAGTAAAGGTGCATAGTATCATGCTCTCTTGTTATCAAAGATGTAATCAGATTCTGAAGAACATCTAACCCACAATGGTAATGACGTAAAGCAAGTAACTACAGTCACTTCATACTGCATATCCTGAACAGATTTAGCTACTCGGGGGTTCTGAGTTTTCAAATTCAAGATCTGAATTATGTTGACCGCACGTAATTATACAAAAAAGGCTTCAGGACTTAGCCATCACTCCCTGAAAAATTGTAAATAGCGTACACATTTGGTTGCTCAGGTGATTACTGAGAGGACGTCATGTTTTCACAAGTTTACAATAGCTCTAGGACAATCTGTGACACTCCCCGTGTGTGCTAGTTTAGATGAGCCCAGAGATTATGGAATTTGTTTGAACAGGGTGTGTGTTTCTTTTCTTACTCATTTCCAAATCTGTGTCATAAAATGCAGCACAGTACTTGAAGAAAAGTGTAGTAGTCCTATAGTTGTTCCCATGCAAATAATTTGCCTTTTTCCTTAGACAACATTTCAGAAACAACAGCAATATGCAAAAAGACATACTTTAGATGCAGGGCAGATTGTGATAAATGAGTGTTCACCAGATACCCAAATGTCACAGAGTAAGCTTTGCAGATATGCAGAATCTACAACATAATGGTCTCCCAAGACACATTTTACCTAATTTCTGTGGTTCACTCACACATACACAGGCCAGACTGGTTCTGCCACCTTATTACACACAGCCATCATCTCCCAGGCCCTGGAAAGTTTCAGGCTTGGCAGATGTGATGGATTGAGTGCTGCATGCAGTGCAGCCGGTTGCAGGTGCTATTCCCTTGCAGTACTTCCTGCTGCCCTTTCCCTGGGTAACACAACAAGAAACGGGTCATCCCATACAGACGAAGCATATATTCCCTCTAGCTTTTTATGCTTGGCCTACCTGAAAGATGGGTACCAACAGATTTTTCTCAGTATGCTCATTTTGAGCGATTTTCTTCCACTCTGTTTTTCTTCTCTTGTTCTTCTCACGCTCACCCCTCACTTCTGTTAGTCTGCATTTATGGCCTTTCTTTGAAGGATTTTCTGTCTGTTACTGAGCTTATAAAAAGACTATGTGCTACCTTGGAGAGTAGTGCCAGGGAGTCAAGGCATGTGTTGTTTTGTATGGGCTCAGACAAGAAAAGTGTCTTGTGGCCTCTTCATGTGTTGCAATCCCAGGGACCCAGACTGCACCTTTCACTTTCTGTGTCAGTGAAAAAATGTAGACACCATGCTGCACAGCGTGTTCTGTACCATGCACAGTCACAAGGAGGTATTTGCTTTAGAAAATTAAATTCAAGCCATGGGATTGTACTGTTTTTTGCACCTTCATTCTTTCCTTCTGCCCAGTATTGCAGAAATCTGGACCTTAAGCAGTACGTGCCATTGAGCTCTAAGTAGAGGATTGGTCTTCTAGTAAAAATCATAACCTAACTTAGCCATGTGGGCAAGATGGAAAAGCAAGGAGAGGGAATGGAAAAGAAAGAAAAAATAATTTTGCGTGGACAAGAAGAAAGGTGCAGTTGTTGAAACTGAGGAAACAGGAAGAGGGCAAGCAGGAAAAGTGAGTTTTTGCTCTTTAAAATAGCAGATGTAAATTATTCCATAAATGAAAAAAAAAAAGAGAAGTGAAAGGAAAGGAAAAATCCCAATATATAGTAGAGGTTTTGGTCCTTAGGGTGTTTTGTGGCTGTTAGAAGTAATTGCATATGTAAGAATTAGTTTCAGAAATGGTGGAGTATCAGTAGCATTCATGTAGAGAAATTAACATTTTTTAAGACTTCAGTGTGTAATCGCTCAGGGCTGCTGTAATCAATGTGATGTTAAAAGCACTGGTGACCATGTGAAATGTGTTTATGCTGGGCCACACTTGTTTCTGTGCATCATAATGGAAGTGAATAATAATCAGTGGAAGAAAATTCCACTTGAACTTGGTTATTGAGACGAGGATCAAAAAGTTCTATTATGTCCATTTCTGGTATATAAGCAAATCTATTCTGCTAACTTTCCATCCTTCTCTTGTTAGTGTTTCAAAATAAAATTTCTTCCTGTATTTCCATGATAAATTCAAGCAGCATATGCTAGATGCTAGCTCCAATTAAAAGGTAGCTGCATTTTACTGTAGTTTGTCACACTACACAAGTTAATATGGATACAAGTGCTCTGTATGGTAAAGGAATAGCATGAATAAGGAAGGGAGCACAATAATGTAGTTTCAAGAGATTATTGGAACAAGGAAGTCTATTCTCAGTTACTGCCACTAGATAGACAACATCCTCGCCAAATAAAATTAAACAAATATAAATATGTAAATGAAAAAGCTTAAGGAAACCCTACTAAAAATTTTTGAGAGCACATGGGAAGTTCTAAGTGGAAAAGAGAACTCTGAAGAGTGAAAATGAGGGTGAATCTCTCTACCTGCTAGTAGTCGTGCTGAATGTACAATGATCAAACTTCCCAGCTGGTCAAACATGACAGTCACCACCGGGAATGAAAGGCACACAGTTAGAACCTGTCCTAGTCACACCTGCTCAAACTAAAGTGGCATTACACAACTTCTAATAAACATACAGTCTAGTCTTGCTGCAATTTAAGCATATGCCTACCCTAAGTCGTGTGAATAGTTTGAAGACATGGAGACCTGTATGCTCATATTCAGCTATTTACACTAGTGTTTTCATGATCAAAGCCTTAGCAACTTACTTCAATACATGTAACCATTTTACAAGCAGAGTTTTATCTTGCTTGGGCTTATCTTAAAGTGCAGACTAATTATTTTCAAAACATTTAGTTTAGTCGCTAGATTAGAAATAGACATCATTGTGTCTTATCATTCACTGATCAAGGGCATTTACATCATATTGCAAATATCTTCAAGGCTATTAAGACTCAAGATTGTTGCAAGGAATTTAAACTGTCCGTGTTCTCTGGCACAGATGACATCTAGATCAGAAATCTTAGTAGTTGCTTAGAGCGGCCTATTTGCCTGAAAGGTTAAATTGCTCATTTTCCATCTCTTTATTAACAGGAAAGACTTGGTAGGAGTTCATAATCTGCCTTTATTTTCTTCCAGCTTTTTTTTGGAAGTGCAAATAGAGCGCAGAAAAGATGGTTCATTATCTTTTTGTGCTCTCAGAGTGAAACTCTGTGAAGGTAAATAGTAGTTTACATTTCTGCATCAACTAACATCCAGATCACTTGTGAACTAGCGCGAACCACAACCATGGTGAATCTTTGGGGAGGACTTTTGCAAAAATCCTTGCTTTCTGGGAGACAATGTTAATTAATTTCTTCTTTAGTAGAGGATTGGATATGGGATCCCTGTCTATTTCCTTCAGTATCAACAGTATGGACCAGGTGTCTGTGGACTTGCCTAAATCTGATTTTGAACCTGGTGGTACTGTGCGCCTCCACAACTTCGATCACTTAAAATAAGGAACCTATCCTATAAGCCTGTTTAGTTAAACTTCACACCAGCTTCTTGAGCAACACCTAACATAAATGCCTTGTATACCATCACAAATAAAACTGGGGGAAGAGGTACATTTGGCTTGAGTACTAGCAGCTTTCCTGGGCAAGTTTACATGAGCCACTGAGGCTGGTAAAGGTAGACTTGTAGCACCTTCCTGTGCTCTTGGAACAATTCTGCTGCAAAATATACACCACTCATGTCACTAAAATAGCAAGGGGTGTAAATAATTTCATTAAGTTCAGTGGGGCTATTCATATGAATGAGACCTTTCAGCACTTTGTGGGTAATGAAGCATTCTGAGTTGCCATGTGTCTCACTGAATCCAGTTAGAAATCAGATCTCTTGATACTCAGTTTAGCCAGGACTGAAGCATTACAAAGTTTGTATGTGAAACAACAGTCATAATGCTTTGTAAACATTGATGAACACATTTCCTATACCAGTGATTTTCATTTGAAAATCATGGTGAAATGGAAAATAAAGGTATTGCCTGTCAAACTGAAGAAATTTGTCTTTGGACCTATGATTTATTTTCTTTTGGTAGAACTCTTATCTGTGATTTGTCTCAGAAGCTAGAACTGTCTGGTAATTCATTTAATCCAAAGATAAGAGGAAGTACGAAGGTGCCTTGTGCCATGGCTCAATCACTGATTATACTTGTAGTCTAGTATTTTGTAGGTTAGTCATGTTGTGGAATGAGTGTGAAATATGCCGAGTGTACTTTTGTTGATCAATTTCCTGGAAATTATTAAATTAATTTAGTGATTGTAGTCACACTCTTTTCTAATTATGTAGAGCAGCAATTACTGAGAGTGTTGCTGCTGGGTAGAGATATTTTCACCAATACAAATTATCTAAAATATTTGTATCATATCAGTTTCTTTCTTCAATGTTTGGTAGTGTTTATATATTATATTGACTGGTTATGGGTCTTCTAGAGCTAGTAAAAGCAGGTAAAAAGTCACTGCTGGACTGGATTGATAATCAGAGGCCGTAATGAATGCTTTTCCAATATACCTAAAGACATCCTTCAAGTTCAGAATTATGTATGTTATTACTGTTCTTATCATCATTTTATAGAACAAGAAAGGAAACATCTCGTCTCTAATTTGCTTTAGAAGTTCAACCGTGGCTGTAAAAATGTGTCTAATGCTTGCTTTTTTTGTTCTACTGTTCTTCTCCTATATTTCTTCCTTTTTCCCCATGTCTTTGCTCTAAATTATTGCTAATTTGTGTCACATTTTTTATGTGCCTTTTAGGTATTGGAGTTGGCATGCTGGTACGGGAATATGGCAAACTGTCCAACCTGGATAAATTCTACTTTTCCTTTCCCGGGGAAGTGCTGATGAGAATGCTCAAACTCATCATTCTGCCATTAATCATATCAAGTATGATCACAGGTATGACTGGAAACATGGTTAGCTGATGAGATTATTATTGTGTCTTAGCTTTTTTTCTAAGAGAAATAACCTTTTAAAACAATTTGATGGAACTCAACAATGAAAAGTATAGATTGCATACATTTAGATTAAGATTTTCCCTATTTGATGAGAATGGATTTGGAAGGATTAGCACCATTATCTGGTAATTAAGTTAGAAAGAGCTGTGAGATAAAAACTTACATGGTTATAGTTTTTTGTATCTCTCTCTCCCTGTTTTCAGGAGTGGGTTAAACAGTTGCAAATTGCAAGCCCAAAGCTGCAACTGCATATTCTCAGGTACAAAATTAACTATTGTACGTAGTCCCATGCTGCCATTTCACAAGAAAGGGAGATCTGATCTCATAGCTTACTGTCATAAAAAGAGAAGATTCCTCACCTACACTTCCCTGGTCTCAACAAACTCCCATAAGGTACCTTGCATGAGCTCTGGGGTTTGCTGAATCCTTCTGTGAGTCTGTTCAATTCACTGACCTGACAGAAAACTGTAAGTTAGGGAAAAAAAATGTAAAGATATCTGTTTGGTATACTTGGTTCAAAGGAGTTTTGGGGAAGCGCAGGAGAGTTGGGAGACTGTGCGGCCAGGAAGCAGTTATGGAAAGAAGAGCAAAGCTTCCCTCTTTTGGAAGAAGCAAGCAAGCCACTGGCTGGAACCCTGCTGTGACGTGTTAGAATTTGCTAACAGCTCACCCAGTAGGAAAGATTTGGAAAGATTTGCCAGAGCAAGCCCAAAGCAAAGAGGCAGAACTGGATGGTAAAAAAAAAAAAAAAAAAAAAATGGTGAAGCAAATCACACACATTTGTCTTTACTCTTTAAGCCTTTATTGAGGGAACAAGGGTTGTGACTATTTTTAGTCACAACTGTTTTTAGAATCAGGGCACACTTGTCGCTGTACTGTCCCCTTTCATCTCCACAAAGCCTCTATTTTGGGAACGTATTCATGTCCGGGTATTTGTTGTGTGGTTGGATGGTCATGGAAATACATAAGACATTTGCAGAAAAGGAGAGGATGTTGTGATCAGGAAATGAAAGGGGGGTTTCGATCATGCTATGAAAGTGCTTTCAAGAATAGGATTTTGAATACAAACTCCTAATGACGTGCGGAAATCAGACTCCACAACCGAGAAGGTTGTAAAGTAGGTGTGTTTTATTCAGCGCTGGGCAGCACGGGGGATCATCCCACCAAATTCGTGCGCACCTAACGCAGCAGCTTGTATCGTATTTATGCAGCAAAGTGTTACATATTCATAAGGTTTCTCAATATGCCTATACATATTAACTATCTATCCCGCTTCGTATGCAAATGAGCCATTTCTGTGATCTCCTCCCCACCGAGCATGCGCGGTTTCTTCTGGTGGTGGTCGTTGAGGGTCGAGAGGATGAAGGCAAACCCACTCTTCTTCATCACCACAAGTGACTCTTTATTCCTGCGTAGGCTCGGTCTCTCTTTTATCAGACTCCACAACCACAAGGTCAGTTCCAGCCGGTTTCTTTAGCAAGGCCGGCCATGACTGTTCTGTTCTTCTCTGCAACTCCCCTCTGCTAGTTCCTGATTAAACGTCTTACACGATGGCCAAGGTTATAATTATAGATACAGCTTAAGCAAGGCAATGGCTACAAGGTTATAGATGCATGTTTTGCGTTGAGCATGTTTCCTCCTGCTATTAGCCCTTAAGTGTTAGTTCTCTCTATCACTAAGTCCTCAAATGTTGTGGCCAAAAATACCACTAATTTCAGCAGTGCACCCAAAAGTGGGCCTGTAAGAGAAAGAGCTTAAGGGAAACTGCCAAGGCCTTTGGGGCATATCTGTAATACAGAGTGAGAGGAACCAATGTTAGAATTGAAATGGAGAATGTCAAGAGCTTCAAGATGGAGACAACCAGAAAGGAAAGCTGCAAGACGCAGGGTGAGAAATGGCAGCAGAAAATAGTCAAGGGCTGTGTCCAAAGAAATGAAGGGAGATAAAACAGTTGTTAGTATGTAAAGAAGAGAAGAATAGAGAGAGGAATAAAAAGAGCTTGGTGTTTTAATTAGTAGACAGGACAGCAGCATTTTTATAGAGAGGAGGAAATGACACAGAAAGCTAAGGAAAACTGAATTCTACTTTTATCATATTGAACTTGAGTCTGCGACAGGAGATCCAGGAAAAGCTGCCAAGATAAGACTAATACATTTCTTTTTTCGAACAAGCTTTTATTTTGTGAGTGAAGTTGGGCCTGTGTCTTCAGAAATAAATAATATCATTAGGATGACCATGAAAAGAATTATTAAATGTGTCCCTGCGTAGCACTTGTGAGGGGAAACAAGAATCATGCTGTTAAAAATATTATGCTGCTATTTAATGTTTAACGTTCCAGTATGAGTAAACTGCATTTGTAACTACTAGCACAAGCTTGGATTTTAAAGATTGAAGATTTCAGGATTTAAATTCATATATAGATGAGAATGAGATGTTCTGATTCTGACCTTGGCATATCCAATTTACATAGAAAAGAAGGGCTTATTTTTTCTCCACTTCTATGTTAGGTTTTTAAGAAAAAAAAAAAGGAAAAAAAAAATGATAAAGAACAGAAGCTACTTCAACAGAGTATGTAAAGCTTTGCTGCTCTTGAAGACAAAAACACTAGCTGCCTGTGTGCAACTAATGCTGAAATGTGTGGCAAGCAAATGGACCAGGCATGTCCATGCACAAACTGTTTCACTCTTCACCTGCATTCTTTTTCAGGATGTTGATGAGATGTTTTACCTCTTCTAGAAGAAATATGATAACCTTCCAAGCATCAGAAATGCACTTATGAATTGAATAAGTAGACCTGTGTATAATCATAAAGCACATTAGTTAGTTTTCCTCTTTCACACAGTCACACAGAATGGTTAAGGTTGGAAGGGACCTCTTGAGACCATCTAGTCCAACCCTGCCTGCTCAAGCGGGGTCAGCTAGAGCAGGTTGTCCTGGACCACGTCCACTCAGGTTTTGAATATCTTCAAGCGTAGACACTCAACAACCTCTCAGGGCAATGTGTTTGACCCACCTCACAGTAAAACAGTGTTTTCCTGTTCAGATGAAATTTCATGTTTTTTAGTTTATACCTGTCATCTCTTGTCTTGTGTCTGGGCACCACTGAGAAGAGCCTGGCTCTGTCTTCTCCATTCCCACCCATCAGGTATTTATGCACATGAATAAGATCGCCCTGAGCCTCCAGGCTGAACAGTCCCAACTCTCTCAGCCTCTCATCATATGAGAGACGCTCCAGTCCCTTCATCATCTTTGTGGCCCTTTGCTGGACTTGCTCCAGTAAGTCCATCTCTTTCTTGTACTGGGGAACTCAGAACTGGACACAGCACTCCAGGTGTGGCCTCACTGTTGCCTCCCTCCACATGCTGGCAGTGTTCATCATAATGCTGCCCAGGAGGCTGTTGGTCGCCTTTGCTATGAGATGTTGCTGTCTTATGGTCAGCTTGTTGTCCACCAGGATCCTTGGGTCCTTCTCTGCAGAGCTGTTCTCCAGCCAGTCAGCTGGAAGCATGTATTGGTGTCTGGGTTTATTCCTCCCTATATGTAGAGCTTTGCATTTATCCTTGCTGATCTTCATGAGATTTCTCTCAGACAAATTCTCCAGCCCATCCAGGTACCTCTGAAAAGCAGTAAGACCATCTTATGTGTCAGCCACTCCTCCCATTTTTATATCATCTGTGAACTTGCTGAGGGAGCACTCTGCCCCATCATCTGGGTCATTGATGAGGATGTTAAACCATATTTGCACTAGTATTGACCTCTGGGGTACAGCAGTAGTTACTTGCCTCCAACTGGACCTGTGCTGGGGATCCAAACCTTTTGGGCCTGGCCATTCAGCCAGTTTTCAATTCACTTCACTGTGCAATTATCTAACCTGTACTTTGTCAATTTTTCTGTGGGGATGTTATGGGAGATGGTGTCAAAAGCCTTACTGAAGTCAATAGGCAATATGACCTCTTTGAAATTCCAAATTTTAGCCCCAAAGCAAAATTCACACTTTCAAAAAATACAAGGAGAACAAGGAGAGGAATGAAAAAATTAAGGAGGATCCAGGATCTGTCTTTAGCTATGTCTGTAAAGAAAACAGGCACCTTACTCTTAGTGGAAAGGGCACATCTCTCTGCATTTGGCTGTGAACCTTCCCTGGAATGAGACACAAAAGTATTTTCCTCAGAAGTAACCTCATCATTATAGACTAAACGCAGGACATGCAAGAATAGCACCACAACTCACATGCTGGCTGTCTTTGGTGAGACCAGGTGTGTTCTGAGTATGCCCACCTCCTCAGGATTTGTATATTATGCAGACCCTGCACATCTCATATATCTGATGATCACAGCTGTCAGACCTGTGTGCACGTTCACATGTCTGCTCAGTGGCAGGCATTTAGGGACCCAATACATATGAAGTTACTGCAGTAAAACTTGTGACAACACATCAGCTGGGCCTGAATGACTGTCTTTTTAGTTCACAAGCTAAGGGGATGCTACTTAGCTCACCATGAGAGGAAGTTGAACATTAAGTCATGTTATTGTGCCTTTGCTGCAGGCTAACAGTGTGCAGAAAGACAATTGCAGTGGCTCATTCAGCGCATAATTGTAACCAGACCACAGTGCTGGGTCCAAAGGCATCTAGGAAGTTTGGATGCCTACAGAAGGCTATTTTGTGAATGTATGTCATGTCAAAATACTGGATTTTGGTGATTAGTAACATTTTTGCACAAGAATCACCAAGACGTTGTTGCAAATACAATCTGTAGTTTTCTTTTTTAGGATTAGAACGCCTTAAAATGTTGTGTCACATCCTGAAAAACACCAATTTATGCATATGCTTTTGAGACACTGGGCTATGTAAAAATACACGTCCAATGACCAGATCCTTGTTCATTTGGACTTAATGATGTAAATCAAGCCCACGGAAAAGACAGTGATGGTAGGAATCACTCCTTGAGATTCCAGAAGTTTCTGCAAAATTTAAACAGTTAGTAATTTTAACTTGTTGGGGGAAATTCTGTCTTGGTGGAAAAACTCTCAGTGACTTCTTCAATTAGAGTAGGAACACAGTCTATTTTCAAATTGAAAAGGCAAAATTCTCCCTCGTTAGTTAAAGGGAGGGCTTTGTAGAATGTGGTTTTCCTTTGCAAACCCAGTTCCTTAGAGTGTAAAAGAGGGAAGGCATTATTACATACTTATTTTACATCGCATATAAGTTGCAATTTGTGGAATTTTTCCACTGTCCTACCTGGACACTGAACTGTAACCTAGTGAAAAAATTAACATAAGCACTAAGCATTTTCTTGCTTGGAAAAATTTGAAAGGATGGTTCGTAGGACCTTGCTTTGGGGACAGAAGAGTCCAAGTAGTGCCATGCTCTTTTAAATTATTCTTAGTCTACCTCAGAGCTGAATTTTAATTGTTCTCTTCTCATAATTATTTTAATGGGTGGCAGATGTAAGTTTAATTTACTCTGACCCATAAGTCCACCACTGATAATTCAGTTCAAAACATCTAGCTCTTTTGCTTCTCCATGAGATTGCTATCCCTCAAATTAGCTAATAGTACACTAAAGCATCATTCATGTGAAGAAATTATTTGTATTTTCTGTTTCCTGCTGTAGTGGCATGGGAAAAGTGAAAATGAAAATTAAAAACCTAGAGTTTTACTCAAGACAATTGCTATGACATGCAGAACTACACCTGTACTGAGTGTAATACTCCACACCCCATATCCATTTCTTTGAAGTAATGCTGTAAAATAAGTAATGATTAGGCAAATACCAAAAATACATTATTTTTAGGTGCCCTGTAGGGAGAAAGAATTGAGAGGAATCTCTTGTATGCTTCCTGGGAGTTTTGAGGCTTAAATCTAATAATTCTGGAAGTACTTAAAAGCCTATAAAATGTCTTTGAAAGTCTTGGAAATTCACAACTCTAATTTCATTCAGAGAATGAAAATTCTCTAGAGTTGTGCAGTGTATTTAATCACATCTGCGTACTGAGCAGACTAGTCCCCTTTAATCACTTTTAGCCTTCTTTTTCATGGAGTGAGATTCACAGGGTATGTAATGGCAGTAAATGTTTGCAAATCTGTTTTCTGTCTAGATTGCAACAGGACCTAGGCTGGAGACAATGATCCAGTTTCCTGGACCTTTGTTCCCCTGTGCTTGGGTACAAGCTGGTGAAACTTACATGCCCAGCCTGGAGCTAACTCCTCCACATAAAATGTCTGGCCTTCTTTCCTGCACCTAAGTCCCATGTTAATAGCTAGGGTCAGGAGATCTGGGTCTTACCCAACACTCCCAGCCCTCCAGATACTGCCAAAGTGCCACGGCTCTGCTTCCCATCTCTCTTCAATCAGTCCTTCTAAGATGGGATTGTTTCAGATTGTGTGTCTTACTGATTTCCAAACTACAAGACATGGACCATGGTGTGGAGGTCTTTCTTAAAGAAAGACTGTCTCCTGTCAAAAGCTTCCCCTGAAAGCTAGCATCACATGTCTGATAAATGACCTTTCTTTTATGATGTTTCCAGGGTTACCCATAAATGACAGAAACCTTAGCTGTGTAGCAATTATGTCTATTCTGTTTTCTGCATCACATTTTGGGTTAAAAGATGTGACACATAATACAGCAAATTTCTCAAATCTTATGATTTTATGAGGTATTCAACATCTAAGTACTACAGTAACCTTTCCCTCATTTCTTATCTTTTCTCCCTGATGAATCATTAATAAAGCTTTTCCTTATGTTTCTGACACTTCCAGTTTACACAGCCAGCTCCAAAGAGGATAGAACAGATGCATGGGAGTGTCCTGGCTTGTGGGTTTGTGCAGGGTCAGCCATGGGGAACACCAAAATTTCTTAAAGTAGTTGATGAGATATTTGTAGGTTACACACAGCATACCTCAGGAACAGTGAAAAAAAGACAGTATCAATTGCCTTTCTGAGGGCAGCTGTATGTGAGCTATAAATACAATATGTACCTTGCTGTGGGTCTGACAATGCTCCAACCACTGGGTTTCCATGACTATAGAAATAAACTCCAGGGCCTGCTTTGATTACTCCTGCAGTACTGTTTGAAGCATCCTGCCAGTTCCACCTTGATTAGTACCAACTGCAGACTCTTTTATTTGCACTTCTTGCTTGTAGTTCAAAGATAATGATTCCACGACAAATCTGGCTTATTCTAGTTGAGAATGACATATTACAACCATGTGAGAGAGAAAATGTCCCAGTGAAGTACCTGGGCCATATTACTTTTCCCATTTGCAGAGACCATTGCTTTCCCTGTGAAAACAGATGATGTTGAATTGTGGCTGATGGGTGGGTATCTTGAATATGTTATATGTTCTTTTCCATTATTCAAAACTAAAGTGTCAGTTTCCTACCCTGTATCTGTGTTTGGGAAGTTACTAGTTTGCTTTATCACGGTGCTGCTGAGTTTGATGAATGGAGTCAAAATGTACAAAGTGGGAGACAAAAGAGCTGGAATGCAATGAGAAAAAATCAAAGTAGATTATTAATCAGATTGTTCTTATTTCTCATGTTTATCTTTGAAAGTCAGAACAATTCAGACTTAACCTTTTTTTTGGTCCACTATATTAGTAATTGAAGTTAAAATACACTGAGGCTGTGCCTATGCTCAGGAATCATAGAATCATAGAATGGTTTATGTTGGAAGGGACCTTAAAGATCATCGAGTTCCAACCCCCCTGCCATAGGCAGGGATGCCTCCCTCTAGACCAGGCTGCTCAAAGCCTCATCCAGCTTGAACACTCCCAGGGATGGAGCTTCCACAGCTTCTCTGGGCAACCTGTTCCAGTGTCTTACCACCCTCGCAGTGAAAAATTTCTTCCTAATGTTTAATCTAAACCTGCCCTCTTCCAGTTTAAAGACATTCCCCCTCATCCTATCACTACATGCCCTTGTAAAAAGTCCTTCTCCAGCTCTCCTGTAGGCCCCCTTTAGGTACTGGAAGGCCGCAATAAGGTCTCCCCGGAGCCTTCTCTTCTCCAGGCTGAACAGCCCCAACTCTCAGCCTTTCCTCATAGGAGAGGCACTCCAGCTCTCAGATCATCCTCGTGGCCCTCCTCTGGACCCACTCCAACAGGTCCATGTCCTTCTTATGTTGGGGACTCCAGAGCTGGATGCAGTACTCCAGGTGGGGTCTCATGAGAGTGGAGTAGAGGGGCAGAATCACCTCCCTCAACCTGCTGGCTGCACTTCTTTTGATGCAGCCCAGGATACGGTTGGCCTTCTGGGCTGCGATCGCACATTGCCGGCTCACGTTGAGCTTCTTGTCAATCAGCACCCCCAGGTCCTTCTCCTCAGGGCTGCTCTCCAGCCATTCCCCGCCGAGCCTGTATTTGTGCTTGGGATTGCCCCGACCAGATGTAGAACCTTGCACTTGGCCTTGTTGAACTTCATAAGGCTGGCACAGGCCCACCTCTCCACCCTGTCCAGGTCCCTCTGGATGGCATCCCTCCCCTCCAGCGTGTGTACCTCACCAAACAGCTTGGTGTCATCAGCAAACTTGCTGAGGGTGCACTCGAATAGACCTGCCAGTTCCATTACATATAAAACATCCACAGGTTTAAAGTACTGTAAAGGAGCACAAGCAAGGAAATGGTGGGAGAACAGATCTATTTTGTTTCCTATAGTGTGGGGCTTCCAAATCAATTTTCCTTTGCTATCACCATTCCTGGGGTGGTGGCTGCCTCAGCAGTTTCCATTTCTGCAAGTCCGAGAAGCGCAGCTATTGGGAGATGGTCTGTGAGTGAGACATCCTTAACAGGCCCTGTGTATCACCAGTGGGCACACTAGTTTCCATGCCTTAGGGAATCCCTGATATAGCTTAATATACTCAGAGACTGTCTCTTGGGATATCTGCGTGTTGTCTTGCTTTTCTATGTTTCTGAAGTTATAAGAACCTCTGAGAAAGCAGGTCCATTGTATAGTATTAGCAAACTAGTTACCTGGGTTCAGACAGAAGACTCACCTTGTCCTTTTGTATCATGTACATTGTGCAAAGGACAGAAAATGTTACACTACTGTTAATGAATTTTGCCTTCAGTTGTACTGAGGGTTGCTGGAGGTTCTGTCCCTGCTGTCCATGTGCAATCATTGAGGCAGGGAGGACTGCAGAGTCATGGGCTATTAATGGACAAGGCTTTGTGCCCATCCTCTTCAGATTACTTCTATCACAGTCATCTACTCCTTTCCCATCAATATCAGTTGACCTTATACAACTGAGACAGCCCCTACATTATTTAAGGTTTAAATTATAGTAATAAAACTTTGAAGTGCACTTCTGGTTCATGGAGCATGATTACCACCAGCTTTCAAGGGCAGAGAGCCCCAACACAACAGCCATTCTGCGGCATTGGCAATCACTGCCTCGTGTCCCAGCCATATCACTGGAGGCTGCTGGTGGCACCACTGTGGATGGGTCTGAAGTGAGTTAGTGTTTTCTGCTCTTCTGTTCTGGAGCTCAGGACGTAAACAATTCCACTACATAAACCATATTGCATTCGCTTTTTTATTCCATTTCCCTGCGTGTGGACACCATGAGCAATTAAAAAATGTAGTGTCATGTTTTCTTTTTAAGAGTCTAGAAGCTAAAACTTGTCACCTATACGTTTTACCACCAGCAATTTTGAGGTAAACAAACTACTTTCAGTACTCCAGGTTTTCTGTATTCAATCCATACATACTTCACCTGACGCAGTGCAGAACCTGTATTTCTGCTACATCCGTGAACTGAATCTGATTTCTGTTATGAATCTTGCTAGCCTGTCTTGGCAGATTGATGTGTCATCTTCACTCCTTATAAGCTCTTATTATATTCCACCCAAGGAACATCATATCTCCTGAAAAAGCCATTAACTTGAGATTATATAACCTCTAAGAGCTTTCTAGAGGAAAATTAAATTTTTCCTACAAGTAATACTGCAAATAAGAGGAATGGAAAGCAGTACTAAATACCTTCTTTCTATGCATGTAGTCCAATAAACTCTCTAGGGAAAGATCATAATACAATCCTGCAATGCTGATTGTGCCAAATACCTACAGGGCACCACAACAGTCCCTTAGCAAACTGATATTCAGGGTCAGAAATTTTTCTTTACATCTTACCTGAACTTCCTTCTGTTTTATGATGGTTTGATCTGTTTCGTTGCGATAAGCTATTCATCTCACATTTATTCCTCCCTTTCTCTGTAGTATTTAAAAAGGTTCATGACAGTTACTTTTTCAACCTCATCCTAAATAATCCAGGACACCCTCTTTCAGTATTTGGAATACTCTCTATAACTATTATTGCATTCCATGCTTTAGTCTGTTGTTTTTTTTTTTTAAATACCTTTTCTTCAATGCCTCTTTAAAGTTAGAAGACCAATATTTATTGTGATACTCCAGTGGTAGTCTCACTAGATCATGTAAGTAGGAATTGAGAATGTTCTGATTTTTTTTTTTTTGTGGTATTTAAATAGCACTAACAGATGCTTATTCATTACCTGCATGTGTGTCTCTCTTTCCCCCGCTTCTCCCTCTCCACACCCCCCCAATTTGCTAGTTTTTTCAGTTCATTTGTAAGACATTCTTCTGTTGCATTTACACAAGAGTATAGTAGAATAACAATGATTTGCTCAAAAAAAGAGAGATTAATTAAATTTCTACCAAGTCTATTGGAAAGGTAATTGCTACAAGCTGTCATTGAAATCCTTTTCTATTCTAGTAAGTAACAATGAAAGACAGCATAACTGCTTTTGTAGAGGGACTGATAGAATAGGAATGGAAGAATTCTAGTCACAAACACTAAAGACAGAGGTCACCAAAAATCTCATTTGACAGACTGCATATTCACAGTGTCTTTGGGGCTTCCATTTGGCATAACTTCTTCATTCCCTGACCTCCTCAGCCAACATCTGACTCAGAACTGTCCTTCTAATGAGGTTTAGCTATATACGTCATTCAGTTAGCTAGTGGAAGACTAGATAGAAAAGATAATTCAGAGTCCTATGACACACTAAATAGGAAGAAAAAATAAAATTATATGAGATGCATATCAAGTGAAAGATGGTTGAGAACGAGCTACAGGTAATAACGGACAGAAGCATCTGAGTCCTGTGTCTCAGCTGAATGATGAAGTCATGCATAGAGTCGTGCTGACTGAAGTTGTGAATGTGGGTGGTGTTTTAATAGACAGTTGTGAATTACTACAAGACCATTCCAACTAAAAAGGCAGAAAAGGCTAAGTCTGGAATGAGAAGAGGGGAAAATCACAGATGAGTCAAAGATGGCTTCAGTAAAGTACAAACTCCGAATTCACCAGTGTTAACAGGGATTCCCCTCACAGCTGTTACTGTCTGAAGTGTATGCAACACAGTTTTCGCTTCAAAAGGTGCACATAGGCCAAGGACAACACAAAATACTGCAACAAGGACAAAAGGACAGAGGACAGCTGGCTTTGGTACTCTTCCTTGTTTTTCAGAAGCCCTGAGAGGGGCATTCTTTATGCAGGAAATGGAGAGGTAGCGGTGGGATTGCCTTGCAAAAGCAGACATCCAAAGTGGATATAGCCACATCACCAAGAGACTAGTTGGGTGACAAAGTTCTGACTAGTTGGTGAATTTAACATTTAGTCGATTCATACCCTTTCCGAATCTCAGAGAGTGTGACTTCAACCCATGTCCTTGTTTAGGAAGAATTGCTGTGGATTGATGAGTCACAAGGGAGATTGCGTAGGTGGTGCCCGGCATTTTGAGCACAAAGATCTCTCCAAACCTGACTTCATGTTTATAAACTGTCCTGAATTCATAGGACAGCAGAGAAGACCTTTCCCTGCTGTGAAAAGGAAACTTTCCCACTTGTATCCATCACCCAGCTGTCAAACAATGACAAAATTTACATGGAAATAGGATGAAATCTAACTTGTATATGTGAGATTCCTTCCTTTCCTGGCAGTAGCTGATTAGAGCTGGCAGTAGACCATGGAACATGAATGCAAATTTGAATTCTCTTAGACACATAGAGGAATAAGAAAATAAGCAATAAGCTTGCTACACAAGTAAACACTGGAGCTAGAATTTGGTGTTCGGTTCCTCAAGCAAAAATCATGTGTCACTTCTGAAGATACAGGCCAAATACTGTTTTAGTATTAGCAGTGTTTCCCACAGCAAGTAGAAGAAAAGTATGGCAACTAATTCAACATGGTCACTTGTGTTTAAGAAAGATTGCTGTTGGGACTTTACCAACAGCTCTGTGATGATCAGAGGATGAAATGAGAATGGTCAGTACAAGGTAAATGACATTCCAAAAAACAAGAGGTCATACCACAATCAGGTGCAGTTGAAATTTTGATAATGTTTGTGTCTTAAATTAGAAACGCTCCCAGCTCCATCTTCTGAAGCCAAGTAACTTCATGCATTTCAGACAGCTATCCATTTCTCAAGGGCACTGTGTCTGCAATGCTTCATTCTTTCCCTCCCCCCCTAGTATTTTTTGAAGAGTAAATCTTATATTTTTGCAACAACACATAACATAGTGCACCCCTGGAAATAAAACAACACTGCTATTTTTGTATAAAACATTGTGGTCCCCCTAGAAGGATTGCTTACTGAAATTCTCTGTATGCATTTTAAGGTTCTCCTACGTTTTCCTGTTTTCATGTGTCTGTTGCAACATTCTGTAAAAAAACTTTAAGTGAACCTGACTACCACAGAATCATGGAATAGTTTGGGTTGGAAGGGACAGTTAAAGGTCATCTGGTCTACACCCCCCTGCAATGAGCAGGGACATCTTCAACCAAATGAGGTTGCTTAGAGCCCTGACCAACCTGACCTTGAATGTTACCAGGTATGGGGTGTCTACAGCCTCTCTGGCAAGCTGTTCCGGTGTTTCACCACACTCCTCCTAAAAAATTTCTTCTTTATATCTAGTCTAAATCTTCACTCTTTTAGTTTAAAGCCGTTACCACTTGTCTTATCGCAAATAGACATCCTGGATGTCCATCATATCACTTCATATCACTGCTCAGTTGGGACACCTCTGTAGAACGGTATGACAGTCTAAGGATGTAAGTGTTATCCCCTAGGCAACCAGTAGGATGATAATCATTGGAAGTCAGAAGAGACCTGTGATTGTTTCCAGTCCTAAATGCAACCCTTTTCACTCCCAGATCTCACAGGACCACTGGATTAATGAAGCACAGTGAGCAACTCTAGAATTACAGTGTTATACCTCATGCCAAAGCCATGGGACACGTGTGCATTTGTACAGGCCTCCAAAGTGAACCCTGATACAAACCACACAACACAGTGCTATATCATTTTGTACAGAGAACATTTTCTTTACTTGACTTGTAATCATGTTGGGCAATGATTTCCTTGTTTCAGTTTAAAATATTTATCCCAGTTATGCACATGTCAGAGGGGAAAAAAAAATCTATTATTCATGGGTCACACTATTTCAGTTTTTGACCTGTTTTGGTACCTGTGGTACAGAGCAAGCGTTCTACCCCAAACAGTAGATCTCTCAAGTGTTGGTAATTTTTCTGGGATGATAGCAACTCTAGTCAGTCACTTGGCTATCCACTCCATGCTGTATAAAAATGTAGTTGTATAATGGATTTTATTACGAGGTTCCCAAATGTTGATACCAGCATAAAATTTCTATTTTATGTGGGAAATTTAGGTCATTGCAACAGGCAGGAACAAAATAGGAGGTAGAGCTAATGCGGTAGTAACCTTTCAACATCTTTGAAAGGTTTAGTAATGCACTGTAAGTGATTCCTTCTCCATCAAATAAAATGAAAGGATTAATATTAATGAGTACTTGATTTGTTTGCCTGACTTTATAGGTTGCTCCTTAGGAATTGCCATCAGCTCTTAAGTCTGTGTTAATGGCCAACTTCAGAGAACGATAAAGCTTTGTAATATCCAGATGCAGAATAATTTCGCATTGCAGAGGTATCAGTCTAATCTAGTAGTTTAATATTGCTATAAACTGAAACAACTGGGTTCTTTGTCTTTCACATCATATTAACTGCTGTGATTTTGGATATTTCTACAACCTCTGTACAGGTTCAGTAGATCTGCCTCCTACTTAGCTCTTGGCCTCAGCAACACTCAAAAGACAGCACAGTCTGTGGTGTAGTTACACAGGTGATGAAAGGTATTTCCTTACAACTAATTTGAAATTGCTATATGGCAATGTAGCTAGTTGGTGGCATTTTCCACTGCTTCTGTGTCAGGAGATGAAGAAGGTAGGAATTCCCTATTTTCTGTCTAAATGCCTCAGACATGGTGAATGTGAAGCGGTGTTGCTCTAGGATTTGTTACAAAGGCCACAGTACTTTATCTGATGCAGAGATATGTAATTACACTGCTCCATAGCAGTTTTGCTGGCACACTAGCGCAGGGTTCGAAAGACGTCAGCTGGATTTTTACTCCAGAAAAACATATAGGTATTTCAAATTTCAGGGTGCATTTGGGACTGGCAGAGAGGACTGGTTTATGACTATGCATTTGTCTGAATGGTGTACCTCATTCCAACACCTACAGAGTTTTTTTATTAGCTACTTGGTTTCTTTTACCTGAAACAGTATGTGTTCCCAAAGATTTGAGTAACTGTTTTTGAAAACTAAAAGGGGAGTACAGAATTCATTGAGAGTTTTTCTGTATTTGCTAGGAAACACTAAGAAAGCTGTAGACCAACCTGGAAGCAATGAAAAGAGGTTGACTCTGTTGGCAGAGACACTCCTGCATTCAGTGGGAGTGGAGTTGTTATTAGTGGCAGAAGAGAGGACAAAGAAAGAAAACCTGAGGACTGGTTTGTGTTCGGAATGTTCCAAAACAACCTTTCTAAGCAGCAAGTCAAAGGAAGACAAGTGTTTATCACAAAAAGTTTAGAAAATCAAATTCCTGGATTTGCATGAAGCTTCAACAGCATCAGTACCATTGAAACATACATTTCAATGATTTTTCATGACTTCATTGTAACTTTTCCAGCACTTTCAAAATTATAGCTTTGTTTAGGAACATTCTCTGTTCCCCTGCGACACAAAAATGGGAAAAAAGTCACTCTTGTCAGAGGGAAGAGAGACAAGTAAATACTGGTCTTTCATGAAGTTATACATGTGTTATACTAAAGTGTGATTTCTTTTAAGTCTGTGAGAAACTGAAAGAATGATTCATGCTTCCATCATTGGCTACTGGTAAAAATTTCTGGAATGCCATGTTTCATATTTAGGCTCAGTTTTGTTAAAATCAGCCTATTCCCTAAGGTGAAGTAGCTTTATACAGTAGCATTTCAGGGAAGCAGCTCTAAATATGTATAACAAAACAATATTGTGAAAGAAATTTCAGAGAGACTTCAAAAGTCGCAGGTGCCTAATGGTGCTATCATCCAGTCTTAAAAGGACGCTTGGTTTGATGCATTTTACCAGGTAGACACGGGTTCTAAAATAAGAGTTGTAGAATCTATGTGTCTTTCTCTAACTTTGGCAACGCAACGTATTCCACATGCAAAACCCAGTAGTTGAACACAACACAGGATTAAACTGGTCAGTTGTTATCATTCCATTTTGCCACTTCTGATTTTTTGCAAGTTTCACCATATTGTCCTCCTTTCTGGTTATTTTTTAAAGAGGAAAGTCCTGAGAATCGTCTAGTAATAGAGCAAAATGACAGCTATAAAAATAAATGAAAATTAATTTGGCAGGCTTCCTGGCAATACTAACAAAAAGATTCAACTAAAAAAAGACCATACACAGAATAAGTTATTGCAATGTGAGGAACAGCTGCATTAGAGTTTTCCGTTTTACCCCAGCATTTAAAATGGGATGTCTACGTATCTTGCCCAAAAGTATGTGCCTGTTCTGTTCTGTTAAGGGTCCTGTACTATCCTCATCCCTGTTGTGCTTTGATGCCTTCTAATAGTCTCTCAAACAAAGTTATTAACATTGGTCTTAATTTTTATCCTCCCATCCTTTCCTCAAAAAAAGAAAAGGTGCATGTACAGTACAGCATTTAATTTTGGTAGGGTTTTGAGGTCCTAGGACAAGAAAGAAAACATGTGAGAGACAATTTCACTGATTGTTTCCTTTTTTATTCTTTTACAAGTGTATGTTTTGCAAATTAGAAAAAATTGGGCAAAAAGATAAAAACGGTACAAAGAGCTTCAAGTTGGAGACTGTAACATAGAAAATATGGAAGCTGAATTGCAGAACACTGGGCAATTGATTCCCAAATTTGGCTTCAGATAGTAGAACCTTAACTCTGTTCTGCTAAAATACCATGGTCAGAGAGGTAGATAGATTAACAGATTTTAATACCAGTTGATGTGTTTTGTGATCATCTCCCTTAAGTCTTATGCATCACAGCCACAGAATTCAGTGGCTGTATCTGAATTAGGACATGTCTTGTAGTAAAATTTAAGGAACTAATCTGAAATACTTCAGTTTTGAAATGGCCGGGGATGGAGGAGAATCCATGATGCCTGTTTAAATTCTGTATGGCAGCCTACGTTTACAGTTTCTCTGCTCAAACCATTTAAAACTTGGGGATAGGCTGAGGGAGAGAAAGAGCAAATAAAATAGCTATAAAAGTTTAGTGGTAATCCACAGTAGATACCCAAGTTTAATTACACTGTTTTTATGATGTTATCTTTATTTACAACACTGCGGGCTTTCCATTTTAAGTAGCAAGTGTGCCATGTTAATTTGAGAAATAAATTTTCTTATGAGCTGAGATCAGCACTAGTTGTGTGCTTTGTTTAATACATCTTCCATTAACTTTTTCAGTTATGTCCAAAGGCATTATAAAACCATGATGTTATTTCAAAGGAAATTTAATTTTCAGTTGGCTTGAGAAGGTCGCCAGTAGCTGTCAATTATAATATAGTATCAATTGCTCACTAATGACAGTAGGATATATCTGGAGGGAAATCTATTTTTATATATAGTGTTTTCCTATGTGTAACACACTAACGTAAAAAAAAGCAGCTTAGCAGCATAAAGCACACAGTGCAAACCTATGTCTGTGGCATTTGTAGCAAATGCTACTTCATTCTCTAAATGGAAGCATAATCCTGAATGCAGTTTTGTTTCAGAGTACAGCAGTTAAAAAAAAAAAAAAAAACCCCACAACAAAAAACCCCACACCTGTCATCCTTGGAGCATACTTATGCTTATTCAGTCATGTCTGCCTGACTGATTTGCGTGTTTTTATAGCTACTAGTAAAGCAGCACTGACATGATAGTGGAAGCACAAGCTGGATTCTAGCACATCTCACTCACTAACAAGATCATTATCCAGTTTAAAAAATGCAGGGGCAAAGTTTGACCTTAATTATACCTCTGTAACTCCAGTGAGCATAACAGTTTGCAAAGGGATTTCATTTGGAGCCAGCAGAATGGCTGTCACAGGAATGTCATGTCATACTAATTGTAGAATCTTTATAACCAAGTACTCCAGGGAAATAACCTTGCATGATTATTAGCCTCTTGGCTGAGTCAGCAAGACTGTCAGGCAAAAAAATCTTAAGGCAAGCTTTGGGAAGCACTCCATCCCATGAAAATATTATTATCTTACCTCCACTGTCTGTCTAACTGCTATTGACAGTTGATACAACAGGTTTTAGAATAAAATTTGATGATTTCTAATTTTTATGAACTTTTCATTAAAAGATATGGAACTTTGGCAATACCAGTTTGCTCTCTTTTAAAAACATTATGTAAAGTCTTCTGAGTTATTGTATCAGGTGCGAAAGTTTTGACATTGACAGCCTTTGAAACCAGCTCTTCTATTGTCCACAGCACCCATTATTTATTACTGTCCATTCTCTAGAGTTCTTACTGCAATAATTTCCACAGCTGTGCCCACAACAATGCAGAAGTTCTCCTTTCTACCTGTTTTTTCCCAGTTCTCAAAGTGAGAAATAAAAATGATCACCTAGGTTTGGTGTCCATTCTGTTGTTTGTGCCTCAAACAATATCCTTAATGCTGACAGCCTCCTGGAACAGCTGTGGTGTTGCTTTTTTCTGTGCACTGCTCTGTACTCCCTTGCCATATGAGTAGTTCTTTTATTATCATTATTTGCTATACAAGTGAGATAGTCTTTACATCATGATTTCTGCGTGTATACGTAGTTCTTCTGTAGTGAGTCTGATGATGTGCTATCCCATGGAAGACCCCAAAATAATCAAATAGATGATGAAATAAAATAACCTTCATTCTCCCCTCCCAGTACTGTTTGCATTTTGAATAACAATTAACAGAACAAGTAAGGCATTATATGAATGCTCTAGGCACAAGTTGTTACTGCTGTTAATATACCTTCGGAAAGGGACATCAACACATGGTTAAAGTATGCTTGCTAAGATCCCTTTTGAGCTCAAAGATCAATAAGCTACATTTGTGTCAGAAAGATCTTTTGATTTTTCGTCCTTAGTTTTTGAAACTTCTTTATTTTCTACAAAATCACGCTTCTCTGACATTAAATATCCTCATGGTATTTTTGCTTTCCTATACAAGAGAATCTGGCCAGCCTCTGATAATCTGACTCAATAACCATAAAAATACAAATGGAACAAAAATGTATAATAAAGAGATAGCAGTGAATTATTAACTGGCAGGGTTATAGACAGTCAAGTTTTACAGTCACCATGCTCATTTTACCCTGCTTACTGAATTGTATGTGTACAGATATAACCAATCTTTTAAACAATTAAAAAATACTTCATGAGCAGTTTGATATAATATTGTTGCCAGGAGTTAAGTTGACCTAAGTATAACACCTGCCTCAGCACTTTCCCCACCTCTGTTGACAAAACTGCTCTTGATTCCTGGCAATGACAGGTACAGGCAGAGGAGTGGGAACAGCCCAGACTTCAGAAAAGTTTTAGTCAAACAAACAAAAAAAAAAGAAGTAAAGCTGTTAATGAAGGTGAGCTGACCAGGAGCAAGCCTTACGTGTCTGTCTGTGCCTTTGAGCAACGTGAGGTAACAGCCCTGAGCAGCTCCCTTCCCATGCCTTTTAGTTTTAAAGCCAAAATGTTACAGATATGAAGAAAGTGAAACTATTATTTAAGTGAATATGGAAATAAATTGTAACATACTTTCATAAACCAAAGAGGTCTAATTCATCACCAACATCAGGGAATCAGAGAAGTTCAATTATATTTTTCCTAGAAAAATCCAGGGAAACCAGATTTATGCAAAGAAGCAGAAACAAGTATGTTGGTCTGCTGCAGATATTTTTCAGGAGTGCAACTGGCAATTAAGTCTTTAGAAATATCTTGAAAAAGGAAAAAATTCCTGCATAGAAATAAGAGACAATAAATAATTGTCTCTACAAAAATAACAAGTTTTTTCTAAGACTGTTTTTTACTGTTTTGTTTTTGTGGTTCTTTTTGCAGGTGTTGCTGCTTTGGATTCCAGTGTTTCTGGGAAGATTGGTTTGCGAGCAGTCATATATTATTTCTGCACTACAGTCATTGCTGTAATACTAGGTACTCCATGATACTGTAACTTTTAAAATCCTCAGCATCGCCTGATTACAAATATACAGCACTGTGACATTACTAATTTCCCGAGACAGGATGGGGGAAAGAGACAGAAATCATACCAAACACCTTGACATACTTGTAGCCAGATACAGGGAGAAATTTGTCCCACTGTTCAGAGCTGGGCTGTATTCATATCCAATATGAAGTCACAGGCAATTTCACCATACATTTCAGCTCAGGGAAGATGAGGAGCTGTCTGCTTAGGTAAACAGTGACCAGCAGTGGGAAAGCTGAATGCACATCAAAGGCCAGCCTTAAGTACAAAGTGAATTTCCTCAAAAGCAAAATTATAGATTGTTACTGATTCTCAGGTGCGAGAATGTATAATGTGTCTCACCTGAAAGAATGACAGAAAATATTGCTTTTGTTGTCATCTCATTTCCTTCCTAAAAAGGTTTTGTCCCCTCTGTCACTGCCAGGCTCTATCCCTACCTCTCTGAAGTCCATATCTCCAAGAGCAGGAAAGTCATTCCGTACAAGCAGCATTGAAATTTTCCATATTTACTTAAACAAACATCTTCAGCCTGCCTTCTTAAATAAGAAATAAAATTAAACCCTCCTCTGTCAGGTGTCAGCTAGTTTGTGGCTTACCTTTGTGTTTTGTTGAGCCGAGGTGAATACTGTGCCTGGGTATCACCCACTAAAAAGAAACATGTATTTATCTGAAGGACAAAACGTACGTCCTATGTGGCCTACTTATAAAGCAAAGCAGTATTTAACAATAGAAAAAGAATCACACAGAATCATAAAATCATGGAATCATAGGATGGCTTAGGTTGGAAGGGACCTTAAAGATCATCGAGTTCCAACCCCCCTGCCATGGGCAGGGACACCTCCCACTAGACCAGGTTGCTCAAAGCCCCATCCAGCCTGGCCTTAAACACCTCCAGGGATGGAACATTGACAGCTTCCCTGGGCAACCTGTTCCAGTGCCTCACCATCCTCACAGTAAATAATTTCTTCCTAATGTCTAACGTAAATCTACTGTCTTTCAGTTTAAAACCGTTATCCCATGTCCTGTCACTACACTCCCTGATAAAGAGTCCCACCCCATCTTTCCTGTAGGACCCCTTTAGGTACTGGAAGGTTGCTATAAGGTCTCCCCAGAGCCTTCTCCAGGCTGAACAACCCTAATTGTCTCAAGTCTGTCTTTGTAGGAGAGGATATACAGACATGTAAGTCCAGATTAGTTTCTAGAAGTCGCATCACTGAGAATAAAATATCACTGTGGTTACACCATTTAGGCTATCTCATTTCTCTGGGAATTTTCTTTGAATACATAGTGAGGAAAATTAATAAAGGCTAACATTAATATGTATCTAACTTTGAAATTGTCCCTACCCTGGGAGAGGGGTTAAACCAAAATCTCCAGAGGTCCCTGCAATTATAAGTTATTCTATGATACTGTATTGCTTGTTTCATTGTGTAGAGTTACACAAATTCAGTTCTGCTTTTATTTACAGCTGTCATTAGAACGCATTGTTGCTGGCTGGTTGAAGGGTCATCCAAATGCCTCTTTCTCGCTACATGGAGATTTAGTAGTTTCATTTGCTTTAGGTTTGTTTGGATTTGGGGCAGAAAAAAAATTTTAGAAATGTACATTTGGAAAGGCCTAGTATCTCACAGAATAGTAAAAATGCCTAAAATGAAGTCATTAAAGTAAATGGAAAATTTTTCATTTATTTCCGTATTCACAATGTCAGAGCTAGTATTTCTTGCCCATAATTTTTTTTATTTCAGTCTGTTTCTGAAACCCTTCTCTTAGGTAACTTTATTGCTAACTAACTTTACAAAAACAACCTGTTGTACTTTGGGGTCACAGGACAATGCACATGATTCATATCTGAAAGCTAGTGACAGGAAGAGCTGCATGAAGGAAAAGGTGAATAGCAATTCAAAATACCACCATGTGAAAGTTGCAGAACACTTCAGCTGAAGCCCAGCTGCAGTAATTTACCCTCTTGGTAAGCACTAGTGATTTAGTACCATACATGCAAACACAAAGCTAGAGTGCACAAGTCCAGTGGCAAGGCCACAAGTAGCTCCTGTGTTGGGGGAACACGCACATTTAAAGACACTGCCTGTGGACTTCTCTTTTCTGAACAGCCCTGCATGAGCACCCAGAGAAAGCATTTGGTGAGTTTAGCTCATTAAGAATTTAGCTACGTGGGATACGCTGAGGCAGGATGCACCAATTCTTGCACTGTGAGCTTTTCTTCTGGTTCTGCTTCTGCAGGGATTGTCTTAGTTGTGACCATTAAACCTGGAGTGCCTCAGACAGCAAATGAGATCGACCGAGTGGGCAGTACCCCAGAAGTCAGTACTGTTGATGCCATGCTGGATCTGATCAGGTGAGGTTTTCTTTTTTAGTTTCCATACCCTTGTTGCAGAATACCAAACAAATACAAATTGAGTTGTGATTTTTAATACAATAAAAATGCTTTCTAATGTTGTTTGGATGAATAAAGAGAGAATAACTTGTATTCCAACAGGTTAGACATTTTGGACTATATTCAAAGCAGTTAAAAAACCATCTCTTTACACCATAACTTCAGTTAATAAATCAATGACAACAAAAATTCCCTCTTCCACAGAAACTGATATGCAAGGTTTACCTGGTATGAAGAAAATATCCAGAAAGGATTGAATGGTTGGCAGGTTACTGACTGGCAACTTCTGTGTCATCCAGCGTAGACAACCACCTGAAATTACAATGTTTATGTTTTCCCTTCTCAAGGCAGGATGCAGAGTAACAGATCCAGTACGCAAAGGTTTCTTAGGGTTGCACAGTCAACAGGTTAGCTCCATCACCAGTATCTAAAGCACCAGTAGTGCCTCAGACATTGGCCATTGAAGAAAGAGAGAGCTGACCCTTTGATCCCTCAGCTTTTATACTGAGCATGAGGCAGATGGGATGGAATACGCTGTTGGTCAGTTTTGGGTCACCTGTCCTGTCCACTCCTCCCTGCAGGTGGGACCCCACTGTGCTTTTCCGCTTCCAACCCTCCAACGTGGCAAGTAACAAAGTTGGTTGGAGTTGGGTGTTACAGCAATAAGTATAAGCAAGAGCCTCTCTGCATCTCATGCCTGGGCATCAGCTATAACCATAGGTCTTATCACTCTGAGAGCGCGAACAGTGTCTGCACAATATGCTGTTCATTTCAGTAGTTAGAAGAGGCCCAGCTAAGAAGCAAAGTTACTGAACAAAATTGGTTCTGTTTAACCTCAAACCAGGACACCTAGTAATGAGTCTTTCCCCATCAGCATGCTGGAAAATTATTTTTCAGTGTGCGAAAATGGTTCTTGACCCTGGAATAACAGACGGGAATCTTCCATCAGCCAAGATTAATTTCTGAATTCTAAACTACAATAGAGCACACCAAACATCTGATTCTTCCAGCACAGTGTTTATAAGCGTTCTTAGTTTTTTTATGCCTATATTTGACAAATCCTGTTAAAATGGTGTGTCCTGTATTCCTCATGCAAATGATGGAGATGATGCAGCAGGGAAAAAAACCCACTGGGTTTAGTAGCTTATCAACAGAAATGTCAAACACTGAAAAGTAAGCCTGAAAATTCAACAGTAGGAAAACAGTCAACTGATCATTGGGAGTCCTTAAGCCTTAATTTCTTTGGACTGATGGTGCTAAATACGTTGTTTTCTGGATAAAGGAACACAACCTGATCTGTTTTTCAAGCAGCAGATTTTATCATTTTGTTCATATAAAAAGTTTGTTCTTAGTATGCTGTAATGTTGAAATGCCTCTACTTTTTTAACAGAAATATGTTCCCAGAAAACCTTGTCCAGGCCTGTTTTCAACAGGTAAGTTTGAACATTCCTTTTTGCTACTGTAGTTTTCATTCCTAACTACAAATTATTCTTCTTTTATGTCCCCAAAAACTTTGTCAGGTAAAAATGAAGATCTATTTCCTCGTTCTTAAAAACCCTCAGTGTCTGATGAAATCTGCATAACTTAGCCCTCACCCTGATGTGTCTCACATGTAAGGTCCATTGCCAGACCTGATGATCCATCTTAAGGAAAAGGCAGCCAATTGGTAGAGTCTATTTGAGACATATTACAGAAAAAGTGATATTTGCAAGACGAAACAGGAAACTGTTGTCTATATATCAGATTTACTTCAGATTCAGTCATCTTCATCTGTAAATACATCAACTATTTTTTGTGATGCTCTCAGCTTCCATTTTTTGTCTTCCCTAGCAGCTGCCACCAGTTGATCTGAGGTTTGTATGTGAGGTCGTTAACCTTTCCCAGGAAATTATGTTAAGTGTCTTGCTGTGCACAGCACTGAATGTATTTCCAGTTTATAAAACTTATTACTGTAGCTTTTCTCTTACGTTAATTACAGTCATCCGACAGTAAGGGGACAGACAGATTCTTTTAGGGATCCTTGGCAGAATGATGGCAGCACTAAATTGTACTTACAATTAAAGCTTTATTTTCTTAACAGGACAGTATGATTAGTATAGCACAGAATTTATAATCAGAATAGCACAGGATTTCTATAAGCAGAATCAGTGTACTACAATTTTATAATAGCACTGCTTAGATTGTGGTTTCTAATCACCTGGACCCTCTGCAGATTAGGTCAAATCTTAATACTTGGTTTGCTGTATCAACAAAACAATCATAATCTAGACTCAAAAACATATAAAAGAATACAAGTCACTTAATCCCTGGAGGAAGCAGACGACAGTGGAGACATCTCTCGCCACCGAGGGTCATAGTCTCACGGTCCAGCAGCTGTTCTGGTCCAAGTTCCCCCTTAGAACTTGTAACTGCTTGATTTTATGAACAGTTGTTTCGGTGCTGTTACATGTTCTTTGGCAGGGTCATTGACACCACCAGGTTGCCTGTGTGCCTGGGACCTTCCAGGCCAGTAAGGAGGGGAGTAGTCAGCCTGGCACCCAGGAACCTTGAAGCTGGGAGGGAGGGGAAGAAATAAATCTGTTTGGTTTCTCTGCTTGGTGCACAGGACCTTCAGGGCCTGATAATGAGGGGAAAGGGGACTCATAGGTGACCAGCTCAGCCGCAAAGAATGACTGTTTGCCTTATATAATGGCTTTAGTTCTGGTAACCACATTACCAGGGGTCTGATTGTGTCAGGTGGATCTGCTCTACAGACCTCTCCTGGGGTAGCTGTCAGGAATTCTCTCCAGACTGCCTGTACCAGGAAAAAGTCCCTTTGCCATTGTCAGGAGCTGTATCTCATCACCCACAAGACTGCACTAGGTCCACAGGGTACCTGAGAGCCTGGGGAGCAGAATTCATAGTGTATTATCTGTGAATCACTTGTTGACCTACAGCGTCTGGAGTACAGAACCATGATGTCTCACATGAATTTGGAAATAAGGCGTTTGTCTATGTTTGCTACCTTCAAGACAGATTGGTTCATTTTTCCCTTATTTTTACTAGGCAAAGGCTATGCCTTTGTCCATTCTTCAGTTTCCTTGTGTTTCTAAATAAGCTCTTCTATTTTTTTAAAAAAACTTTTCCAGTATAAAACCAAACGTGAAAAAGTTGAAGCTACAACTGGCTTGGATAAAAATAGCTCTGCCTTTACAGAAGAACCCGTTACAACTGCTACGACAGCAGAGGCTTCAGAGGTGAGACCTTTATTGTTGTATTCCTTCATAAGATATGAAGTGGGGAGAAAGAACACAGAATAAATTTAGTTCAGTTGATGTGGTTAGTGATTGAGAGAAGGAAGGAAATGGTACATAGACAGATTTTAGCAAGGGCACAAAACTTAGTAGGTAAATGCTAGAAGTGATTATGAGGATCTTCAAGTAGGTTTAAGAACACCAGAAGACTCCACTGGTAATTAAGCAGTCCAAAGATAATAGATGATGTGAGAAAATAATCCATTCATATATTCGATTAAAGGTATATGGTAATGAGCCATCAATTTGCTGAGAAATTAAAGAAAACAGTCACTTCGGAAAGGCTAGATGTATGTCAGCACAAGATGTTTGAGCAGCAATGAGATAAATGTAAGCACTGCAGAAAGAAAGGAATGGAAAATCATAATAAAAACTTCTTAATGGAAAACAAAACAGTGGAAGGCATTTCTTAATTAATAGTTTGTTACTCTGCAAAAAAAAAAAAGTGAAGAGACAAAAGCGAAGAAGAGATTTAACGTGCCACTAAATAAAGGTGTGGAAAGCTTATGGATGTTGGTGGTTTATAAAACCTAGAATTACACTGGAGGAGAGGGAAAAAGGAATTCAATAGAATATGAACACAGAACTATTAACAGTACCAAATCAATACACATTTTATTATACTCCTTCCGAATTTCATCTCATAGTGACAAGAACATGGGGATATGAGCTATATGAAAAGACATGAATTAAATCCTGCACCCTTTCCTTCGTATGTTCATACTGCACAAACATAGAGGAATGTGTGAATACCTACCTATTTAGTTTGATTTTTATGTTATGTACATTGAATTCTACTATAAATTATGCAATTTCACTGGTTTCACCTCAACAATAGATTTTAAACTTAAGGCAAAATTGGACACCATTGCCTCAGTTCTTATGCAGTAGACTATCTTAAATCCAGACACAAACCCTGGAGTTGCTCAGAAATAACTGCAAGGATTCTACATCAGTTGTGTTTTGTTCTTCACAGTAGGGAGTAACTCTTGAGTATATTGGAGGCATGACTGCAGGTATGTAGAGCTTGCTATAGTTTCTGTCAGAAGTCTATAGAAAGGGCAACATATCCTGGTAGGGTTTGGTCAGATCCTTGCATAGCTTTAAAATGCAAAGCTTTCAAAGACAATTTAGTTCTACCTTCATTGCTGAACTTACCCGCTTGGCACTGCCAGAAGGGGAATAGAGTGACTAGGGAAGAGCTCTCTGTCTTTTCAAAGCAAGATCAAAATGTGTTTTCATTTTAGAACTCTTCGAAGTAAATTTTATGTTTTCAGATAGTAACTTTTTTCTCTTGAATCTAATCTATAGAACAAAACCCAAGAATACAAAATTGTTGGCATGTATTCCAACGGCATCAACGTGTTGGGGTTGATCGTCTTTTGCCTTGTGTTTGGAATGGTTATTGGGAAAATGGGAGAGAAAGGACAAGTGCTGGTGGATTTTTTCAATGCACTGAATGAAGCTACAATGAGAATAGTTCAGATAATCATGTGGTAAGTCCAAGGACATACTGGCATTTTCTAACAACTACTTTAAGTGGGTTTTGTCATTGAAGAGGTAGGAGCAGACTCAGACTTCATGTTTGCTTTTGTATAGGGCTTTACAGCAAACAACTTTAAAAGAAAGGCTGGTAAGAAGTTTCCTTTCTACAGAATTTGATCCTTTTGAGGAAACTGGAGACAGGGCTTCCACTTTATCTACTGAAGAAACAGTCCTATTGGTACACAAAGAACCTGAGTTTTTCAGACATTCTTGCTAGAGCTTTATATCAAACCAGTACAACTGCAGTAGTGATTTGAGGACTGTTAGAAGCATTACCGCACACATGCCCTTCTCAGTCTTGAACACTATTCGCTGATAGACATTATGTTCACAGGATAGCTGTCCTTGGAGCTAAGTTCCTTTAGAAATACATATTAATATACAAGCCACAGTGCAGACTAAAACCCAAAGTGGTATGCAAGATACAACTTAATATGATGTACCATCTGCTAATAAGTTTTGTGAGACAACATTCTCACAATATTCTCTCATAATATTCTCAGACAACAAAAAATTTAAAAATGTAGCAGCTCATCTGATAGCATTTGGTTGGACTTCACAGCTGTTCACAGAGCTTTTATCCATGCAGATCACAATTACAGGACAAGGACTAAAAGCACACACAATCCTTTCCAGACTCTTTGTGCCATTTACTACAATACTCTGCTCATATCCGCATATTTTACATAAACAGTAGCTTATCAAATCTGGCCCTTTCATGGATTTTTCTTCCACCCAGCACACTGAAATGCCTGTAAAACAGCAAACCTGTCTACAGTTTAGTTGCACACTTCTTGCTGCCTTTAAAGACAGGTAAATTATTTCTGCAATTGTCCTGTGCTAGGCAGCTGGTTGAGACCTCAGCTGAGGTACAGTCCCATGAAATAGGCTGCCTCACTATGCAGCAAATTACTACTAACGAGATGTGAGAGTTAGCACGTCACAAATACAGGATCCTACCCATAAGCTGACTATCCATTTTCTTGCATATGCCTGAAGTTGTGGCTACAGGTTCCCTGTGTTTCTACAGATGAGAGCTGTTGTATTGAATGAAGTAGAGTGATGCTGGCAGTGTGAGGAATTAGTTCTGCTTTCATTGGGTTCAGGACTCAGAAGGAAGTAGGAGTCCCTGCCTTGTGCGGGGACAAGGTACTATTTTATCTGTGAGATAGTACACGCACACACATTTTATAAATTTATATTTTTAAATTGATAAATTTTGCATATTTGTAAATTTAGAAATCAATTTATACTACTCAAAGCTCTGAAGTAGCAGCTAGTCTTTGTGACAGCCTGCTCTCTGGTACCAAAGGAATGCAGTGGAGCTGGTGCTAGCATAAGTCCTGATTTTGCCTTGAATTTTCTATAGGCAGTAGCCCATGCAGCTATTCATGACTGTAAAGCATGGCCTTTTGTAAGGTTTCTGGGGAATGGGGACCCCTGCATCAAGCAACACACTGATGGCTGTACTGTCCCAACATACTGAAATCACTTGTATTCTGTGCAAGTGGCTCACCTAAAGCTCCCCGTGCTGCAGGGCAGCTGCTGCAAGCACAGGACACCTTTCCTATCTGTGTGTGATTGCCAAATGCACAGATACTGGTCTCAGCCCTGCAAACTTCCACCTCCAAGTAAGCTTATGCATAAACATTTGCTTCAGTAGGGCAAAGCCCACATCCCTTCCCAGCTTCTGTGTATTCTGTGACACTAGGTCATGCAGTACTTGTTAGACTATGCGTAGGATTACATTTACTCTGGTTTTCTAATCTTTTTTCATCACCTCTAATATAGTCTTGCTTCAAGTAAATAGTTAGATGTGTAATACAATATTAAAAAAAGCCCCTTCAGCTGTGTAATAGAATCTGAAAAAAAATCTTCCATCTGTTGTAAAAAGTTACACTTTGCGAGACATTATTCCGTGGTGAGCACGCAATATTTCTGAGAATGCATTTTTAATTGCTTTATTTTTGCTTTCTAGGTATATGCCAATCGGTATCGTGTTTTTAATTGCTGGGAAGATAATAGAAGTTGAGGACTGGGAAATCTTTCGTAAACTGGGTCTTTATATGGCTACGGTACTAAGTGGGTATGTAATTTCTTAAAGATGAAGTTAAGTGTGTGCAGTTTTTAGAGGTCAGTTGATTACAACTCAGTTATCCAAAACACCCAGCCTCTTTTGTCAGAAACAAAAGTTCTTGTCAGTCAAAATTATGTGAGGACATTTTGAATGCATGTTTTGCTGAATGCGTGTTTTGTTTTAAAAAGTCAGTGCCTTGCATGCTAAAAGAAAAAAAAGGCAAAGGCTGTTCTTGTATTTGTTGTTTCATCTTCTCAGCTTGATGCTGAAACAGGTAATATCATTGTATTTTTGAGAGTAGTGATGCTTCTAGTAGGTACTAGAAGAAGTTGGAAAAGGGTGAGGTTGTGAATTATGGCTTATTGGGGGTTGGCAACCTATTGAAAATACACAAATATCTGGATTAAGTTGGGTAACTCTATGGGACTTGTGGGCCCAAGGTGTACCAGCGTGGGCCCAGCTCCACTGCCCTACACAAATGCATAGTAAGTGCAGTGCACAATAAATGATGCCAAAGAAGAAACTGGCCCCTTCCCACCTCGGTGCAGGGCAGGCAGCTGGCATCAAGAGAAGCCCTGGGGTTTGCACTGTTTGTTAGTTACTCCTTCAAGGCAAAGGTAGCCTGTGAAGCTGCAAAGGCAGCAGTTGCTGTCTGAATAACTTAGCCAAGCATCAAAACATTTTTTTTATTCTTGTTCTAGACCCTTGGCTGTGTAGAACAGTTTGGGGTGGAAGAGGTTACACCTGCACAACATGGAGCCTTAGAAGGGCCAACTTAACTGCTCCAAGTGATATAGATAGATACTAGATCATTATATATTTCTGAAGACTATCCTACAAAGAACCCTTTTGATAGATAAATGGATATTACAGTCCCAGCAAGTTAAATGCATTTAAATTTCTATTTCCAATTCAGTGAAGCATAACTTCTAGGCTCTCTTGGTTCATTGCCTTAGCATCCACTCCTATAATTCCTTCAGTATACTAAGGATTTATTCATGTTTTGTCTAGAGGCTAGATCCAAAGTTGTTCAAGACCTTCTTTCCCCCCACTTTATGCATATGCACGCTATTTTTTAAATGTCGTTCACATGCTCTCTGACAACCAAGCAGAAAGAAGGGTAATAGATTAGCCTTAAATGCAAACTTCTCTATAAATAATCAAGATTGATCTCTTTTTTTTTTTTTTTTAATCTTTGCTAGATAATCATATTTATTTCAAAGTTGTTTTGTTTTATGCATAAGTCACTATGTTTGGACTAGGTGTTCAAAAATAATTTGATATAATGACTTTCTAAGTAAAAATTGCAGCTCCAGAAATAGCACTGAATCATGACTTTTTCAAAATGTTACAGACATGAGTGTAAATTATGTTTGTCTAATGCATAATGCAATTTTTTGTGAGTTTCCATTTAGACTTGGAAAAGACATCAAGTTTTCAAAGGATGCAAAAGTTGATGTTTACCAAGGGACTGTAAATCAAGAGACTAATATTTTCTATATAAATTATAAATGAGACCATGGCCACAAGTTAGGTAAAAGCCATTTATAGAATGACACTGTATCACTTCTGCAGGTTTTGTACGTTATTAGCTCAGAGGAGAAATATGTTGGATGGGTGACTACTGCCCTTAGACTTCAGTTTTAGATCTGATAGCAAGTTTTATGACTGTTTACCTATTAATGGTTACTACGTGTACTGTGACAGAGCGTATCTTCCTTAAGACATGTTTGAAGACACAGTGCCTTCTCCAGAGTACTTTGATTGCAAAGTAAACTACCACTGCATATAGTCTCCCATTTAGCTGGTAGCCATGGGCTTGACAGGCACAACAATTTTAAGTGTGTTCTCAGGTGCCATCAAAAAGATTGTCTATAATAAGGGTGCCCACCTTTACATCCTTGCAGGCAAAAAGTCTCTGTTCTACTGAACTCCTTTGCACATGCCACAATTTTCCCTGATGGCTGGTAGGGTAGATCTCTGCAGAATTTCTGTCTCATAGGATGGTCTGCAGCAGGTGATGCTCAAGGTGTTGTGGAGAAAGGCTAACAGCAGTACATTCTCTGCAAAACTGACCATCACGGAGGGCATGTTGTCATCAGATCACAGGAGCAAGGATGACAATGTACACACAAGGCTATAGGCTGCAGGGAAGAGAGACTTGTTCTACAGTCTGCAAGAATACCCTTTTTCCCCATCTCTCAGCAAATAGAAGTTGTACTACTTCTTTGTTTTGGTTTCTTAAACGCTGCTGTTCCCACCATACTTTTGTTTTTCATCCTTATTTGCTTGACCTTGTCTGCTTGCAGTGTGTTCTGTTCATCAGTGTCTTCTGTAGCTGTCTATCATCCTCCCTTTAAGCTTGATCCTGAGAATTACAGGTTATCTTAAATATATTTCTTGTATTCCCTATCAAGAAAAATGTGCAAGAGCATGAGAGCTGGTGCGTCTTATCCTCCTCTTCCTTTCCTTTAACTTTCCTCTCCAGCTCATCTTGTATCTCACCACCTTCCCAGCTTGATTATTCATGACCTTTCACATTCTCAGTCCTACCAGCTCTCACCCACCATTGTCTGCAGCACATCTCAAGCTTTATGTCTCATTCAGGTCACCGTGAGGGAACAGACTTCCCCCAGTGCCTCTGCTCCAACTGGCCACTAAATATCTTCAGCCTGTCACTTTTAATGGTGTCAGCGTCAGGATGAGGACATGTTAGCAGTCACAGAGGAGAAAAATCAAAATAGGAGGCATAATATAAGTGCCAGAGGACTCAGCCTGAGGTGGAAAAAAAGAAAAAAAAAGAAGCTGCAGCCAGCAGACTCTGTCTTGCCTGTACCTTTGTCTCTTCTGAAAACAGCAAGGCAGCTGCATCTCTGGATGCTGTAAGGAATGCCAGTTTGGGATTCTGAGGGACAAGAATCTTCCTATCTTAGCACTGAGCACTATTAGAATGTCTTTTTTCAGTTGCTAATGATGATTTTTGGTATAATTTTTGCTACTTGCTGAGAGATGCATTTTATGCGTGAAAATAAGTATTACTTTGAATTTGTTTCATGAAAATCAGTAGTAGCAAAGCAGATATGCACAAATACTTTATTTTGGATAATGCCACATTTATGCTGCCACTAAAAAAGTGCAGATCTAAATTTTTCAAAATAACTATTTGGAAGTCAGTATGCTTCTGGATGTAGACATACTTGAAATGTTTATTCGCATCAACATTTTGTTAAGACATCCAACAATACCTGTACGACTTTACTTTTTTTTTCTATATGTTCTGCAGAATTCAGTTTGTTCTTAGGTACCATTATATAAATTGTCAGGTTTCTTTCTAGAGTTCTTTAGAAAATTTGATCAATACATGTTGTATGCCGTTACTTACATTCCACTAAATAAATCACTTGTTCACATACCGAGTGAAAACTTTAATGGCTGTTGCTTTTAAAAAGGTAATTTTTCCAAGGAAACAAAGAGTTAGGCTTTGTGGGTGATGTTTGGTGCTGTTGTGGATTGTTGTACTGTGGCTACTGCTCTCTTAATTGCCTATTTTTGGGAGAACAAATAGTACGATGATTTATCGCTATCTTTATCAACTGCTCTGAAATCATAAAGCACTATTACAACACAGTAACATTTGCAAGAACATCTTGTGAGGACAGAATAAAAATCCCAAGGCCATACATGACAACAGTTCTGGCCTTTATGTTTCCAGGCTATGCTAATGTCTTTTCACAAGAAGCTGATGCTGCTATAATTGCTTGTGACCTTGGAACACAGGAAATATTTCCCATACCCTTCATGCGTATTTTATTTCACATATACTCACAGCAGGCTGTTTACCTCTAATCTTAATGCCCACAAAGCTCTGCATTCATATGCATTCAGGATTAATGCACAACACTCAAAATTAATGCACAAGTTCAAGGATGAATTTGTCCCTGAGACCCACCCAAATATCCAGATACACCTGAGGAGCTAAGGTCAAGAGGACAATTTGATCTTTTGCATGACAACACACTAAATTTGAAAAATTAATAGTTTCAAAAGACAGTATTTCAACATCTTACAACATTAAAGATGGTGAGACTACATACATCTCATTTGTACAGTCTGAAATACCTCACTACATTTTAATTTTAGACCTAAGCTCATGCAGTTTTCCACAAAGTAAGTGTGGAGTTTTTTTATAGGATCATGTTTAAAGTTTCTGCAGAAAGTTGTGGACTTCATCTGTCCCTGACTGGGAACCATATTTACCTTTAATTCCAAAAGACATTCTATACTAAAGTAAGATAAACTTAGAAAAAATGATTTGGTTTGTTTTTCTGATTTGTCTCTAGTCTGCGTTGTAAGGATTTGGCAGGAGAGTGGAGTGTTTTACCATATTTCAAGTCATCCTCTGCATATCAGTTTAAATATTATTTATTACCTTAGTTTTCTCATCTTCATCAGTTTAAAATTATTTCCAATATATCAATTTCTTGTTCCACTTTGGAAAGAGAAACAATTAATAATCTCTATCTCCCTTCCAAAAGAAAGCGTAGAAGAGCAGTAGCCTGCATTTTTTAAGGTGGTATACTCAGTATGTTTTGAACACAGGTGTCACTAAAGTCACCTTAGTGTTCCATAAATGTACTTGAGAACAGAAATAGATACTTATTATCACCATCTTATTAAAACAAGGCAATGAGATGGGTCCATTTGTTTAACTAGTCCATTTTCTTTTGCAGACTTGCAATCCATTCCACTATAATTCTGCCACTGATCTACTTAATAATAGTAAGGAAAAATCCTTTTCGGTTTGCCATGGGGATGGCTCAGGCACTTCTGACAGCCCTCATGATTTCTTCCAGGTAACCAAAAGGAACGTTTATTTTCTGTAATGTTCTTACTAGTAATTGCATTGTTTGTGTTCTGATTTGATTGGTGTTTTGTTACATACCCTGATTTCACCTGGACAATTCTAAATCCCCTGGAGGTTGAGATATTACTTTCATCATTATTTCTGTAGTACCGAAAGTGGCATTATAGATTGCACTGGCCTTACACCAAATGCGAGTCTGCCCCTCCCATGAGGAGACAGTTCTTAGCAATTCAGCTCATTAGTCACAGACTTGCTAGAGTTTAAGCTGTTGCACTGTTTCTGTGACTACATACATCATGATGATTTTACCATGTAATTTTGAGGGTAACTTAGATTTGTTATTTCTTCCCATAATTAGAAGAGATAATAGAAGTTACTTTGCTGTAAAAGCCAACTCCCACTTTCATGGTGAAGCCTTCCTGGCTGCCTTAGGTCTCCATTTGAGTCTTTGAGCAGATGAGGCCCTGAAGAAAAGGAAAGATAAGGGAAATGGTGTGCTGTTGCCTGCACTTACTTTGTGTGTTTATCTGTGTGCCAGTTCAGCAACTTTGCCTGTCACCTTCCGCTGTGCAGAAGAAAAAAACTTAATCGACAAAAGAATTACCAGGTTTGTTCTTCCAGTTGGAGCTACCATCAACATGGACGGCACAGCTCTTTATGAAGCAGTAGCAGCTGTATTTATTGCACAACTGAATGACTTAGAACTGGATATCGGCCAAATAGTTACCATTAGGTAAGATTAAATACATCACATGTGTTTTGTTGGAGGTGTTTTTTTAATGAATGGTACATTAACTTTGGATGACCCCCTGGGAAAGCTGAAACTATCATTCACAGCACAGGAAGTAACAGAAACATTCTCACCTCTTGGTCCAAGGCCTTGCCTGTGCAACCTGATGAGGAGGTGGGATAAGCCAGGACGTGCAGCTGGTATACAGTATCATTCTGGAAATTGTCATTATTCTTCCACTGCAAACACCTGCAAAACCAAGTTGGCCTCTACCTCTGATTTGTTCAGTTTGCTTGTCATGTGTTGCCTGTTATCCTACAATGCAGCCATAACAGTATCTATACATGACTTGTCCCATAAACTTGTCACCAGACTTTGAATAGATACTATTCAAGAGGAGAACTGGAACATTTGGGCTTCTTTCTTGCAGTGAAATAAGCCTATCTGTGCCAGAAAATAGAATTTCTGTGAGCAACGTGTATTCTGAATGCCTTTTCTGGGCTTTATTTGGGATTTAGTGTAACAGCTACAGCAGCTAGCATCGGGGCTGCAGGCGTCCCCCAAGCCGGACTCGTCACCATGGTGATCGTACTGAGCGCCGTTGGCCTGCCTGCCGAAGATGTTACTCTGATCATTGCAGTTGACTGGCTTCTGTAAGTTTAAAGCACTTGATATTTAATTTTTTTCTCCTTCTTTTTAATGTTTACATAAGTTGTGTGGGAACATGTGGGTCTGAGAAAGAAAACAACAAAATCATTCAGGACCGTTGCAGGAACTGGACAAAGATTCTTCTTATGGCCGGGTTTGTTCAATATAGAGTTCAATGCAGTAGAGACTTTAATTCTGTGAGAAATCCAACTGCATGGGATGGCAGTGAATAGCCTCATATCCAGAGGTGCTATCAACCTTAAAAGAGTGGCCGCAGCATTAATAAATCATTAGCATAATACTCAGGAAAGACAAATTTAACAGTACCAAGGAGTGCCTGTGGAGTGTCTCAGCTGCCACCATATTATGCTAAATTCATGCACCATTTATAAAAATCAAATGCACCCACAAGCAGAACATCTCAGCTGATTTCCACAGAGCACATAAAGTCCATACACTGATGAAGAGGGAGCGGAGCACAACATGAACTAAGCAAAGCTGGTCCTACAGCCCACCACGTGTGTGACTCCACGTGCACACACATGGCAGGCTGTACATGGGTCTTTGCTGCCAGCATTACTTTGCTAGGGCTGTTCTTTGCTGAGAGTTTCTTAAAGACCCAACCCTTTGATCAACAAGCACACACATGCAAATTCAGGAAGTATTCCTTATGCCAGATCCCAACCATCTCACCTCAGAGCACATCAAAACCCCTCAGCCCCATTAAGCAGCTCTTTCTGGAGATAAACATTTTTACCAGAAATCTTTCACTAGGAAAGAGATAACAGGATTCACAAGTTAAGGAGTGCAACTCTAGTTTGTAATACATTTATTTTGCCTCCTAAACCATGCAAGCTTTAGTGCTCAGAGCAAGGTCTTGTTCACCTGCAGTAACTCAGCGTGGATGGTATTTTGTTGGTATCAATGCAGAGATCTTAATTATTTCACAGTCTCTGCATGTCGTCTTCTTAGGCTCATATTTACATGTAAGGTAAATGCACTTCTGTTCCTCCCCCATCCTTTCCAATCTTTTTCTTGAAGGATTTGTGGGAGCAACCTATGTATTTTAACGGATATATATAATTTATTTGATTATATAACTTCGTTTTGCAGGCTGTAGAGAGAAATTTCAGTCTCCAGAAAACCAGGGCTGTTGAATGGATCCAAGAATTAATAAAATTTCTGTACAAGCATAATTGCTCCAGACCAAACAGCTCCAGCCACAAGTACATTCTCCCCATTAATTGTCTGCAACAGGGTCTAATAGGTTTGTCTGCTGTGCTCCACAATCATTTCATTTTCTCCAGCTCTCCTCTTTTCCCAGTTGACATTTAGTTTTATTAAGGATGGTGAAGATCAGTACAAACCACTGGCTCAGAGCAGGTATCTAAAGAAGGGTGTAAGAACAGAACAAACGTGTATTGGTTCTTTTCCCGAAGTACACTCCTAGCTGCCTGCAAATTGCAGCTTACAGAGTTTCTGAGCTAGAGGTGGTTTTTGTTTTAACAGTTCTCAAAACATTTCTTCATCTTCTATGGATGCCTTATTGCTTTTGGGACCCATATAAACTTTTAGATTTCCACAAGTCCTGTGGAGAGGAATTCCACAACCTAACAATGTCTTGCACAGAGACATACTTAATTTTGTTTGTTTTAATCTACTTCCTAATCACTTTATTCTGTGCCCTCTAATTCTTTTGCGGGAGTGAGAGAGAAAGAGAACAGTAATTCCCTATTTCTCATAGTAATCATAGTTTTATGGACCTGATCTTGTCTCCACTTTGAAAGTCCACAATTTATGTGATTCTTAGGCACAATATGAACACATGGAAGCTACCTGCACAACCATGAAACAGAGAATGCAAGCTGCTTCTGATTCTAATTGAGATATTTTTCAGATTAAGTTGTCTTGCTCTGTAAAGCAAATTAAAGATTAATTTCATGTACCAGGGATCATTGCCAGTGTATTTTGCACCTGAGCAGATGGAATGCACATCATGATGCCACGTAGATTATTAACACTTTCGCCTTTTGTACTTACTGCCTAAAATGTATTATTTTGCAACCTGCTAGTGGCTCATTAACAATCCTCTAGTTAATTCTGAACTTACCAAGATTTTATTACATGGGCTTGAGAAGTACTTCCATGTTTTTAATGAAGAATAAAAAAATTTTGAGGAGTATTGTGAAAGATGAGTTTCCAGGGCTGTTGATTGCCTTGCTTGTCACTCTGATCCTACCAGAATTTTCCTTTACCCCTCTCTCTTCCTATCCCTACCATGTATTTCCTTTCCACATGGAGAACACATGAGCACTTTGTAGCACTGGGTTTAACAGTTGTAGTAGAAGAATACGTGTATGAGATACATCAATTCACTTCACTATTGTTTTTGCAGTCCCTCTTTTTGTGAATATATCCACCTCAACATCTCTGCACAGACAGAGCAACTTGTTCTGCCACAAAGCCCTTGCAGTGCTGTGTAGCTGAAAAGAAAAACAGGGAAGCATGACCTTCCACTGTCCCTACCTTACTTCCATGCCAATTTTCAAACTTTGCTATATTGCATGGTTTTGTTGCTCCTCTGCCAAGCAGTGGCAAATTTTTAAGGCCTGCAAATCACATTTCTGTCAGGAGAAAAATCAACAGTACAGAAGTATCATATTCCTTTGACTTGTTTAATACAACTTTGTACTTCAGCGCTTTACAGAGGGGAAGCTAACAGCCTTTCCCATTTCCAGGGTTTGGGCCAATATACTGAAGATACTGGGCTGGGCACTCCTCTGCTGAGGAAATGACTGTTAGAAAGACAAAAGGCACAATGCAGACTCTTCTGCTGCACCCCACAGTCTCTCCTCCCAACAGAAGCAGTCTTGTCACAAAGAGAGCCAGCTGTGTAGCATACTTCAGGGCCTGAGAAGTCATCCCTACAACATTTTGTAAGGCTGTGCACAGCAGTGTGATTACTGCTCTAACAGACTAGTGATGTGACTTGCAGTGTTACACACTTTGTACAAAGTAATTTGTCATGAAGGTGACTCCAGGTTTCTTTAAATACATGTGGGGAAAATTCTGTTTCTTGTTCTATGAGATTTTTTTTCTTTTAATTGCAGAATTAGCCAGAAGCTACACTGGGAAAGAAAAGCATCTCTTCATTTGCTAGATTAGCTTACTTTTAGTAAAAGGAATTTCTGAGTAACATACAGAATGGTTTATCTGACAACATTTTTATTCCATAGGGATCGATTCAGAACAATGGTGAATGTCTTGGGAGATGCCTTTGGTACAGGGATAGTGGAGAAGCTCTCTAAAAAGGAGCTGGAGCAGATGGATGTCACCTCTGAAGTCAACATAGTCAATCCTTTTGCCTTGGAAACGACAGTAATTGATAATGGTGAAACAGAGACCAAGAAATCGTACATCAATGGAGGCTTTGCTGTAGATAAGTCTGACACCATATCCTTCACGCAGACATCTCAATTCTAAAGCCAGTAGCTTTCAGGTAAAACAGGAGCACTAAAGGACATGGCCATATACAATATCTCAAAAAGCTTAAAGGATAATTGAGAATGAATTACATCTCACATCCATTTGATTTACTACACAGATTCTGATTCTCCTTACCAGTTCTTCCCCCTTCTCATCACCTCTCCCAACAATTTTAACTCACCACTTTTAGTCCTTGCTGATAGGTTAAAGAAAAAGACAGTTGTAAAATACTTTTTTTTTTTTTTCTTTTAAGTGTATACACTATTGCTGGGGCTACGAAATGCCTCTTTGGAATTGGCATGCTCATAAATGGGGATCTTAGCTGAAACAGCCAAACGTGTTTTACTCAGGAGTAGCACAGCATTCCACATCTTACCCACATTACAAAGCACCTGTATGATATCCCTTTTAACATCCTTGCCTTCTAAACAGATTGCACTGTACTTGACACCTACTGTAACTTGACCACGTGCCAAAATACTAATTTCTGCAGCTGAGGGGATACCACTTGGGTGATTCAGGAAGGCACAGACCAGAAAGGCCTTTTAATAAGTATTTTACTGTGAACAGGGTTTAATTTTTCTTTAATTATGAAATAATTGGGCTTGGCAGAATTTCCAGTGTTCATGTAGCTAGGTTTCCCCATGCTTTCCATGTGAATGCCAGCTGCTGGGATTGGCCTTCAGATGTGAAATAAATTGCTGTGTGTTTGCTCTTCTGGCATTTGAAGAGTCTTTGTAGTGGTACTTCACCAAGTTAGGTCCACTTTGATGGCCTCCTAGTACATTTCCATCAAAAGCAGAAGTAAGTTCGGATACTGTTATTCACATTTGAACCAAATATTAATCAGCCCAAAAGTAGGCGGAGGTCATGAAGATGAAAATAGACTATATAGCAACACATAGTGCAAATTATAAGCTTTTCCTCCGTGGAATAAAAATAGATATAATATCAAGAATGTAGGAGGCATACCTTTTCCTAGAAAGAAGCCACTGTCACTGAGTGTTTTATACAGACTGCTTGGTTTCTTTGCTCCTTGGTTTAGTTTGCCAGTTGAACACGCAAGTTTGTAGCTGCAACACTAATACAGTGCCAACATATCAGCTAAACTGTATCTTATGAAGCATTTCTGGACCCAGAAAGTCCTGTGTTCAGATGGCTTGCTGTAGGATAAGAAGCACGAAGAACTTCCTCATAAGAAATTTCCATTTTCTAAAACATTTTATACAAGATTTCCATGGTGCAAAAATCACTCTCAAGGGAGGAGTTGCTGTAACAAATTTTTTTGCCTTGCACATTAAAGTCGTTAGCCATTTTATATGTAAAGTAAACTGAAATTCATATACAGTTCTTTGTTTGTAAATAAGCTTGTGGTAAACCTAAAATTGCACTCATATGCTAACAAAAAAAACCTTCAAGTTCCTGCAGTGTTATATATTCAATTCAATCCTACACTTTTGTATTTAAATAAACCAGAAGCGTGCCAAAGAGAACTGATGAAATAAAGAAGAAAATATTTACTGTAGGTTTTGATAAATTGCACCTTAAGTCATCAAGTCAATGAGACATAATACTGTATTTAAATTAAACATTGTAAACTATATCGAAGTGTTAATCTAAGTATCGGTATGTTTATACAAAGTAAGTAAGACAGTAAATCCATCTTTTACCTGTGCAGAAATAGTGTGAGACAGTCTATTTGTACAGCTTTGCTTATGGGAGGAAAAAATGCACCAGTTTCCACAACTACACTTTGTCTTCTCTTTGCTTTTTTAAGTCACCCTTTTATGATTACCCCATTATGTAGTCACCCTGTTATGATGTACTGTGAACAGTGTTCGTAATGTGTTCTAAATAAATAATTTCTCTTTACTCTTGTTTTAGGCTGCTGTCCTCACTGTAGAATATTGAGTTCCTCTAGCTATAGCAAGAAAAACAAAACTGGTTGAATTTAGGATTTATGTTATCTTCACTAGTAACTCAGCTGTAGCTTTGACAAGAATTACTCTCTTCTTCCAATAAAATAAATGCTTAAGAGCACAGTGCTGAGATTGCAAGGAAGCCCTGTAACTATGGATGGTCTGGGTTAGGAGTATACTACTAAACACACACAAAGCAGGGGATTATTTATTTATAATTTATTCATATGGATCAGATTCAACAAAGCAGGTGTTGATGGTGCTCTTTTGCCATCTATTCACCACCAAGAGACCAAAGCATATATTGGATCCTAGAATCATAGAATGGTTTAGGTTGGAAGGGACCTTGAAGATCATCAAGTTCCAACCCCCCTGCCATGGGCAGGGACACCTCCCACTAGACCAGGTTGCTCAAAGCCTCATCCAGCCTGGCCTTGAACTCTTCCAGGGATGGGGCATTCACAACTTCTCTGGGCAACCTGTTCCAGTGCCTCACCACCCTCGTAGTGAAATTTTTTTTCCTAATCTCTATTCTACATCTATCCTCTTTCAGTTTAAAACCATTACCCCTCATTGTATTGCTACACTCCCTGATAAAAAGTCCCTCTCCATCTTTCCTGTAGGGTCCCTTTAAATTCTGCTGCTATAAGGTCTCCCCAGGGCCTTCTCTTCTCCAGACTGAACAACCCCAACTCTCTCAGCCTGTCCTCATAGGAGAGGTGCTCCAGCCCTCGGATCATCTTTATGGCCCTCCTCTGGACTCGCTCCAACAGGTCCATGTCCTTCTTATGTTGGGGGTCCCAGTGCTGGACGCAGTACTCCAGGTGGGGTCTCACGAGAGCAGAGTAGAGGGGCAGAATCACCTCCCTCGACCTGCTGGCCACACTTCTTTTCATAGAATCATAGAATGGTTTAGGTTGGAAAGGACCTTGAAGATCATCGAGTTCCAACCCCCCTGCCATAGGCAGGGACACCTCCCACTAGACCAGGTTGCCCAAGGCCACGTCCAGCCTGGCCTTGAACACCTCCAGGGATGGAGCTTCAACAACCTCTCTGGGCAACCTGTTCCAGTGCCTTACCACCCTTAAAGTAAAAAACTTCTTCCTAATGTTTAATCTAAACCTGCCCTCTTCCAGTTTAAAGCCATTTCTCCTCGTCCTATCACTACATACCCTAGTAAAAAGTCCTTCCCCAGCTCTCCTGTAGGCCCCCTTTAGGTACTGGAAGGCCGCAATAAGATTTCCCCGGAGCTTTCTCTTCTCCAGGCTGAACAGCCCCAACTCTTTCAGCCTCTCCTCATAGGAGAGGTGTTCCAGTCCTCGGATGATCAGTCATCATCATTTGATGCAGCCCAGGATACGGCTGGCCTTCTGGGCTGCGATCGCACATTGCCGGCTCATGTTGAGTTTCTCATCAGTCAGCACCCCCAAGTCCTTCTCCTCAGGGCTGCTCTCAATCCATTCTCCACCCAGCCTATATTTGTGCTTGGGATTGCCCTGAACCATGTGCAGGACCTTGCACTTGGCCTTGTTGAACTTCATGAGGTTGGCACAGGCCCACCTCTCCAGCCTGTCCAGGTCCTTCTGGATCACATCCCTCCCCTATAGCGTGTCTACCCCACCGCACAGCTTGGTGTCATCAGCAAACTTGCTGAGGATACACTCAATCCCACTGTCCATGTCACCAACAAAGATGTTAAACAGCACCGGTCCCAGTACTGACTCCTGAGGAACACCACTTGTCACTGCTCGCCACTTGAACATGGAGCCATTGACCACAACTCTTTGAGTGCAACCGTCCAGCCAGTTTCTTATCCACCGAGTGGTCCATTGGTCAAATTATGTCTCTCCAATTTAGAGACCAGGATGTCGTGCAGAACAGTGTGAAATGCTTTGCACAAGTCTGGGTAGATGACATCTGTTGCTCTCCCCTTATCCATCAACACTGTAACGCGTCATAGAAAGCCACCAAATTTGTCAGGCATGACTTGCCCTTGGTGAGGCCGTGTTGGCTGTCACCAATCACATTTTCCATGTGCCTTAGCAGAGTTTCCAGGAGGATCTGCTCCAAGATATTGCCAGGCACAGAGGTGAGACTGACTGGCCTGTAGTTCCCTGGGTCTTCTTTTTTACCCTTTTTAAAAATAGGGGGTTTGTTTCCCCTTTTCCAGTCTGTGGGAACTTCACCAGACTGCCACTTCTCAAGTATGATGGATAGTGGCTTAGCAACTTCATCCACCAGTTCACTCAGGGCTTGCAGATGAATCTCATCCGGTCCCACGGACTTGTGCACGTTCAGGTTCCTTGGACGGTCTCAAACCTGGTCTTCCCCTACAGTGGGCAGTACCTCATTCTTCCAGTCCCTGCCTTTGCTTTCTGCAACTTGGGCGGTGTGGTTAAAGCCCTTCCCAGTGAAGACTGAGGCAAAGAAGTCATTGAGTACCTCAGCCTTCTCCATGTCCTGGGTGACCAGGTCTTCCGTTTCCTTCCTGAGTGGGCCCACATTTTCCCTAGTCTTCCTTTTATCACTGGTATACCTATAGAAGGTTTTCTTGTTGCCCCTCACGCCCCTGGCCAGCTTTACCTCTGTCTGGGCTTTAGCTTTCCTAACCTGATCCCTGGCTGCTCGGACAATTTCTCTGTATACCTCCCAGGCTACCTGTCCTTGTTTCTACCCTCTGTAGGCATCCTATTTCTCTTTGAGATTGTCCAGGAGCCCCTTGTTGATCCACACAGGCCTCCTAGCATTTTTGCCTGACTTCCTCTTTGTGCGTGTGCATTGTTTCTGAGCTTGGAGGAGGTGGTCCTTGAATATTATCCAGCTTTCTTGGGCCCCTCTTCCTTCCAGGGCTTTATCCCACTGTACTCCAGCAGGCAGATCCCTGAAGCAGCTAAAGTCTGCTCTCCTGAAGTGCAGGGTAGCAAGCTTATTATGCGCCCTCCTCACTGCCCTAAGGATCTCAAACTCCACCATCTCGTGGTCACCGCAGCCAAGGCTGCCCTTGCACGTGACATTCCCCACCAGCCCCTCCTTGTTGGTGAGAACAAGGTCCAGCATACTGGGTACTGTTAAGTCCAAGATGCTTTTCTGGACACAATATTCTGAGTAGGTACCTTCTATGTACGTGGAAAAATCCTGCATGGGCAATGCATCCTCTTCACCGTAGCCTCCTTGTCTGGAAGCTTTGGAGAGTGGTGGAGAGTCTCCCATCAGAAAAGCACCTGCAGGTTTTGGCCCTGGACACCATGTTGTTATGTTCCTGTAGGGTCTTTGGAGCTGCAGAAGCTATCAGGATTGGACCCTGCATTTTGAACAGCATGTGTGCCTTTAAGTCACGGGAGACAAAGTTACCCACTCACACATCCCTGCTGAAATACTCAGGGACTTGTAGTCCCAAGGCAAGTCTGTTTTGCCTGTGACAGTAACTGGTCAGTGATCTCCCTGTCCTTATCTCAACCCATCTTATTCCCCCGCCCCCATCCTGTTGAGGAGGCATGAGAGAGTGGCTGAGTGGGCTGCTGACAGCTGGCCAAGGCTAACCCACCGCAACGATATATACAATATATACATATATAGAATTCTAAATAGGAGGGAGTGTATAAATGTTTATAAATACATATTTTATTTATTTATGCACAGATACACTATACATGGTACTGCATGTTATAGACACTACTACTGTCCTACTCTGTATAATAGATAATATACACACATTTATCAAGATACAGAACTATATATATCCCTAAGAGAAAAGGTACAAAATGGGTAAAACATTCTTTAATAAGAGCTAATGGAATGAATAGACTGGGTCGGTGTCCTGCACTTTACCAGGCTGCAGAACAAGCGCTACATGCCTGGGGTGGGGGGTCTTGAAAAGGGCAGAGGGACACCAAAAGTGTGGTGGGGCACAGACATGTCGGAATGTGCCTGAGGGCTACGGATGCCACCAAGGGGCCCCTGGTGCAAATCCTGTCATGTGCAGAGACCAAACCTGTGAGCTGGACTGGGAAGGAAAAGACTTTAAGGGAATCCCCCAATTGGCCATGTGAACAAGAAGATCTGACCAATGGGCTTGTGAACCATGAACTGGGTCTGGAGGTGTCACACAGACAGGGCGGGTGGAGTGGGGAGCTCCCTTTGCCCATGGCTATGGGGGTTCTTCTAGATACCTGTAAGACCACTATGGGGTGCAGGCTGCTGGTATATATGTTGCCTTACCCTTAGGTTGATGACCTTGCAGAAGGTTTCAGAAAGCTCTGACATGGCTCTGTCCGTGCTATGACTGGTCTGCCTTCTTGCCTGGGCCTGCAGCCGCCAAGGAAAGGAGCACGGGCACAGAAGTAACAGTGGCATTCAAGGAAAAAAAGGAAAAAGCCTGGAGAAGTCTGACTGGCAAACAACTCCTCTCATACCCTGTTAGCAGAGTTTCTCAGTACTTGAGTTAAATTGATGGTCCAGTGTGTCCTTTCATAAGCGTGTGTAATAGCATGTGAGTAGATCTCTATGCCACGGCTTCTGTTAGCAGAGATCTGCTGTCCTCCTGGAAGCTTTGGGGGTATAAACCTCCTTTTTGAAGCTGCTAAAGCATGAATGCTGATCTCAAAAGAAGCCAAGTGGCAATCTGACTTGCAAAGCATGCCACTTAGAGCTGAGACAAGGCAGCAAGAAAGCACTTTAAAAGAAGCAGGTGGTTGTGGCAGAGGTGGATGCACCATGGCAAGCAGACTTGATGCATATGCAACAGTTTTACATCATAATGATGGTGTTTAGTACATCTTATCAGTGACAGACATACTAACCAAGCTTGCCTCAGCCATTGATCCAAAAGGCAAAACATGTTCTGAGGAGCTGGGGCTTTTAAAACAATTTTAGAAGACAGTGCAAGCCTAAGAAAGTACAGATGGACTATGGAAAATTTTTAAACCAGCCTTTAAACAAGCTGTTAAAGCAGAGAATGCTAACCATGTTATTACTAATAATGAAATAAAAGCCTCTGTCACGGGACATTTTAACAGCATGCTCAAAACCAAGGTGTGGAGATATTCTACAACATGAAACACCTTGCTACATTGAGATGCTGTCAAAGTTTATGAAGAGCTATAACCATAGCTTCCACCAGGCTATCAGAGCCAGGCCTGTGGACACTTTAAACTCTGCAAGGGTTTGGGAAACCATATGTGGGGTTGTGTTTAAAATTAAAGAATCTGCACCTGTGCTCAAAAAGGAAGACCGCATCAGGGAGGGTAGAACAACAGGGAGATTGGAGAATGATTATGAGCAGAAGTTCACAGATGAAATTTTTGTAGTAGCTGAAAATGTGAGAAGGGGACAGCTACCTGCGTACTATTTAACAGGTTATGATCACAAAGCAATTGAGGGGACATTTTACCCAGAAGAACTTCAAAAATTAATCCTGATGAGGACAGAATCTACAGAATTGGGAAGAACGTCACTGCAGAAAGGAAAGGAAGAAAGAAAACAGCTGCTGGAGAAGTGGTGGGGCTGTTCCCAGAAATTTAGCAGTTGGACAGGAGCCTCCCATGTCCAGAACATCTAGTGACTGGCAGCAGAGCAGGGGAAGAAAAAAGGGCGGCAGAAGGGGGATCACAGAACATCATGCTGCCGAGCAATGCCAGTACCAGCATCTTTCCACAATACATCAGCGTGAACTCCACTGTAGAGCTGGTGAGGCACCTTGAGTCCTCAGGCAAGTGGGAGATGGGGCTGGTTGAAATATGGTACCTGCACAGCTCAGATAACATCAGCAAAAATGCTACCTTTGAAATACCACTGCAGGGTAAGATGTGGCAGTATACTTTGCAGAATGGCTATTATCTGTCCCTCTCCATGTTAGGGGAACATGCAAACCATCATATTAACCCCCACAAGAGAACTTTAGCCATCAACTCTCCAGCAGTGGACCTGGTCAGTGACCCCGTCATAGCGAAAACAAAGTTTAAAGCAGATGAATTCCTTATACTTATTCTACAGAAATCTAGCACATATTTTGGGGGCTTCTTTGCAGGTTGCTGCTAAGAAATTCCCCTGTCTGATGGACATCACTGGAGAGTTTAATTCACTTCTCTGCTACACACATCTTGCAGAGCACCAGCTTGTCAGGGTATTTGTGATTCCATTATTGCTCTGTGTTCAGCTGGCAATAATAACAATGAGATCGTCATAGTGATGTATGACAAGCTGCACTATGTGCTGGTAGACCACCAGCACATCAACACAATCAGCACTGAAATAAAGACTGACCAACATAAGCACATCTCATTTTGTTTTGGGTAAATGATGGTGAACTGCATCTTCAGCCCTGGAAGTATCTAATATTTTAAGAAACCACACCAAAATTACAGTGGTAAAAAGTTATAGGGACCCATCCTTGTATGTGAATGGGTCATTCACATACAGAATGAGCCCAGGCTGGCAATGGTCTCCTTGGTTTTTAAGCTGTTTTATGTGAAGCATGGTGTGAGTGTTACAGGTATAGTCTGTAGCCTGATTAGAAAAACCATCCTGCAACTGAAAAGGGGGTTGGAAATTGTTAAGCAACACTAACAGCACCACTCAAGATACTGGAAAACATGTGTTTGGACATGTTTCCAAGGCTGTCCCAAACAAGTCAGAAATGCAAGCAAATCAGGAAGGCTTGGGACTTGTTTGTATTCAAATAAAAAGCCATAAAGAAAGAGATGCATGTCACACCCCCAGGGGGGAGGTCCACTCAGCCCTTTAAAAGAAACAGGACAGACAACAGTCTGACCAGGACAAGAAGAAGAAAAAGGACAAGCCAGGCTGAACAGTGCAAAAGAAAGAGAAAACCTGGAGAAAGAGGTCCCATTTTACCCGTAGAAAAAGACATATATTTTAAAAGGGACAGCTGTCAGTCACGGGTGCTCAGAAGCGTACCAAATCCAAGCTGGGTTTGTTTGAAGTGCTCACAACACAGACCTGCACTGAGAAAAGCCTGTTTATTGAGGTGCCTTCACTTTTCACTATTGCAGAAAGTCTGTGCCTCTGGACTTTTTCATAACTGAGAATGGGGGAGATCACATCATAGATCTGAAAAACACCCTGCCGTACCTGTGCTGCGAGACTGTAAAAGCTATGTGCTGGTGAGGCTGTGGGCACCATGAGTTACCCACTGGACTCTTTATCGCAGCCAGCTGGACATTACACTTGGGGGACCAACTGGAGTTGCTTCTCAGTCACAGCCATGACACACTGTCAATACCTTTCTCCATGGGGTTGTTCTGCAATGACACAGCCAGGCAGCAAGAGGCGGGCACACTGGATCACAAGAGTCAGCTCAGATGGCTCAGAGTAGGAGTGGACTATTTGGAGTGCTCCATGCTGACGTGTTCTTTACAGGCATGCTTTTGTGAATGTAAAAATTGAGCTGATGTGCATCAAGGACAGCTTTTGTTTGATCAGCTGCCCAGCAGCAGGAACTGGTCATTACATATGCCTTGCTGTTCAGTGAAGAAAGTGTGGGTGGCGCCTGCAGTGTGTTTGGGGCACAATGGGGCATTACCTATGGCTAATGCAAAATAGCCAGTGCACCAGATGGACATGAAAGTGTCCAGCATACCAGCCGGCAGTCATATCGGCAACCAGGAAAATTTGTTTCTGGAACAGCTGCACAAACTTCTTATTATTGGGTCCATAGATAACGAAGCTTTTAGCAGCTATTATGCTAAGAATCCTTTCAACTTCAAGCATGACGATATAATTTTGTCACCCTGTATCTGGATGGTGAAATAATGCCAGCAAAACCCAATGCCAGTGCTGCAGCCCGAGTTTGAGATTGTCTGCTGTGTGAGAGAGTACACACAGCTCATTCAGATGATTGGCAGCCATATGAAGGGCCATTCCCTGCTGGTTGACAGGGAAGAGTTTGTCAGTGGCTATACCATTTGCCTTTGACCTGCCTCCAGACAAAGAATGTGCTGATCACTATTCCTGGATTAAAACAGGAAACCTGACAGAGAAACCAGAAGCACACATTGCAGAGGCCTCAATCACCAGTGTTCATATGGTTATCTACAGGGTATTTGATAACATGATAGAAATAAACCAGTGGGGACACATACTCTTTGACTGCTTGTGAGGGTGGACACTGAACAGCCTCCTTGTGTTTTTTTCAACAGACCCCTACACCAAAGAAACATTTCTAGGTGTTTACCTAAGCAACTGGCTCCCTAGACCCTGTTTCTCCAGGACCAGCGAGCACAGTTATGAATAGCACAACTTCCCTGGTGCTCCCAGGAGGAAATATGCTTGTGTTGCCCTAGTGTACTTGTGCATTCTTCTGATACTGCGTGTGCCCATAACCCAACACCTCCTGAACTGCAGGGTCAGAGGCCTCAGGAGTCTCAAGGGGCTTTTCCACTTCTGTCTGCATAGGAAGCACAGGGAAAAAACAGCCCACAAGGCAAGTACACCTTTACTTTGACCATCCCAAAGCAGGTTGTCAGGGTGTCAAAATTCTCAAAAATAACTTTGGGGAGTCCAAAAGGCTATTGTTTTGTTTTGTTCATGAAGGGAGAGAGGCTAGTGAAACCATAGAAACATATCTTTTCATTGGGAGCTTTTTGTACCATGGACAAATGATATTTGTCCTGCCACCAACAAGCACATCTCCTGGCTAAGAACTGTGCAAGCTTCCCATCTGATTTTGTCATAGCAGTCCACTCATGCTGCCATATAGAGCTGATGTGAAATCCACCTGTCTTTATGTCATCCCTCTTTTGTTGTGTTGTGTAATACAAATATCCAAAGGTGGTCCCCGGCCAGAGAATTCTGGTCATTTTCATGGTAGCATTTGATACAGCTGTGGAAAAAGCACCCATTGAATTCAAAAGCTGTTGATATCCCTTCAATAACTGCATAGGCATGCAAGAAGCAGGATTCTATTTGATATTCACCACTTTGTAATGCTTGACAGATTTGAATATTTTCCTTTTCGGCCACCCACACATGCCATTGAAGGGGTTTGTATTTCTCTTTTTCCTTGAATGATAGCTATCTAAAGGAAGAGTGCTACTGCGTTAGGTTTAAGGAACATAAACCAGGATGTGGTCATACAAGTAGAGACCAGTGCACTGTAAGGGATCTTCACCTTCACCTTTTAACTGTCTTCTGTCTCACAGAATGTGTGGTTTGTCACCATAATCTCATTCCTATATGATGTCAAAAGTTTTTACATCTTGCTGGCAACAGTAACTCAGCTGTATTTGCAAGTCAAAAATCTTCTCCTCACTAGCTGTGTGCCTCGCCGAGAACTGCTTTTTTTCTTCAAGCATTGTGCTGTCTACTCCATAATATTCCAGTGGTGAAAGAGGCCCCACATAAATCTGGTTTTCAGCAGTGTTGAAAAAATGGGGGAAATAACCTTTGCAGTCCTCAATACCCAAATCTTGGGTAAGGATGCTTAATTTCTTGGGTACAAAATTTAAAGAGTCAATGAAATGTTTACTCAGGCTGGGCACTTCTATGCACAAGTTCACCATCTGGGGGGGTGAACACAACCACTCTTACCTTCAGAAGCCAACTAACAACAAAGCAGTCATCCCAGCCTTTGGCATTATGTACTAGGGAAGTGTAGACCTGAAACTTCGTGTCTGTGAACAACTCAATAAAGTCCATAAGACATGTGTCCTTCCATTCTCATTCAGGTTTCATTTCTGCCCTTTCTTCTTCATTCCAAGGGGCACCTGGTGCTAATTCAATAGCAAAAATGTAGTCTGGGTTATGTGCCCCAGTTTCCTGCATACTTTCCACGTCGTAGATAGTATAGCCCTGCCCTGCCTCTGGATTTTTGATCACAGGCATCAAATACCCGTGACTGGCTTACCTCACAGATCTGTTCACAGCACAGCCCGCGCTTCCAGACTTTACACTTGTGATGTTTTTTCTATGTAGGCTTTACACTTTTCACAGAAAATCTTAGCTAGACAATCAATGTGGGTTTTGACAGCCAGGGCCTTGTGCCTCTGCAAACACTTCCCAGACCTGCACAGCAGCCTCCAGCTGGAGCACCTTATTTGCCCCCAGGTTAGCTGCACAGTCATGAAACAAGCAGAGCCAGCAATAATATTTACAGCTATGGCCATGGTTATACAATGTATGACAGAAGCTCACAGAAGTTTCTTACCCCAAATACCTTCCTGACACCCTTAACACTGTAATAACGTTGATCATGTAAAAGGAGGAAACAGATCTTGTGATATCAAAGACCAAGATTTGGCTTAAAAGTCCCCTAACCCTTTTTTCATTTGGACAGGAGGGATATTTACATGTTGCAGATCCTCAAACAAGGAGATGTCACTCGGCATGACCTTCCTGTGCACAGCCCAGCCCAGTTTGTCATGCAGCTCTTCTCCTCTGCGTAACAATTCTGCGTCTGTTGGATCCCTCACCAGATGTAAGCTCTGTGTAAGACTCCCAGCAAAACAGAGATTATTGTGACTGTTATTTAGATGAATTAAATAACATCACTTTTTGTCCACAGTTTTGGGATGGAAGATAGACTGTAGGATTCTGCATACCCCATTCCTAATGGCTTTTACAATAATGGTAGCTGAGCAGAAAGACTGATCAAAACACAGCTCTTTTTCACTTTGCAAAACATTACTGACCCAGTCTAAAAAATACACAGCCTTCATATAGCATAAATTAATAGTGTGAGATTACAGAGAGTTACTCATGCTGGCAGTTTCAAGCCAGAGCTGAGCGTAATCACCAGGTTCAAACAGATGGTGTAAATGGTGAAAAATCTGCTCTACACCCCAAACAAACGTTTCATAAGCTTCATGTAGTGACACCTGATCTAAATTAACTAAGCTGTATTCCTCTACGTATCGTCTAGCCTTGAATCTCAGGATCAGCCATTCCCACTGCTGAATATGCGCCACAGAAGCCATGGGGTGGTCTGTCACCTCCTCCACCACTCCTATGTTTGAAGGTGGGGTAAATCTGGGCATTCAAATGCCTCCTCAGTGCTTGGGAGTGCAGCCAGTGGAGCCACCAGGAAACATCCTTGCTGTGCTCAACCACCTCTTGCTCTTCAGGGTGCTGCAGTAACTGGGAAATCCCTTCCAGGAGTCATCTTCTACTGTAGTGGGAGACATATTTACTGACCCACCAGGTTCAGAAAAGTAGTTTGCATATAAGAGCCCCATAATCACCTGCCAACAATACACTTGCTCTTTCTGCAGTGGCTGTGGTCTCTGGACCTGTGGAGCACAGGGCTGCAGCGTGTGTCCCAAAGTCTATGTCTTGCTGCTTTTGCAGTAATCATTTTCTAACATGCATGCTTGGTCTTCTGCTTCTTCTTTGCAGCACTGCCCTAAGGATAAAGAGACATATGTAGCAGCACAGGTTTCTAGTTCAACACACTAAAAGCAAGCAGATTTGCATCAGACAGACTCCTTGAAATACTAGTATTTAATTTTCTAATACAGTCTGGGTAAGAGTGGGAAACTCTTTTACCCAGTCAAGAACAAGACTGAGGCTAGGAAATGACTACCAACCCATGACGTTCCAGTCATCTCTGTAGTTCTCAAAATAGGCATTTTAAAGTCACTGAACTAGTTTTAGAAGGAACATCTCTGAGGGTATGCAGAGCTGTAAATGGCCGGAGAGGGTCAAGCTCTACTGCGGAAAGGGATTTAGACATTTAACACAAACCCAAATGGTTCATTGGATATCAGCAGAGAAATCAAATTGTTTTGCTGTTATTTTGTTTTATCAGAGGGTCCCAAGGGAGACTTAATGCTAGAACAGCTGGCAGATCAATTCAAACTGGGGACTAAATGATTTTTATAGTCTCCAGTAGGAGGAAACTGCCTTAAAAATCTCTGATCGTTGTCCCTGTTGAAACACTGCCACAAAGGCTAGTAGCTGGAGAACAGTATATTAACCACTGTTCTAGTCACTGGCATTTAACCTTTCTCAGAGCACATCAAGCTGAAGCTTTGAGTAACTCCCATTGACCAACAGTACTGATAATGGCAACAAGACCGTATTTTAAGAGGAAGGTGAGAGTGTACCTCAGACAGGTGTTACACTGGCTAAGTGAGTGTAACAAAATCTGGCCTATGATATTTGCAAATCAAATAGAAGAAATTTTGAACAGAGCTAAACATGGTATGTGGAGATAATGCAACAGACACAGCAAAAAATAAATATCTTTAAGATAGAAAAATAATGGTGCATCTTGTCATGGACTCTGCTGAGCTGCAGCCAGGGATGAGCAAACAGTTGTGATAGTTGAAGAGTAGCCTTGTCTGAATTAAAGGCAAATGAAGGAGCTCTGAAATCAGCAGAGGCCCCTGCTCACAGAATAGCTCAGTAAAGGGAGGACACATTGTTCTAAGTACAAAGAGGAAAGCAGTACAGTGCACCGTAAAGACGTAGTGAAGGATTATAGAGTGGAAAACATGTAGGTCCAAACTGGTGTAGAAATCACCACAGTGGAGCAAACATAGACTGCAAGCGCAATCAGAAAGAATATGCACAGCAACCCGTATGCCATGGACCTTTTCTGGAGGGGAACCCATCCTGCAGCTATTGGAAGGAGCATCAGTCCTACAGACCTTGGTCCCAAGTGACCAAGATTCAAGTTTGGTATGTTAACTGCATGACGCATTGGCAGGACACGCAGGAAGGGAAAAGAAGAAAACAGTGTACCTCACATCTACTCCCATTTCTGGACTGACAATTGGGACTTACTACTCTTAATATACGTAAATTTTCTGGGACTCCTGCAGACTCAGAAGCACCTGTACACACACTGTTTTTCCAGCTTATGCTAGTTAAATGAAAGATGTGCCAAGGTATTTGTTATTAATCCTTTTTCAACTCCAACTTTTTCTCTTAGTCACCCAGTGAGTGACTCATTCTTGCCAAGGACACGAGTTAGCGCTGCTAACACTGTCCTGCCTGAGGTTCCTTGTGGGAGGACATATTCTCTTTCCCTGTTCTCAGCAGTTCTGCTCAGGCTGTTTATTTTATGGGCATGTGTACAAACACCCTCTTTTTTATCAATATGCTTTTCCTGCTCACTAAAGCAAAGCTTCAAGGGCCTAGCAAGGTATTTTTTTTCTTCAGCACCAGAGCTGCAGGCAGTGTATCCCAGACAATTTACAGTATTAGGCAAAAATAGACCTCTTCTCCTGTTCAGCAAGCTCAAGATAAGAGCTTCACTGCACATTAGCAGGAAGGGCACTGACTTTCTTCTACTAAAAACCTTTAATTTAAAATGCAGTGACTGTATGTTTTAGGGGGGGATAGGGACTTCAGTAGAACAGAATGTCACAAGATCATTGTTACAAGCTATCTTCTGTAATAAAGGCAGACATGCAATTAATATCTTCTATTTATCCCCTGGTATTACCATTGGGGATCAAAAAACTGTGAAACCATGTCATCAACCACAAGATTCAAAGACAAATCAAGAAAACACATCAGTAATCCAATGCAAATAAGAACTGTCACTATGCCGCTGCAATAGGAGCTAAAATTATAAAAGCAATTGACTGCTCCATGGGTTTCCATGATCACTGTACCTTGGTAATTTATTATTAAATGAGAAATAATCACATGGTGATGCCACTTTCTGCATTTTCAGAGGAAATACAAATTTAAAACTGCAGGGATTAGTTTCCCATGAAGACCCCGCTTCTCTTTATAAATCGATAGGGAAAATCTATTAAAAACAAAAACTTACCTCCATGTGTTCACATCCAGAAATCTTGCCAGATTCAACTCCAGGTTGGTCTTGGCTTTCCTAGTGCTGTTGCTGCAAGATCAGACAGTAACTCTATACTCCTCCTGGGTCACCTTTCCCAGCTTCTACTCCTTATACACTTCCTTTTTATGTCTGAGTTCAGCTAGGAGCTCTTTACTCACTCATGCCAGTCTCTTGTTGCCTTTGATTTCCTCCTTGTTGGGATGGCGCTCTCTTGGTCTTGGAGGAGGTGATCCTTGAATATCAACCAGCTCTCATGGAGCCCTCTTCTTTGCTGGACCATATCCCATGGGATTTCTCACAGCAGATTCCTAAAGAGGCCAAAGTCTGCTCTCCTGAAACCCAGGGTTGTGGTCCTTGTTTTTGCCTTGATATTGCTTCTCAGGGTCCTGAACTCCAATGGTCACTGCAGCCAGCACTGTCCCTGACCTTCACATCCACAATCAATTCTTCCCAGTTCGTAAATATCAGATGTAGGAGAGCACCTTTACTAGTTGGCTCCTTGATCACCTCTGCCAGGAAGTTGTGATCAGTGCAGTTTAGAAATCTCCCAGGTTGCTTGAGCCCTGCTGTATTTTCCTTGCAACAGATATGAGGGTGGTTCAAGTCCCCAGTGAGGACCATGGCCTGTGAATGTCTGGCTTCTTCCTGTTGTTTGAAGAAGTCCTCATCTACTTTTCTCAGCTGTTCCAGTTCTCTTAGCCTTTCTTTGCATGTCACGTGCATTAGCCCCCTGACCCATCCTGATACACCTCTTGCTGGCCTATCACATACGCCAATGTTTGTCTTATACAGGGGAGCCTAAAAGTGGACTAAGCCCTCCAGATGTGGTCTTACAAGTGCTGAATAGAGATAAAGAACTACTTCCTTCAACCTGCTGGCTGCACTTTAACAGCCCAGGATGTGGCTGGGCTTCTTTGCTGAAAGGTCATACTGGTGGGTCAAGTTCACCAGACCTCCCAGGTCTATACAAAGCTGTTTCTAGCCTGTTAACACTCAGCTCCTGTATGGGGTTATTCCATCCCAGATGTATGACTTTCCATTTACCTTTCCTGAACTCTACAAGATTTGAGACAGCCCTTTTATGCAGCCTTTTAAGGTCTCTCTGAATAGAAAACCCTCCCTCTGGCATACCAAATGCTCCTCCCAGCTTGGTACTGCCTGTCAACTTGTTGCAGGTGCACTTTGCTCTATTGTCTAGGCCTTTTACAAAGATGGTGAACGCTATTATTTGCTGTATATTGATCCCTGAGATATGCCTCTAGGTAACTGGCCAACAGTTGGTCTTTGAACTGTGGACAACAACTCTCTGATCCTGGTGATCTAACCAACTTTCCACATACTGTACAGTCCACTTATACTAGTCGTATCTCACCAATTTGGCCATAGACGATATCACACACTGTGCCAAAGGCTTGCTAAATGACATCCAATGACATCTTTCCTATTATCCAGTGACAAATACCATCACAGAAAGTTATTGAGTTAATTAAGCACAATTTTTTCATGTCTGCTGTTCCTAAATGTCTTCTAGTTCTTTGTATGTCTGGACAAGTTTTCCAGGAGGATTTGATGCATAAACTTGCCAGGGATGGAGGTTAGGTGACTGGTCTGTAGTTCTCTGTATCCTTCTTCTTGCCTTTCTTGATGACAGGTGTGACATTTGCTTTCTCCTGTCAGGACTCTCCATCACGTTGCTGTGAGCTTTCAAAGAAAATGGGAACTACCATGCAAATGGTATCAGCCAGGTCCCTGAGTATCCTCAGATGCATTTCATCCACACTAAGTGCTCCCTAAGTGTGTCTTCCTCCACTGTGGGTACTGCTTCACTCCCCTGGACCATGCTAAAAGGGTCAGGGGCCTGTGAGGGGATTTCCCAGTGAAAACAAAGACGGAGATTTCAATAAGTACCTCAGTCTCTTCTGTGTCCTTTGCCATGGTTCTCTGACCATGAAGCTGTAGGATCTTATTTACCTTAGATTTAATTTTCATAGGATCATTGAATAGTTTGGGTTGGAATGGACCTTTAAAGTTCATCTGGACCTAGTAAGATACTTACATGCCTAGTAATTTACTTACAAAATTCCTTCAATTTCCCTTCTCTTGCAAATTTTAACTTCAGCTGACAGTTGGGTTTTATAACATCATTCTTGCAGGCTCAGGGACCATCTTTGTTTTCCTGCCTATGGTCCATCACCGCTTACACACATCACGGTACACTGTCTGTGTACTTGGTCTTCATGGTTAAGCTCAGTCAGAAGTTCCCTATTCATCCAAGCTGGCAAAGGCAAGTTCCTTCTACACTACTTCATACATATGGTACATTATTGACAGCTCCCATTCTGAATTAACCAGTAATGCAGCATCCCATGATGTTATTGAACATATGTGCAATATTTAGCAACAGAAACAGACTTATAATCTTGTTGACCTGGGTTTTGTCTTCATACTCTTTGCCATCTTACTGCCAAATGTGTTAAAAAAAAGAATCATAGATACATAGAATTAGATAATATCTCAAGTTACAAGGTACCTATAAAGATCATTGAGTCCAACTCCTCGCTGGGCTACCTAGAACTAGACCATATGACTAAGAGCACCATTCAGACACTCCATGAACTCTGACAGGCTTGGTGCCATGACCACTTCCTTGGGGAGCCTGTTCCAGTGACCGACCACCCTCTCGGTGAAGCACCTTTTCCTAGTGTCTGCTCTGAACTTCCCCTGATGCAGCTTCATTCCATTTCCTCATATCCTATCAGTGATGACCAGAGGGAGGAGATCAGCACCCACCTCTCTGCTGCCCTCCTTGAGGAAGTGGGCAGTGAGACTTGCTGAGATCACATGAAAGCTCCAGCCTGTATCTGGCATTGGAGAACACTGCTAGTCCTTGGAGGGGATTTATATTTTAGCGTGGAAAGCAGAGAAAGTGTGGTGACTGGCTATCAGGACTATTGGCCTGGTGCTAAGGGGCTGCCTATTGATGTAATCAGTGCTTGGATGGGGGGAAAAGGAATGTTTTTCCTAGTTGGGAGCAGGGATCAAGTCAGGAGGAATTGGGACCTGAGGACATATTTCTCTGAGGAAGAAAGAACCTGCCTCTCACAGTAACAACTCTGATTGCTTCTTTCATAGCAGCATTTCTTAACTTTTAAAAGAAGACATTTTGCTTTAGAATTATTTTCACAGCAGAGAGTTGAGTGCCAGTGCAGGAAACTGAGAGCAGAAAAGTTGTTCTCACTTCCAGAAATTATATGTCACTTTAGATTCCTAAAATTTGTGTAAGTTTCTTGCTGTACATTTTGTCCTGAAACTTTATTTTGTGTGGGCAGTCTCCAGTTATGAAATTAAATCTACAAAGCAGAGCAAACTGTGTTTTCAGAGGAGGTGATTTCACAAAAAAAGTTTGCATGATGCCATGTACATACTTTTGCACTTTTGAGGAGGGAAAAAAAGAATAGGAAAGGGAGGAGGAATGAGTTCACTATTGCCTGTGAGGGCTGGAGATACCTTACATTAGAGCAAGTTTTTGTAAGTCAAGAAGTGCATCTTCATATTATTTCTTCATTTTTCAGGTGGACAGTTCTAAGTCATTCAGTGAAGTAACCTCACTGTTACCTTACCATAAGGTGAAGCAAAGTGTGAGATCAGCAAGAGATTCTCTTAAATCCCATGTGAAACAAGATATTTATAATTTGCTGCTAGTAATAAAAGAACAGGGCTAAGACCACCTATCTCAAGCAAATCTTTTCAACACTGTGTGCAGGCTTATGCTGGTTTTCAGTTCAGATGAACTGTTCACAAAAGAAAACACTGGGATGGGCAGGTAGCAATATCCGGCTAGAAGGAGCAGAACGTGAACACGTAGGTGGGAGTTCCAGCAAGTGATTTCTGCCTTGGTAAGCAGCATATGCCTTTGAGGAAAACCGATCTTGAAGTCATTTCAGGAAAAGGGGTTCCCAATGTCTTTCTTTTTCACCGACTAAGGTTGTATGTCTTACTCCAGTTGTTTGTTGTTTCAGTGAGACCCTCTAAAGGTCCTCACCCAAAGTCCATTCACACAAATAGAAATGCTTATTGGGGGGTAGCTGAATCCCTGCGTCAGTATGACATGTACCAATTTTCATGTGTCATCTGTTCTGCCCCTCGTCATATGCAAACTATTCATAATCCAATCAGCGTATTGGGAAATGACAAGCAAGTCATACAGTCCTGGAAGATCTGTGCACTTCTGTTCTGATAAATTGCTTGGTACAAATTGGTCCTTCTAATTCATGCGTATTTCTTTAGAGTACCCAGAAATTTAAGAGGTATTGTCTAATGGAGGCATTTTCACAGTAGTAGTGTCTCCAGATGGGAAGACTGTAACACAAGTACATAATGTAATTAAGACTACAGAAAGAATTTCCTGTCAGAAACATTTCATGTGATACATTTTTACTTTAGGGCTAATGTATTGAAAGTACCAGTGAAAGATTAATTGCCAATAATAGTCGCTGAAATACTGGTGGGGTTTTTTTAGCTTCGTATTTTGATAACTGTGAAGCATCACATACCTCAGTTAAGGTAATTAAAAAATAACAAGTGGAAATTGTGCCTCTTCTGTTACTACATATTCTACTGGAACAGTTCCCCAAGGGGGGTTGATGGTTCTGAAGACAGTAACGGGTAATTCTAGTTATCCGTCATGGAGAAAATGTGAGGGACATGATACTTTGGCATAGGGAAGATGAAAGCCCCACAGAACTAAACAAAGGTATTAAAAAAAATTAAATAATCGCTCCAAATCCTCAATTTTGCAAAAAGCTAGTGATAGGCTATACAGGTTTCCCTGCCCAACTTCACAGTTTACAACTGTTTACAACTTTGCAGACCACATTTTAACAAAATCTGTAGAGAAGTCTAGCTTCTAAGTGGCCTACAACAAGGCCAAATGGCTCTTTGCCAATGCCTGCATTTCACTTGCGGGTGTAGTAAGTAAAAACATACTCGTGTCAGCACTAGTCTAACTTGCTTGAATATTAGCAGCAGCAAAACCAGTGTCATATGACCTTGAATGGGGAGTTTCTGGTGCAAGTATCATCTTTGGTCTAGGGTTCGTTGTACCGTTGCCAAAGAAAGTCACTGCTGGCATGCTAAAAGACCAGAACTGACTTGAGACCCGGTCAGCAATTTGTCTTATGCTACATTGCTACGTCGGACAACACGGCAGTTGGACCCAAGAAGTTGTAGCTGTGTCTGTCATGCAAAAGTTTTTCACATAAAAGCTGTAGCTGCAGGTCAGTATCATTACAGCAATATGATAGAGGGCTGCTTCGCTCTCCCTCGTGAACTCAAACCTACCTTAGATTAGCAGTAGCAGAGGGTAATTAGTATGGACAAGAAAAGGCTCTAGAGCCATTGCTCTGCATGTGCAGGTACAGCCATGTGCTGGAAGGTTTCATGTCCTGACCATCTCTGTCGAGTACTGCTCAATCAAAACACCAAACTCGTAGCGGAAAGGAATGTTTGCTCTTCATGTCTATTGTTCTTGGTCATTCTCTGCCTGTCATTCATTGACTCCAGCCTTGGCAGCACGGGGCTGGTAGAGCCAAATATCATGGTATTTCATCTTTTTTTTAATGCCTGTTTGTTAATAATTAACTGGCTTCTGCAGTAACATCAGAAAGAACATTGAACGGACAACAGTGAAGTAGCAATCATCTAAGGTAATTACAGCCAGAAGAAGGTTTGATATCTGGTCTGAGGTGGAAAGGTGGTGATTTGTTGTTTCCTCAAATGGCCACCTGAGGCAACTGGGGTGTATTGCATACCAGCAGTCCTTACCTCTCTTCATTGATTATCGACAGCGGACGAGCAGGCAAAACCGGATGCCAAGCTTTCACATAGGAAGTGTTAAGTGTGACGAACAGCGCAGATACTGACCTATTATCAGAGAAGCCAGCCTGATTTGAGGTGAACCATACCACATCTCATCACTCGTTCTAGGCACTAGAATTTTCCTTCAGCCATTTGCTTCATCCTCCTCTGAGTAAAGGATCCTTGAAGGGCATAAGATCAGTGTCTGATGAACGGCAGGGCTGCAGAAGTAGTCATGGAGTCACAGTTTTAGGCCCTATCAATTAATGCTGTTGTTTTTCTCTCAAGTATCGGGTGTGCTGCTAATTACGTCTGATATCACAGATGAGATCAAACGGTCTTCCAATATCTCCCTGCTCTTCACTGAACTGAACGGCTTTCATCAGAGAGCGGGCTGCTCTGCTGTTTCTTTTTTGTTGTTTAGTCCCAATCCACTTGAACTCCCACTTTGCAAACAAAGGTGAAAATGCAGGTTTGTAAGAGCCATGCTCAGGGTGCTTCTGTGTGGCACATTTTTCCCGATTCCCTCGCTTGTCAAGGGCCAGCACAACTAGTTGGGAGGGATGCTCATTAGCCCGATGCAGGAAAGCAACCTATTGTACGTCAAGACAGGAGCAGCTTGCTTGTGTGAGGTGTCCTGCCCTCTTACGAATGAGGAATTCTGCATATTGTGGTTAATTATGGGCAATAGTTCTAAGGGCTTCTGTTTCACGTGCTTCGCAGTGTGTCTGCATACCTGATTTACGTTTGGCATTATGACTTTTCAGCTTACACCTAATAACCCCCTTATTCTTCGTTTCCATAAAGTGGATGGCGACTTTGCCCTTCCGGTCTTTCACCAGTCGCTTTCTTTTGCTATGCCATGTGTCAATTCTAGTCATGGAAATTTGCTGCCTTACTCCCCAGATGATCAAGGAACCATCTGAACAGGAGGCTAGTTCTGAACGCAATGCATCATCTCTTGGAACAGATGGACTCGTGAGTTACTTGCATTATCCTCCCGGTCAGAGGGATTCAGCTTTTCACCGTACAACTTCATCTGCTACCTCCCAACACCTCAAGTCACCAAGTCCTGTTGGGATTCCCGCTGCTTTTCAAAACAGGTTACTAATTCTTCATCAGATCAGTTATCTGAGTGACTTCATGCTGTGCAAACACAAGCTGAGTGACCAGAAAGATTCACTTTCTGATTTCCTGGGCAAATTGAACTTCGCATTCTCAGGTCCACTTCAGTAGAAAAATTGTGACAACTCTTCAGGAAATGCTTTCTTTTATGGATCTATAGAGAAGCCATGGTTCACCCGGCAAGTCTCCTTCAGTGGCTAGGACTAGACACTTCAGGAGGGGGTGTGAAAACTCACATGGAATACAACTGTGTGAAGAAGTACCCCAAGGAAAGTTTTTGTCACCCCTGTCAATTGATAGATGGCTTTATGCCCTGAAGTGTGGGATTTGTTCCATGCAAATTCTTTATTTCTCGTTATGATACGCTTTCATTATCGTGAAATAGTTTTCTGCAGTTCCCTGGAGAGTTCCACAGCTGAATGCTGCCTCAGGTGGCCAAATACAATGGGTGTACTCCCTTCCATTTGTTTCACATTTATTGCTTCTGTATTTCATGATGTGTGCTCATGATCCGGATACGGAGAGGAACCGAGATTCAGTTGCCCTCCTCTCTAGTATACTGTAGAGAACTTCTGTAGCCTTCTGTTAGAACCTGATGAGCTTCCCCTGTGATTTGTGTAGGAAGAACGCCACACACTCCGTTCAGGAATGCTCCTTTAGGTCAGGAATTTTTTGTGGGATGAGCACACGGGGTTAAGATTGTTTTCTGAGGAGTGTGAGCAACCATTCTCAGTGCTTTGGGGGACATTCCCTAGCTTTAGGTTTGGGAACATGCAGCAGGGAACATTCTGTCCCTGGCTGGGACCTGATTTCCATGTCCTATGTTAAGTCTGCTGGACACGAGGGCTGATTTGGAACATGGGAAAATGGTGGCTAGACTAGGCTGGGCTGGGCTGCCGTTGGCAACTTAGGGAAATTTCTGTTTCACGTGGAGAGACCCCAAGAATTCAATGTTACTGTTCAGCTTTATCACACCAATTTTTAGCCTGACCTTTTCATGCAAATTTTACGGACATTGAGAACACATTTCCATTCATCCATAACTTGCAAGGGCAAATGCAGATGAGTAGTAAGAATTGTGGTGGTTTGTTTTGTTTAAGTGAAGGGGCCTTCTTTTGTAAATGGGATACCTTTTATTCAAAACTATGACCACTCCTGCCACTTGTCAGTATTTTACCTTGGTGGACTTTACCTGGGAACCATGGTATTTCTGTGAAGTAGTTGAGGGGCATTATGCCCACCATAAGATAAATAAATAAATAAAAGAAAAAGGCAGGGAGAAATAAGTAGACTGAAGGGGAAAGGGACAAAAGAAGAACTGTTTGTGTGCGTCCCTATTCGGAGATTCAATATGAGGGTATGAAGGGATCATCATCATCATCTTATTTGATGGTTGGAAAGGATGTGATGAATGAGGCATCAAAAATAAGGTACCCAAAGGGATGAAATGGTGTCACTCCAGAGGGGAACTGAGCGGTATCTGCTGGATCTCTTTTAGTAGGTTAAATTCCAGCTCGGATCTCAGCTGGTAGAAAATCAACAAGAGGTTGCAGAATCTCCTCACCTCACCACAGGCCAAGCTGCAGCTTGCTTCTGTAAGTGTTAAAATTACAGGCCAAGGGCCACCGGTGCTCACCTGGCAGTGTCTCCTGGTCATCTACCCTTCCTGACATGTCAGGACTTTTGCCCATTTGGCTGCCATTCTGCCCTTGGTCCATACGTATGCCTGTTTAGTTGTTGGTAGCCACTCATCTGCCTGACAAAGTTGGCCGAGTCCAGGAAGGTTCTGTTCCTACAGAGTGCCACAGAAGAGAGGCTAGAAGGGATGTCTTGGATTTCTGTTTGTCAGTGAGCACAGCAGTGGTGTCTGGAGCATCAGAAGAAAACATAAACAGCACTTGGGACCTCAAAAACAAAGGACTAAACAACTGCATCCATATGAGGCCACCGTTATTGACAAGAGAACTGATGAACCGCTGGATTTGTTCTCTTTTTCTGGCTACAGTAATAATAGTTGGTCCAACTGGACACGGCCTTTCCCTGCAGCCCACGCGTCTCTTTTCCCCATCTTCCAAAAAGGCTACTGAAACCCTGCTGTTCCATGTTGGCATATAGAAGTCTATTTCAGAGTGTCACTTATTTTTATGTCAATGACAAATCCAAGCCTGAGGTATTCATTTCACAGTCAAGGGAAGGGCTATAAATCTAAATCACTGATGCTCCCTTCCACCCTCCCTCCCCCTCTTCCGTATAGGCTGTGAGTGGGAGTTGCCCACCTCAGATGGAGGAAGTGGCAGAATTCATGCTCTTACTCTCTGAGGTTTTGGGTTGTAGAACAGCCTAAACAAGAAGACTGTAATGATTAATAATAACCTTGTACAAGTTAGATAGTAAGAGACCTTGTATGAGTCAGGCTTTCAGGATAAGGCCTGTCATGTCACTGAGATAACTTCCCATTGTTTAGCTAATCCCAGTAGGATCTGTTCAAGGTTTGGAGTCACACAAACACTGCAAGTCTCAGTAGCCTTGCACTAGCCTGAAGGAACCACCCTAGAGGAACGAAAGTGAACGTATGAACGAGGAGGAAGGAATCAGTGTTGCTAGCCCAGTGCAAGATGCAACAATCAAATGAATGTTCCCTTTTGCTTTCTAGTTCTATGAACTACGTTATTTAACAGATCTAGCAGTTGCTGTAAAGAGGCACGTGGTTCACAGCTCCCTAATTAGTTACAAGTTAAAAGTGTTCACAGGAACAGGGTCAGATGCTTCAGCTGGGGAGACTTATACCACCCAAGCCCTCAGGTTATATTTTCCACTAAATTTATCCATAACTATCTGGTATTTCCACTAAATTTGCCTGTAGCATCATTGCCCACTGTTTGTTTCAGCACCTGAAACAGCATTTGCTAATCTTCTTGTACTTAAAATACAGCCGTAAGAAAATTCAATATCCAGTCACAAACTTGTTTAGCGAGAAGTTGAGAATGAGAGGAGGTGGGGAACTACACAACTGATACTTCAGGTCCAGCATCATGATAGCATTTCCTGCAATATACAGCGCTTACTGTCATAGATACTTAACTTCCACTCTCAACTGGAAGTCCAAAAATCTGGTCTATGCTTGAGTCCAAAACCTGTTATGAAAAGTCTTGTTTCTCAAACTGATTCTAAAGTCCAGTTTTCTTAGAGATCGCTGTTTAGAAGTTTTTTGGATAAAGCGCTCTTGCAGATACTCGTGTTCAAGTTGTTCTTGTTTCTGCAGGTGGAACAGCTCAGTGACTGCTGGATTCCAGCCTGAAGAACATGCTGAGACTGATGCATGATCCATCTTAGTGGGGTTTCTTTTTGTGTTATACTGTGTCCTATCTCTTACTCAAGAACAAAATCTTTAAATCTCAAAATTGAAATTTGAATTTAATTTTTCTGTCTCTAAGATTTCTTTTTTTCTATCTGATGCTGGATAACAGTGGCTAATTAAATGACTACAGTGGTCTCAGCTAGAATTTCCACAAAGGTCTAAACTTACTAGCTTATCACTGATGCAAATGGAAATCTTTGAGTCCTTACTCTCATCTGTATTTTGGCTTGGCACCTGAAATTAGCTCTAAAATTTTACAGCACTGGAACTGTTGATCTGAAAGTGTTGCATGTTCATAAAAAGAGTAAAAACTCTTTCTCTGCTTAATAACTGTCATATATTCTTTCTGCTTCTTGAAGAAATTGTGTTGAAATGGATCTTTAATAGATGTACTTGGAACATCACTTTTAATAAAATACTTTGAATAATTGAGAAATATACAGGATTTTATTTTACATAATTTAATGAATTCTTGTATTTTTTCAACTTAAATAAATGTTAAATTTTCTGGGCAAGCTCAGTTATGCTTTTATGCAAGAATGGTTTTTCAGAGTAACAGCAGTTTGCAAAAAAAACCCAAAACCCAAACCACAACCATATGGAATATACAGACAGTGAAATAAGCCCTTAGACTTTGTAGGGGAAGTCAGTGCTGAAACTATGGAGAGTAGTACTGGCTCTGGCAAAGTCTTGGTCTAACAAAGACCAGCCTTCTCCAGTGAGCAGTACCAGTTGATGTGGACGTAACAACATGCCCTGCAAAAGCTGGCCCCATGCTGATCTAGAGATTCATCAGGACAGCTGAGAAGCATCCAGGGTGCTCTTGTGTAGACTGACACCAGGCACAGATGCAGTACAGCTGATGAGCATGATTATCATACTGGCATGGCTACAGTGTTTTCAGACTTCTGCTCAAATCTGTCTTTCTGCACAGTGCTATACTAGTTCAAGATGAAGCTTTATAAAGGGAACCTTCCAAGTTGCTTCATGTAGACATTCTTCTTGGCTCCATTCCTTTAAATAGAAAGGACAGCATCACAGCAAGGAGCTGGGAGCCTACAGCACAAGGAAGCAGAAAGCAGATGAGCAGACAGGTCTGTGTAGTGACAGAAGGAAACTTCATGTGAACCTGAGATGGCTGCAGTGCAGCTGTTCACTTGACTAAAATAAAACCAGCAAGTAAGGACTGGTCCTGGACATTCACAGCAGTCAAGGGGAGGGTATCTTATCTCTCTACAAAGAGTCTGTCTTCAGGCACGTAATGGAGCACAGACTATACTGGATGATACACAACCCTCTCCAGGCAACTAGCCCAGATAAATAACCTGTGTGCTCCTGAAGCTTGACTGGTTGGTCACAGATAACATTGAGAGGGATGGTGAGCAGAAGAACGTGATCCTCTTCTAGTAGATTAAATGAGCAACCTGTTGAACTTGTAATCTTCTTAATGGTGTTTATACTATATCACTTTAAGTTATACATTTAAGCAAACAGATCACTTGGATTTTTAAATAATCCGTAAGATTCTTCATAGCCCGGAGGCTCTGATATGTGAAATATAACAGGATACAAAAACGAAATGTTTTTTTTTTATTAGAATTATCATCTTGTGCTGAGGTAGTTTTGTAAGGTATTAAGTTAGCAATACCTAGTTTATTACCATCTCAATAAGGTATGTTCTGGATATCCTTAGTGATATGCATATAATAAGGGAAAGTAAACAGAAATAAGAACACTGTGTTTTGTTTCCAAGAATTAAGTTTTCTTTGATGAAATCTTTTCAGCAAGTGCACTGCTGACTGCTACCACTAAACCTTAGAGTACATTGAACAAGTCTCACAACCTGTATTGGCACATGTCCTGCAGGAAAGACAACCCCTGAGAAGTTACTATGGAATGATGGAAAAAGAATAGAAACTAGTCAGGTCTTTGCTTTATGACAAGAAATATTATGTATTGTAAACGGGGTACCAATGTACTGAACAGCTCAGTAGTAAAAAATCATAGCAGACAAAAGGTTTTTCTTCTATAAAGGAAGAAGCCTGGCTTTGCATGATTTCAGCCTGGTCTGCTGTGCCATAGGTGAATAACAATGAACTCCTAATTTCCTTGTTCTATTAGCTTGTCAAATAGCTTTATCTTTCTCTTTTTTTTTCTTTTGTACCTTTGGAGTGAGAGACAGTGAGAAAATTAGGACCATAAAGATCCTCTTGCAATGTGCAAAAATGACATCCGAAAAGTAAGCTCTTCAACCTTCTTGTGCATTTGAATATTTCAGTACTAGGTGGATACTTTCTGGTGGGTATGTAAATTCCCTGGATTAATTCTACTATGGAGCAAGTGGGAGTTAGCAAGGAACTCATTCTTTTTTCCCAGAAGTGACTGTGTACAGGGTAGGTGTTATTCTGAATTAATTCCCTAGCAGCTTCCTGTCTTCTTGGGGCTTTGTTTTATTCATCTGTAACTTGGCCAAAATGGCTATTTCTGTAGTACTATAAACATGAAGATTGCTCAGGTATATCAACTTCAGTTCTCTAAAAAAAGCACGCCACAGATATTAAGACTTTAGGCTGTGTCTTATTCCATCTGTTTCTAAAAAGATCTAGCTTTGAAGTTGGTAACTTATAAAACCACATAGGAAAACCTTTGTGCCAACATATACTTGAGGTCAGTTTAAAATGCTACTCTACAGGCTACTGAGTGGAGGTACTGTGTTTTTCATCTATTTGTGCACAGCAGAGATCGCTGGAGAAGAGAATCGGTATGTGAACCTTTTAGTGTAAATTGTTTGTTTGCTACTCGCACTTCCATACTTGCATATGATACAGAGAGAAAATACTTGCCTATTTCTGTGAGAAGAAAGGATATGCAGCCTAAATGAAGGAAATATCTGTTAGAGCATGGAATAGTCTAATGAGGCACATGCTGCCTTTACTGCTTATATTAAAGCAGTGCAGGGGAAAATCAGTAAAGGAATGGATCCCTTTCCTAAGTGTTTTTCACCTAAATAAGTCCTATTTGCCTGACAGAGCTTAAAGAACACTGGTGGACTGAGAAGTTTCAGTGACAACAATTTAGCAGAAAACCAGAAATTAAAACTTACCACTTACCTATTTGTATAGTACTTATTTCTAACTGTATTTGGGGGATAGTGTAATATTTCTTTAGGATATTGTACAGAAATTCCTTAGAATACAGGTGGTATCATATGTAAATATGTGCTTTGTGAGTGTAATTAAAACTTTCCTTGTTGACATGGTTTAGAATGGGTTGCTACAGACTTCAAGATATAGATCTATATTGGTACCTACATTTTAAAGAATTTATCTGTTTTATAACACGATTACATTACTCTAACTTGGACCAATGACAGCAACAGGGAGAATATTTAAACTAGTATCTGCTGTATTTAAAAGGCTGCCCAGCGCAGTGCAGCAGAGATACTCTTTTCACAACTGTGTGAAAAGGATGACAGCTTGCTTTCAAAACAGCATTTAAATGAAAAGTGTAATTCAGTGCTGTGCTACTGCAGGATGCTTTAAAGAGACTGTCAGCTACAGCTGATCCCTGCTTTGGACACTGGAGCTTCTCATTGTGCCAAATTGCTTGATATGTTGGTTCAGCACATGCCTGAAGGTAATATACAGTCACTCATTGATTCAGAAAGATTTTAATGGTGGGGAAACTCAAAATAATCAATCAGATTTTCTGCATTCTCACTTTTTCAGAAGGATATAGGCTCCTAATTTGTTATTGGTTCCATCTGGGAGCGTTAGCGTATTGCTTCCCTACGTCTTGTGAAGCTGAGATCTTGCATAAGCATCATTATAAAGTGAAGCCATGCTGCTTAGACCTTTTTTTTTGTCCACTCCAGAGGGCATTTTCATTTCTCTTTATAGAAACAAACTTTAAAGGCCACACACTTCCACTTCACCATTTTCTGTGTTTGGGAGCCAGAAAAACTAACTTGAAATTCCATTGCTCTTTGATTATTTATGTCTTTGCATTGCAAAATTTATAGTTTACATGTTAGTGTAGAAATGAACAAAATACTGTTATTTGGATTAAAAGTTAAAACTGAGCTATAATATAGCTCTTGCCAAGGACAGGCACTGAAAAAGAAATCTGAACTTTGCTCTTCTCATGCATGATCAAAAGTTCTTCTCTGGCTGAGAATACTAGTTTGCTCTCAAAAGGTGTGGAGGAGTGAGAAGGAGAAAAGATGAGCACTTCTGAAAGCAGATGTATCTCTACTTATGAACCCGCATGTGGTTGTTCAGGTATCAACTGGGGCTGGCTGAAGGAGCCTCAAGCACTCCTTTGATCATTCTAGAGCAATGTCTGCTATATGGGAAGAGATTTCCTGATGTAGTGAGTCCAGCACCTGTTATGCAAATAACAATGAATGAAAATCTTATACACAGGAGGATAAATACCCATCTTTGAATTGCAGAGGTAGAAGATCAATGTAGTTTAATCTTAGAATTTCACTTTTCATTAATTTCAGACTACATTTGGCTGACTGATTTTCATTTGTTTTACTCTTGAGGTGGGGTATGTCTATTTAACACCTCCTTCATTTTGAAAACATTACATTCTTTAAACTGCATCAATCTTAAGTAGATTTTTTAACTTCCAGACCCTTGATTATCCCTGTCCAAGAAAGACTAAGGCTGTAAGTTCCTTTTTGCTATGTTAGTTTGAGGGAATCTTGCCTGGAAAAATCTGGAGCATTCCCACCCCTGCAGGCAAGGGTCTTGCATTCTCAGAGAGTGCAAAGAGGTTTCATCTGTCACAAAAGGTATGCTTTCAAATAAAATGCATTGAATGCTTTCTCCAGCAGTGTAGGAGAGAGTTAAACACTGGTTAAAATAAAACAGATAACATCTGCTTACCCATTGCATAATCTTTTCATACCAAATATAGGACTTGGCTGAATCTTCAGCGTAACGTAATTACAACTTGTGGGGAATTTTATCGCCTTTGCGTTATGACACCAGGTGAATTTACTTTTAGCTTGTACAGTGTTAACAATCCTCCATTTGTCATTTGAGTCTGCCATGCTGTCTTTTGATCCTCTTTGAATGGATCATTAACAGTATGGGAGCCTTACGTATGAAGGGCTTCTCTTTCTTGTTATGTGCCTGTTCTTTCAAATCTAACATGGCTATCAGAAAACAAAGGGGAACACACCTTGCTGGCAGTTGCTAAGGCCTGGATAATTAATTGCTGGTGTAGGACTTCATACAATGAGGGAGCAGAACTCATTTAAATGACAAAATCAGATTAACCCTGGCTCTGGCTTTTTAGAATTTTTGCCATCACCTGGCAATATCCTAATATTTTCTTTTGTAAAAGTTATATGTCAGCAGCTGGAAGATTATCAAAGTAATTATCTTTAAAAGTTGCTATTTTAAATTACCATCCACACTGAACACCTTGGGCAAAGTGATTTATAGAAACTAAAAGTAATGGCAGAGGTCTTTATTTCCACTTCAGTACTCCACAGTTTTCAGCTACTGTACTGTAGCCTTCAGTTTATTTCAATCAAGAGCGTTACTTAACCTTGGAAGGAGTAAAATGCCGTATGTCCAGAGAGAAATGAACCAGCACTCAGATGGAATAGAGGCATCAACCTCAGCATGTTCTTCAGGTCAGAATCCAGCAGTCACTGAGCTGTTCCACCCACAGAAACAAGAATAATTTTACTGCCCAAGAACCAGAGTACCTGCAAGAGCGCTTTATGCAAAACACTTCTAAACAATGATCTCTGAGAAAACTGGGCTTAAGAATCAGCTTTGAGAAACAGTCATTTCATAAAAGGTTTCAGACTTAAGCATAGTCCAGTTTCATATGCTTTTTTAGAGTTCCTAGAGTCAGTGCCACAACGATACAGGAACTGATCCGGTGTCCGTAGTAAAATAAAAATCGCATGGAATCTGATGTAAGTCTTGCATAAGTGAAGACTCTAGGATGTGTGGCCCACTGGTTCCTCATACTCTGTATTACTTACTCTGTGTCAGCCATCTCAACCTGGCCATGCAGAAAGGGTCCTGAGGCTGAGGGGACAGTCCAAACTCTTTGTTTCCAAGAGAAGCCATGTGAGAAATTGGCCAGATGACAGACACACTACACATATTGTCACATACTTTTTAAGTGATTGTGTAAGGAAATACTCAAGTCTACTTTCAATTATGCGCAGGCAAATCACCTAAAGGTAAGACCACTACACAGGGGCAGAATTTGGCCATTTTTTACTCACAGAAATTGAATATCAACAAGAAGATTAAAATCATAGAATCATAGAATGGTTTGGGTTGGAAGGGACCTTAGAGATAATCTAATTCCAACTGCCCTGCCATGGGCAGGGACACCTCCCACTAGACCAGGTTGCTCAAAACCTCGTCCAACCTGGCCTTAAATGCTTCCAGGGATGAGGCATCCACAGCTTCCCTAGGCAACCTGTTCCAGTGCCTCACCACCTTCACAGTAAAGAATTTCTTCCTAATATCTAACCTAGATCTACCCTCTTACAGTTTGAAGCCATTACCTGTGATCTTATCACTACATGCGCTTGTAAAAAGACCCTCTCCAGTTTTCTTGTAGACCCTCTTCAGGCTTCCCAGAGCCTTCTCTTCTCCAGGCTGAACAACCACAACTCTCTCAGCCTGTCCTCATAGGATAAGTGCTCCAGCCCTGTGATCATCTTTGCAGCCCTCTTCTGGACCCCACTCCACCAGGTCGACGTCCTTCTGGTGGTGAGGACTCCAAAGCTGAATGCAGTACTCCAGGTGGGGTCTCATCAGAGCTGGCCACGCTTCCTTTGATGCAGCCAAGGATATGGTTGGCCTTCTAGGCTGCAAGCGCACGTTGTTGGCTCATGTTGAACTTTTCATCAACGAACCACCTGCACGTCCTCCTCAGGGGTGCTCTCAATCCATTCTCTGCCCAGCCTGTATTTGTGCTTGGGATTGCCCTGACCCAGGTTAATCAAGCATGGTTAAGAAAAAAACGATAGAAAACCCTTAGTATGAATCTGCTGGCATTTGGGAAAGATGCGTTAGTCACTGTGTTTGACCTTTAAAATCTTAAAGAAGTGCATTAATGCAAAACTAGAATATGCACACAGATTGTGCAATTGTTAACTGCACTTCATTTACATAGACTGCTTTATGGGAGTTTCACTGAGTGGAAGGATAAGAGTATCTGCCGTTTGATTTGACAGCTGTGTGCAATTATAATGCCTCAGAACTGGGACCTAAGCAACGAAAAAATGTGCAGAAATGTGACCCTGGAGAGAAAGGGGACACTGAACATATGGCATCTTACTCTTTAGCAAGACTTGCGATTGTGGAGTCTCCCACACTGGAGACATTCAAAACCTGCCTGGACGCCGTCCTGTGCAACGTGCTGTAGGTGACCCTGCTGTGGCAGGGGGGCTGGACTAGATGATCTCCAGAGGTCCCTTCCAACTCTGACCATTCTGTGATTCTGTGAAGACTTAATCATAGGTTTTTCAGTTGTATTACCACCAAAATGGCCAACAGTATTTTAACAGTTTTACTCGCTCCATTGGTATGACAGAGCTGAAAAAGAGCTGAATTTCTCAGAAAGTCTGAGAGAGCTAGATGCTCCAATTCTGTTATGATGCACTAAAGTTTAATAGCTTAACACCTGCCTCTTTGAAAATCTAATCGGAAATGCTACACAAAATTCCTAATGCAGAATCTATCTTTCATGCTGACAAAAATGCACAAATGAGGGAGACACCTGTCCTGTAAATTTTGTGGGAAAGCAGTTATTGGCAGACTTTTAAAACTGTTTTCATGCACAAACACAAAACTGACAGAGGGAGAAACCAGTGAATTTCGTACATCCTTTTTAGAACCCTGAGTTTAGAGTCTAAGTGACTGGATAGCTAAAAACATAAATGAGATGTCATTCACAATCACCTGCAGTTCCAGAATGAGGAAATAGGATTGTTTAAATTATTTTCACTACAGTTGCTCTTGCTAATACTGTAGCTGACTTATAATCTTTCTGGTTCTGGAATAAATTCAGGATATCAAAAGGCTAAGGCCTATGCTGCTTCCCTCTCTGATAACAATTACTTCTTTGAGTCCTTGTACAGGGAATGCCCCAGAGAGACAGACCTTCTTCCAAGGACGTCATCAGTTTCATTCTTAGAAGCTCCCTAGCAAAAGTACCTCAAGTTAATTCATTGCTTATCTTCAAGACAACTGATAAAAGTACCTAGTCCAAAGTAAACCTTTCACTTGTTTGAGTTGAACCAGTTCAGGGCAATAGACACTCTTCCGTGTCCCTTGTAGGCTTCTAAAGAGTTGGATGCCTCATTATTAAACCTTATTTCAGCAAGATAGGGCCAGAAGACATGCCAAAGACATTCAATGGACCTCTGTCGCCATCTAAAGGTTGTGACAAAAACAGTCTCCGACTGATAGGACAATTACACTGAATATATTGGGATTCTTTGGGATTACAGACTTTTTATCATCAGAGAAATGTTTTATGTACTTAGATAAGTAGCAATCAACATTCCGAGGGCTGCTGAGTGTCAGAGGACAGAAGACAACCTAGCAACCCATTTTTATGTGTTTCTCATATGCTGCAGGGTCAATTCTTATTCTCAAAGTCATTCCTGCATAAACACCATTGAAGTAGACATGACTACACAGAGTATTAGTCTACTTAGGACAACTGCAGAAAATGGACTTCCTCATTAGAAAACATCAGTTCTGTTGAGAATAAAAACCACTGTTTGATATCATCAAGAATTTTGCTCTTCAGTGTTTGAGGTCAGATACAGTAGGAAGACAGGACAACAGCAGCTACCATCACACTCATTAATAGAAAAACCATTGCTTCTGCTGGTAGTCTTTTCCATGTAGCACTTTATAACAGTAGATGCATAGGTTTTATTCCGCTTCCTCCTCTGGTTCATAGCTGAGAGTGAAAATAAACATTCTTAAGGGGACTGGCATACAAGTAGTTACGGGGAAAACTAGGACTTCCAATTGAGAGTGGAAGTTAAGTATCTATGACAGCAAGCACTGTATATTACAGAAAATGTTATCGTGATGCTGGACCTGAAGTATCAGTTGTGTCACTCAGCTTGTGTTCGCACAGCATGAAGTCACTCAGATAACTGATCTGATGAAGAATTAGTAACCTGTTTTGAAAAGCAGCGGGAATCCCAACAGGACTTGGTGACTTGAGGTGTTGGGAGGTAGCAGATGAAGTTGTACGGTGAAAAGCTGAATCCCTCTGACCGGGAGGATAATGCAAGTAACTCACGAGTCCATCTGTTCCAAGAGATGATGCATTGCGTTCAGAACTAGCCTCCTGTTCAGATGGTTCCTTGATCATCTGGGGAGTAAGGCAGCAAATTTCCATGACTAGAATTGACACATGGCATAGCAAAAGAAAGCGACTGGTGAAAGACCGGAAGGGCAAAGTCGCCATCCACTTTATGGAAACGAAGAATAAGGGGGTTATTAGGTGTAAGCTGAAAAGTCATAATGCCAAACGTAAATCAGGTACGCAGACACACTGCGAAGCACGTGAAACAGAAGCCCTTAGAACTATTGCCCATAATTAACCACAATATGCAGAATTCCTCAGTCGTAAGAGGGCAGGACACCTCACACAAGCAAGCTGCTCCTGTCTTGACGTACAATAGGTTGCTTTCCTGCATCGGGCTAATGAGCATCCCTCCCAACTAGTTGTGCTGGCCCTTGACAAGCGAGGGAATCGGGAAAAATGTGCCACACAGAAGCACCCTGAGCATGGCTCTTACAAACCTGCATTTTCACCTTTGTTTGCAAAGTGGGAGTTCAAGTGGATTGGGACTAAACAACAAAAAGAAACAGCAGAGCAGCCCGCTCTCTGATGAAAGCCGTTCGGTTCAGTGAAGAGCAGGGAGATATTGGAAGACCGTTTGATCTCATCTGTGATATCAGACGTAATTAGCAGCACACCCGATACTTGAGAGAAAAACAACAGCATTAATTGATAGGGCCTAAAACTGTGACTCCATGACTACTTCTGCAGCCCTGCCGTTCATCAGACACTGATCTTATGCCTTTCAAGGATCCTTTACTCAGAGGAGGATGAAGCAAATGGCTGAAGGAAAATTCTAGTGCCTAGAACGAGTGATGAGATGTGGTATGGTTCACCTCAAATCAGGCTGGCTTCTCTGATAATAGGTCAGTATCTGCGCTGTTCGTCACACTTAACACTTCCTATGTGAAAGCTTGGCATCCGGTTTTGCCTGCTCGTCCGCTGTCGATAATCAATGAAGAGAGGTAAGGACTGCTGGTATGCAATACACCCCAGTTGCCTCAGGTGGCCATTTGAGGAAACAACAAATCACCATCTTTCCACCTCAGACCAGATATCAAACTTTCTTCTGGCTGTAATTACCTTAGATGATTGCCACTTCACTGTTGTCCGTTCAATGTTCTTTCTGATGTTACTGCAGAAGCCAGTTAATTATTAACAAACAGGCATTAAAAAAAAGATGAAATACCATGATATTTGGCTCTACCAGCCCCGTGCTGCCAAGGCTGGAGTCAATGAATGACAGGCAGAGAATGACCAAGAACAATAGACATGAAGAGCAAACATTCCTTTCCGCTACGAGTTTGGTGTTTTGATTGAGCAGTACTCGACAGAGATGGTCAGGACATGAAACCTTCCAGCACATGGCTGTATCTGCACATGCAGAGCAATGGCTCTAGAGCCTTTTCTTGTCCATACTAATTACCCTCTGCTACTGTTAATCTAAGGTAGGTTTGAGTTCACGAGGGAGAGCGAAGCAGCCCTCTATCATATTGCTGTAATGATACTGACCTGCAGCTACAGCTTTTATGTGAAAAACTTTTGCATGACAGACACAGCTACAACTTCTTGGGTCCAACTGCCGTGTTGTCCGACGTAGCAATGTAGCATATGACAAATTGCTGACCGGGTCTCAAGTCAGTTCTGGTCTTTTAGCATGCCAGCAGTGACTTTCTTTGGCAACGGTACAATGAACCCTAGACCAAAGATGATACTTGCACCAGAAACTCCCCATTCAAGGTCATATGACTGGTCTTGCTGCTGTTAATAGTCAAGCAAGTTAGACTAGTGCTGACACGAGTATGTTTTTACTTACTACACCCGCAAGTGAAATGCAGGCATTGGCAAAGAGCCATTTGGCCTTGTTGTAGGCCACTTAGAAGCTAGACTTCTCTACAGATTTTGTTAAAATGTGGTCTGCAAAGTTGTAAACAGTTGTGTTGTAAACTAACAATATGAAGGTGCCCCAGCCCTCTGATCATCTTTGTGGCCCTCCTCTGGACCTGCTCCAACAGGTCTTTTCTGCGTTGGGGGCTCCAGAGCTGGACGCAGTACTCTAGGTGGGGTCTCAATAGAGAAGAGTAGAAGGATGCACAAGACCAGCAAGATCAAAACATGTTCTTGAGGCACTAGCACTGCTCCAGAGCATTTCCTCATAAAGCCGTATTCTGAAGGAAAGTGAGTACAATCATTTGAATGACAGAGAAGATATACAGCTCTTTAGTGTTTGATTAGCAGCTCCATTTGCACACTTGTCTTCCAGGTGGATCAGGGTGGCCCAAAGGACACTTTTCAAAATGGTGTGAAAAAGGAATTCCAGTTTGCCTTTCAAGGCATGTAATGCCATGAGAAATACTGTAAAAGACACTAATGATCTTTAACTAAAAAAAAAAATTACATAAAAATAAAATCTGTTCACTTTCCTTCAACTTTGAATTGTATGTTTCTAGCAGTTCCTGTTTCTTCTACAAGAGTGACAGGGAAATCACAGTGCGGTACCTTCACACTGTATTTGGCCATAGCTTATGCAAAGAGGAGGAGAAAACAGAAGCCATAGCGATGAATAACCAAAGAAATGAACTCTCCGTCTGAAGGGAAAGAAGGTGATGACATATTGGTAAATGAATAGGTGATTTGAGGGCAGTATCTGACTGGCCCAAATCCAGCCAGAGAAATTAGGTGATGCTGCCATTTCTCTGGCTGGATCTGAGCCAATCTGGGGGTACCCCCAAATCACCTATTCCTTTACCAATATGTCATCACCTTCTTTGCTCAGCTGGTTCTTAAGGACCAAGTTAAAGAACCATACAATGTAGCGTTTGGTTAACCAGAGCATATATTTCTCAATTTCTGTTCTAAATGTATAGAAAGTATTCTTGTATTAGGCAGAACTTTGTAACAGTTTTTCTTCAGTCTAGTATTTCCCATACTTTCGATTTATGCACAAATCCCCAGCTTTTCATGTGAAATAAAGGCATTTGTGTCATGTAGAGAAATTACAATAATTTCCTAAATGAAGCAACGCAAAATTGAGTCTCCAGGAAGGATGCTCCTCTCTCTTCAATGCTATTCTAAGATGCAATGGACTCAGATTAACAAAATTCAAGTCAGTTTTATTGCTTCTTTTGCATAATCCAATCCATAATGCAGTGAGAGGGTTGAAAATGTAATCATTTTAGGCTGCTATTGCTGCTTCAGGAAACAATGAACCCTAGCAAGAACATGCACTGGAAGGTTTTACAAAGATATGAAAATGAAAGACCCCCAAGAGATGAGTGAGAACAGGCAGAGCGAAAATAAACAAGACTGCATATGAGAGAAGGAAAATGGACAGAAAGCTGGCATCCTCAAAGGCAGTTAGTACAAAGAAACTTGAAAATCTTTCAAGCGCCTGGCCTGTTCACATAATCTATGGATAGAGGTACATAACCAAACATAAAATTTTGCTACTAGGGCTTCTAACCTGCCTGTGCAGAGAGAGTATTCTTACTGCCTGTGACTAACAGATTTGTTAGGATAGCACACACACAGTACATTCTCTGAGGCACTTCCATATTCAAAAGAGTACATGAGCATTTCCCTCTGCTCAAGATGACCAAAGGGACAGTCAAACTCCAGTCCTCACAAAGTTGCTACCAAGTAGCTGAATTCCTTCCTTCTTCAGACACCTATGATAAGTACCAGTTTCTGGCAAATTACCAGAAAATTAGAAGTTTTCATCAGTAATTCTCTATCTACGCCAGGATATGCAGGAGTCAGCTTGTGCTTTTGGGAACAGTGTCTTGTGTATTCTCTTCATAAAATGCAAGGTCATCCTCTACTGAAAGAACAAAAAAACACCCACAGAAAAGTAGCTGTCAAGGTTGTTACATGGAGTTTTCACTAACAGCTGTGCAAGGAAAACTCCATAAATTGTGAATGTCCTTGACAGAATGCTGCCCCTCTCCTCCATAAAGATGTTGTCAGTAATAGGTGGTGGTTGGGACATTAATGGGCCTAGGAAGAGTGGTACAGGAATGGCACATGCTCAGCATGATTTAGAATTATTTGACATTGGAAATGTTTAAGACAGCAGTTCCTTTTTAGCATACTGTCCTCCTCCATGCCAGGGAACCTTTCAGCTCACATTCTTAAGGGACACAGCAAACAAAACCACAGAAAAACTGCAAACCTAAACCATTTGGTTCTGTATTTGTATACAACAAATAACATAGCAACATCAGGGGTTTTTTGCCTGCTTGATTGAGACAATAACTACCTCTCCAGCAAATGGCTGATTCACTTTATCTCCAGCACTCTGACTATGCTGCATCTGATCACTTGGTCTTCTGAACATGAAATGAAGAGCGCAAAATGGAGGAAAACCATCTATGAATTTGATAGTTTTGAAAGATTTGGCTTAGCAGAGCAACACTGGAGTTTGATGACGTCATTAACTTTCCAACTATCACAAATGCCTTGAAATATTTTGGCGATGGACATGACTGCAAGGCTTGAAGGCAGACTACCTAGTTATAGTGTAGAGAATGTCCAAAGCTGTGACAGAGAATATATACAGATGATGTACAATGCATGTTTTACGTACCATTTATAATTCATGTGTTTATATACAGCATGTAAAATCTTGGTTCAGCTGGTTTCTCAGCACTTTCAGTGTGATGAACAGTCACCTCACTGGGCAAACAATTAATTATTCTAACCAGCTGTCTGCAGGAATAAAATAAAAAAGGCTGATATGAAATTACAACATTTCAATGTTTGTTCAGCAAACATGTCATCATAAAATGGTGTTGAAAGACAGTCACCCTTACTTTTGAAATGTATTCCCTGCAAAGAGCCAGCAAGTAGTAAACAAACATCATGTAATTAAGCCATCCAACCACACAGCATGAGGCCAATGTCATACTGAGGGCTTAAGTATCCACATAGTACAAGACAAAAGCAGGTGCGGATCCCTCAGGGACAAGGCACAACACTCAGCACGTGAAAGCTTTGGCTTTAATGAAAGTGTGGCATCAGCATGGTGAGAACCCTGCTACACTGATGCTAATCAAATGGGGACCTGATGCACTGGAACCCTGCTTGGGAGTGAAGCTCAAAGGAAAGCACGGCAGCGGTGGATAATAAAACTTGCACTGATTAACATGCCATACGTATGCAATGTTCTGTTTTGCTCACTAGCGAACTTGTTGATGTAATGCAGGTGCTACTCTCTGAATTCCGAGACCTGCAGCTGGCCATTACATTGGCGACTGTGAAAAGGTGGGTGCAGATGAAAGGCAAAGCAGACTATCCTGGGTTACCGTCACAATGAGATAAAATGTGCTTGGGACTCTGCATATTCAGATGGGAAGAAGTGAACTACCCCAGATTCAGATTACCGTAACAGGGTAAGACATGCTTGGGACTCTACAGATGCAGACGGGAAGAAGCAAACTATCCCAGGTTACTGTGACAATGAGGTAAGATGTGCTTGGGACTCCACATATTCAGGTGGGGGAAGACTGTCCTGGGTTACCATAACTATGTCTTCTTGTGCCCTACACCATACTTGTCTCTAGTTCTTCTCTTCCTTCAGAACCCCATTGACTGTGTTCTGAGTGAACGGAGAAGGTCAGCACTGCCCTGTATAGGTAGCACAGCCAGAGACAGAATATACTCTCATAAGCTCCCACCATAGGAGGCAAGCTAGAAAGTACATTGTCAAGTACCCGGCTTAAAAACTACTGTAAGGGTTCTGTCTTCCTGAAATGAGACACTAAGCTGCCCACGATAGATACTATGCTATAAAAACTGCTACTGCCTTCTCTTGGATGGGTTCTGTGTCTTTACAAGGGCAAGGACACATGGTCACTTCTAATTAGACTAAAAAGAAGCCCTGCAAATTGGTGATTTCTAGACAAAACAATGGCACAAGGAAGAAAATTTTCAGAAAAAGTTAACAATAAAAGTAACACTTTTGATCCTGTTCAAAGTTTCATCTTTTCTAGTGACATTGCTTGTAAGTACTGTCTTTATAATGGATCCCAGCTTTACAACCACCAGGAAAAACTCTTTTGTGAGCTTTTGACACTACAACAAGAAAGCAAATAGTCAGGTTTGCCATATGAAGTCTAGCTTCTGATGTAGTAAGGACATAGGCAGGCACTGGCTCCTCTCGTGAGGAATATACTTAGTTTTTCTGAATATTTTTTTTTTAATTTAGAAAGTGGAAAGAGGACAACATATGCCATTGTACGAAAAGTAAGCAAAATCTCTAAACTGCATATTTTTGCAGAGCCAAAAAAACAAAAAGGGAAAATACCTGAAGTTTGAGTCATGAAAGACATGTAGGTACTATACAGAATAAAGAACAGGTGTTCTACAGGGCCAGAATATGCTGAGGAGGCTATTAAATCCTTTAGTACTTTTTACAACAGTCTCATCCCTTTAGAGTTATTACTGAAAAGTCTTTTCTGCCCTAACATGCACAGAGAAAATCTGCTATGCCCAGGGAAACAAGCATTATATATTACACCTAGCTACGTGACAGTATGACACCCACAAAGCTTGCATGAAAGTCATCATGTGAGATGAGCACTCTCTGGACTAACACAGATCACACTTTTTTTTTGGCCTTGTTTAGGCTTTTATGTAGAGATAATAAGAGATTCTCTCATTTGAGTCTTTGCATCTCCTTTTTCCAGTATCACTGAATGTTTTTGAACCTGGAATGACATCACAAATAACCCTTTATTATATCAGCAACCCTTAAAAGCAAAAACCAAAGAAAAAAGGGAAAGATTAATATCTGAAGCAAAGCATTTTGAAAAATAAATACAAAAGTACAAGCAATGTTTGTTACACAGGGAAAATAAAGTATATTTTGAATTTTCCATAACAGAACAATAACCAATTTTAACAAATTGCCTGCAGTTTTAGGATATGTATGAATCTCCATAATCAGTGACCTTAACAACAGCACTCATTTGCCACCCAGTGTCCATTTGTCTTTTTTCCCCATCTTACAAAAACACAAAATACGAAGTCTGTAGAAGACCAACAGTACTATTTGCCAAGATGAACTCTACATTATTATTCATGTTCTATTTGAATGTTACTAGCAAACTAGGCCACTATTAGTAATAGCAAAATCAGGGTGGAGAAACTAAAGCAACATGACTGATCCTAACAAGTTATTCAATGAGTCTAGTCAGAATAGAGATTTTTTGCTCCTTAAGTGTGTACCCAAGAATATATGGGAAGAGATTGAGTAGAAGGAAATAGCATTGCAGGACGTCCTGAAATTAATGAGTGAGAGAAATCCTGTGGGCAAGGCATGAAACTAACACCCACTAACATCATTTCCAGGCTCAAATTAACTAGCACGTGGAAAAATATTTACTTGCCTATTACCTGAAGACATAAGCTGAGTTAATTCAAACTTCATTACGTTACCTGGAAGATGAAAAATAAATTACAGCAGTGTGGCTGAATAATTAGAACAGATTTACTGTTTACTCCTGGGACACTAATCAAAAACTAACCTTACAGGAAGGGATGGAGGACAGACAGCAAAGGAAACAGAAGAGTGGACAAAAAGATAGAGGAGAAAGAAAATAGATGTAGAGCTAGTCCGTTATAATTGACAATATTCTATTTCAGTTCCTGGAGTATTTATTCTAATATTATTAATATTAGAATAGAAACACACAGGAAAGAAATATCAACAAAAGGTAACTCTCTGTGGTTGACACCTGATGGATTTATAGGACAATGGGACAGTCAGTGACTTCTGACTTGACCTTCTCTTGACTTTACAGGAGTGGCTTGCTCCAGAAGGACAAAAACCTGAGACCCAGCAAAGACAAAGGAATGCTAAATGAATTAAAGCTAAGGAATGAAAACTTTAAAAATTAATACAACACCTGCTCCTGTAGGTATGACTGAAAAAGTCTGGCCAAACGTTACTTGCAATGATGAAACAATGTAGACAGATGATTGTTATAAATAATTTTTTTCTCTCCCTCCAGTCCCCTACAAACAATAAATAAGGTTTTGGCTTTTAAAAGACTGCCTAGTCATTAACTTCATGACTTGTCACAGACTTCAAAATAAAGAATTGCTGATGGAAAAAATAAAAAGCAGACCTGTCAGGTTAGCCTAGTGTTACATTAGGTGTTAGAACACAGCCTGGCCTAAGAACCAAAAAATCATGTAATTGACTCACAGGGAGGTAGTGGAGGCTGACACTCAAATGGCTCAATTCAGAGCAACGCATAAGGGGAACAATGTGTAACAGATCATGTACTTTAGAAAGACAGTCAGACAAGCAGACAGACAGACTATGTGAATACATGAACCTACTTCATCATTTTTAGTTATTCACAAGCATTTTAAAAATCATACTTACTTTCAGGCATTTCATTTACCACAGCAGGATCTACGGCACTTTCAAACACCTTCAGGAAAACAGTAAGAAGTAAACAAATTCATTATAGCAACAACTAATTTAACAATATAGCATTCAAAGGAACAATTTAATACTTACTCAAAATAACTCCCCTATTCTTTGTCAAGCTGCCATTAAGCAAAATCAAATTTAACTAATACTATATATCTATGTTTGTGTACTTTAAGACGTCATTTACATTTTTAAAGTTATGCGATTCTTTGGAAAAAATACTTTAAAGCTGAAAGTGCATATTCATCCACATCTGCATCAACGTCAGATGTCTGTACTTTGCATTAACTGCAACAACATCAGTCTGTACTTTGTAGGAAAAACCATCATGTTTACAGTACCAGAACTGCAATTCTATGAACTGTAAAACTGCAGAACTACAAGTACAATTAGGAAATTTATGTTTGGAAAACACTTGAATTCTTGGCCAATCTTAAAGGACACATCCCAAAAGAAAAAATGAAAAGCCCTAACTGCAAGCACCTGAAAGTACAGGTAATCTTCCACAGGGATTGTAGACAAATGAGAAGGTGTGAGGATGTTTTCCTGTATGCTTCTGTGCATTATGTAAAGATTGTCCAAATACCTTATAAAAATGAAATTAATTAAGATACCATCTATTAAATCTTTTAAGAAACAAATGCAAATGCATTTGCCTGTATTTAGGTCTTGTCTATTTTACTACAATGAATTATGTCTTATTCTCTTCTCATGCCTCGGCGTGAAATTCTGACCCCTTTGAAGTAAATGGGAACTTTATCACTGATTTTATTTGGGCATTCATGCTGGACATTCTACCTATCTAAACAAGCTGCCCCCAGCTGCATCCTACTTACTTTATCAATGTTTGCTGCTGCTTTTTTTGTTTCTTTCGAATGTGCCAACACCCTTCTTCAAATGACACCAGTGTTTTCAGACAATATTTTCGCAATAGTCTTTTCTTGAGAGAGCTGTGCAAAGTCATGCTTTCCCTAAGAAAATGTGTTGCCTCATTCTAGTTAACACCTACTAATGAAGGTCACAGGCACAAAACCACATTACTGTCAGGTAAGACAAAAAATGAACTTATCTGACAACATCTACTTCATGATAATTACTTTGATGTTACTCTTATGAGTAAGTAAATGTATGAGAAACTACTCTTCTATAGAAGTGGGTTATATTACCCACTTCTGGTCAGAACGTGGCTACTGGCTTTTATTGCGGAGAGACTGAAGAGTCGTGTGTTCAGAGCTCTGTTTGCCTTGGGACAGAGTGAAGGCCTTAATGAAACTTACACTTTGTAGGTTTCAGATGTATTAACTACACAGCTCTTAGTTTGTGTCAATAATAACCACAAGGGGAAAAGGAAAGTAATCATATCCCTCAAGGGAAGGCCTCTTGTGAGCCAGATGCAAAGAATTTTAGACAAACAGACAGGTATCGTGGCTTGAAAAAGAATGAAGAGCCTGAAATAAATAGATAAGAAAGTGTTCCTCTGTTGTGGTTTAGGCTGGTCTGGCCACTGAATGAACAATGGATGCTCTCTTTTAATCTCTCTCCCTTCTCAGAAGAGAACAGAGAGACAGAATAAGGGAGAGAGAATTACGGGTTGAAAAGAAACTAAACTGCTTTCATGAAATATGAAACTAAAACTGTTAACAATAAAAAGAAAAGATAATAATATTAATAAGAAAATAATGAAATATATACAACATCTACAAAACCAATACTGAGCTCCCAGGATGACAATCATGTCACCAGCAGGCACTGGGAAAGTCAACACACTTGACTCAGCGATGGATGGGAACTGGATTCAGGAATGCATGGATTGGATCAAAGGCAGAGTCCTCCTTGGACACCGGCCATTGAAGAAAGAGACTGACTTCTTTGATCCCTCAACTTTTATACTGAGCCTGATGCAGAAGGGATGGAATACCCTGTTGGTCAGTTTTGGGTCACCTGTCCTGTCCGCTCCTCCCTGCAAGTGGGACCCTTTATGCTTTTCCGCATCCAACCTTCCAACATGGCATATGGCAAAGTTAGCTGACTTTGGTTGTTACAGCATTAAGTATAAGCAAGAGCCTCTCTGCATACCATATTAACTATAAACGTCAGACCTTATCAGTCTGGAAGAAGACACTGTCTGAAAAAATATGTCCTTAATTTCAGAGAGTACAGTTCAGTCAGAAGAGACTTAACAGAAAAGTAAAATTACTAAAAAGAAAATTGGTTCTGTTCCACCTCAAACCAGGACATCCTCTAAACTTCATCTATTCCTGTTTTGCAATGGCTTCGGCAAGGTTTTGCTTGTCAAGAGACATAGTCATTCTGTCTTACACCATTTTTTTAAAAAATAATTTTCCAACACAAAATACTATTCACCAGAACCATAACCAATGAGCTTACAGTAGAGTACAGGAAAAACACACTGAAGATGCCTGTTCTCGCTAGTTCCAGGTGCTAGTGTGGCATGTAAAATAGCAGCAAAACCATGTATCATTTACTTGGATCTTCATTTACATCATGTCTGCTGTAATGACAAAAATTTTGGATAGATGATAGCCGTATTAAAATTGAGGTAACATATTGCTTCCAGAACAATCATATCTGAAACACAATAAATTCAATTACCCTCATATACACTGTTGCCGTTACTGAGATTAGGTAAGAACTGTCCATGTGACAGATGATCTCTCGTAATGATGCTGTCAAAGCTCCAGACCATAAAATCTTAAGGAAATGTTAAAATCTATTCCATTCCAGGAATGGGCCTAGTACTTCATCGTAGTATGTCGAAATACATGGGAAACAAGAATAACCTATCAGTTGTAAAGAAAATTAAGATCGTGCATGAATTACAGCTTGCACAAGGCATGAGACATTAGACCTTCTATCCCAAGGCGTCTAACAAGTGAAAGTCACCTCTTCAAAGCACATCTTCTCATGAAACAAGAGAGGGAAAACAGGAGGAAGGCATTCTGTCTCTGTGTTGACCTGAGGTGCACACACTGAGAAAGATGTCATGTTTCTCAGGCAGAAACACACCAGGACATGTAACCTTAGGAAAGAAAAAAAATATGTTCACTCCTTAGTCCAGTCTTACACACACGCATCAGTCCAAGTCTGCAAGACTCTATCTCAGAGAGGACTCAGTAGGCCTTTGGCTTTATTACTGATAACCTCAAAAGGGTGCCAGATTAAGATCTATCATCAGGAGTTCTCTCATTTTGTATTTTGGACTTTTCTTTTTTATCATCACATGTAACAGGGACTGATTTCATAGACCTTAGCGTTACACACAACAGAAACATTTGATACCTACAAGGAAATGAATGAGTGAAAAACACGTTTATTTCTTACATCTGATGAGAAGACCTGTTATGAGCAACATATTAGTGTTATCCACTTGCACAACAGCCGTAATCCCCTTCATTAAATAAACACCACACAGCAAGAATTCCACATTTAATCTAACCTTTTCCTCAAACAGCCTTTCTAGCAGGCCTTATACCTGCAACCTCAAAGAACCAGAGAGTGCCTCCCGTTTGGAGGAAGAGATAAATAACCCACAGACGAGAAACTAGGGTTACAACAAGGGCGCATTTTAATCTTCACAGGGGTATTATCACTGCAAAAGTACGACCGCATTTTACATTAACTTCCATGCCCAGATGACAACCAAGCTGCGAAAAAACAGACAGCTCCCCAGGAACTCTAACAGAAGGTGCGCTCACAGGTGTACACACACAAATATTCAAACACACTGTATGTATAAACATATGCGCGCGCACACACACACAGAGGGACAGCATATACACTGGCGCACATCTGTTCATAGACGTGTCGCTTTGTTGCACGGTGCGGCACCTCAGGGTCCCGGAATACCGGCGGTGACGAGTCTCTACCTCCCCGCGCCCCCCGCCGCCCTCCCGCACCGGCTGTCTGGGCCGCCCCGCCGCGCCTCCCTCCCTCCCTGCCTGCCTGCCTGCCTGCCGGCCGCTCCGCACACCCCGCTCTGCCCGCGGCCTCACCGCCTGGACCCGCAACTCGACCGCCACCTCCAGCGGCATCCGGGCCGCTGGGCCGGGGCGGGCAGCCAGCCGGCCGGCCGGCGGGTCTGGGCGGGACGACGGCAGGGCTCGGCAGGGCCCGGCCCGGCCCGCGTTGCCACGGCGACGGCGGCGCCCTCAACGGCCGCGGCGCGCGGCCCGGCCCCGCCCCACCCCCCTCGGGCGGCGGCTCCCCCCGCTGGCCGCGCGCCCGGCGGGGCCCCTCGCGGCGACGCCGGGGAGCGCGGGGCGCGGCCGTGCACTTTATTTTTAAAAAATACATATATACATATACACACACACACACACACACACACAAGTTTAATTTGTGAGCGTCCTGCGGTAGCCTCCAGGGAGGTGGCCGGCTCTCCGCCGGCACGGAAGAGGCCCGACACACGGTACTCCGAACAGGGACACGCGGGAGCGCCTCGGCGCCATAACCGCTGGCCACCGCGCGCTACCGGCGGCCGGGCCTGGCGGGGAGGTGGGGGGGCTGCGGCGCTTCCTCGCCCTCGGCAGCGGGCTTCCCGCGGGGCAGGGGCAGAGGCAGGGGCAGGGGAAGGCCCGCCGGCCCGGCGCGGCTGGCGCAGGCCCCGCCCGAACGGCGCCGGCAGCGCAGCAGCCCCCCTCGGTTGCCGGAAGTGGTGCCCTGCCTCACTTCCGGTGAGGTGTGTAAAGCGCCGCCGGCGGCCGGGAACGGCGATCGGCGAGCGCTCGGCGGCGGGGATGGCGCTGTGGCTCCCGCGCTCACGGGACGGCGGCCCTCCGTCGGAGGAGGACGAGGAGCGGGGGCAGGCTCCCGCCTCCCGTCAGCGCCTGCCGGAAGTGCAGGTACATCCGCGGCCCCCCCCCCACCCCCTGCCGCCCCGGCACCTCGCGCCGCTTCCCGCTCCCGGTGGCGCAGCTCCCCCGCCCCGGCCGGCGCGGAGCGGAGCGAGTCGGTGCTGCGGGGGCCGCGGAGGCACGTGGGTCACCGCGGAGCCCGGTGCGTGTCGGGGCGGAGGTGTCCGCTCCCCTGCGGGGCCGCCCTGGAGCACGCCAGAAGGGGCCGTGCGCCGCCGCGGGGCGGGGGAGGGGGTCTGGCGTCCGCCACCACCCGTAAGTAACAGTTCCACGTTTGACAAGTGATGTGGAAGGAGCTGGGCTGAAGTTATCCCAGCATCCTTGTGTCTAAAAAGCAGATGTATGGGCGGTGCGTTTCTCTGTTGGCTGGGGCAAGTCGGCGTGCTGTAAATACGTTGTCAGGATTTCTCTGTGTCCTTGCAAGAAGCTGCCATTACATTAGTTTTCCAAACAGTGAAATTTCCATCTTGTTACAAAAAAAAAAAAAAAAAAAAAAAAAAGCTGAAGTTTCCAAACAAAGTTGGCACAAGAACTTTGATGTACCTGCATTAAAGTTTCCTTCAAATAATCTTTCACAACTTGTGTTGTCCTTCATGTCCCTCTGTCAGAGGTTATCAGCACCATAAGTTTCATAATATGGAACGGGAAGCCTGAGGAACTAATGGATATGGATGTTTTTTTCTCCACTCTTGGTGGGATGGCATGGCATGTGATTTAGAGGATAATTTCTTAAGTTACTGAGTGTGAATTCCCAGCACACACCTGGAAGTCATACTTGCTTAAGAGGTCACTTTTGTCTCCCACCTATAGTGGTGACCTCCTCAATGGATTTGAACAAAAGGAGCATATGCTTGTGCTGGGCCTCAGCCACTTCATAACTCAAATTCCACTTTCACTGTCAGTTCCAGGGAAGATGTTGGCCATCTGTTGGGTACTAATCCATACTGGAATGCAGGCGGCAGCAGTTACTTTGCTGTTGTGATCTGACATCACAAAACTGATACTTTCTTCTCAGAAGTGTATATTCGGAGTATTCTCACACTTGGCTGTTGCTAGCATTGCAGCCTGATAGCCAGAGGGGTTTCAGCTGTGTCAAAAGTATTTTTACAGTCTGGAGGCTATTCATGATAGCAGTACATGATCCATGATTTTGCAAATGCACTTAACAAAGTTAAGACAGCTTGAATTAGAAATATTTCTGTAAAAACATCTAGCTGCTTCATCAGTCCTGCAAATATAATGCTGCATATCTAAGGTGCCTTCCAGGTGCATTATCTTTGGGATTTAGACCTGTCTGCTCCTATACAAACACTAAACTGTCAGTTTTCCCTCCATAAATAGCATATTTGATTTTCCTCACAGACATACAGCCAAGGGATTGAATTGGCCTGCCAAAAAGAAAGAGAGTTCGTGAAGCACTCTGTAGAATGCACGTGGAACCTAGCAGAAGCCCAGCAAAAACTTGGTAGTTTAGCACTGCATAATTCAGAATCCCGCGATCAGGAATCTGCTCAAGCAAAAACTGAAGCTGCAGAGTTGAGATGGAGAGAGGAAGAGTGGAGAAGAAAAGAAGAAGCACTAAATCAGAGGGAAAGACAGAATCTATGGAACACGGATCTTGTTAGTAAGGAGGTATTTAATAAGGTATGACCCATATCAGTATGCATGAATACAACTGTTAGCCTCTTTTGTTCATCTCCTTGTTACTAGTTGTCTTCTGTGTCTAGTACAGCATAAAACCCCTGTACGTGTTAAAATTTTTGTTCGTTCGTTTCTTACTTTGCCTCATGAAAGGGAGCAAGCTGCACTCGTACGACAAATCTGGATGACAGTTCTCTTCCAGAAGTGCAGATCAGAACTTGCATGGGTCATCTAGGTATTAGATATGATGTAGAGTGATGTACACTTGCAGCCCAGAAAGCCAACCATATCCTGGGCTGCATAAAAAGAAGTGTGGCCAGCAGGTCAAGGGAGGTGATTCTGCCCCTCTATTATGCTCTGGTGAGACCCCCACCTGGAGTACTGTGTCCAGCTCTGGGGTCCCCAGTACAATAAAGACAAGGACCTGTTAGAGCACGTCCAGAGGAGGGCCACAAAAATGATCAGAAAGATGGAGAACCTCTGCTGTGAAGAAAGGCTGAGGGAGTTGGGGTTGTTCAGCCTGGAGAAGAGAAGGTGCTGGGGAGCCCTTATTGACCTTATTTGGTCTTGCGCTGCTTATAGGAAGGTGGAAAGAGACTTTTTTATAACGGCCTGTGGTGATAGGACATGGGGCAATGGTTTTAAACTGGAAGAGGGTAGGTTCATACTGGATATAAGGAAGAATTTTTTTACTGTGAGGGTGGTGAAACACTGGAACAGGTTGCCCAGAAAAGCTGTGGATGCCCCATTCCTGGAAGCAATAGCGGTCAGCTTGGATGGGGCTTTGAGCAACCTGATCTAGTGGAAGATATCCCTGCCCACAGCAGGGACAGGGTGGAACTACATGATCTTTAGATGTCCCTTCCAACCCAAAACACTGTATGATTCTATGTAGTGCAAGTGTTGCCAAATGTGCTGAACAATAGTTTCTTCACATGAAGAGTGTGCTTCTCTACTGTGCCAAATTCTTAAAATGTCAAACTGTTAGTTTGCTTCTAATAATGATTACTGTAATACAGATTATTTAGCGCAAACTTTTTTTTTATAGTAGAATCTCAGCTTTGGTTTCACTGTTTAATTGGAACAGTTAGCGAGCGCATCTCCTAATTTCACTGATTCAGCTGCATCCAGGCTGCAATGTACGTGATTCTCATTGTTGACAGATCAGTATGTTCCTGCATGAGGACAGAGGTTTCTCGGAGTTCTTTGGTCAGTAGACTATAATGAGACTTCTAAACTATATCATTAGGTAATGCAATTTTTTTAAAGAAAACCTTCTCAAGTATATGACGTGACTCTAAAATTAGAACATAGCCCTTCAAATAGTAACATATTAAAATATAATACTCCTATATATCACAAAAAGGTATGTCTGGAGTTTCTGTGATAGTACAATTTTTCTCTTCCTCAGAGTTTTATTAATCAAAAAAGAAAAGAAACAGAAGATGAAGATGTGTCTGAACCACGTATGCAAAAACACGAACAAAAGATTAGACACTTTGGTGAGTGTGCTTTTTCCAACGTTTTGCAGTTCAAACTTATGCAGAATTTATGTAGGTTTGCTCCTTATTGTACAGAATGAATGCTAACAAATTAAAGACCCAGCTATCAGACTGTTCAGCTTCATTTTGTCAGGACAGAAAATAATTTCAAAGTGAAATAAGGTGTAAACAGTAGAAGCTTATTAATTCCTGTGACCAGTAAGAACGTAAATTAAAAAAAAAAAAAAGAAAATTTAATACTTGAATGAGCTTAAGCCCTGAAAACTAAAGTTCTAGCAACTTTTTCTGCTGTTGTATGGGAGAAGGCAGGGACACTCATGTAAATATAAGTTGTGTGTATAAAAGTGCATGGGATTGTCCACAGCTCTCTCCTTTAAATGTTTTTCTGGTGGCTATTAAGCTACAAGGGTAATGACTGATTAAAGGGAAATGTCTGTAAATGCCTACTGACAGTGTGTGTGCATGGAACTGTGTTTCTTACAATTATACTTAATTATCCACTAGGTGTCACTTCAGCTCTGTCATAATTGTTGAACCCAATTAAGCACAAAGCTGATCTTGTAAAATAGTCTGAAATTTTTATGGTTCTCTTAAGTGCTTTCCATTCTCAGTTACAGGCTGGTTTCAGACGACAGTATAGTAATAGCCATATTTGGAATTCCAGAACAGTCAAGAACAGGACTGAGTTGGCAAAAATCAATTATTTGTACAAACTCTTTTTCGCTAAGCTATTTGGCTTCTAAGGGTCTTAAACTGTTTTAAACAAAAGGTTTCTAGCCCTGCTAGCCTTAGCAAGCCTTGCAAGTACCAAGTTGAGGCACAACACTGTCAGAGTACGCAAATAGCAGTGATAGGCACAGGTTCTCTCAAATACTTTAACTGCTAAGCGTAATGATAGCGGAATCGGAAGACGTCTCCCTGGCTGTGCATTTCAGCAGAAAAAAGTCTTTCTTGCAGGCTTCCTAGCTAAGAGTTGGGCAAAATTAATTTGTTGTCTAAATTCAGATGAAGCCATTACAGAAACAACCTTATTACAGAAGTTCATAAATGTTTTTCTTACCTCCTAAATTCAAAGCCATGTTGCTATTTTAATTCAAAATACATAAGTCCATTGTAAAAAGGGACAGTACATTAATGCTTTTTTAAGTCTCTTGTTCTGTGCTAGTTGCTGCCAAGGGGCAGTGTGGACTTTGCCAGTCACGTTGCATGAGTCCTGTTTCTGGACCCCACTCTGGCTTCCAAGCAATAAAGAACTTATGTGTGATAGCTCTCTTGAAAACAGCCAAAAGAAATATTAGCTGTTGCTTTCTCTTTAGGCATTTGCTTGCTAGAATTAATATTAGCTTAGGTCATTACCGCTGAATTATCTTTAGCCCAGTTATAATTATATGCTGATAGACGGGTAAAGCTGTACATCTGGTACCTGTTGCCAGTAATGACTTGACTGTCAGTGATACATGAAGGACAATTTCAAGAAGCGGTCTGAGTATTGAGTTCTGATTTTTAAACTCAGCATTTTACAGGAATGCAGCTTCATGCTATCACAATTCAACCTTCTAGTTAAGTTTCCAATATTGATGTGGCTTTGCTTTTTGAGATCAAGCTGTTCCTGTAATTAAATTCAAATTTCCTAAAAACCTTGCAAATCATGTGTTAGAAGGACTTTCATTTTTGACAGATTACACATTATTTTCTTCGCATTGTTATTTACAAATATTTAGAGGATTTGTGTTTGTCAGAAGCACTGAATGTAAATTTCTATCCATAAACTTTTTAAACTATTTGATGATGTAACTAATAGATACCTACACCACTTTGTTACTGTGTATGCAAACTGATTAAAATAACATCAGCGATTCTAGAGATGCATTAAAATATAGGAAATTGTGACTGTTGAAATCTATTTTTAGTATCTTCAAAGTCTGATTACACCTTCTGGTAATGCTTTTTCAGCGTTGGTTAGATGTATAAATAAAATTCCCCAATTTAGCTGCATACTGTCATTGTGAGGTTAGTGAATTGCAAAGGTGTTATATATACTGGGGTATCAATGCAACCAACTTCCATGCTGCATTAAATCATTTATTCATTTAGAATATCTTAACTATGTTTCTCTTATTAGGTATGCTGAGCAGATGGGATGATAGTCAAAGATTTTTGTCTGATCACCCATATCTTGTATGTGAAGAAACATCTAGGTATCTCATGTTGTGGTGTTTTCATCTAGAAGCTGAACAGGTATGACAAAGATGCTTAAATTGTTTGAAAGCATACACTTTCCCACTTGTGCTATAGAAAAGCTGACCAACCTGATTAGCTGTTTAACTGTTCTTCGCACCCCCTCTCTATTGAAGAAAAACTTCATAGTGCATTGTCACATATTGTCTAGTTGTAGCTAGTAATTGTAGTAATTATCAGTCCCCTTGCTTCTGTAAGCATCAGTTCTCATTTGTTTAGGAACTAGAACAAAAGGAAATTATGCTGAATTTTAGAAATAGAATCACAGGAAATACCTTTAAATCATAACTCTCTTTTTCCCCCCCCCCCCCTCCCCCCCAGAAAAGAGCTCTGATGGAACAAGTAGCACACCAAGCAGTTGCAATGCAGTTTATTATAGAAATTGCCAAAAGCTGCAATGTGGATCCAAGAGGGTGTTTTCGTCTCTTTTTCCAAAAAGCCAAAGTAAGTCAGCTTGGGCAATGATGGGAGAAACTCTTGATGCTGTACAAGGGACCAGTGTTTTACAGAAGGCTTCTTCCTAACCATAAGAGGCTAAATATTTTATTGACTGACTTAGGCTTATGGGAAAGTGTTTTATTAGCAATTATTTTCTAGACAGAATATTTTGGTGTAATTCCAATTCTGAAAAGGGAAGTTTGCTGGACTTTCCTTATCCCAGAGGGAAAGCAAGCTACAACAGAGGGACAACAGGGGTGTTGTAGACAAGTGATAACTACGTAACAACAGCAGACAGAGACCAGTTTAATAACTGATTTTGGCTGATTACACCTGTGTTTTCACAGTGTACCTATGTATTGTCGCAACTTTCCATTTCATCTGCAGATCACAGTGGGGCCCAACAGTGTCCCTTTCTCATTACTGAAATAGAGCAATCCAGAGCTATGCAGGAGAAATTCGGAAAACTGAAACTATGGTTTGCTGTAGCTAGTACTCAGTTATTCAAGACTCTGATGGCTCTCAATATTGCCTAAAGGAGTTCAGTTAAAGCGCGAGTCAACTTGTGCTTTACTTTTGTCCAGAGTGCTACAAGCAGCACCTGTTCTTCTAAGGGTACTGGCTTCTGATTTGGAATAAAGGAAAGGCTAAAATTAGATTTATTTTTACATGTCCTTAGATAAATCAATTAATTTTCTTCTATATATAAATATTAGAGATTGTCTTAAAAAGAAATCTACCTGAAATTTCATTTTAAATTGACTAACATTATTCTTGAGTTGTTCACAGTTGTTATCCCCAAAGGATATAACATGCCTTACTGCATGGTTGGGTTTTTTTTTTCAGTACTGTGTATGCTTACAACTCAAAAGTAAATCTGGCTGCAATGCAAATATTTCATTTTCTCTTTGCAGACAGGAGAAGGCTATTTTGAGGCTTTTAAAAATGAACTTGAGGCATTCAAGACAAGAGTGAGAATCTGGTCACAATCACATGGCTTTCAAACTATGTTACTACACGATCTCAGTGTCAATCCTGGCCTTGTAAGAGAGCTGACATCTTTTTCACAGGTAGGTTTATTATTTCTAGAAATTAATTTAAGTAAAGTAGGATTGGGTCCTGCCTTTAGAAGCTGTACCTTTCTGAAATATAAAGAGGATTATTCCTAGAACTGCTAGTGCTCAGGATATAACATGCAGTATTATCAGTATGCAAGGCATATACGGGCTTTGTTTTTATTTGCTGGAATTCAGAAAGCATTAGCATAAGGTCAGAAGTGTATGTTAGTTCAGTGCCCTTACATTTTCATGCTTAAAATATTAACACTGCATCATAAAACTGATCAGATGCTAGAGTTGCATTCACAGTCTTTACCACAAACAGTGAAATGAGCTTTCAGTGTAAAATCACTAATCCTATTCACGGGATCATTCAGGTAAGTCAAGCCTAAGGGAAGTCTCCGATTGTGATAAAAGGAAACTGAGGGTACTTAGGTCTTTTGTTACAGTACTAGTGATGGCCACCTTCTGGAATGAGGAAGCAACTTGAAAGATTGTAAAAAAACAGGTATTAGGGAAGGAGTCACAATTGAAACTACTTGTTCGAAATAATTTGATTAAAGTACCTCTCAAGTAAGATCCAACAGCTGAATTTTAAGTAAATGTGCAGTCAAGCGCTAGAAATACTGAGACCAAATACAAGCTCTGCCAGCAAATTTAAAGACTTCTTAACACAGTGAGATAATATTGGATTAATTTTTCAGAATTTATTTCCTTATTATTGCAAATTTGTCTCATCTTAAGATGGACAACACGAAGAATCCAACTTAAGCTAAAATCTCTCTGTTTCTCTCTTTCTGTCTGCCTCTATATATACAGTTATGGAGAATTAAGTGTCAGTTTTTCATCTGTTGCAGAACGCAGGTGATCTACAAGGTTCCATAAACACAGATGACTGCAGTTTAAACTCTGTGATACAAAGAGATGAAGAAGAATCAAAAATGATGGACACAGTATAGTACTCTTAAGACTGAGGCCAAGTACTCTTTTACCTTCTTTTTTTCTTTTTTTTTTTTCTTTTCAAAGAAACAAACATGGCTATTTTCTTGACACATTTTTCTGGGTACTGCACTTTATTTTTGGTGTCAGATTTTTTTGTTGTTGTTTTTTGGTTTTAGGGGTGAAGGGATTTTAAAGGGTGGGTAATTCAGAAAAACTTTTAATATTGTTTGAAAATGTGCTGCTAGGTTTTTGGATGTCCGTGAAGAGCAGGGTTCTCATATTGCCGAATGTGAAACTGGATGTGTTTTCTGCTACTAACCTTGCCTTTCATTATGTTAGAAATTAAAGTATGAAAAAAAAAATCTGCACAAATACAATGTTTACAAGAAGTGGTAGATTCTTGGTAGAATCTGCTATTGTTTTACTACAGATGTGGACATGTTTTACTCTATGAATATTGGAGATCACAACTGTATTCACGCTACCTTGCTGACATTATAAGCTCTCAAATTTGGTTATCACTAATAGCAATAAATCATTATCTGGTATCATTATTTCAGATCTGAATGAGTTAGATTGAAACACTGGCTTTCTACCTCTACGAAGGGGATTTAAATGTTACATTGTGCTTTCATTAAACATAACTTGGTTTTGTCCTAAAATGTAAGCAACGCTTGTCTACATCTGAATGCTGGGTTGTATGATTTCTGAGAGTCTGACTCTCTTCTTGTTCATAAGGCTAACTTCAAGTTTTTTTCAAACCAAGTCTCGTTACGGGGAGAAGTAGTGGATGGAGGGAACTTGAGGTACAAGGGTTAGGCTAAGACTTCAGTTTAAACAAAAAGCTTTGTTGCAGTTCATATAGGGTAAGGTACCTTGCCTAAGGTATTACATATGCTACTAAACTCAAATGGGTTTCTGACATTGCCAGGTCAAACAATTAAAGTGGAAAATCATTAAAAGTTTCCTGTTTGAGGAGCTGGAAATCCAAGTACTATTTTTAGACAAGGCCTTCCACAGAAACTCTGCAGTACAAAACTCTACTGTGCTTTTCTGACTTGCTGCTATTACAGCAGTTCTATGTATAAAAATGTATACTGCAGTTGGAAGACTCCGGGAAAGCCAGCTCATATCTCAAATAATGGTATCGGTACACACTCTTGGTCCTTTACTGTACTGTTCTGATTCTATGTATGTGAGGTCTGGAAGGTATGTAGTTTTCAACAGTTTGATGGACAGAGTCTACCTGCAGTTGGTAATTCAGGCAAAAGCTATGCAGAGATACAGTAATGTTCAATTTTGGCTATAGCTGAGATAGGGAGAGGTCTGTCTGCAGTATATACCGGCGTGAGTATTGGTACAGATGCAGTAGCAAAAGTAGTTAACTCCAGATCCACTGGCAGAACTAACTTTTTGCATGCCTTGTGTTCTCTAGCAGTTCTTTTGCAGACAGACTGAGGATAAAGGAGCAAGCAGCAGCTCTGTCCTAGATGCAAATTAGAGATAACCAGCTTCAGTCATAAAGTAAATTTTAATTTTTTTTTTTTAAGTTTGACAGATACTCCAGAAAGGATAAGTACACTGCCTCCTCCTTAACAATTAGTTAATTATTAAGGGAAACTAGTAACTTCAGGTTGTTTTTTAACTGAATGTTATATACAAGGGTAGTAAGGGCAGGGTAACACAGTGACTTGCAATTGCTGCCATTAGCAGTAGACCCACATTGACCTAGCCATCTGTGATATACTGAAAGTTATTTTTAAAGTTTCTAAGGGGCTAAAATTGGATGGTGTGGTAACAAGTGTCAAATCATAAGGCGATTCCCTCCCCCATCTCCCTCCAGCTAACTGAAACTTACGTAGGCTGGCAAAAAAACATGCATAGCTGCTTTTTATTGAAATCAAAATGCACAAATAGAAGTAAGCAGCACATCAGGGTTTCTCATTGTAATGTGGTAGCTACTGTTTTCTAACCATGACATTTTTCAGGAAGTGCATCTCTCAACTCACCCAGTCTACAGTCTCCATATGGACATTTCTGAAGACGAAAGCACAAGCGGTCAGCCTTTTGGCAAGCTTCCTTTAAAATGTAAGGAAAGCTGCTTGCAGCAATAACTGCTGCCCATTTGTTTGTTTATAGTAATGGGAAAGCTTTAAAAATTCTACAATTATCATTTTTTTTAGACTCAAATGTGTCTCAATATTGACAATGCTAAAACCAGATGTGCAAATGTAGTCCAAGGTACGTCAGCATCACAGCTCCACAGCTGTTTACAAACAGCCACTGCAAAAGGAGATTGGGACCTGCATTAGTAGGACACAACTACTTCAGATGTTGCCTAGACAGAGTTGTTTGTTCCTCAGGTTTTGCTGACTCTTCTTGAAACTCTCAATCTGATGAGCATACAAAAAGGGCTAAGAGAGTTCACTGAAAAATAGCAATGTCTGCATTACCTGAACTGTTAAAAAGTGTGGCCTGTGGAGGTTTGTAACTCCAGTTATCTAGTGAACAAATACATTCAAAAGCTGGTCAGAGACATGAATTAATAATATGAACTTACGAAAACCAGTCCAGTTGCTACAATAAAACTGTAATATGACAGTTAATAATTTGACCACTGGAAATCGTGGCACTGGCATCAATGAGCAGTTTCAAAGAAAAGACACATTCACTTGTCAAGATCATCTAGCTACAGGTTTACCAGATTACCCTTAATCTGTTTGGTATCTGCTGTCTTTTTACTAATAAAGTCTTATACAGCTGCAAAAAGACAGAGACTTTACGAAATGTGTTACACATCATTGAAACTCTTTCTCACGCCTGCAAGATAGCTGCTCTGACGGCAGAAATATAAACCTAGTAATAAGGCCAATCATCCAAGCAAGTGTTAAGGGTAATTTAAGCCCAGCAAAATCAACATCTGTGCAAGCAAAGTTAAAAGAAGGTGACTGTTTTCCATGAGATCAACCTATATGTATGCCAGTTCTGGTCTGAAATGGCTTTTTGCAGACTGGTGGTCATGGTTCCCCACGGCTTCTGGCTGGCCCACACAATTGAGAAACGTGCTTTCATGTCCTTGTCATTGCTTCACACTACAATTCATGAGCGAGTAAATCAATCAATGTGCTTTGTAATTAAGCTGTATTCTGAAATGTATTTCCTTCACCAGTTAGTATTTGCAAACTTACGTATTTTCTGAATAAGAGACACAAGAGTCGCTGCTTTTGTTAAAGTCAGTTACTATATTATAAAAATTAGGCATATTTAATATAAAAAAAAATACAGCATCAAAGTGAGAACCACAGGTGACAGTTTTATCGTAATGTAAGTTAAGGACAACATTAGACTTTAATTATTGATCAGTCTGGTAGACTACACAGAGAAATCCTTGATTGCTGAATTTCACATAATCACATGTGAGTTATGACAGATGAGCAGAAGTTAGACCTGTTTTCACCTGGGAGTGGCAGCATCTTTTTGGCTCACATCTGGCAACTTGGTTTGGAGGAAAGCATAGATATGTGGCCAGATCTTATTGGTTTCTGTTCCAGAGAAGGATTTCAATAACCCTTTTTCCCTAAGGAAGAACAAGAAGAAGAAAGCATTACAGAAGTCAAATTGTTTAATTGTTCCAGGATCTCTACCTCACTTTAAGATTGCCCTGCCAAGAGTGTGTGAATATGCTTGTGATTCAACACCAAGAACAGCTGTAACATTGGGAATGCAGGCTGGACATGCATTACTGTGTTCCTTAAACAGTGAGCTACTGGCCACATCAGTTCATAAAACTGACAGCTGCCCACAGAGTACTTAATAGCAAACTACAAAGGGTAAAAATAAGCAGCAGCAACGAATGCAGTCATATAGCACATGCTATACAGCAGTCATCCAAACAACTGCGACTAACCCAAGTATTGCAAAGTTACACCTTAAGGATCAAAGATGGTGCATCAGAACAAACAAGTGAACAAGGCACAGTCAAGTTATTCTGAATTAGTTCTAGTAGCTAGTTTTATCTGTAAAGTATGTTATGATCAGTAATAATAATAGCTTAGGCCTTTGTCTTACTGTGGTGCTTTGAGTCATTTTCACTTCAGAAAGCTACCAAAGCCAGGAAAAACTCCTTTAAAACTTAACCACCCCAAAGATGGAGCTTCTAGTCTTCTGTTCAACAGTTTTGGTAGATCATAATGAAGGGTAGTTGATACAGAGATAGAGGAAGGACAGTCACTTCAGGGTGTTGTCAAAGAGAGTCTGATTTCTTTGTCTAGGCAAGATAAGACTACAGAGCTCTTCAAGATGACCTACTAATATCTGTGTATTAACAACGTGATATTTGCAGCTTTACATTAAGAGAAACTTTCTGTATAATTCTGGCTCTTAAAAGAACTAATGATTTGTTATCATTCCACAATGCAAATGGCAGTATTCTCAAATAGCTACTTATTCCCAAAGAGTCTTGCTAGCTGTGCCCATCACAGTCCTGTTCTTAGAACAGCCACTTTAAAATCCTCATTAACAGTGTTTCTATTTGCGTATCATTTCTTGACCCCTAGCCCTTGTTAGGACTTCTGCTTACACATCCAGAAGAGAAAATAATTAAGTCTTCCAAAAAAAGGGACTATCTGTTACCTTACTAAACAGAGCTATGTTGCTCAAAACAGTACTGTAATGTATTGAATAATGCATAGCGTTCTTTGCAAAGCTAAATATGGCTGCAGTGAAAGGCTGTTTTGCTAAGCAGGCTCCTGAAGAGGTTTCATTCAATGGTGGAAAAGATGCTTATTTTACTGGGTTGATTTCCTACTAAATTGATGAAAGATACACTGCTACTCAGACCATGTTCACTGTTGCAGTATCTCTGTAACTGAAGTGGTCTGTTCCTCGCTGTCCTAATGTGGAAGAAACTTTTAGAATGCAGAAGAACAGATTTTACTACTTACCGGTAATATTGTAGAACAGGTTTTGTTTGTGCATCATAAGCCTGCAGCCTCTTGGTAACTGTCTCTGGCTTATCATCATCACGCTGAACAAGTGGCTCTCCAGTAATATCATCAATGCCCTAATCATGGTTAAAAGCAAACACTGGTGTATACTTCTAAGTACATTTTGTGTAATTTTCTATGTAAATTATGATCAGTTCCCAGTTAGTCAAGGTGTAGATTTCTGGTTATAAAGAGAAAGGCTACGGCCCGTATCTTATCTGGAATATAAGATGCTGACTTTTGAGTAAAACAGTCCATCAGTTAAAAATAATTTCTCAGTATTGGCAACAAAAATCAGGTTATAGTAACTTGACTAATTTTTCCTCTGGAACATTCGTTGAATATGTGAAATACGTACACAAAACCTTTACATATGAGGGAAAACAATATTGGTAGCATGTTCCTGTGTAACAGGAAACAAGCAAGAGACCAATTTGATCTTTGTTTGACAATACTGAAATGGGGAAAGGAGTTAATGGCCCTTTGATTTTAAGTTGCAAAATGGAAGAGTTATCATTTAGCAACAGCTGTACAAAAAATGGCATAAAAGCCACCTGTAGTTTTTCTAGGATTCAGTAAACAGAAGTAGGGACCTAATGTGTGAACTATGAGAGCATTTCACCCCCAATTTACCAAAGTGCTTTAAGCAATCACAGAGCTTTTAAGCCTTGAAACCAGCAATGACTGAAGAAGTTAGTGACCACTGGCACATCTTATGAAGGACTAGCTAGGGGCATAAAAGTTGGCTCCTTCTTAGGTGCACTGAATCATTGTGCATCAAAGGACAGAATATGACCCACCACAGATACAAGGGACTCTTTGCTCCTTCGTACATATTAATTAAATCCTTAAGCATTTTGATTTTCCCTAAAGACAAGTTTAATCTGACATTTGGAGTGGTAACATGAGTGATCTTGCAAGTACAAAGCCAATTAGACCACAAAACTATTTTCCTTGCTTGCATTCTGGCAGTCGGTTTCAGAAAATCAATAGTGATCAATGTTCAGTAAGCTGCTCTGTTCATGAAGGTGTGAAGCAAATCTGTTCCAGAATATCTGTATTATATTAGAGATGGACTTGTATGGTCAAACTTACCTTGTTTACATAATACAATCATTTAAAACGCTGAAGTGTTTCTTTCTAGCATCTGTGCAGGCAGCGATTCTAATGCCTTCGTTGTACCTATCAAATACTGAACCTTCAGCCTTGCATTAACTCTAAAGCCATAATCTTTTGGGGGTTTTGAGTAAGTAAACATTTTGCAGGTCTGTTAGAGACAACTCTATTTCAGTCATTCAGCTCCATGCCATGCTTTCACTTATGTATTGTAATCTACATTACTAAGTTGTGATATGCCTGCTAATTAGTGGAAAGTAGAGTGGAGTGTTCCTGATAGCAAAGCTGTTGCAGCTGAAGCCCACTCTTTGGTAAGTCTGATAATTCTCTGGTGCAGCTTACCTAAGCTCTTCTGCAATTAAAAATAACCATGACATAAAGCACCTTGTTTTAAACAATACAAAGACAGTGTTTCCAGTTGCCCACTTCCAGTGCCTACCTGCTATTTCAGCTGGCCTCTTTTCCTGCAACACTGAAATCCAAAAACTACAAGGCCTGCTATTCTTCTAATGCAACTTAATAGAGCTTCCATGTGAAATGTGATGCCACAACAGGTAAGTTTATTTAGAGTTAAGGATGAAACACAGCTTAAGCTGAGTTGCGCTAAGGTTAATCCGAGTTCCTCAAAAATCTGAAAGTAACAAAGTACAAGTATTACCTTCAAGTTTACTATTCCTCTTATGGGATGTTTCAAGCCATAACATCTTTGATCTGTTGAGAAGCTTCCCTGGCAAGCTTCTACATCTAATTTTGCAATACCACAACTGTTCCCTTGAAAATAGCCATCCTGGTTAAATGTAAACACAGGGAAAGCACTAAGTGGATTCCTCTGAGTGATGATTCAGTGTGCTTCCTAGATACAAAGAACAAGTCCTCTGGAGGAAGGAAAAGGAAACTACATTTTGGGCTGTGCAGGCTGCAGACTTGCAGAAGAGGCTAAGAACACGCCCAAGCCCTATGCCAGTGTGCACGACAGAGTCTTCCAGATGAGTGAACAGCTTTAACGAGAACGTACAAAACACCATGGTGTTTCATTCTGCAGGGGACAAACGCATTGCCAGCAGCTTGAGCTTCTACCGGGGCACTAACATACCCTGACAGACAGGGTGGTAGCAGAAAGGTTCTGTGCTCCTAAGAGATGAAATGAGCCTTTTTCTTCTGAGCTACTGTGTTTTGCGACAACGTACACAAACAATATTTTACTGCAATTACCAAATGCAATGCAACATTTATTTTAAGCCAACACCAATATGTATTGCTTACCTGCACTTTGGGAGGACTGAATTCAAGGTTGTAGACTCTGCCACTAGCAGGGTGGATCCAACGTGCTGTGAGTCGACATTTTATGGTCTCAAATGGCACATCTAGGTCAATCACAGTGTCTATTTGACATTGTTTATCCAGGGCTTCTGCCTGAGCAACTGTTCTGGGGAAACCTGTTTAAGGGAAATAACGCCATAAAAATCCAATGGCAGAGTTGTAGCGATAACTACTTGGATTCAGGCATTACAGAAACTAATTCAGGCAGAAAAAAAAAAAAAAAGCATTGTCATACTGTAAAGGTTGAAGAGACATCAGATTTTCCAAGTATTTTTCAGTGTATCACGGCACTAACTTGCTCAATGCCTCCCGGCTTCCGTTTCCTCATTCCAGTTAATCATCTTCCCAAAAGTGTAACAAAGAAATGCAAAAAGACCCCATACTTGTATGTACTACATACCACTATATTGAATAAAAGCATTGTATGCACATTAAAAACAATAAAAACTATGGGCAGCTCACTCAGAGGTCTGAAACAACCTCGAAACATTTGTGACAACTCTTTCTTCCACAGCTGTCTAAGTCTGGCTTAAGGAGGTGACCACTACAAACTTAGTTTATTCAGTTGCAGTAAGCCAAATATATCTACCAGAGGCAGTCCAGGATTAATTTTACATAAAACAATAGCTTTAGAAAGAGTTCTCTGAAGTCTAGTGTATCAAACTGTCCTCGGGGATGATGACGGTGAGAACACTCAGCTTGAACAGCAATCTGTCTCTTCATTTAAAAGACACTGCATTTTGCCCCATGAACTCTATAGCTCTGATAGCGTGCCTTCAAATGCACAAGGTACTACTAGGGAAATCCAGTGGGACTTAACAAGGAGGTGGGGGGAGGGGGGAAACAGAGAACAAGAAAACCAAGGTCTCCACAAAGAATTTAAAATGAAAAATTGGCCACAAAAACTTTAGCAGTCAAAGCTACGGCAGAACGTGCTATTGCACCATAGATTCCCTGGAATACTACCTCTACCCACAGAGCTTTTGCACAGTCTCATGTTCTTCAGGAGCTTGTAATTTTCAGCATTCAAGTAAACTTCTCCAAAAAGTCAAGTTCTGATACGTAAAAACTTACTAAACTCTTCTTTGCATAACATTGGTTGATGAGTCCATTGCCTGAGTAAGGAACCAGCCAAGAGCTAGCCTTACAACAGAAAAAAAAATATTTCATGGTCTTAAGGCTACTGTTCCTTGTTTAACGCATCACAAAAGGAAAGAGTTGATTAACTCAGACCAAGCTCTCGCTCTAAGTCTGATGCACCTGGTTTGCATCACAGTCATCAACTGCCCTCATCCTATTTCTCTCATATTCACATTATCTCATGGAAGTGGTTCTAAATGTTAAGAGCAGAGGGAGAGCCAGGGCTCCAGCACTGCTGTTCTTTTTCACTATTGACAAGCTAGCCAGCCACCACACATCTTCGTTATGCAGCTGGAAAACGAGTTTGCTTTGGGGCTTATTAATGAGAAACTTCCTCAACAAACTAAAGTGCCTTTACAAAAGCATTTCATCGAAACTGAACCAGCATTTGCTGCGTACAGTGTTCCCTCGATACAGAAAAAATAACCTACACAATGTGATGAATTACGAAGAATCCAAGAACAGAGAAAAGTGCCCTAATTATACAGCACATAAGTCTTAAGCAGATCATACCCACACACACGAGACTCTGACTGCTACGTCTGCTACGACTCTGGAAGCCACCAACCTATCTAAGGCAGTGGAAATGTGTATTTGGCTAAGTGAGCATACAGGGAGCTCAGCAACTCTATTGAGTTTGACCCAGCTGACCTCAGCTGTTTGTGCTGAGTTGCAGTTATCAAACTAAAGGATTTCTGGTTAACATATTTCAACAGAACAGTATTGTTCCTACAGACCTGATTATGCCAGAGCTATCCCTACTGTAATTCACTGAGTCTCACTGCAAAAGCTAATGCAGACAAAATTTCTGCTCCGAGAGTTTAAAGAAGGCAGGACATTAACATGCAGCAGAAATTGATTTATTCTCTTACGGTCTCCACAACATCTTCCTATCACGAGTTGCCAGTGTACCCACATCCAGATCCACAAGGCTGGAACTGTGTGTACACAGCACCTGGAACTACAGAAAAAAAACATCTGCAGCTCTTTATTGATTAGGTTTTATTGTGCTATTCACCATGGGAATCAAGCCTGTGTCCTCACTAAGGAGGAACATAACTGTGACTAAAGCCACCAGAACAGATCACTGTACTAAAAACAATTATAATAAAGCACTAAAGAACAGATAGCCCTGTGGATTTTTCACTCCTGCTAACTAAAAAGCCACACCAACAACTTTTTAGTTTTATCTACTGAGACAGGTTGCAACTAGAATCCAAAAACACACACATCCAGCCTAGACGCTATCTTTGTGCTGCGCATCCAACTGCACTCCCATGGGCTGGGGTAACAAGAGCCATTCAGTCCATGAAGATAATGGAAAATGCATTTTTTTCTCTACTGGGAACGCTGAAGCAATGAGCCTTACCCTGCAGAACTGCAGAACAATTCACTCTAGAGAACAGAAACAAAAAGCAAATGCAAGAGACCTTTTAGAGCACTTAAGCAGTGTTTTTGTTAGTGATTTATTACACACTGCATTGCTGCAGTACTTGTTTTCCATACTTACCTTGTTGCTTTATCACATACTTACCTTCCTATTTAATTCCTCAGCCCCATCCTTCTAAAGTGTTCCATTCCCCAAGGAATTTAACAAGAAAAGGCCTTAAAAAAAAAGTAACTTCTCAATGCATATTTTAAAGGGGAAATAAAGCATAAGGATTACCAGAATTGCCAGTTTTAAAATTTTACTGGGGTGCTGAACTACCCTTTTCAACATGAATTAAACATCCCTGTAATGCTCTGAAGGCAGGAAAGCACTCAAAGCTTTCCACTGCAGATTTTCTCTCCATATATAGTGATATCCAATACGCCAACTTACCATCCAATAGCCAGTTGTGCCGATCCAGACCTTTTAGCTCACTCAGCATCAGTCGCGTCATGATGTCATCTGGAATAAGCCGCCCTTGATCAATGTAGGACTTGGCAAGGATTCCAACTTCTGCGAAAGTAACAGAACTCGCATTACACTATCTGTGACCTCCAGCAAGTGAAAAAAAGCCCACAAGCCTGCAAAAAATTTGTTTTGATCATGGTGGCGCAGAACAGTGAAGCTGTAAACAAGACAGATGGTATGCTTGCTGAAATTCAAGAACAGGTGATCAGTTAGGATCTGATCATGCAAATATGCATCAGATTAATTTGATTGGTTTGTAGTTCCACAGATGGCAACAGGGCGTTCAGCACACCTCTATCCCCACACTCTCTGAATAATTTTACTGGTAAGCGTTTGAAATATTAGGCTCCCAAAACTAAAATCAGACGAAGCCGTTAGGTAAAAGAGTCTTTGAAATAAGAAGAAATGTAAAGGATACAAGTTCATTAAGAGATCAGCCCTCAGATTTCCTGTCAGGAAAGTCATTTTCTCAGTTTAGTGGCTAGTTATTAACTTAGGACTTCACTACGGAGAGAAACGCCTCTGGTATTTGAAGGAGCAGTATGCAGTGGGACACGCTTGCCAGATATGTATTTTTATGATTACTAGAGTTACAAGAGGATGTTTATAGATGTTGTAAACTATTTATGGGAGCGCGCAGACACTAGTATTTTCCCATGGAACTGACTAACCTTTAATACCCGTCGTTCAGCCCACTGGCTCGCTAAAATGCCATCTGTGCATCACAGTTCCGGGTATCACAGCACGCTCCTACATGACATGCAGTAGCACACTGCAGTTCACCCAAACCATGGGTCTAGCCAGGAAGAAATTAATTTGCCTGGGTTGTGTCCTAAGCACAAAGTCTCTGCGGCCTTCATTTATAAAACAATTATCCAATTATGTAAGTCTCCCAGAATAGCAGCTAGATTGTTTTTATTGCGGATCTGCAGAAGCCTTTACTTGCAGCTAATTCAGATCTAGTTACAGTACACTAAACAGAAAAGAAAATGGGATAGACTGACATATCAACACAAGATATAACCACTTTCAGCAGAAAGCAATGAAGAATGCCAATTCCATCACTTGATGCAGTATGGAAACATGCAATAGTACAGAGGCCTTTCTTCAGACAAGGCAAGTGAAAAACAATAGATGCCCTCAAGTAATACAAACAGTAGCTTTGGTGCTGGGGGGAAAAAAAAAAGTAATAAAGGGACAATTTCCCCTTATTGGGTGTTCACACCTATAGTCAGGCTTTGGAAAGTCTGAAGACCATTTAGAAATAGGCACTATGCACCTCGGTCAGACTTCTAATAATCCTCACAATGTGGAAAAGAGTCAGACTCCGGTGCTTCTGTCCTCCAGCACATCACAAGCTGGAAAGGTGACAGTCTGTCTAGGTACAAAGTGTCTATTCTTTTCCCTATGTCCCTTCTTCGAGGTCAGCAAGTCTCAGTATTCTCGTGCACTTTGAACTATGTACCCTGCAAATGCAGGCTGGGAGGAGGAATAAATTACACGCAGATAGTTTAATGTGCACTCGGTGCTTGGATCTGCTACTGATTTATGCTGCAGCATTACTCTAGCCACAACAATCTAAGAATATGCCCAAGGCAAGGCTGATAGAAAACGGTACTAACGTACTTTGGAAAGACAGATGAGCTTTTGGGCCCAGAGAAGTTTAGAGTACAGCAAGCTCTAAGGCACACAGGTCCTATTATTAGACCCACAGAGCTGGAAACACGCTGCCTCTCTCTACAAACTCCAGGTCGCTTAGAAAGTCATCATTAGAAAGGAAGAAAACGGGCACAACTGTACCCAAATAGTTAGGACAAAAAGTTTGTATACTAGACCGTAGCTTCTTTTTTTTTTTTTCCTGTTTTTTCAGCTTGGGTCTGAAACCACTACAGGCATGGCAACCTTTGGAATTCAAGCCAACACAGGTTTCTTTCCTGTCTAGGTGATAATGTGTATCCATGTTTCAAGGTTCTGCAAAATATCGGTATATTCTAACCGCATCACAGCAAACAAACTCTATCTGTATTCAGCCAAGAGGCTGCTTAGCTCTAGAGCGAGGTGATCACAGACTCCCCACTCTCCAAAGCAGCCGAATATGGTAATAACTGCAAATTGCTAAGGATGCCCACATGTTCAACAGGACTTCTCAACAGACAAAGTCCATTTTCACAAGACAGCAAATGCCAAAAATGGCACCGTATCACTACCTCAGTATTCATCTCAATCCTTTGGAGACCATTTCTGCAACCAGTGACTCACTTTCAACAAAATTACAACAGAGCTTCATCTGGGTTAATTAGTGAATGAAAAATGCTGTAGTACATTTCTGTAAGTCCTACACTAGCTAATTCAGAGCAAACTTCATCATCTCTTACACCCTCCACTGGCTTCTCTCCTCACATCCAGGGTTTTAAAGTGTCTGCTACCCTTTCATTTCACATTTTGGTTCTCCTTCACATTCTTTCATCAGTCCAACCCACCTGGAACACTTTTCCAAATCACTTTTCTTTCCACTGCTTCATGGCTCCCTCCTCCAATAGAGCAATGGGGTATTTCCACCTGCAATTTCCTCTTCTCACACACCCTTCACCTTGATTCTGGTGCTCTTTGATCTTGCCTCCAAGACATATTGAAAGAGCACAAAACCTGAAGTGTTTAGTAAATAACATATTTGCTTCATCTTCTGGAATGCCTTCCCTTCTCACTAGGCCTTACTTACATTGAAAGGTCCTAACAGCAACAATTTTGTTTTTTTGACCCTCTGTAAATAAAAACTTACGCTTGCACAACCAACCAGACAGAAAAAAGTGTGAATGTGGTCAGATATGCCTGCAGAGGTGGTGCTCCTAGCAAATGTTTAACTTGTAGATATCAGCTCTAGTAAAGTCAGTCAACTAAGCCAAAGTCATTGTTCTTACAGAGCAAACAAAATTTGTATGAAAAGAGATGTGGAAATCACATCTCAATTGATTTCATAATACAGATAATTTTTCCCCTTCAAACATGCTTATAAGCTTCCAAAACCATGACTGCCAGTTACCTAACCATAATATTGCAGTGATACTTACAAGTGAACATAGTCAAAGTGCTAGGAATAAGAATACTCCCACTTCATCACATGCAACTTGAAACAGGTCTTAGGAGGTTTTCGACCCCACGGTGAAGAAAAGCAGATGTGGAAGGCAGGAGGAGACCTTTCATCATGGCAACAATCCAGCAGAGAGAGAGGTTGTGGCATCTCAACAGAGAGCCCGAGGTGAAGCCAGGACTATATTTTAAGTATAATTCACATCATTACCTAATACAAGCAACCCTGAGCGCAAACACAGACCATGCTGAAACCTAAGCATGACATGAACTTGTTGCAAGACAGTAAGAATTTAAAAAGCACAAGGCAAGCATTTTGAAAAATTTACCCATTGCTTTTGGAAAGCACCACTACAGTTAGGCCTGCCAGTTCAGGACAGGGCCTTCTAATTTTGGAAAAGCTGGCAATTCTCAGTGCCTCCACTTCTAGCCATCTAACAGAGCCCTGAAGAAGCCTGATCGCCCAGAACTCCTCCTCCTGCCCCGTCTGTTAAAAACACGAGTTATTTTCCCTTTCAAGACGTTTCAGCTGGAAGACTATCAGAAACACCAATTAAAAAAAAAAAAAAAAAAAAAAAAACAAAACAAAAAACAAAACCACCCAAAACGCCGGGTGCTTAAAAAAAAAAAAAAAAAAAAAAGACCAGGGCACAATTAGGCGTTATGAAACGCAGGAAAACGGGGATAAACCCCCGATACGCCCCGCTGGCGCTTAGGAAGAGGATGCCGAGTGACGGCTTTTTGGGGGGGCCCCTCGGCTGAAACCCTGGGGCCCGCTTCGGTGGCTTCTGGTGGCCAGGAGGAGCTGCGGGGGGGGGGGAGGCGGGGACGATCCCCTCCCCCCCGCGGGGTCTGATCCGTCCCCATTCCCACCTGTCTTCTTCTGCATGTTGTCCCTCAGCAGGTCGCCGCTGGAGAGGTGCTTCACCCCGAAATGTTTGATAATCCGAGCGGAGACGGTGCCTTTGCCGGAGCCCGGCGGCCCCATGATGACGGCGCGCAGCAGCGGCGGCACCACCATGCTGCGGCTGCGGGCAGGGGACGGGCAGGGGACGGGCAGGGGACGGGCAAGGGACGGGCAGGGGACGGGCAAGGGACGGGCAGGGGACGGGCAAGGGATGGGCAGGGGACGGGCGGCAGCGTCGCGCCGCCTTCCCGGGGAGCGCCGCCTCGGCCGCCCTCGGTAGGAGCGGGGAAGGCGGCGGGCGGGGGGGGGGGGACGGGGCGACAGCGGGGGAGGACCGAGGGGGAAGGGCGAGGCGGGTCCTCCCAGGGAGAAAAAAAAAAAAACAAACAAAAACAACAACAACAAAAAAAAAGTGGCAGCTTTTCTGACTGTCAATCAGGGGGAGGAAGGAAAGATCCTTTTACGTAAAAGCAGCGGGGGCGGGGGATGGGGGAACAAAACAACCAAACACGAAAGCAAATCGCGTTGCGGAAAATAAAGCACCAGAGAGCATCTGCCCTAACTGGCCCTGACCAACCTCCCCAAGCCACTCTGCCCAGGACCCCTTCCCCCCGCACCTCCCCCCGCCCCCCCCCCACTGCCTATTCCCGTTCTCGGTCCTGAACTATGGTAACGATTTCCCAGACTGAGCTGGGACACCTGGCTGTCACCTGGTGGCTGCTGGGCTGGCGACATGTCCTGTGGCTGTCGCTGCGCTGCTCAGGTGCCGTCGGGCTGTGGCCGTCGGCTGAGGGCGCTGACTCTGCTCTGCTCAGCCCCCGCTGCCCCCCCGGCTCACCCACCCCCCTGCCGCAGCCCAGCTCTTGCTGGTCTCGGGCAAATAAGCTCCAACTGTCTGGTACCAGGAAACTACATTTTTTTTTAAAAAAAAAAGCTGTGTCTGAGCTTTGTTTCAGATGCTTGAATGTGAACGGCTGCAGGTTGGCCTTGTTTTGGAGTGGGGGCTCCTTCCAAATGACATCCAGAGGTCCCTTCCCACAGATGCGGTTCAGTGATTCCCAGCTACAGCAGAACACAGTATTTTCACCAAAACAGAAGACTGCACCGCTTGCCGAGTGTTCGCTGTCATGTCCAGAGCTGTAGGAGTGAGCCTTCCTGCTGAAGGTCCTGGAGATGCTGATGGATCTCAGCTGCTGTGAGCTGGAAGGGCCACAGTGAACAAGTGATGCCACAGAAAGCAGAGCTAAAGCCAAATCACTAATGAAATTCAGCTTTCCATTTTAAAAACTTGTTTAATTTCAGTGGTTTTGCAAGATATTTGCAACAGCAACAGGAAAACATTCAAATGGCCGTGTGGTACTTCACAACAGTATGAAAATGGGAATATAGCCCAAAAACTGCCCAGTGGACGAAATAAATCTCCTTAACAATTAAGTAGAGAGGCACTGGCTTGGCACAGAAATGTTAGCATGAGCATAAATCTTACTACACTGAGCAACGTGAACCCCCATAACTGACCCTAGCAATACCTTTACTCTAGAATGCAGTAGGGTGGAAAGGGTGAAATATTCAGGGCTCTACGAATGTTCCCAGGGCAACATCTCAGTCTGCCAAAGCACCACAGTCTTAAACAAAATTTGGCAGCAAAAAGCTGTTTAAATGTTAGAAGCCATGCTGTTCGTTTTAAGCTCCACACGGTACAGATTCCTGAAGGGTGAAAGTCCACAAAATGTGTAGACAACATCTGAGTGTTCCTAAAGCAAATCTGTGGGAAAATGGAGGGTATTATCTGAAATAAATGCACAAAAAATAACTAGATTTGTCAGAGAGATCATTAACCCTTGCCTCCAAAGTCACCACACAGAAATACCTGAGGTTCAGCCTCTCTACAGGCACTATTGAGCAGCTCAGAAAAACTCCACAGAGGACTGCTAAAATAGTCCCACTGTTGAAGACTACCTAGAAACCTGTCCGAACGTCATAACGGGTACACAAACAAGGGATGGAAGTGTATAGAAAGGCAATTCTCTTTCACACACACACACACTTTTACTAACATATGGACATTGCAGAACAAAAGTGGGTACTTATATTATAAAAGTTATGTAGTAAAATAAATTATTGTTCCCCTCTCCTTGGCTGTCTTTGCCAGAGTCCAAACCTTGTCCTAGTGGTTTTGTGCAATAGTTGTGACATATTCAGAAGTGGAAAAGGAAATCATGGGAGGATTTGTAGTACTGAAACAGGTCATTGGTTCATTAGTTTGTGTACAATGTTTTACACAGCTATTCTGTATTTAAAAACACGCATGTGATTTTTTTCTGCCACCATCATTTTGATGTTTGAAACATGACATTTGGTTGTCTTCAGTCAGACGTAATTATTCGTATCTTAGCACAGTAACCAATGTTTGATTAATACAACTTGCGTTGTATTCTGAATTAACCTTTTTCTGCTTGCAGACCAGATACCTTATTCACACATGTAGCATATAGGTATAAGTTAAAATCCTGACTCATGCTCAGTGAGCTTATTGAAGTTGCCCTATGGTGGCTGAACAGAAATTGAAATCTTGTTTCAAACAAGTCCAAATGTTATTTCCAGTAGAGGGTCTTACAGATTTCTCAGCATTTTTTCAAGCATAAGAGATTTTTAAAGAGGCTTATGAAGACTTAAATTGTCAAAAGAGGTCCTGTCGTGTCTTCTCCTTGGAGATCTGAATCCTTTCTTTTGAGTTTGATACAGGATTCCTTTAGTACTGTCAGGTAACTACTTCCTGAGAGTTCTATATTATACCAAAATGATTCCTTATCTGAGAAGGAAGTTATGGTATTATACTGACTTTGGTAGGGCTTCTGACATGGTTTCCCATGTAATTTTTGTACCTCATCTGGGTGGATGGGTGGAAAATTAGATGGGTAAAAAACTGGCTGGAATTGAGGTCAAAGTGTAGCTGTTAAAGTTTTGTACCCTACTGAGGAGCTGTTAAGGAGTTTAGCTTGTCAGGGTCTGCCCTGGGACCTTGTCCTGTTTAGTATGACCCTGGGGAGGAGACAGAGTGCACCCTCGTCAGCTTTGCAGGTGACAGCAAACCATGAGACCTTAGCGGACAGGCCCAAGGGCAGGGCTGCAGGTCAGAAGGAGCAGGTGGGGGAAACGGGCCAAGGAGGAACCTGACAAAATTCAACAAAGGCGAGTGCGAAGTCCTGCACCCAGGACGCACTAACCAGTTGCAACAGCACAGGCTGGGGACTGACCAGTGAGGTAGCAGCTCCGTTGAAAAAGCCTGGGAGGCACTGGTGGACAGCAGGCCAAGCACAACCCAACGCACGCCCTGGTGGCAAGGAAGGCCAGTGAGATGCTAGGCTGCACTAACAGAAGCGTAGCCACTACACCAGGAGAAACAATTGTCCCCCTTCATTAGGCACTCCTTAGACCACATCTGAATACTGTGGCCAGTTTGGGGCGCTCCAGTACAAGACAGACATTGATCGGTTGGAGCAGGTTTATCAGGAAGTGACTGAGACGCTCAGGGTCTGCAAAAGTGGTACTGTCAGAGGCTGAGGGAACCACCCTTGTTCAGCCTGGAGAGGAAAGGGTTCAGGGGTACCAAATAGCAGCCTCCTAACACCTACGGGGAGCTTATTGAGAAGGCAGGGCCAGGTTCTTTGATAAGGTATGTGGCAGGACTCATGGACTGAGTTAGTGGAGCCAAAGTACTAGCACGCTCAGCCCTTCAAGGTGCTTAAGACCCAATTGGATAAAGGCCCTGAGCAGCGCAGTCTGACTCTGCTTCAGGCCACAGGCTGGACTAGGGATCTGGATCCCAATCTGAATTAGGTTTTGATGTCGTATTTTTTAAACAAGGTACCTCATTAATCATTTTTTTAAAAAAAGGCATCGAGTACTTATCCAGTGAAGGCTAGAATACATGCACAATATAGTTGCAAATTCTCCCTCAAAAACGTATACCGTCAGAAACATTTGAGGGCAAAATTTTTCTTTTGTAGTTAGATACAGATGTTGTTGACTTTAATTATTTGCCTTATAGTCAAAGTAGCAAATGGACAACTTCTTACAAACCAAACATGTACAGCTGTGATTCTTCGGATTTAAATAATGTCTTATGCTTTCCAAATAGGGATATAACAGTATCACTTTTGTCATGTCATTCCTACCTTTATTAAACAGTCTAATGCGTTATTCCTCCCAGATGCTAAGTACAGCAAATTAACACTTATCCTTAACAGGGGTTGTCCCAAATCTCTAAGTTTCCTAGGAAATATATGTTCTTGAGACAGAAATTTACTGTCTGTACAACAATCTCATTACATTCAAAACCTTATTTACGACAAAGATGAAACACACCTTATGTATAAAGTAAAAAATTTATTGTTAGCATAATTGAAATGTTAACAGCCTCATTCAAGAATTATTATTAATCCAGATGCACTTGTTACAGAATGAGAAAGGATATGTCTATGCTGAAAAGTTTCAATATAATAATAATAATAACAACAACAATAACTATAATAATAATAATACCGTTAAAATTATTCCACGCACACTTCTTAGTGTCTACCGTTCTCCCGGTGTTGTGTTCAACCTTCTGCCCTCCTTCCCCATGCCCCAAGGTCAGTGGTCTCACTCGGGGGTGGGGGCGGGTGTTACAGTGAATTATCAGCATCTGGAGTCCTCCACCAGGAGGGATACCATGTTCATTTTGAGGGTTTCTTCTTCCTGCCTCTAGGGTCCACTTGGAGTTATGTTTGTATGCTTGCTAACACACTTTTACACCTTGCTTTTTCTTCAGTAGTCTGCAGCTCCACATTAAGTCTGAGTTTACTATAGACAGTGCTTTCTGCATGTGTTATTAGGTAGCTTCTTTGTCTTCTTTGCTACCCCTAAAACCCGCTGTGTCCAGCTCCAGGTCTGCATTTCTCTGACTGGCCACTGGTGAATTGTTTGTAGCTGTGACGTCTCCAGTGCCAGCCCTGTGCTCCATCTCTTTTCAGCCTATGTATGCTGTATCCCATGTCTCCACTTCTCAAGGCTCTGGTATTGTACCAGACCTGCATTCTTCCACATTACCTCATCATGTTAGAGTCATAAATATCATCCTACACGGCCTAACTGCTTGTTACTATTACCTATTTAAAACTATTGTTGTACCATGCAAAAATAAAAAAGAAAAATAAATTAGTCATAGAAAACTCGTCAGCTGGAGAAACTGCTGTCACTGCGTCCTGGTTTTGGCTGGGATAGAGACAACTTTCTTACTAGCAGCTGGAAACTCAGTACAAGGCTTATGGCCTATTATGAGCAATGGCAATACTTTATTACACGGCTACACGGTTACAAGTTGATAATAATCAAATGCAGTATTTTAGTCGTTTGCAAAACATTTCTGTCTTCTCACTCTTTCTTTTGAGGTATATTTATAGTCTGCAATGAAGGAGTCCTGCTTTAATTCTGTAAAAAGCACTCATTACAGATTGTTTAGACATCCCTCAAAATACAGCTAATAGGAAAAGATACTAAGTTAAACACAAGTTACATTGCTGTGTTTCTGAGCCTGTGTGGAAACATCTGGGAGATATGTGAACCAACAGAAATTTAGCAAACAACATTATCTGTTTGGACACTTGGAGGCTTCCTACATTAGCAGAAAGCAGACCTCTCTTAGAAATTTCTGTAGTGACCTTTTCAGTATTATCTCAACAAGCAATTAAAATATCAGGAGACTGTCATGTTCTCCAGCCATTACTTTCATGAAAACAAACATCTATCCTAAGTATTAATGGGAAACCAGTAACAGCTTTATATTATGAGACTAAATTGTAATGACTGTCCAGATCACGACCTTTATACATCTACAACCTGCCATTCAGCCTCTCTGTGGCACCTCTGGGCAGTTAATAAAAGTCTTTGTCCTGACTCCAGAAATCCTTGAACTCCTAGGATAAAAAGCTGCCAGCGTTTCCAGGGGAAGGAACTATGTCATTACATACTTTAATGACAGATATAGCTCTTGTTACAGGTATACTTACATTATACCAGCCAATTAGTGTTTTTCAGTCTATCTCCCAGTGATTGTTTTCAGAAGTATCTTACCTCAGTTTCATGAGGACATTCCAGCTGCTGATGGAGCGCGTCAGTTCTGAGGAAGACTGTTTTCCCAGTTTTGTTTCCACATGCCTTGACATGAAGCAGATACTTGCAAATTGTTGACAGATGATAGCAAGTCATCGGAAGTTACAGCAGAAAGATGAGACGGATGGAACTAAAAATACATGTGTGGGAGAGCAGGGGTGTACACAAAGGAAGATAAATGAACCCAAGCAGAGAGTTCCTTCGAACTAGCCGTATCACACTAGACATTTTCTGTGCAAATTAATGGGTTCACTCATACAGAGTTCAGACAATGCAGTGGAAAACTTCCATAGCTCCAGTAGCAGCATGTGGAAGCATTTTACACAGCTGTCTTCACAGAAGATGACTCTCTTGGTTTCAGTGGGAGTGTCCGTCGTCTATGACATCCCGTGTACACAACCTCATAGCTAACTGTTATTTAACTAGTACCCTGTAATTATGTCTGAAACGCCTGTGAATGAAGGAGACAAAATTGTTCGCTGAAAATAGGGAACACTAAGCATCAGACTTCTTTTCCATTAAAGATTCTCATGAATTTGGCACTGTTTGCTCTGGAATTCCAAAATACCCTCCAAATTCTGAAACCCAAAGCTACTGTGCAGAGATTTGGCTGAATTTAATTGTTTGTAAGCAGGGAAAAAACATACCAGTTTATCAAGAATGTATTAAGAATTTCTGTGCAGGGAAGATTGGACATAGATTTATTAGGTAGGAGGGGATATGACGAGATATGTATGTTCTTTACCTTCCTCCCACTCACAGTTTTCCCTTAGTTCTGCTCAGTGCGTCACAGAACAGAATTTCAGCTGCGCAAGACCCACTCTTTTTTCTGTCATATCCTAGATGAGGGCTGCAATTGGCAACAAATTTCTCACACACAGAAAGCTACATTCCTGTGATTAGTCAAAAACATGACAAAACCCCCTTTTTCTAAAAGTGCAGATGTGTTTGTTGGTACCTGAATATCTCTACATATTTTTGCCCATATCTCAGAAATCTTGGGCATTGCGTATGTGAGTAAAGGCTGTATTCCAGCTGTCATTTTTCGATCCTCATTTTTCACAAATTTCTCAGCCTGCTTCCTTTAAAAAGATTCCTCATGGGTTTTTTTTCAGCACAGATGTGTTCTTTTGATTTGGATGTATAATTTTTCTGGTTTTGATTTTTTGCCTTTGCACCTGGGTTGGGGAAATCCTCAATATCAGTACAGACTGGGGGATGAATGGATTGAGCGGAGAAGAACTTGGGGATACTGATGTATGAAAAATTGGACATGAGACAGCAATTCCTGCTTCCAGCCCAGAAACCCAACCACATCCTGAGCTGCATCAAAAGAAATGTGGCCAGCAGGTCGAGGGAGGTGATTCTGCCCCTCTACTCCATTCTGGTGAGACGCCACCTGGAGTACTGCATCCAGCTCTGGGGCCCCCAGCACAATAAAGACATAGGCTGGATAAAGTGAGTCCAGAGGAGGGCCACAAAAATGATCAGAGGGCTGGAACATCTCTCCTGTGAGGACAGGCTGAGAAAGTTGGGGTTGGTCAGCCTGGAGAAGCCTGGAGAAGGCTGCGGGCAGAACTTATTGTGGCCTTTCAGTACTTAAAAGGGGCTTAGAAGAAAAGGGAGACTTCTTACCAGGGCCTGTAGTGACAGGACATGGGGCAACAGTTTTAAACTGAAGGAGGGTAAGTTTAGATTGGACATAAGGAAGACATTTTTTATGATGAGGGTCGTGAGACACTGGAACAGGTTGCCCAGAGAAGTTGTGGATTCCCCATCCCTGGAAGTGTACAACGTGAGGTTGGATGGGACTTTGGGCAACCTGACCTAGTGGAAGATGTTCCTGCCCATAGCAGGGGGATAGGACTAGATGATTTTAAATGTTCCTTCCAACCCAAACCATTCTATGATTATATGTTGAAATTCAGGAAAATAAGGAGTTTTTACACTTAGATTCAACATGCTTTCCAGAAAACGTACAGTGGTCAGGTCTACTAGCAGTAGAGAACTTTCTTGAGTAGTAAGATACTTAACTTCAGGGGTGCACGGGAACTGAAAAGTTAGAGTTTGCATGTATGCAGAAGTATCCTTTGCATCATTATCATGACATAACAGGTTTCCACAATCCCAATGGACTACAATAATGGGAAAGAACCACAGAATACTGGTGTTGGAATCCCAAATTTATACTGTTTCCTCTGGCATGTGTCCAGTCTCTGCAAAGTATCCGTGTTCATCAAAGCATATATTATATAATCATTTAATTAACGTAGTATTACATTTAGTATGAAAGGTATTGAAAAGGAATAAAATTACATGAATGGCAAATGCTGCATGTCACCCTAACCTGGGTAAGCTAGAACAATCAGAGCTAAAGCTGATCATGGGTCTTCCAACACTTGGGTTGCATTCCTAAAATAAAGATTCACTAAAGCTATCATAGCTGAAATAACAGACAAAAAGCAGTGACTCTTAACTCTGTTCTTTTTTAATAGAAATCCTTAACGGATTCAGCCAAAACCACAGAGCATCTCCACAGGCTTCACACACTAGTTGCGTGATACCTTCCCGTAAGAACACAGCTACCCTTAACACGGTCAGAATAAAGTAGCAGTTTAAAACCTGCAGTAACATTTTTTAGTCGCGAGATGTCCCTACACCCACGTCCGAAGGTGCGGAGGAGCTTCCGGACAGCCTCACACTGCGGTATTTATTTAGTAGAGGATTTATTTTAATCCACCCCAGTCTAACCACTAATAATATAAGTTCTCGTTCACTTTTCAATCAACTATTTTGAGCAGATAAAATTGGATCACCCTGGTCTCCTGACAGCTAAACCTGACCAAAGCTCTTCCTATATGGCCTCTATGAAGCTCTGTGGATGACAAGTGTTAAGATCCTTCTCCTGTCTACATAACAGCCGTTTTGGGAATTGCATGCCCTCTTAGCACTGCTCCTGTCATGCATCGCTGTTGAGAATTCAACAATTCAATAGATTCATGCCGTAGATTACTAGTCAGTAGCATGTATATCCTTTGGAAAAGAAGGGCCTGACAATAAAAGAAAGGGAGATTGCTCTGAGTTTACATAAAGAAGAAAAATTCAATTTTCGATGAGGCAATGCAAGTGAAGAATCTACTTCAAAGCAACTAAGCAGGAAGCTGGTCTTTATGAACTCAAGAAACAACAGAGCAAAACTTTGCAGAGTTTTCAAAGCAGCAGGAAAGCAAAATTAAGAGTTTACATTATGACCAAAAGGTAATTTCAAGTCAGATTTGAATGTAAAACCAATCCTTCTTCTTCTAAATGCGGAACAAAATCTTTGTTATAGCTCCAAGCCATAGTTGCTGTTTTTCTGCTTTACTAGGCTGCCCTCGTCAAATAGCTCATGAGAGGGGTGGTACCAACAGTGGTACTCATCTGATCTGCTGCTAAGTTCATCTTATGAAGGCAAAAAAAAAGCTAAGTCGAAGAAAAAAAAAATAAGAGAGGAAAACTAAGCATCAGAACCAACAGAAGAAAAGCATGGGAGCAGCACACTGGAAGAAGAATAGGATCGCTGTCTTGGGCATCAGCATTTGTCTAACTATATGCTTTAGCTGTATCCTCAGCAAAGGGTAAGTCAAGAGGAAGGGAGAATGCAAGAACACACTGGTAGGAGTTACCTGTAGGACACAGCTTCACAATATGGAAAGATCAGCGTGAATGCTAGGTTGACTTGTTCGTGCTCCCTCTTCACTTTAAAGCAGATCAGTTCCACAACTCAGTTTGTAACATGGCTGCAGAAATAGCTGTACTGGCAAGAGTGGGAGGGCAGGTGGCCATGGCAGAGGGGCGGGAATATCTTTAACTAGCATTGCCATCCAATGCTTCATATTGTGAAACATAGCCTGAAGTTGCATCTACACAGGAAAAGCACAAAGCACACTGAACTTAAGGGAAGGTACTTGGAAGCAAGTGTAAGGTAGCCTTTCAGTTGCTTTGATCTCAGTTCTTCAGACTCAGGTATTGTTCCACAGCAGCTTATACTGCTAAGTCACATAATCTTCCTAACACCTTGAACACATCTCTAGTGCTTTTCTCTCACCAGCAGTTCATGGGAAGCTTGTTCAGGGAGCTAATTCGGATGAAAACTACCTCTCCGAAAAAAGAAATATTCAGCTACAGCAGCTCCCTGAACCAGTACTCTGTGCTGCTGATAGTGGAGGCACAAAGAAGGGTCTGTGGCAGCCAGATTCAAATCAGCTGAAGAATGTTGTTCTATGGCAGCCACGAGCCCATGTGAAAAACCTGGTTCAATAAATACTCCAGATGCCAGGAGTAACTTATATATAGTAAACTCTGCCTAAATATACTATAGAGCTGCACCTAGTATTACTGTTTAGGCATGGTTTGCACAGGTATACAAGTAGTTTGAAACCTCACATTTTCTACTTTCTACACTGAGAGGTATGTGCTGTGCATTTCTATTTGTATTGATATGGAAGGCAATCTACCTGTAGGACAGTTACACTAAATTGAATTTCTTGTGTGTAATTGACCTTTGCAAGTAGAACAGAGCTGACATAGAATCATAGAATAATTTAGGTTGGAAAGGACATTGAAGATCATCGAGTTCCAACCCCCCTGCCACAGGCAGGGACACCTCCCACTAGACCAGGTTGCCCAAGGCCACGTCCAGCCTGGCCTTGAACACCTCCAGGGACGGGGCCACAACAACCTCTCTAGGCAACCTGTTCCAGTGCCTTACTACCCTTAAAGTGAAAAACTTCTTCCTAATGTTTAATCTAAACCTGCCCTCTTCCAGTTTAAAGCCATTCCCCCTCATCCTATCACTACATGCCCTTGTAAAAAGTCCTTCCCCAGCTCTCCTGTAGGCCCCCTTAAAGCACTGGAAGGCCGCAATAATATCTCCCCGGAGCCTTCTCTTCTCCAGGCTGAACAGCCCCAACTCTTTCAGACCCTCCTCATATGAGAGGTGCTCCAGCCCTCGAATCATCCTCGTGGTTCTCATTTGGACACACTCCGGCAGGTCAATGTCCTTCTTATGTTGGGGACTCCAGGGCTGGATGCAGTACTCCAAGTGGGGTCTCACCAGAGCAGAGCAGAGCAGAGGGACAGAATCACCTCCCGCCAACTGCTGGCCGCGCTTCGGATGAAGCCCATAATACGGCTGGCTTTTTGGGCTGTGATCGCGCATTGCCAGCTCATGTCTCCTTAATCTTTCAAAATCAATTTTCAGATCTGCCACCAGACTGAGCAGATCATCGACCTGCTCACACCTCACACACCTGTCTTCACCACTGCCACTCGCTAGCCGTGCAAGGCTGTGGCACTCCCTGCAGCCTGCGACCGGAATGCCTGCATGCTTCCGAGGGAGCGCCGTCTCTGTTGCTACGTCTGCTCTGGCAAGCACAGAGGACGTAGCTTTCTGCCGGGCAGAGACCATGGCTGAGCTCCTCTCACCAGGCGAACCCACCTCTTCAATCTCTATCCTTTGTTGGATGCGGGTCCCAGGCATGGCTGCACCCAAGTGGGCCCCCACTAGGCCCAGTCCCCAGAGCCAAGGTGTCCCCTGAATGGAATGGGACGGTGCTTTGGGGATCATCACCCCCAGGTGCTGCCAGGCTCTGACGACTCCTTCCTGGGGTGAGATGTGGGGGCCGCCCTCGTGCCAAAGGATTTCGTCAAGGACCTTAGGCAAGGACAGGCTACGGGAGCGTCGCCTCCTCTTGCTCGCTTAGGAAACGTCCCTGAGGTGGAGAGAAAGCAGAAAGCCTGAGGGAGCTCTCAGCCTGCGAATGGCTTTGAGAGGCCTCTGAAACGATGCTGCTCTGCACGCGACTAACAGCCACATCCCTCTGGTCCGTTTCTCCATTTTCCACTCTAACTTTTATTGAAGGAAGTAGGTGCTCTACTCAGGTGTCTGGCCGACGGCGTTTCTTCCCACAATCTTCCCATGCACCTGCACTCGATAAATGCAGGTGTATCCTGGTTTTCCCCAGTTGCTCCGGATGCCAAGTTTCAGAATCCGAAAGGCTCTGGGGATCCCATTCTGCAAAGAAACCATGACCAAAAGCAGCGTCACTCCGGGCGGCAAAGAGGGAGAGCAGGCTCCGTGCGTCTTCCTCCGACAGCCCGGCCTCTGCTCCGCGACCAGCTCCCGCCCTGGACGGAGAGGCAGCTTCTGCCTCCTTCCCTCCTCCCACCCAGGCGGCAAAGGAGCCCTCTGCCCCTGCAGACCAAACGCCCGGCCTCGGGGAGCGTGACGGGCAGCTGTGGAAACCCGAGGCTCGCTGGTGCCGGGGAACTGGGGCCCGGGGAAAGTCCCGCTGCCGGGCCAAGGTGCTGGGCGTCCTCCCTGCCACCGCCTGCCCAGCGGGTGCAGCCGGGGAGCTGCAGGGACCGACACGGACACAGGGCTGACCCTGTCTTCGCTCTGCCTTTGCCTCCCTGCCGGATGCCGTTCTCCCTCCAGATCCCAACAACTTTTCTCCTGGCCACAGTCAGGCCCCCGCCCCAGCAGGGACCGTCCACATTCCTCCTGCAAGCGACTTGCCGGCAAACCGCCCTTTCTGCCCTGGCCTCTTGCCCACACCCATGCACCGTACCTGCAGAGGGAAGGTCTGGGTCGGCTCTTTCTGCACGGTGTAGGTGAATATCCCCAGCAGAGTTTCGTCCTCCCCTTCCTCATCCAGGCCCTTGCAGATAAAGCACAGAGGAGCAGCTCAGGCTCCACCTGACCACGAGGGAACGGCTCGTGCCAGATCCAGGCCCGTCATCAGCACGAGGGGTGCTGCGGCTCCAGCGTGGTCTGGCCCAGGGTGCGGGGGAGCTGACTCTCCTCCTTGCGTGTTGCTCCGGGGCCCAGAGGTGCTGGGCCAAAACGCACAGAGCAAGTCTTAGGAGTCTGACACCGCCCTGCATGGCCCTTGAAATGTCCCCTCAGGGAAGGGCAGTGCTTGGGAGCACACAAATCTCGGCAGATGCGCAGACAGCAGCAAATCCCCGCCACAGCTTTTCCCCACGGACAGGTCCCAGCCCCCAGCGCCCGGCAGAGACTTACAGAGACAGTGAAATCTCGGGGGGCACTGCTGACAGTCCCCCACGGAGAGGCTATCCTTGAGGTGTGCTGTATGGTGACAGCCGTCGGTCGTATTTGGACCGGTAACCGGATTAGCACCTCGCTCCGAGACCCTTGGAAAGGCCAGCAGTATCCCGGGGAAGAGTCCGGCTGAAAGCAGAGGGCAACAGCATGCAACGTGAGGCCGTGATGGGAACGCGAGGGCGTGATGGGGCCCGCTGGGCCTGTGGGCTGTGCTTGTGCTCCAAATGAGTGGCGTGTTGGGAAGCAGACAGAAGCGCCCTGCCATCTTGCGGGCCAGGGAAAGAGGAAAACAGCCAGCCGGTGGGAAACATCCAATGCCCTGCACCGGACTGAGGGCTTTCAAGAAACTGCTCTGTTTGGCCAGCAGCTCCGCAGCCTCCCCCCACCCCACACTGCCCCATCGGGAGAGGGACGGTGGCAAGGAAACGCGGTCCCAAAGGAGAAGGCCCTTCACCCGGCTGTGACCAGGGATGGTGGGCAGCAAGCTCAGCTCAGCGCAGCCCCTTTCTGAGGGCAAGTGCTGGTTCCGAGGGAGCCAAGCCCCAGGAGACCCCAGGAGCCAGGCACCGGACCAGTGCCGTGGCCTCGAGCAATACCACTGGCCTGAGGGGAGACGGCCCCGGGCTTGGCCCACACCTCCCAAGAGGCAAAAGAAGCAGCGCGGACGGTTTCTGCTCCTGTACCTGCACAAAGGTGTCCAGAAGGGGTGGAGCACACAGGAGCCCAGACTCGGTGCAGACCCGTGCAGAGCTGCTGGACGATCTCTGCAGGTCGATGGTAGCCCCTGCAGGGACAAGAGCACAGCTGACTGCAGGAGACCCCAGGCTCGGAGGACATGGTGACTGCAGGTGACTTGTAAGGCTGCCTGCCAGCCCCGCACGCAGCACTGCACGCTGAGTCGTGCCCCAGGAAAAGGAGGGGATCCCTGTGGCCGGTGACAGCATGTCTCTCCCAGCTGCACAAAGAGAAGGTCTGCGGGTGCTGGGAGACAGCAAGCGCCCACGGGAAGGGCTGCAGACCCAAGCCGAGGCCCTGCTGCACGAACAGCAGAGGAACACCCGGCCGCTCGCTTTCTATCCCCAGGAAAGCTCAGCAGAGAGGGAGAGGGCAGAAACGCAGTCAGGGGCATGCCAGGGGCACCAGCGAGGGGGCTGACGTTACGGCTGGGGTGAGCCCAAGGGAGCCGCTCTGCCACAGTCGTGCTCTTGGGCCCCGTGGTTTCATCCAATCTCCCCGTGCTTTGGAGAGCAGAGTCTGCAGCGCAGTCTCCTTTTGGGAGCACTAAGCAGGAGTTCAGTGTGACGAGAGACCTGCCTGTCTGCCTCCATCCGTACCTGCCTCTTTCAGAGCGCAGTCAGACATCCGCGTGGTCGCAGACGTTGACTCTCTCATTTGCTGAACTTCCTGGAGAGACACAAAGGAACAGAGGAAACGACCACAGCAACCTTGGCCAGGGGAATCATAGAATCATGGAATCGTTCTGGCTGGAAAAGTCCTTTAAGATCATCAAGTCGAACCGTTATCTAACTCTACCAGGCCCACTTCTAAACCGTGTCCCGGAGCACCATATCTAGACAGCTTTTAAAGACATCCAAGGATGGCGATTCAACCACTTCCCTGGGCAGCCTGTTCCAGTCTTTGATAACCCTTTCAGTGCAGAAGTTTTTCCTAATGTCTCACCTCAACCTCCCCTGGAGCAACTGGACTTGTCAGAAGAGACGAACGCCCACCTCTCTACAGCCTCCTTTCAGGTAGTTGTAGAGAGCAATAAGGGCTCCCCGCAGCCTCCTTTTCTTCAGACCAAACAACCCCAAGTCCCTCAGCCGCTCCTCATTGAGACTTAGTCTCAAGACCCTTCACCACCTTCGCTGCCGTTCTCGGGACCCTCTCCAGCACCTCAATGTCCTTCTTATACTGCGGTGCCCAAAACTGAGCACAGTCCTCAAGGTGCGGCCTCACCAGTGCCGAGTACAGTGGGACAATCACTTCTCTAGCCCTGCTGGCCACACTACTCCTGATGCAGGCCAGGATGCCGTTGGCCGCCTTGGCCACCTGGGCACACTGCTGCCTCCTGTTCAGCCGCCTGTCAATCAGCTCTCCCAGGTCCTTTTGTGACGGGCAGCTTTTCAGCCACCCCTCCCCAGGCCTGTACAGTTGCATGGGGTTGTCGTGGCCCAAGTGTAGGACTCGGCACTTGGCCTTCCTGAAGCTCATGCTATTGGCCTCAGCCCATCGATCCAGCAAGGAAAGGGGCTTCACAGTGGAGAAGCTCAACAGGCAGCCCCTGGCAAGGGATGGGGGTGTGGGTGGAGCAGGACAGGCCCACCCGCGGGGCCAGGAAGGGCCTTGTGTGGGGCCCTGCTGCCCCAGCCCTCTTTCCCAGAGTGAACAGTCACCTTCTTCATAGCGTCGATCTCTGCAGCCAGGCACGGCACCTCATTCGCCAGCTGTTTCGTCTCTGGGGATTGTTCCCTGCAGTCACCAGGAAAGCAGATCTTGTCAGAGAGCTGCCCAGCCCTCCCAGAGCCTCCAAGCTCGGAGGGGAGCAGAGACAGAGGTGCTCGCGCCACCCTTTCTTTCCCTGCTCTGTGCAGGCTTCCCTCCCCCTCCCTGTTTAGCCAAAGGCCCGGGCAGGAGCGAAAGGCACGAGCCCTGGGCACTGTGCAAGTGAGTGCAAACAGCACGGCCTCATCTGCCGCTACCCCACCAAATGTGCCGCAGGTCAGGAGAGAGGAGAGGGCTCTTACCGCAGGGACATCACGTTGGCTGCAGCCTGCTCCAGCAGCACCTGAAAGAGAAAGGCTCTCCCTTTGAGTCCCAGAGCTGCCGGGGCTTTCCAGAGCCGGTGGCTCCAGCAAGGCACAGCAGAAGCTGCTGCTGATTCTCTGGGTCACTGCCTGCAACTGCAGGACTGGGCGATTTACCCACCCCCCCACCCACCCAGCGCCTGCAGGGCTCCTCTATGGGCCTTTCCTGTCCCACAGCAGCAGTCACTGACCTGTGGCACATGCTCTGCCCACGGCATACACACGAGCAGCGAGACCCCGCAGCAGGCACCAGCTGTAATTCACATCACCGAGAGGGAGTTAATTGACTCGGCTTTCTAAGGATCCCTGCAGCCACACAGTCTCCTCTCACGCCCCGGTGGCAAGAGGCTGGCTGAGGACATGGAGAAAGGGCGCAGAGAGAGATTGCGGCTCCAAGCAGGGAACCTCTCCTGGGCCTCAGGGCTCTGCACAGCCCCGGTTGCCGCACACGCTTGGTGCCCCACAGCTACGCCCCATTTCCCCTCCCTGCTCTGCGTGTAGCCAGCGTCTTGGGAGCTCCCTCAGCTGCAGACGTGGGAGGCTGGAAGGGTCCCACTAGCTCCTCTCCCTCGCGCTGAACCTCGCACTCCGTGCCCCCGTGCCCCCGCTGGCAGCGGGCGACTACTCACCAACAGCAAGCAGCAGCATCAAGATAGGGATCGGGAAGAGCCTTTTCTTTTTCAAGGTGACGATCTCTTTCCTGAAAGAATACGTCCTGGGGTTAGCAGTGCCCAAGGGCAGAGCCCTGCACGGGCGGATTTTCTTTTACGAGCTGAGGAGCAGTGATTTGGAGGAGCCAGGGTCTCCTGGTGGCAAGCAGGAGACCTCCACCTGCTCGTCCTGGCCCACTGGCACCCCTCATCTCCAACTCCCCACTGCACACGTGTTGTACTCACAGGGTGGAGATGCCTGTGCTGAGGCATCTCTGGAGGGAGACCAGAGCCATCGCCAGACGGAACACCAACCCTGGGCAAAGAAACCACAGAAACGCCTGAGGACCCTTTTGGAGGACACGGGTCCAGCGCATGCCAGATCCCTGCAGGGAGCTGGGCGCTGCTCCTCCCTCCCTGGGGCAGGGCCAGGGCCAGGGCCAGGGCAGCTGGCTGCACCCTGGGAGCTGGGGACGCAGGGCCGGGCAGGATGCCCTCGCAGGCAGGCAGGGCACCGATGGTGCGCCTGGGGAAGGACGGTGGCACAAGTGCTGGGGTACCCCGTGGTTACTCCAGTATCCCACAAAGACAGAGACATCCTAGCCAGCTCCATCAGGGTCGCGCAGGCGAGGTGGCCCCAGGCCTCCCTCGGGGCACGATGCTGCTGCTTCTGCAGCGCCGTGGCTCCCGGCCGAGCCAGGCAGGCTTGGTGCAAACCTGGGGGGAAAGGCAGCACTGAACTTACGCTCCTTTTCCGCAGCCCTGCAGCGTGCAGGCCTTTGCCGCCTGGTGCCCCGAGCCTTCCGAGTCTTCGCCCGGGTGCCCCTGGCTTGTCCCCTCGGAAGAGCAGCCCCTCGTGCTCTCGGAGGAGCCTTTCTCCTACTCATCCCGGTGAGCAGTGAAGCTGTCCCACAAGCTTAGGTGCCCTCCTTCAGCCGCAGGAGTGTTGCCTGTCCGGGCGGACCTCCTGCTGGAGAGAGCCGGGAGGAGAACGCCTGCCACAGGCACACAGCCAGCAGCACACTGCGAGCTCCTTCCAGGCCCACAGCTTATGCCCACAGTGCCCGACCTCACAAAGGCCTGGGCCCGCACGGTGTGAGGCTGTGACATCACAGACAGAGCTACGGGGGAGCGGGGGGGCAGAGAGAGACCCCGCCGCACACTTGGCGCTGTGCTTTGCATTTCTCACTAGACAGTGCCGAAAACACACCGCTGTTTTAGCTGGTGCTGAGCAGCGCTTGCAGAGTGCCAAGGCTTCCTCTGTTTCTCTCCGGGTGTCCCCGAGCGAGTCGGCCGAGGCTGGGCGAGAGGCCGGCAGGGGACACAGCAGGGAGAGCCAGCCCAAACTGTCCCAGGGGGTACTCCATGCCGTGTAACATCATGCTCCGCAACACAGCCTGCGTCTTTGGTCTTGCCAAAGTAGCCATTGCTCGGGGAGCGGCTGGGCATCGGTCTGCTGGGGTCAACCCGCTGCAGCCTGCGTAGAGAAAGGAGGGGTGTTCGCTGTGTGCTTTATAGTTGGAGCCTCCGTACGTTGGAGGCTGTTCTTGGCACAGCAAGCAGAAAATGATGTTGAGTTTTCGCTTCTTGGAGAACTAAGGAGAGGGTCAGCAGAACTGCTTCCTTGGACCTCCGGAGGGGCAGACTTTGGCCTGTTTAGGAGCCTGGCTGACAGAGTGCCTTGGGAGGCACTCCTGAAGCACAAAGGGGTCCAGGAAGGCTGGATATTCTTCAAGAATAGCATCCGGAAGGCGCAGGAGCAGGCTGTCCCCCTGTGCCGAAAGACGAGCTGGTGGGGAAGAGGAGCGGCCTGGCTGAACAGAGAGCTTTGGCGGGAACGCAGGAAAAAATAGGAGAGTTTACGACCTTTGGAAGAAGGGGCAGGCAACTCAAGAGGACTACAGGGATGTCGCCAGGTTATGCGGGGAGAATATTAGAAGGGCCAAAGGCCAACTGGAACTTAATCTCCCTGGAGCCTTCTCTTCTCCAGGCTGAACAACCCCAACTCTCTCAGCCTGTCTTTGTAGGAGAGGTGCTCCAGCACCCTGATCATCTTTGTGGCCCTCCTCCAGACCCGCTCCAACAGGTCCATGTCTTTCCTATGTTGCGGGCTCCAGAGCTGGACACAGTCATCCAGGTGGGGTCTCTCCAGAGCAGAGCAGAAGGGCAGAATCACCTGCCTCCACCTGCTGGCCGCACTTCTTCTCCTGCAGCCCAGGATACGGCTGGCTTTCTGGGCTGCGATCGCACATTGCCAGCTCACGTTGAGCTTCTCATCGATCATCACCCCCAGGTCCTTCTCCTCAGGGCTCCTCTCTATCCATTCTCTGCCCAGCCTGTATTTGTGCTTGGGAGTGCTGCCCCACCCCAGATATAGGACCTTGCACTTGGCCTTGCACTTGCGCTTGCATAGTTACTTAGCAACTTCGTCTGCCAGTTCCTTCAGGACCCACGGCTGTATCTCATCAGTTCCCATGGACTTGTGCACCTTCAGGTTCCTTAGGTGGTCTCCTACTCAATCTTCACTTACAGTGGGCGGTTCTTCATTTCCCTAGTCCTCGCCTTTGCCTCCTGCATGATGGGTAGTGTGGCTGCAGTCTTTGCCAGTGAAGACCGGGGCAAAAAAGTCCATGAGTACCTTGGCTTTGTTTCTTGCCTGGGTGACCAGCTCTTCCGTTTCCTTCTGGAGAGGGTCCACATCTTCCCTAGTCCTTCTTTTCTCACTGACATCCTTCTAGAAGGATTTTTTGTTTGTCTTGATGTCGCTGGCCAGATTTAATTCAACTTGGGCTTTAGCTTGCCTAAGCTGATCCCTGGCTGCTTGAGCAAGTTCTCTGTATTCCTCCCAGGCTACCCAGCCCTGTTTCCACCCCCTATAGGCCTCCTTTTTACTTTTGAGCATGTCTGGGAGCTCCACGTTCATCCATGCAGGCCTCCTGGCTTTTCTGCCTGCCTTCTTCTTTGTAGGCATGCATCGCTCCTGAGCTTAGAGGAGGTGGTCCTTGCATGTTAAGCAACTTTCCTGGGCCCTTCTTCCCTCCAGCACTTCATTCCACGGCACCATACCAAGCACATTCTTCAAGAAGCCAAAAGCTCTCCTAAAGTCCAGGGTGGTCAGCTTGCTGCGCACCTTCCTCGCTGCCTTGAGGATCTTGAACTCTACCATTTCACGGTCACTGCAGCCCAGCCCACCCTTGAGTGTGACACAGCCTACCAGCCCCTCCTTGTTGGTAAGGACAAGGTGCAGCATAGCTCCTCTGCTTGTTGCCTCCTCTACCACTTGGAGAAGGAAGTTGTCATCAATACAATCCAAGAACCTCCTGGATTGCCTACGCCCTGCTGTGTTACCCTGCCAACAGCTGTCGGGCTGGTTGAAGTCGCCCATGAGGACCAAGCGCTGCGATGCCACCCCTATCCGTCCGTAGAGGGCCCCACCCGCTCGGTTTTCCTGGTCAGGTCGTCTGTAGCAGACCCCCACTGCAATGTCCCCTGCTCCTGATTTCCCTTTAATCCTCACCTGTAAGCTCTCAGTCAGCTCTTTATCCATCCCTTGGCCAAGCTCCATGCGCTCCCATATAGGGTGTCCTGGTTCCGGCAGGGATGGGGTTGATTTCCCCAAGGATGTGGCGGGGGACACAGGTATTCCATGCCATGTGAGCCGTGCCCGGGCTATAGGGGGGAGCTGGCCGGGGGAGGGGGCGGGAAGTTGCGGGAAATGGCAGCTTGCAGCGGGCTGGGGCAGTCCGCGTCCGGTGGGGGAGCGGTGGTACCGGCACAAACAAGCGTTTGTACCTTCCTTTATCAGTGGTCCTGTTATGGTTTTTCTCTTTCCTTTGCTGTTCTGTTAAACTGCCTTTATCTCAGCCCAGGAGTTTTGCCTTTTTCTCCCCATTTCCCCCCACGGCTGTGGGGGTTGAGCGAGCGGCCGCGTGGTTCTTTGTTGCTGGCTGAGGCCAAACCACCGCATGGGGCAGCACCACCTCCTCCTTTCCCCTGCCTGTCTTTCCTCAAGAGCCCGTAACCTTCCATGCCAACACTCCAGTCATAGGAGCCATCCCACCACGTTTCCATGATGCCAGTGAGATCGTAGCCTTGGAGGCGCACACACTGCTCCCCACGCTACGCTAGGTGCATTTGCATAGCGGCATTCCAGCCCTGTCCTCCTTGAGGCTGACTCGGCTGGAGCGGTCGCAATTCCTTTGCGCTGCTCTCCAGGCGGCATTCCTTTGCAGTATATTAACAGTGCCTCCCCATTGCCTCTTGTTACCCCAGGAGCTCCCGGCTCATCTACATAAGACTTTAAGTGTGCTGCAGCGTAGCCAGCACATCTCGCAGCAAACGGCTGCAGGCCCTCGCCAGCACCCCGTTCCTCTCTCCTTGGTGCACCGTCCCTTGGCTCTTTTCGTCATCCTCACACTCCGATTTCCGCTTTCATCACCCCCTACACAGAACAGGAGCAGTGGGTAGTAATCCGAGGGCCGCACCAGGCCAGGGAGTTTCTTCATGGTGTCCCTAACCCCTCAGAGCTGAGTCGCCCACAGCTATAACCCGCCTTTTCTTCCTCGTGGAGGTGGTCATAATACGGGGAGTAGGCCTTTCCGGTCCCGGCAACTCCTCTGGTGTATTTGGACCGTCAGCCTCATGGTCCTTTGGCTGCTCTACCACGCCCTGGGCCTCATACCTGTTGCACAGAGGCACCTGGGGAGGGGAGGTGGGCAAGGAGGGGGTTCGCTTGCTGCCCCTAGCACAGACTTGCCTCCATTCGCCATCCTCTGGTAGGCCACTGCCTTCGGTGCCTTCAGCCCTTGCAGGGCGAGGAGATGAGCTCTCCGTGATCTTGTTTTATTTCTGGTGACTGGCCCGGTCTCTCTTTCCGGGAGCTCAAAGCATGGCTCCACCAGTCGATTTCTCGCTCGCACCCCCCCGGTACTCCTTAGTCTGTCAACTTCATCTCTGAGCTGTGCCACCAGACTGAGCAGATCATCGACCTGCTCACACCTCACACACCTGTCTTCACCACTGCCACTCGCTAGCCGTGCAAGGCTGTGGCACTCCCTGCAGCCTGCGACCGGAATGCCTGCATGCTTCCGAGGGAGCGCCGTCTCTGTTGCTACGTCTGCTCTGGCAAGCACAGAGGACGTAGCTTTCTGCCGGGCAGAGACCATGGCTGAGCTCCTCTCACCAGGCGAACCCACCTCTTCAATCTCTATCCTTTGTTGGATGCGGGTCCCAGGCATGGCTGCACCCAAGTGGGCCCCCACTAGGCCCAGTCCCCAGAGCCAAGGTGTCCCCTGAATGGAATGGGACGGTGCTTTGGGGATCATCACCCCCAGGTGCTGCCAGGCTCTGACGACTCCTTCCTGGGGTGAGATGTGGGGGCCGCCCTCGTGCCAAAGGATTTCGTCAAGGACCTTAGGCAAGGACAGGCTACGGGAGCGTCGCCTCCTCTTGCTCGCTTAGGAAACGTCCCTGAGGTGGAGAGAAAGCAGAAAGCCTGAGGGAGCTCTCAGCCTGCGAATGGCTTTGAGAGGCCTCTGAAACGATGCTGCTCTGCACGCGACTAACAGCCACATCCCTCTGGTCCGTTTCTCCATTTTCCACTCTAACTTTTATTGAAGGAAGTAGGTGCTCTACTCAGGTGTCTGGCCGACGGCGTTTCTTCCCACAATCTTCCCATGCACCTGCACTCGATAAATGCAGGTGTATCCTGGTTTTCCCCAGTTGCTCCGGATGCCAAGTTTCAGAATCCGAAAGGCTCTGGGGATCCCATTCTGCAAAGAAACCATGACCAAAAGCAGCGTCACTCTGGGCGGCAAAGAGGGAGAGCAGGCTCCGTGCGTCTTCCTCCGACAGCCCGGCCTCTGCTCCGCGACCAGCTCCCGCCCTGGACGGAGAGGCAGCTTCTGCCTCCTTCCCTCCTCCCACCCAGGCGGCAAAGGAGCCCTCTGCCCCTGCAGACCAAACGCCCGGCCTCGGGGAGCGTGACGGGCAGCTGTGGAAACCCGAGGCTCGCTGGTGCCGGGGAACTGGGGCCCGGGGAAAGTCCCGCTGCCGGGCCAAGGTGCTGGGCGTCCTCCCTGCCACCGCCTGCCCAGCGGGTGCAGCCGGGGAGCTGCAGGGACCGACACGGACACAGGGCTGACCCTGTCTTCGCTCTGCCTTTGCCTCCCTGCCGGATGCCATTCTCCCTCCAGATCCCAACAACTTTTCTCCTGGCCACGGTCAGGCCCCCGCCCCAGCAGGGACCGTCCACATTCCTCCTGCAAGCGACTTGCCGGCAAACCGCCCTTTCTGCCCTGGCCTCTTGCCCACACCCATGCACCGTACCTGCAGAGGGAAGGTCTGGGTCGGCTCTTTCTGCACGGTGTAGGTGAATATCCCCAGCAGAGTTTCGTCCTCCCCTTCCTCATCCAGGCCCTTGCAGATAAAGCACAGAGGAGCAGCTCAGGCTCCACCTGACCACGAGGGAACGGCTCGTGCCAGATCCAGGCCCGTCATCAGCATGAGGGGTGCTGCGGCTCCAGCGCGGTCTGGCCCAGGGTGCGGGGGAGCTGACTCTCCTCCTTGCGTGTTGCTCCGGGGCCCAGAGGTGCTGGGCCAAAACGCACAGAGCAAGTCTTAGGAGTCTGACACCGCCCTGCATGGCCCTTGAAATGTCCCCTCAGGGAAGGGCAGTGCTTGGGAGCACACAAATCTCGGCAGATGCACAGACAGCAGCAAGTCCCTTCCACAGCTTTTCCCCGCGGACAGGTCCCAGCCCCCAGCGCCCGGCAGAGACTTACAGAGACAGTGAAATCTCGGGGGGCACTGCTGACAGTCCCCCACGGAGAGGCTATCCTTGAGGTGTGCTGTATGGTGACAGCCGTCGGTCGTATTTGGACCGGTAACCGGATTAGCACCTCGCTCCGAGACCCTTGGAAAGGCCAGCAGTATCCCGTTGAAGAGTCCGGCTGAAAGCAGAGGGCAACAGCATGCAATGTGAGGCCGTGATGGGAACGCGAGGGCGTGATGGGGCCCGCTGGGCCTGTGGGCTGTGCTTGTGCTCCAAATGAGTGGCGTGTTGGGAAGCAGACAGAAGCGCCCTGCCATCTTGCGGGCCCGGGAAAGAGGAAAACAGCCAGCCGGTGGGAAACATCCAATACCCTGCACCGGACTGAGGGCTTTCAAGAAACCGCTCTGTTTGGCCAGCAGCTCCGCAGCCTCCCCCCACCCCCCACTGCCCCATCGGGAGAGGGACGGTGGCAAGGAAACGCGGTCCCAAAGGAGAAGGCCCTTCACCCGGCTGTGACCAGGGATGGTGGGCAGCAAGCTCAGCTCAGCGCAGCCCCTTTCTGAGGGCAAGTGCTGGTTTCGAGGGAGCCAAGCCCCAGGAGACCCCAGGAGCCAGGCACCGGACCAGTGCCGTGGCCTCGTGCAATACCACTGGCCTGAGGGGAGACGGCCCCGGGCTTGGCCCACACCTCCCAAGAGGCAAAAGAAGCAGCGCGGACGGTTTCTGCTCCTGTACCTGCACAAAGGTGTCCAGAAGGGGTGGAGCACACAGGAGCCCAAACTCGGTGCAGAGCCGTGCAGAGCTGCTGGACGATCTCTGCAGGTCGATGGTAGCCCCTGCAGGGACAAGAGCACAGCTGACTGCAGGAGACCCCAGGCTCGGAGGACATGGTGACTGCAGGTGACTTGTAAGGCTGCCTGCCAGCCCCGCACGCAGCACTGCACGCTGAGTCGTGCCCCAGGAAAAGGAGGGGATCCCTGTGGCCGGTGACAGCATGTCTCTCCCAGCTGCACAAAGAGAAGGTCTGCGGGTGCTGGGAGACAGCAAGCGCCCACGGGAAGGGCTGCAGACCCAAGCCGAGGCCCTGCTGCACGAACAGCAGAGGAACACCCGGCCGCTCGCTTTCTATCCCCAGGAAAGCTCAGCAGAGAGGGAGAGGGCAGAAACGCAGTCAGGGGCATGCCAGGGGCACCAGCGAGGGGGCTGACGTTACGGCTGGGGTGAGCCCAAGGGAGCCGCTCTGCCACAGTCGTGCTCTTGGGCCCCGTGGTTTCATCCAATCTCCCCGTGCTTTGGAGAGCAGAGTCTGCAGCGCAGTCTCCTTTTGGGAGCACTAAGCAGGAGTTCAGTGTGACGAGAGACCTGCCTGTCTGCCTCCATCCGTACCTGCCTCTTTCAGAGCGCAGTCAGACATCCGCGTGGTCGCAGACGTTGACTCTCTCATTTGCTGAACTTCCTGGAGAGACACAAAGGAACAGAGGAAACGACCACAGCAACCTTGGCCAGGGGAATCATAGAATCATGGAATCGTTCTGGCTGGAAAAGTCCTTTAAGATCATCAAGTCGAACCGTTATCTAACTCTACCAGGCCCACTTCTAAACCGTGTCCCGGAGCACCATATCTAGACAGCTTTTAAAGACATCCAAGGATGGCGATTCAACCACTTCCCTGGGCAGCCTGTTCCAGTCTTTGATAACCCTTTCAGTGCAGAAGTTTTTCCTAATGTCTCACCTCAACCTCCCCTGGAGCAACTGGACTTGTCAGAAGAGACGAACGCCCACCTCTCTACAGCCTCCTTTCAGGTAGTTGTAGAGAGCAATAAGGGCTCCCCGCAGCCTCCTTTTCTTCAGACCAAACAACCCCAAGTCCCTCAGCGGCTCCTCATTGAGACTTAGTCTCAAGACCCTTCACCACCTTCGCTGCCGTTCTCGGGACCCTCTCCAGCACCTCAATGTCCTTCTTATACTGCGGTGCCCAAAACTGAGCACAGTCCTCAAGGTGCGGCCTCACCAGTGCCGAGTACAGTGGGACAATCACTTCTCTAGCCCTGCTGGCCACACTACTCCTGATGCAGGCCAGGATGCCGTTGGCCGCCTTGGCCACCTGGGCACACTGCTGCCTCCTGTTCAGCCGCCTGTCAATCAGCTCTCCCAGGTCCTTTTCTGACGGGCAGCTTTTCAGCCACCCCTCCCCAGGCCTGTACAGTTGCATGGGGTTGTCGTGGCCCAAGTGCAGGACTCGGCACTTGGCCTTCCTGAAGCTCATGCTATTGGCCTCAGCCCATCGATCCAGCAAGGAAAGGGGCTTCACAGTGGAGAAGCTCAACAGGCAGCCCCTGGCAAGGGATGGGGGTGTGGGTGGAGCAGGACAGGCCCACCCCGCTGGGCCAGGAAGGGCCTTGTGTGGGGCCCTGCTGCCCCAGCCCTCTTTCCCAGAGTGAACAGTCACCTTCTTCATAGCGTCGATCTCTGCAGCCAGGCATGCCACCTCATTCGCCAGCTGTTTCGTCTCTGGGGATTGTTCCCTGCAGTCACCAGGAAAGCAGATCTTGTCAGAGAGCTGCCCAGCCCTCCCAGAGCCTCCAAGCTCGGAGGGGAGCAGAGACAGAGGTGCTCGCGCCACCCTTTCTTTCCCTGCTCTGTGCACGCTTCCCTCCCCCTCCCTGTTTAGCCAAAGGCCCGGGCAGGAGCGAAAGGCACGAGCCCTGGGCACTGTGCAAGTGAGTGCAAACAGCACGGCCTCATCTGCCAGCTACCCCACCAAATGTGCCGCAGGTCAGGAGAGAGGAGAGGGCTCTTACCGCAGGGACATCACGTTGGCTGCAGCCTGCTCCAGCAGCACCTGAAAGAGAAAGGCTCTCCCTTTGAGTCCCAGAGCTGCCGGGGCTTTCCAGAGCCGGTGGCTCCAGCAAGGCACAGCAGAAGCTGCTGCTGATTCTCTGGGTCACTGCCTGCAACCGCAGGACTGGGCGATTTACCCACCCCCCCCACCCACCCAGCGCCTGCAGGGCTCCTCTGTGGGCCTTTCCTGTCCCACAGCAGCAGTCACTGACCTGTGGCACATGCTCTGCCCACGGCATACACACGAGCAGCGAGACCCCGCAGCAGGCACCAGCTGTAATTCACATCACCGAGAGAGAGTTAATTGACTCGGCTTTCTAAGGATCCCTGCAGCCACACAGTCTCCTCTCACGCCCCGGTGGCAAGAGGCTGGCTGAGGACATGGAGAAAGGGCGCAGAGAGAGATTGCGGCTCCAAGCAGGGAACCTCTCCTGGGCCTCAGGGCTCTGCACAGCCCCGGTTGCCGCACACGCTTGGTGCCCCACAGCTACGCCCCATTTCCCCTCCCTGCTCTGCGTGTAGCCAGCGTCTTGGGAGCTCCCTCAGCTGCAGACGTGGGAGGCTGGAAGGGTCCCACTAGCTCCTCTCCCTCGCGCTGAACCTCGCACTCCGTGCCCCCGTGCCCCCGCTGGCAGCGGGCGACTACTCACCAACAGCAAGCAGCAGCATCAAGACAGGGATCGGGAAGAGCCTTTTCTTTTTCAAGGTGACGATCTCTTTCCTGAAAGAGTAAGTCCTGGGGTTAGCAGTGCCCAAGGGCAGAGCCCTGCACGGGCGGATTTTCTTTTACGAGCTGAGGAGCAGTGATTTGGAGGAGCCAGGGTCTCCTGGTGGCAAGCAGGAGACCTCCACCTGCTCGTCCTGGCCCACTGGCACCCTCATCTCCAACTCCCCACTGCACACGTGTTGTACTCACAGGGTGGAGATGCCTGTGCTGAGGCATCTCTGGAGGGAGACCAGAGCCATCGCCAGACGGAACACCAACCCTGGGCAAAGAAACCACAGAAAAGCCTGAGGACCCTTTTGGAGGACACGGGTCCAGCGCATGCCAGATCCCTGCAGGGAGCTGGGCGCTGCTCCTCCCTCCCTGGGGCAGGGCCAGGGCCAGGGCCAGGGCAGCTGGCTGCACCCTGGGAGCTGGGGACGCAGGGCCGGGCAGGATGCCCTCGCAGGCAGGCAGGGCACCGATGGTGCGCCTGGGGAAGGACGGTGGCACAAGTGCTGGGGTACCCCGTGGTTACTCCAGTATCCCACAAACACAGAGACATCCTAGCCAGCTCCATCAGAGGTCACGCAGGCGAGGTGGCCCCAGGCCCTCCCTCGGGGCACGATGCTGCTGCTTCTGCAGCGCCGTGGCTCCCGGCCGAGCCAGGCAGGCTTGGTGCAAACCTGGGGGGAAAGGCAGCACTGAACTTACGCTCCTTTTCCGCAGCCCTGCAGCGTGCAGGCCTTTGCCGCCTGGTGCCTCCGAGCCTTCCGAGTCTTCGCCCGGGTGCCCCTGGCTTGTCCCCTCGGAAGGGCAGCCCCTCATGCTCTCAGAGGAGCCTTTCTCCTACTCATCCCGGTGAGCAGTGAAGCTGTCCCACAAGCTTAGGTGCCCTCCTTCAGCCGCAGGAGTGTTTGCCTGTCCGGGCGGACCTCCTGCTGGAGAGAGCCGGGAGGAGAACGCCTGCCACAGGCACACAGCCAGCAGCACACTGCGAGCTCCTTCCAGGCCCACAGCTTATGCCCACAGTGCCCGACCTCACAAAGGCCTGGGCCCGCACGGTGTGAGGCTGTGACATCACAGACAGAGCTACGGGGGAGCGGGGGGGGCAGAGAGAGACCCCGCCGCACACTTGGCGCTGTGCTTTGCATTTCTCACTAGACAGTGCCGAAAACACACCGCTGTTTTAGCTGGTGCTGAGCAGCGCTTGCAGAGTGCCAAGGCTTCCTCTGTTTTCTCTCCGGGTGTCCCCGAGCGAGTCGGCCGAGGCTGGGCGAGAGGCCGGCAGGGGACACAGCAGGGAGAGCCAGCCCAAACTGTCCCAGGGGGGTACTCCATGCCGTGTAACATCATGCTCCGCAACACAGCCTGCGTCTTTGGTCTTGCCAAAGTAGCCATTGCTCGGGGAGCGGCTGGGCATCGGTCTGCTGGGGTCAACCCGCTGCAGCCTGCGTAGAGAAAGGAGGGTGTTCGCTGTGTGCTTTATAGTTGGAGCCGTCCGTACGTTGGAGGCTGTTCTTGGCACAGGAAGCAGAAAATGATGTTGAGTTTTCGCTTCTTGGAGAACTAAGGAGAGGGTCAGCAGAACTGCTTCCTTGGACCTCCGGAGGGGCAGACTTTGGCCTGTTTAGGAGCCTGGCTGACAGAGTGCCTTGGGAGGCACTCCTGAAGCACAAAGGGGTCCAGGAAGGCTGATATTCTTCAAGAATAGCATCCGGAAGGCGCAGGAGCAGGCTGGTCCCCCTGTGCCGAAAGACGAGCTGGGTGGGGAAGAGGAGCGGCCTGGCTGAACAGAGAGCTTATGGCGGGAACGCAGGAAAAAATAGGAGAGTTTACGACCTTTGGAAGAAGGGGCAGGCAACTCAAGAGGACTACAGGGATGTCGCCAGGTTATGCGGGGAGAATATTAGAAGGGCCAAAGGCCAACTGGAACTTAATCTCCCTGGAGCCTTCTCTTCTCCAGCTGAACAACCCCAACTCTCTCAGC